>OY728150.1:387058097-388480597 GCA_963277665.1 Viscum album
TTTCCCAGCAACACGGCTAACTCCACATAGTCTGTCCTTGGGCCAGACTACACGCCGTGTCCCATAGGTACACGGTGTGTTCATGGAGAGCTGACACCGGACTTTGTTGTTAGTTACACGGCTGAGTCCCCATGTCACACTACACGACATGTCTATCATTGACATGGCATGTTCTGTCAAGTAGTTCACCGACCCGTGTTGTTAGTTACACGGCCGGACTCCGGGTCACACAACACGGCATGCACAAAAACTATACAACGTGTTTTACCCAATCCCTTCCCTACCCCGTGTCACCGCCCACACGGTTTGTGACACAAGAAGAACTACACGGCTTGTACTCGGGGTACACGACATGTACTCAAAAAGTTCATTTTTCTTCCCGAACAGAAGAACACACACGGCGTGTTTGTGGTCCTACACGGCGTGTATTCTGGTTTTTCCTGAAAATATGCCTCAGAAACTTCCCCAGAACCCAAAAAATACAAAAAACCAACACCTAAGTGTCAAATTGCGATCTTTGAGGGCCCATACTCCCCACGAATTATAGTTTGATATCTTATCTGTGTTATAACCAATAAACAGTCAATGATCCAACAAATTCCGGTCAATTGGGGCCCATACTCCCCAAAAACCAAAGTTTGACGTCCATTCCATAAACAAGCCCAAACAAACAGACCATATCACAAGGCCGGTATTTATCAAGAAGCTATCACAATAGAATGCTTTATTAGCAAATCAACTATCACAACAACATGGAAATTCTAATGCACCTACATGGCATGGAAACTATGCATGGCATGTGATTTCTAGCATGTGCCTATATGATGCATGAGACGGAATACGCTCCTCTCATCGGGTTGCAACTAAATAGAACCCATATATAAAATATAAACAGCACAATCCAAGTGTGTCACCCGACGGTGAAAACATATCCACCGTAAAATTGCAAAATCGAAAGAATGGAAAATATGAGGTAGATTGGATTTTCCCTATAAACGGGTTAGCTACGCCCGGGAACAACTTATTACCAACTACCATTCCTTCCTATCCCTGACTACGGCTCCAAATAGTAAGTCAATGAAAAAAACCCCCTCTGATACCACTTTGTAACATCCCAGACCTGGGTGGCACGCAACGGGTTCCCCGAGCCCGGTTCGCCACGTGACCTCAAGCGCATTTCCCCAAACGCCAGAGGCTACCAACTAGCAGCGAGGGCCCAGGTCTGATAGTGGGTAAACTATGCCCTCATTTGTCAAAGTGTAGTGTAGTGGAATATAGAAATAGACATACATCAACGGCGGAAGCAGTAAACATACATAGCTGAAATAAACTACAGTAGTGGATATAACCAACAGTATAGAAGTGATGATGCTACATATTTCATGTTCTAAGAAAACAGTCAGAACATGTTATACATCAGTACAGTACAACAAAATACGGAGTATAGCTAAACTAGAAAAACAGCTGACAGCAGCATCGCGAGCCTAGGCTCGGTCCGATGCCCTCCTACTCCTCTCCCACAGACAAGTACCTGTATAGGGACTCTTGCCCCTATCTACACCTCCAGAAACGTAATCTTTTTGGGCCGAAAAGCATGACCCAAACAGGGTGTGAGAAATATATCTCAGTAGGCACCCACCAAAGGCTCGTGCCCAACTGCGTGTAAGCATGCAACAATATTGTGGAGTAGTAAAATGCAATAAATTAAGCAGTACTCATAAAGTCACTAATTACCAGTTATATTGCCATCTTATTATTCATTTAATCTATTAAATTTTAGAAATTACCACATTGCATTTCTACGTATACAGTCCACATACTCAGACAAGAAAAACCATACCCTCAGGTAAGCAGAACCCAACCCGCGGGTAATTGCCCTCAGGCGTAACAGAAATTTTCCCTTAGGCGTAGGTAGTGTCGCCCTCAAGCACAGAGTCTATGGACCTCAGGTACAGAAGAAGTTTCCCTCAGGCCAAAATAACTACAGCCCTCGGGCTAAACAGTGCAGTGCCCACAGGCTAATCACAATAATTCCCTCAGGCTAAACAGGTAACCGGGCCATGCCCAACATAACAAAATATAGTAAACAAGAAATTACTCTAAAGGAAATTCTACAATTACTACATTTAGGGCATACCCTCGAGTATCCTGGCCAAACGGATGAACAGTGAAACACACCCCCGGGGTGGTTCCCGATCCAAGCAACAATCCCAACCCGCATTTTATTATCAAAATTAAATACCCAATCAATTCTAGGTATTAATATAGAAACGACCTTAGCCAAACGACACCCCAACATGGGTTCGTGTCACAAAAACGCACGATTGTTGAAAAATAAACACAAAGCCACCTACCTTATACGTCAACGAGTGTTATACATGAACGCCGACTCTAGAAATTCCCATGAACAGCATAGATCTGACAAAGAAAAAAAATAAAAAAACGTAAATAACTTACGTTAGGATAAGAATTGGTTAGAATGGTACCAGGAGAGGAGAGGGCTTACTCGTGCGGTTCCATCGAAATTGTCCGAAGATGAAACGAATTCCAGACGAACGCCTGGTGGATCTTCAAAGATCCAGCCTCCTCCTTTGGCTCCAAAACGGTTCAAGAGTCTCCTCTGCCAAATGAGGAGGCTATTGCCTGTTTTAAGCCGAAAAAACAAAGTACACTCCATGTACTTCTGAGTACACGGCGTGTACTTCCTTCATTTAACTATTCATTTGGCGGCACTGCCACACTGTTCATCTGTCGACATGAGTATATGACATGTACTCCCAAGTACACACCGTGTACTGTAGCCCAGCTGGCGGCGACTCCACAACCTTACTATTCAAGCATGCCGACTGACTACACGGTGTGTACGATACCACTACACGACGTGTAGTCGGTTCCTACACCCCTCGTCGCCGGTATGGCTACATGCCCTGTGAACTCATCCCAACACCACCAAAAGTACACAGCGTGTGGATAAAGTACATGGCGTTTAGTTCCAAATTCCTGATTTTCCCCCATTTTCCATATTTTCTCAAAATCACTTACGGAAAATGAAAAAGAAGAAGCTTGTACCTCAAAAAAAAAGAACCAGGTTCTTACAAAATTGGTACGGAGTCCTAAAGAACACCTTACCACCATTTTGCCTTTATTCCGTGCAAATTTGCACTGAGGGATAATACCAAGTGTTTCGAAATTCAACTTTAGACATGATGAGGTGGAGAATGATGTGAATCATGCGACCAATATTATGGGTTTAATGTGTCTGGTGTGAAGATAGAGGATAACTGATGATCGTATTCGAAACACAGTATCCATATCATGTGACCTGAAATGGGAACAACCAAGGAGCCTAAACCACTGACCATATTCGAAACGTGGGACTTGTATCAATTTATTGTTTAAAACCCTTGAGGACATTGGCCCGTAATGGGAGGAGGGCCCTTGGGCTGAGTATCTATGCCATTTGGGGGTCCCCTTGGATGTGAAAGATGATGAAAGCCCTAATAATGAGGAACACGAAGCCTAGAAGGTGGGAGCAAGCATATCCGGGTAAAATCTGACACTCCAGGCATTGAACCAGAGTACGCTTGGGCACATTGGTGAATCACTATAGAGGGTCAAGTGGCTCAACATGAGAGCCGCCAATTTGAAAATATGAGTGTAGAACAAAGAGTTGATGAACTCTTAGGAGAAAGAGTTACATGGTATGGTTGTTACAAACACGACGTAAATGAGAACATAAGCCCATACCACACCATATATCCCTCTCATGGAGGTATGCAGGCCAAGGGTCCTATATAATTGGGAGATCTCTAAGAGATGGGGATGGGCCAACAGAAAAATTGTTTGGGCATTCCTACGTATCCCATGAGGATTAGAATCAAGCCGTACGTAGTTCTTATAGGCCATGTAGTTTTAATGTCGTACGGTGTGGATTTAAATAAGTGAATGATACCCCAACGTGGGTTGTGTAAGGCACGACGAGTAATCTGAAGTGAGTGACTCCATAATCCCATACCAAAACATATAACACATAAGTGATAGCTTGGGTCAGGGGCCTGAGATTGGTTCATAGACAGAATGGAACAGAAATATTGCAGTTTAACATCTTTTGGTGAGGAAGATAGTGATATTAGTTTAATTTCATAGAGCTCGGACCACAAGGGTCCTTGTTTTCAAAACGAAAATGATGACAGAGGACAACTGTCGACCAGATTCGTAACACATCATCACTATTTGCGTGACTGGAAGCCTGGGAAAAAATTGATCATCAAGCAATGACCATATTCACAGAATGGTACTTGTATCAATTTTTTTCCTGAAATCCTCGAGGATGCTGGCTCGTAATGTTAGGAGGGCCCTTTAGCTGATGACCTGTACCGTTTGGGGGACCTTTTGGATATGAAAAAAAACAGCAACCCGAATGACGGGGCTCGCGAAGCATGGTGGGGAATACGCTCGTAGAAAGGGATATAAGAAAATTAGTAATGTCTCATGGGGATATGTGGGGCATGGAATTGTAGCCCGACATGAGTGAGGACATAAGCTCATGCCATACCGTTCAGTCCTAAACAAGCACTCGGGCAGAGGGGTGGAATGTGTCGAGGGACCTGAGGCTGAGCCTCTCGGATGACTGCAACCATATGACCTCTAGTGCGATTAGCACCACATCACAGCTCATAAGCCCATGTGAGCAGTGCTTGATGTGTGAAACAATAAGTATGATTCATCTTTTCCTATCATATAAGGGTCTGATATCTCGAATCGCCTTATGGGAATCACAACTTGAAGATATTGCGGGTGGGATGAACCAACCCACATAATGATTGGGACATACGGGTGTGGTGAAAATGAAAATGGATAGCTGGTGACCATGTTCAAAACACATCATCCCTATAGTGTGACCTAAAATGGGAACACAAATGAGCATCGGCCGCTAACCATATTCTCAATGTGGGACTTCTATCAATTTTTTCTCAACGTCATTGAGGGAATTAACCCGAAGTGGTAGGAAATCCCTTATGTTGAGCATCCATGCCAGTCGGGGGTCCTTTTGGAAGAAAAATATGATGGAGTCCCAATCTATGGATTGTTTGAAGCATATCTATTCCCATGAATTTTAATATCAAGCAGGGCTATGAATGGGATGGAAATCTCTGGGGAGCAGGTTTATGGAAGGATCAAGATGAGCTCGACGTGAATTGGTGAAAAATATTTGTACCAAACCATGTTTCCCGACCCAAGGGGAGATTCTGAAATTTAGACTGGGCCAATAGACGAAATGTGTGTGCATTCCTACGAATCCCATGAGCATGGGAATCATGTCATTCGTAGTTATTAAAGGCCATGCAGTTTAACATTGTGTGGTGAGGACGTGGAAGACTAAAAGAATGAGAAGGGATCATAGGGTGTGATCAACATAATCCTGACACGAGTGGGGCCAAATAATCCTTCACTATGCTGTGTAAGGATCCTACAAGAGGTCTACCCCTAGGACCTGGGGGAATAGTCAATGAAAAGGGTTTGGGGGCTGAACTCATGATGAAACATTTGAGAATTCCTACGTATCCCATGTGGATGGGAATCAAGTTTTACATAGTTTTAAGGGTGTAGTTTAACATCTTCCAAGATGACATATAGTTTAATGTCATGTAGGATGTTTTACAGTTTACGATCATGCAGAACCGGGCAGTATAGGGTCATGTGGGACCAAATAGTTTAGGGTCATGCAAGAACTGTTGGCTAAGGAAAAGAATTTCTTGAGGAACATAGCATTGGTGGGAGGAGTTATATTCTCACTATCCATTGTAACCTTCTAGTACGCACCGTTGGAGTAATCCTTGTAAATGATGTAAGGTCGTTCCCATTTGGGTCCATCTTTAGTGGTTTCCTGCCAAGTATCATTGGTTCCCTCAGGGCTAATACCAAGTCTTCCAGCAGGAAGGAGCGGAGGTGAACTTTCTTTTTGAAGGGTCCGGCTATCTTGTTTAGATGCCTTTCCGTATTGTGAGGGGAACAAACCATGTTCTCATCAATAACATCATACTTTTCGAGACGAATTTCATTTATTTAATTTCGTTCTTGCTGATCATAGGAAGCTATCCGTAGCAAGGGAAATTAAATCTTGATGGGAAGTAAAGCCTTCGTCCCATACACCAGGGAATGTGGAGTCACCTGGGTGGAATTGAAAGTCATCATCCGATAATCCCAGAGGGAATTGGTGAGCTTTTCCAGCCAACACTTCTTATTTTGACCAACCCTTTTTAGTAGAATGTTAGAGAGGGTCTTGTTAAATGACTAGATCTGTCCATTTTCATTTGCATTATAGCGAGACGTATGGTTTGAATGGATTTTTTATTTAGAATACAATTTCTTCAGCTCAGTTGCTCGGAAGATTGTTCCATTATCGGCGAGGACGACATGAGGGGCCCGAATTTAGTAGATGATGTTGGAGCTCACAAAGTCAATGATGGAACTTTCCTTGACCTCATTGAGTGGAACGACCTCTGCCCACATGGAGAAGAAATCTCTGGAAGTCAGGATGAACCTGAACTGGTGAGCTGTCACTAATGGATATGGTCCCATGACATTGATTACCTTCATTTTAAATGGAAAATAGTACATGGTGTTGTGGAGAGGCTCCGGTGTCCGATTCATGAAGTTAGAAAGAATCTAGCATGCATGGAATATTTTGGAGAACTCAATGAGGTCATGGATCAGGGGGGTCCAAAAATACCCAAGTAATCAGATCTGATTAGATAACATCATCCTAGTCTGGTGGGAGCTCCATGATCCATCATGAACCTCCTACATGACATGTGAAATCTCGACTCCTTATATGCAACAGAGTAGAATAAAATCAAACCTGAACTTTTAGAGGATATTTTCAAAGATGTGACCACATTGGATGGTAGACTATAATTTGAAATGTCATATTTTCTCACACTCAGTCCAATCTGCAGAGAGATTACAATGTTGGAGGTATTCAACCAAAGGTATCATCCAATCGAGAGTTACTGCAATCACCATGTTTGGGAGACCTGGGGGTCCGGACGCGGAGGTGTCGGTGGTAAGGTGTCTTACTATGGGTTGTCACTATTATCATGAGCGACATGAGATATGACTCTCCAGTTTTCGATAGGGATAATCAAATCATCCTGCTCGAGCTCTGCATGTGATGTGGCTAGGTCTGCCAAGGCATGTGCCCAACCATTCTGTGACAGATAGGCATGGGTAACCTCTGACATAGATGGGGAATCTGCCATTAGCTGGAGAGTGCACTCCAAAAATGGTATTATATTCGTTTTTATGATGATATAGTGTCCATTTATTTTCTTCATGACTAGTTCGGAGTCCCCTTTCACATGTGAATAGGGCACGTCGATCTCGAGAGCCAGCTCGAGGCCAGTGATGAGAGCCTGATATGGTGCTTCATTGTTGGTGTAGCCTTCTGAAAACAGGAATCATTATGGCAGGATGTTATGTGCCTGGGTAATGAAGAAGATACCTAGACCTACCCTATTGAGCCTGTGGTCATTGAACCTCCTACCAGTCGGGCTTCGGGAAGCACCATCGAAATGCATCTACCAGCATGACATAGATTGGTCCACCGAGAGGATCGCCTCATTGGGGAAATCGAGATTCAAGGACTGGTCAGCAGGATCTGGATGGGTAATAAAGAAACCTTCAAATTCTTGCCCCGTAATAGATTTCTAAGGGACAATCCTGATATCAAACTGCTAGATAATTACTGTGCACCAAGCTAGACGACATGTCTACATGGGATTGTTAAAAATGTACATCAGTGGATCTACCTAGGACACTAGCTGTACCTCATTGTGATGTATGTAATGTCGCAATTTCTATACTAATAATTCATGCGTAAGGCATCTCTTTTCGATTTGGAGATTATCTGGTCTCCGTATCGAGGAGCATATGACTCAGGTAGTAAAGGCTATTCTCCATCCCCTCATTGTTCATATTGGTGAGAAGGGCACCGAAAGATCATTTCAAGGTGTTTACATAAAGGACCAATGGATTTACTGAGACCTATGGCATTAAGACCGGAGGCTATAGCAGATACTGAATGATCTCCATGATTGTAGTCTCACATTATTCAACCCACTCATAGAGTGTGCCTTTCAACATGAGCTATGAAAAGGGCTTACACATGCCATCCATATTCCAAATGAATTGGTATATGTATTCAAAGTGTCCTTGGAAAAATCAAAGATACTGAATGTTTCTCGGAGTAGGAATCCGGATAATGGCCTTGATTTTCACTAGTTCGATCTCCAAGCTCTTGTATCTAACAACGATGCCAAGAAACTTATCAGTGGTGACCTCGAAGGCACACATCAATGGATTCGTCTTCAGGTGAATGTAAAGAAGGATGATGAAAACTTTCTCATGGTCATTGAGATGGTCATGATGCAGGCATGATTGGACCACCATATTGTCCACATAAAATTCCACCAATGTTCCAATGATCAGCTTAACTATGTGATGAATAGCCCATTGGTTGGTGGAACCTCAATTATTTAAACTGAAGGGCATGACTTGGTAATAGAAAGTATGATGTGGTGCCCTAGAGGCTATAAAATCCCCATTCTCAGGGTCCATTCGTATTTGGTTGTAATCGGAGTACCCATCCATGAATGAGTGGGCTTGTAATCCAGCTGTAGCTTCAATCAACAACTCGGTCACAGGAAGGGGAAATTCATACTTCCGGTAATGACTGGTGTGATCTCGGAAGTCGATGCAGACCTTGATCTATCCATTCTTCTTCCTTACTGGCACAATATTTTCGTTCCTTTTGGTGTACTGGACCTCCATTACAATCATAGCTCTAATGATCTTATCATCTTCCACCTATACCATGACACCGTGAGAAGAATGCATCTTTTTGGGAGGCTACTTGAACCCATGATGATTTGTTGGGAGATCGAGGCGGTGGACAGCTACCTGATAATTTAGTCTTGGAATCTCATCATAACTCCATGCGAATACATCGCGGTGTTGTTTCAGGAAGTCTATGTACTGTAGTTCCTCTTGGAGGGGCATGGCGGCACATATCAATGTGGGTCTCGAGTCTGCCTCGCTACTAAGGTTCACCTGTACCAAATCATGTACTGTGGAAGAGACACCCTCCTCATAGTCGGGAGGAGGATCTGATAAACCCTATTCTTCAATTGTTAAGGGGGGATCCTCGGTGGGAGGAGTTTTTTCTAAGTTGGAAGATCCGGATGGGAGGAAGTTACCAACCTGAGTGGCAGTGGTCACTGCATCGTAGGACTCTTGAGCTACCACAACCATAACAATGAAGGATGTTTATCCAATCCCATCTAGACTTCTTCCCAAGGGTTCACTCTTGATGATGTCGAAGTAATAGTGTCATGTTGTCTTCAGCCTGTTGATTCCAGACCGACGGAACAAGAACATATGATGTATCACCGTTACAATGGGGCAGACATCCCGATACCTTATAGGGGTAGGAGGCTCTACGATCACCCAAGCCTGATTTGTATTGATGTATGAGGTGATCTTCCGGTGTCACATAGGCCTGGGAATGGGTTCCCCCATCTTCCCATAAACAATGAAGCATTTTCCCATGTCTGGGTTCATAGCCTCCAATCGGTGGATTGGAATGAAGTAGGCATCATCTAGATCTGTCCACAGGTCGGTCTTAGCTGTGGAATGCTCGACCACATTTGTATGAATTTTTTTGTCCTTACTCTTGTAGTAGTCAACATCTAGGTAGTGGGATTCGCATGAGGAAGGAATATAAATAACCTTAAAGCATGACCACTCAACCATTATGGGAGTATTTCCGAAACATGTGATATGATGAGGGAACCGCCACATGCAGATGGATCCATGGCCTTCCCATCAACTCATTTCAGGCTGTGTCCTGGGAGACAACCATAAATTCGGTGCTGGAAACTAGGCCACCAAACTGGGTCTCATTCAGATCTTACCGACTGGTGTCAGTTCCATCTTGTCATAACCATGGATTCTTTGGTCAGAAGGACTCAAATAATCTTCAGACAATCCTAGTTTTTGCACAGCCTAAGTTGGGAATAGGTGAATTCTAGAGCCAATGTTTACAAGACAATGATGAACCTCCATGCCATTCTAATGGCCAGTGATGTATAGTGGGAGAATGTTCCCCTAGATGGGAGATCATACATCTTATCTAGAGAACGAGATTATGGACTAGAATTTATCATTCTATATTGCCTCATCAAGGAAGGATTATGTGGCTGCTACTTCAATCTCAAACATGAGGGGTATCTTGAAGCCTCCGCAAGGGCCTCACGCATATATGATGACAGGAGAAGGGAATCAAAGATGGAGATCCTTGCTTGAATACTAGAGAGATGCTTAAGAACATCGTACTTCCGCACCAGGTGAGAACTTATACTTATAAGAGGTCACTCTATGAACTGAGGTTTGGTGGGCCCTACTGACTGGACCGGCGATTGACTGGTACTGGGAACATCCAGGTGCCCACTGGTCGAGGCATTCAGAGTGGCTACTGGATGATGGCCACAAGAATGAGACCATCCTATAGTAGGTCCTGGCTAGTCAAAGCCTTTTCGGGGTGGATCTACCTGATCCAGCAACAAATACGGTGGAGAATGCTGGCTTAATGCCATCAGAAAAGACAGTTGTTCTTGTTTAGCTTTGTGATGAGCCTATTTCCTAGTTTCAGTAGCATGCATAGCCTATCTTGAAGTGATGAATACGGTAATCCAACAAACCATTTAGCCATGACTCTTTCGATGCTGAAGATGGAAGGGGACGTTGGGAGGATCCTCCAGGAAGACCTCATTTTCAAGAATCATGTAGGGGTTTACCAGCTCTACGGTGTTAACCGAGGCATACCCTTGACCGTCACTCAAAGAGTCATCCACTACTGGACAGATTCTCGGAGGGATTTCCTCCTCCCGGGGAGGAATTCACTAAGAGTACGGGATGTTGATGGCATAATTATGGGACTCAAGTTTCCCTTGTGTCATCGGTTTTGCTCTTCTAGGAAGAGGACGACTGAGATGACGATGTAGAAGTGGTGGTTGCAGTTTCTGAAGGATCTGACCGATTTAGGCATTCCTAGATGACACCATGAGCATGGGTGATTGTTCTAAGGGCCATACAGTCCTCATACCTCTGGGACCCATGACTGGAATCCTGATTCCACTTTCCCTCACTGTCACTGCTGCTGTCTGGCCTCACGAAGACGCATTCCACAAGTTCCAGAGATAGGCCTAAAAAGAATATGTTATTATCTACCTGGTCTTAAATCTAGAATTTGAACACATAAAACTTCTTGATGGTGTACCCTATGATCTAGTGGTATGTGATTTATTAAGGTGATTAGTGAGGATTGCCTCTTCTGGTCTTTTACCCTCACACAGTCGTAGAATCCCCTGCTCCAGGGAACTGATGACATAAATAGGGACATGTGTCTAATTGAATGAGTAGGTCTAGTTTCTACATTATGGAAAAGGGTCATGTAATGCCCCGACCCCGGTAACCTAGATTCAGTGCATTATTTTAATACAATGGCAAGATTACAGGGAATCAAGTCCTGAAGGACCGATTAGTTTACCAGTCTTGGAAAATATCTTACATACATGAACGTTACATTAAACATTTAAAAGATAAAACACAACATAAATGACTCGTTGATAACTCCATTAATCCCCATGCTTAAAATTTTTTATCAATCATAATATACATCTTGGAATCCTATGAAATTAAAAAATAAGAAATGGGTGATCTCAGATGCTCAGTAAGGGTAAATAATTTAGCGGAAGCTATAAAATTTTAGGGAAAGATGTGTGATTAAAACAACAGACTTTTTAAACATAAACCTGAAAAAAATATGGAAAAAAAAATTCAAACATTACCATATAAACATGCACATGGATATTCTACTTGTCAAATAATCACATGTAATAACTAATTTCATAATGAGGGAATGCCTAACGCTTGACATCATTACCATATAGTCAAGGCCTCATGCCAAGACTACAAATAAAATTTTTGTCAAGGCCTTATTCAAAGACACTAGTTTGTTTCATGAGACCTACCGATTCATCAAGGAGCTATTACAGGCTCCACCCGTCACTTACTATGTCCACTGCATTCCTTATATGAATAGTTGAAACATATCATAAACATTCGTATTAAAACATCCATAAAAAATGTAAAGACATTAACCATAAACCATGAATGGAATAAAAATTGAACATCTACAATCAAACATATAATAACTCATTCAATACAATGTGGATGATTATATTATAACAAATCAACCTCAATCAAAAATAATATCTAGTAAAGGATGCTGGCCTAGTTGAAAATGATGACTAAATCTTTTTGAGAGAAATATCCTTTTTGTAAAGTAATATAAAAGTAACACATTTATAAATTATGTAATTTAAAAGAGATTTTTGAATAAATGTGTCTTATGAAACTTTGAAACTTTTGAAAAGAATTATCATTTAAAAATATTTATGTCCATACAAATAAATCCTTAAAATCATATTGAAAACATGGACATTAATTAAAAAGATTTAGAAAGATAAATCTTTAAAACATTCAAAATTCTGATCGTGATAAAGAGTACCTTTCAAAAATACTTAAAATATTCATTTTGAATTAATTTTTATGAATAATGGACATGGGTGATAAAAATGTCCTAGTAAATACTTACATGTAAACAATCTCGGATAATAATGAGATTGAGGAATTACCCCTTACCTTGAACATTCCTCCTGTATAAAGATCGTAGAATGTTATTAAATTATACCAGAACCATATTAATATTTATGATATCATACATGATTCATTTATGACTTTATACTGCCCATTTAATAATAATTTCCATGTTAAATTAACATTTTGGGTAATAATCGCATTCTTTATCATATGTGTTTTAACATGTTACTATTGATTGTATCACATAGATCAAGATTTAAATACATAAATAATATAAAACATGATATATATATCATATATATTTTTAAATTAAATATGTATAATATACATGTATATGAAATGAAAAACACCATTTATTGAGACGATAGTCCGTACGTACACATAAACGTTGTTTCCATTTTAATATCATATTGAACGGAACAAAGTGAATAAGATATATGTATGTATATATATATATATATATATAAATATAAATATATATATTCAGTAGAATTATTATGTCATATATTACATATTTATTATTAATATATATTTTTATAATCATCGATGAATGGTTAACGTGGAAATTAATCTCATCGCGTCGTGGAGACGGTAATCCGTACGTACGCAAGGGAGACAAAATCATTTCCTTAAAGACATGGAATTGGATTTTATATTAATTTTACGGAGACATTAGCATGTTATGTTTATTATTTATATTGATATTACTCATCATTATACCCATCCAAATAACATAGTGTTGAATAACAAATTACAACACGGCGTGGAGATGGTAAGCCGTACGTACGCATGCATGGTGACATAATCCTTCATAAGATGGATATAATAATGAATATAGTTGTTACATATTAATAATAACAAAAAACTATATATAAGATACTAGAGTTATTATTTTAGAATGAAAACAACAAAGAAAGAGTAAGTGGAAGAATAAGAGAAGATGAAAGAGGGTGGTGAAATATGTACCTCTTCTTCGTGTTCTTCCTTTTTATTTGATCAAAAGTGCTCCTTATGTTAGCTTTATGATCAAACTATGTCCTATAGGATCAAGTGAAGGAATTTAGGAGGATATTTGGGCAGGGTTTGGCCATGCCAAATAGATTTTGAGGTGTGAATTTGAGAGAAGGCGAAGTGCCCTTTTTAAGAGGGGTGAGGGTCACTTTTGGAAAAGATTAATGTATTAATTTATTATACAATCATTATCAGTATATAATTGTTCCAAATGAATTTATTTCGATCCTTAGGTGGTTATGGGTAGAAACCCTCTCAAACAATAGGTGTTGGAAAAGTTTAGTTTACCATTTTAACATTATCATTAAGATTTAACTCTTAGTTAAATAGTTTCACTTTTATTGTGTTTTCTTGTATTCTTACAATAAATGGTTAATAATGTTACTCAAAACTTCCAATAGAACTTCAGGTGGCTCATTAATGACATATATAATATTATTTAAGCATTCTGGCGGAACCGTAGATTTTTATGAATATTATATCAACCAATAATATAGTATTTGTTTTAAATATTAATATATGTCAATTTTGACATTATTTGGTAATTTGTTTTTTTGAATGTCATCACAACATGATTACTTCGAAAAAGATACATTTAATCAGACATAACATGTTATAGTCACCTAGAAAATTCGTGCAGGTCATAAAAACTTTTAAATTATATTTATTTTAATATTTATAATACCATTTATTTGATTCGTTCATTAATATGGTAATTACTGCATCATCATTGTGTCATGAATAAATTTCATTGTTATAGTCTAAAAATTATTAATAAAATACCATGATTTAGGAAATTTGTTTATATTTCTAATGAATATTTATAGTCGAAATTATCTTATGTATAACCCAATATTAAAAATGGTTTAGTTAATAAACATTGAATTTAACACTTTTAACTATTCTTTAAATTAAATAATAATAAATTTCTTTATCTATTCCAAGTGGACCTAAAGGGTCATATTTTATTCCTAATGATTATTTTGGTCGAATTACACTTATCCAATAGAATTATGATATGTTTTAGGATAATAATAATATCATTTTTACCCTAAATTACCCTATTTACTTTTAACCGTGATAAATAAAATTAAAAGGTTACTATTCAAAAAAAAATATATTTTTTCTTATTGAACCAAATTTTACTCCTTGATATTAACCGTGTCTCTCAGATTTTTGAAATTAAACTCACAGAAGTAGTAAAATTATGATTTACGTGAAGTTACAAATTCTCCTTGGAGGTGGGTAAAAGATGCTGACAAGTTCAATAAACTTTATATATATATATATAATTATTATAAAATGACTGTAATAAATTAAATTGAACATATATAGGTATTACAAATATATATTGACCTAAAATAAATTTATATAAAATAAATAATTATTTAAATAATAATTCGGTTTCAAACTATAACTTAGTGCTTTTCACTATTAATCAAAATTTAAAAGTTTACAGAAAACAAATTAACCTAATCTATTTTTGATATTCTGAATTCAATAATGAAGTCTATTTTACCAAATTCAAAACATAGAAGCTCAATTTATTAATTTATAATTAATTCCCGGTGTCAAAACCAAAAGGCGTATTTTTATGAAATAATAACTCTCAAAAGTTTTACATTTGTTTATATCCAATTTCAAATTGAAATTACTTAAAAATACCATCATTAGATTAAATGGTAAAATTATAATCAATTTATATATCCAAACCATTAAAATGTATAAATTAACACTATAAATTTTTTTGATTAAATTTTTTTTTCAGTTAAAATATAGTATTTTTCACTATTCACCCAAATATGAAAGTTATCAAAAAAACACCAAAACAACATTGAAACTATATTAATATGTCCCGATTCTAAAGGAATAGTTTAATTTTTCAAATTGAATATATAAATGTTTAGAATATTGGATTTAAAAAGGGTTCACCATTAAAAGGCGGTAAAAGTGCATTTTTTTAAAAATACTTCTTTTATCAGAAAAAAAATGAATCAGTTATAAAATTATTTCAAAGAAACTCATAATACGGATTCTAAAATTATAACGATTATATATAGTTAAAAATTTTGTTAATAATATTCATAACCGCTTTTGAACGGCTAGATTGGTATGTTTTGGTGCGCTTGAACTCGGTGTCGCGTGTAGTGCAAGTTATTCAATTATTTTGAAGAAATAACGTACTATAAAATCTTGGGGTGTTACATTCTTCCCTTCTTCAATAAATTGTGTCCCCACAATTTGAAATTTTTCTTTGAAAATGAAAGGTTGAAAATAGAAAATACCTTTGTGGGAAAACCCCCATCAAAAATTGGGATAAAATTTTTTTTCTTAATAAGAGGAAAAGAGGAATGAAAAAGTCACCACAAAATTATAATCTCAATTAAGAGAACATTGGCTTAAATTAGAGATCCATAATTGGAGGGAAAACGAAAATATTTATAGGGAGTGATTAAGGTCATCAATCACAAAAAATTGTTGAATTGTGGGCCTCAAATCCACCATTCTATGATGATTTAAAATACCATCGGTTCAACAATACATAAGGTATTAGGATAACACATTTTTGGTTTCAAGATCCATTCCATAAAGTATAATAATTAATTTATCTATAAAATAAGAGGAATATATATATAAATATATATACATGACAAGTAAAGATTCATCCTTCAACTAATTTCTACCAGAAACTCATCTTTCACTCTAAAAGATAATAGAACATAAAAAAATATTTTATTTATCCTATTTGTTTAGGGTTAAAAAAAATGAATTTATAATTACTCTACCAGACCCTTTAAAAAACTACATTATTTAATCCATGACATCACGTGGGTCAGTGATAGGTGATACACCTTTGCCTCCCTTCAGTTGCGGGTTCAAGTCTTGCGGCCTTGCCGGACACGATGGGTTGCCGCCCGGACTCCAGGTTGTCCTTTTATAGAAATCCAAAAATAATCTCAAAATAGAATTATCAAAAATACTTCTTTCCAAACTCAAAGTCCAAAATTTATAAGAATGTTAAACACATTTAAGATAATTTTTTTTGTGTAATAACATGTGAACACGTTCATCGTGTACTCTTTTAAAAAACTGCAACATCTTGAATTACCATAAAACCTTATTGATTACATTCATGATCACTTATTCCTTATACAATACTGAATATACTCATTCTATCCAAAAATGTTGTAAACTTCAACAATGATTTTATATACAAATCCTTAATCAATGTCATGTTAGTCAATAATATCCAATATAATTTATCCAAATATATCATGTATTATTCCAAAATCACTACCTCATTATCAGGACCATATTAAGGATTACCTTTCCTTCAACCATGTATTTTCCAAAACGTTTAGCTTACTATTAAGTCACTTTTATTATAACCATATAATCTCAAATCCTCACGAAAATAGTACTGTAGTACAATCCTTATTTATCTCTGTAAATCATGTAACCAGTATACTGTTGATAGAACACTAAAATGAAATAATTATATAATAACAACATAAGAACAATAGTCATTCCTCTTCATCTTAGGTAGTATCATAACCTGATTATTATCCAATAACATCATTTGTTGTATACTCTTATGAATGGGACATTGATTCGTGTAGTGTCTAAATGCCTTTCAGATGAAACATTTTACATTTGAAAACATTTTCTTACCCTTGAAATAACGTACTTGGTGTCCTTTTTCTCCACACTTATAAAAAACTCACATTCCCTGAAAGAATTTAGCAAGGTGATTCATTCCACATTTATCGCATATTGTATAATTCTTCTTTCCCTCTTCCATTTATCCATCTTTCTCTCTTCCATCCTTTTCTTCTCTTGCTTGCCTCCAAAGCCATAGTACTTAGAGAATTCTTTACTTATCTTATTAACACAAGATACTATTTATTCATATGTTGAGAATACAGGATAAACTATTTCCCTTATAAATTTTGGCTTAATACTATGAATGATATGATCCTTCTTACTCTTTTGATCATACGTATTGTTGGGGAACACATTCCTTCTACTGGGTGCCATTTCTATTCAATGGCATACACAAGGTCAGTTTATGAATTGCATTGAATAATTTGATACATGTAAAACACCTAACATAAATTGAACAGTTTATGGATATAATACATAAAAAATATTTTCTTTGAGGAGATATATAGTTGTAAATCGTTCATAATGATTTGTTAAGAAAATGAGAATTATCAAAATCATATCCCCTAGGAGTGTTGTAACCAAGAGTGCAGTAAAGCCCATTATCGTGCACCAGTTCCCATTCGAGTCTACCTCAAAGTGGTGTTTTAGTGTTTCACCCCCTAGGAACATTTGTACCAATGCCGCCTCTACCAGCTCGTATCCAGACAGGGATATATTTTCAGGGAAAACTCACAAAATCTCTACATTACCAAAATTATAGGAAGTTCTTCTATACTAATCCTCAAAGTCTATCTTAGGGTAATGTTCTCTTATAAGAGATTATCTAAATCTAGTTTCCAAGGTTATTTATAAACCTCCTCTGATAACAACTGTAACTCCCCGACCCTAGTTACCTAGAGTCAGTGCATTATTTTAATACATTGGCAAGATTACAAGGAATCAGGTCCCAAAGAACCGATCAGTTTAGCAGTATTGGAAAATAGATTACAAACATGAATATTACATTACAAAATTAGAAAATAAAACACAACATAAATGATCCATTGAGAAATCCATTAATCCACAAACTTAACCCTTGTTATCAATCATAATACACTTCATAGAATCCTGGGAAATTAAAACTAATGAAAAGTGTTGAGCTAAGATGCTCAGTAAGGGTAAATAATTTAGCGGAAGCTATATACTTTTAAGGAAAGATGTGTGATAAAAAACCACCTTTTTAAACATAATCATAAAAATAATATAGAAAAGATAAATCAAACATTACCATATAAACATGCACATGGATATTCCACTAGTCAAATAATCACATGTAATAACTAATTTCAAAATGAGGGAATTCCTAATGCCAGACATCATTACCACAAAGACAAGGCCACTTTCCAAGACTACAAATAAAATATTTTTCAAGGCCTTGTTCAAAGACACTAGTTTGTCTAATGAGACCTGCCCATGCATCGAGGAGCTATAGCGGGATCCACCCGTCACTTACTAAGTCCACTGCATTCCTCATATGAATAGTTGAAATATAACATAAACATTTGTATTAAAACTACCATATGAAATGTAAATACATTAACCATAAACCATGAATGGTATAAAAATAGAACATCCATAGTCAAACATATCATAACTCATTAAATAAAATATAGAAGATTTTATTATAAAAAATCAACCTAAATAAAAAATAATATCCAGTAATGGATGCTGGCATAGTTGAAAATTATGAGTAAAACTTTTTGAGAGAAATATCCTTTCTGTAAAATAATTTAAAATTCACACATTTATAAAGTATGTAATTTAAAATAGATTTTTGAATCAATGTGTCCCATTCCACTTTGAAACTTTTTGAAAGAATTATCATTTGAAAATATTCATGTCCATATAAATAAATCCTTAAAATCATTTTGAAAACATAGACATTAATTAAAAAGATTTAGAATGATAAGTCTTTAAAACATTCAAAATTGTGATCTTGAAAAAGAGTACCTTTCACAAATCCTTAAAATATTCATTTTGAAATAATTTTTATGAAAAATGGACATGGATGATAAAAATTTCCTAGTAAATACTTACACATAAACAATCTCAGATAATAATGAGATTGAGGAATTAACCCTTACCTTGAACATTCTTTAAGTCATGGGTATGATTAACCTCCTGTATGAAGATCGTTGTATGTTATTAAATTATAACAGAACCATGTTAATATTTATTATATCATACATGACTCATTTATGACTTTATAATACACATTTAATAATAATTTCCATGTTAAATTAACATTCCGGTAATAATCGCATTCTTTGTCATAAGTGTTTTAACTTGTTACTCTTGATTGTATAACTTAGATAAAGATTTAAATACTTACAGAATATAGAACATGATTTATATATCATATATATTTAGAAAATAAATATGTATAATAGACATATATATCAAATGAAAAACACCGTTTATGGCGACAGTAATCCGTACGTACGCATAAACGTTGTTTCCATTTTTATATCGTATTGAACTAAACTAAGTGAATAAGATATATGTAAGTGCACAAACACAGACACACACACACAAACACACACACATATATATCTCTCTCCAGTAGAATTATTATGTCATATATTACATACTTATTTGTAATATATATTTTTATAATTGTCGATTCATGGTGAACGTGGAAATGAATTTTATCATATCGTGGAGACGGTAATCCGTACGTACGCCCGAGCGACTATATCATTTTCAAAAAGGTGTTGAATTGGATGTTATATTAATTTTCAAAAGACATTATCATGTTATTTTCATTATTTATATACATATTACTCATCATTATACCCATCCAAATAACGTAGTTTTGAATAACAAATTACACCATGACGCGGAGACGGTAAGCCATACGTACGCACACATTGTGACATTATCATTAATAAGATGGACATAATAATGAATATATTTGTTACAAATTTATAATAACATAAAATTATATATAATATAATGGAGTTATTATTTTAAAATAAAAACAACAAAGAAAGAGTAAGTGGAAGAATAAGAGAACTTGGAATAGGGTTGTGAAATCATTACCTCTTCTCCAGGTTCTTCCTTTTGATTTGATCGAAAGGGATCTTTAAGTTAGCTTTATGATCAGAATAAGGCCTCTAGGATCAATTGAGGGGAGTTTGGAGGATATTTTGGTAGGGTTTGGCCAAGCCAAATGGATTTGTAGGTGTGAATTTGAGAGAAGGAAAAGTGCCATTTTATAAGAGGGGTGAGGGTCACATTAGGAAAAGATTAAAGTATTAATTTATTATACAATCATATTCTGTTTATAATGGTTACAAAGGAATTTTTTACCATCCTTAGGGGGTTATGGGTAGAAATCCTTTCATCCAATAGGTTTTTGACAAGTTTAGGTTACAATTATAACCTTATCAGTTAGATTTAACTCTTAGTTAAATAGATTAACTTTTATCATGTATTTTACTATTCTTATTATATGTGGTTAATAAACATACTCTAATCTTCCATGAGAACCTAAAGTGGCTCATTAATGACCTATATAATATTATTTACTCCCTTTGGATGAACCTTACATTTTTAGGAATATTATATCAACCAATAATATAGTATTTGTTTTAAATATTAATTTATGTAAATTTTGACATTATTTAGAATTTTGTTTTTGTGAAAGTCATCAAAACATGATTACATCAAACAAGATACATTGAATCAACCCTAACATGTCATAGTCACCTATAAAATTCGTGTAATTCTTAAAAACATTGAAATAATATTTATTTTGATATTTAAAATACCATTTATTTGATCCTTTCATTAATAAGGTAATTACTACATCATCATTGTGTCATAAATAAATTTAATTATTTAATGTATAAAAATTATAAATAAAATACCATGATGTAGGAAATATTTTTATCTTTCTAATGAATGTTTATAGTCGAATTTATCTTTTTTATAAACATATATTAAAAATGGTTTAGTTAATAAACAAGGAATTTAACACCTTTAACTCTTCTTTAAATTAAATAATAATAAAGGTCCTAGACTAATCCAAGTGGACCTAAAGGGTCATATTTTATAACTAAGGTTTTCTTGGTCGAATTAAACTTATGAAATATAATTAGGACCTGTTTTATGGTATTGATAACATTATGTTTACCCTTAATTACCCTATTTACTTTTAACTGTGGTTAATAAAAATAAAATGTTACTATTCACAAAAAAAATAATTTTATCTTATTGAACCACATTTTACTCCTTTATATTAACCATGTCTCTCAGATTTTCAAAATTCAACTCACAGAAGTGGTAAAATTATGTTTTACGTAAATTTACAAATTCTTCCTGGAGGTGGGTAAAAGATAGTGAAAAGTTCAATAAACTTTATATATATATAAATTTTTTATAAACTGAATCTAATGAATTAAATTGAACTTATATAGGTATTATGTATCTATTTTTACCTAAAATATATTTGAATAAAATAAATAATTATTTAAATAAAAATTCGGTTTTAAACTATAACTAAGTGATTTTCACTATTCATCAAAAATTAAAATTTTTCAGAAAAATACCATAAATTTACCCTAAGAAAATTTTGATATTCTGAATTCAATAATGAAGTCTATTTTACCAATTTAAAAACATATAATCTTATTTATTAATTTCAAATTATTTCCCGCTGTTAAATCCAAAAGGTGTATTTTTAAAAAATAATAACTATCAAAAATTTGACACATGTTTATGTCCAATTTCAAAGAGAAATTACATACAATGACCATCATTGGATTAAATGGAAAAAATATAATCTATATATACATCCAAACCATTAAAATCTGTAAATTATCACTATAAATTATTTTGATTAAAAAAGTTGTTTTTAGTTAAAATATAGTATTTTCACTATTCACCCAAATATGAAAGTTATCAGAAAAACACCAAAACATTATTGAAACTAAATTATTATATCCTGATTCTAAAGGATAAGTTTATTTTGTTAAACTGAATATATAAAAGTTTCAAATATTAGATTTAAAAAGGGTTCACCATAAAAAGGCAGTAAAAGTGTAGTTTTTTTGAAAATTACTTCTTTTATTTGAAAAAATGAATTAGTTCTTACATTATGTCTCAAAAACTCATAATATGGATTCTAAAATTATAAGTATTATATATAGTTCAATATTTAGTTAATACTATTCTGAACTGCTATTGAACGACTATATTGGTATGTTGTGGTGCGCTTGAACTCGGTGTTACGTGTAGTGCATGTTCTTGAGTTATTTTAAAGAAATAACATACTTTTAAATATTGGGGTTTTATAGGGCCCTTGAAGCTTTACCCTGATGAGGGGATGGAGGAGCAGGTCGAGGAGGTGGAGCTTGGTTATCTCGCCTGGGCAGTGGCGGTGCAATGCGCGGGTGCACCTACAGATCATGAGGTGGGCACTACTGGGATGGTGGCTACAACTGAGGTAGAGGGCTTCTATGAGGCTATGGAGGTGTCTCTATTGGCAACAACTATAGTCGTATGAGGGCCTCTATTTGGGCCACTGCGGCAGGCTCGGCCCTGGCGGTCCTTCTTGCAGGGATCGTAGGGGCCAACAGATTTTCCTACTTGGCTTGCTGTAATGCTTCCTCAAGGCGCTGGGCCTTATCAGAGAAGTCTCGAAATCCACCGGGATAGTTCTGGGAGATCCTAGGGTGGAATAGCTCTATCATGACATTCCCTATGCACATTGTCATTAGTTTCTCATGAGTCAAAGACATGTCAAGGAAACACATGAGTCTTTTCCACTAGGCGACGAAGTCAGCCACACACTCATCAGGCATGTGCTTGCACTTGAAGAGGTCCGGAATACACGTATCACATGTGGTGGAACTGAACTACCTATGAAGGTCCTCCCAACTGGTTAGTGATCTGATGGGGATCTGGCTGTTCCAGGTAAACGTAGACCCTTCCAATGTATTCACAAATCATCAGAGCTTTTCAGCCTCCTACTACGTCGTAGTTCCCAACAGAGGGCCACACCATGTGGTAAAGTGAAACAGGTGTTGTGGTGGGTCCCATGTCCTGTTGAAGGGCGAAAATGTGGGTTTCCTGAATCCCGACAGTGTTGGAATATCATATAGCCACGCCAAATATGGATTTCCATCAGGCGGGAGTGCCACCTGTCGCATCTCTAATTCCTCGAGATGGGTAATAAGTGCTGATATGGGATCATCCAGACAGGGGTTCCTGTATTGATGGGGATCCGTTACCACAAATGCATTGAAGGGTTATTCAACAAGATAAGGTGGCCCCTCGGCTCATGGGGCAGCTAGGGGAATGATTTGGGGGACAGCTGGGGGAGCCCGTGATGTATCCTAATGATTGTTACGCTGTTTTGGAAGATTCGGTGATACAGACCGCTCCCTATTGCTGTAACCACTGGCCTCAACCCTGTCTGCATGGGGAGGATGGTCAGGGTAAACTGGAAGAAATTTCTGAGGGGATGTTGTGTCTTCCCTTGCTACCCCAGCCTAGGATTACCGTATTCCGATCTACACTCTATAGCATGTTCAGCAAGGAGATCGTCGAACACCATCTTCAGTTCGGTGAGTTGTTGATGCAATAAAGCTTTCTCAGGGTCATCCTCCTCCATCGACGCAGAGCCAGATGGATCGGAGGTCTTGACAGATCCAAGGAGTTCATTTCCCTTAATGGGATTCTGGATGAGGGATAATGCCTTGGTGGTCACAAGGGGACCCAACAGGAACCTCTATTGGTGAGTAACTCTCCCCAACGAATACAATAGTTGTGGCACGCTTTTAGCGGAGGTCCCCGTCAAGGAGCTCTAGCTCATTCTCCACATTCGATAATATAGCAATGTTGACCACGAATCTACTCAGGGGAATTTCCTCGTTATCCCCTGGAATATTGAGTTGGTGCTAGATAGGACTAAATAAGAGAGCATCATATTGCCCCAATCCACAGATCAAAACATGGGGGGGATGACTCTTTGTTAACCTAGTGGAGTACCTTTCAACTCTGAATGCATATTTGCTGAAGGGCCTTTTGGTGGCCTGGCGACTCAGGGAGCTGAGCCACATGGAGTGTGGAAATATCAAACAAACGACATTTCGTACCAATGTCTTCAAAATGCACTTGGATATTCAGATAAGCTACTCGTTGGAAATGAAGGCAGAAGTCAGTCACTGAGAGGGTTTGAAGGAACCACTCAACTTCTTCAGAGTTGAGGGTTTCTTGCGTACAACAATTTGGTGATTCCACTGGCCAAAAATTCATAGGGAAGTGGTTCGCTTCAAGGATATTTCATATGCCCCTTGGCTCGGATTTAGGTTATGGAACTTCATTAACCCATTAGTCAACCATAGGTGGCTGAGGAACTGGTAGCGGTACCAATTTAGAATGCTGGGATAGTAGGTTGGCTGGTGGAGTGTACAATGAGAGTGTTGACAAACTGCCACATCTCAGGTTGTCCTCTGAAGAGTGTAGTGAGTTAGCCACCACATCGTGGTAGGATGGGCTGACGGTCTATGTTCCTGGTGCAGGTATTAGGGCTAAAGATGATAGACCGTGCTAGTGTGTATCTACCATTAGACCCCAGAATAGCTCTCTGTGATCTCTAGTCAAGGTAGAGAGTGATTCTGGTGATGACGGTGGTGATTGAACAACCCTAACATATGGATTTACAAAAATTTTGTCTTCCTGGATATACCTATGGAGGGAGGCTAGAATCTTATGGACCTCACCTTCTTGTGAGTGTTGGGATAATGCGGTTAGTTCCAGGTCTAGCCCATAACACAGAGGACATGGGTGAGGGATCCATCATTGAGTCATATTCGGCTTTGAAATCAAAGAAGCATACCCATTGAATCTCATTCTGAATCTTAACAGTGTTCCTTTTATGGTCTTGATGACCCGCCATCCTTCCCTGGGATGGTTCATCAGGGCAGGGCATAAGAGATTTCTAGCACGAGGATGACTTTCGGCCGTACTGCTGCTGGGGAGAAGATTCCTTCCGCCTGAGCAAGCCAGAGTGCGAGGATCACCAGGAAAGATAACAAATGGGTTATGGGTAGGACCTCTGTGGGATGTGTTAGAGCAGGTAAGACCTATACTCGAGCCCATAGGAGCGTAGGTAGGACCCCCAAGCTTGTCTACCCTAGCGACATCAGTATGAGGAAGGTCCTCATACTAATCAAGTCGAACATGGGTAGGGCCACCATGTTGGGTTCTGGTGAAGCGAGGCTGTCCTTCAACCCTCTGGTTTCTGAGGTGAGGTGGACCTTCACCGGCTGCTATAAGAACATGGGGATGGCCCCCATGCTGGAGATTGACCATATGTGCAATGTCCCCATACCAGCTTTCTATAGAAGCTGGGATGACTCCATACCCAATGTAGTGATCATGATAGAGGCATCCATACTAAGTGTCACCATCATGGGTAGTTCCTCATTCGGACTGAGGGTAACAAGAGGCGGACCTCCATGTCGAGCTAAAATGTGGGGATTACCCGCATTCTCCATTGTGGTTGTACGGGGAGTGCCTCCATATTGGCGGAAGTCGTTTACTGCACCGACAGCTGGGAGAGTCCACCCATCCTACCTGTGGGTTGTTGGGGCCTCAATCCAGGCCGGGAATACAAGTCCTCTTGCTCAGCATACATAATGTGTTGATTATATATGTTGGTGGTGGCCTGATCCCTAGTAGTTTCTGACATTAATGCCCCTTGGAGGGCTTCCACCTCGGCCTGTGCCCAATGGTAGAGTAGGGTCATCCCGACCAAAGCCAACGGTGTAGTCGCATGGCTTACTTTCTTATTTACTTATGGGACTATATGACGGCTCTAGGGAAGCCTAGTGGGAGCCATCTGTGGGGGCGCTTGAAATGGGATCTTGGCCTGGTCGGTCCAGACATCCCCAACCTCATTGGCGTAGGGGGGAGAGTCATCGAGGCGTTCTGGGGATAGGCACCTAAAAAGATTTTATGTTGGAGTGGGAAGTTGTGGCTCCCTGCGCAGCCCTTGGGGGCAGCGTTGGTGGAAATGTGCAGATGCCTCCAGATCCTGGAGAGCTATATCCCGAGTCGAGATAAACCCATCCTCCTTGTACTGGGGGTTCAAGGTCCTTGATCACTCTCCACTGAATGAATTCAAATGGGGAAATAGGGCGTGGGTTCCCAAAATTTGTAGGCATAGAGATTATTTCTGAGGCAGTGGAGCCGCATGGGACTACTTTGTTGGCATTGCCCATGCCCCTTCGTCAGTGGGTGGGTGATGATTGAATTTTTATAGTAGATTGGTTCCAGAAAAGCGGGGAGATTAACAAATTAGATCTATAAGATATGGAATCAGCGAGTAGTTCCCCAACAGCATTCCATATACCATGGATGGTCAGATGGATCCACGCTAACAATGTCAAAGAGCGGTATGTGAAACGTTTTGACTGCACCAACTTCTAGTGAGTTTCACGCCAGGCATGCTATTTTCCTAGTAGGACCAAGTGCCGGATAGATGGATCCAGTGACATGCTAATCTATTGATGCTTCGAACACTAATGATCTCCATATTGAGGGGAAGACCATTATGCCGGCTTCACCATTTCTTCTTTCGATGCTTTCTCCGAGAATCACGTGTCTGTCTGTTTAGGGAAGACGACGCAGTTTGTTGCCCCACATTCCCGATTTCCAAAGGTGGGTGGCATATGTTCTTTATTCAGGGATGTTTTATCCATGATTAAAACGGGGTGATGGGATGTCAGTTTTGTTTCCTTGGATTCCTCCTCAGAACTCATCACCATATCCGGGTCTCCCTTATAGATTTATGACATGGTTCGTGAAACTATTCCCAGTGCCATATCATCATGGACACCGGTTTGTTACACTGCTTCTGTCCGGACATTCCAAGGGATTCAGTCAGGGTCAAAAACTTCAGTCAGTGGGGGTAGTCACGTTGTACATCACTGAAATGTTTGGATGCTACAACACCGATGCATCTGGGTTTCTTCCCATTATTATAGTGCTTCTCGAGGGCGCAGAAGCCCGATGCATGCTACGTCGAATTTGGGGAATCATATACCATAGGAATGCATCTGAGGTTTCCCTCATCTTTATAAGTTTAACACAGTGTATGCCACAGATTTAATGTCTAGTGCACATGGATCGGACTGATCAGAACATTTACTAGAGCGGATCAAGTGAGGCGACCCCTGGAGGGAACACCAATGTTGGGGATAGTGCATGGTTAGCTACCTGATTGTTGTTAATGTGATTGGGGACGGGGTGTCATGATCCCACCAGGATGTGGCGGCTCCAGTAAGATCCAAAATGGATGATGGATGGTTATGTGAAGTTGGAGGAGAATGAGACAGAGTGGACTCAAGGATGATGGTGAGGTTAGGCTTCGGTCTCGAAGAGACCTCCTGCGTATCCCTGTGGCAGGGAATCAAAGTCCTTGTAGTTCATATAATGAATGATTATAGATGATTGGGGATTTCAATGAATTACCATTGTATGGGGTCACAATGGCATACTATTGGATGGGGTTACAACGGCTTACCGCTGGTTGGGGTTACGACGACTTATCGTTGAATGGGGGGATACAGTTTAACATCATGCAAGAAGAGAATGGTGTATACAGTTTAATGTCATGCGAGACAAAGGTGGTTCGATTGGAAGGGGGGTCGGAACTAATGGTTGATGGGTTTGATCCTCAGGTAGGTTCATACGTACCTTGCCTTGGCAAGGATCAATGTCCACATAGTTCAAGAGGTGGGAACCGACTTGAAGTGGGTCAGAACCAATGGGGTGTTGGGCTTGAACCTTAGGGATTCATCCTACGTACATTCCATTGACAAAGATTAAGTCCATGCAGTTCATGTGGGTGTGGGTGAACTTGCATGATGATGGTCCGGACCAATCGGTGGTGGGATTGAACCTCGTGGGGAATTCATACATACCTTGTCTTGGCAAGGATCAATGTGTGCATAGTTCAGGTGGTGGTAACCGACATGAAGAGGGTCAGAACCAATGGGGTGTTGGGTTTGAACCTCAGGGAGTCTTTATACATACCTAGACATGACAAGGATAAAAGAATGCATAGTTCCGATTGATGTGGGTGAACTGACATGAATATGGTCGGGTCTAATGGGTGGTTGGATAGAACCTCAGGGGGGTTTCCTATGTACCTTTCCTTGGCAAGGATCAATTTATATGTAGTTCAGGTGGTGGGAACAGACATGAAGTGTGTCAGAACTAATGGGGTGTTGGGATTTAACTCTAGGGATGCTTTCTATGTACCTTGCATTGAAAGGGACCAAAGTCTTCATAGTTCAGGTTTTTTTTGGGGCATACACTCTAGGCTTCCCGGAGAGGTTGTCATTGTTGATGCATACTCTAAGCCCATGTGAGTCATTATCGGTGTGAGAAACAAGATGCAGAAAAGACACGACGATCACACCACGAATGGTGATTCTATGAGATGTGGAATTGGGTACACATAAATGGCATCCCAAAGAGGAAATATGGATTTACTCTATGATGGAGGCCTGGGGAGGTGGAGATTGGGACATAATATAGGATGGATTCATGTGTTCTGACAAATCCCAGTGGGAGAGGTATTTGGAACCCATGAGGAGAGGAGTAGCAGGGGTGAAGCCTCCTGCAAATAATGTTAGGTGCTTACACCAGAGTGGATTCCATTTCCCTATGGATGAATTCCTCACCGATAAAGAGTATGTCATTCTATGTGAAGAATTGTCTCACTCTTGTAGAGACCAGTGGGTGTATAGAATGTCTGAGACAAGGCACCCCTCGTGAATGGCATGGGGTGAGGTCACTATTTAACTTCATTTGTTGAGGACGATGGGTCTTGGGAGTGTAATGTCTTGTAGCTTGGATGAGGTGGGTTGTCTCTACACCCCTATGACTTACATAACTGATACCCACCCACCCTAGAGGGAAGGATGGCATAGACAATGTCGTGACTATGTGGGTGTACAGAGGTGTTCCTATTGGGGATCCACGTTAGCGTGGCTAGTCTAAGAAGTAATAGTGGTTAGTGTGCCGATGCAAAAAATCAAAAAGCAATGCAATTCAATGTGAAGCACCTTCCAATAGACATTGATGTTACTTTGTGCCAACATGAATTGTTTCATGGGAAAAGGAATTGCAGGGAAAAGGAGTTCATAGGTAGAAGTCTTGTAGAGCTCTGGTGCTCCATGTATTTGAGGGGCTTCCTGAAGGGGTATGATTTGTGAAGCAATGTTTCCTAGCCTAGTCATAGGGAAAATGTGCATATAGGAGGAGCTTTGCGAAGTGGGAAGGAATTTGTGATGAAATGCCTCACGATGCAAGGTTTCCTCCTGAACAAGGTGTTGTGACGCAATGTGCTTTCTGAATCATTTTGACCCTACCTTAGCATGTGGGTTGCGTTTGTATGCATGGTGTTTCACAAAGAGTAAATGCTTCGCGATGGCCAGAGTCCCTGTGGGGATCCCCTTCTTTTGCGAAGTCCCATGGGCTTTGTGAAAGGAATCCCTCTATGAAGAAGGGTTGAATTAAAGTAAAGGAGGATGAACTTCACAATGAAAAGGTACCATGAAAAGATCATGGTTCGTAGAGTAAAAAGTTCTTCACGATTTGAGAGCTCAGATGGTGAATGGTCGGGTGATCCATCCTTTTGACTCGAGGGTAGCCCTGTATTTATAGACCAGAGGCATGGAAAAGCAGAGCTCGCTCAGCACAAAGACTTAGTTTTCTCTGCAGTGGGTTGTGAACGTCAAATCTTCTCTTGGAGGATCCCGCATCCTTGCTCTGCGGCGGGCTCGTGAATGTCAAATTCATCCATGAAGCATCCCACCTTTATTCTCTACATTGGGGTTGCAAACATCGAATAGTTTCACGGAGCATCCCACCGCCTTGCTCTATGGCGGGGTCGCGAACGTCAAAGGGGTTCGCTAAACATCCCGCCTCCTTGCACCACAGTTGGCGCGTGGCCATGGGGCTCTAAAAATGGTCTTCATGAGGCAGCCATAGAGACTTGCCTCTTGTTCTTTTTCTTCCTAACTTTTTGTACCAACAAAAATGATAATGAAATTGATATAGCATTCATGTGTACGTACAACATACTGTCTCAATGAACGGTGATTTTCATTTCATAACACCATATATTATTGATATTCTAAATACTTATATACTAGATATATATGGTAATTAAATCATTAATAATATTATGGTAATGGAATTTTTACCCCCAAAACAATTTACATCAAAAAAAGTTCAACAATTTCATTTTTTAATGATGTACCGAATATCGACAAAACTTATGAAATGAATGTTAATAATTATGTAATTTTTATAACATAGTAATAAGTGATATAAAAGGAATAATAAAATTGAAAATGTTTCTAATGAATTTATTAATTACCGTATTTTTATTATCAAAGAACATAACAATTGTATGTGATGAGTCAGCCTCAAGGTAAAGTACTTCATCTCAATCTCATTTCATTGAGGAAAATTTTAATTTATAGACGAAAATATACATAAAATGTTAAATAAACCCCTTTAAATTTAAATTTCATTTTAAAGGAATTTTTTTCTATGAAGTGTTTTACTAAACTACAAGAGGAATTTCGTAAAGGTATGTGGCGACAACACCCTCTCCACCACTGAAACCGTTATTTGATATTTGGGTTCCTCTATAATTGATTATGTTTTTGTTAAAAATAATGTAAATTACATATTCACTTATTTGGTGTTTTTAATGGAAATGGTTTTTAAAATTGATTTAATTTTTAAATATCTTGAAATTATTTCTTGTGATTGGAAATGAAATTTTATGTGTCAAATTTTGATAAATGAAATCATTTAGGTTTTATTCTTATATAATTGTACTTGGAAATTTGAGAGGTTTTATGTGACAAACCCATGATGAGTGATTACGTGATAAAACATAGATTGAATGTTCTGTGATAAACCAGGGACGGTAGGTTATGGTATAACCTCCAATGAATTGGTTATGGAATTTGGTCGTATGATTACTCCATTTACAAGAATGATATGTGAGGATGTCAACTGTATAGTTTTTTCATTTTTGCATGATTATGTCTCAAGTAACCTTTTAAATGTTTTGTGTGATTTATATGTGTTTTATGGTAATATTTTCGTTTCAAAAGGGTAAAAATGAGTTTTTATTATTTCAAGAGTATTTACTAGTTCATAAAGGTGAGAAGTATTACATTATTATAATTTATTCATTTTTTCCCTATTTTCCCAAATCTAAGAGTTTTCCTTCTTTGTGCATATCGTACAGAGCTTTTTTTACCATCCCTTGTTTCAAAATGTTTTTTAGTGGATTTAATGTATAATAGTGTCATGAATGAGATCATGAAAAATTTATGGTGTCTATGTTTGAATCTAAACCAAATATTGTTTAATTTTTTTTTAAAAAAAATTGATATTTTGTTGAAGTTTATAATTTTTAATAATCAAGTTTATATTTATAAATTATTGCCTAATTCTGTAAATCATGAAACCTGAATTGATCATTGATGTGATTGAATGTAAAATTATTGACTTATCTCATTATTAAGTAATGTTTATGGTAAATGTGTTATAGTTTTTATCATATGTTGGTTTAGATATCATTTGTAGTTAGAAAATTGTTATTATAATATCCACAAAAAATTTATACATTATGGTCAAATTGAAAAGATATAGAATTTGAAGATAACACATTTTATTTTTTTAAGGTATGTTTCATTAAATTGGGTTTCCATAGAATAAATAATGTAGTTGTAATGGGAAGTAGTATAGAGGAAAACAACCATCCAAATTTGCATCCGGAGATGGTCGGAATCAGTATTGAATAGTTTGTTGGAGTGATGGCTTAGTTGACACTTTTTATAAATAGTGGTTTTTTTATAGATGATATTATTTATTATAAATATTGATATGATCATTAATGTAACGTAAGTATTATTTTGAAAACCTAAAATGAAATGAAACTTTATGGAATGTTTGTTAAGACTGAATTTTAGTTGAAAATCATTTCTTTCCTTGGTTTTATTGTTTCTAAATATTTAATGATTATTGATCCTTATAAATGAAAAGATGTTGAATAGTGGAAAATACATACCAATAATGTGATAATTTTATTCCAAAACTGAAAAAATAAGGGATTTAAGTATATCTAGAAAAAATAATGGGATGATGGTTTTTAGGAATCAAAAAGATGATTGGTAAATGCTCCAGTTTTTTCCCTTCCTTCCAGGAATGGCGAGTTTTTTATCATGAGTGATGCTTCATTGAAATTGATTTGTTGTGTTATAATGAGTAATGATTAGGTAATTGATTAAGCTTCATGTAAGTTGAATCCTCATGAGTTAAATTTCACTACACATGATTTAGAATTAGATGATATTTGTTGCATTAATTATTTTGAGGGATCATTTATATGATGTAAAGGGTGAGATATATACTGGTCAAAAAATATTGAAGTATATATTATATAATTAAAAATTTAAAATGATATTGAGGATATGGTTGGAATTAATCATGTAATATGATTTCCCTATTCATTACCATTATGGAAAAGAAAATAAAGTGGTCAATTATTTTAGTCGAAAAAGTGATGCTATATTATCCATGTTATGTTTGGAACAAGATCCATTGGTAAAAAATTTGATTACTTTTGGCTTGGATGTTATTGGTGTAATAAATTCCTCTGTTTTGTTTCTGGTTATGGTGAAATCATCTCTAGCAGACAGAAATGAGCTATCATAGAAAGAAGACAATGAGTTGTAGAAAACGATTGAAAAGGTTCAAAAGGGTAACTTTTTTGAATTTAACATTGATTAAGATTCTGTTTTGATATTTTGGTCAATATTATTTATTCTTTGTGATTCACTAGTGAAGAGAGAGTTTTTATGTGAAGCTCATAGTTCTCTGTTATCTGATCATCTTGAATGTTTTAAGATGTATAGCGATATTAAATTGTATTACTGGTGGCATGGAATGAAAAGACATATTGCTGACATTAGCCTAAGATGATTGAGTTGTCAACATTATAATGAAGAGTTGTTGCTACCGAAGAGAATGATTTATCCTTTTCCAGTTCCAGAGTGTAAATGGGAATATATTACCATTGTCTTCATTGTGGGATTACGAAAGACATCTCAATATAACAATTCAATATGGGTTATTCTGAATAGATTGACTAAACCTGTAGATTTTATTAATATTTGAGATAATCTCTCTCGAGATGAACTTTTTCTATTGTGTATTAAAGAGATAGTAAGGTTATATGGAATTCCACTCTCAATTGTATATGATCATGAACCAATGATCATTTATAACATTTGGAAAGTCATTCATAATTCATTGGGTACTGAATTAAATTTTTGTACAACTTTTCATCTTCAATTAGATGGGTAGTTAGAAGGAATAATTTGGATGTTGGACGATATGTTGCATTATTATTAAATGGATTAAAAAGGAATTTGGGATCAATTTTATTCATAGGTAGAGTTTTCTTAAAAAAATAGTTTTCATTTAAGTATATAGATGGCTAAATTTTAGGAATTATATTGGAAGTCATGTCGAACTCCATCTTTTTTTGATGAATTAGGTGAAATGATGTTTATGGGTCCCAAATTGGTAGAATAGATGGTAGAAAAAGGTCAGTTGATTTCAAAGCATTTGAGGATAGCTCAATGTAGGAAAAACATTGATGTATATAACCATAGGAAGGATGATTCTTTCGAGGTGGTTATCAGGTCGTTCTAAATGGTTCACCATGGAAAAGTGTGATTTATTTTGAAAAAAATGAAGTTGAGTCTAAGGGTCATTTGAACCTTTGAAATCATAGAAAATATTGGGATATGTGACTACCAAGTGGAATAAACTATGTGTTTATCTCATATACACAAAATTTTCCATGATTCACTATTAATAAAGTATATCCAGGATCCATCTTGTGTTTTTATTCTAGAGCTAGTTCCCCTAGGAGAGAATATTGTTTATGATGAACAACCATTACAGATTCTTGACTGCATAAAGAAATTGATGTTAAATAATGTGATACTATAGGAAATAGTTTTTTGTAAATCCCATTTGTTTGAAGATATAACTTGTGAATCTAAAACATCTATGAGGGTTAAATACCCACAAATAGTTAATAAGAAAATGAAATTATGGCGACATAATTTCCCAAATGGGGAAGGTTGTAACTACCTAAAAATTGATAGAATAATATATTTTCATATCTATTAATATTTATGAATAAGATATTGATTTTACATTAAAGGGGACTCTATCTAAGATATTATACACTACAATAAACAATGGGCTTTTCTAAAATACTATGTTGAACACAATACTAAATTATGTTGAAAATTAATACAACATTAAAATTTTTATTTTAATTTGGCAGTTAACTCCTTTTCATTGTTTTATTAAGAGTGAAAATAAATACCTATAATATTATTACACTTATTTTTCAATTTTTTTTCATTTAAAATATTAATTTTATAAGATTAAAATGAGAATGAAACCAATTTTAAACAGAAAATAGACTAATATTATTAAATGGTTAATTTACCACCTTTTGGATGAAACCCAGTTTTAAATCTATTTGTTTGAGTTTTCTATGTTTTATATGACTAAATAATCTTCTTTTATGGAATCAGAATAGAAAAATATACTTTGGTTGAAAATTTTATATTTTTCTAATAAAATTCATATTTTAGTTAATAGTGAAAAATACAACATATTTAATTCAAAATTTCAATTTCATGTAAGTTATTTTTATTGATAGATTATCATTTCAAAAGTTTCTAATATAAATTTAGATAATATTTTTATCTTCTAATCCAATATTTGTCATTGGATTTAATTTCACATTTAAATTGGTCATAAACAAATGATAATCATTTGATAGTTTTTACTTCATAAAACCTACTTTCTAGTTTTGACGATGGAAATTAATTTTCTATTAATTAAAGAAATATATGTATTTTGAAATTTAATAATTTAATTATGTATTTGGAACAATCATTTACAGATTATTTAAATGAGTTCCTTTCATTTTTGTACATTATGAATAGTAACAATGTTAATTTTTTTTAAATTTTCCACAATTATAGGATAAAATGGGTTAATAATGGTAAGAATAATGTTATAACAATATAAAGCGACCTTAACACATGTCTAAACATATTGGATGAGTCATGGATGATAAAAAAATCCTTAGGATGAAATTTTGGCATTTTAGAGCCACTTTGGAGTGATAATGACATATTATTATAATTAATTTTAACTAAGGAGAAATAAAACATAAACATTTATCTTTTTAATAGAAAAATTTTAATATAGGTTTATATAACTGATATAATCCAATATAAATAGTGAATAGAAATCTAAGAATATTTTCCTATATGAGGATATCGTATTTATTATTTTGATATCTTAAATAAGTACAATTATTTTGGACACAAAGATGAGGCATTGATTAACTTATTAATGAATGATTTAAATAAATGATATTATAAATATTAAAATAATTTTATATTGAATAATTTCATGATATCCATAAATTTAATGGATTATTATGACATGTTATCATTTATATAATATATTATGTTAGAATGAATATTTTTTTTTGTCTTTAACAAAAATCGATAACTAAAGTGCATCAAAATTAATATAAATGTGTTTTTTTAAATTAATATTTTTTTAAAATGATATAATAGTAATAAAAATATAAGATTCATCTAACTGTCGTAGATATTGTTAAATTTTCGTAATTATCTACCTTATCTTCTCATGACATTTTATAGTAAAATTATTAACCATATTGTGTAAAAATACCGGAATACATGGTAACTGTTTATTTATTTAACTAACGGTTCAAGACAATAGATAAGGATAAATTTGGGAAAAACTTGTCTAAAACCTATTCGATAAGAGAATTTCTACCCATCCATTTATTATCCAAGCAATATATTACTTTTGAGATATTATCATTATAAAATAAATTTATCATAAAATAGTATTTCAAGACTTTCATAATGTGCCTCTCCTCTCTATTATAAAAGGAAACCACATATACCCACTTAATCACACATATAAAGGACCTTAGAGCATCCAAATTCTACTCAAATACTCTTTTGAAATCCCTCCCTTCCTTTTATAATCTTTATCATTGTCAAATGGAAATTCAAGAAATCATTTTCTGTCAAATTAAAATGTGTTACATGATTTAGTAGTAACGTCTTCTCTTGAGATCATTTCATTTATATTTCATTTCTCAATACACATATCATCTTTTTGTTTCATTATATTATAACAACACCATAATCCTAAAAATACTATAATTTTATTATTCAAGGGATTTTACCAACACTTACAAACACCTCTATATAGTGGATATTGAACAAATTATTTCTGTGCACAACGTACTACTACCTCACGAAACGATGATTGTTCAATTACTCCAACCACATCTCATAGTGTCCATTATGACGGAACTGAATTTATATATGATATATATTACATTTATATTGTTTATATTTTTTTTAATTTTTAGTATAACATACCTTTATTCTTTTCATATTCTGTAAATATGGTAATTTCATTTGTAGAAGTGTGGACTACCGCCCACTCAAAGTGATATGAATCATTGATGCCATACATGGAACACATAAATGATATAGTTAACTACATTATTTAACTTATATAACTTATATATCATAATTAAATTATAATATTCCTATGTATAATGTAGTATTAATTCCTTTAATAATTCAATGAAATAGAAGAAGCGTCCACATGTACGTACGACCTACTGTCACCATTATCAGTTCATTTCATTTTCAATCTCCAAAAATTATGGATATTCTAAATACATTTATAATGGATATATATGATACTAAAATAATTTATAATATTATTTGGAGGAATTTGGGAAACCTGGGAAATTTAAAATCAAAACGAGTTCAATAAGTTCATTTTCGACTCATGTAATGAATATCTACAAAATTTCTGATATGAACATAAAAAATTATGTAATTTTAATAATGTAGAAATAAGTTATATAAAAGGAATAATAAAAATGAAATTTTGTTTTATGAAATTATAAATTAAACTATGTTTATTATTATGGAATATAATTATTATACCTGATAAGTTAGACTCAAGGTAAGGGGCATCATCTAAATCTCCTTTAATTGATGAATATTTTTATTTATACACAACCTTATTTATATAGTGTATAATAAACACCATTTAATTTTAATTTCATTCAAAAGGAATCATTTTCTATGAAGTGTTATACTAAATGAAAAAATTAATGTCTTTAACATATATGGTGATAAAGACCTCTACGCTGCCAAAACCGTTATTTGATATTTGTGTTCCTCTATAAGTGTTAATGATATTATTAAATGGAAAATAAATCCCTTATTCTCTTTTGGGGTGTTTTATTATTAAAAATGTTTTTAAACATTGATATACTATTTCAATATATTTAAATGTTTTCATGTTATTGTAAATGAAATTTTATGAGTGAAATGTTGATAAATTTAATCATTTATGTTTTTTGATTATATAATGGTATATGGACTTTTCACAGTTGGATACATTATAATCCAAAGATGGGTGGAAAAGTTATAAATATAAAGTGGGTGATTTGTGTTAAAACAGGGATGGATGGTTACGCTATAACCACCAATTCATTTTGTATGGAAGTTGGCCATCTGGTTATTCCATTTGTAAGAATGAAATGTGTGGAAGTCGACTGTATAGTTATTCCATTTTATATGGTTATTTTTCATGATATCATTTATATGTTATGTTTGATTTATATGGGTTTTATTTTAATCCTTTGGTTATATAAGGTTAATAAATGAACTTATATTTTGTGAAGATTATTTTATACTTCATAAATGTAAAATGTATTTCTTTATGGTAATGTATCCATGGACTAAATGTTTTCTCAAAGACAATAGTTTTTCATATTTGAGAATCCATTACTGATATTTTTTTACTCATCCCATTTTTTGAAATGTTTTTAATGGATTTAAAGGGGAATAGAGTCAAATTTGGGATCATGGAAAAATTAAAATGATTATGCATGAAACAAAACAATATTTTTTTAAAAGATATTGTTTTATGTAAAAAATGGATAGTGAGTAGAACTCTTTACTTTATAATAATCAAGTAGATATATATATGTTATGGAAAAATAATCTAAATCTCTAAACATTAATGTTATCTTAATGGTTATTGAATGTCAAATTATTTAATTATCTCATGATTTAGTAACATATTTGGCTAGGGCCTTATTCATTGTGTCTTTATTTGGGTGTTCAATTTGAAACTAGACATGTATTTTTAATGAAATATCATCTATTTTAGTTTTAATATTGTATTCAACTTTGGAAATATTGTGATACTACTATTACTATGTTTATAGTTATCTAATTTGGTTATTTTTGTTATATTTATGCAACATTATTTCTATGATAAAGATTATATTGTCTCCCAATGTATAATACTATACCCTTGTATATTGTCAGTATCCTCTTTCATACATGGAGGATCACCTAATATAATTTAACTAAATGGATTAGGGAATCGGTGTGTGGCACCTCGGTCTGGACATTACACCCTTGAATACCTAGAAATAATGAGTTTTTTTTAAATTTTGGGGTTCCCTATAGGTCTTCAATGATGTTGTAATTAGGAGTATTTGATGTCTGGAACCAAAATTTAATAACTTATTTTTTTAATAACCATTGAATGAGGAATTGAAATTGATGATCATTGATTTAAAATCATAGTATCACATATAAGGTGAAATGATTCTAGTGATAATTTCTAATAAAATATCCCTTTACTATGAAATAAATTAACATATCATTTTAAAGAGAACGTTCAAGGAATATATTGGAGATAAGGGGATATTTGAAGAATTAATGTCAACATATATTCCAAATAGAATTATAGTTGGGGAGAATTAAAATCCTATTATGATGCCTTAAGGAATGCTAAATACCAACATAATAGTGGTAGAAAACAATATATAGTGAAATTATTGGACGATTTCCTCATTAACCACATCTATGCCGCCCAATGGGTTAGTCCAATCTATTTACATCCCCAAAAATTGAATTGAAGACCATTTGAAATGAAAATTGATATAATTCCGTTATTAATTTTAAATATATCTAGAGTGTGAATATATTATTGAGATTTAATCCAAGTAATAAGGAAAAATCATATCCTATCATGTTTACAAATAAATATTGGATTGATTCATCAGGAAGCCACAATATTGATTTTTTTAATGGGTTTCAATTTATTTTTTGGTACCCATTTCTCTAGATGATCAAGAATAATCTACCTTAAAAAATCCATTTTTCATTTTTTATTTCAAAAGGATTCCATTTTGATGGTGAAATTCCCTTTTCAAATTAAATATGTGCTTGGTCAGTATAGTTTTAGAACACATTGAAGACTTCATAGCGGTATATTTAGAATATTTTTATGGGCTTTATAATCAATTTGGTATTTTCAATGAATTAGTTAGAAAATTAATTTAAAAAAGTTAAAAAATAACATGTATTTGAATATTTAAATTTTCCAATTCATTATGATAAATGGAATATTCCTAGGGAATGTGAATTCACAAAAAGGAATTGTGGTGGATAAATCTAAAATTGAAGTGAAAAGAATCCATTACTTACCCATCATGTGTAAAAAATAGGACCTCCCATGGCAATGAATTATTTGATATAATGTTTATCAGTATATTTTATATTATTCCCCATCTACTAAATTGATATATTTGAAAATATTATGATGTTTATTTTTATGGTGATTGAAATTAAACTTTTTTGACCAAAGAGTTTATTAAAAACCCCTCCTATGATGAGACCACTTATATAAGAGAACCCCTTGAAATTAATTTATATCTACTCTATTAAATATATTGGTGTAGTTCATTCTAAATAAAATAAGGATATACTAAAAACCGTTGCTTCACCTCAATGAACATTATGTTCTTCCCAACTCAACTATATGAATATTTAAAAGTAGTTCCTTATAGAAAATTTTTTTTAATTAAATTAATGACATGATATCATTGATCTAAATTAATTTTATTTACCTATCATCCCTCTATCATATAATTATTGATTAATGATTATGATATGAATTTTCATGTAATATTGATATTACTTCTTTAGAATTTGAACCTGGATATTATGGAATTAAATGAGAAAATAACAATTAAGATGATAATATACGTATGCTTACCAACACTATTAATGAAATATTACAACCATTTACCAACTGAATGAACATAATAGTGGTTGTAAAAAATATTTAGTGAATGGATAAGTACCATGTTATTTTGTTATGGCAAATTACCTAGAAAATTATCAGGTCTCATCTTATTTAATTCCATATAAAACTAAAATACAAAAATCAGAATCAAAATATATAATTTTGGAAGATCAATACTTTTTTGAAATTTGTATTGATCATGTCAGTAGTAGAATATCTATTGGGAGTGATATTCCATCTATTTATGAATTTTATCACACATTAATTTGTGAACTCTCCTTTGGACCTCATATAATAGAAAATAATGTTTTGGGAATAGGAATTTATTGACACAAATTGTTTAAACATTCCCATGAATTTTCAATTGTGTAAAAAATGTCAATTTTTGGAAATATTTTAGAAATATAAAAGATTAACTAATTTATAATAGATTTGTGTTAATATTTTTAAAATTTTCAAATATAATTCCATGAATTAAATCCCATGAACATATGAAACTTTTTAGTTTTTCATTTTAAGTATCATGTCTCAATTTTAGGAGGATGACAAGTCCCCCAAAACATATAATGTCAATGTTGCATGTGTGATCTTTTGTTTTAACATATTTTAAAGGTTCTAAGTTCCTAGATCCTTAATTAATGATTAAGAGAAAAACATTTTCAATAATTGGATGTAGTATTTAATGAGGAGAAATTGAGTACATCATATGATAGACACATCATACCATCCATTGAAAAATTGCCACGCTGAATTGTCTAGAAGGGAGAAAAAGTGAAATTTGGGGATGATTGTTAAGCCAAAAAGAAAATAAGGTTGACAAAATTGAAATATATTCTTTGGTATTACATTAAATCATAAAAAAACTGTTGTAATAAGAACTTATAAGATTATTTACGGATTTATTTTTCAAATACCAATGGAGATAGAACACAACAAATATTTTACTATAAGGGAGATGAATCTATACTTGAATACTGGTGAAAAATAATGTTTTATATAGTTATTATAGTTGGATGATATATTGAGATAATATTTTGATAATAGAATAATATTATAATAAAGGGTTATATTAGATTATTAATAGTTGATAAAACATAAAGGCATCCATCCCGGAGATCATGTGTTTTAACATAATATAATCTTTGTAGTGGTGTTAGGTAAAATTATTTTCAAATGGGAAAGACCATATACTATCAATCATGTATATATTTTTTGTGTTTTACAGGGTTTTAAGGAAGAAAAAACAACCCATTTAATATTTATGTTCATTGTATTGAACATTCTATTGAAATACACACCAGGAAGTAGTGGAGAAGATCACACTCCTCCAACATGTTTATTGATGAAGAGCAATTAGGTTGTACCTCTACTCATAATTTTTATATATATTGTATTAACTTTATATTTTATTTTAATTATAAATATAATAGAATATATTGATAAATATTGTAACACCCCGAGCTTCCACGATACGCTTCTCATTCAATAATGCAATAGCTTGCATTGTACGCAACTTCGAGTTCTAAAACACCGCGACTAATCAAAGTAGCCGTTATGAATAGTAATAATCACTTTTTAAAATTATAGAAATTTTATATTTCAAAATGGACTTCATTTTTGTATTCCTAATATTGAAATTATCCTATGTTGAATTTTTTGTAATTTTCTGAGAACTTCAAAATTTTTATGAATAGTTAAAAATACTTAAAACAACCTTTTTAATCAAAATAATTTATAGTGATAAGTTATACTATTGAGTGCTTTTAAAGTATAATTAGAATATATTATTACCATTTTATCCAATGGTGGTCATTAGAATTAATTTCACTTTGAAATTGGACATAAACAATTGTCAATCTTTTGATATAAATTATTTCTTAAAAACACGCTATTTGTTGTGACAGCGGGAATTAGTTATAAAATTAATTAATGAAAATTATATGTTTGGAATTTCATAAAATAGACATCAATTTTGAATTTGGAATATCAATTATAGCTTAGGGTGAAATTTTGGCCTTGTTCTGAAAAACTTCAATTTTTGATGAATAGTGAAACCACTAAGTGGTAGTTAAATAACTGATTTTTTGTTTAAATGAAATATTACCACTTCTGTGATTTGATTTTAAAAAATCCGACATACATGGTTGTCATTAAGAAGTAAAATGTGGTTCAATGAGATTAAAATAATTTTTTGGTGAATAGTAACTTTTAAGTTCTTAATCACGATTAGAGGTAATTAGTGTAGTTTAAGGTACAAATAATGTTTTAATAATATGAGATGAGCATGACACTTGTCCTACTCCTATTGGATGAGTCATGGCAGACCAAGAAAACCCATGGGTCAACTTGGGGACCCCATGGAGCCACTTTAGTTGGAAAATGACATTAATATATATTTATTTAATGTTAAAATTAAATTGACACAAACATGAGTTATTTTACTAAAATAGTTTTTAAGTGGGGTTACAGAAGTCCAAATTTTGTCTATAAATATTCATTAGAAATCTAAAAAGATTTCCTACATCATAGTATTTTTTTTATAATTTTTAGACATTAAATAAATTAAATTATTTATGACATCATTATGATGCAGCGATGACCTCATTATTTAACGATTTAAATAAAATGAGAAGATAATGCCAAATCCAAGGCATACACTTGTCCAAAGCCTATTAGATGAGGAGATTTCGAAACCATATCACCTTAGCCTCGAATTATTTGAGTGTGGGACCTTTAGAATCCGAAAAGCATTGTGAAATAATGTAACATTTCAATCTTTCCAAAAGTGCCCCTCCTCTCCACTTATAAAAGGCCCCCACCTCTCCCACCTCATTTACACTTTCAAGCCATTTGGCTCGGCCAACCTCAGCCCAAATACTCTCCCAACTTCCCCATCTTACTCCTAGAAGCCTTACTTTGGGCAGAACTCTTCCCAAGGAAGCATTTGGCTCAAATCAAAAAGAGTTACCCGATTTTGAGGTAATGTCTTTTCTAATGTTGTTTTGTTTTATTTTTCTTCTCCAACCCCCTAAACTCTTTTTATTCATTTCTTTTGTAACAACACCAGTATCCTAAATATACTAGGATGTTTTTATAAGAAGTATTAGAGCTACACTTACACACACCTACATCTAATGGTTAAAGAACATACGGTTTCTGTGGATGGCGAATTTCTGCCTCACAAAACGATGATTGTTCAACACTCATATAACACCTTCAAAGGTGGCCATTAAGATTTCAATATTTTTATATATGATATATAATATGTTTATGTTTTACTTATGCTTCTGTATTTCTCATTTATGGCATACTTTATGATTTCCATTATGGGTAAAATGTGATAATTTCATTTTAGGAAGTGCGGACTACCGCCCCCTCAAAGTGATGTGAATCGTTAATGCCATATGTGGGATGTATAAAGGATGGAGTAAATGATATTATATATGATATTATACTGGAACTATATTATACCTTTATATAATTATGATTTCATTACATTAAATACGAAATAGAAATGAAAGTAGCGTTCATGCGTACGTACGGCTTACCGTCTCCATGAACGGTGCATTTCATTTCTTACCTCTAAATGTTACGTGACATTATGAATGAATGTATATACTATATATATATGATATATATGATATCTACATCATGAATATAATTATGTATATAATGGATATTTCACCACATGAACAACTTGTAATTATAAGAAGTTTATTTTTGACTCAAGTACCAAAGATCGAAAAATCGACCGTTATTAACATAAATAATTAAATAATGTTCATAACATGGTAATAAGTGATATAAATGGAATAATGAACATGAAAAAAGGTTCTTAAGTAAATAGAAATTAACTCTAGTTTATTATTCAGGAGGTTAAAGAACGGTCGAGTCAGGACAGAACGCAAGGTAAGGGAACTTCTTAACCCAACTTCCATTCTTTGGGTAAATCTCCTACTTTCAAATTATGTAATGATATTATTATGTCTTATTTTGTATTTTTAATTACTTTATGTGTACCTATAGTGAATACACATAATATATCTATTTTATTTTAAAAATGATCTTTTTAAGGACTTCGTCTCAATCTCCTTTCATTGAGGCATATTTGGTTTTATACACAAATTTCTTTTATACGGTTTATAAACCACTTTGACTTTTACGTTTATTCAAAAGGAATATTTTTTATACGAAGCGTTTAATAAACGACAAAGGGAATGTTTTTGTCGTACGTATCCGGCGACAACGACTTCTCCGACGCCGTGACCTCTATTTGAGTTTCGGCTTCCTCTACAAGCCATCATTTTTTTTAATGAAAAATAAATACAAAGTTTTAACTTTCTTTTATTTTGGTATTGAAAATGGTTTTGAAAGCATTTTTATTATATCAATGTGTTGTATTGAAATCTTGTGATTAAAATGTGGAAATGTTATGTTTCCTTTATGCATGTTTTATGTGATACGATTATGTTATGGTTTATGATATGTTTAAACCTATTCATATGAGGAATGCATTGGACTTAATAAGTGACGGGTGGAGCCCGCTACAGCTCCTCGATGCATCAGCAGGTCTCATGAGACAAACTAGTGTCTTGGCACGAGGCCTTGACAAAATCTTATTTGTGGTCTTGGCACGAGGCCTTGACTACGTGGTTATGATAGTCTGGCATTATGCATTCCATCATTATGAAAGTGGTTATTGATATTGCATGTGATTATTCGACGAGTAGAATATCCATGTGATGAAGTGAATGGCATTATCTCATTTTACTTTTTCCATATTATGTTGATGTTCATGTTTAAAAGGCTTTTGTTTTAGTTATACATTGCCTTAAATTTTTATGTTTATTTATGAAAGCTTCTGCATTATTGTTATCCTTACTGAGCATCTGAGCTCACCCCTTTCAATGTTTTAATATTTTCCAGGATGTGAAGAAGTATTTTATGAATGACCTGCACGGATAGTAAGAAGAGGAAATGAGTGTGGACTATGTAGACTTTGTTATTGTAGTTTTTCACTTTATGATGTAATGTAACATTTACGAATGTATCTAGTGTTTCCAAGGCTACTAAACTAATCGGTCTTTTGAGACTTGATCTTTCGTGATCATGCCAATGTTACGAATTAATGCACCGACTCTGGGTAGCTGGGGTCAGGGCGTTACAGTTGGTATTAAAGGCAGTTTAGTACTAACCTTGGAAGCTAGATTTAGATAAAATCTGATTAGAGCACATAGCCCGAAGATAGACTTTGAGGATTAGTATAGAAGAACTTCCTAGAATTTTGTTATTGTAGAGATTTTGTGACTTTTCCGAGCAATACATCCCTGTCTGGATACGAGCGAGTAGAGGCGGCTGTGGCACAGATGTACCTTGGGGTAAAACCCGAAAACACTGCTTTGAGCTAGACTCAAACGGGAACTGGTGCACGACAATGGGCCTTGCTGAACTCTTGGTTACGACACTCCTGGGGGATATGCTTAGTATAATTATCATTTTATTTACAAACCACTATGAAGGGTTATGATTATATACTTACTCAAAGAAAACATTTCTTTTTATGATTATGGATTATATCCATAAATAGTTCAATTTATGTAAAGTGTTTTACAAGTATGGAATTATGTATTTTGATTCATAAACTAATCTTGTTTATGCCATTGTTTAGAAATGGCTCCTAGTGGAAGGAATGGAAACCGTATCAATGCACGAACTCCGTGTAGGGATTTCCCTCCTGCTCAAGATAATTATTGTGGATCTGGAGATACAACTGGTGCTGATCAACTTATTACCATACTAGGACAACTCACTCAGGTTATGAATAATAACCTTACTCGTATGCAGCACCCTGATCCACAACATGGAGGATCAATGCTAGACCGTTTCATGAGGCAACAACCACCAACCTTCAATGGGAGTAAAAATCCTATAGTAGCTGAGCAATGGATAAATTCCTTAGAGAAAATATTCCATGCCTTGGGGAGTAGTGAAAGGGAGAAGGTTATCATGGCAGTTTACCGCCTCACTGGAGATGCCGATCAGTGGTGGTCGCTAATTAAAAACACAAAGGAAGATGATGACGTATCGAATATGGAATGGAGGGAGTTCAAAGAGCTTTTCTTAGAAAAATACTTTCCACGTGACCATCGAGCAGATATGGAAAGGCAATTTCTGAGTCTGAGGCAGAAGGAGGATGAGAATGTCGCAATGTATGAGGCTAACTTTACAAGGTTAGCGAGGCATGCTGCCGATTATATACGTAACCCAAGGAGTATGATTGATCGTTTCTTTGATGGGTTAAAACCATTTCTCCGTCGAGCTTTAGTATCACAATCCTTCTCATCATACGAAGATATTGTCTCGTGTGCTGTCAAGACAGAAAAGGAATTCTCTAAGTCTTATGACAACAAAGTAAAGCAAGAGAAGAATAGAACGGTGGAACAAGAGACAGATAAAGGGAAAAAGGGAAAGAAGGATTTTCTATTATGTGATAATTGTGGGAAGAATCACCCTGGTACTTGCCTAAAAGGAATGGGAGTTTGTTATAAATGTGGAGAGAAGGGTCACCAGGCTCGTGATTGCAAGGGAAACAAAGAGGCTATCAATGTTGAATGCTACAATTGTAGAGAAATGGGTCATTATGCAAATGAATGTCCTAAGTGTCAGGGAAACTTACCTCAGAAAAGGCCAAGGGATCAAGGACAGTCTTATGCTGTTACTACAGTTGAAGCAGAATAACTAATGTATTTGTGCTTTTGGACTCATGGATTATATTCTGGTTATTAGAATAATGTGATATATATATAAGGATTGTACTGCAGTACTTGTTGATTTCAGTAAGGTTTTAATTTGATGAATGTAATTATATTTTTAGTATGTGACAATAAGAGAAACTTTAATTTGTTTGGGGAATCTGATAAATTGATTTTGGAATTAAGAGACATTTTAGAGAAAGTCTGGACGGAGGTATTTTGGATAACTATTAAGGTTGGAATGGATTAAGTTGAACCATGGATAGTATTGTTTAAGGGTAAAGCATTTCTGAAGATTATTTTTGGAATATTATAATACTATAGTTTTAGGAAAAGGACAAACTGCAGAGTGGGGCATAACCCGTCGCGTCGGACAAAGATGCAGGAATCGAACCCACAATCATAGTGCGACATGCCTTTATTTCCTACCACTAGCCTACAGGAAGTGCCTGGTTATTACAAAATAGTTTTACTAATATAAATGGTATGTGTTAACATTTGGAACCTTATACAATTAGGATAAGTATAATATTTTTGAGTTCTATTATCTTTTTGAGTGAAAGATGAGTTGAAGGTTGAAACTCTAATTGTCAACCATAAATATATTTATACGTATCTCTTATTCAATGAATAAATTAATTCTTAAACTTTATTAAAGGGATATTAAAAAAAATGTGTTATCCTAATACCTTATGTCTTGTTGAACTGATGATATTTTAAATCAACATAGATTGGAGGCTTTGAGGCCCTCAATTTGACAGTTGAATGTAATTGTTGACCTCAATCACTCCCTACAAATATTTACGTTTTTCCTCCAATTATATGTCTCTAATTGCCACTAATGTTCTCCTAATCGAGATCATATTTGGGTGGTGACTTTTTCATTTCCCTTTCCCTCTTATTAAGGCTAAATTTTATTAATCTTATTTCAGATGTGGGTTTTCCTCAAAGGTATTTTCTCTTTTCAACCTTTTATTTTCAAAGAAAAATTTCAAATTGTGAGGACGCAATTTATTGAAGGAGGGGAGAATGTAACACCACGAGCTTCCACGATACGCTTCTCATTCAATAATGCAATAGCTTGCATTGTACGCAACTTCGAGTTCTAAAACACCGCGACTAATCAAAGTAGCCGTTATGAATAGTAATAATCACTTTTTAAAATTATAGAAATTTTATATTTCAAAATGGACTTCATTTTTGTATTCCTAATATTGAAATTAGCCTATGTTGAATTTTTTGTAATTTTCTGAGAACTTCAAAATTTTTATGAATAGTGAAAAATACTTAAAAAAACATTTTTAATCAAAATAATTTATAGTGATAAGTTATAATATTGAGTGGTTTTAAAGTATAATTAGAATATATTTTTACCATTTTATCCAATGGTGGTCATTAGAATTAATTTCACTTTGAAATTGGACATAAACAATTGTCAATCTTTTGATATAAATTGTTTCTTAAAAACACGCTATTTGTTGTGACAGCGGAAATTAGTTATAAAATTAATTAATGCAAATTATATGTTTGGAATTTCATAAAATAGACATCATTTTTGAATTCGGAATATCAATTATAGCTTAGGGTGAAATTTTGTCCTTATTCTGAAAAACATCAATTTTTGATGAATAGTGAAACCACTAAGTGGTAGTTAAATAACTGATTTTTCGTTTAAATGAAATATTACCACTTCTGTGATTTGATTTTAAAAAATCCGACATACATGGTTTTCATTAAGAAGTAAAATGTGGTTCAATGAGATTAAAATAATTTTTTGGTGAATAGTAACTTTTAAGTTCTTAATCACGATTAGAGGTAATTAGTGTAGTTTAAGGTACAAATAATGTTTTAATAATATGAGATGAGCATGACACTTGTCCTACTCCTATTGGATGAGTCATGGCCGACCAAGATAACCCATGGGTCAACTTGGGGACCCCATGGAGCCACTTTAGTTGGAAAATGACATTAATATATATTTATTTAATGTTAAAATTAAATTGACACAAACATGAGTTATTTTACTAAAACAGTTTTTAAGTGCGGTTACACAAGTAAAAATTTTGTCTATAAATATTCATTAGAAATCTAAAACGATTTCCTACATCATAGTATTTTTTTTATAATTTTTAGACATTAAATAAATTAAATTATTTATGACATCATTATGATGCAGCGATGACCTCATTATTTAACGATTTAAATAAAATGAGAAGACAATGCAAAATCCAAGGCTTACACTTGTCCAAAGCCTATTGGATGAGGAGATTTCGAAACCTTATCACCTTAGCCTCGAATTATATAATTGTGGGACCTTTAGAATCCGAAAAGCATTGTGAAATAATGTAACATTTCAATCATTCCAAAAGTGCCCCTCCTCTCCACTTATAAAAGGCCCCCACCTCTCCCACCTGATTTACACTTTCAAGCCATTTGGCGCGGCCAAACTCTGCCCAAATAATCTCCCAACTTCCCCCTCTTACTCCTAGAAGCCTTACTTTGGGCAGAACTCTTCCCAAGGAAGCCTTTGGCTCAAATCAAAAAGGGTTACCCGATTTTGAGGTAATGTCTTTTCTAATGTTGTTTTGTTTTATTTTTCTTCTCCAACCCCTAAACTCTTTTTATTCATTTCTTTTGTAACAACACCAGTATCCTCAATATACTAGGATGTTGTTATAATAATTATTCGAGCTACACTTACACACACCTACATCTAATGGTTAAAGAACATACGGTTTCTGTGGATGGAGAATTTCTGCCTCAGGAAACGATGATTGTTCAACACTCATATAACACCTTCAAAGGTGTCCATTAAGATGTCACTATTTGTATATATGATATATAATATGTTTATGTTTTACTTATGCTTCTATATTTCTCATTTATGGCATACTTTATGATTTCCATTGTGGGTAAAATGCGATAATTTCATTTTAGGAAGTGCGGACTACCGCCCCCTCAAAGTGATGTGAATCGTTAATGCCATATGTGGGATGTATAAAGGATGGAGTAAATGATATTATATATGATATTATACTGGAACTATATTATACCTTTATATAATTATGATTTCATTACATTAAATATGAAATAGAAATGAAAGTAGCGTTCATGCGTACGTACGGCTTACCGTCTCCATGAACGGTGCATTTCATTTCTTACCTCAAAATGTTACGTGACATTATGAATGAATGTATATACTATATATATATGATATATATGATATATACATCATGAATATAATTCTGGATATAATGGATATTTCACCACATGAAAAACTTGTAATTATAAGAAGTTTATTTTTGACTCAAGTACCAAAGATCGACAAAACGACCGTTATTAACTTAAATAATTAAATAATGTTAATAACATGGTAATAAGTGATATAAATGGAATAATGAAAATGAAAAAAGGTTCTTAAGTAAATAGAAATTAACTCTATTTTATTATTCAGGAGGTTAAAGAACGGTCGAGTCAGGACAGAACGCTAGGTAAGGGAACTTCTTAACCCAACTTCCATTCTTTGGGTTAATCTCCTACTTTCAAATTATGTCATGATATTATTATGTCTTATTTTGTATTTTTACTTTCTTTATGTGTACCTATAGTGAATACACATAATATAACTATTTTATTTTAAAAATGATCTTTGTATGGACTTCGTCTCAATCTCCTTTCATTGAGGCATATTTGGTTTTATACACAAATTTCTTTTATACGGTGTATAAACCACTTTGACTTTTATGTTTATTCAAAAGGAATCTTTTTTATACGAAGCGTTTACTAAACGACAAAAGGGAATGTTTTTGTCGTACGTATCTGGCGACAATGACTTCTCCGCCGCCGTGACCACTATTTGAGTTTCGGCTTCCTCTACAAGCCATCATTTTTTTAATGAAAAATAAATACAAAGTTTTAACTTTCTTTTATTTTGGTATTGAAAATGGTTTTGAAAGCTTTTTTATTATATCAATGTGTTGTATTGAAATCTTGTGATTGAAATGTGGAAATGTTATGTTTCCATTATGCATGTTTTATGTGATACGATTATGTTATGGTTTATGATATGTTTAAACCTATTCATATGAGGAATGCATTGGACTTAATAAGTGACGGGTGGAGCCCGCTACAGCTCCTCGATGCATCGGCAGGTCTCATGAGACAAACTAGTGTCTTGGCACGAGGCCTTGACAAAATCTTATTTTTGGTCTTGGCACGAGGCCTTGACTACATGGTTATGATAGTCAGGCATTATGCATTCCATCATTATGAAAGTGGTTATTGATATTGCATGTGATTATTCGACCAGTAGAATATCCATGTGAGGAAGTGAATGGCATTATCTCATTTTACTTTTTCCATATTATGTTGATGTTCAAGTTTAAAAGGCTTTTGTTTTAGTTATACATTGCCTTAAAATTTTATGTTTATTTATGAAAGCTTCCGCATTATTGTTATCCTTACTGAGCATCTGAGCTCACCCCTTTCAATGTTTTAATACTTTCCAGGATGTGAAGAAGTATTTTATGAATGAACTGCAGGGATAGTCAGAAGAGGATATGAGTGTGGACTATGTAGACTTTGTTATTGTAGTTTTTCACTTTATGGTGTAATGTAACATTTACGAATGTATCTAGTGTTTCCAAGGCTACTAAACTAATCGGTCTTTTGAGACTTGATCTTTCGTGATCATGCCAATGTTACGAATTAATGCACCGACTCCGGGTAGCTGAGGTCGGGGCGTTACAAATATACATCATTTATGTATGTAGGAAAACCAATTGAAAATTTGTATTTTAAATATTTATTTTTCAATTTTTATCTATTTTTCAAAAAAAGAATTATTTTTATATTTAGGTGCATTTTGAATCTTATTGACATAAATTGGTATTAACATCAATGTTTTGAGTAAACGAAAATTATGATAATATATAATCACTCATTTAATCACATTAAATGAATTTCAAAATGAATTTATTTTCATATTTTATGTGAGGGAAATTTATTCCCATATCTCTAATTGTTTTAACCACCTACCATGAAATATTTTATTATATTTCAAATAACATACATAAAATGCATCCAAACCACCATTGATGACATCCATAAAATTCAATTAGTTCTCACGAGAACCATGGAATATTTTGAATAATCAAAAAATGTATTATAATAGGGTTAAAACAAACAATATCTAATGACATTAGAAATTAAGTTATTTAGTAATTATGTTAAATTAAATATGTTTAACTTTGATATTTATTCTTATTTCTACCTTAAAATTTAATTCTTATAACCCTTATAAACTAAGAATTTCTATTTTAAACATTATAATTACACAAAAAAACCACCATATATACTGTACTATATAAGGTAATGCATGATCATTATTGAATTCAAGTGTGGGGAACAGGGAAAGTGACGATGAGAGTGAAAATTTGTATAGATCAACATGAGCTCAAGAAAAGATTTTATGAAACATTGGTATGGTTAATTTTGGGGAAAAATTATTCTTTTGAAGATAAGAATATTTCATATATATCATCCAAGTTGAAAATGATAATCCATCAATATTTAAACTAAAATAGTTCTCTATTTATATATGAAAAATCAAATCTATATAATAATTACATAATAAAATTGTTGGGACCATATTAAAATGAAAAACTAAAACAAACCCACCCCATGCGAGAGAAGGGTAAAGAAACATTTCATTGATGAAAAATTTATCCAAGGTGGAATTTTCAATAAGATAAATATTATTTTGGTTAAAAAAAGAAGGAATTGATGTTTAAATCACCTATGATTTTTATTATAATGGAGCAATCTATTGAATGATTTATGATCGAAAGTACATAAGATATGGAATATTAAACAGTAGAAAATATCTCACAAAAGGGAAATAATATCTTATCATGGGACAGGAAAAACACAATCCCACCATATGAAAAGTGAGATCCCCCACTTGTCACACCCGAACATTTAAATTAATATAATTTTTTATTTTATCAGACATTGAAACTTTCTATCGTTCTGCGGGCCAAGCCTCTTTGAAATTTTTTCATTTTGTCGATGAATGAATGCTTTTCCCTGGACAGTGTCCGGTGCTTGGGCACGACATGTTCAAAGCTGCACGGCTTTGCTCGGGTCATCGTGCGGCCTGCCTCATTTATCATGCGCACCACACCCCACGATCATTGGCCTTCCCTTCTTGCTCACGCGCACCGCCCCTCGTGACCGGCAGCCTCCCCCTCCTGCTCGCGAGACACCTTTCCCCTCGCGCGACTCCCACCGGCACGCAACATCTCCGGCCGGACTCCCTTTGCGCGTGCGACCCCAAACACGGAACTCTCTTCTTCCCTCCGGTAGTTTTTTCCCTCTTAGTTAGGTTTTTGGTTCGTTTTCATTGGGTTTTGATTTCCATGTCTTTTTTGTTCAATTTCTTTATTTACGGTTTATTTGATGTTGTTTGTGATGTGTTTGGTGCGCGATTGGAGTTTCGCTTCAAAATTTGATGCTTTCGACACAAATCATAGGTGATTTCATCTAAATGTGTTGTCTGATGAAGGATTTTTCTGGATTAATTTATTTATCATGTTCTTTGAATATTTTGGGTGGTTCAAAATGTGTTATGTGAATATTTTGACATGCATGTTTGATGGAATTGAGTTTTTTTAGAATTGGGTATGTTTTCATATGGGTCTTGTTGTGGGAAATCTTGGAAACGTTCAATTAATTTTTTTACTTGTGAAAAGTATGTTTCAGAAATTTTTTAAAATGTGGTTGTGTTAGAAATGATTTTTTCTTTCAAATGAATTGATTTGTGTTATGCGTATCATATTGTTGTGTTTCTTGAATAGAGTATCAGGCCTTGTTTTGTAGAATGTTAATTGTTTTGTAAAGAAATTAATGTGTAGGTGTATTAAAAGGTGGTTTGAAGGAAAAATGTGTTATTTTGGCTTGTTGAACTTCTGGGATTTTAAATTTAAATTTTAAATAGTTTGAGTAACAGAAAACAAGTTTTGGTATGGTTGTGTTGGGCGTTTGGTTTTAAAGTGGCGTTTTTATGTGAGGTCAAGTGTGTTTTTGGTGTATACTCTCTGGTGCTAATTTTGAAGTGTTTAATAAATTGTTTTATTTATTTATTAAATTATTTGGGTAGTGCGTTGGACCTCGCTATGATGGTTTCAAATTGCGGGTGTCTAGAATTCCTGCATGTCGATGCATAAGGTAAGACATATATATAGAAATGCTCTCTTTGCATATATTCCCTCATAGTGTGGGGAATATGTGCAATGCAGCTAGGGGTATTAATATATATGTTTATAAATGCATGTGCATGTAAGTGCGCAGGGTCGGTTTGGGTGGTCGTCGACAAATAGCGACAAGTTTGAGGTAGGTCCCCTATGCCGTAATCATTAATTAGAATTTCCATTTCTACTTGATGCTTCTTTATAAATATTTCCTCGTTTCATTTTATGAGAAATCCATATGCACTATATATATTTATTGTTGTGGATCTTAAAAAGTGGTTTCATAGGGGTTGAACATGAAATGGGTATTTCCATAAGTTGTATGGCATTTCGTTCAATTTTGTTATGGAAGTGTAACGACATGCATTATTTTTTTAAAATGGGTTCCAAAATGATTTCCAAAAATGGGTTTTGATTTGAACACAATATTAAAATATTGTTTAACCTCCTTAAAAGTATTACTTCATTTTATGTGTGGGTTTCAGTTTGTTTTAAATATATAGTACCGTTATGTGTTCTAAAATGACGAATACTCCTTCTAAAGTGATGAGCCCCGTTTGGAACTTTAATATTTGGTTTGCGAAGATAGATAAATCATCTTGATTCATTCCCCTTAATTTGATAATAAAATGTGATGCAAGTGTTAATATGCAGTTTGTGATATGTGCCTAGTGTAAAGCCTTGGGCGTGGTTGGGTGATGTGAAGAGGGGGAATGCGCTTAATGAGGGAGAGCGGTGGTGGGATGATGAATGGGTTTTAGGTAAAAAAGTTTTATGTACTTGTTTATTTTCTTGATAATGAAAACTCACCACCGTTTGAAATAGATCACAATGGGAAACCTGGGTATCTAGGTGGGTGACCAGGACTAGTACACTAGATGATGTGACATGGGTTTGTCCCAGTTCATTTAGCAGGATTGACTCAACAACACTAAATAAACTTTTGAATTTCTGTGGGTCGTGGTCTACTATGCCACGTTTTCTGAGGTTCATGGCCTTCTAAGTCACGTTTCATCGAGGTACGAGGTCTATAGGTCCCCACTTGTTCTAGCTACCAATAGAGATTACCCATGGTGCTCATTTGCGACATGCTGGTTATGATGTAACTTTATTTCAAGTTGTTTCATACATGATGTCTTATTTGTGAAAGCCATATTTTAATCCAAACCATTTAATTTTTATTTGGAAATGTTAATGCATGCTCGTAACATATTTTAAAAATATAGTCACAGTGAAATTCTTTACTTGAGAATGCTAAATCATTACTTGAATTCAAAAAGTCAGAAAACATTATTTTATTATATCCTATTTTCAAACTGGCATAATTTGATTTCTAAATAATGGCAGGGGCATAGGACGTGGTTACATTTTTTCATTCCTACTGAGCATCTCGGTGCTCACGCCTACTTCACTTTCAGTTGAAGGTTTCAGTTTTGGATCGCTTTTGGGAGCAGGTGTAGTTAGCGTACCATGGTGATCCACGGGGTCACCTGACGTATTTAACGCTGCTTTGTTTATTCCTTTTTACACTGTCAAGTTTCTTAGTTTATTTTCATTTATTTATCTGCTTATTCAGTTTATGTTCATTAATCTTAGTTATGGGCCGAACCATTCCCTACTAGTTTATTTTGATGCCCGACACTATTTTCCAGCCTGTGGGGATCGGGAACGCCCATCGGGCCATGTCGCGGACCGGGTCGGGCACCGGGTCGGATGATGGCCTGGCCTAGTTCGTGAAAAAATGGTATTAGAGGTGCCCTTGTTATTTGGTGTGTCATGTAGCTTGGTGATTATGTGTGCCGGGACTCGAGTGGTAGGTGTGGGAAGGACGTCATGAACTCTTGCCCGTCCTGAGTCTCGAGTTTCCAAGGGTAGTGTGGGATTTGAGTTTTTCTTTTGCTTGGTCTGTGTGGATGAGGGATGACAAGGGAAGTGATCCAGTGTTACGCGATGAGTCTACATAGAGTAGCGACCCATGTACAGCCCGAGTGCACGGTTCAAGATACTTCCTGTGGTGGATGCCTGCTTGGAGAATGGTCTTCTAAGCCATGTTACCGAGTTGGCATAGCCACTAGTCCCTTATTTGTTTTGGAAATATTGATGTGAGTTATGTTTGACCTTCATTTTGGTTGGTGGAAGTAGATCTAAAAAATGGATTTTTGAGAAGGTGTTTTCAGAAGGGAATATGGTTAATAGAGTGGAAAAATGGTTTTTGTAATGAAAAACATTTTGGAATTTGAAAATTGATTTCTTTTAACGAATGTGTGGTTTCAAAAAGGGAAAATGGGATGTGTTTTAGAAGTTGTTTTGGGATCTCAGTAACACTTTTTGGAATGTGAATTGGAAAATGTTTTGGAAATTGGAAATGTATTGCTTTGATGATAAGTTAATTTTTAAAATTGGTTGGGAATTTGTGCTTTATGCGGAATGACCTGCTTTGAAAATGAGAAGTGTCTTGAATTGACCCTTGGTATTCATATTACTGATCACATACATTTTGGTGAGCATGTGGCAAGTGGAGAAATTGGTGATGTGAGTGGATGGGTGCTTGATCTAGCACAGGGATATGTATGTGTGTGACTTCATGGAATACCAATGGTGGATATTTAAGTTGTTTTGTTTGCTGAAAAAAATATTTTTCAAAAAGGTAATTTAAATGTTCTGAAAAGTGAGTGAGCAATTGTTTAGCGTTCTCTTTTCATGTTGGGTATTCCTTTTCGTGGATTCTTGGTTTTGACATACTGAATTGTGGTCGGAATGGTGATTGAGTTTGAGCATTCGTTTGTGATTGAGGTGTGGAATTTTAATTTATGATGAGTTTTGATTCGGATTTGTGCCTCTTCTTTTTAGTATGCTTCCCAGAAATGTCCGAGAGGTTTCTAATGAGTCTCTTCTAGTTGTTGGTTCTACCCAGACTCTTAGCGCAATGGTGGAATTGAATTATTTTCGGTTGTTGTTCATATTCCATGGTGATCGTGATCTATCAAAGGTATCGGAATGGCTTGGTGAAATCGTTGGTGTTTTCAGGTTATTGGAAGCTCCCAAAGCTATGAGAGTCCGTGTTGGCTCAGGTCCATTTGAAGGTGCAACTATGGATTGGTGGAGGAGATGATCCCTGCATCATTGCATGATGGTATGTCTTGGAAGGTGTTTAATACCACTCTTGTTAGATGGTTTATGCCCAAGGAAGTGAAGGCGAGGAAAGTGGCAGAAGTAGTAAGTGTCGAGTAAGGCCAATGAGTCGTGAAGGCCTACATGGGGAATTCCAAGGGGTTGGTTCCATTTTCTTCAGAGGTAGAGTCGTGGAATCAGTTAAAGCTTCCCTTATGTGGGGTCTTTGTCCAGGATTCTATTGCCTTTTCTTTTTGGTGTTTGAGAAGGATCCCCATCCGGTGATGAGAGCGAATCGGGGGAACCTGTCTCAGACAAGTCATCTTGTCAATCCCATCCAATATTAGTTGGGACACCCTTTTGTTTGCTTCTAGATTGCTCGATTTGGGTACTTTAAGTCGCCTTGGCATCATCCTATGAAGGCTTGCCATCAATGTGGCTAGTTGGGATAATTGGAGAGGTTCTGCTAGCGGCATCTTCAGCATGAGTCTCAACCGAAAGATGTCAGCTCCTGACTGTGGGACAACATATGCTTCAAGACATCAGAGCTCTAGCCACAGGTCTCGGAGTGAAGCTCTTCACACAGTCTGAAATCATTGGGTGTGGGGTACCATGGTATAATTTTTGTTTCCCATGCTGAAATGGGGACGGTCTGAATTTCCCTGTTGTAGCTCTCCCGTCATTGAAGGTTCTACTTTCCTGTAAGAGGCGTAAAAGTCTCTTTTTATCATTTCGGCCTTTGTTCTTTGAATATCCCACTGTAGTTGTAAGAAGGCGTGGTGATCCCATCTTTTTGGTAATTCCAATAGTTGCACCTCCTCAAATGTGACCCATTTTGTTTTATTACATGATCATTTTGGAGATACTCATATCTTGTGGAAATGATGAGTCATGGTTAAGTTCGTTATTTGGTAGAATTATTTTGTGGGTTTTAACATGTGTCAGTGGTTTCTGGTTTGTGTTGGAAGTTCTCGTGTCGGTCTATACTAGTTGGTTTAAGCTGGTCAGTTCTTAAATGGTGGGGAGACTCACCATGGATCTTGTCATGCCTTCTTCGGGGTTTGGTCTTTGTGGTGATTCCCTCTTAGACCAACTTAGAAGTTCCAGAGTTAGCCCATGTTGAGAGATCAATTTTGGTTGTGCTATTCGGGTTCTTATGGTGGTGAGAACCATCCTCGTTTCCTGACGACTCTTCTCTTTGTATTTCCCTTAGTGTTAGTTGGGTGTGACTGATGGAGTGAAAAGTCACGCCGAGTTGTGATTTTTTTGGCCTCATTCAGTTTCGATCTCGATTTTGTTTCCTCATTTGGATGGGTGGCTTTCTGGGGGAAGAATTTTTTTCGGGTGGGGAGAACTGTCACACTTGAACATTTAAAATAATATCATTTTATTATATTATCAGACTTTGAATCTATCTATCGTGCTGTGGGCCAAGCTTGTTTGAAATTATTTCATTTAATTAATGAATGAATGATTTTCCCTCGACAGCGTTCAGTGCATGGGCAGGGCGTGTTCAAAGTCGTGCGGCTTTGCTTGGGTCATTGTGCGGCCTGCCTCATGTACAAGACAAATAAATAAAATGAGTTTTTAATGAGTTAGTTTAATAATTATAATAATAGTGATTAATTTTAATATTATGGTTAATAATATTAATATTATCATGTTTATTATAATTATTATTAAGTTGTTATGAACAATATTATTATTATTATTATTGGAGTTTATTAAAATTCTTATTTTGTTCATTATTATATGTTAATATTTTATTTATTTTATACTATTTTATTTTCTCCCCTTATTTTATATGTTATTCATTTCATTCTTTTATTATTATTATTATTATTATTATTATTATTAATTTTGTTTTTATTTTTTTTAAACAGTAACTCACTCTCCCCCTTTCCCCTTATACGGCTGACCCCCCCCCCACCCACCACCTTCCTCTCCCGCTCGAGCCACCCCCACCGGCGAGGGTCCTCTGGCACGCCTTCATCTGCGCTACCTCCCCCTGGCCGACACCATACCAGCGGCCTCCCCTCCTTTCTCACTTGCAGCACACCCCACGACCGTCGGCCTCCCCTTCTTTCTCACGCACACCGCACCCCGTGACCGGCAGCCTACCCCTCCTTCTCAGGAGAAACCTTTCCCCCCGCGCGACTCCCACCAGCACGCAACATCTCCTACCGGACTCCCTTTGCGCGTGCGACCCCCCAACATGGAACTCTCTTCTTCCCTCTGGTATTTTTTCCCTCTTAGTTAGGTTTTTTGTTCATTTTCATTGGGGTTTTATTTCCATGACTATTTTTGTTCGGTTTCTTGATTTAGGGTTGATTTGAGGTTGTTTGTGACGCGTTTGGTGCGCGATTGGAGTTTTGCTTCAAAATTTGGGGCTTTCAACACCAATGGTAGGTGATCTCATCAATAAATGTTGTTTGATGAAGGATTTTTCTAGATTAATTTATTTAGCATGTTCTTTGATTATTTTGGGTGGTGAGAAATGTGTTTTGTGAATATTTTGACATGCATGTATGAAGGAATTGAGTTTTCTTAGAATTGGTTATGTTTTCATATGGATCTTATTGTGGGAATTCTTGGAAACATTCAATTAATTTTTTGTACATGTGAAAAGTATGTTTCAGAAATAAATTAATATGTGGTTGTGTTAGAAATGAATTTTTCATTCAAATGAATTGATTTGTGTCATGCGTATCATATTGTTGTATTTCTTGAAAAGAGTATCAGGCCTTGTTTTGGAGAATGTGAAATGTTTTCTAAAGAAATTAAGGTGCAGGTGTATTAAAATGTGGTTTGAAGGAAAAATGTGTTATTATGGCTTTTTGAACTTGTGGAATTTTGAATTTAAATTTTAAATAGTTTGAGTAATGGAAAATATGTTTTTCTATGGTTGTTTTGTGTGTTTGGTTTTATAGTGGCGTTTTTATGCGAGGTCAAGTGTGTTTTTGGTGTAACCTCTCTGGTGCTAATTTTGAAGTGTTTCATAAATTTTTTTATTGATTTATTAAATTATTTGTGTAGTGTGTTATACCTCGCTACGATGGTTTCAAATTACGGGTGTCTAGAATGCCTGCATGTGCATGCATAAGGTAATACATATATATATAAATTCTCTCTTTGCACATATTCCCTCATGGAGCGGGGAATATGTGCAATGTTGCTACGGGTATTTATATATATGTTTATAAATTCATGTGAATGTAAGTGCGCAGGGTTGGTTCAGGTGGTCGTCGACGAATAGTGATAAGTTGGAGGTAGGTCCCCTATGCCCTAATCTTTAATTAGAATTTCCATTTCTTCTTGATGTTTCTTTAAAAGTATTTCCTTGTTTCATTTTATGTGAAATCCATATGCACTATAAATATATATGGTTTTTGTTCTTAAAAAGTGGATTAATAGGGGTTGAACATGAAATTGCTATTTCCAGAAGTTGTGTGGCCTTTTGTTCAATTTTGTTATGAAAGTGTAACGACATGCATTATTTTTTTTAAATGGGTTCCAAAGTGATTTTCATAAATGGGTTTTGATGTGAACTCAAGATTAAAATATGGATTGACCTCTATAAAAGTATTACTTCATTTTAGGTGTGTGTTTCAGTTTGTTTTAAATATATAGTACCTTTATGTGTTCTAAAATGACGAATACTCCTTCTATAGTGATGATGCTCGTTTGGCACTTTAAGATTTGGTTTGCAAAAATAGAAAACCCCTCTTGAGTCATTCCACATAATTTGAAAATAAAATGTGATGAAACTGTTAATGTGTGGTTTGTGATATGTGCCTAGTGTAAAGGCTTGTGCATGGTTGTGTGATGTAAAGAGGGGGGATGCTCTTAAGGAGGGAGAGCGGTGGTGAGAGGTTGAATGGGTTTTAGATAAAGAAAGTGTTATGTACTTGTTTGTTTGCTTGACAAAGATAACTCAACACCATTTGAAATATAGCACAATGGGAAACCTGGGTATCTAGGTGGGTGACCAGGACTAGTACGTTAGATGACACGGCATGGGTTCGTCCCGGTTCTTCTAGAAGGATTGACGCAACAACACTAACTATACATATGAATTTTTGAGGGTCGTTGTTTTCTATGCCACATTTTCTGAGGGTCGTGGACTTCTAAGTCACGTTTCATGGAGGTACGAGGTCTATAGGTCCCCACTTGTTCTAGCTACCAATGGGGATTACCCATGGTGCTCATTTTCGACATGCTTCTTGTGATGTAACTTTATTTCCAGTTGTTTCATACTTGATGTCTTGTTTGTGAAAGCCATATTTTAATCCAAACCAGTTTCTTTTTATTTTGAAACGGTAGTGCATGCTTGAGAATGAAAAATCATTACTTGAATTATAAAAGAAGGAAAAACATTATTTTATTATATCTTATTTTCAAACTGAATAATTGGATTTGTAAATAAATGCAGGGGCATAGGACGTGGTAACATTTTGGCATTCCTACTAAGAATCTCGGTGCTCACGCCTAATTTACTTTTCAGTTGTAGGTTTCAATCTTGGATCACTTTTGGGAGAAAGTGTAGTTGACGTACCGTGGTGATCCACAAGGTCACCTGAGGTATGTCACGTCGCTTTGTTTATTCTTCTTTCCGCTTTCAAGTTGCATAGTATATTTTCCTTTATTTATCTTCTTATTCAGTTATGGTCATTTATTTTCGTTATCGGCCAAACTGTTCCCCACTAGTTTATTTTGATTCCCGGCACTAGTTTCCAGCCCGTGGGGATCGGGAATGCCCTTCGGTCCATGTTGTGGACCGGGTCGGGCGCCGGGTCGGATGACGACCCAGCCTGGTTTGTGAAACTCACTTCATTCACAGTCAATGAAAAAAATTATTGAAAACAAGGTGATTTAAATAGAGGAATGTTATTTTATTAACTACTAAAATTTAGAAGGGTCTAACTTATATTTTTGATTAAAAAATGAGTAGATAAAAATCCTAGTTAGAATTGTGGGAGAAATGAATTCCTAAAAAACCCCCAAAATCATAAAGTATACATCAACATTGATTTAACACACCTAATATGTATCCAATATATCATATAATAATAATAAATGACTTTAATCTTTATGAAAACCATTGAAAAAACCTAATTATATGAATAATAATGTGAATAATTGTTTATAGATGATGATATTCCAAAATCCAATGTGGAAACATCCATGAACATAGAATAAATAAATGTTTTCTTTAAATTAAAATTTCTGTGTGTAGTGTATTTTTTATTAGACGTTATTAAACTATATGTATTATATGTTCAACTATTTTTAAATTAATTCAATTTAAATAATGAGGAAAATATAATCCCATACATTTGGGATACATTATAATGTGAGGTTTTTGGTGTTGATAAAGAAGACAACATTATCTAATTTTTCAATTTTGTTTGATTAATGATTTTATGTTCACTTTTTTTGGAGTCTAAAGGTTAAATTTTGGGGAATTGGAAGAAACAATATTTCCAAATATTATAATTTAAACATTAATTATTTAATCCCAAAATTTTTATAAATTTTAATGAAATTTTCACATTTATTGGTTTTCGGAATAATAAATAATTTAATTATTAAAATTATAAAAACAATATTTATAATTTGTCAACATATCTTTAAAATTTTATAATAATTCCTGAACATAATTATAGGTGTTTTAATGTTATCCATGAAAGTATAATGGTCAATATTATGGTCTGAATTTAATTTCAAAAATCATTAATTCTTGTTGGAATCATTATACTAAAGTAAAAAATAGTTAATGAATTTATACTTTCACACATTCATGAAACATATTTATTGACATACCATAAGATAATTCATTTATTCAAGAAATAAATATTTTAATGTGTAAAAGGCCTCTTACCACACATATAAAATATATATCATAGAAGACCCTCATATGAAAATCCATATACATGAGAATCATTTAAGTGAATTAATAAAGTATATAAGAGAATTTAAAGTATTTATAAAATATGTAAACTAGATTTCCTGGCTAGTAAGATAAGTTTCCCCACGTTTGAAAATTATTTAACATCACATCACATAAGTAGATTTAGAATTCAAATTAAGGTCAATAGATGAAAAAAATGGAGTATTGTGAATCATATGCACTAATGGACAATAAATTAGGCTGACAAAGAGACATTTATAAATCTATTTAGATAATTCCATATGGATCATAATATGAATAAAATTTTTATTAGAAGTAAATATAATAACATGGATTTTATTGATATTTGAGGATTGTGATGAATAAGGGCAATCGTGGGATAAAAAAGTAGATATATTTAAAAATAGAGAGGATCCAAATGTCTGTATATGGTGAAAAATATTTGTGCTGAAGATCAAAAATATGATGACGTTCTATGTTGCGATGGATAATTTGACTCGTGTTTTTTTGGATACATATCATAGTATATGATACATTAAAAGTTTTTTTTTGTTTTTAAATAAAATATATTTCTATTTTATTCTATATTAACCATAAAATGGTGTGATAATAATATGAAAAATTGGGGGTAAAAAGGACCCAATTCATTTATATGTAGATATTATATCTTCTTTGAAAACCATTAATTACATTACACAAAAACATGTTAAATGATCATAAAGGAATATTGCCTTTTGGAACATGGAATCATAAAAAACATTCCATAGGTGTTATTTTCAAATTCAACATAGTTTCTAATTGTAATAACATATCTTAGAAATGTAACATATAATGCCTACCATCATAACCTGTGGAAAAGAAATATAAGAATGGGTGAGATCAGAATCATAATAACAGTTAAATAGGGAAATAAATAAGGAAAATATTACATAAGGGTTTGGTAACATGTGTATAATATATGGAAACCAATACCTATATATCATGATCAAAATCATTATTCATTCAATAAGGATTTCCAATTCATAAGACATGAATCATATGTATATCATAGAACATGAGCCATGAGAGCAAAACAATGACATAAAAAATGAATTTTTTGAAACACCCCAAGGTTCTGAAAATAAATATAGAATGAAATATTATAATATATCCATTAAACAGAACTTTCCCTCTTCGATGTTTTGAATTTCAAGAAATGGTCATCTAGAGATGGGTTCAGTACGTCATTTGGTGACTGATATAAAAAACTTGATTTTTGGTGAATAGTAACATACCCTTATGAATAGTAATATGAATTGTCATATGAATAGTAATATGACCCTTGAATAGTAAATAATGATATTATTTTATTTAAGTAAGGTAATAATATAATGGGATCGTAAATAATTTTTCTATGTCAGATAAAACTAATTATACCTCTAAGATTGTTATTTTTCGAATTAACTATGACTTTATTTAAAAATTAAATTAATAATATTTAGAAAATTAATTTGGAAAGTCGGAGTTCACTTTTGAATTCTACATTTCAAAAATGGTAGGGTTAAATTTTTGTGACTTTTCTGAAATTCTTGAATTTTTAATGAATAGTGAAATACGGTAAAATATCGTATATTCAATTTATCAGTTAAATAAGATATTTTGGACATCATAAGTGACTTAGGGAAACTTGATTTAAACTCAAATAATCTTATTACAATTATGTCTCACCTGAAACAATACTATTGGTTGTCTTGATGGAAATAATAACACAATGAAATTAAATATTCAAAATTTACCCCTCTCCTCCACTATAAAACCCCCAACCACTACCTCTTCTCTTCACATCTCTAAGCATTGAAGCTCCTATAATTTCTGCCCAATTACCCTTCCCTAGTCACTTCCCACGACCAAGAATCTCTTTGTCTTTCCAAAAGACCAAAACCCATTCCCTTGAGGAGTTTCTCAAGGAGAATACTTCAAGAGGTAAATCAGCATTCTTTCTCATTTGGTTTTATTTCAATTTATCTACTTTTGTTATCCTATCCTAACCTCGTCTATCCAAATGACCATGATAAATCCAGTGAAATATATATATTAGATTTATATCATGTGAATGGAATAACCAGCATAAATAATTTTACATCCTCCCTTTTATTTTTATAAACGAAATCGACTTCCATGAGGTTCCGATTTATAACCTTCGTGGACGACGAAGTTTAATTCTTCAATTTCTTTTTCATTACTGGTCATGAAACCATATTCATGGTTTAAAAAGACTATAATATATGTATTATAACCTAATCAATTTTCAGGAACCAGAATATGTACATATAAATAAGTTATATGATAAAACTAGTTCATAATAATCCAAATACCGCCAAATAATCGAGGTGGTTGTAATCTAATGAATCATCCTCATTCCATGTAACCAAATTATAGAAATAACCATAATAAATTCTCTATGTTCATAAATAATGTTTATTTTCAATATTTTATATTTATAACCATTCCACATGAACTCCACATACTTAAAAACAAGTGAACTGATTGTGAAAATAAAGAAAATGAACACCCCAGAACAACGAAATTCAATACAACAACTTATCAATAAGGATATAAATGAACTAAACAGAATTATGATAAAATAAATACATGTATAATAGGTTATTAAATAAGTTATTAATAAGTATAATTTCATATACCAGGAGCTTAAGTACAAGAGCGGAACACGTTCGGAGTTAAGGTAAGGGTTTTCCACCCGAACTCCCATTTTCATTAAGCTTACATTTATTGTCTAATTTCCTCGATGAAATTCTTATGTATTTTTATGTACTAATCATAAATTATGTGTGTGTATCATATATATTTACAGAAACCATAATCCTTTCCTATTTTCTAGATAGTTACATGTTTTATAAGGATCTTTCAAAACTGTTTCCAAAAATACGAGCCCAATGCAAGGGAATATCTCAAATTCATATCTATTTTCAAGGGCAAGGAATAATATATTTTTGTAAAACATTATCATTATAAAATTACTCATTATAAAAATTACATCTTACTTCAATTCTGTTTTTTTACAATGATTCTTCCAAATGAACTCTTCTTTTCAAAATAATAGAGTATTTAGCTCCAGATTTGCTTAATGATTTTTTAAGAGTGTTTTCATCTAATTCAACACTCTGGTTGATTCCATGGTATTATTGGGTTTAATCATTTATGAATTCTTATATCATATTTGATTTAATGGTTTATGAATAACTCTTTTGTGGATGATATTTCTTAAAATCATTTACCATATTATTCTGAATGGTTAATGTTTTATGTTTCATGATTGGGGAAAGATAGTTACATTTAATATGATAGTTTAAATATGAATTTATGTCATTTATGATTATCACTATTCATATAAGGAATGCATTAGAATTATTATGTGATGGGTGGGGACCTCTATAGCCCCTCGATGCATCGGTAAGTCTCGTGAGACAACTAGATGAGGAATTGGTCGAGGCCTTTCCCAATGTGATATGGATTTTGGCCAATGCCATAATCATTAGATGTCGTGTCTGAGGCCTTGAAAAAATGTTTCAGAATGTTTGGAATTATGAATTCCATTATTATGAGTTCAGCTATTGATATTTCATTTGGTTATTCAATTCGTAGAATACCCTTGATTATGATTTATTATGGCATTATTTACTAAACTCATGTTCCTGCCATAAGGTGTTCATGTTTATTATTAAAGGCATATGTTTTCAATTATTCTCATTGTCTAATGTTTATATAATCTTCTTCTATATTTATTACTCTTATTGAGCATTTGAGCTCACCCCTTTATTATGTTTCATTTTCTCAGGGCAAGAAGAATTCTATTATGAATGACATATTGAAATAACCTTAGAGTTATGACAGTTGTCTAAAGAGTTTCTATGTTGTTTTTCATCAATTTTTAATGATGAACTTATATATGTATTTTGTTTAAAATAAAACTAAACTACTCAGCCCTTTGGGTTTCATATTCCTTGATTGTATTCCAATAAAATCAAATAAGCCACCTGCTCCGGGAAACTGGGGTCGGGTCCTTTCAGTTGGTATCAAAGGAAGTATAGTAGAATATTTGGAAACATGAAAACGTAAAATTAGGGAAGAGTCCCTAAGTTATTGTTTCCGTATATACATACAATAATGTCCTTGTATTTTGGTAAGGAAGTGATTATGTGGATCTTTCAAGCAATACATCCCTATCTGGAAATGAGCAGGTAGAGGCGGCTCTGGTATAGATGTATGTAGGGGTAAAACATGAAAACACCGCTTTGAGCTAGACTAGAATGGGAACTAGTTCATGAAAATGGGTCTTGCTGCACTCTTGGTTATGACACTCCCGGGGGATATTCTTAGGTTAATTTACATTTTATTTAAAAGCCATTATAAAATATTGAAATGAAAAATATTCATCAAAGAAACTATTTGTGTGAATATGGGATTATCCATGAGTAGGAACTCATTTTTTATGAGTTCTTTTAAGTTAATATTATAAATTATGATTCATAACCTAATATAGTGTGTGCCCTTATCTAGATATGGTGCCTAGTGGACGGAATGGAAACCACACGAATTCACATGTCCCCTTAGGTATTTTCCTCTGATGCAAGATAATGATGTTGGATATTGTGTTGTGACTAGTGCTGAGAAAATCATAAATATATTGGGGACACTTAATCAGGTTACGAATAATAACCTTACCCGTATTGAGCATCCGGATCCACCATGTGGAGGAGCTATGCTGGATTGCTTTATGCGACAATAGCCTCTATCATTCAAAGGGACTACAATCCCATTTTTAGCTGAGTAGTGGATAAGTTCCCTCAGGAAGATATTTCTTGCTTGGGGATGTAATGAAAGTGAAAAGGTTGTCATGGAAGTATATTGTCTATCGGGAGATGCGGATTAGTGGTGGTCATAAATCCAAAACACAAAGGAGGGGGAAGAGATATAATTGATGGAGTGGAGAAATTTTAAATAAATATTCTTAGAAAAATATTTCCCTCGTGAGCAGCGAGCAGATAATGAGAAAAAATTCATGAATCTGAAGTAGATAGAAGATGACAGTGTTGAAAGGGATGAAGCTAAATTCACAAGATTAACAAGACATGCTATAGACTACATATGAAATCCAAGGACCAAAATTCATCGATTCATTGATGGCCTAAATCCATTCCTACGGAGGGTACTGATATATGAATGATTTTCATCATATGAGGATATAGTTTCATGTGCCATCAAGAAACAAAAATAATTCTCCAAGGCTTATGACTTTAAGGGAAAGTAGGAAAAGTAGAGGGCTACTGAAAACCCTGGTAAAGGAACTAAGGAAACTGGGAAGAAGGGATGATTTGAATTTCCACCATGTGACAATTTTTGAAAGAAACACCTCGATGTGTGCTTAAATGGAAATGGAGTATGCTACAAATGTGGTCTGAATGGCCATATTGCTGGTGATTACAAAGTAATGAAGGAAGACAATGATGTTCGATGCTATAATTGTTAGGAGATGGGGTACTATACAAATGATTTCCCAAAACGTCAAGGAAATATGAAATAGAAGATGACAAGGGAGCAAGGATAAGCATATAAGATCACAACTACAGAGGTTGAATTTTCGCGTGATGTGGGGGCAGGTACTTTAATCGTTTCATCAAAATTATCCTTTGTTTTATTTGATTATGAATCATCGCATTTTTTCATATCTTCCAAGTTTTCGTAGAAAATTACATATTTCCAATTTGATTTAACAAGCGAGTTGTCCGTAAAAACATTTAATGGAATTATCATTGCTACAATGTTCCGTGAATCAGTTCCCATTAGGGAATATAAATGTTATTTATCTGGTGATCTCATCATCATACCCATGATTGAATTTGATATAATCCTCGTTATGGATTGGCTTTCGGAACATGATGTGAACATTTATTATAAGAAGAAGGAGGTTATAATCTTCGATGATGATAAAGAGTACCTTATCTTTACAGCAAAAACGTCACCACCTTATTCTTCTCTAGATCCACCCACAATAGATCAACTAAATTCAATTATTGTGGAGGAACAGAATGAAATAACTGTGGGTGAATAAAAGAATGTTCTAATAGAAGATGTACCTATTGTGAAAGAGTATATTTATGTCTTTCCTGAGGATTTACCTAGACAACCTCTAGAGAGGGAAATTGAGTTTTCCATTGACATAATTCCTAGTTGATGACCCATATAAAATACACCTTATAGAATGGCCACTATGGATTTAGTGGAACGAAATAAGAAACTAGATGAATTGAGTGATAAAGGATTTATTGGACCTAGTGTTTCTCCATAGGGCGCCCATATCCTCTTTGTTAAGAAGAAAGATGGATCTATGAGGCTGTTAATTGATTACATGGACATCAATGCTATTAAAATAAAGAATAAGTATCCTCTGCAAAGAATTGATGATTTATTTGATCAACTTCATGGAGACCAATATTTTTTAAAGATTGATCATTGATCTAGATACCATCAGTTACTTGTGAGGAAGGAAGACATATAAAAAACAGCATTTCGAACTAGGTACGGGCATTACATGTTTACAGTGATGTCTTTTGGGTTGAATAATGCACCCTCAGTCTTCATGGATCTAATGAACAGAGTTTTCAAGGAATATATCGATGATTTTGTAGTGGTATTTATTGATGATATCTTTTTATTCCCCAAAAGCTACGAAGATCATGAAAATTACTTCTGCATTATTCTGAAGACTCTTAGATGACATGAATTGTATGGGATGTTTAGAAAATGTGAATTATGGCTTCAAGATAATTCTTTTAGTGGTCATATTGTCTCTAAGGATGGAATCCTAGTTGATCATGTGAATAAAAAGTCAATCCATGATGGTCCCATGGCATCAATCATAACTGAGGTATGCAGTTTTATTGGCTTAGCAGTTTGTTATCGGTGTTTTGTGCAGAATTTTACCCGACTAGCTAACCCACTAATGAATCTTACACGTAAAGGGGTTTTTTTTGAAAAAATATTCTGAATAATTTTTCAAAAAACAAAAGAGCAGATTAGTCAATGCTCCTATATTGAATCTACCATCGGGGAATGATGGGTTTTTTGTTTATAGTGATGCATCAATGAAAGGAATTAGTTGGGTCCTTATGCAAAATGATAGGGTTATTGCATATGCATCAGGATAGCTAAAAATTCATGAGCAAGACTATCCTACTCATGATCTTGAGTAAGATACTGTAATATTTACTTTGAAGATATGGAGACATTATCACTATGGTGCAAATGTGAGATTTATACTAATCGCAAGAGTTTATTGTATATTTTCTCACAGAAAGAACTCAACATGAGGGAGATGAGATGGCATGAACTACTCAAGGATTATGATTTCTCGATACACTACCACCAGGGGAAGGAAAATAAGGAGGAAGATGCCTTGAGAAAAAAGGTTCATGCAGTTTTGAACAATATTAGAGTTTAAATTGATCCTATTTTCATGGATCTAGTAATGATGGATATGGGAATAACCATGAAAGGTGAAAAATCAAGAATTTTAAAGATAGTTTCCAAACCATCTTGATTAGAAAGGATAAAAATTTCTCAGGCTGATGATGAGGAGTTTCAAAAGATGATTAAATCTATGAATGATGGGAGATTGAGTGACTTCGTATATGAAGATAAAATTTTGAAATTTGGGAAGTGTCATTGTGTTCTCGATATACCTTAACTAAAAAGTGAATTGTTGGATGATGATCATAGTTCCAATTTCTATATACACCTTGGTAGCACTAAGATGTATAGAAATTTGAAGGAACATTTTTGGTGGGACAACATGAAGAGGGAGATTGCTAATTTTGTGTCAATATTTATTGTTTGTCAACAAGTGAAAGTTGGAAGGCAACAGCCTGGATGAGTATTTAAACATCTTCCCATACTTGAATGGAAATTGGATAATATCACGGTGTACTTTGTCATGGGACTACCAAAGACTCCGAGAAGGAAAGATGCAATATGGGTCATTGTTGATCGTCTTACCAAGTAAGAAAATTTTCTTGCTTTAAAAGAAGATATACCACTTTAACGTATTGCATGTCTATATATTAATGAGGTTGTGAGACTTCATAGAGTACCCCTATCGATTGTTTCTGATCGTGATCAATGTTTTACATCACGATTTAGGAAATGTCTTTAGAAGGCCCTAGATACTGATCTTCAATTGAGAACTTCCTACCACCCACAAACTGATGGACAATCAGAACGGACCTTTCAAACATTGGAAGACATGTTGAGGTCTTGTTCACATGATTTTCAAGGTATGTGGGATCAGTATTTACCTCTCATAGAATTTTCCAACAACAATAACTTCCATTTAAGTATACAAATGGCACCCTATGAAGTGTTATATGAGAGGCGATGTCGTTAACCAACTTGTTCGAATTATGTTGGTGAAAGAATGATCATGGGACTAGAAATTTTTGAAGAAACATTGGAAAAGGTGATGATTATCCAGAACCATATCAAAACAGATCAAAGTAGGAAAAAGAGCTATGTAGATAATCGAATAAAGGATTTGGAATTTGAAGATGGTGATCACGTTTACTTAAAGTTATCACCATGTAATGGTATTATATGATTCAGTAAGAAGGGTAAATTAAGACCCTAGAACATCAAACCTTTTGAAATTCTGGACCGAATTTGAGCCGTAGTGTAACGTTTGGAAATTCCTCGAAGACTCTCCAAGGTTCATAATGTGTTCTACATGTCGATGATAAGAAAGTACATTCCAGGCCCAAAAAATGTACTCACTTATGAAGAAGTGGATCTTGAGCCTGATATATCTTACTGTGAAGAGCCTATCAAGATTCTTGATACTAGAAAACAAGTATTGATAAATCGGACGACTCATCTGGTGAAGGTTCTTTGGAGGAACCATAAGATGGAGGAAGCAACATGGGAGCCTGAGGTGCTTATGTTAAAGACATACCATAATCTTTTTAGGTAATATTTTGTGAATATCGAGGATGAAATTTCTTTAGGGAGGGGATATTGTAACACCCCAAGGTTTTGAAAATAAATATAGAATGCAATTTTATAATCTATCCAATAAACATAACTTTTCCTCTTCTATGTTTTGAATTTCAAGAAATGGTCATCTAGAGTTATGTTCAGTAAAACATTTGGAGTCTGATAGAACAAACTGGATTTTTGGTGAATAGTATCATACCATTATGAATAGAAATATGAATAGTAATATGAATAGTTATACGACCCTTGAATAGTAAATAATGATATTATTTTATTTTCATAAGGTAACAAGATAATGGTATCGTAATTAATTTTTCAATGTCACATAAAACTAATTATACCTCTAAGATTGTTATTTTTAGAATTAACTATGACTTTATTTAAAAACTAAATTAATAATATTTCGAAAATTATTTCTAGAAAATGTAGCTCACTTTTTAATTCTATACATAGAAAAATGGTAGTGGTGAATTTTTGGGACTTTTCTGAAATTCTAGAATTTTTAATTAATAGTGAAAAACAGTAAAATACCTTATATTCAATTTTTCAGTTAAATACACTATATAAGAAACCATAAGTGATGTAAGGCCACATGATTCAAACTCAAATAATCTTATTACTACTAGGGGTCACATGAAACAATACTATTAGTTGTCTTGCTGGAAACAATAAAATAATTAAATTAAATATTAAAAATTTACCCCTCTCCTCCACTATAAAACCCCCCACCACTACCTCTTCTATTCACTTCTCTAAGGATTGAATATCCTCAAAGTTCTTCCCAATTACCCTTCCCTAGTCACTCCCCATGACTAGGAAGCTCTTAGTCTTTCCAAAAGAACAAAACTCCTTCCCTTAAGGAGTTTCTCAAGGAGGACATTTCAAGAGGTAAAGAACCCTTCTTTCTCATTTGGTTTTATTTCAATTTATCTACTTTTGTTATCCTCTCCTCACCTACTATGTCCAAATGAACATGATTACTCAAGTGACATCAATATACTGGATTTATATCATGTGAATGGAAGAACCGTCATAAATATTCTTACTCCCTCCCTTTTATTTTTATAGACGAAATCGATGTCCATGAGATTCTGATTTATAACCTTCGTAGACGATGAAGTTTTGTTCTTCAATTTATTTTTCATTACTAGTCATGAAACCATATTCACAGTTGAACCAGACGATAATATATTTATTATAACCTAATCAATATTCAGGAACCAGAATATGTACATATAAATAAGTTATATGAAAAAACTAGATCATAATAATCCAAATACCACGAAATAATCGAAGTGGTTGTCATCTAATGATTCATCCTCATTCCATGTATCCAAATGAAAGAAATAACCATTATAAAATCTATATGTTCATAAATAATGTTTAATTTTAATCCTAGAGATTTATTACTATTCCACATGAACTCCACATACTTAAAAACACGTGAACAGATTATGAAAATAATGAAAATGAACACCCCGGAACAACAATAGTCAATAAAACAACTTATCAATAAGGATATGAATGAACTAAACAGAATTATGATAACATAAATTCATGTAAAATTGGTTCTGAAATAAGAAATTAATAAGTATAATTTCATATTCCATGAGCTTAGGTACAAGAGCGGAACATGTTCGGAGTTAAGGTATGGGTTTTCCACCAGAACATCCATTTTCATTCAGATTACTTTTATTTTATAATTTCCTCGATGAAATTATTATGTATTGTTATGTACTCCTACTAAATTATATTTGAGTAATATATATATGTAAACCAACCATAATACTTCCTTATTTTTGTGATAATTACATGTTTTAAAAGGACCTCTCAAAACTGTTTCAAAAAATAAGAGCCCGATATAAGAGAATTTCTCAAAATCATATCTATTTTCAAGGGAAAGATATAATCTATTTTTGGAAACCATTAACTATATAAAATAAATAATTATAATATGAAAATACTACCTTAATTCACTTCTGGTTTTATAAAAATATTTGCCCAAAAGAACTCCTCCTTTCAAAATAAAAGAGTATTAAGCTCCAGAATTTCTTAATGATTTTATAAGAGTGTTTTCATCTAATTCGGAACTCTTATTGAATACATGGTATTATTAGGTTTAATAATTTAGAAAGTCATCTATCATATTTTATTTAATTTTTTATGAATAAATCTAATGTGGATGATCTATCCTAAAACCATTCACCATATTATTCCGAATGGTTAGTGTTTTATGTTTCATGGTTGGTGAAAGATAGTTACATTTCATATGATAGTTTCAATATGAATGTATGTCATTTATGATTATCACCAGTCATATTAGTAATGAATTGGACTTATTATGTGATGGGTGTGATCCGCTATAGCACCTCGATGCATCTGTAGGTCTCACGAGACAACTAGACAAGGAATTGGTTGATACCATTCCTAATGTGATATGGATTTTGGCCTAGACCTTTATCATTAGATGTCTTGGCTGATGACTTGAAAAATGTTTCATAATGTCGGGAATTATGCATTCCATCATTATGAGTTTAGATATTGATATTGCATGTGGTTATTCGATTAGTAGAATACCCATGATTATGTTTTATTATGGCATTATTTACTCAGCTCATGTTCCTGCCATAATGTGTTCATGTTTATTGTTAAAGGCATGTGTTTCCAATTAGTCACCTTGTCTAATGTTTATTTTATATTTCACTGTATTGATTACTCGTACAGAGCTTTTTAGCTCACCCCTTTATTATGTTTTATTTTCTCAGGGCAAGAATAATTCTAATATAAATGACATACTGAAATAACCTAGGAGTTATGACAGTATTCTAAGGAGTTTCTATATTGTTTTTCATTTCAAGTTGTAATGAAGAACTTATGTATGTATTTTTTTTCCAAAAATACTAAACTACTCAGTCCTTCGGGATTCATATACCTTCTTTGTATGCCAATAAAATCAAATAAGGCATCGAATCCAGGAAACTATGGTGGGGTCCTTACATTTTTACACTCATGTAGCTATGTAAAATAATTTCTATAGTAGTCAAAGATAATTTTCAATTCTATCAAAAATCTGGTTTCACTCCCCATACCATTATAGTAGGCAAGGTTATATCCCAAGACTATCATAGTGGATAATGTCTTTTACTGAACTAGGATAACTCTCTATTTTAGAGTTGTTTATCTCATTTTTTTTGACTATTAACCAAATATATAGTGGGGGTGATATACATCCCTCCAATCACAAATTTAGAAATATAATTTTCATACATAATTTCATAAATAAATCATCATTTCAATTCCTAATAAAATAAATGCTATTCATAAGAATTGAATCATAGAATAACCCCTGAAAAATAAATTAATTTTATATACATATTAATTTAGCATAACCCATGGATATGAAATGGGTTTATAAAATATAAATTCAACATAAGCATAAAACATATTGAGAAAGAGTAAATATGGTATCTATGTTTCTTATTCCTAGTAAAACGTATGAAAAATCTATTGTTTTTTTGTCAATGAATATAAAACCCATAACAATTAACTAAGACATTCATGATGACAATATCCTTTCTGTATTTATAACACATCATTTAAATATAAATAACTCAAAAAAATAAAAAAAATTAAAATAACTTTGAAAACATGAATTGTAATATTGAAAACATATATTGGTCATGATGTTGGAAAATTTTGTTCCTTCTATAAACATAAAAACCAATATTCATTTCACATATATCTATAAAATTCAAATTAAAACAATTTAGAAAATAAATAAAATATTACATTTAAAAATTTTATTGAATCTTAAAACCAGGGTATAAATAAATTTAACAAATCATTGGATATTTTTAAATCCAATTTTAAAACATATTTTCCAAATATTTTAATGTATGAAATGATGTTTTGGCCAAAGAGAGAAATAAAAATCATTTCTTCATGAAAAATAATTTTCAAATATTGAGTATAAAAATAGTGTAATATTATGGGAAAAAATGTATAATCATGATACGAACATAGTATAATAAAATAAATTAGTTTATATATAGAAATATAACATATAGTTTCATTAATGTAAATATAATCATAAATAATTTGGCTAAACAATGAGATTGAACATATTATCATTAAAACATTGGTATCTTCTGAAGCATAAGAACCATTTAATACCAACCTATATGAAAGATTAAATATCATTCAATTAATAATATCCATTTTATGATAATTCAATGGTTAGTATATACACCTCCAAAATAAATAAAGGTTAATAACAAATCTAATGTCCCAAAGACTGGGAGTTGAGTTAAAAAATCCCTTTCCTAATGTCTTAACATCATTCATTCACATTAAAAAATAATATATAATATATATATTTACTATACATATATTATCGATCAATAATTTTATTTATAATACCATATAATTTTTTAATTATTAGATTTTCTTATCCATTTATCAATAAATCATTATTAAAATCATGTGTTGGGTAACAACCACTTGCTTTTTCTTGTCTTTGTTGGTTTTTTATATTTGATAATTTTACATTTATCATTGTTTCATGATCCCTATAATATTATCTTTGATATAAATATGATATCTTTTAATTCAATATATATTTTCACAAATATTCTAATGTTATATGTAGAAAATGAGTTTCAATGTTCATGGAGACGATAAGATGTGCATACACAAGAATGATGTCTCTATTTTTAAAATGGATTGGACTAAATGATTAAAAATAATATATATACATTATACAGACATTATTATTTCATATATATCACAAATATTCATTAAATTTATCCATTATTTCGTTCCTTGTAATGTGATAGTGAAAATCAAATCACATCCCATTGTGAGGTATTAGTTTGTCGTATACATAAAGGACATTATCATTAATTCTATGGATGTTAAGTAAAGAATGTACATGAAATTTTTATTTTCTAACATTAATGATATTTAATTGATATTAATTATCAATATAAAATTTATAATTATTTACTTCTATTTAAATCATATTTGAAAAATAGATCGCATCCCTTTGTGAATTTGTAGTTATTCCTTCATTCGCGTGAAGTTATCCTATTCCCAATGGAATAAAAATTAAGAAGGTATATGTCATATTTTATCTCTACAAATATGATTATATCAGAAATTTTAAATATATTCATTATATAATTCATTTCATGAAGCGACAAGAAGTGGTGATGAAAATAAAGTACTTCAGTTCCCAAGGTTATGGTCTTCCGTATACACGATCAATAGTATTGTTTCAAATTTTTCGGATGAGGAGATGGTTGTAGGTCATGAACATAACAAAACAACATATAAGTATATTTTAGATAATTAGGTTCTTATATCATCATTGTTTACTTGTATTTTATGTATGGGGTTGGATAAATAATATTAAATTCTCGGTTAAGGTGTTTACTTATTTTCAAACAAACTCTTTTAGGTCTGCACCAAAATAAATTCTATGAAGTATTTATGAGAAAATGAGGTATTATAGTGTGAAATTGTGGATGTAATATAGTATATTGGTTATATATAAGCTATTTCAGTGGAATTTCAACATGTATATTGGATAGGAGAGTGAGTGTATTTTATATGTGGGGGAAAGGAAACACATGAAATTATTAAAAAGAACAATGTGAACTCATTTTATTCAAATGCAAAAAGGTTCCAATATAGGTCATAATTTAAGAAAAATATGAGATAATTTATAAATATATCATGGTAATGGGTATTAGACAGTTTACAAGGTCAATTTACACCTTATTGTTTTAGTTTCACCCCCGGTAAACACATTTTAACCTTAAACTGATTATTTAATTATCAGTTTTCCCTATTCATTACGGTAATTAATTAATTAGACCTTGTTAGTTAATATTAATCAAACTGATTCAAAATATATAATCCATTTCTTGATATACAGTCTATTGATGTGTAGAATTTATCTTCAAAATAAAATCATAGGTGAAATATAAAATAAGTCATCCCAAGTGAACGGGTTTAAAAATTTACAATGGTTTTATAGAAAAATTCAAAGTCAAATTCATTAATGTAAAATAAATCTAATAAATATAAACCTATATATTTAATATTTAATTTAAAAAATATTATTTTTAAAAATACAATATAAATCTAATCCAAAAATATAAATTCCAAAAATTAATCATTTTTTTAAAATTATTCTTAAATATTTCTAAAAAATTATTTATTATTTGTTCAAAATTGAAATTAAAGAATTTTTTGAGAAAATAGAATTTTCAAAACATATATATATATATATTGCCAAAAATTTACTATAATTATATTTTCATGTTTTCTTAATAAGAATAAACTATAATGAATATTTAAAATTTTGTTGTTCATGTCATACCAACATGTTTTACATATATATCCTAATTGAAAGATTAAATAGTAATATATATAGTGTATTAGAGTTCCATATAACTCGTTGTCCAATGTTTGGAAAGATTTCATTTAAATTAAATTTAATCCAAAACCTATTTCCTAAAATCTCAGCATGCTATATTATACCAGCATTAAAATGAGTTCCACCCTATGAATATTTAAACATTGTTACCAACAACTAAGGATACTTATGCCTCATTACGTCATAAGGATCCCATGTAGCATCATCAATTTTTTGTTTTCAATTCAAAAAATTAACTAGGTTACTATAATTATTTCGTAGAATCAACTCTCTATTATCCAGAATCATTTATGATTTCTACCCATATGAATGTAATTAAAAAAGTGGTACAACCACTAATTTTAGTAGACATAAATTGATTAGTATGTACTTTATCCCTAGATATACATATACATTTTCATGGACTTTATATATGTTTTTTTGGAAGTGATAAATTATTGGCTACTGTCCCGATACAATCATGATTTAAAAAGGTAATGATATAAAATGGGCTTAGTTTTCCATTATTTCGAAATCATATTATCTTCATTAATTATGAAATTTTTAGAATCTCCTTTTCACCAACATTAAATTCATCATCACATAAATGATTGTGAGAAAAAATTTTCATTCGACATTGTTCATCCCTTTTGTGTTGATTAATAGATTTCTTTGTATCTTCCATTTCATTATAAATATCATGTTTTGATATATTTCTTCTTCCAAATTCAATTTATCCCATGGAAATATATAATTAATTACATAGTGTAATTCATAAGGATCCATCTTAATACTCATTTTATTTTTATATAGGAAAAATAAATTTTATTAATGTGTTGATCCCAACCACCTTTAAAATACATAGAACAATATCTCAACATATCCTTTAGTGTTTGAAATTTTATCTCTAATTTACATTCTGTCTTAGGATGTTGCATAATGCATGTACTAAATAATTAATCATGTGATTTCTGAAGGGTCCTCCATATCATTGGGGTAATCTTAGAATCACAATCAGATGGAATGGAATGTGGTAGTCCAGGAAACATTACACATTCTTTAATGAATATCCTAGAAAACTGATTTAAATAAAAATATTCATTGATAGTGATGACGGGTGCTAACATTTATGGTGATTTAATATAACCAATATAACGTTATTCCTTTTAGATGTTTTGGGTAGTCCTTTGAAAAATTTCATGGTTATGTTTTCACATTCCTATTCTAGTGTGGGTAATTGATGTAGCATCCCTATAATCATTTTTCCATCAACATTAACACACTGATATATAATGAATCAAGATAAAAACTCTATGATATACCTCTTAGTGTCATCCCACCATAGACACTCCTTTAACTCCCAATACGTCCTTATACATCAATGATGAAAAATAATGATGATCTATGTGCTTACTCTAAAAACGTTTTCTTTATATCTAATATGGGTGGGACACATACATAGTTCCAAAACATTTTACTTCCATCATTATAATGATTAATACCGGGATCATTTCTCACTTTCTTCTGTAGATCTATATGATACCATTTTCAAATTAATTTTCAGTTATATATATAGTTGGTGTTTTATTTACGAAAGATAGTATTTCCTCCATTTATTTTGGATTTCTAGATAAATCATTTATAAAACCAGAAATATTGGATATTTTCTAAACCTCATAATAGATAGGCTAAAATAACCCTTTTAACATAATGTATTAACTACTTTGTTTTATTTTATACAGTGGTAATGTAGTGAGTATTCAAAATCATTAATTAGTTATACTCGTCTACTCTGTAGAAGGTTCCACTCCTTCAATGGGAAAATACAAATTAAATTTTATTGATTACTATATACATCACACGTTTCCCTATAATAATAATTCCTTTATATCAATGTGAAAAATTATTATATTTATCTCCAAATCATTAGTTTGATAATTTTTCTCATGAACATTCATTTTTCATGATTCATTATCTATACCCATTTCATTATTCATAATAAATCCTCCACATTATTAAATCTAAGAATCACTAAAAATTATAAAACCTTATCCACTGCTATGTAATGTTATTATATGTGAAAATAATAACAATCACTTTAATTCCTTGGTATTTTCTTCTCATTCATCTATACAAGGGAACATGGTTCCTCAGTAAGTTAAACTAGAGAGTACATTTGATAGTCATTAGAAATTCAACATATCCCAATCCTAACAACCATCTACTCCAAAAAACATCACATATCGGTTATATTGGTTGGTATGGTACAAAATTAAATAGCCTTTATCTTTGATGGATCCAATGAAATACCCTCTCTTGATTATATATATCCCAAAAGGCATCCTTTTTTCCCAAATTCAATCATAGAATATTTTTCATACAACTGGTATTTCTTCAGGGTCTCTAATAATATTCTCAAGTGATCTTCATGTTATTCCTTTCTCTTTTAAAAGATATTAATATATCTATTATGACTTAATCAGAATGATCAAAGTAATCTATAAAGTCTTTTAATTTTTCCATTAATATAGTGGCGGAATTATAAAGACTAAATGGTATCACTATATAGTTATAGCATCTATACCTTATATAGAGTGATATCTTTAGTATATCATCCTACTTAACCATGAAATGATTATTTAAAAATATAATATCAATCTAATAAATGTATTGACCTATGTGAATTTGATAAAATAATTCATCAATAAAAGGCAGAGGATAATTGTTTTTAATTTGATATTGTTTGACTCTTGATGATAAATGAAAAGTTTTATTGATCCATCGTTCAATTTGATAGAGAAAATGGGAACTCTCGAAGGTGACACACATGAACGAATGAATGTTTCTCTAATAATGTCTTAGAGTTTCTTCTTCAATTCATTCCAATAAATTGGGACTATTCTATAAGGATATGTTGAAATAGATTTGGAACTAGTTATGAGTTATTTTGAAAACATAACATCATGATTCAGTGGAAAATTAGACAGATCAGCATCAATAGCATCAAAAAATATCCCACACAATAGGAATATCATTGATGTTGTGTTTCTCCAAAACCATCAAAGTTAAACTCCGCTTTTGAATATGAATTATAACTCATTCAATATATTTAATTTCCAACTATGTTTATATTTATAATTATACAGATATATTATCATTGTTTGGATTGGAATTTCTAACACAACATCCCTTACCTGAAAATAAATATTGGATTTATATTGACATATCCAGTCCATGTTAGAGATAAAATCATATTCAACTAAATAGATAATTGAAATATTGAAAGGAATCACATTCCCAGAAACATCAACATGGGATGATTAAAATAATTTTTATAATATTATCATACAATGAGATGTTTTTAGTAATAATTATTTTTCTAACATTATAGGTGGAATATGGATTCACATAGAAAATTATTTAAATATAAAACAATTGTGTATATTTAGATCAAATGAATACATTTGAATTTCCATAGTGTTTGGTATGTTTACACTACACCATGTCATTAACACACCCCTCAACAAAAATATTTATTTAATGATATTTTTCCTTGACCCTTAACTTAAGTGTATTTTGAAATTTTTTATTACCATTATCCTTTGGATTTGGTAACTAGTTATCATATTTCCCATACTCTTTTTATATGAATCACTAGAGGGTGGAGGTTAATTCTATGGATATTTATCCTTATTTAAATTACTAGTTAACTTATTCACATCACATTGTCATTTAATCACCTGATAACATTCCCTTCTATATGTGAAAAAATTTCCATTCACCTTTTAGAAGTTCCATCTATTTCTTCTACTACACTCTAAGAATGATGGAAATCTCATATTTTTCAAAACATGATTCTTAGTGTTTACATTAAACTCCATTAACAATTTTTAGTAGAATAATGTGTTTGATGGGTGACTCCATTATCTATTCCCACATTGAGATAAAACATAATTCTTTATTCATATATATTGAACTCACTTTTGAATAATACATTTTAGTGACATTGTTTAATCTATTAATGAATTGGATACCCTTACATTCAGTTTGGATTATCATTCTAGATGTTTACCTTATGAAAATTGATAAAATTTCCTCATAGATATCAATATATTCCGTATCCTTACACATTATCTTAAGTAAATACTTCTATATTTTTATATGATGAATTCTAAGGATGTACTAATTGAAAAATTAATTCCATAAAATCCTAGTATATGGAATAAAATTCACCTTTTTTCCTTATATTGTTGATCAGGTTCCACCATTTATCTTCTTCACCTTCACAATAATAGTAAACCAAAATGAATTTTCCTTAGTTGAAGCACTAGAGAATGGATAATATCATTTAAATGTTACTGAATCATTTCTCAGAAATTAATGGATTGGTGGAACCACTAAAATTCAACAGAATCTTACTCATGAAATACTCACTATAATGTTGTTCCATCTTTTATAGATTAGAATTTTAGAATGATTCATAATGTGGCAATGTAGTGTGATCATAGTAATGGGAATTCACATTACCTATCCCATATCATTATCTCGCATAGGAGGAAGATCATTGCATTTTATATTGCCTATAGTATTAACACATTTCATTTCAGTAAAAAAAATTGAGTAAACCCAAATTTGATAGTGTGAGAAAAAATTATTATATATGGAAAAAAACACAATCATGAGAACTCAGATATAGGTTGTCTAAATCACGATACCATGATTCAAATCGATTACACCAAATGTTTTACATAGATAATTAATGTTCATAATTTCTTAAAATCATTCATGGTAGTTTGTAATGAAAATGTAAATTTACTAATATCACTCGGGGGTGGAAAACGCGATGTGTGTTAAGGCTCGTTGTCATGTAACAGATAATTATTTACTAAAGAACAATGTTACTTTTCATATTAATTACCCCTATGCACCTAAATTCATGACCCATATCAACATTTAGTATATATAATCTGATGTATTTCTAGTTAGGCCATATAGTCTATTATTTACCAAAACATTTGGATGTTATACTAAAATATTTGTATCCTATGGTTTATCACTAAATATTTATAAAAAATAATTCCAATGGATTTCTAAACATATCATCAAATACCTAATATAACACCCCATGATTTCCATGCATAAAAATTGCATACATTTTTATAAACATTCATCATATTAAACAAATACACAAGAAAGGGTCATGATATTATACTGACTTTGGATACGTGGAATCATAAATACATGATACAAAACTGTTCTACATAATCTACCATTTAGTTACTCATAATTGTATCCCATCATAGATATATCACACGAAATTTTTATCGTCTTACCATGGGGAAAAGAAACATAATAATGGTTGAGCATAGATTCATTGTAATAGTGTTCATGGGAAATACATAATCCTAACATGATAATAAGGGTATGAGATATTGATAATAACTTTTGAATACCATACCGTGTATATCAACGATCAAAATATTGAGTCATGGAATTAATATGATAAATTTAGAAGATATGAATCATAATGTCGTTAAATAACACGATACATCATGGAATAAAAATTTCATAAGACATGGAATTGTGGTAAACAAATAAGTACTAAAAACAAATCACATAGTAATAATTTATCATTTATAAGGATATCATAGTGGTATGAGTTAACTCCAAAAATCGTCATAGTAGTCATGGTTATATCCTAGGACTATCATTATGGAAAAATTACCTTAACTAGTTTAACTCCCCATTATATTATTATTTAACCCATGAGATTTCAATAATAACCCAATTAATTTTATGGATATATAGGTCCCACGCATCACATAATTAAAAGCCTAATAATATGTTCCACAATATCATAAAACAATCATCATATCAAAATCCAAATAAATAAATTGGTTTCATAAGAATTAAATCATAGCATAACCCAAGGGAAATAAACGGGTCAAATATACATCTCATCATATTATAAAAATGGAAATGAAATGGTTTTAAAATCAAATCTTCAACCTAATAATAAACCTAAAATATTATGAATAATGATGGTATAATGGGACCATATACCCATAACTACATAAGTAACTCTGAAGGTTATTATTGTTTATAAATAGAAATTCCATATAAAATCATTGAAAAATTCTTCAAAAAAACAACATTTCCCTTTTTCAAATAGATCGATAAAAAATGTATTATAATCTCGAAAACACTGAGTGGTATTGACTATATAATGTAATGTTTATATTATGATATCTAAAACAAATATTTTATTCGGGTTTTTGGTAAAAATAAAATGTTCATCCTTCAGAAAAAGGTCATAGTAATCCTTTTAAACAATGTTGATAAAATATGAAAATGAGAAGTAATGACATTAAACAATATAATTGGTTTTTTAAAGGTATCATTAACATATTTTTCGAAAACCAAGATGAGGAAGAATACTTATTTTCTTCAATGTGAAGAATTATGATCATTGTTTCGTAACATTTTTGTACTTTTCAGTACATAAAGAGATTAATCTTTTGTAAAAACAAATATTAACCAAAAGTAAATATATAATGAGAAATAAAAATAGTATCTTGAGTGTAATATCATAAGGTTTCATCTTGGGAAACATAATCCTAAACAATCCTGATAAATGATGAGATTGTAACATGAAATATCTTCCACTTTGGTATATTTTGAATTATAATAAAATTAAAAATTAGGATCAAATAAAAGATAAAATACTAATAAAATAAATTTACTCATGATAAGATATTTTATTGGATAGTGTATAAACTAAAAAAATTTATAAGTTCATATTATATCATTTTTCCTAATGATGGAAATGTTATACAAAAAATAATGTATTTTACGTATTGAATTTCTCATTCATATTTTAACATAATGTATAATAATAATTTATTATGAATATATTACATAAAAAATCATATTTATCATACAATATAATATTTACTTATGAGATTTTTCTACCCATTTATGGATAATTATTTACTAAAATAAAGTTTTGGGTCATAAGTTGTTCACTTTTATATGTTTTGGATTGGTTCTACTATCCTATCACATTGATAATAAATTTATAATCCTGATAATTTTAATCATTATATAAATATATTATATATTTAATATATATATTTTTATATTAATAAATTAATTTATATATTGAAAATGATTTAAACCATTCAATGATTGTACAAGTCTTATGTACACATTAACATTATATCATTTTTGACGATGGATAAAAATAAATAATGTTAAATAATATAAAACATTTTTAGAGTAATTGATATTTCATATATATCACATATATATAAAACATTTATACTTTATTACCTTCAATTAATAGTGTTAGTGAACAAAATCATATCGCATCACATGGTGGTAGTATCCCATACAAATGAACAATGTTATCATTTATTCAATGGACTGTAATTTAAGAAATTATATGATATATGTATTTTCTATATTGCATAATATGTCATGAGATTCATATATCTACATATAATCCATCTGTTTCCGACTCTTTTTCTTGGCGCGCACATCCGTCTGTGGAGGACGTGCAGCTGTTACCCCGCATTCCCTCTTTCCAAAGGCGGGCGGTATTCGCTCCTTGTTCAGGTATGTCTTCTCCTTGATCGAAACCGGGATGATGGTATGTCGGTCCTTCCTTCCGTGGATTCCTCCTCGGAACTCATCACCTAGTCCGGGACTCCCTCATAGATTTAATACGTTGTTCATGAATCTAATTCATGGTGCCATATCTTCATGGACGCCGGTTAATTACACAACTTCCGTCAAGACATTCCATGGGTTCTTGACATGGTAGCAACCTTTGGTCAGAGTAGATGACAACATCTGGCATGTCGGGGCATCTCTCGGTGCGTGGACATCAGGGAACCTGCATTCTTCCTCACAATATGGCTTCTCAATGGTGCCGAGCCCAAGGAATCCCATGTCGAATACGGGGAATCATATTCCATAGGCATGTCTCTGAGGTTTTCCTCAGATTCCCATTGTTAACATAGGGTATTCCAAGAGTTTAACCTCTTGCATAGATGGTTACACCAAAGGTGTGTCATCCGAGTTTTTCCTCAGGCATCTCATGTTTATCACTAGGTAGGCTGTGTGTTTCACATCTTACAGATATGGAGTGAGGGTCATCAGAACATCCCATAGAGACTGATCGGACATGATGTGTCCAATAGAGGGGAGATGTTACACTGTGAAAACAGATCTGGACACCAATGAGGGCGGATCAGGGAGTGTGCACCCAAGAATGGGGAAACACCAAGGTTTTCCATTGGCTGGGATTGATCCTTAGGGAGGATTCCTATGTATCCCATATAGACAACAGGGATCAAAACCCACGTAGTTCAAAGAGATGATGAATCGGGGTCTATACAGAGGACAACGACCCATAGGCATGTTGGGGCTTACGCATGGATAACGGCCCATGTACTGCTAGGAGCAGCGAGGAGGGTGGATGACATGATCCCACCTGTATGTTGCAGCCCGGGTGAGAATCAGGATGGATGATGGAGAGTTGAATGAAGTGGAGGGGGAATGAAATGGGACTATCGCAAGGGTGACGTTAAAGTTGGGATTCAGCCTCGAAGAGACTTCCTACGTATCCCCGTGGAATTTAATAAAATTCCATGTAGTTTGGGATGGTGTCGGTGAACCGACGTGAAGGTGGACCTTGGACCGATGGTGATGTCAGTGAAACGACGTGATGGTGGACCTGGGTCCAATGGGTGTCGTTAGCGAACCGACGTGAAGGTGGACCTTGGTCTGATGGGTGTTGGGCTTGAACCTCAAGGAGGCTTCCTACGTACCATGCCTTTGCACGGATCAAAGGCCACGTAGTTCAAGATGGATGCCAGAAGGCCGACGTGAAGGAGTACCAGGGGTCCAGGTGGTGTTGGGCTTGAACCTCGTGGGGGATTCCAACGTACAATGCCTTAGCATGGATCAAAGTCCCCATAGTTCAAATGAGATGTGGAATACAGGTAAACGTCATGTGGGACGGGGGAGAACTGATGTGAATGAGGTCTGAACGACCAGGTGATGGGCTTGAACCTCGTGGAGGCTTCCTACAGACCATGCCGTGACATGGATCAAAGTCCTCATTGTTTGGGTGAAAATGGAGGGTGTCTACGAACCGACGTGAAAGAAAAGAGACCTTGGTCCAGATGGTGTGGGGCTTACACACTAGGCTGCCCAGGTGTTGGTGAAGCGATGTGAAGGAGGTCGGAGTGACCAACGAGTGATGGACATGAACCTCATGAAGCCTTCCTACGTACCACACCTTAGCACGGATCAAAGACTACGTAGTTCATGTTGGGTTTTATCGGTGAATCTACATGAAAGTGGACCCGGGGGGTTTACTGGTGGTGGGTTTGAACCTCTTAGAGGCTTCCAATATACCATGCCTTAGCATGGATCAATGTTCTCATAGTTCAGGATGGTCACAACGGCTTACCACTGGGCCGAGATGTAGTTTAACGTCATGCAGGACGAGAGTGAACCCTGATGTGAATAAACGACGGGCGGTGGGCTTGAACCTCATGGAGGCTTCCAACGTACCATGCCTTAGCACGGATGAAAGACCACGTAGTTCTAGTGTGCAGTTTAACATCATGCTGGACGGGGCATACAGTTTAACGTCATGCTGGAAAGGGGTGGAACTCAACGTGAAGAAACGACCGAGTGGTGGGCTTGAACCTCGTGGATTGTTCCTACGTACCATGCCTTAGCATGGATCAAAGTCCTTTTAGTTCGCTTAAGGTGGGGGTCCGGGTCTGCGCTCACTCTAAGCTCACGTGAGTCATGCTCGGTGTGAGAAACAAGTGGTTGCTGGGACCTGATTATCACGTCGTGAAGGATGCGTCTGTGGGAAATGAAGAGGGGATTACACGTTATGTGGCCCATGGTTTTGGGACTTACTCCATGATGGAGGCCCAAGGTGCGGCGAAGTGCAGCAGGAGAGAGATTTGGGACCAAAGATGGAAGGTGCCTCGTTCCCTATCACGCCCTCTACTGGCCTTGGCAGTGGGGAAGTACGGAGGTGCATGGCTGCTACCTTCCGCAAGAGTGGCTTGGGGGGCTTATACCAAGGCGGTTTCCCTTCTCCAGTGGACAAACGCCACAGCAAATAGGAGGATCTCATTCCATGTGAGGAATATTCAATTCCCATTGAGACGAGCGACGTAAATAATGACCGAGACGGGGGGACCCTACATGCGAAGCATGGGGTCGGATCACAGTTTAACGTTATGTGTTGAGGACGAGGTGCTTGGCAGTTTAACGTCCTGCTTCTCGGACGAGGTGGGTTCGCTCCACACCCCTAGGGCGTACATTCCCAACACCCTTTACCCCTTGTGGAAGGGAAGGCATCGACAAGGCCATGTAGAAGGGGGTGGAACCTTCAAGAGGATGACGATGGTTTCAGGATTGATCCTCGAAGAGGCATCCTATGTATCCCAATGGAATGGAATCAAAGACCACGTAGTTCATAAGATGATGGCTTACCGCCGATAGGGGGTCTCAACGGCTTACCACTGGATTGGATCGCAATGGCTTACCACTTAATATTGATGTCAATGGCTTACCGTTGAATGGGGTCACAACGGCTTACCGCTGGATAAAGATCACAATGGATTACCGCTGGATAAAGATCACAATGGATTATTGCTGGATAGGATCACAATGGCTTACCACTGGATAAGGATCACAATGGTTTCCCGCTGGATAACGATCACAACGGCTTACCTCTGGATAAGGATCACAACAGCTTACCGCTGAATAGGATCACAACGGCATACCATTTGATGGAGTGACAACAGTGTATGGGGCTTACGCAAGGAAGCATCCTGGGTGCCGCTATAGAGTGATAATGGTGAATGGGGATTACGCAAGGATGCTGCATGGGTACCGCTATGGAGCGGAAATGGTGAATGGGGCTTACGCAAGGAAGCTGCCCGGGTGCAGCTATGGAATGACACTGGTTGATGGGGCTTACGCAAAGATGATGCCTGGGTACCACTATGGCGCAGGAGTGGTGAATGGGGATTATGCAAAGAAGGTGCCCATGTGCCGCTATGGAATGCCACTAGTGAATGGGGCTTACGCAAGGATGCTGCCCGGGTGCCGCTATAGAGCGGCAATGGGGAATGGGGCTTACGCAAGAATGCTACCCTGGTGCCGCTATATTGCGGCAATGGGGAATGGGGCTTACTCCAGGATGGAGGCCTGGGGTCCACAATGGAGCGGCAATGGGGAATGGGGCATACGCAAAGATGTTGCGCGTGATTTCTTCCTCATCACTGGAAATGAGGGCATCCCAACTCACTAGTGGGTTGAGGCCATCACCTATGCGCTAGTGAACAAGCGGGATATCACCAAGGGGCATTGGAATCATGCCAATTTAGTCATGGCATTAAGTGTCTTACGCTTGGAGCATAAGGCATCTCTTGTTTAGTGCAAGAGGCATCCTATGTTTGGAACATAGAGATTACTACAGTTTAGAGTATTGTTGGTTGGACTATTGGAATCTCATGCTTGTAGCATGGGTTATATCCCATATTGAGTAAGAGGCATCCTATGATTGGATCATAGGGAGTACTATAGTTTAGAGTCTTCTAGATAAGACTGTTAGCATCTCATGTTAGGAGCATGAGGCATCTCTTGATTAGAGAAAGTGGAATACTATGTTTGGAACATAGGTCATACTACATTTTAGAGTCATGCAGATAGGACTATTAGCATCTCATGCTTGGAGCATGAGAAATCTATTATTTGGAGAAAGATGCATCCTATGTTTGGAACATAGGGAGAATACTACAGTTTATAGTCATGTAGGTAGGACTGTTGGCATCTCGTGCTTGGAGCATGAGGAATCACTTGATTGGAGAAAGAGGCATCCTATGTTTGGAACATAAGGAATTACTACAGTTTATAGTAATGTTGGTAGGACTGTTAAGCAGAAGGTGACTATAAATGGTTGGTGTTGGGACTTACGCAAGGGCGGCCCTTTCTGGTTCAACCTGGCATAGGAGCCAAGTGATTGGGTTTGGATGAGTTGCCTGAGGAATGGTTCGACTCAAGGTACTCAGGGAATTGATGATGAGAATATCAACTCAGGACATGGGAATGAAACCAAGAGGAATATGTTGACTCAAGGTGTTTCATGGTGTGCGGAGGAGTATCTCAAATCATGGTGTTCCAAAGGTGGTATGTGGGTGCCCATAAGGGCGCAATGGAAAATCCCGACATCCCGGCAAGCTGCACCCCCGCAGTATGAACCGGAAGGTGCGAAGTTAGGGTCCCCGCGAAGGATACGTTTTCAAGAAGTAGTTTCGCGGAGCAAAGGTCTCACGGAGCAAAGGAATCTCCCGAAGCATGGGCCTCTTGCGGAGCAAGGGCGGCTCATGGAGAAAAGTCTCGCGGAGCAGAGGGAACTCGCGGAGTATGGGCCTCTTGCGGAGCAAATGCAGCTCGCAGAGTACACATGGAGCAACATCCCAGAGCATTGGCTCACGGAGCATTGGCTCACAGAGCATCAGCTTGCGGAATAGCAACGCGAAGGAAGCTGCTCGCGGAGCATGGCCTCGTGGAGCCGCAAAGCGGAGCTACGTGGATCGGGAGATCGGCTGCCCAAGGGGTGAAAAAATGGCCATCCGGAGAAGGGGGAGAGCTGGATATTTATATGCAAGGGCGCCGCGAAGCAGAGATCACGCGGCGCGAAGGGGACTTCGGTGCATCGAAGCGGGTCGCGAACGTCAACCGAATTCGCGGATAGTTACTGCCTCTTCTGCTTCGCGGTGGGTTCATGAATGTCAGGGTGTTCGTGGAGAGTTTCCACCTCCTCTGCTTCACGGTGGGTCTTCTTCGGTGCGTCGTGAACGTCAGATAGGTTCGTGGATCCTCTCCTCTCATTACATCACGGGGGCACTCCGCGATCATGGAGGGGGCTTCGTGAATGGGCTCCGCGAACCATTTTCCATCCCAACTTCAAATGTCCAAATCTACTAATTCGTAACTCCGTTCGGGCCATGAGACCTATCAAATCGAAGCTTATGAAAATTTCTATGATCTGGGATCATGTATGGAAGCATCTGAAAATTTTTTAGGATGCGACTTCCAGGCTCTACACCATCTTTATTACCTTTCATTTTAAGTGTATTTGATAAATGAATCACATCTCTTTGCGAAATAGTCGGCTGTTGAATACATGAGATATCATATCGTATTCACTATAGAATATAAATTAGGATGATATATATTATATCATAATTATAGAAGAATGATTTTATTATAAATATCATTAATAAACATTATATACATAATTAAATCCATCTTTCATATGTAGTGATGGAAAACAAATTAAATTGGATTGTGAGGTTATAATCATTCATTAAAATGATAAATAGTTTCATTTCCCATTTTAGTAATATTTGAATCATGTGGGAAGAAAACAAAACAAAATTCAAGGTTCAGGATGATACCACTTCTTGAGAAGACATATTTATGATTTAATTATTAACATTCAAGGATGCATTTATGATTAAGATGAGGATTAAGGATTAGAATAGGTAATATAAGAAGTTATTTGAGAAGATATTCATTGAAACAATTGGTTTTTTATTTTTTAATATTAGAGGAAAGGTGGTGGCCTTTTATATGTGGGGGTGTGGAAACATATAGAATATTTGAAAATAATATAGTTTACCCTCATTTTTTATATTCCAAATGGATAAAAATAGATTATTATTTAAATATTGAGGTGAAAAGGTATTAATATGGTCATAAAATTGGTTTTTGATATGTTTATAGATCGTTTTAGCCCTTATCTCTTTAGAATAACCCCATAATGAACTTCTTTCAACCTTAACAACTGTAATTAATTACTACAATTTCATTATTCATTGTTGTGAAAATTATGTTAATGTTATTAGATAATTTTAACAATAATGAATCAATATATTAAATCATTTTTTCTAATTTTATTTCCAATAACTATAATAATATAATTTAATATTAAACTAACTGATGTGATTAAAATGCAGGGTTTCAATGAGAAATTCTTTGAAAATACAAAAATATTTTTACTTCAAAATTCAAAACGAAATTATTTATAATGAAATATATTTTTATATAAATAATATAATTTATATAATATATCTTTTGAAGCAATTTGTTTATAAAATAATATCCTTATAAATTATTTATATGAGAATTCTTATTTCGATACAGTTTAATATTTTTTAGTATTATTCCAAAAAATAATCTTAGAAAAAAACCACAACCTTCACCCAAATATATAATTTTTACATACTGATTCCAAATATTATTTTCATTTTTTTTCTAATAAATTTTCTCAAGGATTAATTTTTTTTATTATATGATAGAAAATAATAAAATCATTTCTTGAGAAAATTGTATCTTCAAAAACATATACATACATTACCAAAAATTCAATGCTTTTTATCAACATGTTTTTCTTTGTATAAAATTATTATTCAAACTATTTAAAATTTGTTTATTCTTATCATATCAGGATTTTTAATGTATATTGAATAACATCCATGATAAATATTTATATAAATATTATAATTTTTTCATAATGACACAAAGTTTCTTGTATCGCAAGCTATTAATGAAAATAAACGTATTTGAATAAAATATTTCGTAAAATATCATTAGGATACATATGAAGGGGGTCTACCATGCGATAACATTATTGAGTAAATAATCCTTGTTGTTAATTTACATTTGTTTCCATAGTTATTCTATAAATTTAATGCAATTTTATCTTTGGGTTGGAACATGTTCATTGTTTAATGCTAAATTTTGAAATCAATCACCAACCTATAAATTGTTCCACAACTGTTATGAAATAATATAGAAATTGAATCTATCCATTCAGGGTTTTATAATGAATCTTGGGAAATATGAAATATTGGGAATCAAATTATATAACTTCAAAAATATCTCATTATAGTATCTATGTTGTAGCTTCGAGGAGAAAATCACAGACCAAACACCTATTGAAAAATTAACACTTCCATATTAAATTAATGACCCCTATACAAAATATTATCACAAAATCACTCTCACTTGTCCATATATCCCTCAGACAACATCAATTACCTAAAAACACAAATAAAGGGATCTTGATATATAGATCACTTACATTAAATAACACTGAAATTATTTTTATTCACAAGAATTAAAAAAAACACATTAAGGAAAATGAGGTAAAATCTAAATAATCCCACCCTGTGATATTCAATTTATTTACCTCTTCATATCATACGAACCAAAAACTCTCCATATGAATGAAATAATAATCAAATAACATCATCAATCACATAAATACTCAATGGATATATATATATATCATCATAGAAAAAATATTCAATCAAAATATTGGATACTAACTGTGATTTTGTGACTCATGATCCTATTTCATCTCCTTGAGGATGTTACTGTGCCAATGGAAATAAAAAATTGATGGAAGACCCACAATACATTTTTTCATGATGTTCGAAATACATAATAGGCCATTCCTCGAATGTTACACCATCATAAACATCTAAATCATGCCTTTCAATGACACCGTAGTCATCATAAGTTACTAATGAATTTTTTATACATGGAAAATTTCATGTTTTCTATCCCTCTTTGAAGGAAGAAATAACTGATTTTCAAGATCACTAACATGTTTAAAATCCTTCAATGTATTAGAGATATAGGGATAAAAATATGCCTATTAACCAAACATCCACTACCCATGACAAGGAGATACCAATAAGAACACTTGATATCCTACATCAAAATCCTGGTTCCTCCTACAATGATCGTTTTTGGGATTATGATAATTGTGAGTTTCCTCCATCAACTTATAATACAATGATAAATTTCCTATCATTTTCTACACTAATTATGATATTTGAATAGAAAATTATCACATTTAATTCTAAAAAAATATATATTTTAAATATCATAAATGTTATTCATAGAACATAGCCAAGAAAATGGAAGTGTTGAGATTATTATTATAATAAATCTCTAACATGGGTGGGTGATTCACTTATGATTCTCTAAACACCTATATTTATGAATGAAACTTCAATTCAATGTTTTAGATATTAGATTGGGTATGAATATAATTTTTTTGTTATTATGTGATAATAAGGTACAAATGATATCCAAAAGAAAACTGGAGTCATATCTGCAGAAAAGAGGTGATTTAAATATCATAATGAAGAAATTATAATGCTTCTAACTATATAAACATGAACGACCACCTCCTGACCAAAAATCTCCAAGGAATCAATGTCATTCATCTATGTAATCACCCAGATGTAAGATAACAAATAAAAGGGGTCAATGATAACCCAAATTGAATATTATCCCCCTTTATCTTGAGGTGAACTAATAAATTTTCCCCTCTAGTGGTACTTCCTACTATACTGGGGTTCAGCAAGTGGAAGAAGGAAACCACCAGGAAATGATTCTAATCGTTCACCTTATGGAATACATAAAATCGAGATATAAACTCTAATAAATACCTCTTCATCCCAAGTGACCAAAACAAAACATTAAACGCAATAAAAATTGTAGCCACACCTTCCCGATATACAATGTGAAAATTACGGATCTCATGGAGATCCACCTCATGTGTCACTAAATGAATGAATATCTTTACCTAGAACAACACTAAATGATTATAAACCTTATACCTCCCCTCATAGGCATTTAAAAAAACAAAATTCTCTCACCAAATATATACCTTGGTATCCTATAGGCGACACTTAACTACCTTAATCACAATATATAAATGTAAGGTTATTTAATATATATATATATCCACTACCATTAAATTATTCCAAATCATGTTTTAATGCATTATGACCCCCATCACTCTTCATGAGTCTCAAAACTCATGCATTTTAACACCACATAGTTTCAAGATCAACTAATCATCCAAAACATTCCATTTTTTAGGTTTATATGAAATCAAAAATTTCAAAATCCTATAACAACAATACAAAATTGTTATTGAACGTTCAAATAATGGAGAGAGAATATATTTTTCAAACACATATTATCATTGAAGACCTCAATGTGTTCACCAATGATATAATCTGACCACAACCAAAGATAAAATAAAATTGTTGATAACTCAAGATAATTTTTTGTATATTTATTTTCTTGAGGTAATAAATCTCAATCTCCATATGATATATCTAGTATATACTATTTTATAATGAATATTTTTTCGGGACATAATGATTTCCAATAAACATAAACTCACCAACTTTATCTAGAAAAAAATTATTAAATGATAAAAAATAATTTCTCCTTTAAATAATAAATGAAACCTAAAACTATACAGTCAATACAAATTCATGATCATTTCATGTTATGCTATCAGTGGAGTCACTATCCAAGGGAATTAAGATACGAACCACATGTAACAGTATGAATGTCCAAGGAAACTATAATCCTCCAAAAATTTAATATGTGAAACCTAAGAGACAATAAAATCATCATTAAAAATAAACAACACAACTCTATAGTGGGATATATCATTTCATATGAAATGAACTTCATGATTCTATTACATAAACATTGAAAGGTTCCCAAATAGATGATGAAACTGAATAACTCCCAAATTGATCAAGTTTTCTCTAAATACATATCCCAAGACAAAAAATATAGAAGAATGTATTCTATGAAAACCCTAACAGACTGATCAATAAATTCATAATGTAAAATATTTATGATTCCTAGTAATATGGTTACTAAATAAATGAAACTCTCAGGTATCACCGTGAACTCATAGTTCCCATATTGATATCAGAAGGTTGTTTTTAGAACACCCTTATCCTTCACGCATATATAACAAACTCCTGGCTAAAAATTGACCTTTAAGACCACCATTCGAGGTTTACCTAATAAAATAAAAAATCTACTTATAGGGAAGTAATGTGGTTATCTGTTGTAATGTAATTCAAGAAATTATAATTAAACCATAAATACAATCATTTATCCTCCCCATTTCAAAAAGTACAGATCTACCTGAAGAGACACACTATCCCTGATAAAACACCTATACATAAGATCATCAATCAAAATTTGTAGCACCACAACTCAAATAACATCATTCTATGTGGAGAAATTGATATCAATGTGGCTCTCTACAAAAACTGTATCCCTAACTCAATATCACATTAAGGTGGTTTCACCAAAAACACATCAAGAAGGGAAACAAGGAAATCGTATAAAACCCTTGGAAATACCTCTAGATGATCATCATCTAAACCCAATGTAATCTGCAATATCCAAGAATATAAATACTAGACACACCTATTATTGTTCCTCTCACCCAAATACATTGAAGTATCTCTTTCAACATCATTTAATATAACTAATCTCTTAATGAGACCAATAATGGACTACATGAAATAAATATTTTCAATATTTATGATGATGTGAGATGGTTGTAAATGATAGCATTGGAAATATTCCCAATATAGACATTATAATATATTCATCTAAATATTTATACAAACAACATACAATATAATTCAACATAAAACTAGTGTATTAAATTCCGTGAACACTAGAATCATATCCACCTCAAGTCATAGAGCATGGAATGTTGTCGGTAAAATGAAAGAGTGTGTACCTCCTAAATTAAAAAAATTAACCCATGAAGAATAGAAATTGATAATAATTTATGTGAAATCTAGTTATCGTATAGTTGGTAACTATAATTCATGAATCAAACCATGTACAACTGAAAGACCACTCTAAACCAAATTCATACAACATCAATTTCCACACACTTCTTGATCATGGTGAGGACACGGAGAATCACTAGATTTTCATATGTTTTCCTAATACCTTATCCATTAATAAAAACATGGATCACCCTATTTTTGATTCCTCAATGGATACTTCTTGTAGCAGTTATACTATAAGACATTTTCTAGAAACATTATGTTAATCAAGGAATGTTGGGAACCCAAGCTTCCAATGTCCATAACATCCACATGAAAAAAACGATTCCATGGACAATAGAAGGGGTACATGAACAGTATTATTAGTTAAATTAGATGAAAAAGGATGAAAATGATTCCCAATGGTCTATATATTCTGATGACAAAGAAAGAGGTAACTTTTGACCACATATTTTCTATGTGGATAGTCACTGAGTCTCCCCACTTCCTATGATCCAGTTTTACCCTAAACACTCTAAAAAATATATACCATGTATAGAAACATGACATATGTTAACAACATTAATGTGGTAAAATATTTCTAGATATATTGATTCCATGCATCCAAAAAATCCTCACCCTATCTCCCTTTATCATAAAAAATGTTTAAATCATCACAATGAAAATTCATATACTTTAAACTGAAAACCTGCACACTAGAATATCCATGATGGAGAGTAATATTTTTCTAATGATAAGACAAATTAATTTTCGATTAATTAAACATGACATTAAAATTATATAAAAACATATCCTATGAAAAAGAATACCATGTTTTATCACCTAGAAAAAAACCACCACTACAAATCGTCCAAATAAAACATATTACAATCATATTTAAATATGAGAATCTACATTACAATACCCCATAATTAATAATTTACTGCATAATTGTATATAAAATAGAATACAAAAATATTGTGAGGTACAATATCTGTGGGAAATTGGGTACATTAAAAAATTACAATAAAAATGAGTATAATAAAAATATTCTTCAAAACCACAACATTCCCTATAAATATTATTTTAATTATAAAAACTAGATGATATAACCTTCTAAATTACATAACAAATTTGTTAAGTGTCTAAAATTATGTATAGATTCATTAAAGTGAATATCATTGAGTGGAAATGTGGATGGGTATCCACTACAAAAATGTTTGGCATAGAAAATCAAAAGTTAATTTTAGTAGCATAATTAGAGTATATAAACATTCATAAGGGGTTTCAATGAGATTTAAATGCTTATATCATCACTTTTAAAACATAAATATATAAATAATTATGTTTAAGGAAATATCCCAAAATGAAAAATTGGAAATAAAAAGGAATAATATAAATGAGGATCCTAAATAATGAGGAGATAGAGATGATCCCTTAAATTTAGAGGGTAGATCTAAAAACATACGATAAGATACATAATAACATAGGAACACCATGGGAGGAAAATATAGAGGTAAATGTAGAGTATATTCATACTGCAATGGTTATTTAGTTAAATGGAATGTCTGGTTTGGTGGATTCTTATTGAAAAATGTTGGGGAATTATTTATTAATATCTAGACTTCAATTTTGGACTCCAAATAATAAAATATTCAAAATACCAAACCTTACCATGGGTTTACCCATGGTTTCTATAAAATATTATTTCTGTTATTTATTTTATAAGGATAATAACTTATATAATTATAATAATAATACACTTACTGTTGTATAAGTGATCCAGGTTCATTTGGTATTATATTAAAAACATTAAAATATAATATATGTCTTGGAGGGTTCATTTAGAGTTTTTAAAAGTAATAAATTATCTAAAAAAATAAATTTTTTTAAATAGGGAATATAATTATGTTCATGGATATAGTTATTAGTATTTAGTACATCACTTTTAAAATTTTATTATTTCAAAATATATATCATATATATATATACATCAATAAACATTTACCTAGTATTTTAAAAATCTCGTAAAATAATAAAAAATTCCACCAATGGAAAATATCAACATGTTAATTTATAAAATGATATTTATTTTATAAGAATAGTTATATAAATATCATTGTTTACACTTTTCAATATTTAACCCCTTTAAAAATAAAAGTTTTGAATTTTATGATGATAATAATTTCTGACCAGTATAATAATTACATCTCACTTCATTAAAGTATATGATACTTTTTTTAAATAAATATTATTTAATAATAATTTTAATATTGAATTAATTTTTATTTAAATATGATTTTATTCATCCAAAGGGGTGTCTTAATTGAAACTATCTATTTCCCAAAAATACAATTCTTTTATCGCATAACCCCTTATTAACCCAACATATTCCCTAAGGGTAAGTTGTGAAGTGTTGAATCATTTTTTTATGTTTATATGAACATGGGGTCATTAAAATTATTCCCAGTAATAAATTACACCCTCAAAATTTTAATAAAAAAACAAAGATGAGCGTACTTTCATTTCATCGCCTCATTTGATTCCCATTTCACTTATTTAAAAATTTTCATCCCCAACATTATATAGACAATGTGATTTTAATATATAACTATGAATATATAATACAATATTTCCACATGCTTCTTCTCATATGAAATATCCTTCACCAAGGGTACCACCTCTAGATTTCGAACATTTGAATGTTGTACTATGTACTTACCTATGTGGATACATGTAACCCTACATGTATTTTAGATATGGTATATGGGAGTGTAGGTAGATGTGCCACAACACAAATTCTATCATGGATCTCAGTTGGGATGATGTATTTTGGAAAAGTTGCATTGTTTTTCCAAACCTCGTGAACATCTTCTGTGATGATATATGACGAAAAACATTAAATTAACTCTAAAACTATGGATTTAATCAATGATTCTCTATATAGATATTATATAAAATTTTTTAAGATTTCTATTAGCATTGAATTGATAGAACATTATATATCATCCCTTGTAAAATATCATGTCTTATTAGATTCCTCTCTCCAAACAACATCCACATTATAGTATGATACATATGCCCATAAAAATCCAAATATGGATTCATTTTTATTTTAGAATATAAGATTATGTAATATGAGAACTCCATATTCGGAAGAAGTTGATCCAAACATACATGGAATTCCAATGGACAGGATATCAATATATCCTATAGAGATGGAATGGTTCTTTCTGACTGGACGTCCATATAAGGGATATAAAATGTATTAAATATAAGATCTATACATAGTGTGTGATGAAGGATTTTCTAAAAGATCATGTTAAATCTCAGATCCTGAGTAAACACAGTAGCATGAGGATATCCATGTAGCCATACCACTTCCCTTTTGTATATCTTATGGAGTTTATAAAGAGGTATATATTACTTTATGGTAAAAAATTCACATTGTATGGGAATATACTACCACATGATGGAAGTATTTACTTTAGATATCATATGGATCCCTATGATAAAATACATGGTTATGTTTTTTAATTTCCATAATATTGTGTGAAATGTTTTCATCATACCGTTATTATTTTATCATTAATCCTTCACTTCTTATCATACTGAACATTGTGATTAAAATTCTATTATCCCCATCTTATTTATATCACATAAGAAGTATTTCTTCCAATTTCAATACGTCTTTTTGATTCATTGATAAATAGATAAGGATGATGTATTGGAATCATTAAAATGTTCCTATTTTGACTTGGGGTTTGATGGGACACTATCCATGATCAAAATATTAAAACTCCATATTTATAAAAATAGATATCTGTAATATTAGATACCCCTTTCGGTAACACCTCATCATGTTTTATTGAATCCATTATCATCTCAGGAATGTATGGATGAGCAGTTATTTGATCAAGGTTTCTTGAATATCATTTAATTATTCTTACTTCATTCATTTTTACTACCATGATAATTGGATCCCTTTAAATCCTAATCATTGATAGAGTTGTAGGATAAATTCTAATAGAAGAATAAGAATACAATTTCATTCTCCTATGATGGCAATGGATCAGAAAATATTAATTCTGGAATAAAATAAAAAACTATTATGGAACATATTGAGTTAATTCTGTGTGAATATGTACTTGAGTCTTTTATGATTTGTATATATGTCACTCTTCTCCCCATAGATATAATGTCATAAAATATTCAATGAAATGATCACTAGAGCTAATTTCATATCATGTATTGGGTAGTTCTTTTAATGGGTGTTTATCTACTTGGAGAAATATTCTATTACATTTTCATCATCAACGATTTCACAACCCGATCCAATTTTGGATGCATCATTATATATTAAAAATGATTTCCCACTTATAAGAAATGTCATCATTGGATTCCTGATTAAAATCATTATTATATCTTTAATTGATTTCTCACATTCAACATTCCAATAAAAAATAACTCCTTTCAAATTACCTGGGTTAGAATGCATTAAAATCATGAGAAAATTCCTGGAAATGTATTATTGTACTCAATTAATCCAAGGAAACTATATATTTCAATCATAGATGTTGGTATGGAAAATTCTTTAAATTTTTAATTTTTATGGATCCATAGATATAACATTGTGGTGATAACATTACCTTGTAATTATATATGCTTCAGGAAAAAACCTCTTATTTTATACATTGTACAGCATTTTACTGTTTGCATGGTCTTCAAACAAGAATTCAACTTCTCTTCATGATCCTCTTTTATTTTTTTATATATAATAATATCATGTATAAAGGATACCAAATATTTTTTTAAGTACTACCTAAAGACTCTATTCATCATTTCCAAAATGATAACATGAATATTTGTGATTCTAAAGGTAATAGCCATGAACTCATAGTCTCCATACCATTTAAGAAAAGAGTCTTGGGGATACCATCTTTCTCCACTATTAATTTATAATATATCAGATTAAGATCAATATTAGTGATGTATTGGGATCCATGTACTATAATAAATAATTCATCAAAGCTTTCTATTTGATAATTATTTTTTATGTTGTTGTTTAAATAATTTTAATTGATGAAGATTCACATTAACCCATCCTTATTTTTAACAAAACAATGAACCCTTCTAACCACTATAAAGCACATGGGAATATAAAACAATTATCAATATTACCTTGTATTTACATATCCATCACTTTATGTTCAAAAATGGCCCTTATCTATGGATTCTTGGATATTCCCAAGTAGTCATAAATATTTAAGTTTTATAAAAAACACCCAACAATTACAAAGAAAATGTAATTTTTTATGATTTACATCAGTAAATTCAATTTTGATGGTGGTGTCATTAACTATTTTCTTTTCCATATCCTTAATCATTTAATCTAGTTAAAATTTCTATTATGGAAATAATATACATGAAATTTATGATTATACAAATGTATTTCTATCTTACACCTTGTATTCATTTATAATCAAAGGTTTATTTTTGATAGGATGGTTGATTTCCTTCTCTTGGTAATTTATATTATCTCAGTATAGTGAAATAAAATACATTCATAAAATATAATTTAATTTTACATAAGTTATAATCACAAAATATATGATGAAATTCCAATAATGGGTTTTTAATTGTGTTGATTTATATGCTTGGGATGGAATAACTGATGAATTCTCTATCTTCACTTATAAATCAACTACGTATTTTGAGGTGCTATTTGAATACTTCTACTAAACATGTGTGTTTTGAAATAATTTTTAGACAATAATAAAATATTATGTTTTATATCATAGAATGAATGACTATCATACATGTCCTCCCATCATTTTCTGGATCCATCATAGAAGTTTTGATGGCATAAGCAATGCCATGATCTCTAATCATTGGATCATGTTATCATCTATTTCCAGTAATAACCCATGGGATATTGAATAGATTCATATAGATTCCTTTTTTACATAAGTTGAAATATTTTAAAATTTGTTGAGGGTTTAATGGGCCATTACATTCTACCATCTCATTTGTGGTTTTCTCCCATCATCAATTTCTAGCTAGCTGTACTTCCTTCCCACACCTAACGAATTACATTATCCCTTTCAAGAATTTTATTTCAATTTTCCTCCAAACTTTTAAAAACCTAAATATTGGCCTTTATTTCCCCCATACAATTTCTCCATCATACATAAATATTTTAAATATATCCTCTGCATTTTATATCATGAATTGTGAGGCCGTGAGATTTTTCATTCATGATTTTGACTATTATGGAACGTCATAAAATTTATTTGTGTTAGGAAAATTCTAAAATCACCAATTCCTTTTATAGAATCATATTTAACACACCAATTAATAGGTCAAAATTAATTTTCAGGTCAAAAAAATTCATAGGGATATTATTCAAGTCTTATAATGATCATATGAAATTCAATGGTTGCTTATTCTTCTATTAGCTTTAGGTTAATAGAATCAATTTCCATTTTATGTATTAGAGTTTAGGGAAATTATTTACCAAAAACAACTTTTGGAGTTTTTTTTCAATCCAATGATTCGATAACCATATAATTATATGTATTTTTTATCAAAACCCCCAATTGATCTAATTATCCCTCAGTACGATAAAAATGCACCCATACATCTCTGTTTCAGAGAATTGATCTATGAATTATACATTTTCAATATAGTTGATCCATTTTTTCATGACTGAGAGATTATAAGATCCACCAAAAGTCAGAAGAATTTGTCACATAATGGTATAAATTGAAACATTATCTTTTTATAGGGATGTGGAAATTAAAATTATTTCTTGTTTCTAATACAATAATTAGTTAATTGAGAATATAATTTCATGAAATTCAAGACTCGTACTGCCCATATCTTGGGAATATCATTTGAGAAGTAATCACATTGTTCCTCATGCAGGTTTTTGACTCAGTTTCCACTATTTTTAGAAATTATCTAAAATAAAAGGATAATTATATTTGGTAATTTCGAAACAAGTAAAACAATAAATGGGAAACCATTAAAATTTATGGTAAAACAAATAGAAGACATATATTTCATAATCGATGAATTTATAAGTATAAATATATATAAAAACTTATTTATATACATTCCTAAAATATAATATTAATTTTTCATCCATTGATAATTTATATTAAGGGGATTATAAATTTACAAATTAATATCCAGTAGAACTGTCAAACCAAGTGTGAAACAAGGCCACTTTTTCACGTACTGGGTGAGGATATAATCACATTCGATGTGTTTTTTTAGTGTTATTACCCTTAGGTGAAATAGTTCCAAATCCATGTTAACATAAAGTATCCATAAGGGGGTATATTTTCCAGGAAAGTACATATAATATAGATTACCTATATTTTGTTGTGGTTTGAAATGTTTTTTCTTATAGTTATGAATCTTAATAGGTATTTTTTATTCTAGTTCCCAAAAATTACATGATGTTCCACTAATGTTGAAAACCCATATTTTAGTACAACATAGTTTGTGATTAAATACATTATGGAACACCTAATATAATCCCGAATTATAATGAGGACTAATGTGTTTGGTAAAATTGGTATATTTCATAAGAGCATGAAGCATGGGTACAATTTTTTTTAAATTCCAAAATACGACCTTAAAATCCAATTCCTCTTCAAAAATTTCGCGAGACAACCTTAGGGCCTACATAAAATAAATTGGTGAGGTAAAATTCCTATTATGGGAATAACCAATGCATATATAAGGTAAGGAAACATATATGACTATATATGAATATATATGTAGCATAAGTGGGTTTAGAATCATAATTGTAATCATCAAATCATGATATTACATGATAACCTAGAGGTAACATGGTAATACTGAAAAAATAAAGAATATAACCTAAAATATTGTCAAGGATAACTACCCGGAAATCAATACATAGTGTTCCTAAGATAAAATATCATGACCTATACGTGTTATCTCATTATTTAAAAAAATAACTATTTCATTGGTGTCTAATATAATTTTGGTTCTACACATAACATTTTTATCATTAGGATCCATATATATTCCACATAGATCATAAAAAATATAGTTGTATTTCATCCCTTATAATACCAATATTAAGGATTTGGTATTTCATAAATGGAAATCCATAATCAATGATGTATTATAAAATCTAGCTGAATAACCATCTGTGAAAATGGATTTTCATACTCACTAAATAAATGATTGGCTTTGAAAACCATTAGATAATTTCAGCCACATGCTATGAGTATATAAATATTCATGTAATCATTATAAGGAGAGTGAAAGGGGTATTCCATCACTTGGAAATAATATCTGTAGTTTTAGGGACACATAGAAACATATCACAACATGTAAAATTGAAATCAATAAGGAATAATATAAATTCGGTGCATCAATAAAGGGGACAAGGAGAGGATCACATACCTTGAGAGATAAATTTTAATAGCTTGGGAAGAGATTATTAATTAGTTATAAAAAATTTGAGATGGCTCTAGAGATGGAAAGGACAAGTTTATTTTTTCTCAAAGGGTTTTTAGGGATGAGTAAGTGGTGTTTTTGTGGGTTTTTATGAAAATAGAGTAGGTAATTATTTATTAATTTCTAAACATATGTTTTAGAATCTATATAAAAAATAATTAGTACCACAATATTCCCAATTTTTATTTCACATAGATTCGTCAAAAGGGGAGTGGTTTAAAATATATTATACGTCCCAGAAATAGAATGACTAAAATAATACCCTTATTGATGAACAAGTGAGTCATGTGAAAAAATAATTAATTCTAAAACCTCAAAATATGATATTGGTGTTTGAGTATTCATTAATGGTTTATAAAATCAATAAAAAACATAAATATAAATTATTTTATAGGAGAAACATAATATTAGTGGTATAGGTTTTTTGTTACATAATTATATTTTAACAATTATAATTTCATAATAACAAACATATAATTATACCGTATTAAATTTTTACCCAAAATTTTAACTACCTCGGATAGTTTTGATATATTCCCCTTTTGATAATTTTTAATAAATTATTTGATCAAAACAATTAAAAAATAAATGTCGTTTTTAAAAATTTATGACATTACAGGATCCGAGTGTTCTTAAGAGTACATATAAAACTGAATGTAATATCTACATCATCGAACCAATACATGAAATATTGATCTGTAATATTGACCTCAAAATTTTATAGGATTTGGCCATGAATCTCTGGAAGCATCTTCCTCTATGCAACGCCTCCACCTAGGTCAAATATATGGTAGTGTACTAGAATATCTAACTGAACATATTCTAGTTGAATCTATAGAGAATATAAATAATGATGCATACATATAAAATAATAAACTATTATGCCCTCTATTAAAATACAATACATAACACAAATGATTTAATAAATTAATGTTTAATAAATTAAGATTCATCCTAATCCTCAAAGTCTAAAAATTTAAAATAAAGGAAAAAATTATCATGATGCATAATACATACCAAGTTCTTTAAATAATAAGTATCATCACATAAATTTAAATGTTCAATAAACCTATTATCTTTTATTTTTATTTTTGAAGGATAGAAAACAATTTCTTATATGATCTACATTTATTGCATCTCAGAGTAAGTTGAATTGATATTATTGTCCAAGAAATCCATGAAATCCTCAAAAATAATTATATCCAAACACAATGTTATTTTTCTGTCAAATGATCTAATACCAAATTTTCATGACTACAGCTACACTATTACACTTCTAGGGATGATACTGAAGAGATGGGAGACCCCTGAATACCACATATAATAGATAACTGATTGGAAACAATCAATACATGTTCATAATGAATAAAAAAGTAAGTAATTACCCTCAATTTATAACATCCCTCTAGGGTTTCATCCTTGTTTTTCTTCTTTCTCAATTGGTATATTTTTTCTGTTGTTTTTGTGTTCGTTGGGTTTTTCGATGTCTCTTCTGGGCCTATTGGGCAGCTGTCTACACCAGAGATATGAATAAGAGTTTCATCGAGGTCTCTGGACGCCCACCTAGCTCTGGTTCCAGGTCTGATCCAATCCCTCCGTGGTAGATTGGTGTGGTGGTATTCCCGGTGCATTGGGAGGTGGGTTCGAGCGGTCTCTGTTATTTTGAGGTGGATTCATCTTCACAGGCTCTAAGAGGGGTAGGATGATGGCTTCAGTGGTTTTGATCGTCGTTCTGAGGGTTTCTGTTGGTCGTGCTTCTGGAAGGTCATCGGTGGCTATGCATTGAGGTATTCGGGCAGCTCGCCGGTTTTTGTGTGTATCTTTCCCTCCGAGGGAGATTATCGATGGTGATGGAGGGTTCTAGAGGTATTTTAGTAGTCACCAGTTGGTTTGTTTTCATGGTTCTGATTCAAAAGCTACACCAGGGTGGGCTTCCTATGAGACTCTATGCTTGTTTTTTCGGATGGCTTCTCCCACAGCGTGGTGACAATTAGGTAGATGGTTCCGTGATGACATATATGGTGATGTCTTTCTCTGGTTTTCCTCTCCAGTGGGGTGGATGGTAGTGTTGATGGGCATGTCGATAGTGGTGGATCAATGTGTCTATTTTTCAGTGCTCAAGATCGATTTTCAATAGAAGTTTGAACTTGTCTTACACGATTCAATGTTTGGTCGGCAGTTTGATTTTGGAGGCTTGGCGACAGTGCGATGATTCTATTCTTGGTGTGATGGTTTTTTGAAAATGGAATCCTGAAAATTTGAATCTAGAACTACTTTTGAGTTGTTTAGGTATGCTCCTGATGGATGGGGGTTCTTATATTGAGGTCGGTTTTCTCCTGGTTCCCGGTGGTTTTGGAGTTTATGTTGATTTTTTGAATTTTGAATGTGGTGTGTGTGGATTTATGGGATGTGGGATTTCTATGTTCGGGTGGCTCATGTATAGTTCCCACATACCCATGAAGTTGTTTTCTTTAAATAATACAAAAAAACTATTATGACTTAGTAGGATACTCATTGAAATCTATCATTATAATTTGAAATAATTATACTAAATCCCATTTAATAAAAAATCATTACATAAAAGATAAATTATATATCATCCTCACCATGGATCACCATATAATTAATGCCTCAATATAATAAATCCTCACTAAAAGCATGTATCTGTGTGAATTGAACATGAAGAACATCAAAATATATGTTCTCTCTCCAACCCTATTATCAAAACCATGTTCTCTTGTCCGCTCAGTATGTTAATATTATATTCCTCGAAACCATATCACATCTACATCATCATATAATAATATATCTCATGTACACTTATCTCAAAAATTCTTATAACTATAAAGAATTATTGAATTCATTACATTATATACATCATGAACTATACCTCATTCAATTACAATTCCTACAATTACATCCATTGTAATCAATGTTTATATAATCGACCTTATACCTCAATCCACTATATCATATGAATGTACAACTAGAGTAATCATTTATACTATAATCGAGATACATGCACATACTATAACCTCAATCCTCTTCTAGACAGACATAAATTTAGTCTAAAATGGTCATGACCTATCCCTCAAAATCCTATGAATGTATTTATCAAACCCCACTGGTATTTTTAATATTATTCGATGACAACTAAAAAAACCACATAAAATTACCCACTGCGGTCACCTATAAAATAATTTACTATCCCAACAGGATAGTATATGTTCATTTAAAGAGATATTTCCTCAATAAAAAACCCCTTGGGATACATCCCATGTTGTCACCCATCCCGACCACTACTCCAAATGAAGAAACCTTAGTATGGAGTTCAGATCTGAATGTATCCCCAAATGAAAGGATATCCTTATTGACAAGTGTAGTATCATTTAGTCTTTAAATTATCACTTTTATATGGGATTTACACCACAAACACATTTAATACCCATAACATTCACTGTAGAGACAAAACCTCAAACAAAATTAATTCCTAAGATCATTTGGTTGTGTATTGGATCTGAAACCATTTATCAAGACCAGAATATAACTAAGTCGAGAATATAGTTATTTTACCCCATGGTTCTCTAATAATACCATGGATTCCGTACAATAACACCACATGAAATTAGCCACTAATGTCACGTAAGGAAACATCCTTGTAGGTCAACCATTATGATCACTACTCGAACCCAACATAATTTATTTTGGATTCTTATTTTTGTAGGATTCCCAAAATAAATGTTAATATTTTTTACATGGGTAGTACCATTTATACTTTTATCAAATGTATCATGATGTGTATTGGATCTGGTACCATTTTGCATTAAGTGACCTTCCACTAGCAAGGAACATAGTTACCGGACTCCAAAGGTCTCCTATAATACAATAAACAGCCTTATACTATTGATAAAATAATAATTTGTACTACCCATGTGCAAACGATTCACATTTATTTTGTGGTTCCTAACAAAATAAAACTCCACAATTAGGTGTGTTTGGTTAGAGTAGGGATCATAATGTTTGGTCCCCATCTTATCAAAACACAGGATATTACCCACTATAGAAACATATGGAATCTTTCAAAGAGGTAATCCATATTGAATAATAATCCAATCCTATAATTCTTAAATATGATGTTATAATTCTGGAGGATCCTAAAAAAATCTGATACAAATTTACAAGAATAGTATCATTTTTTATTTAAAGTCTCACTTTATGTAGGGTATATGATCTAAACCAATTTTTAATTACACTGTAATCTATTGTCTATGAACATCGTAATATGATCACATGGGTATCCTTAAATACCATAGTTTCATTCTCATAACCCCACAGGCTATTACCCACAAGAGAAATTTATGGAGACTTCACAAGAGGTCACCCATATTAATAATTACCCCATGAAAAAATTGATTAGCTATATATCTCATATCAGGTAGGCTACTGAAATTAATGTTCACCATGTTGACCTAGGAATTAACATTTAGTCTTTTATGTGTAACTTTTCTAGGGGTGTTACACTAACCACCACATTGAAGAACAATCCTCTTATTGTGGACACAAAGCATCAGACATAATCAGTTGACTGGAACATCAGGATTGGTATTTCCCATGAGCTCGGTTATATAACCTCATGAGTATTCTGTACTAATATTCATTCCTTAACAACACACTATTATCTATTACTCATTGGGGGTATCTAAGGGATAATGTTTTGGAGGTCACCCATGTTGTCCACTACACGAATACATGCATACTTAAATGTGGATTTCCAATCATTTATGAACCTAAAAATAAAGGTTCGCATTGTTGACATGTGAATTATAATTATGTCTGTTATATAACTCTTTTCCATGATTTTTAAACTCTCAACATCATAGTGCACCGGTCTATCATTATAGAACCAAAAAATAAAACCCTTTAAGTAGCAAGGAAACTTATTTTGTGTATTTTCCATGATCCTAGTTATCTAACCACACTGCTCTCTAGTAATACTTTTGTTTCCTTCCTAGATCACCACATGAAATTACTCACCTGGTTCACTTATGGAATGTTCAATCGAGTTCAATGATACTAAATGTTACTCTGATTAATTCATGATTTACAATAGATTTTTATTATTTTAGATTCAATAAATGAAAGGCGAACCTTTTTGACATTACTAGTATCATATAGTATATTTTTTCCCTTTTAATGGGGTGCTACACTTTCCAACAATTTAAAGCACAAGTCCCACATAATGAAACTCAAACATCAATCCTAAGTAGTTAAATTGAATATACGGTTGTGTATTATCAATGTACAAAATTATATATTCCCAATAGTAACTAATAATACCATGGTTTATTTTCCTTAAAGATAAATGTTATTATCTTCCAAGGCCAACACATGTTCTTTTAGTGTGTTTTGTCTACAGTCACATACACACTGGGAAACGTCATGTGTGGTCACCCATCCTGATCACTACTCAAATTCAAGAATGATTACCTATGGTGTCCTTATCTGGTAGACTCCCAAAATTAACGGTGAACATTTTTGACATTGATATTATCATATTTCCTATTAAGTATGACTTTTTTAGGAATGTTACACTCTACACCCCTTTAAATCATAATGCCCCATTATAGATCCTGAAATTAAAACTCATGATGTTCATATGATATTCAGGGTAGGTATTGAATCAGATACCATTTATTATGACCCAATGATCCATCAGAAGTGATCTTATTTATGTAACAAAATGGGTCTCTAGTAATACCTTTGTGGACTTCATAGTACACCATTGATTATTACCAAATATGTTCTGAGATTGAAATAGTCTAGGAGGTCACCTTTCATATCGAATAGTTCTTAACAATTTATTTCTCACACAGTATGATCATGAAAAAGAATTTTCTACATTGTTTATGTGTGTAATATCATTTAGTCATTTGTGTATCATTTTTCCCAGGGTATTATAGTCTCCACACCTTTAAAAAAATTCCCTCATTATGGAATCCAAACTTCCATCCTAGGGAGATACTTGGAACATCAAGATATGTATTGGACATGGACAAGTTTATATACTCCCATGGGTCTCCTATTAAATCATTGTTTTATTCCATTCACACCACTGTCTATTACCAATGGGTTTATCTTATGGATACATAGCTGGATTTCATTTATCATGACTACTAGTCCAAAATAAAAATTCTTGACATAGAATTTCTGATTTGTTTGGCTCATAATAAAAGTTGTAAACTTTTTTGATGTTTGCACTATCATTTTTTATTTTATATATCTCTTCTATATGAGTGTTACACTCTACAACCATTTGAAGAAAAATACCCTTATTTTGGTCCCCAAAAATAAAACCTGAGATGTTTCAAAGTAGCGCAATGTAATTTCCCGATTCCGATAGCCACCTAGAGGCGCCCCTACCCAGTTGGTCACATGGACTCAAGCGCATTTCTCTGAATGATAGAGGCTTCCGAAAATCTGGGAGAGCCTTGGGTATGATAGTGGGGAATCTATGCCCTCATTGGCAGAGTAACATAGTAAAAGACAACAAATACACAATAGTGGAAGTAGTAATATCCAACATTAGTAAATAGTGAATGACTGAAAAAGAATCAACTAGAGAATATATATATATAAACCTGATTCATTATACATATATGTATAGGAATGAATCCAAACAATTCACAATGCTGAATAAATTACTAATCCAAAGTAAAAAAGGAAAACAGATAAGCAACTCCTCAGCATTGCAAGCCTGAACTTGGTCTCATGCTCTCCAACTCTAATGAAATCAAGTACCTGAAGTATAAGGGTTACTTCCATTGCCTATTCCTACAACAATATAAATGGTTTTGGCCCAAAAGAATGGCTGAAACAGGTTTTGAAACGAATCCCAGTAGGCAACCACCACAATATCTTTTCCAAACAGTCAGTGAATATATGGCAGGTAAAAGTACAGAAATCACCAAACCGGAAAGTACTCAGTAGTAAACAATCCACATTTCTAATATCAATCAACAGCTAATCCGTGAAGATAAACACAAACAAGTAACTATCTGGGAAGTACTCACATCCTACCCCCTCTGGTCCTACATAACAGATACTTGCAACCCTCTGTGATGCACACATAGTCTCGCCACTTTGGTTCATCTAAAGTATAATATATCTGAGGATGAAGTCACTTTCAATTCCCCCTATAGTCTTGTATCGTACTAAAGGACCTTTGGGGAATCATTGAACGTCTCATTCCCCTTGTGGCCCACGGTGATGAACTACATACTCTCTGATGAAGCACTCAACATCAATTCCCCATGTCGTCTTGCATCATAATTTATAAAAGACACTATGGAGAAACCCTTATGTCAATTATTCCTATGGTCTACTACACTAGGTTCTCACGACCCTGTGTAATTCAATAAGTATAGCATCACATATCAGACAATGTAAACCTCAAGAACTACTTGGATACCATTCTACAACATATCAGCATATCAAAACTAGAGTCACAACAAACTACAATACTAGGCATGGGAATGTAAATAGCAGCCTAATAGGTAACATGACACACATGTCAAAACATGAAAAACGTGCATGGGAAATACATCCAAATATCAGCAAAACACCTTATTCACCATAAATAATCTCTACTCAAGCGTAGAAGAAAATTAAGCAACCAATTGGGATAATAAGGTAAACACAGAATACCCTATTCATGGGTTTTGGGAAAATGTGCACATAAACTCAAATACATTCTTTAGAAAGGCAAAAAACAGCTACCTCAAGATTAGGAGATCAATATACATGAACCATGATGCTTGAAACTCATTAAAACACCGTAGATCTATGAAAACATCTAAAATGGTCAACCCATGATAACTTGAAAAAGAAGAGAAATCCTGAAACGAGGTTCCAGTAGAAGATATTACTCATCGATGTGATTCCAATGCAATCAATGGTGTGTGATTCAGAGGATGGATAGAGGCTTGGGGTTTGTCGAAGATCAACAGTCATATGGGTTCTCTCAGACGAACGAGACGTAAATGAAGATGGTTCTGTCCGTCAGACATGATGCCGGTGGTATTAAATAAAAAAACAAAATACACTGCATGTACTTTTGAAGTACACAACATGTACTCGCCTTTTCCATACTCCACATTAGGCGGCCTCCAAATCACCCCACCCAACCATGTGTGTGGCAATGAAACGGCCAGCACATGGCCTCATGCAGCAACGAAATACACGACATGTACTCATAATGTACATGACATGTACTTAGAAAATTTCCAGAAACACATCTTTTCTCAAAAACTTCAGAAAAAGGAAAAACATACCTGAAAAGAAGATCTGGGTTCTTACAAACTTCCCCCCTTAAAGAAATTCATCCTTGAATTTCCCTAGCGTAGTGTAGGAGAAGAAACCACGAATAGTTCCGGCCACTACGATCATACATCAACCTCTCTATCCCAAGTCTCGTCTTGTACTCACCTGTGCTACCATAGCACCCATACCAGAGGAAAATACCAGCCACATAGAACCTTCATACTATGATCAACGATCTGGATAGGATTCTCCTAGAAAGATGCATCCACCGCTAACTCAACATCATTGGGTTGAAAAGCATGAGACAGGTCTAAAAAGTAACATCGGAGATGAGAAATATGGAAAACATCGTTCATAGCCAGGTACCTCTAAGATAACTGAAACTAATACGCAACCGGACAAACTCCCTCCAAAAACTCAAATGACCCGACATTCCTCGGTGAAAACTTACCATGTATCCAAATCATCTTGTGTCCCTACCATAGTGTGACAGACAAGAAAACCTAATCTCCGACCTCGAACTCCAGAGGTCATCCCCACTGATCAACATAAAACTTCTATTGAGACTGTTTAGTAGTCATCCTCTTCTGAATCGACTATATCTTCTCTATGGTCTCCTGAACAAGATGAGGTCCCAGCAAAGCTACCTCTCCTGCCTCCAGCGAACATAAGGGCGATCAACATGGGCTACCGTACAAACCCTCATAAGGTTCCATCTGAATAGATTCTTGAAAACTATTGTTATATGAAAACTCCACAAGAGGTATATGCTTCTCCCAAGAACCTCCATAATCCAAAATGCATGCTCGGAGAAAATCCTCATGCACCTGAATCGTATGCTTGGACTGGCCATCAGTCTCAGGGTTGTAAGTTGTACTCAAAATCACTTGTGTACACAAAGCTTTCTGTAGTCCCTTCCAGGTTTGAGAAGTAAAACGAGCATCCCTATATGAAATGATAGAGTGTGGAACTCCATGAAAACGTACAATCTCTAGGATTTAAAACCACCCCAGCTCATCAACATTGAAGGTCTCCATTATCGGCAACATGTGAGAATCCTTCGGGAGTCTATCAATGAAAACCCAAACAGCATCATTCCCTCAAGGTGACCTCAGAAACCCTATCACTAAATCCATCGCGACATCATTCCACTTCCACTCGGGAATGGGTAACTGCTGAAGAAGCACTGCCTATCACTAATGCTCCTCCTTCACATGCTGGCAAGTGGACCACCTCATGATTATCCCATCAGCATCCTTCTTCATACCTGGCCACCAATACTGACAGTGTAGATAAAAATAAATCTTGGTGACACCAGGATAAACTGGCCAAATTGAGGAATGGAAATCCTACATCATCTCCTCACGTATATCTGCCGGCACCCATACGCATCCCTGGAAATGCATGATCTCATCCTCGCCTATGGTCAACCCATGAAAAGGGTCCTATCTTTAAAATCATTAACATTGTAATAGGCCTTCAAGATCTAATAGTTTCCTCATTCGTACTTCATCAAGAAGTGTATAGGTAACAACTATAGAAGATAGAAAATTCTTCAAATGTCTATCGTGATCCTCCAAATGCATCTCAGTGAACATATCCATAAGATTCCACTCACTACTAGCTTCCTAAATAGCATGTATCTGAGTCCTTCTACTAAACGCATCATCCACTATGTTGCTCTTCCCAGGCATATAGGCAAGCTCAAAGTCAAAAAAATGTAGGTACACATCCCTCCTGCGCTATCTCAAATTCAGATCACGCTGAGTGAAGATGTACTTGAGAATCTTGTGGTCAGTGAAAACCTCATAATTTTCTCCTAGAAGATAATGTTTCTAATTGTTCAAGGAATGAACAATAGCTTCCAACTCTTAATCGTGCGTCGGGTAGTTCCTCTCATGCGGCATCAACAGCCAAGACCCATACGCAATGACTCCCTCAACCTGAATAAGCATATTTCCTAGCCCAATACCTGATGCATCACAGTAAATGGTATATATCTTGCCCAACATTGGAAGGACTATTATCAGTGCTAATTTCAACCTCCCTTTCAGCTCATGAAAGGCTAACTCACAAGAATCAGACCATATGAACTTCTCACCCTTCTTAGTTAGACTCGTCAGCAGTGCTTCTAAGAGAAAAAAGTCTTAAATGAAAGTTTTGTAGTATCCATCAATCCCTAGAAAACATAGAACCACAAATACGTTCTTTGGCTACTCCTTGAAAAATAATGTTGTTACTTTCTCTGGGTCTTCTGATACTTCTATCTCTGAGATAACATGACCCATGAAGTGAATATGATCCATCCAAAAGTGGCATTTTGAGGGCTTAGAATATAATTGATGCTCTATCATTGTACTCCAAACCATCCAACATTACGATTTTTATTCAAAGAGTAGACACAATACAAAAAAGAAGAGGAGAGGAAACCCCTCCTCAGGGGGATGAAAATAATGGAGGTCGAGGGCATCACTCTGGATGAGATTCACCCTCTCGGGTTTAAAGATAGAAATATTCATATGAAAACAAACTAGTGTCCCAAGGTCTGTAATAGAAGCCATGTAATCCACCACTTTGTTTCCCTCACTCCATGTGTCTGAAGCTCTAATGTTACAATTGAGGAGGTCCTTGCAGTGTCAAATTTTATAACATATTGACTGGGGAATAGTGCCCTTACCATACAGAGCATCAAGGACGATCATCTAATCGGTTTCCAAGTGCATGATGATAATTCCCCTTTTTTTGCACATAGATAAACCTGTACGAACCGCTCAAGACTCTTCCTGGATCGCGATGTCACCACCAAAATGAGATGAGAATGCCATCACCACACATCCCCTGAGGTCATGGTTGACTCCTCCACCTCGAATCTCTCCCCTTGCAAATGAAAATTCAGTGTTAAGCTTTAGTCTATACACTGGATGGGCCTAGCAAATCCATCTCCCCTGGTCCCTGCGGCCAAGCAGTCACGCCTCCCTCAGAGTTAACTGTAACGAACAAAAGGAAGGCACATCCCTCCTGACATCTTTCAGACCAATCAACTCTATCATTAAACACCAGTTTCTGGTCAAAATCTCTCTACCATAGGATGAGCTTCTCTCAATCCTGGCACAATTCCTAGCTTGCCATAACATCCAACATCCCACAATTAAAATTATGTACCGCACTTCAGCCTCCACCACCGACCCGCTTGTCCCCTGGAACCAACTCTCCATAAATTTCTCATTATTAACGACATGGGTAGAGTAACCAGTGAGGACTCCAAGACAACTCCACACTTTCCTTGCCCTATCACCCTCAAAGAAAAAGTGGTTTCTTCTTTCTTCATTTTTATTCAAAAAACAATAATAGTAAGAGATCATGCTAATTACCATCCTTTTAATTTTCTCATCAAACGGAATGGCCTTTCTTCGGATCCTCCATGTGAGAAAGTTAAATTTTGAGGGGATTTTTCTACACCAAACCATAACGTTCCACCCCTCCTACTTACCCTGGAGAGTGTTACTCCTGAGGAAGTCCTTCATGATAAACTTACCATAGATTGAAGGAGTGTAGACCCACCTATCTTTCTCAGAGTTAATAATAACCGAATCTGACACTGGTTGTTGAGATTCCTCAAAATGGGTAGCATGGTCATATCGAGTGTGAGATTACACTAATATATCTCCCACAAAGATCACCACAAAATAGTCCAAGTATTGATGGGACTCTCTATTCATCAGTGCCATAAAAACTACAGACGCGTTCGTGAGATCGAATGGAATAATCATATAATCTTATAGACCATACCTACTCCGCAAGACTGTGAGAGGTAAATCATATGGTCTAACAAGAAACTGATGATAACCAGACCTCAAGTCAATCTTCAAGAACACCCAAGCTCCTCGAAGATGATCAAAGAAATCATAAATCCTATGCAAGGAATATCTGTTCTTGACCATCAACTGGTTCAACATCCAATAGTCCACACAAAGCCTGAGGGTACTGTCTGCCTTCTTCACAAACAGGATAGGAAAACCCCAAGGTGAAGTACTGGGTTAGATGAAACCATTGGCCTATAATTCCTCGAACTATTTATTGATCTCCTTCAACTCTGTTGTAGACATCATAGAATGAGTTGTAAATCAGTGCCGCTCCTGGCATAGGCTCGATCGAAATTTCTACCACATGCATCAGAGGAAAACCTAAAGAGTCCTCTATAAATACATCTATAAAAAGATCCACCACTAGAGGAAACTATAATTTTGAAGTCCCCTGGTCATTCCGAGAAAGACTAGAAATCTGGGCAGTAAATGCTCCCAACACATGATGCTCTAGACCTGCTCTGCTCGCCTGGACATCCCACTCGCCCTTATGTAGAAAAGATCCACACTCTGGGAAAATGAATCTCACCCCGCGACAATAACAGTCAAAGAATTCCTTGAAGGGAACTAGACAGTCCATTCCAAGAATGACATCACAACCTATCATTTCTAAAACGTAATGATCCCAAAGGAAGTGACACCCACTAACCTCGAGATGGAACCCATTTCTCTAACCTACACTAGATGTTCTTGTTCCCAGTGGAGGGTCTAGTGTCAAAATAGTGGCAGAAGAAACGATACAGAGCCAAAGGTACTACAAAACAAAAATATATATAAAGCTATGTATAGCACCAATATTGAAAAGATTTTAAGATAAAACTGAGGCAACTAGGATCGTACCATGAACTGTATATGTTCTAGGATCCTTCTCCTGCTAGGTCTGCTCCACTGAAAATGTCTAACAAGCTTCGTGGCCCTGTGACCCTGCCTGACTACTGTGAGCTAATCAACCATACTGTCGTTGGTAGCATGGTGACTGACCACTGTGGCCACGACCTTCACCTGGGCCTGAATGGATGGAAGAACTCCAGTTCCCAGACTGGTGAGAAACTGGCAGAGCTGATCCTATACGAGGAGTCATAGAAGAACCCTGGTCACCATATACTGATGAGAAGACATGGCAGAAATGATGAAGGTGCCCCAACTTGCTGAAAGATCAGCACTCCACTAGGTATCTCTGGAACTGCGGCCTCGTATGCCCACTCTTTTCACACTGGTAGTGTCACGACCCCCTCCCCAGAAAGTGTACCCCTCCTGGGCCGGCAATGTGAGAAGAGAGATAATGACCCCCGAGTCCCGCCTCCAGTAGGCCCCGGGTTGGTGACTAGCATCGAGGGTATAATAAACACACAAATGGGAGGCATTACCCTCTAAGAGAACACATGAAGAAGAGAGAGATATAATAGAATCCAACCAAATCCAACTCAGAACTGAAATATAAAAGAAACCCATGTACATATATGAAATGTCATGTAGAAGTACTACAACTGAAAGAGGAAACTAAAAGTACCCAAAAGAATGTAAAACGGCAGGGACCACAAGGCCGAACAGCTCCTCCTGCAACCACAAGCTAGTAGTAACCCGCTTGATCTCCAAAATGATCCAAGTGACCTGAAAAACAGTTTATATATATACATAGGGTGAGTATAATAGTATACACAGTAGGATACTCTCCAAGCCTCTCGTGCAAAAGTATAGAAAGCACGCTAAAGCCCAGTGAACAACAAGTGAAACTGACTCGTCACCTAAACAGGTATACAATGTTCCTAACCTCACCATGGCTACTCTCACCAAGTAACGCATACAAGAATATACCATATAATAAAGAATATCTAGGGTACCCTGCTACTATGTCCCCACTGGTTTTCCGCTTTTCCCCAACGACATACGTCCTGTGCATCTCTCTCCAAGGCTTGCCCGCAGACACCTGGGCTAAGCTCCACAATCTGTACCTCATGCACCACAACGGCTTGCCCGCAGACACCTGGAAAAAGCACCACACCATCCTCAAAACTAACAGCAACCGGGAAAGTTCCGGGAGCCACCACAGCCCGCATAATGTGTATCATACATCGGGTATAATACCTCAATCCATTACAACCCATACTCCGAGTAAGGATCCTCAAGCCACCATAGCATATACACGTTACACCTATAGTAGTCCATAGGATACTATATCCAGAATATATGTGTGTGAATAACCACAAGCCATTACAGCCCTCTACACACATATATGGGGTAACTAACCGATGTGCCTCATGGCACAAGTATCTACCAAGAGAAGAGAGCGGGGCCAAAGGGGGTAGTCATCCATTCGACCTCCCATCAGAATGTTGGGGAAAACACCCCCCAGGGCTCAGAATCCCCGGGGTGTCAGTTTCCCTTAACGACAGGGTGGAGTAGCGTATAGAAACACAAAAAGTACATAATATATATGTAACTCACGTCCACACTATGGGAATTACCTAGTCTTAGATACAACTACAGATAATATCTCTCAGACTCCAGGCTGCTACTTCTAAAACTAGGTATCCTATAAGCACACAAACATTTTAAGAGCTTTATTAGATTACTCCGTTCTCATTTTATCAGTTCCACTTTACATTAATTAATTCTTTAAACATTAATTATGATTGAAAAATTCCACATTATACTGAATTGGCATCACATTCAGTACCAACTGCCCCTTTTAAGATTCGCATCACCTTCTAAATTCTTGTATCTCCATCACCGTGGCTTTTCACCATTTAATCAAACATTCAATACAAAATTACTTTTCCATATTCCCAGCCATTCTATAAAAGAATCCTATGCTACTAAACACAAAGGAGGCTCAACACGGTGAGTAGATATACTACCCGTCGAGTCTTTGCCGCCTATAGAAAGAACATAGACCCATTCTCCCTCGAGAGGCTAAACACGGAAAGCACGTGGCATACCCCCACATCTTTGCCTCCTTCAAAAGAAGGGTAGCAAGGCCAGCTGCCTTGAGTAGTGGGGAAAAGAAAAGTAGGTTAGCATTCAAAGAAAGCCACAAGCATCCACCAACAACATCCATCCCATTCCATCACCCCTGGTGTCCTCCCTGACACCCACATGCATAAATTGATGCATCTCGCCACTCTAGGCGTCATTTGCTGCCACAACCACAAGGAATCCATGCCTCCACATATCACAACAGCCATTCAGGCTCACATCACAGCACAAGCAGTAGGAAAACAAAAATCACATCATGGGATCTTGACCCTTTAACCACCAAGAGGGTAACTCAGAACCCTTTTAGAAATTCCAACAAAATCTGTTCTTCAATCCATATTGAATTAGCAGATTTTTGATTCGTAGTTTCCAATTACGGGATACCTAATCAGTAAGCTATCACAAATAAATAACCATGCTTACTTCCCTAATTTGATTATACTCAAATTAGAACAACTACAAAAACTACAATAACCAGATTAATTTACATGCCTCTTTATCTTTAGCCAATTAATTAACAATTATTTCCGGCTTTACGTTCATTATCAATTTCTATCATGAACGAACAACAAATAAAAGGAAACATAGATATCACTCTATCTAGAAAAACACGAGGCAACTGTTATTACGTTATAAGGAAACAACATGCGATCAACCAATTTTCATAATCTCGTTCAAGTATTTAATTAGGTCAATTTCATTGTGATCCAAAGGACTAAATCATGCTAATTCTAATATTTCAAATATACAATTAGAGAAGCCATGAATCCCCTACCTCGAAGAGTTCTTGACGTCCTTTTATCCACAAAATAGGTCACCATCCTCCTCTTGTGACAACTGCATCCACCAGAGGATGCCACGGTACGACATTAGCAACCAACCCCAAGAAAACCCATTAGAATATTGGAAATTACATGGTATAATATGGAAGGGGGAAACAAGAGAAGATGATCCCCAAAGGAACGATGATAAAATATACCTTATTGGGAAGATTTCCCGACACAGTTCGGTTACATCCAAAACAGAGCAGAACCAATCCTAGGATTAAAGAATGACTGTGAAACTCCTACGGGATGGATTGAAAGGTTCTAGCTTCTCTAAGTTGAGAACAAAAGGGAAAGAACAAGGGAGAATGATATCTCGTCCCTTTTTAAGATTTAATGGGGTAGTGGTTTAAGATCCGGTTAGTTATCCATTAAAAAGGATCGCATTAACCCACACGGTTTGACCAAGTAAAACATTCCAAGCCTTAGGAATAATTAATATAAGATTTATGGCCTTTGAAACGGCCTTAAGAGCCCTTAAAAAATGATCTAATTGTATTTTATGTCAAAGGAAACATCAAAAGGGGAAAAACTGTAGGAGTCTGGAAACACTGTTCACCCACCGTTACTGTACATGAAACCGATCTGTGAAACTGATCTGTGAGACCGATCGGTGAGACTGGTCTGTGAGACCGATCTATCAGACCGATCTGTGAAACCGGTCCGTGAGACCGATCTGTCAGACCGATCCGTGAGACCGATCCGTGAGACCGATCTGTCAGACCGATCTGTGACACCGATCTATGAGACCGATCTGTTAGACCGATCGCTGAGACCGATCCGTCAGACCGATCGGTGAGACCGATCTGTCAGATCGATTGGTGAGACCGCTCTGTCAGGCCGATCGGTGACACCGAACTGTGAGACCGATCTGTCAGACCGATTGGTGAGACCGATATGTCAGGCCTATCGGTGACACCGATCTGTGGGACCGATCTATCAGACTGATCGGTGAGACAGATCTGTTACTGTTCATAAAACTGGAAACACTATTCACAGAACCGGAAATTTGGCAAAGTGTTGGGGATAAGTCCCCTTGACCTCCCGGAACACCTCCAACACCAAAATTTCACAATGTAAGGGACCGGAGAGGTCCGGGACATTACATCAGATACCTCTCAAAACATTCTCATCCTCAAGAATTAAAAACGAACCCAGAAGAAAAGAGGGGTCTGAACAACCACCCCATAAGATACCTCTCATGGGAAAACCACCATGAGTTGTTCGAAAGCTGGAACAAAACTACGACATCCGAGAGCAAGGGAACAAACAATCTATATCCAAACAATTAAATCATAACATCACATGAAAAGTACATAATATAAAACATGAAAGGTCTAACCATAGAGGAAACATCATTACATGAAAGGAGTTAAACATTGAACAACTTTGCGTACTGAGCACGTATCTATGACTCACGCTCCCAGGTACTCTCCTCCATGCCACCGTGTCGCCACAAGACACGAACTAAGGGGATAGAACGCTCACGCAACACCTTCTCCTTGTGGTCTTGGATCTCCACAGGTCGCTCCTTGAAGGTTGCATCATCATCAATATCGATCTTTCCCCAATCGATAACATGAGATTCATCATGAAGATAACGACGGAGTTGTGATACATGGAAAAAATCATGTATCCGACTCATCTCAAGGGGAAGTGCTACTCGATACGCCACAACTCCAACATGGGCTAACACCTCGAAAGGCCTAACAAACCAGGGAGAAAGCTTACATCCACAACCAAACCATCGCTGCCCCCGACGGGGAGTCACCTTCAGAAACACATGATCCCCAACATTAAAATCTAAGGGTCTCCTTCTTTGATCATCATATGATTTCTGACGATCTTGTGCGGTCTTCATCCTCTCATGAATCACCTAAACCATCTCTGTTGTATTCTGCACTAGTTCCGGTAAGAGAATTGCTGACTCTCCGACCCCAGTCCAGCACAACGGAGAACGGCATGGCCGGCCATACAAGGCATCAAACGGTTCCATACCGATGGAAGAGTGAAAACAATTATTTTAAGCGAAATCTACCAAGGGTATGTGCTTCATCCATGAACCTCCAAAATCAAGAACACAAGAGCGCTGTATGTCTTCAAGAGTCTGGATGGTTCACTCTATCTGACCATCCGTTTGAGGATGAAAAGCAGTGATAAGGCACAATTGAGAGCCAAAATAATGCTGGAAACCTCTCCACACCTTAGAGGTAAAACGGAGATCTCGATCAGAAATGATCGTCCTAGTTACTCCATAAAGTCTCACCACCTCCTCTAGATACTGCCTCGACAAAACTTCCACTGAGCTCGACTCCTTGATCACTATAAAGTGGGCCAAATTTGTTAAACGATCCACTACCACCCATATAGCATCATGTCTTCCCAGAGCTTGAGGTAAACCTGTAACGAAGTCCATTGATATGTCCTCCCACTTGCACTGAGGAATCTCTAATTGCTGGAGAAGACCACCAGGAACACTGTGTTCAGCCTACACCTTCTGGAAGACTAAAAATCGAGACACACACTCTACAACCGTATGTTTCAGCCCAGGCCACCCAAACTGACTCCCCAAGGATCGGTACATCTTCGTCACAGAAGGATGTACTGCCAAGGGTGAACTATGGAACTCTCAGAGAATCGTCTCGCGCATCGCCAAGGGAACAAAAAAGCCTTTCATGATACCACACTCGGTGTTGTTCATCCTCCGACCAACCATCAGGGGCCTCACCATAAACATCTCTGTCTCTCCAGACTTCCACCTCTAGATCACCCAACTGTGACTCCTCCACCTTCTGCATCAGGGATGACTGCACCGTCATCTGGAAAAGACAACCTCTACCCCCAACTTCTCCCATATCAAGATGAAAAGCAGATAGCTCTTCCATCACTCTCCAAGAATCACCAGATTCACTGACAACATCATTAAATGACTTTCGGATCAGTGCATCAGCTACAACATTCCCTTTTCTAGGTGTATACGATATTTCAATGTCGTATTCCTGCAGGAACTCCATCCACCGACGTTGTCGTAAGTTCAAGTCACGTTGGGAGAAAACATACCTCAAAATCTTATGATCGGTGAAAACCACAAAGTGCTCACCAATGAGGTAATGTCTCCACAACTTCAGAGAAAACACCACGGCTGGAAAATCAATATCATGGGTGGAGTAGTTGCATTCATGGGGATGCAACTGCCGAGACCCATAAGAAACAACTGACCTCTGCTGCATGAGAACACAGCCTAGCCCTAGATGTGAAGCATCATAGAAAACATCAAACTGTACTCCATCCACTGGAAGACAAAGGACTGGAGAACTTACCAACTTCTCCTTTAGATATTCGAATGCTGCCTGACACTGATCAGTACATATGAACGCTTGATTATTCTTAGTCAAAGCTGTCAGAGGAGTCGTAACTCGGGATAAATTGGCTACAAACCTCCTATAATAGCCTGTGAGACCAAGGAAACATCACACCTCTGACACGGTCTTGGGGGCTGCCCATGACACCACTGCTTCGATCTTCGAAGGATCCACAGCTACTCCATGTTGGGATACAACATGCCCCAAGAAACAAACTTTTCGAGCCCAAAACTCCCACTTGGACAACTTACCAAACAACTGATGTTGGTGAAGAACTCCCAAAATGGCTCGTAGATGCTCTGTATGCTCAACTTCAGATGTGGAGTACACAAGGATTTCATCAATGAAAACCACAACAAACTTGTCCAGGAAATCACGGAACACTGCATTCATCAACCCCATGAAAAAAGCTGGAGCATTCATCACGCCGAATGGCATTACAACAAACTCATAATGCCCAGGACGACAACGAAAAGTAGTCTTCCGGATATCCTCATCCTTTACACACATCTGATGATATCCTAACCACAAGTTGATATTTGAGAACCAACTTGCACCCTTTAGTTGATTGAATAGGTCATCAATCCATGGAAGAGGATATCAGTTCTTTATTGACACATTGTTTAATTGACGATAACCGACACACAACCACAAACTGTCGTCATCCTTTTTCACAAACAAAACTAGTGCACCCCATGGTGACACACTTGGCTGAACAATACGACACTACAACAGACCATCGAGCTGAATACGTAGCTATCGTAACTCATAAGGGGCCATCCTATACGGAGACATTGAGATAGGAGATGCTCCCGGCTGTAGCTCGATCCCAAACTCGATATCTCGTCGAGGGGGTAAGGATACAACCTCTTATGGAAAGACGTCAGTGTACTCCTCTACGACCCTAGGAAAAGTCAACTGTTGATCCTCTAAAAAACTAAGCATCATCCCAGCCATCATGGATGACAGGGATGGAACTTGTCTATGACTCATCCGAGGATCTCTCTCACCATCAAACACAACTTTCTCTCCATCTGCATCAAAGAAAATGACCTTCTTCCTGTAGTAATCCACAATAGCCTGCACCGAATACAACCAATCCATGCTGAGTATGACTTCATATGGTTGTATTCGTAAACATAGGAAATCTCCCCAAGAGCGGTGTTTCCCCAACACCAGCTCACAGTCTCTACATAGTTCAAACAAGTCGGATCGACCTCCAACTGGTGTAGTCAACGCCAAGGGCACAGGAAGTCTCTCTACCTCAAGTCCCAAAGCATGGACAAGGGTAGGTGATATGAAGGAGTGTGTTGCTCCTAAATCAAACAAGGCATACACCAAGGTAGAAAACAAGAAAAGGGTACCTCGAACGATATCTGGCTCGCCTTGGGTTGGCAACTCTAGAGCATGAAGCTGACCACGACCACCTCCACGGCCTCTCTGACCTTGATGACGACCGCCACCACGACCGCGCTCTACTCTCTGAGGACGGGGAGCATCATGGGGCTATCCTCTGCCTGCTCCATCTACCCTCGGGTGATCTAAAGCTGGTGCAACCTGCTGCTGCTGCCTCGGATGGAACTGCCTCAACGGAGGAACCCGGAGCAGAGCGCCTGATGCACGATGACTGGTCTGAAAATTCTGGCACTCCCGCTGCTGAAGACCATGGCCTCCACAAGAAAAACAAGCGACTGATCCTTTGGCATAGGCCAGAGAGTTTCTGCCTCCGAAGAAACGAGATGGAAAGGGCTGGGACCTACCCCCAGGTGAATGGAAACCCTTCTTCCCTGAAATCTGGGATCCCTGGACCACAACTTTGCTTCGTGAGGAATCATGATGATTCCCCTCTCGTGAAGATTTGGTCCTGGCCAAAGTCCTCTCAACAACCTCTGCCCTCGCCAGCACCTCAAGATACGTCTTTAGCATAAATGGGGTGACCTGGAGCTGGATCTCTGGATGCAAGCCGTCCTCAAAATTCCGCACCCTAGCCTCCTCATCTAGTAACAGGTCTGAAGCATATCGTAGAAGGTTCCTGAAACGGATTCCAAACTCTCGAACACTAGAGCTCCCCTGTCGAAGGGTAAGAAGCTCCTGGCGACAGGACGCCTTCGCAGTCAAAGAAAGAAAATCGACTCTAAACCTGTCTCGAAACTCCTTCCATGAGATCGCGGAATCCTCGCGATCCCCAAGGAACAAGAACCACTACTTCCTCACTGCTCCATGTAGCATTGTCACAACCGAGGACACCCAGTGTTCCCTCTGAGCACGAATCGAACTGAAGCCTATCTTGACCTCCTCCAACCAGTCTTCTGTGACTGCATCTGAAACGGATCCATCATACTTCTGCAGACTATGTTGTTGAAACTCTCGGAGTGTCTTCCTCCAAGTGTCATTGTCGTCAACCTCTACCTGTCGGCGATCTGCTGGAACAGCCTGCTGGGCATCTTCTACGCAAACCTGACGAGGATGTCGACTTGGAGCCATACCTGTAAAATGACAACTGTTAGAGCTCCTAAGCCTGGAATATGGAAGACTCAACATTAATTAATTAATTGTTTTGTTTTATTAATTTTTAGGTTACCTATCCCAAGGTCTACCCATTCAAACACAGGCGCAAAGAATAATGATGCATGATCCTTTCCTAGGTCTCTACCCTACAACAAGTATCACTTTGTTTATTAGCCCTCATAAACATAAAGGTCTATGCAACAGATCATAGGGGGCCCTAAAAGCCTATGTCTCTGTCGGTCTCCAATGTTTAACCCACTTGCTAAACATGAATGACATTGTTTCCCTACCATCCCATTCATCCTCACTTGTGCCTAACTCCAAACTCCATCCTATCCCTCAACCAGACCTCTGATACCACTCTGTCACGACCCCCTCCCCACAAATTATACCCCTCTTGGGCCGGCAATGTGAGAAGAGAGATAATGACCCCCGAGTCCCGCCTCCAGTAGGCCCCGGGTTGGCGACTAGCACCAAGGGTATAATAAACACACAAATGGGAGGCATTACCCTCTATGAGAACACATGCAGAAGAGAGAGAAAGAATAGAATCCATTCAACTCTAACTCAGAACTGAAATATAAAAGAAACCAAAGTAAATATATGAAATGTCATGCATAATTACTACAAATGAATGGGGAAACTAAAAGTACCCAAAAGAATGTAAAACGGCAGGGATCACAAGGCCAAACAACTCATCCTCCAACCACAAGCTAGTAGTAACCCGCTTGATATCCAACCTTCTCTAAGTGACCTGAAAACAGTTTATATATATACATAGGGTGAGTATAACAACATACTCAATAGGATCCTCTCCAAGCCTCTCGAGCAAAAGTAAATAAAGCATGCTAAAGCCCAGTGAAGAACAAGTGAAACTAACTCGTCACCTAAACAGGTATACTAAGTTCCCAACCTCACCATGGATACTCTCACCAAGTAATGCATAAAAGAATATAGCATATAATAAATAATATCAAGGGTACCCCACTACTACTTCCCTACTGGTTTGACGCTTTTCCCCAACGACATATGTCCTGTGCATCTCTCTCCACGACTTGCTGGCAGACACCTGGGCTAAGCTCCACAATTTGTACCTCATGCACCATAAAGGCTTGCCCGCAGACACCTGGGTGAAGCACCACACCGTCCTCACAACTAACAGCAACCGGGAAAGTTCCAGGACCCACCACAGCCCGCATAACGTGTATCATACATTGGGTATAATACCTCAAGCCATTACAGCCCATACTCCGAGTAAGGATCCTCAAGCCATCATATCCTATACACATTACACCTATAGTAGTCCATAGGATACTATATCCAGGATATATGTGTGTGAATAACCACAAGCCATTACAGCCCTCTACACACATATATGGGGTAACTAACCGTTGTGCCTCATGGCACAAGTATCTACCAAGAGAAGAGAGTGGGGCCAAAGGGGGTAGTCAGCCATTCAACTTCCCATCAAGAATGTTGGGGAAAACACCCCCCAGGGATCAGAATCCCCGGGTGTCAGTTTCCCTTACCGACAGGGTAGAGTAGCATATAGAAACACAAAATGTACAGAATATATATGTAACTCACATCCACACTATGGGCATTACCTAGTCTTAGATACAACTGCAGCTAACGTCTCATAGACTCCGGGCTTCTACTTCTAAAACTAGGTATCCTATAAGCACACAAAAATTTGAAGATCTTTATTAGATTACTCCGTTTTCATTTTATCAGTTCCACTTTACATTAATTAATTCATTAAACATTAATTAAGATTGAACAATTCCACATTAGACAGAATTGGCATCACATTCAGTACCAACATCCCCTTTTATGATTCGCATCACCATTTAAATTCTAGTATCTCCATCACCGTGGATTTTTACAATTTAATCAAACATTCATTACAAAATTAATTTTCTATATTCTCAGGCATTCTATAAAAGCATCCTATGCTACTAAACATAAAGGAGGCTCAACACGGTGAGTAGATATACTACCTGTCGAGTCTTCACAGGTAGTATACCAACTGGCTACTAGAGGAACTATCTTGCCTCCTTTGATCACCACGCAAAGACTCCATATGGTGCTTCCTACTATTAGTAGGAGGGATGCTAACTCCAGATGTCGAGCCACCCTGGATCACGACTTCAGAATCCTTCATATTTCACTCAACGATCAGTGCTTGGTTGACGATGGAAGTGATGGAAGTGAAACTAAAGATATTTACTTGGGAATGGATGTCCTGTCTGAGGCCATCCTCAAACATCCTTTACAGGAATATACCATCTCTCTCTATGAAGGGTGTAAAGAGCTGAAGCTTGGTGAACCAAGAGGAATACTCTATAATATAAAGAGTACCCAACTCTAGACTCATGAACTCCTAGGCTTGATCGGTTCTCAAGGTCTTTGGATATAAGTAGTCATAGAAGATGCACTGGAACTCCTCTCAAGCCATAACCTGTTGATGATTCGCCTGTGAGGTCACATCCCACCATCTCTTGGAAGTGTCCTGAAGCATATAAGTGGAAAGAATCACACTCCTCTCTGGAGGTGTCTCCAGATTCTCAAAAATTGGCATCGTTGATTTTATCCATTAATCTGTAGCCTAAGGTCCTCCTTCCCCTGAGAAAGTGGGTGGTTGATTCCATCAAAAGACCCACGTTAAATAACCCATCGACGGGGTCGGAGGTCGCCCTCCCTGAAAGGTCCGAATCATCCTCATGAAGCCTTCCCTGAACTATACATCATCACTAGGAATAGGTATAACTGATGGTGCCAAGACTAGCACAATATGATGATCTGCGGGAAGCCCCTTATTAGCCATATCCAGTGTCTGATCATTGCCCTGTAATTGGTAGAAAACCGGAGGACATCTCCGTGGCATGACTCTTCAAGGTCAAACATGCACTTAGATCATGATTATCAATGACTGAAAACAAGGAGTGTAAGAAGGGTAAATGAGAAATAAAACACTCATGTTTTACAAAACATGCATACACGGCATGTATAAAGACAACACAACATGTTCCCTTATGTCATTTACATGGGCGTGTACTCCTTCCTAAACTAGTCATGTAATGCCCCAAACACACGGTGTGTTCTCCAAATTCACTGCGTGTACTTCAATCCTCTTCCCCTACCTAGGTCCTTCTACACAGTTAAGCCTCACATTTCACCTCAGTAAAGACTAAATGGCGTGTTCTCTGCAAAAAAATCATGTACTAGGCAAGATTCACCTGGCCTGTGTTTTTGGGGACACGACCTGACACACGACTGAAAACACACAGCGTGTTCTTGATAGGCATGATGTGTATGGAAAAATATAACACCAACCGTGTGGTTCGTGACATGGCTAGGTACCTGGGTCATACCACACGGCGTTTTCAAGGAGGACACGATGTGTATAAGAAGAGGCTCCACCAATCCATGTTGTTAGCTACACAGTCGGGTACCTATTATTATACTACACGACGTGTTAAACTCAGACACGACATGTTTCAATCACACATTTCTAATCTCGTGTCTCTACCCACATAACATAAGACATAGTCAGAGAATACACGGCGTGTACATAAAGTACACGACGTGTTCTTAAGAAAAAATATTTCTTCCCGAACAGAAGAACACATGGCGTGTACTTAACATTACACGGCATGTATTCTAATTTTTTCGGGATAGTAAGACTCAGAAACTACTCAAGAGCCCATAAAACAATGAAACGAACATTGAAAGTTCCAAATTCGGATTCGTGAGGGCCCATACTCCCCACGAATAAAACATTGGCATCTCAAAAAAGTTATAATCAAGGTAAACAAGTAAATGATACACCAAATTCCGGTCCATGTGGGCTGATAACACCTTAAGATCCAATGTTTTGCATTCATTCAAACAAACCGCATGCAATCAATTCTTTAACTAGAAGAATATATTTTTATCAAGGCATCTATCATAATAGATTGCATATTCTACACAACAACTCTAACAACAACATGAAATTGCTGATGCATCGAAGATGACATGGAACGAATTCTTGACATGAGATTTCTTGAAAGTGATTATATGATGCATGAGATGTCATTACCTCATCTCATCAGGTTGTGATCGAAATAGAACCTCAATGACATTAAAAATAATAGCACAATACATGTGAGTCACTCAATGTGAAATCAGATCAACTTTAATAATTAAAGAACCAAAAAAAATTTCAAATAAATGAGGTAGATTATATTTTCCTTGTACACGGGTTAGCTACTCCCGGGAACAACTTATTAATAATTACATATTCCTTCTTATACCTGTCTAAAGGCTCCAAACAGAAATTGAAGAGAAAAGAAGACTCTGATACCACATTGTAACGTCCCGGTTCCGGAAGCCACCCAGAGGCGCCCCGTACCCAGTTTGTCACATGCCCTCAAGCGCATTTCCCCGAACACCAGAGGTTGCCGACTAGCTGCGAGGGCCTTGGGTGTGATAGTGGAAAAACTATTCCCTCATTGGTAGAGTAACACAGTGGAAGATAACAAATTTAAAATAACGGAAGTATTAATATCCAACACCAGCAAATAGTGGAATAAGGTTAAAGTAACAACTGAATCATATATATATAAACCTGATGCATGATTCATATATGTCATGGAAATCATCCAAACAAGTCACAGTTTATAATACATTACTAAACCAAAGATCAAAAAGAAAACAGATAGGTAACTCCTCAGCATAGAAAACCTCAACATGGTCCCATGCTCTCCAGCTCCAATTCAATGAAGTACCTGAAGTGGAAGGGCCCTTGCCTTTGTCTATATCTGCAACAATATAATCTATTTGGGCCCAAAACCATTTCCCAAAAAAGGTGTGAAAAGAATCCCTGTAGGCTACCACCACAATATCTGTACCTAACAGTCAGTGAATATATGGAAAGTAAAAGTACAGAAAGCAGTAAGCTCAAATGTACTCAGCAGTAAACAATCCATAGACCAAATATCAAGCAATAGGTAGTCAAAGTAGATAAAAAAACACGGAACCCTCTTGGAAGTACACACAGCCTATCCCCTATGGTGCTACCTAACATATACTAGAAGCCCTCTGGGAAGAACTCCCAGTCTCGCCCCTCTGTTTCACCTAATGTATAGACTCATTGAGGTAGCAATCACTGTCAATTCCCCCTATAGTCTCCTATAAAACTAAAAGTGATCTTGGGAAGCACTCAATGTCTCATTCCCCCTGTGGCCCACGTCGAGGAACTATATACTCTATGATGAAGCAATCAACATCAATTCCCCATGTGTTATCTCATAGTAATTTATAAAAGACATTCTGAAGAAGCCCTTACATCAATTCTCCCTATGGTATACTACACTAGGTTCTCACGGGCCTGTGTAAATCAACAAGTATAGCATCGCGTATCGGCCAAATTAAACATCAAGAACTACTTGGAATGCATTCTACAACATATCAGCATATAAGAAAAATAGTCACACCATCCTACAGTACATGGCATTGGAAAGTAAACAGTATCCTAACAGGCTACTAGACCCAAAGGTCAAAATTGGGAAAAACATGCATGGGTAATACATCCAAAGCACAAAAAAACACCCTATTCATAATCAATAACTTCTACTCAGGCATACAAGAAAAAAAGGCAACCAATAAAGCTAAAACAGTAAAAGCGCAATACCTTGTCAATGGGTATTAGGAAAATTTTCACATAAACTCAATGACATTCTACAGAAAGGCACAGACCATGTATCTCGGGGTTACGTGATCAATATACTTGAACCGCGAAGCTTGAAACTCTTTATAATTATATATATCTTAGAAAATGTCTAAAATGTTCAACCCACGATAACTCGAATAAGAATAAAAATCATGAAATGAGGTTCCAGAAGAAGAGAGAACTCACCAATGTGATTCCAACGTAATCAACGGTGTTTGATTTGGAGAATATATGGGGGCTCGGGGTTTCATCGAAGATCTGCAGTTGTATGGGTTCTCTCGGATGAACGAGACCTGAAAAAAATGGTTATGTCCATCATACGTGACCTCGGTGCATTTTAAAAAATACACTGCATGTACTTTTGAAGTACACGGTGTGGAATCACCTTTTCCATACTCTGCTTTAGGTAGCCTCCATGTCACCCCACACGACCATGTGTGTGGCCATGACACAACCAGCACACAACCTCATGAGGCAACGAAGAACACGGGTGTGTACTTAAAAAATTTTCAGAAACTCCTCTTTTCTCAAAAACTCCAGAAAAAGGAAAGACAAACCTAAAAAGAAGAACCTGGTTCTTACACTCAGACTGTGTATTGGCCATGATCCTATTTATTAGACCCCACTAGTCACTTGTAATACCTTTGTTTCCATCCCAGTACAACACATAGTAATACTCACCTACTTAACTTATCTAACTAATTATTTTCCTAATAGTTGAACACATTTTCTTTCCATGTGTGCTTTCTTCACTCAAACACTTTCTGGGAAATATCAGAGTTGTTCCTAAGTCATGACTATAACTCAATGTCATCAATTATTAAATATGAACTTCTAATTTGTAAGTCTCCAGAAATTAAATATGCACCTTATTGACGTGTGCGTCTTTATTTTTTATTATAGGTATCTCTTTCTCATACGATTTATACTCTTAAAAAATATAAGGAATAATACCCTCATTATAGACCCTACACATTGAACCCATCAGGTTCCCAAAAACATCATGTGAGGTATTGGCTATGATAATATTTTTCGTGACCCAACCATAAATTAACTATGAACCTTGTTTTATAAACCCATGGTTCTCCGGTAATACCTTGGTTTCCTTCCTAGCACACCATAGGATATTACCCATCGTGCTATCTAATGGAAGCATCATAATAGATCACCCATCCTATCCACAACTATAAGTCAATAATGATTAACTCTGGAGATAAAATTAGTCATGATCCAGAAAACTATGGTTCAACTTATTAAAATGGGTAGCATCGTATATTCTATTACGTATCAATTTTATAGTGTTTTTACACTCTCTACAAATTTAAATAAAAAACCATAGTTGTAGAATCAAAAATTAAACCATGAAAGTTTTTGGGAACATTAGTAAGTGTATTATATTTTTTAACATTTCTCCCGACCTAACAATCCATGAACTATGTACCCAATAATCTGACCCCATGATTATCTTATAATACCTTGATTCTATTCTTTGCACACAACAAGATATTACCCACTGGGCTCACTTATCAGACTAATGAATTTCCTCATAGTCCAAAAAATGTTCTTTTAGTGAATTCTTCCTCACTCACTCACACAATGGGAAATATCTAAGGAGGTTTCCCATCACGAACATTAATCCATCTCAATCATGCTTAACTATAGAGTTTTAATCTTATAAGCACATGATAATAATATTGGACCATTATAAAATGAGTATTGTCTTGTATTCATATATGTCTCACTTTTCCATTATTGATACAGAAAATTGAGTTACAGAACTGACCATGTAGATGCTTACACTAGCTTTTATACCATCATATCTGGTATAAATTGATATAACTAAACTATTAATCACTTTTCATGTGTATTTAAATGATATAATACACTTCTATTTTTCATTTCATTCTAATTTTAACCACTTTAGTATTCACATAAATTTATTGAATTTCAAGGACAATGTAATAATTTTTTTATATGTTTTTAACGTTTTTTTTGGAATTTAGATATCAATTTATTCATTTAATTATAATTATAATTCGTTTACTAAAAAAGAATTTTCTAAACAAGAAATGATAAAATTTGACATATTTATTAAGAATAAAACTTCTATGATATTATTATAGACACATTATAATCCAACAAAAAAGTAGGATATTTCAATTTTTTGGAACAAATGAAATTAGCCCAAAAACCATCATTATAGATATAGTATAGTTTGGACAAATGGGGGGTCCTATTAACATTGAGATACGTTCCATCTATGGGAATGTTTTAAACTGTAGAAATATCATAGTATAGTCATGGTTAGACTATGGATATTGAATTCTACATCCATGGTTTCAACTGTGGCTGTAGAATAACTATTTACACTGCTTAAAAAATGGAAATATATGGGTATCATCACAGTTTAGAAATGGTTATTAAGGAATATTGTTACTATTTAATTGTGTAAATACCCTCCATATGCCCCTAAACAACACTTGCAAACATCTGATGACACTCTTATCCTTATCATCCTACATGTTTCATTTGCAGAAATCACCACAGAACAACACACTATCATGATATTATATCAACTAAAAAAGGAAATATTTTTTGGGTGGGGTAAATTTTACAGATGTGCATTATAATGACTCCATGATATTTTTTCTTATCTTAATTTTCTATATGTCCAACATAACGATGTATTTTTCATTTTCATCCTTTACATTTGTGGCTTCCCAGGCCTGCCTCAAAGAATGGGTTTTGTTAATTATATGGAATGATAAATGTGGTATTAGTGTGACATATTACTCAAGGATGATTAATGGGTTAAATATAAAGTATGGATATGGTTTTTAGATGAAAGTTTTAAGGGATGTTATAAAGTATGGATTGGGTGGTTTTTTGGTAGGATTGATATTGCACTAATTTGTTTGTTTAACAATTATATTCTTTTGTTTTTGGAGTTTTTTTCCATTATCATTTGGAAGGGGGGTTGACTATATTTATATGGTCCACGGATAGGGTATAGAGTGAGTTATTATTCTAGGATAAGAAAAAGTGTTATTATATTTTTTACATGTTTGATAATGAAGTTAATTTTTTGAGGGGATATTGGGATTTTTGGTGTTTTTTGGGATATGAGGAAATAGATGGTTGTAAAGTGATGAAAATAATGATCTTATTAATCTCAAATAGTGTTTGGAAGGGACTACTATATAATTTAATATCATTATAGTTCATTTCCATGGAGATTGGGTTTCGTGGAGGAGAAATCCTATTAAGGATAGGGGATGGAGATTAGGTTGACAGGTTGGGATTATTTTGGCTATTTAAAAAAAAATTTAATGTTATCAAGGAAAAAAAATTCAATATCATAAATCTATTTAATTGTCATATCCATATATTTTGAAATTATATTATCTAAAGTGTTTCCCAAAAGTAATTGTTGTAGATAATGATAATTTAACAACATAGAGGAGTCTGTATATATTGTAATTACAATGGGAATATTTTTAATTGATGATGATTTTTTAAAGATATCCTTAAGTGATTTTAATTATTATATATTATTTTAATGAATTTTTTAGTTGATTTGAATGAGTATTGAGTTCATTTGAGATCATGCTTATGAACCTTGAGATAATAGAATAACATTGATAAATAAGTGCAACCCTATTTTTAGAAAATGGAATATAAGAAGAAATTATAAAATGTAGAATATTAATATAGTGATATATAATATTATATAAAATCTTTCAAATATTATATAATTTTTTTCTAACATACATGGATAATTATGATTTTCTAGAGAAAATGTATGATGAAATTTGACTCCCATGTGATTAAATTTGATGATTTATAATAGTATATTAAAATTTTAAAGGAAATTTAAGACCACATTGGATGTCATGTAAAATAAATAGTTGTTCTATGATAAATAAATAATGTAATATTGTAACAGTAGATTGTTCATCAGTGAATAAATATCTTGATTCTTTATGATTTATCCATGATTCATGATTGGATTTGGGATGATATTTTAAGAAGTACATTATATCTTGAGTGGGAGATTTTCACCATAATTATATTATTTCCTTTCATCATATATACAGGGAACAAATATTCGGGATTGTTGAATGGTACAATTAATTAAATTGGAAGTTAACTGAGGATGATTGAAAATATTAAATTAATGGATCCAGAATGATATTATCGATCAGTTTAAAAGCTATAAAATAACTAGTGTTCATATAGAAATAAGATGATCCTTTAATTATATTATATGAAATATGACTAAGTAGATATGATAATATATCCTATACGATCACTGTTTTATTATGCTTCTAAGATATTTTACTATTAGGAAAAGGATTCTAAATATGATGATTTGGTTTCCAAATTTGGTAGTATACATTTTAAATCATTGAACATTTTCCATATGGTCTTGTAAATTCTCTAAATATGAATAGGAATTGAATTAGAATTAAATATAGTTATAACATAATGAAGTTTTTTCTTTTTAATATCTTAATAGTAAAAGAATAATATGATGATAAGAGAGAGAGGTCAATGTGAAGTGTTCTTCTGGATAATATCATCAAGAATATAATGATATAATACAATTAATGATAATTTGAAGGATTTACGGAGATAGATGATGAAAAATTAAACATAGAGTCTCTTGAGATATTATCACATAGATCATTTTGATCATGAAGTTTAGAGACAATCATAAAATTATACTACAATATAAGAAGGTTATCAGCTTTGTTTAGTCTAAGAGAGAATCAATATCTCCTTTATAAAAATTATTCAAGAATATATGGTATGTTTTTCATTATCACAATGTGATGCTTCTTAATATACATTTTAGTGCTCTTGTAATTAAAGGTGGATGAATACTCATAATATTGGATTCATTAATCATAATATATTTTGAACAATGTATTTGGTGTGATGTCCATTTTCATTAGCCAGAAAATTCATGAAAATAAATTTTTAACCATCTCTTTGTGTGAGATAACATCATAGGGAATTCTTAAGAGTAGGAAACCAAATGTGTAAACTTTAAATAACTTCACAATACTCAATAACTATAATGGCTACCTCCTTCATACTAACCAAACCCTTATAATACTCTATGATATTTGAGATTAAAATAATGGGGCATTAACACTATAATTGTAGATTGAAATAAAAAATTAAAATGAAGATATAAATCCAAATATAACTTTAGACCAAGTCTACCTGTTGGGAACCCTTATTCATGAAGGTTCTTTTCCGTTTAATAGAATTCAATAATCCCACTATTATTTCACGATTCTTCATTATGGGAAGTTTTATTTTGTTGATTATTCCTTGTGAATGTTAATTTCATGTAATAATAATATCATTACTACCAAGAATCAAAACCCTACCATGTTCGATAATTAGTGGTTAAGTATAACAGTTTATATAAGAACATACAGACATAAATGTTGTATGGGTTAAAAATAGTTTAACCTATTTATATTATATCATTGTGACCATGTGACTCTATGAATCTATTTAATAAATAGATTATAAATTATTATTATTAATAGAACTAGTCTATAAAATCCTTATATTGAAGGGGAATTATAATTACACCATTTTTCAATTGGATCATTTTAGTAGAAAGGATTTACTTATAAAGAACTACATATATAGCTGATTGACTATTATATATTATTGGTTACTCACCCAATTTATAGAATCCATAAACAAAAAATGGGACGCAACATAATATTTATCTATCAAATCCATATTAATGGAGAAATATATAGTGGATGGTTCATAGAAAATCCAAAAAAGGAAATATATCCAGTCCACATAGTTTTCTATTAGGTTACATGTATGTAAATAACCACTAGATTATATTCATCATTTCAACATAATATTGTATATAGACATGATTAATACTGTATCCAAAATAAAATATGGCATATTGAACACAATCATAGTACTGTAGAAGTATCTTGAATATCTTTCATGATTGTATTTAGACAGGAAAATATGTATTACATGTCATCATATCATTGAAAAAATTAATAATAATAACATAACCTATCAAAAACTCCTCAATATAAGATTACCATTAGATAATTTGATCTGATATATAAGTCATAGTAATGTAAATGGATTACCATCTGACTTCATACATTAGAATCTATCACGCTTTTCCATAAGATCTATTTAAATTCAGTAATTAATAAAACAGACTAATTTCCTTCTCATCCTTGGTTATTATATATACTATAAAACATACCCATTTTTACATAATGATAATTAATAATGTCCAAATCTTAATATCATAAATTTATTAATACAAATATTGTGGAAAACACCTAATGTTATAATACCAAAACATTATCATTTACATACGAATGTTATGGATTCCCTCAGTAAACCAACCCCTCACCCCACCATTAAGATAATTACTAACCTATTCCCACTTTAACACAAAAGGACTCCCCTCACTTGTCACTCTTAACTGTCATTATATATTTCTGAATTGAAAACTCACATATCAGGCTTATCATTATTTGAAGATTATATTATTTAATCTAGAACAATATATCATTTCATGAAATTTGTGGATATAAGGAGGGGAAAACCCCTAGTTTATTCAATTTCCAACTCAATTATAAACTGATTGATCCAGATTAATATATCACATGAACATTTAACCATCCACTAGGTATAGGTAAATCAAATAAGACTGATGAAGCTTCTTTAAGATGTTAAGAAAAAAATAATTACAAAAGTACTAAGAGGTGATTTCCTCTTTGTAAGGTAGTTGATATTATATAGTTAAATTTCATTATGATGTTACATAAAAATGTTTCATTTTCTCAAAGATGTGATTTTGTTTTTGATGAAAATAATGAAAATATTTATATTATGTTTTATATTTTTTAGAGATTTCTTACAACACTTTCTCTCAAAATAAGGATATTATTATCTTAAATGTATACGAAATTTCTTTTTCTACAATTAATTTTTATAATATTTTATGCTAACCACATGAGTGAATATTTTTTTTCATCACTAAGATATAGAATGAAGAGTTTTTTCTTTTTGAATATTCAATGTTCAATCCATTTTATCCCATATGAGCATGGATATTCATGAAAAAGACATATAATTATAATAGAAGGACATTATTATGAAAATTTTTGATGGGATTTCTTAAAGGGTATTATATATTGAAAAATTATTCTTCTAATACATGGATTTTCATTATCTTATTATAAATGAGGTGAAAGTAAAATTGAACAAATATATGTTTATATACATGTTCCATTTCATTCCTATATCATTAAAATTCATTTTTTTCTCATGGTCGGTTCTAATACTCTTTTTTGACTAGGTAGATGTAGATTCAAATCTTCTAATAAAATTAACATAGTTTTATGTTATTAGATAATAAAATTAAATGCATTATATTCTTCATAAATTATTCCTTGGAAATGATTGTGGTTATTAGAAAAAAGGAGAGGATGATGAAAATGATGAAGAAGTCTCTATAGATGCTCAAGGTTATGATTATAATGACGATTATTCAGTCCCTTCATTAGATGTATTTTTTGAGGTAGAGAGACATGCCTATCATGTGGATTCATTCATATCCAATTTAGTTAAATATTCTACGCATGAGGATAAAACTACTATAAATCCTGAGTGTGGGTCTCCTATTGTGGTAGATGATCATCCTAAGAGGATATATTGTGAGGAAGAAAGGATGTCCAGTCTCATTCAGTGATGATGTAAATGTATATTTAAGATTATAGAAATAATGAAGTTTAGGTTCATGTGGAATCAATTTTTTATGCACAATGTCCAATTGTTTCTCATGTATATAGATACAGTGGATTTTCATGTTTATGTTGATAATATTTCATTAATATGAATGAATGAGTTAGTCTAGGTACACGAAACAAACTCTTGTTATTGATGAAAGTGAAGAAGAGGATTCTTCTTTTAATTGATTTGAAAGTAGTTTAGATACCAATGAATAGGTTCGAATACTGAGTTGGAAACTAGTCCACATTGAAGGATTAGGGGAGTCATAAAAATAGGGATAATAATATTTCTCTGATCCACAACCAAATTTAATAGAATATATTCATTATATAATAATTACTTTTTTTAGTCAATAAATTATTGAATTCAAGTTAATTAGTTAGTTATAGATCACCTTTATCAACCTCAATGTGCATAACTATTGATGAAAACATCCCTAATCTTCCATTTTCCTACTTGAACACACATGCACCTTGACATATATATAATGACACCAACCCCCAGGGTATATATTTTCATGGAAAAATATACCCAAGTGTATCCTTAGATATATGTTTGTACGTGCACATACCTCTATATTATTACACATGTATTAATTTTTTCAGATCTATATATAAGAACACCTAAGCCCTATATATATATTCATACATCTATGAGTGAATAAATATAATTGGGAACATATATATGTATATTCATACCTATACATACAGATGTATGTCACCTTCAAAAATAGTGGATCGAATCCACATCAACCAGATCCAAAACCCACTAAAACAATATAGGGAACCATAAAATAACAAAATCACAAATTAAAATAGGGCCCAAGAATAAAAATTTAAGAATAATTACTTGATTGTGTTGTTTTACACTTTAAATTGTATAGATGTCGATAGAATCGATATCATCATAATAATACACCTATATAAAAATAATCAGAAAATATGTGAGATACAAAAACATCTTATATATATGGGATCAGTGTGTCAACTATATATGATATGTGATACATAACTCTATATCCTACAATGAATAAAAATATTATGATTCATATGTACATACCAATACAAAATAATAAGATCACTATTTAAGGTTTTTTTAAATAATATCTAATTTCATTCAATACGTACAACACAGAGTGGTATCATGAATCAACATATAACACAATGCACATCGAGATGGATTTTAATAAATCATTCCTTATACTTTGGTTCATATTAACCATAATATACCACTATCAAATTTCATTATAGGTTGTATTAACATCATTTAAAGTAATTTTTATTTGATTCCATCTCTTTTGGATAGGATTTCTATATTAAGACACTAAAACATTTGGTTAATGAATTGTACCAAAATTTATGCTAATTCTATACCATTATATATAAAACTACATAAATTTGTATCATTTAAAAAACTATGAATTCCCCATTCATTAATTATATGAAATGGGCATCCAATAGAAAAAAATCATTTCTACTAAAGTTATAAAGGGTTCTATGGTGATAATAATAAAAAATCATATCATAAATTGAAAATTTTCACCGTAAGATATATCTATATACATCATTTCAAATTTATATAATATTTTTTTAAATAATTGAGTTAAAAATATACATATAATTTTTTAATGTATTATAAAACATCTAATATGTTCTCAATTAACCAATATAGACTGAAAGCATTGAATAAACAAGACATGTTTCATTAATCTATGTAGAACAATATATCACATGTCCACCATCTAAGATGTGTTCAGCCCATAGGTGAGGAATTTTTTCATTATCTTCGATGATATAGTAGTTTCAAATTATTTTTTTCAGTCTAGTGGGGATAAGGTGTCTGAAAGCTTCAAGTTCATAAATTCTGTTCTGAAAAAGATGAACGTGAATGAAAAATAGAGAATACAAAATTATTTTAGATTTATTGGTGAATGTTCTAATTAAAATGACTAAGTGAATTATAATGTTCATGTTTTTGATTGTTATATTTAAATTACTAGTGATGTGTCTTCATAGATGTATTCATCACTATTGATTTCAGGGGAACATGTAAATATTCTTCAATCCAATTTTTTTTAAAATTAATAATATACTCACCTATGGAAGGATAAATATTTTTGGAATATTTTTATATTGATATGATATTTACATATAAAAAAGGAATATGTTTTCAAGTTATATTAACACCAACCTAAAAATAAGAGGAGAAATAATTTCATAAATATAAAAAAAACAACGAACAAGGTTTCATGGATATTGTTGGTGTTGTGTTGTACATTAATAAAAATCATATGATTTTCTTGTATAAAATATATCTTTATAGAATAGGGAATGAAAAAAATGAAAAGGGATTATATTAAAAAATATATAAGAACTATTTTAAGTATCAATAAGATGAAAGTAATATTGAGATGAAAATAGTTTTGAATTCCTTTAAGAATGTTGTGTATAATTTTTTATGGATGGGAATATTTTAAAAGATTTAACTGGATTTACCCAATCTTAATAAAATCCTAATATGAAAATGGGTGTATGGGGATACGTTTTGATAAATAATGTGATTAGATAAGACGAAATAATATTCAAATAGCATGTTAATATTAAGAGTTTAAAATTAGAAATTAAATCATTGTATATGATATAGTTTTATTTATGTGTGGAGATTTTTTTAGTATTTAAATAATTCATTGGAATTATTGGGGGAATAGGATTAATATCATGATCAGTCACGATTGAAGAAGCTCAGGGTATTTATTATTGATTTATCATAAATTTTTTCTTATTAGTTCTTTTTAACACGGTTGAATTTATATATATATATCTATTTGGTACCAGTAACCTTATGTCAGTTCATTTTCATACCTTTCTTAATAGATATAATATATCAATAAGTGTATTGTTATGTTTGATTTGTATAAGAACCACTGTGCACCAGGATCATAGAAATCTTTTTGGGGTAAAACCTTTCTAAAATCATGGTGGGTAATAAATATAAATTCCATATTTATTTGGTTGTTGAGATTACAGATAATAAAAAATATAGGAATATATGTTACATAAAATGATGAAATCCCAAATTACCCCATCTCACCTCATAGTATGTATCATCACATATTTGAACCATTTGAGAAACTTCTATAAGGTATGAAAAAGGTTTATCCCTTAACATGAGAAATGTAACACCCCAAGCTTCTACGGTACACTTCTCTTTGAATAATGCGATAGCGTGTGTTGTACGCAACATCGAGTTCTAACACACCACAACCAATCAAACTAGCCGTTATGAATAGTAATACCTACTTTTTGAAATTATATATATTTTATATTTCAAAATTGACTTCATTTTTGGTTTCGGAATATCGAAATTATCCTAAGATGATTTTTTGGTATTTTTCTGAGAACTTCCAATTTTTATGAATAGTGAAAAATACTTAAAAACAACTTTTTTAATCAAAATAATTTATAGTGATAAATTATATTATTTAATGGTTTTATAGTTTAATTAGAATATATTTTTACCATTTTATACAATGGTGTTCATTATAATTAATTTCACTTTGAAATTGGACATAAAAAATTGTCAATCTTTTGATATATATTGTTTCTTAAAAACACGCTATTTGTTGTAACGGCGGGAATTAATTATAAAATTAATTAATGAAAATTATATGTTTGGAATTTTGTAAAATAGGCATCATTTTTGAATTCGGAATGTCAATTATAGCTTAGGGTGAAATTTTGGCATTGTTCTGAAAAATTTCAATTTTTGATGAATAGTGAAACTACTAAGTGGTAGTTAAAAAACTGAATTTTTTCATAAAACTTAATTTTACCGCTTCTGTGAATGGAATTTCGAAAATCCGAGAGACATGGTTAATATCATGAAGTAAAATTTGGTTCAATGTGATGAAAATAATTTTTGGTGAATAGTAACTTTTTACTTTTATTTACCACGGTTAAAAGTAAATAGGGTAATTAAGGGTAAAAATGATATTATTATTACCCTAACACATGTCATAATTCTATTGGACAAGTGTATCTCGACCAAAAACAACCTTAGGAATAAAATATTATCATTTAGTTCCACTTGGATTAGATTAGGACAATTATTATAATTTAATTCAAAGAAGAGTTAAAAGAGTTAAAATCAAAGTTTATTTACTAAAACATTTTTAATATAGGGTTATGCAAAAGATAAATTAGATTGTAAATATTCATTATAAATTTAAAAATATTTCCTAAATAATGATATTTTATTTATAAATTTTAGACAATAAATAATTTAATTTATTTATGACAGAATGATGATGTAGTAATTACCACAATAGTGAAAAATTAAAATAATTGATATTATAAATACCCAAATAAATATAATTTGAGACTTTTAATGAATTAAAATAATTTTATAGGATACTATGACATATTAGGACTGATTTAATTAAATTTTTTCTAAGTAATCATACTGTTATAAGTTTCACAAAAATCAAATATTGAATAGTTTCAAAATTGGCATAAAAGAGTTTTTAAAACAAATATTATATTGTTAATTGATATTGAATTCCTAAAAATATAAGGTCCGGCCAATAGACTTATATAATGATATGTGTATCATTAATGGACAACTTTTTGGTCGCTTCGATTTATGTAGTATGTTTATTAACCATATAATATAAAAATACAAAGAGACATTGTAAAAGTGAAACTAATTAACTTATAGTTAATACTTAAAGATAAGGTTAATATAAGTACCCAAACCTATCTAAATTATATTGGTTGAGTGGTTATATACCAATCCCCACCTTAACATTGATGTAATCCACTTTGGAGCCATTAGAAACCGAATATTAGTTTATTATAAATTAATATTTCTAGCTTTTCCAAAGGTTCCCCTCACCCCTCTTATAAAAGAGCACTCCTCCTTCTCATTTCACCACACCTTCAAAACCTTTTAGTTCGGCAAAACTGTACCCAAATACTCTACCAACATCCCTCACTACAACCTAGAGGCCTTAGTTTGATCAGAAAGCCAACCTATGGAGCCCTTTTGATCAAATCAAAACGAAGAACTCGAAGAAGAGGTAATGATTTCACCACCCTTTTCCAAGTTCCTTTCTTATTCCACTTCTTCTTCCTTTGTTGTTACCATTCTAAAATAATAACTCCAGTATCATATATATACTGTGATGTTATTAGAAATATGTTACAATCATATTCATTATTCTATCCACCCTTTTTATAAGATGTCCCCATACGTGCGTACGTACGGCTTACCGTCTCCACGTCGTGGTGTAATTGTAATTCAGTATATTTTTATTTGGATTGTCACGACCCGTCCTCGGGGCCCGTGCCGTGACTACCCCAAGCCCGCCTTCCATAGGCCAGGGGCTGGCGACTAGCACCAAAGGCGTAAAATCCCGATAACTGGGAAGTCATTGCCTTTATAAAGAAAACAAGCACCACAGAGTACAAGCGGAAGTAAAACACTAAGTACAAAAAAAGAGCTGAAAAGTAAAAAGGGGCCTGAAATACAAGCCCAACTGTAAAGTACAACTCGAAAGGGAAAACAGCGACTGAAAAGTAAAGCTGCTACGCTGAGATGTCCACTGGAAATCCCACCTGAAGGGTGGGTACAGATAGCTCCTCTGCTCCTCGGGTCCCGCCATCCGCTCCGAGCATGTCCCGCCCAGTGGTCCACCTCCGGGTACCGCCTCGTCGTATAGTCCACCTCCAGGTACCGTCCAGTCCTTGAACCTTCGGCTTCTGTCAGCACTGTCTGTCGTCTGCAACCAACACAACGAGGTGCGGGCATAGCCCGTGCAGGGGTGAGTATAACGATACTCAGTAGGGACCCCGAGACCCTCAAGGTCTCACTAAAACCAACAAGGATAAACACAAGAAGATCTCAACAGATAAACCCTACTTAGGTATATGCCCATACATATACCTAAGTTATCAAGTAACCCATCTCAATCATGAGGAAACACAAGGATTGTGAAAACGACGGATAACCACTACCCGGGTATATGCCCATACATATACCAAAGTTAGCAAGTGACCCATCTCAATCATGAGGTAAACACAAGGTCAAAAGTCTCAGCTCAAACCAGGATTTTCATTATCGAAACCGTAACTGCTGAAGAGCCCCATCTCTAGAGTGTACAGTGGTCCTGTCACGACTCCGAGGTACTGCTCACTAACCTAAGACTGCTGAGGTACTCCTCCTGTCGAGTACTGCGGGTTTGCGGCCAACTACCTGGCGCTCCGTCCGCTGAGGGTCTGTCGCCAAATACCGGGCGCTCGCCCAATTAGCCTACTGAGGTACTCCTCCTGTCGAGTACCGCGGGTTTGCTGCCATCTACCTGGCGCTCCGTCCGCCGTGGGTCTGCAGCCAAATACCGGCGCTCCGTCCACTGGGCTAGTCGACTCACTCCAAGTCGAGTCGGTCAAGCAGTCGTCAGGTCTCAGCCGGCTACCCGGTCTCCGTACTCTGCACGCTCGTCTCCGGGAGGGTCCGCTCCACGAGCTACTGGCCGATACTCCAAGTATCACAAAGTCCCACGAAGAAGTGTCTCAAAAGTCCGTCTCGTCACAGGGGTCTCAACGCAACAGACGGCGCGTCGATCGGACGCCCGGTCTGTGAGTTATTAGCCTTTTCGTCCCAGGGGCCCGGTTGGTTTCGAGAGCGAAACCAATCCCGGCCGTATCTCAACTGTACCCCGAACTCCCATAGGGTATACTCAAAGGGACCGTTACTCAACGTAACCACCAACGCCGCTGACGGTTCGTCAAGCGGACGTCCTGTCTGAAAGATATTAGCTTTCCCGTTACAGGGGCCCGGTTGGATTTCGGGTACAATCCAACCCGGCCATACTCCGACTGTAACCAAAACTCGGGCGGAGTATGTCAAAAGTTTCGTCTCATCAAGAGGAAGTCAACGAAACAGACGGCGCGTCAATCGGACGCCCGGTCTGTGAGTTATTGGCATTTTCGTCTCCGGGGCCCGGTTGGTTTTTAAAGCAAAACCAACCCGACCGTACTCCACCTGCGTCCAAACCTCGGGCGGAGTATGCCAAAAGATCCGTCTCATTAAGAGGAACGCAACGTGACTGACGGCGCGTCAATCGGACGTTCGTGGCTCAAGATATGAGCGTTTTCGCTCCGAAGGTCCGGTTGGTTTCGTGAACGAACCAACCCGACCGAACTCAAAGTAACCCGAAACCTTGAGTGCGATATACCGAAACGACCATCTCGATCCAAGGATCGCGTTTCCGCAGACGGTTCGTCATTCGGAGGTCCGAGGCTCAAGTTATGAGCCAAAAACCAAAACTGGTTCGAAACGGGGGGGTCCGGGTCCGGGCCGACCCGGCCCGACCCCCCCCTGGGCGGCGCGGGGGCCGGCGGCGGCGGCGGGCGGCGGCGCGGCGGCGCGGCGGCGGGCCGCGGTGGCGGCGGCGGCGGGCCGCGGTAGCGGCGGCGGCGGGCCGCGGTGGCGGCGGCGGCGGGCCGCGACGGCGGCGCTTGGCGCTGCACGTGGGTGATCACGCGGGGGGGGCAAGGCCCCCGCTTTGCTTCAAGTGGCGCGGCCTTTGTGCCGCGCCTGGGTAACAAAAACCGCCCCACGTGGGGGCCGGTTTTGGAGGGACAAACCGGGGGGCTGCTGCCCCTCTTTCATGGAACCGCCCCCCCTCTTAAAGAGAGGGGTTTTATGAGCTGCCCGGGGGAATTATTTCCCCCGGTTTTAAGACGTCCATCCGGCCAGCTGGCCGGCCGGTTTTCTCCAACGGGACCGGATATTCCGGTCCCCTCCTCGGCTTCCGACGCCGGCGGCCCGGCCGCCGGTCTTATCTTCGGCCGCGGCCCGGAACCGGCCGCGGTCTCTTCGTCCCGCCGCGGCCCGGAACCGGCCGCGGCGTTCGTCGTCCGGCTGCGGCGTTCGTCGTCCGGCGCGGTGCGACAGCACCGCGCCCCTTTGCCGTGCTTTGATAATCATCCAACGCGGCGCAACGGCGTCGCGTTTCTGTTGTTTCTACCATGGTGTGTGCGACGGCATCGCGAAGATATTTGCACGTTCAACCGCGTGGTGCGACGGCACCACGCCACTTGCTTCCTCCCGCAAGATAAAATCAACATAAACGTTGGAGGGGGGTTCGGCCGTGTTCATGCGGTCCGGCCCCCCTCACGTTAAATAAAAACTCAACATGAACATTTCAAGCCTCATGTTAGACATGCCAGATCCATGTTCAAGAAATGGAATAATTTAAGAATGAAACAACAATCCCCTACCTCGGGTTTAATATTTCAAAGAATCGTCTACGTCCCGCGGAAGACGGCGTCGCGGAGGTCGGGCGTCGCGGTCGTCGTTCGTCAAATCCGTTGGCGAAGTGTTATGCCCGAAGAGACACGACGTTGGCGGATCTTCGTTTGCCGACGAAGAAGGTCCGAGGAGGAAGAAGAGGTCCGAAGATACCGGGTCGCCGAGTCGATGATCCTTGACGAAGTGTTGTCGTTCTTCGTTGAGGATGAAGACGTTCTTCGTTCTTCGTCAGAGCTTGAAGAGGAGCTCTCAAAAAGCTCTCAAGGGAATAAACCAACAACCCATAAACAAATAAGATTACATCTTATTTTATTAACACATAACTCAAAAGAATTTCAATGTTTTGAAATTCAAAAAGACTTAACTCCCATAAATTAATTAAGTAACTCAAGTTATAAAAATAAGGAAGAGTTACATAATTAAGAGGGGGTTTAGAGGGGTTAGGGAATTTGAAAAGAAAAAGGGGTTCGTGTGGGCCCCACCACACTTAATCCTCCCAAGGGAGGTTAAGTGGGTGTGGGTCCCACTTCCAACCTCTTTTGGTAGGTTTTTTTTTTAATAAGTTAAAATAAAATTTGTCTTACACAAATTTTATTTAACTTAACTGAAAAACCCCAAAACTAACTTTCAACTCGCAACAAACGCAACTCCCGAAAAGGTCTCTTTAAACAAATATCGGCGCTGCGAGTTCATCGGTGCCCTCGTATTTCAATTCCGAGCACCGGATCAAAAGTTAGGAATTCCCGCTCGTTCGTTCACTGAACGTACCCGAGCCAAACTTCGGAAATTAATTCCGGGCACTCCGGGCCTCGGAATCAGGTGCCGTCTGAAACCGCGCTCTTGTAAAATTCTAAAGAAAATTAAGAAAAAATTTCCCTTGAATTTTACGGGTCTTTACATTACTCCCACCTCAGGACTTTACGTCCCCGTAAAGATACATCAAAAACTAGGGAAACAAAGAGGGTACTGAGCACGCATCTGAGCCTCCCGCTCCCATGTGCTCTCCTGGAGATTCCCGTGCCGCCATCTGTTGCGCACAAGAGGAATCGATCGCCCATGTAGGACCCGCTCCTGTCGATCCTCTATCTCCACTGGGACCTCCGTAAAAGTCGCCCCATCGTCAACGTCAAGCTCCCCATGGTCAAAGATGTGCGTCGGGTCGTGCACGTATCTCCTCAGTTGAGACACGTGGAAGACGTCGTGCACCCGGTGTATCTGAGGTGGTAGAGCCAAGCGATAAGCCACCTCGCCAACCCTGCTGTGGACTTGGAAGGGTCCGATGAAGTGCGGAGATAACTTGTCGCCTCGGCCAAATCTCCGAATACCACGTCGAGGTGAGACCCGCAAGAAGACGAGGTCACCATCCTCGAACTCTAGTGGCATCCGCCTCCTGTCAGCGTATGACTTCTGCCGGCTCTGTGCTGTCCTCATCCGCTCCTGGATGACATGGACCTCTTCTGACATGGCACGGACCATCTCTGGTCCCACAAGAGCTGCAAGATTTCTTCTTTGCCGATAAGAGAAACCTGGTCTCATCCCCTGGATGAACCACATTCTTTGCCTAAAACAGTCAATCCTAACATGGATGATACTAATCCATACCAAGGATGACGTCGTAAGGCCTCGACGCTACTACTAAGAGATCCAACCGTTACTCTCGCCTCCAATGGTTGATTCACACTGTCGGCATCAGTGTGTGGTAACTGGTCTCCTCCAGTAGATGTCTCACAAGTGAGGGTCAAGTCAACAGTCAACTGGAACCTCTTAGTAACATCACAAAAGAGGACAGGAATGAAAACATCACAAAGGATGCGTCTTTTATTATTGCAGCTCATAATAAAAGACGCTACACAAAAGCAACATCAACATGGAACTAGAAGTACAAGAGACGTATCCACTAGTTCCGCTCCTGTCCACCTGCTTCCAGAGCTCCAGCATTTGTCGCTGCCTCAACCTCGGTGGCTCCCTCCAAGCCTGCGGATCGAGGAGTCGGACAGTCACGTACCAGGTGACCCTTTCCGCCACAGGAGTAACATTGTCCGTTTCTGGCACGCCTGGCTCTGACCCCACCTCGGGTGCCCCGCACCACCGGTCCTAAAACCCGAGATCGCCCAACTGCTGGTCTGGTCCTCCTGGACCTCTGCATCATCTGTCTACTGCCCACAGATGACTCGGCTTCTGATCGAAAAACACGCGGTAAAGGCAGAATCTCCTGTACACGCTCGGGGTGTAGAGATACTGGCACAAACTCCACCCTGAAGAAGGTCTCGAAGTCTTCCCATGCGAAGTTCATCTCATCGCAAAACTGAAACAAGTGGCTCCACCACCTACCTGCTGCTGCGTGTAGTAGGCTCGCAGCGAGGATCACCATGAGGTCTGCTGGTGTCCTCACTAGCCTAAACACTCGTACCACTGCCTCCAGCCAGTCCTCTGCAGCCTGGGGATCCGTCTCCCCGCGAAAACTGGGCGGTCGCTGGCGCTGAAACTCATGCAGTGCGCTGAGGCGACGTGCATCGTCAGCGGCTGCTGCTGGAAGCATCGGGGGCTCGGCGGGTAGAGCTACCGCCGGTGCCACTGCTGACAAAAGGCCCTGCACCGAGGCCTCGTCGCTCGGTGGGCTGTCGTCACGTTCGATTCTCGGAACCCTAGCTGGCTGCCATCGTGGGGCCATCCTGAAAGAAACAACGTAACACGATCAAACGATTATACCTGGTGAGCTGACCTGGTTTGAGCTGTTTTAAGGGGAAAAACCTTTGAAAACACACACGCAATCAGTGCTTTCGTGCACAAAGTCGGAAATCAGTTGTCAGGGTCCTGGTGTATGGATACGTCGGCCGCCCGCACCAACACTGGACTCCCTGAACTGAAAACCACACTCGGTACCCTTAACACTATTGCTTCACAGAAAGAAAGATCAGAGTTATAAGTTCTGCGGTAGAACCGAACTCCTCTGATACCAATTTGTCACGACCCGTCCTCGGGGCCCGTGCCGTGACTACCCCAAGCCCGCCTTCCATAGGCCAGGGGCTGGCGACTAGCACCAAAGTCGTAAAATCCCGATAACTGGGAAGGCATTGCCTTTATAAAGAAAACAAGCACCACAGAGTACAAGCGGAAGTAAAACACTAAGTACAAAAAAAAGAGCTGAAAAGTAAAAAGGGGCCGGAAATACAAGCCCAACTGTAAAGTACAACTCGAAAGGGAAAACAGCGACTGAAAAGTAAAGCTGCTACGCTGAGATGTCCACTGGAAATCCCACCTGAAGGGTGGGTACAGATAGCTCCTCTGCTCCTCGGGTCCCGCCATCCGCTCCGAGCATGTCCCGCCCAGTGGTCCACCTCCGGGTACCGCCTCGTCGTATAGTCCACCTCCAGGTACCGTCCAGTCCTTGAACCTTCGGCTTCTGTCAGCACTGTCTGTCGTCTGCAACCAACACAACGATGTGCGGGCATAGCCCGTGCAGGGGTGAGTATAACGATACTCAGTAGGGACCCCGAGACCCTCAAGGTCTCACTAAAACCAACAAGGATAAACACAAGAAGATCTCAACAGATAAACCCTACTTAGGTATATGCCCATACATATACCTAAGTTATCAAGTAACCCATCTCAATCATGAGGAAACACAAGGATTGTGAAAACGACGGATAACCACTACCCGGGTATATGCCCATACATATACCAAAGATAGCAAGTGACCCATCTCAATCATGAGGTAAACACAAGGTCAAAAGTCTCAGCTCAAACCAGGATTTTCATTATCGAAACCGTAACTGCTGAAGAGCCCCATCTCTAGAGTGTACAGTGGTCCTGTCACGACTCTGAGGTATTGCTCACTAACCTAAGACTGCTGAGGTACTCCTCCTGTCGAGTACTGCGGGTTTGCGGCCAACTACCTGGCGCTCCGTCCGCTGAGGGTCTGTCGCCAAATACCGGGCGCTCGCCCAATTAGCCTACTGAGGTACTCCTCCTGTCGAGTACCGCGGGTTTGCTGCCATCTACCTGGCGCTCCGTCCGCCGTGGGTCTGCAGCCAAATACCGGCGCTCCGTCCACTGGGCTAGTCGACTCACTCCAAGTCGAGTCGGTCAAGCAGTCGTCAGGTCTCAGCCGGCTACCCGGTCTCCGTACTCTGCACGCTCGTCTCCGGGAGGGTCCGCTCCACGAGCTACTGGCCGATACTCCAAGTATCACAAAGTCCCACGAAGAAGTGTCTCAAAAGTCCGTCTCGTCACAGGGGTCTCAACGCAACAGACGACGCGTCGATCGGACGCCCGGTCTGTGAGTTATTAGCCTTTTCGTCCCAGGGGCCCGGTTGGTTTCGAGAGCGAAACCAATCCCGGCCGTATCTCAACTGTACCCCGAACTCCCATAGGGTATACTCAAAGGGACCGTTACTCAACGTAACCACCAACGCCGCTGACGGTTCGTCAAGCGGACGTCCTGTCTGAAAGATATTAGCTTTCCCGTTCCAGGGGCCCGGTTGGATTTCGGGTACAATCCAACCCGGCCATACTCCGACTGTAACCAAAACTCGGGCGGAGTATGTCAAAAGTTTCGTCTCATCAAGAGGAAGTCAACGAAACAGACGGCGCGTCAATCGGACGCCCGGTCTGTGAGTTATTGGCATTTTCGTCTCCGGGGCCCGGTTGGTTTTTAAAGCAAAACCAACCCGACCGTACTCCACCTGCGTCCAAACCTCGGGCGGAGTATGCCAAAAGATCCGTCTCATTAAGAGGAACGCAACGCGACTGACGGCGCGTCAATCGGACGTTCGTGGCTCAAGATATGAGCGTTTCCGCTCCGAAGGTCCGGTTGGTTTCGTGAACGAACCAACCCGACCGAACTCAAAGTAACCCGAAACCTTGACTGCGATATACCGAAACGACCGTCTCGATCCAAGGATCGCGTTGCCGCAGACGGTTCGTCATTCGGAGGTCCGAGGCTCAAGTTATGAGCCAAAAACCAAAACTGGTTCGAAACGGGGGGGGTCCGGGTCCGGGCCGACCCGGCCCGACCCCCCCCTGGGCAGCGGGCCGGCGGGCCGCGGTGGCGGCGGCGGCGGGCCGCGGTGGCGGCGGCGGCGGGCCGCGGTGGCGGCGGCGGCGGGCCGCGGTGGCGGCGGCGGCAGGCCGCGGTGGCGGCGGCGGCGGGCCGCGACGGCGGCGCTAGGCGCCACACGTGAGTGATCACGCGGGGGGGCAAGGCCCCCGCTTTGCTTCAAGTGGCGCGGCCTTTGTGCCGCGCCTGGGTAACAAAAACCGCCCCACGTGGGGGCCAGTTTTGGAGGGACAAACCGGGGGGCTGCTGCCCCCCTTTCATGGAACCGCCCCCCCTCTTAAAGAGAGGGGTTTTATGAGCTGGCCGGGGGAATTATTTCCCCCGGTTTTAAGACGTTCGGCCGGCCAGCTGGCCGGCCGGTTTTCTCCAACGGGACCGGATATTCCGGTCCCCTCCTCGGCTTCCGACACCGGCGGCCCGGCCGCCGGTCTTATCTTCCGCCGCGGCCCGGAACCGGCCGCGGTCTCTTCGTCCCGCCGCGGCCCGGAACCGGCCGCGGCGTTCGTCGTCCGGCGCGGTGCGACGGCACCGCGCCCCTTTGTCGTGCTTTGATAATCATCCAACGCGGCGCGACGGCGTCGCGTTTCTGTTGTTTCTACCATGGTGCGTGCGACGGCATCGCGAAGATATTTGCACGTTCAACCGCGTGGTGCGACGGCACCACGCCACTTGCTTCCTCCCGCAAGATAAAATCAACATAAACGTTGGAGGGGGGTTCGACCGTGTTCATGCGGTCCGGCCCCCCTCACGTTAAATAAAAACTCAACATGAACATTTCAAGCCTCATGTTAGACATGCCAGATCCATGTTCAAGAAATGGAATAATTTAAGAATGAAACAACAATCCCCTACCTCGGGTTTAAGATTTCAAAGAATCGTCTACGTCCCGCGGAAGACGGCGTCGCGGAGGTCGGGCGTCGCGGTCGTCGTTCGTCAAATCCGTTGGCGAAGTGTTATGCCCGAAGAGACACGACGTTGGCGGATCTTCGTTTGCCGACGAAGAAGGTCCGAGGAGGAAGAAGATGTCCGAAGATACCGGGTCGCCGAGTCGATGATCCTTGACGAAGTGTTGTCGTTCTTCGTTGAGGATGAAGACGTTCTTCGTTCTTCGTCAGAGCTTGAAGAGGAGCTCTCAAAAAGCTCTCAAGGGAATAAACCAACAACCCATAAACAAATAAGATTACATCTTATTTTATTAACACATAACTCAAAAGAATTTCAAAGTTTTGAAATTCAAAAAGACTTAACTCCCATAAATTAATTAAGTAACTCAAGTTATTAAAATAAGGAAGAGTTACATAATTAAGAGGGGGTTTAGAGGGGTTAGGGAATTTGAAAAGAAAAAGGGGTTCGTGTGGGCCCCACCACACTTAATCCTCCCAAGGGAGGTTAAGTGGGTGTGGTTCCCACTTCCAACCTCTTTTGGTAGGTTTTTTTTAATAAGTTAAAATAAAATTTGTCTTACACAAATTTTATTTAACTTAACTGAAAAACCCCAAAACTAACTTTCAACTCGCAACAAACGCAACTCCCGAAAAGGTCTCTTTAAGCGAATATCGGCGCTGCGAGTTCATCGGTGCCCTCGGATTTCAATTCCAAGCACCGGATCAAAAGTTAGGAATTCCCGCTCGTTCGTTCACTGAACGTACCCGAGCCAAACTTCGGAAATTAATTCCGGGCACTCCGGGCCTCAGAATCAGGTTCCGTCTGAAACCGCGCTCTTGTAAAATTCTAAAGAAAATTAAGAAAAAATTTCCCTTTAATTTTACGGGTCTTTACATGGATGGGTATAATAATGATGTCTAACTCATGTAAATAATAAATATAACATGATAATGATTTTTTATATTTTATTTAACATCCATTTATATATTATTTTGATATCAAAAGAATGATATTGTCGCTCGTGCGTATGTACGGACTACCGTCTCCACGAACGCGATGAGATTCATTCTCCATCGTATCCATTCAAGTATAATTATCATTTGATGATTTAAAAATGATGTTTAAGGACTTGATATCATTCTGTATATGAAAAATATACAACCTATCCATGACAAACATGGCTTATGTAACAAAACATATAAAAGAAAATGAGTAAGTCAACACCCGAAACGACGATAATACTATGATATTATTAACAAAGCAATGTTAAAAGATCATATATGATATCATATGAATGTATATCATTATTGTATAATTTAATAACAATTATTTCACCATTATACAGGAGGTTAACCTACCCCAACCAAGGAAAAGTACAAGTTAATGGTTATTTCACAATCTCTTCATTATCCGAGGTTGTTTATACGTAATAATCTATTGGGATCTCTTTATCATCCACATCCATGTTTCTTAAAATTTATTTCAAAACTTTTTTACTATTTAAAATAATATGGGTTAAATTCATTTATACCCATGTTTGACTTTTTATAAGAGTTTTACAAAGGAATCTTTCCATCGTTTTCCAAACAAGGTGATTTTAACCTTTTAGACAGAATTAAGGTAAGAATGTTTTTTAACTTATATGGCGGGTGCGGTTATTTTCCGCCGTTATAAAATCGTCGAAGCCTCCCTTACAAGCTTATAAGAATATTTTCAAAGAAAATGTTTTATTTTATAAATATATGACTCTTAAATGATTTCAAAAATAGAAAGAGATATTTCTCTAAATAGGGTTTTGATTTCATCTATGTGAACATCCTTTGATGGATTTTACGCTTATTTGATGTTGATTTATTATGATACAAATCTTATATATTATATTGAAGGTTTTGTGATATGTTTGAATATAAATGTGCTATTTTTATTTCATTCATATTTTATGGTGAAAGTATGGACATTTCGTATGCTAGTTTTAATATGAATGTTTATGTTATGTTTAAACCTTTTCATATGGAAATGCAATTGACTTAATATGTGACGGGTGGAGCCCGATATAGCTCCTCGATGCATCGGTAGGTCTCATGAGACAAACTAGTCTCTTGGCACAAGGCCTTGGAAAAATATTATTTCTAGTCTTGGGACAAGGCCTTGGCTATGTGGTTATGATAGTCTGGCATTATGCATTCCATCATTATGAAAGTTGTTATTGATATTGCATGTGATTATTCGATTTGTAGAATATCCATTTGAATAAGTAACTGGCATTATTTCATTTTATTTTTGCCATACTTTGTTGAAGTTCTTTTTTAAAAGGATTTTGTTTTAGTTATACATTGCCTTAAATGTTTATTCTTATTTATGAAAGTTTCCGCTATGTTGTTATCCTTACTGGGCATTTGAGCTCACCCCTTTTCTATGTTTTATTTTCCCCAGGAAGTGAAGAATTAAATTATTAATGACTTGCAGGGATAATATGGGGGGATAATAGTGTGGATTATGGAGACAATATGTTGTTTTAGTATTTTTTCACTTTATGATGTAATGTAAAACATTATGAATATATCTAGTGTTTCCAAGGATACTAAACCAATCGGTCTTTCGAGATTTGATCTTTCTTGCGATCATGACAATGTTATGTAATAATGCACCGAATCTAGGTAACTGGGGTTGGGGTGTTACAGTTGGTATCAGAGGATGTTTAGTACAAACCTTGGAAGCTATATTTAGATAAACTCTGATTAGAGCACATAGATTTAAGATGGACTTTGAGGATTAGTATAGAAGAACTTCCTAGAATTTTGGTATTGTAGAGATTTTGTGAGTTTTATGAGCAATACATCCCTGTCAGGATACGAGCAGGTAGAGGTGGCTCTGGCACATATGTACCTAGCGGTAAAACCTGAAAACACCGCTTTGAGCTAGACTCAAATGGGAACTGCTGCACGACAACGGGCCTTGTTGCACTCTTGGTTACGACACTCCTGGGGGATATGCATAGGATAACTCTCATTTTCTTTATAAATCATTATGAAGGGTTTATGAGTATATACTTCCTCAAAAAAACATTTTTATGATTATGGATTATATCCATAAGTAGTTCAATTTATGTTAAGTGTTTTATAAGTATGGGATTATGTAATTTGATTTATAAACTGATCTAGTTTATGCCATTGTGTAGAAATGGCGCCTAGTGAAATAAATGGAAATCGTATCAATGCACGCACTCCATTTAGGGATTTCCCTCCTGCTCAAGATAATTATAGTGGAGCTGGTGATGCAACTGGTGCCGATAAGCTAATCACCATACTGGGACAACTCACTCAGGTTATGAATAATAACCTTACCCGTATGGAGCACCCTGATACACAGCGTGGAGGATCAATGTTAGATCGATTCATGAGGAAAAAAACACCAACATTCAACGGGATTAAAAATCCCTTAGTAGCTGAGCAATGGATATTTTCCCTAGAGAAATTATTTCAGGCTTTGGGGAGTAGTGAAAGGGAAAAAGTTATCATGGCAGTTTACCGCCTCACTGGAGATACTGATCAATGGTGGTAATTGATTCAAAATACGAAGGAAGATGATGAAGTATCAGATATGGAATGGAGGGAGTTCAAAGATATGTTTTTAGAAAAATACTTTCCTCGCGACCATCGAGCAGATATGGAAAGGCAATTTTTGTGTCTGAGACAGAAGGAGGATGAGAATGTCACAAAGTATGAGGCTAACTTTACAAGGTTAGCAAGGTATGCTGGAGATTATATACGTAACCCAAGAAGTAAGATTGATCGTTTCTTTGATGGGTTAAAACCATTTCTCCGTCGAGAATTAGTCTCACAATCCTTCTCATCGTACGAAGACATTGTCTCATGTGCTATCAAGACCGAAATGGAATTCTCTAAGTCTTATGACTTTAATGCAAAGTAAGAGATGAAGAGACCTGCTGATCAATCTGGGAATGGAAATAAGGGGACGAATGGAAAGGTTGAATATCCATCCTGTGGTAAATGTGGGAAGAAACACCTTGGTACTTGCTTGAAGGGAATGGGAGTCTGTTAAAAGTGTGGTGAAAAAGGCCACCAAGCTCGTGATTGCAAGGGGATGAAGGAAGATACCAATGTTCAGTGCTACAATTGCAGGGAGATGGGGAAATATGCAAATGAATGTCCACAACGTCTGGAGAACATACCTCAGAAAAGGCCAAGGGATCAAGGCCAAGCTTATGCTATCACTACTACTGAGGTAGAAGCTCCGAAAGACATGGTGGAAGCTAATTTAATGGTTTCCTCAAGTTTAGCAAATGAATTATTTGATTCTGCATCATCGCATTGTTTCATATCATCCCAGTTTGCTAATAAAATTAGATATTTCCAATTTGATTTAACAAGGGAGTTGTCAGTTAAAACTCCTAAGGGAAGTATCATTGCAACAATGTTTTGTGAATCAGTCCCCATTAGAGCACATAAATGTTCTTTATCTGCTGATCTCGTCGTCATACCTATGATTGAGTTTGATATAATCCTCGGTATGGACTGGCTTTCGGACTATGATGCGAAGATTTATTGTAAGAAGAAATAGGTTATGATTCTTGATGATGATGATAAGGAACACCTTATCTTTAGAGCAGAATCGTCACCACCTAATTCTTATTTAGATCCTCCCCTAGTAGCTCAACTAAATTCAATTATTGTGGTGGAAGTAAATGAAATAACTGTGGGTGAGGAAAGGAATGTTTAAATATAGGATGCACCTATTGTGAAAGAATTTGTAGATTTATTTCCGGAAGATTTACCTGGACATCCTCCAGAACGAGAAGTTGAGTTTTCCATTGATTTAATTCCTGGATCAAGGCCAATATCAAAGACCCCTTATAGAATGGTCACTGTAGAATTAGTTGAACTAAAGAAACAACTAGCGGAATTGAGTAATAAGGGATTTATTCACCCAACTGTTTCTCTATGGGGATCCCCTGTTCTTTTCGTTAAAAAGAAAGATGAATCTATGAGGTTATGTATCGACTAGAGGGAGATCAATGCTATAACAATAAAGAACAAGTATCCCTTACCTCGCATTGATGATTTATTTGACCAACTGCAAGGAGCTCAATACTTTTCAATGATTTACCTTCGATCTGGATACCATCAGTTGTGTGTGAAGAGGGAAGTCATTCCGAAAACAGCATTTCAAACTAGGTACGGGCATTACGAGTTTACTGTAATGCCTTTTGGATTGACTAATGCACCCTCTGTATTCATGGATTTGATGAATAGAGTTTTCAAGGAGTATCTCGAAGAATTTTTGGTGGTATTTATTAGTGATATCTTGGTATACTCCAAAAGCTACGAAGATCATGAAAATCACTTGCGCATTATCTTGAAGACTCTAAGAAGGCCTGAATTATATGGGAAGTTTAGGAAGTGTGAATTCTGGCTTCAGGAGATTTCATTTCTTGGCCATATTGTCTCTAAAGATGGAATCTCTGTTGATCCTTCTAAGACTAAGGCAATCCATGAATGGCCGGCACCGACGAGTATAACTAAGGTACGTAGTTTTATTGGATTGGAAGGTTATTATCGACGTTTCGTCCAGAATTTTTCCCAATCGGCTAACCCATTAATGAAGCTCACACGTAAAGGGGTTAAATTTGTTTGGACAAAAGAGTGTGAAAATGTTTCTAAGAACTAAAGAGAATATTAGTCAATGCTCCTATATTGACTCTACCATCGGGGAATGGTGGGTTCGTTATTTATAGTGATGCATCGAAGAAAGGACTTGGTTGTGTCCTTATGCAGAATGATAGGGTTATTGCCTATGCATCACGATAGTTGAAAATTCATGAACAAAACTATAGTACTCATTATCTCGAGTTAGCAACTGCGATCTTTGCTTTGACGATATGGAGGCACTACCTTTATGGTGAAAATGTGAGATTTATACTGATCACAATAGTTTGAAGTATATTTTCTCACAAAAAGAACTCAACATGAGGTAATGGAGATGTCTGGAATTTCTCAAGGATTATGATTGCACGATACACTACCACCCGGGGAAGGCAAAAAAGGTGGCAGATGCTTTGAGCAGAAAAGATCATGGAGTTTTGAACAATACGAGAATTGAAAGAGATCCGATTTTCATGGATCTAGTGAAGATGCACATGGGAATAACCAGGGAAGGAGATACATCAATGCTTTTTCAAATGGTTGCAAAACCATCTTTACTAGAAAGGATTAAGAGTTCTCAGACTAATGATGGAGAATTTCAAAAGAATATTAAAGTTGTGAATGATTGGAGACTGAGAGACTTTGTGTATGAAGATGGAATTTTGAAATTCGGGATGAGACTTTGTGTTCCCGATATACCTGATCTAAAAAGGGAATTGTTGGATGATGCCCATAGTTCCAATTTCTCTATACACCCTGGGAGAACAATAATGTATAGAGATTTGAAGGAACATTATTGGTGGGACAACATGAAGAGGGAGATTGCTGATTTTGTGTCAAGATGTATGGTTTGTCAACAAGTGAAAGCTGGAAGGCAACAGCCTGGAGGACTCATGCAACCTTGTCCCATACCGGAGTGTAAATGGGATAATATTACGATGGAATTTGTCATGGGGATACCAAAGACTCCTAGAAGGAACGATGCAATATGGGTTATTGTTGATCGTCTTACCAAGTCAGCACATTTTCTTGCTATAAGAGAAGATCTACCCCTGGAACGTCAAGAAAGACTATATATTAATGATGTTGTGAGACTTCATGGAGTACCCATATCAATTTTTTCTGATCGTGATCCCCGTTTTACTTCAAGATTCTAGAAAAGTATTCAGAAATCCCTTGATACTGAACTTCATTTAGGCACTGCTTACCACCCTCAGACATATGGACAATCAGAACAGACTATTCAATCCTTAGAAGACATGTTGAGATCTTGCTCACTTGACTTTCAGGGTATGTGGGATCAGTATTTACCTCTGTTAGAATTTTCCTATAATAATAGCATCCATTCGAGTATTCAGATTGCACCATATGAAGCGTTATATGGAAAGAGATGTCGCACACCAACCTGTTGGGATGACGTTGGTGAATGAAAACATGTAGGTCTAGAACTGGTGGAGGAAACGATGGAAAAGGTGAAGGTAATCCAAAATCACATCAAAGCTGCTCAAAGTAGGCAGAAGAGCTATACCGATAATGGAAGGAAGGATTTGGAATTTCAAGTATGTGATCATGTTTTCCTAAAGGTATCTCCATGGAAGGGAGTAATATGTTTTGGTAAGAAAGGTAAATTGAGTCCCGGGTACATCGGACCTTTCGAAATTCTAGAACGAATTGGGGCTATAGCTTACCGATTGGAAATGCCGCCAAGTCTCTCCAAAGTTCATGATGTGTTCCATGTATCTCTATTGAGGAAATACATGCCTGACCCAACGCATGTACTCACCTATGAGGAGTTAGAACTGGAACCCGATCAATCTTATTGCGAAGATCTCGTCATGATTCTTGATACGAGAGAACAAGTACTGAGAAACCGGACGACACGTCCGGTAAAAGTTTTGTGGAGAAGCCATAAGATGGAAGAGGCAACGTGGGAACCCGAGGAACTTATAATGAAGAACCACCCGAGTCTTTTCATGTGATTGTATTCTGGAAATTTCAAGGACGAAATTATTTGAAGGAGGGGAGAATGTAACACCCCAATCTTCTACGGTACACTTCTCTTTGAATAATGCGATAGCGTGTGTTGTACGCAACATCGAGTTCTAACACACCACAACCAATCAAACTAGCCGTTATGAATATTAATACCTACTTTTTGAAATTATATATTTTTTATATTTCAAAATGGGCTTCATTTTTGGTTTCGTAATATCGAAATTATCCTAAGATGATATTTTGGTATTTTCCTAAGAACTTCAAATTTTTATGAATAACAAAAAATACTTAAAAACAACTTTTTTAATAAAAATAATTTATAGTGATAAATTATATTATTTAGTGGTTTTATAGTATAATTAAATTATATTTTTACCATTTTATCCAATGGTGTTCATTATAATTAATTTCACTTTGAAATTGGACATAAACAATTGTCAATCTTTTGATATATATTGTTTCTTAAAAACACGCTATAAGTTGTAACATCGGGAATTAATTATAAAATTAATTAATGCAACATATATGTTTGGAATTTTGTAAAATAGGCATCATTTTTGAATTTGGAATATCAATTATATCTTAGGATGAAATTTAGGCATTGTTCTGAAAAACATCAATTTTTGATGAATAGTGAAACTACTAAGTGGTAGTTAAAAAACTGAATTTTTTCATAAAACTTAATTTTACCGCTTCTGTGAAAGAAATTTTGAAAATCCGAGAGACACGGTTAATATAAAGAAGTAAAATGTGCTTCAATGAGATGAAAATAATTTTTCGTTAATAGTAACTTTTTACTTTTATTTACCACGGTTAAAATTAAATAGGGTAATTAAGGGTAAAAATGATATTAATATTACCCTATCACATATCCTAATTCTATTGGACAAGTGTATCTCGACCAAAAACAACCTTAGGAATAAAATATTATCATTTAGGTCCACTTGGATTAGATGAGGACATTTGTTATTATTTAATTCAAAGAAGAGTTAAAAGAGTTAAAATCAAAGTATATTTACTAAAACATTTTTAATATAGGGTTATACATACGATAAATTCGATTGTAAATATTCATTAGAAAGATAAAAAGATTTCCTACATAATTATATTTTATTTAAAATTTTTAGACATTAAATAATTTAATTTATTTATAATAGAATGATGATGAAGTAATTACCATAATAATGAAAATTTAAAATAATTGATATTATAAATTCCCAAATAAATATAATTTGAGACTTTTAATGCATTACAATAATTTTATAGGATAATATGACATATTAGGATTGATTTAATTAACTTTTTTCGATGTAATCATTCTGTTATAAGTTTCACAAAAATCAACTATTGAATAGTGTCAAAATTGACATAAAAGAGTTTTTAAAACAAATATTATATTATTAATTGATATTAAATTCCTAAAAATCTATGGTCCAGCCAAGAGAATTATATCATGATAAGTGTATCTTTAATGGACAAATTCTGGGTCCCTTGGATGTATATAGTATGTTTATTAACCATATAATATAAAAATACAAAAAGACATTGTAAAAGTGAAACTAATTAACTTAGAGTTAATACTTAAAGATAAGGTTAATATAAGTACCCAAACCTGTCTAAATTCTATTTTTTGAGTGGTTTTCGACCCATCCCTACATTAAAATTTAAATAATCCACTTTCGTGCCATTAGAAACCGAATATGAATTTATTATAAATTAATATTTCAAGCTTTTCCAAAGGTGCCCCTCACCCATCTTATAAAAGGGCACTCCTCCTTCTCATTTCTTCAAAACATCAAAGCCTTTTGGTTCGGCCAAACTCTGCCCAAATACTTTCACTACTTCCCTAACTACAACCTAGAGGCCTTAGTTTGATCAGAAAGCCAACCTATGGAGCCCTTTTGATCAAATCAAAAGGAAGAACCCGAAGAAGAGGTAATGATTTCACCACCCTTTTCCAAGTTTCTTTCTTCTTCCACTTCTTCATCCTTTGTTTTTACCATTCTAAAATAATATCTCCAGTATAATATATATACTGTGATGTTATTATAAATAGGGTACAACCATATTCAGTATTCTATCCACCCTCTGTACAACATGTCACCATACGTGCGTACGTACGGCTTACCGTCTCCACGTCGTGGTGTAATTGTTATTGAATATATTATTATTTGGATGGGTATAATAATGATGTGTAACTCAGGTAAATAATAAATATAACATGTTAATGATTATGTATATATGATATACCATCCATTGATATATTATATTAATATCAAAAAAATGATATTGTTGCTCGTGCGTACGTATGGACTACCGTCTCCACGAACGCGATGAGATTCATTCTCCATCGTATCCATTCAAGTATAATTATAATTTGATGATTTAAAAATGATGTCTAAAGAATTGATATCATTCTGTATATGAATACTATACAAACGATTTATGAAAAATATGGCTTATGTAACAAAACATATAAAATAAAACGTGTAAGTTAACACCCGAAACGACGATAATACTTTGATATTATTAACAAAGCAATATTAAAAGATCATATATGATATCATATGAATGTATATGATTCTTGTATAATTTAATAACAATTATTTCACCATTATACAATAGGTTAACCTACCCTAACCAAAGAAAAGTACAAGGTAAGGTTTATTTCACAATCTCTTCATTATCTGAGGTTGTTTATATGTAATAATCTACTGGGATCTCTTTCTCATCCAAATCCATGTTTCTTAAAAATGTATTTCAAAACATTTTTACTATTTAAAAGAATATGGGTTAAAGTCATTTATACCCATGTTTGTCTTTTTATAAGAGTTTTATAAAGGAATCTTTTTGTCGTTTTCCAAACAAGGTGATTTTAACCTTTTCGACAGAATTAAGGTAAGAATGTTTTTTTTAACTTATACGACGGGTGCGGTTATTTTCCGCCATTATAAAATCATCGAAGATTCCCTTACAAGCTTATAAGAATATTTTCAATGAAAATTTTTTATTTTATAAAGATATGACTCTTAAATGATTTCAAAAATAGAAAAAGATATTTCTCTAAAAAGAGTTTTGATTTCATCTATTTCAACATCCTTTGATGGATTTTACGCTTATTTGAAGTTGATTTATTATGATACAAAACTTCTATATTGTATTGAAGGTTCTGTGATATTTTTGACTGTGGATGTGCTATTTTTATACCATTCATAGTTTATGGTGAAAGTATTGACATTTCTTATGCTAGTTTTAATATGAATGTTTATGTTATGTTTAAACCTTTTCATATGGGAATGCATTGGACTTAATATGTGACGGGTGGAGCCTGCTATAGCTCCTCGATGCATCAGTAGGTATCCTGAGACAAACTAGTGTCTTGGAACAAGGCCTTGGCGAAATCTTATTTGCAGTTTTGGCACGAGGCCTTGGCTATGTAGTTGTGATATTCTAGAATAATGCATTCCATAATTATGAAAGTGGTTATTGATATTGCAAGTGATTATTCAATTAGTAGAATATCCATGTGAATAAGTAAATGGAATTATTTAATTTTATTATTTCCATACTACGATGAAGTTCAAGTTTAAAAGGCTTTTGTTTTAGTTATACATTGCCTTAAATGTTTATTCTTATTTATGAAAGTTTCCGCTATATTGTTATCCTTATTGGGCATTTGAGCTCACCCCTTTTCTATGTTTTATTTTTCCCAAGAAGTGAAGAAGTAAATTATGAATGACCTGCAGGGATATTATGGGGGGATAATAGTTTGGATTATGGAGGCAATAAGTTTTTGTAGTAGTTTTTCACGTCATGATGTAATGTAAAAATTTATGATTATATCTAGTGTTTCCAAGGATACTAAACCAATCAGTCTTTCGAGATTTGATATTTCTTGAGATCATGCCAATGTTATGTAATAATGCACCGAATCTAGGTAATTGGGGTCGGGGTGTTACATGAAAGGTGATGAATAGTTCCCAAATTAATGGATATACAATACATTACCAAAAAAATCAACCATAAATGTAAAAAATAACATATAAATGGACTTACCTTATTTGTCATATAAGTCAAATCAATAAAGGATGTCCCAAACCTATTATATATTACCTACGCACCAAATTAGAACACAACAATAATCATCCTCAAAAAAAATTATATAATAATCATCTAATAACAATGAGAGTACAATCATGAAAAAAAATAGTATAAGAAAAACTAAAATGTCAAATTATAGAACAAAAATATAAAGAGTCTCCAACTAAACCCATATACACAAAGATTCAATTTATCATTCACCATTGTCTCAAAGATAATAATCAATTAAGATTGAAATAATGGGAAACTAAATATCGTATGATATATTTGTTACTCTAGAATATGTGATTTAAGTAAGAATATTATTAATCCTGACAATTATTTTTTATTTATTAAGAAAACACTTTTGTGGAAAAAGTGAGAAACCAAAAGTCCAACAAAACAGCAAAACAAACCCAAAAAACACCAGAAAGAGCAGGAACTACCACATACACCCAACAACAACACCAACATCCCTAAGCTGGACACTCGGCGATCCCATGCAAGCATGGTCCCTCCCGATGTTGCCATCCCTCCGAATCAGCCATGTCCCAAATGACCTGCCAAGGAAATGGTAGAGTGATCTAGCCCGATGAGGAAGCCCAGACTGCACTTCCCAAGTCAAACCGGGGGCGAAGCCTCATAAGAAAAAAATGGTACCAAAACACAACCTTAGCCTATTATTTCTTTCTTCCATGTATAGATTCCAATGTATTATCCATACCATATCCCCAGGATCTTCTCCAATAACTTCTTCTATATAGTTCGCCATTTTGTCCCAAGTGCGGATATATTCCTCTTTGCTGATTTTCTTGTCATTGAAGCCTCTCATTAAGATCAAGTCTTCCTTGTCAATCCACTTTGCCTGTTTGTGATCGACTTCCACTCTTACCGCCCTTCCCATCATGTCAGCCTCCTCCTGTGGAATGTCCACATACAGGAACTCCTCGACCATATCCCCCTCAGAACTAAGGATGGGTTCCTTTCAAGTCCCTATCTTCCCAGTAGAAATTTCCATTTCATCTATGTTCCCCTTGCTTAAAGAATGGTTCACCACATTGGACATTGTCACTGGTAGTTTCTTCGCAGAGCGGGTCTCCAATGGTGGGGGAAGCAAGGAGTAATCTTTTTTCCCCTTCATCTTTTTACAACTCATACTATGCTTCTGAGTTGGAACCCCTTCAATCACCAGATATGATGAGGCCATGTTGACTCCCTCTGAATCAGCCACACCACCACCATACTGTCTAACCATCATTCCATGGGAAATACCGCAATTAGTTATATCACTTTCATTCTGTTGATGTCATGTTATTGGTTTATCATCCCCAGCATGGTCCACTACAACATCTGGATTTTCCAGTAAAGCAAAACGGTTTGGGGAACAAGGAATAGCCTCATCCACCCCAACCTTAATCAGACTTGTTGAGGTGTTCTGATCTGGCATCTAAGGCTCACCCAAGCCCTGCTGAAGCTCAAGTCCCATGCCCATATACTGGAGATTACATACCCCATCCATGTCCCGACCCTGTATATTGATTGCAGCATCAAGGCTCAGTTCAATATGATTACCATTCTCCCGGTTGGCCGATACAGAATCCTCTGGAGGGGTAGACACCACAGCCCCAGATATGGTCTCATTTCTCCTCGATTCATTCACTTCCACCTGTACTCCTACCAATGGAACATCTACCTCCCCTGACAGTACCCACTGAACCATCGTCTCAATGTCCCCAACTGATTTGGAGGGACCATGACAGACTTGAGGCCTACCGGTAGGTGAAGACAAGAATATTATTACTCAAAAGAGTTTAATATGAAACAAATAGTTTATAAATTTTAGAAAAACTGGTTGTTTGAATTCATTTGGGATATTTTTAATTTAGTTACTTTTCCCCAAAATATTTCAATAAGTATGAATCTAAAAATTATATATATGAATATATAATGTGTTAACTACTAAATTTGGTCATTGGATGTCACGTGGTCATTATATTAAAATTAGTTAACGTATAACATTTTTGAAAAAAATGTCTGAGTTATTTATTACAGATATTGAAAAATATATAAACATTTATTTAATTTAATTAGAAATAAATGAATGGTAGATGAGTATTTATTATGATATGGGGGTTTTATAATATATATATATATATTATGAGATGAATTTGTAATATTACTATAGTGGATACGAATCATTCAAATAAAATATATGAAAAATTCATATGAAACATGTGGAGTTTTCTTATATCAAGTATTTGAAATATGATAAACCCAAATATAAAACATGAATTATGAATAAGATTATAATTTTTTATGGAATGAAAATTGAAATATTGGTAAATTTTAAGATAAAAGGAACTCATATGTAGTAAATATACTATAGTTTTTGTACTAATTTAAGTCATTATAATTAAATTAGACTTAATGATTCACAGTTGGTGATGTTGGTATATGTGAAGTAGTGAAATGTAATTTTTAAATGAAGAACGATCTGCTTGGTATTGGCCATGAGATTTCAATGTACTGTATCACTAAATATAATTCCCCAATGAAACAAAAAAAAGAAATTCATTTATTTCAGAGGAAAATATGAACTGTGATTACCTACAGAAATGGTTGAATCATGATAGTAGGGAGATAGATGGTTTGTTACCTTTCCTATAAGGGTTCGTTGGTGAGAGCATTTTTCAGGTATGGTTCCTTTTAAAGATACGGATAGGGTATGGTTACATTTCATGAGCCAATTCCATGATAGAATTGAGTTAGGGAGTGTGTAGGGTTCCTTTTCCTATGATGATGTCATGCGAAAAGAGACATGGTTATGTTCATCATGGTAAACAATTCCGGGAAGGTAGTAAAATTTTGATGATAATTGAGATCTAAATCAAAAAGTGTCAAACCACAATAACATTCTAGATATATGGAGGAATATGAGGAGGGGGATCGATCATGTGCATTGGTGAGGAGATATCTATGGTGGATGGGGATATTGATCTAATGTTCTTGACTATTAGAGATCAACAGAGTATTAGAGGGTAACTATTTCACTATAGGGGAAGTAGGTTCTTGATCATATAGGGGGACGAGATGGCAGTTCTCGATCACATGGAAGTGGGGTGGGGTTGCGGGGCTCAATCAAAAAAGGATTTATGGCCATAGTTTTATTTAACCACAGAATTAGATATCCCATTTTCATGGTTTTAATAATTGGTTGTAACATGTGTGTTCAAATAGGGCCATTTTATAATATTTTTCCTACCAAATGGTATGTATCCACTATCCAATATAATAATTTTTTAGATTCAGGTATGTCGTTATTTTGTGAATTTTAAGCCATTTCATGACTTACCTCTCCAATAGAAGTAATTATAACTTTGTAAAAAAACCGGCTACCCAACAACCTAAGGAATTTTGAAATTGATTTTAAATCCATGAAATGTACCATAAGGCATTGAAACCATACGATGAGGAAATTCATATGTTGAATCTTCCAAATCCTTACATGGGGATATGAAAATTACTTTAATGATATCATGATTATGGACCCACATGGATTCATCATATGTTAAAATGATGGTTCATAGTACGAGAAAGAAGAATAATGAATGAAAATAATTGCATTCCATGTAAAAGAAAATATAATGATTTCTACAATTGTGTGTGCATTATGAGAGATTTTTTGTTGATTCATCCACCTAAATATTTTTTTGATAAATTATTGAATCTATAAGAAAAATCATATGTTTGATTAAATGATGGAATACAATCTATATAATTTTACATCTCTTTTTACAAATCAATTCCTTCATAAAATAAAATATTTTATATTTTATATTATATTGAGATATGTGTTGAATGTTTAGAAACTAAGATAGTCCTTCTATGTGAAATAATGTGGATGATGGGAGGTGATTTTTCTATTCTTACCTTTAATGTTAGGGTCTATTCATTGAGGATTGTGACTTGGGATTTGTATATTTATTTGAATGTATATAGGTATATAAAATATGTTATTAAGGGAAAAACACTAATAACAACATGTTGGTATAGTTTTTTGGAATATTTATGTCTTTATATAAAGGTATATTGGTAAATATTAATAACTAAAAATTAGATAATAATTTTAATCATGAAAGATGGTGGAATTAAATAGGATTCACACATTCAGTGGTTACTCATTTGAAATATTATTTTCATATATACCTCCACTTATTTCCAAAATCAATATTTTCACCATTGAATTCTAAAATTTTATTTCATTTTATATTTTATTTTCTTCCTAACCAAACTAACACCAAATTTATTGTGATATAATATTAAAAAATAAGAAATATAAAGTGATATATTGAAACATTAGAATAAAAGTCTCTCTAAGAGACTAGCGAATGTGTGGATCGAAAAAAACTCTTTAGAGGATAAATTTCTTATAAATATATCCAAGCCATATCCCTTTCCATCAAATGGTGTTCTTTCTGAGGACATTCTTTAGGTTTGTTTTAATTTTTTTCAAATAACTCTAACCCTAATATTTTAACTTTACACCATAAAAGTTACTGAAAATAACACTATAGGGATAAAATATTTAGATATTATGTTTCCCCTAATGTTGAATTTACAACAAACACACCAAGAATAAAAATATCTGAACTAGAAATTACAATGTTTGATATCAAATATTTTTATGAATTGGCATTATCGTATTAATAGAATCATTAGAACCCTCTAAAATATTCGGATTTCCTAAAGGTATTGAGATAAAATATAGTTTAATTAACCAATATTATACATTATTTTATTATTTCGTAAGAATCAACATAAGAATCATCCAGGATTTATATTTTGGAGTATGAACATGAAATCCCTAGTAATATATAAAGATTAAATAAATAAGATATATTTTTACTTTTTAATTATAAGGATTTGATAATTAATTGTTCTTATTTTACTATTATGAACATATTAAACAATTTAATTAATTGATGAAACAATTTATTGAAATGAAATCTCTATATTTTTGGAAAATATTCCTTTAAAAAATAAATTTGTAGTATCAGGAAATCCAATGGATAACCCTTACATGTGTATTGAGAATGATTTGAGAATGTTTATTTTAGTTATCCCCATCACAATATATGTGAGAAATTTTCAATGAAATATTTTAATAAATGACTATATATTACTTATAGAAGTGTGATTTAAGTCAATGCTGGAGGATCATTATTTAATTGAATAGTTAATAATAATAATAATATAATTGAAAACATTTCCCAAAATTTTTAATGTTTTATTTCATGAATGACTATTTTAGTCTAGCCTATAATGATATTTTGAACATAAATAAATTATGTCCAGTTTTATAATAACTAAATAGAAGATAGATTTTTACATTTTAAAAATATATAAATATTTGTCTATGTACAATGAAGTAACTATAAACCTCTATAATTCAATGATCAATCCATTCCTAAAAATGGATGAATATTTCTAACCTAATTAACAAATCCAAAACCTGATAATTAGCATGAATAAGATGTAATACATTAAAATATTTTAATTAATTATTTAATGAAAGAAGTAACTAAATTTACTATATAAATTGATGGAATTATGAATAAAATTATTTGAGGTTTACCTTTAGAGTAACAAATTTTTTGTTCATGATGATTACAAAAATAAAGGAGTGGGGTGTGAATTAATTCATTTTAATAATATTGAAAAATCATAATTTCACATCATGAAATGAACTGATGACGCCCATATCATTAAAAGATATCTATATAATAGAGAATAAATAAATTGGATGACATTGAGAAGTATAGTTGTTTAGGGAATAGAAATCTCATAATACATTCCACTGATGATCTCACTATGAGCATGGGGATTTTTACTATGCTTGTCCATTTATCCTGGGACGTCAAAGATTGAGTGTAGGATGTTTATAACATACAAAAAATAATGTTCTTTTATTGGAAATATATTCATCCAACATATAGTATGAGAAGGTAAAACTACACCATGACTGAGTACAAGTTGTTTACTCTTCAGGAAAGAGATGGGATGTAGATTTTTGAAAGCATGATTATCACACAGTTTCCTGCTTAACTGAATGTTTATTTGATCTTTAATAATTTCCACACCATCAACCAATATATCATCAATATCATAGTGGATTTGTTTCCACTAAAAATAAGCTATATAATAAACTATGTTCTATAATAATTCTTCTTATTTAAATACATAGAGGCCAAATATGATCATAGAATTGAACTCTATATTCATCGATTATCAAATAGAAGTTTAAAACATTGCATCATATAATTTATCTAGATTAAGAGTTATTATGTTTTAATATAGAACATGGAAGATAAATTATTAAATATATAATAAAAATATATTGTATTTGGAATGGATTGTTTTCCTTTGGATGTTCTAAATATATTTAGTATAGTGTTTCCTAATTAATATCTTCATGAACATCAAAACATCGTTACACTCTATATTTTTTCACATAATTTTTGAAATAAACTCATTAAAATTAATGTAAATTATTTTAATATTTTAGCATCACTATTAAATGATCTTATAAAATATATTCACATAACCATTAAAATACTAATTAATATAACTGAAATAATCTGTATAATCTTAAAATCACATAAATAATAAAAATAAAATATTTCAATTTATATAAAATAGAGTCTTATGTATACATATGAAAGAGTTATTAATATAATATGGTAACTTTTCTCTTTAAATTATATACCTTATTTTTTATTAAAAACTTTGATTAAATTACATAGAGGTTATGAGAATTTATCCATAAAGTAAACCCCTAAGAATAATCTAGATGAATATGCAATAGATAAAAATATCAAAAAACATATTATTATAACCTACTTATTCATTCAATAAATAATTTTAGATATTATTGAAATAATTATATTCATATATGGAAAACACATTCTCCATGTTCTAGGTTTGTTCTATGAAGACATAAATTGAAGGAGAGTTTACTGAATTTCGCTTCAATGAGGAAATAAGTCTCAATTTTTTAAAAAAAAACATATTATTTACATCATCTCATTCATTAATTCTCACATGATATGTCAATTCCTTAAATGTATCACACTTTCATCTCTTCTTTAGGAATAGTTGTAGAGAGATCTAGTAATATAATGTATAGTTAACATGGAATTACCTCAAATGCAAGCCTATAATGAAAACCCATATCCTCTAGTCTGTGTTCTATATTTATCATGATATCCTTCACATACATGATTCAGTTATTGTTTCAGGATCCACCATTTTGGGAATACAAAATTCATTTATGAGTTCCCATACATTTATAAATTCTTGTTCAGTATTATTGTGGTTATTCCTTCCAGTATAAGGTAATTTGTTTTTCAATATTCCGAAATAAATATACATAATAAAACTACTATATTCTGAAAAACCAATACTACCTTGATGTGTATGTTTTTTAGTAAATTGATATTCTACATTCATAAGAAAATTCAATTAGTGAGTTTTGTTCATGCATGGATAGGGTTTTGTATATCTTATTCATGTGTCAGATAATGCTCATATAATAATATAGAAGGTATTATTTCATGAATGGTTGAAAGTATATTCTATTTTCATTTTGAAATAATTCACAAAAAACCGTGTTTCCCCTTTTGAAACATTATTTTTAATCATAATTGTTAATAATAAAATCTAGTTGGGATCTTATACATTTGCACAACACATAACTATGATATTATATGAATTGAATGATCTTTCCTGAGTTCTAGAAAAAATATTTCTCCCCATTTGAATTCTATACATGGTGATTTGTAGTAATATATAGCATGTTGAGGTCCACTCTGGAAGCATCAACATGAGGTTCATCTTCCAAAAAAAGGAGATTTATTTGCAGTGTATGGTTCATATTCAATTCTAATGTATGGATTATGTTATAAATATTTGGTTCTTGGACAATAATTCCAAAATATTTATAGGGTTTGAAAAACTAATGTAGGGATAACCAATGTAATGATGAATTCATAATCAATGATCAATGTAGGAATGAATACCCATTTAAATAATTAGAAAATTATCATCAAAACCTAATATAAGTTTTTATAGGATTTTAAAAATAGATTATTTGTATATCACATAAGGATATAATTTAGGTACTTTTGATACCACTCAAATGATTCAACAATAACCTCTATACATTTTCCAATGTTATGGATATCATAAGAAATATGAACCTAATGAAAATAAAAAAACATAATCTTTGAAGAAAAATTATAGATCATAAAATATTTTATTCAGAACCAAAAACATCATTAAATAATTTAAGGAATATTACTAAAATAAATCAAAATTTCATATATTTATATGATGATAATTTTTTATCTTATACAAGAGTTTTTTCTTCTTATATCATAAAAAATACAATGGTGACATAAAAATTAAAAATAATATGTAACTAAAATAACATAACATCATTAGATATTTCTCCCCATTTAAAAAACTAATATAGAATTTTAAATTAATAGATAAATGATCATAGTCTTCTTTTCATTCAAATATAGTAAAAAATAAAAGATTCAGATCCATATAGCTTCAGATATAAACTATTTATAGAGATATATTATATCCAAAGTCACTAAAAATCATATTTGTAATGTCCAAATGGGTAATTTTTATTTTAAATACAAGGATGATACTGTTAAAGAAAAGAGACCATGCACCAATCGCCCACTTATTGATAATTAATGAATCTGAACCATCTCCCCCATTATATATAGAAAAAGGTGACGAGTTAATTAAGAATCCATATAAAATATAATAAATTCTAAATACATGTAGAAATATATACTCCCCATAAATTCAGACATACATCAAAAAGGAAAAATGTTATACTCTATGAGCCATGAGAGCTTAAAAATTATCCTTAAATGAATTATAAATATTTTCATGGAATTAAAAAATGTATAGAACAATTTAATTCATAACATAATAATATCACATGTTAAAATTTTAAAAATAAAACATCAAAGATTATGTGTTAATATTAATGATGTTCAAGGATTTTAAATTAAAATATTTTAAAATAATATTATGATAACTCTTTTTTCACATAATATTAATTAAATTATTAATAGACTGAATTTATAAAACAAATGATTAATAGAAATTTAATTTTAATAGATTAACTCATGCCAATATAAAACGTCAAATATCATGCTTCATAGTTTTATGTTATTAATATAATTCAACTAATAATGCGATAAAATGAGTAAATATAATATAATAACGAAATAAAGAAGAATTAAAACATTTAAAATCACATATCACCAATGAAAAATATTGGTTCATTTAAATATAATTTTAAAAAATAAATGAAATAATTCTTAGATTTTAATAGTTCTAAATATAAGGATATTTCATTTTAATCAAATAACCATTTAATATATAAAACATAATTGTAAAATAATTATAAATTTCATCAAAATATAATTTCATGTAAATATAATAGTTTTCCATATATTCAAGAAGAAATTTATTTATATAATAATTAATTATTGTAGAGTCCCGACCCCATTAGCCCTAAGTCAGCGCCTTATATTACAACCTTGGTATAATTACAAGTAATCGCTTCTAAAATGGATAATTATTTTAGTATCTTTTGAAACCATATTATATAAATTAACATTTATATTACAAATTTAAAAGAAAAAGAATAGAAACTATAATGGTAAGAGTCAAGAACTCTTATACTAACCATTTAAATAATTCACAATATACCTCTCGGTATCATGGGAAATAAGAATCAATGGAAATAGGTGATCTCAAAATTGCAGTAAGGGTATGTAATATAGTGGAATCTATAACATAAACAATAATCCATAATTAATAAATAATAACACATTCCATTAAACCATAATCTGGATCATAATAAGGTTGGAATAAAAGATGAATAAATAATTCCATTTAATTATCTCATGAAACTTCTCCTTGGATATTATACTAGTCAAATAATCACATGATTCGTAAATTAATAATATTATAATTAGGGAATTAAGATGTTTTAAATCATAAAACAGTCGTAATGCCTCATCCGTGACTTCTGAAAATAAATGGTTAAGGCCTCGACCAAAATCCATTGAGGTGCTACAATGGGCCCTGCCTGTCACATAAAAATTCCAATTCATTCCTCATGTGTATAATTAAAATATAGATTAAAATCAAGGTGTCCCATAACACATGTAAATATAAGACTAAATATCATTGAGGAAAATACACAAATAGAATCATTGGTAACATCGTTAAGGAAAATGATCTTTAAACATTCTAAATTGTCCCATCCCACTTTCAAATATTTATGTCATATCACATATAATGTAATATCACAAAATATAATAAGAATTATAAGAGTTGTGGTTAGATAAATAAAATGTAAGTAAATACACCACGAGAAAATAACAAGTGGTGAACGAGGCATATATCTCATAGAAATAAAATTGTGATGAAAAAAACACTTTCTACTTTGGATAGAAGAGTTATTTAGGAAATTCATATGAATTGGACATCAAGTTAGATATTAAACATGTATTTCAAATTAATAAAAATTTAATGATATAAAAATTATATCATTGGAATAAATTATGTACCTTTTAATTGAAACCAATTAAAAATAATTTTTCTGAAATGTCACAACCCGTCCCCCTGGGCCCGTGCCGTGAATACCACAACCCCGCCTTCCATAGGCCAGGGGCTGGTGACAAGCAGTAATGGTAGAAATTCCTAAAAGTGGGAAGGAATTTCATTTGTAAAGTGTAAACACACACAACAGAGTACGAGTTGGAAGCAAAACACTAAGAAAAACTATATACAAATGAGTGCTGAAAAATAAAAGGAGACAGAAATTCAAACCCAATAGGAGAATACAAGTACAACTGAATAACAAGTACAACTAAAGAAAGGGTAAATTAGCTAATGGGTCATCCTCCGGGGATTCCTACCTGAAGTGTAGGCATAGATAGCCTCCTCAGCATTCCACATCCATCAGTCTCCTCAATGTACCAACTCGTCGTAAGGTCCACCTACAAGTACCGTCCGGTCCTACCACTCTGATCCTCAGTCAGTGTTGTCCTTCATCTGCAACCAACACAATGAGGTGTGAGAATAGCCTATGCAGGGGTGAGTATAACGGTACTCAGTAGGGACCTCGAGACACTCAAGTTCTCAAAAAATCCAACAGGGGTAAACGACAGTGTAAGAAAACAACAGATAGTCATTACATAGATATATCCCCATACATATACATATGTTTTAAAGTAACCCATATCAATCATGTGGAAAACAATGATGCCACTTACTCAGCACACAAAAGTTTACAACTTATGTAGAGAGATATAGATGATCATATATAGCCACTGAATCATCAGAGTTGTCACACCAAAAAATTATCCAAGATCATCTATTCTGTCCGACCAACAAATAATCTAGGAACAGAAGTCAGAACTGCAGGACCAATACATAATCCAAGAATAGTCATCAGAGCGGTCAGACCAACACATGATCTTGGTCCAGCTATTCTGTTGGAACAACACAAGATTTGGGAACATAAGATAGAAATGTCGGACCAACACATGATCCAATAAAAGTCATCAGAACTATCGGACCAACACATGATCCAGGAACAGTCAATAGTGAACATCCAGACATAGGGTTTTTACAAAGCATGCTCAATTATGGGAGGGTCCTCTCCTCATTCCATGTGTCAACACGTCAACTTCCACAAAATCCCATGCTGGTTTATCCAAAATATCCTTCTTTCCATAAGAAACTCAAAGTGATAGACGGTGCGTCAATTGGATGCCCAGACTGAGTGTTATTGGAATTTCCTTTAAAAAGACCCGTTTGGATTTTGGTTCAAGCCAAACTGACCATACCCTAACTAATTCCAAACATCATGTGGGGTATTACAAAAGAATCGTCTTTCTTCTATATTTTCGTCGCTGTAAATGGTACATCAAATGGATGTCCGGTGAAAAAATATATATCCAAAGAAAGTATAGGGTTCGGTAGCAGGCATGGGTCTAGCCCGACTCAGTCAGACCGACTCAGCCCAAAATAGTCTGGGCCGACCCGGTCTGGGTCATCCCATCATACCCATTGGGTCCGACCCAGCCCAATGGGTGGGTCAGCCCAGTAGGTTTGGCCCGGTTCGCTAGGCTCAGCCAAGGGGACTGCGGGGGTGATTCGGCCAGGTGGTCACCACATAGGCGGCTCATCCCAGAGGCCAAAGGTTGGTTTGGCCAGCAACGCCACATAGGACGCCGCGAGCCAGAGCGGATAGCCGGCATGGCACGCCCGTTTCGGTCGGAATTTGGGATGCGGGCAGGCAGCGTGGGGTGTAGGAAGCGCGTCGGTAGGCCGGCGGGGTGCCGGGTAGCGCGTGGGCAGGCCGCAGGGAGAGGGTGGGCCGCCGTGATGTGCGCGGGTAGGCCGCAGGGTGCGGGCAGGGCGCAGGCTGGCTGACTGGGCGTGGGGGCAGCGCAGGAGCGGCACACGGTGCACATGGGCATCGTGCAGGGGGGGGCAAGGGGAGCATGCGGGCAGGCCGGCGGGGTGCATGGCAGCGCGCAGGGCAGGCCGACGGGACGTGGGGCAGCGAGTGTGCCGACCGGCGGGGTGCTTGGCAGTGTGCGGGCCGGCCGGCAGGGCGCGGCGCAGCGTGCAGGCAGGATGGCGGGGCGCGGACCGGCAGTCGTTGGCATCCTGGAAGACCGGTGCGGCGCGACCCGGGCAGGCGCGGGCCGGAGGAGTTCGGCCAGGAACACTGATGTGTCGCGGGGGCAGAGCGGTTAGCGGAGACCGTGGGTAGAACTGCCTTTGGAATTACCGCCTTCATCACCTCATTGCCGCTTCGAAGATCAGAACAAGGAAGAAAACCGACGAAAGGTGTCGGTCCATGTTTGGTTGGCCCGCACCCTCCGCGTTTAGGGAGGTATCATTTGGATCATCATAAAAAGTAGATGATCAATAATACGTCCTCAACAATCCCTTTTTATCCGGTGAGGAAGATAAGTAAAGGGTGTAATAATATCAAAAAATAAACCCCCTAACTTGCTCGTAGTTGGTTGATGTTGGCGCAAAAAGGCTGACGGCGTTCGTTGACGGAGTCGCGGAAGAATATGTAGAGGATCGTTGTTCGTCGTGTCCGACAATAACTTCCAAACCAGAGTTGCGTCAGCTCGTTGACAACGCTCCACGTCGGTAGGTGTCCGAGGAAGAAGTCAAAGAAGGTCATTGTACTTTGTTCTTCGTTGGAGAATGTGTAAACCTCCATGTGTTGGGCGTCACGTCACTTTGCCACGGTTTCGTCGCTTGGTGAAGCCATCCCAAAACCTCCCCCAATATTCCATTAAATATTAGAGAAAAGTAGGTAGGTAATGATCGTTGAAATTTATTACAGTTCAATTATTCCGAACCATCCTAAATTCCCATTATGCCTTTACATAAAATGAAATGGAGAAAACCAATTAAGTTATGCTAGCACAATTTAAGAGGTGCATTGGATTTAATTAAATGGAGGGTTTGAAGATCACCCTCCCCCTCATTATTGAATGGAGTTGAGAGGTTTTCCTCTCCTCCAATTAATAGGGGAGTTGAGCTCTATGTGGTCCCCGCCTCATTTATCCTCACATGGGAGGTTGATTTCGGGTGGGCCCCACCACCATAACCTCTCATGGGAGGTTAAGGTGCGGTAGCCCCACATCGAACTCACTTGAAGATATTTTAACTACCCAACCTCTACAAGGAGGCTAAAAATAAAAAAATGTTTTTGCCCACTTTATTTTATTAATTTTTTTTATAAAAACCCATAAACTAACTTTTACTCTCGACCAACTGTCATCGAGGTGAAAGTCTCCTTAAACGAATACCATCACTATGAGTTCAACAGTGCCCTCATATTTCAATTCCGAGCACTGGTTCAAAAGTTACAAAATGCCGGTCATGGGTTTACTAAACGTACATGAAAAAAAGTTCAGAAAATTGTTATCAGTCACCCTTGACTTGCGCTGCTCGAGGTTAGGGTTTGCCTATGTGAAGCCCACCCCAACGAACCCAACTGTACTCTCATATTTTTAATCCGAGTTTCCTTTTAGATGTTATAAATTTTACAATAAAATAATTGTCACATAATTATCTTATTTGTAGGTAAAAACTAACATTCTATAGTGGCCCGCGTCGTCCAATGTTTGTTTTGGCTTAAAGAAAGAATACACTCACGAGGTCAGCGGTGGTTTCAGATCATTATTATGAGGTACCGTTTGTGAGTTATATTAATTTTAAAAATAAAATAATTTATTTAATTATTTTATTTACGATTATGCCATTTATTTTGTTTCCTCACAGGAGGCACATGCCGAATAATCTTAAGTCATGCCAAGGGTAAACCTGCCACCTTGAGTGCAACGGTGCGCTCAGATTTCTGATCCAAGTTACCTCTTAGGATTTATTCCACTTCTTCTGGAAAATGACTTATGCGTGTCAACGTACGCTTAACAAAAATGTCGATAAATCATTTTGGGCAATCCAGACCTTGAAATCATGCGCCGCCAGATTTCACGGACCCGTTAAATTCCCATTTAATTAAAAAATATTACATGGAAATTCCAGGACCTTAAATTCTCCCCACCTTAGGGCTCTACATTCCTGTATGCCACAAATCAAAACTAATGGAACAAGTGGGGTTACTGAGCATGCATCTAAGCCTCTCGCTCCCCATGTGCTCTCCTGGAGATTCTCGTGCTGCCAGAAAACATGCACCAGAGGTATCCACTGTCCATGAAGAACCTTCTCCCGTTGATCCTCAATCTCTACTGGAACCTCTTTAAAATTTTCCTCATCGTCAAAAATCCTACTCTCCATGGTCGATGATGGGGGAAGGGTCCTGCACATATCTCCTCATCTGGGATCCATGGAAGATTTCATGCACCTAGGGCAACTGAGGTGGAAGATTTGAGTTGTATGCCACCTCGTCAACTCTGGTCAGGACCTGAAAAGGTCCGATTAATCTTGGAGATAACTTTCCTCCTTGGAAAAATCTCATGATACCTCGTCAAGGTGAGACTCGTAGAAAGACGTGGTCTCCATCCTCGAACACCAAAGGTCTTCGTCTCCAGTCAGCATACGACTTATTTCTGCTCTGTACAGTCTTCATCATCTCCTGGATGACCCTCACCTTCTCCATGGTACCTCGTACCATCTCTGGTCAGTAGGATGTGGGCCGACATGGTGTGTCGGTCAACAATCACCCAAATAGAGTCATTTCCCTTGGACATACATGGAATACCCATCACTAAATACCATGATATCTCATCCCTCTTCCACTTAGGGACAGCTAAATGCTGAACCACCATTGCTGGTACCTAATGCTCTTCCTTCACTTGCTGACAAGTGAGGCATCAAGAGACAAACCCTGCTACTGTCTACTTCATACCTGGCCACCAGTACTGTCATCGAAGGTCCTACTACATATTCTCCACTCCTGGATGTACCGCTATAGGGGATGTGAGAAAACTCCCTCAACACATCCTTTTAATGTGACACTGGCACCATAGTACGTCTTAAGAAGAAGATGGCGTGCTCCCCACCTTTAGAAAATCCACCAGGTGCATGTCCTATGGATATCTGATCACGTTGTGTCTCGCAGTCAGCATCCCCATGTTGTGCCTCCCTTACTCGCAGAAGAAGTGGGGGAGTGACAGTAAGATATTTAAGGAAGACTTCTCCATCTCTATCCACTAAGCATATATATAAAGCAGCCAGTTTCTCTGTCGCCTCACCTCGCAGCTGTATACCAAATCTCCAACTGAGTGACTCTGCTACAACGTTCCCCATTCCAGGATTATAGACTATCTAGAAGTCATAGTCCTGGAGGAACTCAATCCAACGTCACTGTCTGAGGTTCAGTTCCTTCTGAGATAATACATACCTGAGACTCTTGTGAATAGAGTATACGTTAAAACATTCTCTAATAAGATAGTTCTTCCACATCTTCAAGGAAAATACAACTGCTGCAAACTCCATTTCACAGGAATCATATTTCTGCTCGTGCTGTCTCAGCTGCCGAGAACCATATGCGATCACTGCTCGCTCTTGCATCGGGGCACATCTGGGTCTGGTCCTTGATGCATTGAAATAAACTAGGTACCTTATTCCTTCTTATGGAAGCCTCAATATTTGGTCATTAGTCAGCCTCTTCCTTAGCTACCAGAAGCTCTACTGGAATCTATCTGACCACCCGAAGGTTTTCCCCTTCTTCGCCAAAGATAATAGTTGTGCTGAAACTCTGGAGATGTCTGGCACAATTGTAAGTCTTTCAGACTCATGAGTGATGAACTTCAACCTCTTATGCATGAGTCTATCTTGTTCTGTCTCGATTTTCCTTTTCACCGACCAAGGAAAACTCCATCCCAATGTTGTAGATAAACCACAACCTTTTTGCCTAATACAATCAATCTGAGTGTGAACATTTGATGTCAATTCCTAACCCAAACTAACGTCGTAAGTCATCGATGCTGCCACACATAGGTTCTAACTGAAACACTTTCCTCATGGGTCAGATCACACCATCAGCTAATGTGTGATTATCAAGTCTCTACACAATGGTATCTCCATACGGGAGGGTCAAGTAAATGGTTTAACCAGAAACTCTATGTCTTGGACTTTATTAGTGGATGGAAGGAATGATTGGTACCTATTTCTATTGTTACGGCAGCTTGTAGTAGACACAGACCATTCCTCGAATCATTCTCAGAACATTTGGGTCACACTCCTTGACCGCATGAAGCTACTATCTTCCCCTACAAACTATCTCCCTAATCCTAGTTGGTTCCACATAAGGGGTGGTTGTAACATGTCAAAATGCACACCACTTCATGCTGCTCTCCTAGCTCTCCTTCCACATCTTCAACCCTGTAGATTCATTTGTGCTTAACAATTCCTCTTCCCGAAACTTTTTTACATGCTCAAGTCTTTGAGATTGGCACCAGTTTCCTGCTTTCCCATTACTAACTTTCACTGGTTATATCAACTCATCCAATGAAAATTAAACCACAATGGTTCTCTCTAGAATCGTTACATACACAGGTGTTGGAACCATGGTCTTCTATGCATGATTTGGTGTATGGTTTGTGTTTTTTTTTCAATCATCAATGGACGTTCGGATCGTGTACCAGCAATGAGATCATACCGTTCAAGCAGACAACAGTATTGAAGGTGACTTCATTTCCCAGTGTTTGCCAAATTTTTGGAATCCAAATTCTGGAAGTTGTTGAGCATCGCAAAAAGTGGTTCTTCATGACGATAATAATTAAATATGGCAAAGGAATTAATTTTTCAAAGAGAGGATGCATGGTTTGGAAATCGCAAAGACTAGAAGAATGGAGGCGGTGATTCTTCGCGATTACGTCAAAGCTTCGCGAACGGCAGAGTTGAAGCGCATCGCGGCGGTAAAGGGATTTGCCAGGGAATTTTGTGGCGAAGGTGGGAAGGAATGATGACGGTGATTATCCGTGATTACGACGAGCTCCGCGAAAGGAAAATTGCCATTGTACTTCGCGGTTTTGAGAGATTTTTGGCGGGAACTTCGGAGCTTCGCGATTTGAGCTGACGTGGCGCTGACTTCACGCGGTAGGGTTGAGGTTCGGTGGAATCGCCTATAAATAGAGGCCGACCCCCTCAAGAGTAGTAGAGATAATTTCAGAGAAAATCCTTTTCTCTCGGTTCGCAATGGTCTCTCGAAAAGGCAGTGTGCTTTACGAAATAGAAGCTTCGCGGCGGCTATTCTAGCTCCGTGAAAGTCGTATGCCCCGCGTTGGCTAAGTGAGCTTCGCGAAGAGGCAGGAGATCTGCGATATCCAAGCATTGATAAGGCTGGAGCATCGCGAGAGTGCTTTGCGATTGAGCTTTACGAAAAGGCAGGGGCTCCACGAAGGCTTGTTTGAGCATTGCAAAATTGGGAGCCTTGTGAAGTAGGGTACTTTGTGAAGGACTTTTCGAAAGGCTGTTTACCCAGTGGAAAAAAGGAAAAGGGGGTATTCATCAGTGGTTGGAATTTAGAATTTAATAGAGCATTAAATCAGGACTCTGATGCAAGAAAAGTCTCTTGTTGAACAGGAGACAATGAACTTCATGTCTATCAATTGAAGAGACCTTCACATCTATAAACTGAATGTGACTTCACCAACAGTAGTGAGCCAGGGGGAGTCAATGGGAGTGACCCAAGGGAAGCAGTGAGCTATCCCTGAACGTTCGTAAAGGCAGTGAGCCTGGGACAGAGTGTTTGTGCCCGAAAAATTGTAATCTCCAGCTAGTAAAGCATAGTGGATTTTGGTACGACCGAAAACTTGTCGGCGTATGCTCCTTGGATGTAGCCCTTAGTGGTGAACCAAGTAAAGAGAGCTGTGTCTTCTCTGTGCATGTCCATGTTTTCTTTCTGATCTTTTTTATCATACAGGTTCAAAAATTTCCTACCAACGTGGGAACAAGATCCATCCCATTAAAAGAAAAAGTTGTCACCCTGATTCAACCCTCCCCTCTCAAGGTGTCATGGGTTCCTTCAAGTGGTATCAGAGGGTAAAGGTTGCTGGTGTTGAATCTGATATTTTTCATCATGGAAAACGCGGTCACTGTCAGGGGAGTCCCTCCCTTCGATGGAATCAATTTCCAGATATGGAAGAACAGAATGAGATCTCATCTAAGATCTCTTGGAATGGAAGTTCTCTTTTCTATTGTTCATGGAATAGAAGTCACTGATCCAACAGGCCTAGATATGACTGAAACAGACAGGAAACTTCATGATGCAGATGCTAAAGCACAGAATGAACTCATTGCAGCCCTTTCTGATCAGATCTACCTAAAGGTGATGAATTACACCTCAGCAAAATCCATGTGGGATAAACTTGAGAATATTTATGAAGGAGATAACAATGTGAAGGAGGTGAAACTACAAATGCTGCACAATCGGTTTGATGATCTGAAGATGCATCCAGACAAGAATGAATACTCTTTCTTCAATCGAATTACTGAAGTGGTTGGAGCAATTCAGGGTCTAGGCGAAGAAAACAAAGACATTGATATTGTAAAAAAAATATTGAGAAGACTTCCACCACTGTACAATGCGATGGTGTCAGCCCTTGAGGAAAGATATCTTTCCAAACTTTCTCTAGATGATCTACTAAGCAACTTGGTAGCATATGAAATGAGAGTCAAACCAGAAGATGCTACGACTCGGGTGAGTAAGGAAATGGCTTTCAAGGCCATGGATAAACTAAAAATCTCAAAGCATAGTAGCCGTGAAGATGACGAAGAAAAAGAAATTCTTTCTCTCATTGCAAAGAACTTCCAGAAGGGGAAAGGGAAATTCAAAGGGAAGTTACCTCTCGCATGTTTCCGATGTGGAAAAGTTGGGCACAATGCCTCTTAGTGCTTAAAAATGATCAATGATTAATATAGTGAGGATGAAAACATCATGAAGCCTCAGAGAAGGTTCTTAAAAAAGGGATACTTCAAATCTGGTAAGAAAATGCAAAGGGGGAGTTTTGTATGTGATAAGGAAGAAGATGAAAATGAATTCTGTGATGAAGAAGAACCAGAATTCAAAACTAGGAACCATGCTTCTATTATGGCCACTCTTGAAAATTCAAAAGAAAATGATGGGGAAAAACAACTGAGAACTTGTGTAGATCCTGATATGCAACTTAAGGATGTGGTTAGTAATCAAAAGATTAAATTTAAGAGCTGCAATAAGTGGAAATCAATTGTAGAAGAATCAACTGAATACGTTGACCAACTTGAAGCTGAAATTGAATGACTGGAAGAATTTGTGAAGGTAGAGTCTAAAATAATTAAAAGCAATGATGATGTAGTAGATCTGAAGATGAGAATTGAAGAGCAGGAAAAGGTCATCAATGACCTCACCTCCAGACTGGATGAAAAATCCAAGACTGTTGATGGTCTTGAGGAGGAAGTAGTTACTCTAAGGAGTAAACTAGAGACAGAATCAGTTCCAAAAGAATCGAGGAAGAAAATACAGTTTGGAAGATTCTCAGATGTAGAATTACTAGCAAGAGCCAAGTGTGGTTCAGATGGGGTTGGAAAATTCTTGAGTGATCAAAGACCCTCTTTCATGGGAAAGAGTGGAATATGCTGTGAGGCTGAGACATCAACTTCTGGAAGTTAAAAGATCCAATAGAAAGATAAGATGAAAGTTGAACATGTTGAAACGTTACCTAGAGTGCCGAAAAAGGAACCCTCAATCCAAACTAAAAGGAGACCTGAAAATTATCTTCAAACATTCAAAAATGAAAGACAGTATTACTATTCTCACAAGGAAGAAGGTATGAGGAGAAATTCAGTTGAGAAGACATTTCCTCTCATGAAGTGTCATTTCTGTGGCTATCTGGGCCATACCATGTCTTATTGTGAATAGGCAAGAACCTATCTGAAAGGAGAAGATATAGAAGCTCAAAAAAGGAGAAAAATTTCATATCCTAATTCTTATAGAAGAAATAATTTCTATGGATATTGTTTTTATTGTTCTAACTTTGGTCATAAGGCCACTAATTGCAGGCAGAGAAGGGACATGGACACCTCATACCGAAGTTCAAGGGAAGTCAAGTCTCGTCAGCAAGACAGTGTTGCTCTTTAAAAAAGGTTTTCACCTCTCAAATAAGACTTTGACTATGAAGAACCTGGGTATGCGGAAGAGATAATTTAAAGGCCATCAGTTCATTATACTCGATCTAATATCTCATGGAAGGAAAGGAAGAATATTGAGAAATCCAACCTTGCAGAGGTGGCCCTCAATGCTACAAATAAAAACAGTACCTGTATTCTGGATAGTGGTTTTTCATCTCATATGATAGGTAATTCCGGCCTACTAATGAATATCATAAGCAATGTCGATGGTACAATAAGATTTGGTAATGATGGGGCTCTGAAAATCAAAGGGAGTGGAAGTACCGAATTAGCTAATGGAGAACTAAAGAAGACTGAAGTCCTTTACGTAGATGGCCTACTTCATAATCTCCTCAGCGGGAGTCAACTCTGTGACTCAAGACTTATAGTAACGTTTAATCAGTAAGGCTACACTATCTAGGGAAAGACTGGTAATTTACTTATGAAGGGATGCAGAACAAAAGGCAACTTGTATCAGGTGGATAGGGAAGAAAATGTATGTTACATGACTGTTGAATATGAAAACAATTTGTGGCATCGGAGACTGGGACACATCAATCAAGAAGACATGGAGAAAATATCAAAAATGAGAATTTTCATGGACATTACCAACCTGAAGCGTGAGCGTGAAAAATCTTGTGATGCTTGTATTCGTGGGAAGCTAGTCTGCAGATCATATCGGCCAAAGAAGAAAAGGACGTCTCACCTTCTTGATCTGATTCATACAGATGTTTGTGGGCCAATAACTGTTTCCGGAAATCATGGATAAAGGTACTTTGTCTTTTTCATAGATGATTATAGTAGAATGGCATGTGTGATGGTCATTCACAGGAAACGACAAGTCCTTTACTGCATTAAAATGTATCGGTGAATCGCCAAGAATGATATTGGACGAACAATCAAAGTGTTGTGATCTGACAATGGAGGAGAATACACGTCCATTGAATTTGAGAATTTTGTACAGAAGCATGGGATACAGCATGAGGTAGCTTCTATGAGAACTCCACAACAAAATGGAGTTGTTGAACGTAGGAATTGACAGGTGAACAACATGGCACGAACTATGCTGATTGAGAGTCGTATTCCACGACATTATTGGAAAGAGGCTGTTCAAGCTGCAATGTACATTCAGAATCAAACATGACTTTATATGGGTGAGACGAAGACACCATATGAATTGTGGCATGGATTAATGCCTTCTCTAAAATACTTTCGTGTCTTTGGAAGTAAATTCTTCATCAGGAACAAAGAAGGAAATCAAGGGAAATATGGAAACAATGCAGATGAAGGGATTTTACTCGATTACTCAATGAACAGCAAAGCCTACAAATGTTTCAACAATAGTTTGGGAAGTATTGTGGAAACCAGTGATGTTAAGATAATTGAAGAGAAAACCAGAAATGCTTCTAGTACGTCATATGCTGATGTGATAGAAAGTCAGGAAGAATTTGAACGTGAAGAAAATACAAATGCAGAAATAGAGGAAGCTGTTCAAAACACTCAGTAGTCACATCATGATGTTGACTCAAAAGAAGAATCTTAAGAAGAAACTATGGATGAAGAGAATACTAATGAACCTCACAGGAGAAATCGAAGAGCTGGGATTGATCCATCCAACATAATTGGGGACAGGAGTGCACCCACTCAAACAAGAAGGATGAGTAATACCACGCAATCTACATTTCTATCAGTTGTAGATCCATCCTCATTCAAAGAATCTGCAAAAGATAAATCTTGGGTGAATGCCATGAATGATGAATTATATCAGATTGACAAGTATCAAACATGGGATCTTGTCCAGAGGCCTGAAGGTCACAATGTGATTGGTACCAAATGGATCTTCAAAAATAATTTGGATGAGCATGGAAGTGTCATCAGAAACAAGGCACGATTGGTATGTAAAGGATAAACCTAGATTTAATGCATTGATGTTGAAGAAACCTTTGCTCGAGTGGCTAGACTAGAGTCAATCGGGCTTTTCCTTGCCATGGCACTCCAAAGTGGATATAAAGTATATCAAATGGATGTCAAGAAAACATTCTTGAATGCTGTACTCGAAGAATATGTCTACATTGAACAACCAGTGGGCTTTGTTTTGGGTATTGATGAAACAAAGGTCTACAAACTGAACAAAGCCCTATATGGTTTGAAGCAGGCACCACGGGCGTGGTACTCATGGATGGATTCATATCTCAAGAAGTTGAAATTCAAAAGAGGATGAGTTATTCACAATATCTATGTGAATAATTCTCCAAAAGATCAATTCATGGTTCTTGTCTATGTTGATGATATCATATTTGGTGGCAGCAGGCAGAAATCAGTGGATGAATTTTCCAACCACATGAAATCAGAATTTGAAATGTCTATGATTGGGGAGATCACATATTTCTTGGGGCAGCAAGTGATTCAAAAGAAGGAATATACTTTCATTTCTCAGGAAAAATATGCAAGAGAGCTGCTGAAGAAGTTAAAATATTCAAGATTCCAAACCAATGTCAACTCTGATTTCAGTTAGAACTAAACATGGAAAGCATGAGGATGGGAACTCTGTTGATCCCACCATGTACAGGAGGATCGTTGGAATCCTACTGTACCTGACAGCGACAAGGACAAATATTGTCGTTGCAACATGCCTTGCGGCCCGTTTTCAGTGTAATCCAAAGGAGGAACATATGGAAGCAGTAAAAAGAATCATGAGGTACATTCAAGGTACACATAACTTCGGGTTTTTTTTTGCTGCAGGCAGGGACAGTGAATTATCAGCGTTTTCTGATGCTGACTGGGCTGGTGATGTAGTAGACAGAAATTCCACTAGTGGTGGAGCTTTCTATATTGGGCAGAAATGTGTTGTCTGGTTGAGAAAGAAACAAGAAAGTACTTCTCTTAGTACTGCTGAAGCTGAGTACATCTCTGCCACAAAGGCATGCACTGAACTGGTTTGGATGAAGCAGAAACTAATAGATATTGGTGATAAGGTGAAGCAACCAATGGTGATTCATTGTGATAACAAAAGTGCATTTGATCTTACGAAGAATCCGGTTCAGCATTCTCCTACAAAACATATTGAAATACAGTATGATTTTATCAAAGAAAATGTTGAACAAGGCGTGATTATAATGGACCATGTTGGAACTGATGAGCAAGTATTTGATATCCTGACCAAGCCACTGTCTGAGGCTGTGTTTGAGAAGCATCGGTAGAACCTCGGTGTTCAACCGCCTCTTACTGCATAAGGAGGCTCCGAAATTCCCCTCTCCGTGTTTGTTATAACTATTTTAATCTGTTTATGGAAATGATGCAAGTTTATGGGGGACATACTATCCAGGGGGAGTATGGTTTGAGCTGAACGTGAAAAATGTTAATAGCCTTTGGATTTATTGTCAATGGGGGAGAAAGGAGAAGGAATAAATTCAGGAAACTTCCTTGATGAGAAGAATGAAAAGGAAAAATGTGGAACCCAATTCAAGCCTCCTCTCTTGTTTTCTACACCGAGCATTGCTCACGTAGACTTAGAGTGTTGGATAAGTTGATTCCTACGATTTTTTGTTTTCATGTAGATCTATTGAATTTATCTTCTTATTGCCAACATACCCAAAGGGGGAGATTTTTGGAACCATGGTCTTCTATGCATGATTTGGAGTATGGTTTGTGTTTTTTGTCAATCATCAATGGAAGTTCGGATCGTGTACCAGTAAAAAGATCATACCGTTCAAGCAGACAACAGTATTGAAGGTGGCGTCGTTTCCCAGTGTTTGCCAAATTTTTGGGGTCAAATTCAGGAAGTTGCTGAGCATCGCAAAAAGTGGTTCTTCATGACGATAATAATTAAATATGGAAAAGGCATGAATTTATCAAAGAGAGGATGCATGGGTTGGAAATCATGAAGACCAGAAGAATGGAGGTGATATGTCTTCGCGATTATGTCAAAGCTTCGCGAACGGCAGAGTTGAAGCACATCGCGGCGGTGAAGGGCTTTGTGAGGGAGCATCGCGGCGAAGGCGCGAAAGAATGATGACGGTGATTTTCTGTGATTACGAAGACCTCCACAAACGGAAAATTCCCATTGCTCTTCGCGGTTTTTAGAGATTTTCGGCGGGAAATTCGGAGCTTCACAATTTGAGATGATGTGGCGCTGACTTCATGTGGAAGGGTCAAGGTTCGGTGGAATCTCCTATAAATAGAGGCCGACCCCCTCAAGAGTAGTAGAGAGAATTTTAGAGAAAATTCTTTTCTCTCGGTTTGCAAAGGTCTCTCGCGAAGGCAGTGTGCTTTGTGAAAGAGGAGCTTCGCGGCGACTATTCTAGCTCCGCGAAAGTCTTGCGCCCTGCGTTGGCTCAGTTAGCTTCGCGAAGAGGCAGGAGCTCCGTGATAGCCAAGGATTGCGATGGCTGGAGCATCGCGAGAGTGCTTCGCGATTGAGCTTCATGAAAAGGCAGTGGCTCCACGAAGGCTTCTTTGAGCTTTGAAAAATTGGGAGCCTTGCGAAGTAGGGTACTTTGTGAAGGCCTTTTCCAAAGGTTGTTTTCCCAATGGACAAGGGAAAATGGGGTATTCATCAGTGGTTGGAATTTGGACTTTAATAGAGTATTAACTCAGGACTCTGATGCAAGCAAAGTCTCATGCTGGAAAGGAGACAATGAACTTCATGTTTATCAATTGAAGAGACCTTCACGTCTATAAACTGAGTGTGACATCACCAATGGTAGTGAGCCAGGGGGAGTCAATGGAAGTGACCCGAGGGAAGCAGTGAGCTATCCCTGAACTTTCGTAAAGGCAGTGAGCCTGGGACAGAGTAACTGTGCCCGAACAATTGTAATCTCCAGCTAGTGAAGCATAGTGGATTTTGGTACGACCGAAAACTTGTCGACGTATGCTCCTTGGACGTATCCCTTATTAGTGAACCATGTAAAAAGGGTTGTGTCTTCTCTGTGCATGTGCATGTTTGCCTTCTGATCTTTTTCATCATACAAGTTCAACAAGTTCCTACCAACGTGGGAACAAGATCCATCCCATTAAAAGAAAAATCTGTCACCCTGATTCACCCCTCCCCTCTCAGGGTGTCCCGGGGTCCTTCAATAGGAATGTGTAGATTAATTTTTCTGGATCAGATGTCTTTTAAACAAACCTTGCTTGGAAGTTCAAGCCATGAATCACTGATCGTACCATACTCGTCACGTACCAGGAGTAATCGGTATGCCTCAATGAATAATCAGTTACTGACACGTCATCCTACCGAAGCTGTAAAAGTTCTAGAGAACTATTAGCTACCTCCACAAGCCAGTCCTCAAATGCCTTTGAGTCGGGCTCGCCACAAAACATGAGGGGTATCTGATGCTGAAACATGTATAAGCACTAAGCCTACAAGTGTACTATATCGGTACAGCCGGTTGAAACTACTGACCAACAGGGAGTGATATAGCTGACACACTACCCGGAGGTACTATCTTGGTTAATGGTCCATGTACCGAGGCCTCGTCACAATCCGGATCATCCTCATGGTCACTCACTGAAAAATAATAGTAGCTAAGATCACCATCTTCTCAACTGGTGTCTCAAATTGGCGGAAAACTTTAGTAATCGCCTCCAGCCAGCCCTCAGCAGCATGGGAATCTGTCTCGCCTTGAATCCTAAGAGGCCTCTACTGCTAGAACTCATACAATTGTGCTTTGTCGGCATATATCGTACGCCAGTGTGGCTGGTGGTATCTGCTGCCCTACAGGTGGTGGTGCTACTAGTACACCACCCGATGGTGTCAATATACTAAAAGAGACCTACACTAGAGCCTCGTCGCTTGGTGGGCCATCATCATGTACTCTCTTAGGAACCCTAGTTGTCTATCTACATAGTGGAATCCTATTAAGAAACAGGTTTTACACAGTTAATAATTTATTCTTGGTGAGCTGACTCAAAGAGTTCACAAAGAAGTCTCCTGAAAACACACTCGCAATCAGTGTTTTCATGCACTGAGTCAGAAATCAGAAGTCAGGGTTATGGTATATGGATATGTCAGTCGCTGCACCTACACTGGACTCCCAGGACTGAAAACCACAGTCACTACTCTTAACACTATTTATTCATTGAAAGGAATTATCATAGTCCTATGTTCTGTTGTAGAACCAACTCATCTGATACCAATTTGTCACAACCCCTCCCCCAGGGATAGCGCTGTGACGACCGCTAGCCCGCCTTCCATAGGCCAGGGGCTGGAGGCTAGCACGAAAGGTGGAAATCCCTAAAAGTGGGAATTCATTGCCTTTGTAATGTGTAAACACACAAAACAGAGTATGAGATGGATGGAAAACACAATGAAAAACTATATACAATGGAGTGTTGAAAAGTAAAAGTGGCCGGAAATACAAACCCAACAGGAAAGTACAAGTACAACTGAATATCAAGTACATATGAAGAATTGGTAAAACAAATACCGGGACATCCTATGGGGATTACTACATGATGGGTAGGTATAGATAGCCTCCTCAAAACTACACATCCGTCAGTCTCCTCTGTGTACCGACTCGTCGTAAGGTCCACCTCTGGGTACCGTCCAATCCTGCTACTATGATCCTCAGTCAACGTTTTCTGTCATCTTCAACAAACATATTGAGGTGTGAGAAAATCCTGGGTAGGGGTGAGTATAACTGTACTCATTAGGGACCCCAAGACCATCATGGTGTCACACAATCCAACAAGAATAAACCACAAAGTAAGAAATCAATGGATAAACATTACTTAGGTATATTCTCATACATATACCTATGTTATCAAGTAACCCATCTCAATCATGAGGAAAACACAGATATCACTGAATCGGCTTGCACATGTATACATCATATGTAGAGTGATAGATATGATAAGATATATCTTCTTAATCATCAGAGATGTCGGACCAACACATGATCTATGACCCGCTATTCTGTCGGACCAACACATGATCCAGGAACAGAAGTCAGAAATGTCAGACCAACACATGATCCGGGAACAGTCGTCAGAGCATTCAGACCAACATGTGATCCAGGTCTAGCTATTTTGTCTGACCAAGTCATGATCCAGGAACATAAGTTATAACTATTCAACCAACACATGATCCATAAATAATCATCAGAACTATCAGACCAACACATGATCGATGAATAGTCAATAGTGCACAACCAGCTGCAGGGTTTTCACAAAGCACGCTCGATTTCATGAGGTTCCTCTCCTCAATCCAAGTGTTGAAACATAATCTACCACCATGTACCATTTTGATGTATCGAAAATATCCATATTTCCATAAGAAACTCAACGCGATATATGGTGCGTCAATCAGACGCCCAGTCTGAGAGTTATTGGTCTTTCCTTTCCGAGAACCCATTTGGATTTAGTTTCAAACCAACCCGACCATATCCCAACTGTGTCCAAACCTCATGTGGGGTATACCAAAAAAAATATTCTCACTCCTCACTTTCAATCGCCACAGATGGTTTATCCAATGGATCCCCGGTGCAAAAGATATGGCCAATGAATGTACAAGGGTCGGTAGTGGGCGCGGGTCCGGTCCGACCCGGTCAGCCCGACTCAACCCAAACCAATCTGGGCCGACCCAGTAAAACCCAATGGGTCTGTCCCGCCATGCTGGGCTTGTCAGACCGCTATGTAACACCCCAAGTTTTCATGGTACGCATCTCTTTGAATAATGAAATAGTTTTCATTGTACGCTACTTCGAGTTCTAACACACACCACAGCCAATCGAACTAGTCGTTATGAATATTAATACACACTTTTTGAAATTTTATACATTTTATGATTCAAAATAGACTTCATTTTTGGATTCGGAATCGTATTTAGCCTAGGGTAAATTTTGGTGTTTTTCTGAAAACATTCAATTTTTGATGAATAGCTAAAAACAATAAGTTATAGTTTAAAACTGAATTTTTTATTTAAATAATTATTTATTTTATTTAAATTTAATTAAGGTAAAAATTGATACATAATAACTATATAATCTCAATGTAATTCATTAGAGTTAGTTCAGAATAATTTTAGATATATAAAAATTTTATTGAACTTTTCATCGTTTTTTACCCACCTCCGAGGAGAATTTGGAAATCCACATAAAACCAAATTTTACTGCTTTTGTGAGTCCAATTTAGAAATTCCGAGAGACACGGTTAATATCATGAAGTAAAAAATTTGGTCCAATAAGATAAAAATAATTTTTTGTGAATTGTAACTTTTTTCTTTTATTTACAATGTTTAAATGTAAATACGGTAATTAAGGGTAAAAATGATATTAATATTACCATAACACATGTCCTAATTATCTTGGACAATTGTATCTTGACCAAAAAAAAACTTTTATAATTTAGGTCCACTTGAATTAGATTAGGACATTTATTATTATTTAATTTGTAGAAGAGTTAAAAGAGTTAAAATCAAAGTTTAATAACTAAAACATTTTTAATATAGGGGTATACATAAGATAAATTTGATTGTAAATATTCATTAGAAATATCAAAAGATTTCCCAAATAATTTTATTTTATTTATAATTTTTAGACAAAAAATAATTTAATTTATTTATGACACAATGATGATGCAGTAATTAACTAATTAATGAAATATTAATATATTTGATATTATAAATATCAAAATAAATATAATTTGAGACTTTTTATGAATTAAACTAATTATCTGGGTTAATATGACATATTAGTACTGATTATATACATTTTTTTCGAAGTAATAATGCTGTTATGAAATTATTAAAAAAATACCCAATAGTCTCAAAATTGAAATAAAAGAGTTTTTAAAACAAATATTATATTATTAATTTATATTCTATTTCTAAAAATCTAACAGTCGGCCAAAAGACTTATATAATGATATTTGTATCATTAATGGACCACTTGAGGGTCTCTTTGAAGTTTATAGTAAGTTTATTGACTATAAAATATAAAAATACAAAGAGACATAGAAAGTGTCAAACTAATTAACTAAGAGTTAAAACTAAAAGATATGGTTAATAAAGTGACCCAAACCTGTCTAAAGCCTTTTGGTTGAGTGTTTTTCGACCTATACCCACCTCAAAATTTAAATAATTTACTTCGGAGCCATTAGAACCCGAATATGAATTTATTATAAAATAATATTTCTATCTTTTCCAAAGGTTCCCTTCACCCCTCTTATAAAAGGGAACTCCCCCTTATCTCAATTTCACATAATCAAAGCCTTTGGGCTCGGCCATCCTCTACCCAAATACCCTCTCAAATATCCTCCCTTCATAATATAGTCCTTCCTTTAGTCATAAATCCAACCCAAGGAGCCCTTTTGATCAAATCAAAAGGAAGAACCCGATAAAGAGGTAATGTTTTCACCACCCTCTTTCATGTTCCTTTCTTCTTCATCTTCTTCATTCTTTGTTATTTCCCATTCTAAAAAAATAACTCCAATTTCTTCTATAGAATGTGATTTTAATATAAATATGGTACAACCATATTCTGTATTCTATCGATCCTTTTAATGACATGTCACCATATGTGCGTACGTACAGATAACCATCTCCACGTCGTGGTGTAATTGTTATTCAATAAATTATTATTTGGATGGGTATAATAATGATGAGTAATTCATGTAAATAATAAATATAACATAATAATGATTCTGTATATATGATATACCATCCAATTATATATTATTTTAACATCAAAAGATTGATATTGTGACTCGTACGTACGTACGGACTACCGTCTCCACGAACGCGATGAGATTCATTCCCCATCGTATCCATTCAAGAATAATTCTCATTTGATGATTAAAAATAAATTTTACAGACTTGATATCATTCTGGATATAAATAAGATACAACCTATCCATAACAAACCCGACTTATGTAACAAAACATATAAAATAAAATGAGAATGTTAACACACAAACAATGATAATACTAAAATATTATTAACAAAGCATTAATAGAAGATCATATATGATATCATAATTATGTATATGGTTCTTTTATAACTTAATTAAAATGTTTTAACTATTATAAAAGAGTTTAACCTACCCTCGACCAAGGAAAAGTACATTGTAAGGGTTTATTTCACAATCTCTTCATTATCCGAGGTTGTTTATACGTAATTATCTACTGGGACCTCATTATAATCCTCATCCATGTTTCTTAAAAATGAATTTAAAATCATTCTTACTATTTGACAAACTATGGGAAAAATTCATTTATACCCTTGTTGACTTTTTATAAAATGTTTATAAAGGAATTTTTTGTCGTTTTCCAAAAAAGGTCATTTTTAACCATTTCGACAGAATTAAGGTAAGAATGTTTTTTAACTTATACGGCGGGTGCAGCTATTTTTTTCCCATGTGAAATCGTCAAAGCATCCCTTACAAGATTATAAGATAATTTTCAAAGTAAATGTTTGATTTTATAATTATGTGACTTTTAAATGGTTTCAAAAAATATATATTTCTCTCAAATATTTTTGATTTCATCTATGTCAACATCCTTTGATAGATTTTAAGATTATTTGAATTTGATTTATTATGAATAAAACATCCATATTGTATTGAAGGTTTTGTGATAAGTTTTACTATGGATGTGTTATTTTAATACCATTCATGGTTTATGGAGAAATTATTGACATTTCGTATTCTATTTTTAATAATAATGTTTATGTTATGTATAAACTTGTTCATATGAGGAATGCATTTGACTTAAAATATGATTGGTGGACACTACTATAGCTCCTTGATGCATCGGTAGGTATCACGAGACAAACTAGTGTCTTGGCACAAGGTCTTGAAAAAATCTTATTTGTAGTCTTGGCATAATGCCTTGGCTATGTTGTTATGATAGTCTGGTATTCTTCATTCTATCATTATGAAAGTGGTTATTAATATTGCATGTGATTATTCAACTAGTAGAATATCCATGTGAATATGTAAATGGAATTATTTCATTATAGCTTTTCCATATTTTCTTGAAGTTCAAGTTTAAAAGGAATTTTTTATTTATAAATTTCCTTAAATGTTTATGCTTATTTATGAATGTTTCTGCTATATTGTTATCCTTACTGAGAATCTGAGCTCACCCCTTTCAATGATTTATTTTTTCCAGTATGTGAAGAAGAAATTTATGAATGACCGTTAGGGATATTATGAGGGGATATGACGACAAGATGTAGTTGTAGTAGTTTTCACTTTATGATGTAATGTAAACTTTATGAATGTATTTTGTTATTCCAATGATACTAAACAAGCCGGTATTTTGAGACGTGATCTTTTGTGATCATGCTAATGTTATGTAATAAGGCACCAACTCTGGGTAACTGGGGTCGGGGAGTTACAGTTGGTATCATAGGAAGTATAATAAAAACCTTGTAAACTAGATTTAGATAAACCCTTATTAGAGTACATGGATCTAAGATGGACTTTGAGGATTAGTATAGAAGAACTTCCTAGAATTTTGGCATTGTAGAAATTTTATGAGTTTTCTGATAAATAAATCCATGTCTGGATACGAGCAGGTAAAGGTGGATATGGGAAAGATGTCCCTAGGGGTTAAACCCGAAAACACTGTTTTGAGCTAGACTCGAACGGGAACTGGTGCACGACAACGGGCCTTGCTGCACTCTTGGTTAGGACACTCCTGCGGGATATTCTTATTATAATTCTCATTTTCTTTACAAACCATTATGATGGGTTTATGATTATATACCTCCTCAATGAATTTTTTTATGATTATGGATTATTTCCACAAATATTTTAATTTATGTTAAGTGTTTTACAAGTATGGAATTATGTATTTTGATTCATAAACTGATCTAGTTTTTTTTTCAATTATTTAGAAATGGCGCCTAGTGGAAGAAATGGAAACTGTATCAATGAATGAACTCCATGTAAGGATTTCCCTCCTGCTCATGATAATTATAGTGGAGCTAGTGATGCAACTAATGTTGATCAACTAATAACCATACTGGGAAAACTCACTCAGGTTATGAATAATAACATTACCAGTATGGAGCACCCTGATCCATAGCGTTGAGGATCAATGTTAGATCGCTTCATGAGGAAACAATATCCAACATTCAATGGGAGTACATATCCCTTAGTAGATGAGAAATGGATAAATACCCTAGAAAAAATATTTCAGGATTTGGGGAGTAGTGAAAGGTAAAAAGTTATCATGGCAGTTTACCGCCTCACTGGAGATACTGATCAATGGTGGTCCTTGATTCAAAACACAAAGGATGATGATGAAGTATCAAATATGTAATGAATGGAGTTAAAATAACTTTTCTTAGAAAAATACTTTCCTCATGACCATCGAGTAGATATGGAAATGAAATTTCTGAGTCTGAGAAAAAAGGAGGATGAGAATGTCACAAAGTATGATGATAACTTTACAATGCTAGAAAGTTATGCTATAGATTATCTACATAACCTAAGAATTAATATTGATTGTTTCTTTGATTGTTAAAACCTTTTCTCCATCAAGAATTAGTCTCACAAACGTTCTCGTTGTACAAATATATTGTCTCATGTGCTATCAAGACAGAAAAAGAATTTTCTATGTCTTATGAATTTAAAGAAAATCAGGAGAAGAAGAGATCTGATGATCACTCTAGGAATGGAACTATGGGGAAGAAGGGGAAAGTTGAATATCCATCTTGCAGTAAATGTTGGATGAAACACCCCGGTACGTTCTTAAAAGGAATGGGAGTCTGTTACATGTGTGGTGAAAAAGTCCATGATGCTCGTGATTGTTAGGGGAAGAAGGAAGCTACTGATGTCCAATTCTATAATTTTATGGAGATGGTACATTATGAAAATTAATGTCCTAATCATTAAGGGAACATACCTCAGAAAAGGCCATGGGATCAAGGACAAGCTTATGGTATCACTACTGTTGAGTTAGAAGCACCGAAAGATGTGGTGGTAGTTAATTAAATGGTTTTCTCATGTTTAGAAAATTCATTATTTGATTCTGGATCATCTTATTGTATCATATATTCCCAGTTTGCTAAGAAAATTAGATATTTCCAATTTGATTTAACAAGGGAGTTGTCAGTTAAAACTCTTAAGGGAAGTATCATTGCAACAAATGTTTTGTGAATCAGTCCCCATTAGAGCACATAAATGTTCGTTATCTGCTGATCTCATCGTCATACCAATGATTGAATTTGATATAATCCTCGGTATGGATTGTCTTTTGGACCATGATGTAAAATTTTATTGTTAGAAGAAGTAGGTTACTATTTTTGATGATGATGATAAGGAACACATTATCTTTAGAGAGGAATCATCACCACCTAATTCTTACCTAGATCCACCCATAGTCACTCAACTAAATTAAATTGTTAGGGAGGAATAGAATGAAATGACTCTGAGTGAGTAAAGGAATGTTCTAATAGAGGATGTACCTATTATGAAAGAATAACTACATGTGTTTCCGAAAGATTTACCTGGACATCCTCCAGAACGAGAAGTTGAGTTTTCCATTGATTTAATTCTTATATCAAGGCCTATATCGAAGACCCCTTATAGAATGGCCACTGTGGAATTAATTGAACTAAATAAACAACTAGGGGAATTGAGTAATAAGGGATTTATTTGCCATAGTGTTTCTCCATGGAATTCCCCTATTCTTTTTGTTAAAAAAAAGTTGGATCCATGAGATTATGTATCTACAACAGGGAAATCAATTCTATAAAAATAAAGAACAATTATCCCCTACCTCACATTGATGGTTTGTTTGAAAAACATCATGGAGCTCAATACTTTTATAATATTGACCTTCGATCTGGATATCATCAATTGTGTGTGAAGAAGGAAGACATTCCGAAGACAGTATTTCAAACCAGGTACATGCATTACGATTTTATAGTAATGCCTTTTGGATTGAGTAATGCACCCTCTATATTCATGGATCTAATGAATAGTATTCTCATGGAATATCTCGGTCATTTTGTGGTGGAATTTATTGATGGTATCTTTGTATATATTAAATTCTACGAAGATCATGAAAATCACATGTACATTATCCTGAAGACTCTGAGAAGACATTAATTATATGGGAAGTTTAGCAGGTGTGAATATGGATTCAAGAGATTTATTCTCTTGGCCAAATTGTCTCTAAAGATGGTATCTCTGTTGATCCTTCTAAGACCAAGGCATTCCAAGAATGGAATATACCAAAGAGTATAACCGAGGTATGCAGTTGTATTGTTTTAGCAGGTTATTATCGACATTTCGTCCAGAATTTTGTCCGATTGGATAACCCATTAACAAAACTCACATGTAAAGGGGTTAAATTTGTTTGGACACCAGAGTGTAAAGAATGTTTTGAAGAACTGAATAGAAGATTTGTCAATGCTCCTATATTGACTCTACCATGAGGGAATGATGGGTTCGTTATTTATAGTGATGCATCGAAGAAAGGACTTGCTTGTGTACTAATGCAGAATGATAGAGTTATTGTCTATGCATCATGACAACTGAAAATTCATGAGCAAAACTATCCTACTCATGATATTGAGTTATCTGCTGTAATCATTCCTTTGAATATTTGGAGACACTATCTCTATCGTTAAAAATGGGAGATATATACTGATCACAAGAGTTTAAAGTATTTTTTCTCACAGAATGAACTCAACATGATTTAAAGGAGATGGCTTGAAATACACATGTATTGTAATTGTAAGATACACTACCAGCAGGGGAAGGAAAATAAGGTGGAAGATGCTTTATGCAGAATGGATCATAGAGTTTTGAACAAGATGAGAGTTGAAAAGGATCCTATATACATGGATCTAGTAAAGATGGATATGGGAATCACCATGGAAGGTGAAACCTCAATACTTTTTCAAATGGTTTCCGAACCATCTTTACTAGAAAGGATAGAGTTCTCATACTGTTGATGAAGAGTTTCAAAAGAAGATTAAAGCTGTGAATAATGGGAGATTGAGTGTCTTTGTGAATGAATTTGTAATTTTGAAATTTGGGAAGAGATTTTGTGTTCATAATATACATGATCTAAAAAGAGAGTTTTTGGATGATGCTCATAGTTCCAATTTCTATATACAAACTAGGAGCACCAAAATATATAGTGATTTGAAGGAACATTTTTGTGGGACAACATTAAGAGGGAGATTGCTGATTTTCTGTCAAGATGTATAGTTTTTTAACAAGTGAAAGCTGAAAGGCAACAGCCTGGAGGAGTCATGCAACATCTTCCCATACCTGGGTGGAAATGGGATAATATCACGATGGACTTTGTCATGGGACTACCAAAGACTCCTAGAAGGAATGTTTTAATATGGGTCATTGTTGATTGTCTTACCAAGTCATCACATTTTCTTGCAATAAGTGAAGATTTACCACTTGAACGTCTAGAAAGGCTATATATTAATGAAGTTGTGAGACTTCATGGAGTACCCCTATCTATTGTTTCTGATTGTGATCCCCATTTTACTTCAAGATTCTGGAAAAGTCTTCAAAAATACCTGGATACTGAACTTCATTTGAGCACTGCCTACCACCCCCAAACTAATGGACAACCAGAACGAACTATTCAAACCTTAGAAGACATGTTGAGATCATGCTCACTTGACTTTCAGGGTATGTGGGAGCAATATTTACCTCTGGTGGAATTTTCCTATAATAATTGCTTCCATTAATGTATTCAGATGGCACCATATAAAGCGTTATATGAAAAGGGATGTCGCACACCAACCAATTGGTATGATGTAAGGGAAAGAAAACTTGTAGTCCCAGAACTGGTGGAGGAAATGATGGAAAAGGTAAAGGAAATCCAAAACCACATCAAAGCATCTCAAAGTAGGAAAAAGAGATTTTCTAATAAACGAAGGAAGGATTTGGAATTTAAGGGAGGAGATCATGTTTTCTTGAAGGTATTTCCATGCAAGGGAGTTATATGTTTCAGTATGAAGGGTAAATTGAGTCCCAGGTACATCGTACCATTCAAAATTCTAGAACGAATTGGGGTTGTAGCTTACCGTTTGGAAACGCCGCCAAGTCTCTCCAAAAGTGCACTATGTGTTCCATGTATCATTGTTGAGGAAATAAATGCCTAACCCAATGCATGTACTCACCTATGAGGAATTAGAACTGGAACATGATCTGTCTTATTGCGAAGAGCCCATCAGGATTCCTGATACTAGAGAACAAGTACTGAGAACCCGGACGACTCGTCTAGTAAAAGTTTTGTGGAGAAACCATAAAATGGAAGAGGAAATGTGGGAACCCAAGGAATTTATGATGAAGAATCACCTGAGTCTTTTCATGTGGTAGTATTATAGAAAATTTGAGGAAGCAATTATTTGAAGGAGGGGAGAATGTATCACCCCAAGCTTCCACGATATGCTTCTCTTTGAATAATGAAATATCTTGTATTTTAGGCAACTTTGAGTTCTAACACACACGACAACCAATCAAACTAGCCGTTATGAATATTAATACACACTTTTAGAAATTTTATACATTTTACCATTCAAAATTGATGCCATTTTTGGATTTGGAATATCGAAATTAGCCTAGCGTAAAATTTTGGTGTTTTTCTGAAAACATACAATTTTTGATAAATAATGAATAAACACTAAGTTATTTTTTAAAACTATATTTTTATTTAAATAATTATTTATTTTATTTAAATTTTATTATGGTCAAAATAGATACATAATAACTATATAAGGTCAATGTAATCCAGTGGAGTTATTTTAGAATAATTTTAGCTATAGAAAAATTTTATTGAAATTTTCACCGTCTTTTACCCACCTCCTAGGAGAATTTGGAAATTTACATGAAACATAATTTTACCACTTCTAGGATTTGAATTTCGAAAATCCATGAGAGAAGGATAATATAAATGAGTAAAATGTGGTTTAATTTGATAAAAATAATATTTTATGAATAGTAACTTTATTTTATTTTATTTACCTCGGTTAAAAGTATATATGGTAATTAAGGGTAAAAATGATATTAATATTACCCTAAGTCATGTCCTAATTTTATTGGAAAAGTTTTTGTCGACCAAAAACAACTATATGAATAAAATATAAACATTTTGGTCCACTTGTATTAGATTTGGACATTTATAATTATTTAATTCAAAGAAGTGTTAAAAGAGTTAAAATCAATGTTTAATTACTAAAACATTTTTAATATAGTGTTATACATAGGATAAATTCGATAATAAATATTCATTAGAAAGATAAAAATATTTCCTACATAATGGTATTTTATTTATAATTTTTAGACACTAAATAAGTTAATTTATTTATGGCACAATGGTGATGCAGTAATTAACTAATTAATGAAATATTAAAATAATTGATATTATAAATATCCAAATAATTGTACTTTGAGACACATTATGAATTAAACTAATTTTATTGGTCAATATGAAATGTTAGGACTTATTATGTAAATTTTTTTCAATGTAATAATGCTGTTATGAAATTATCAAAAACAAAATACCCAATAGTGTCAAAATTTAAATAAAAGTGTTTTTAAAAAAATAATATATTATTAATTTATATTCTATTCATAAAAATCTAAGGATAGGGCAAGAGACTTAAATAATGATAGGTGTGTCATTAATGGACCTGTTGGTGGTCTTTTTGAAGTTTATAGTATGTTTATTGACAATATAATAAAAAAATTCAAAGAGACATGGTATGTGTCAAACAAATTAACTAAGAGTTAAAACTAGAAGATAAGGTTAATAATGTGACCCAAACCTGTCTAAAACCTATTGGTTGAGTGGTTTTAGACCTATCCCCACCTAAAAAATTAAATTATCTACTTTTGAGACAATATAATACGAATATGAATTTATTATAAAATAATATTTTTTGTTTTTCCAAAGATGCCCCTCACCCCTCTTATAAAAGGGCACTCCCCCTTCTCAAAATTTCACATCATCAAATATGTTGGGCTCGTCCAAACTCTTCCCAAATAACCTATAAAATAACCTCTCTTCATCATAGAGGCATTTCATTAGTCAGAAAGTTAACCTATGGATCTTTTTTGATTAAATCAAAAGGAAAAACCTGAAGAAGAGGTAAGGTTTTCACGATCCTCTATCAATTTACTTTCTTCTTCAACTACTTATTTCTTTGTTATTTCCCATTATAAAATAATAAATCCAGTAACATATATATACTGTGATGTTATTATAAATATGGTACTACCATATTCCATATTTCTTATCCATCCTTTGAATGACATTTCACAATACGTGTGTATGTATGGCTTACCGTCTCCACGTCGTGGTTTAATTATAATTCAATAAATTATTATTTGGATGGGTATAATAATGATGTGTATTTCAAGTAAATAATAAATATAACATAATAGTTATTCATTATATATGATATACTATCCAATTATATATTATTTTAATATCAAAAGAATGATATTGTCACTCGTGAGTACGTACGGACTAACGTCTCCACGAACATGATGAGATTCATTCCACATCGTATCCATTCAAGACTAATTCTCATTTGATGATTAAAAATAATTTTTGAGGACATGATATCATTCTGGATAAGAATAATATACAACCAATCTGTAACAAACACGACTTCTGTAACAAAAAATATAATAGAAAACAAGTTAGTTAACACCCGAAACGACGATAAAACTAAAATATTATTAACAAATAATTAATAGAAGATCATATATGATATCATAATTATGTAAATGGTTCGTATATAACTTAATAACAATGTTTTAACTATTATACAAGAGTTTAACCTACCCTCAACTGAGGAAAAGTACAAGGTAACAGATTATTTTACAATATCTTCATTATCCGAGGTAGTTTATACGTAATTATCTACATGGACCACTTTATCATCCACATCCTTGTTTCTTAAAAATGTATTTCAAATCAATCTTACTATCTTACAGACTATGGGTTAATGTCATTTATACCATTTTTTAATTTTTATAAGATGTTTATAAAGGATTCTGTCTATCGTTTTCCAAACAAGGTCCTTTTTATCCTTTTCGACATAATTTAGGTAAGAATTTTGATTAACTTATATGGCAGGTGTGACTATTTTCCGTCGTTATAAAATCATTTAAGCTTCCCTTACAAGCTTATAAAAAGATTTTAAATTTAAATGTTTTATTTTATAATTATGTGACAATTAAATGATTTCAAAAAAGAGATATTTCTCTCAAACAGTTTGGATTTCTTCTTTGTCAACATCCTTTGATGGTTTTTATGATCATTTGAAGATGATTTATTATGATACCAAACTTACATATTCTATTGAATATTTTGTGATATGTTTGACTGTGGATTTGTTATTTTTATACCATTCATGGTTTATGGACAAAGTATTGACATTTCATATGCTAGTTTTAATACAAATGTTTATGGTATGTTTAAACCTATTCATATGAGGAATGCATTAGATTAATATGTGATGGTTGGGCCCACTATAGCTCCTCGATGCATCGGTAGGTCTCATAAGACAAACTAGTGTCTTGACACAAGGCCTTGACAAAATATTATTTGAATTATTGGCACGAGGCCTTGGCTATGTGGTTATGATAGTCTGGAATTATGCATTCCATCATTATGAATGTGGTTATTGTTATTTCATGTTATTATTCGACTAGTAGAATATCCATGTGAATAAGTAAATGGAATTATTTTATTTTATCTTTTCCATATTATGCTGAAGCTCATGTTTAAAAGGCATTTGTTTTAGTTATACATTGCCTTAAATGTTAATGCTTATTTATGAATGATTCCGCTATATTGTTATCTTTACTGAGCATCTGAGCCCACCCCTTTCAATGTTTTATTTTTCCCAGTATTTGAAGAAGTAATTTATGAATGACTTGCAGTGATATTATGAGGGGATATGAAGACAACATGTTTTTGTAGTAGTTTTCACTTTATGATGTAATGTATACTTTATGAATGTATCTAGTTATTCCAAGGCTACTAAACTAGTCGATCTTTCGAGACTTGATCTTTTGTGATCATGACAATGTTATGTAATAAGGCACTGACTCTGGCTAACTAGGGTCGGGGCGTTACAGTTGGTATGATAGGAAGTGTAGTAAAAACCTTGGAAACTAGATTTAGATAAACTCTGATTACAGAACATAGATCTAAGATTGACATTGAGGATTAGTATAGAAGAACTTCCTAGAATTATGATATTGTAGAAATTTTGTGAGTTTTCTGAGCAATACATCCCTATCTAGAAACGATCATGTAGAGGCGGCTCTGGCATAGATTTACCTAGGGGTAAAACTGGAAAACAACGCTTTGAGCAAGACTCAAACGGAAACTGGTGCACAACAATGGGCCTTTCTGCACTCTTGGATACGACACTCTCGAGGGATATTCTTATGATAATTAACATTTTATTTACAAACTATTATGAAGGGTTTATGAGTATATACCTCCTAAAAGAATTTTTTTATGATTATGGAGTATATCCATAAATAGTTCAATTTATGTTAAGTGTTTTACAGTATGGAATTCTGTATTTTGATTCGTAAACTGATCTAGTTATTTTCAATTGTTTAGAAATGGCGCCTAGATGAAGAATTGGAAACTGTATCGATGCACGCACTACATGTAGGGATTGACCTCCTGATCAAGATAATTATAGTGGAGCTGGTGATGTAACTAGTTCTGATCAACTAATCACCATACTGGGACAACTCACTCAAGTTATGAATAATAACCTTACCTGAATGGAAAACCCTGATCCACAACGTAGAGGATCGATGTTAGATAACTTCATGAGTCAAAAACCTCCAACATTCAATGGGAGTAAAAATACCTTAGTAGTTGAGAAATGGATAAATTCCCTAGAGAAAATATTTCAGGATTTGGGGTGTAGTGAAAGGGAAAAAGTTAACATGGAATTTTACCGCCTCACTGGAGATGCTGATCAATGGTGGTCCTTGATTCAAAACACAAAGGATGATGAGGAATTATCATATATTTAATGGAGGGATTTGAATGAAATTTTCATAGAAAAATACTTTCCTCGTGACCAATGAGCAGATATGGAAAGGCAATTTCTAAGTCGGAGACAAAAGAAGTATGAGAATGTCACAAAGTATGAGGATAAATTTACAAGGTTATCAAGGTATGCTCGAGATTATATACGTAACCTAAGAATTAATATTGATAATTTCGTTCATGGGTTAAAACCGTTTCTCTGTCGAGAATTAGTCTAACAAACCTTCTCGTTGTACGAAGATATTGTCTCATGTGCTATCAAGACAAAAAAGGAATGCTCTATGTTTTATGACTTTAAAGCAAACCAGGAGAATAAGAGATCTGCTGATCCCTATGGGAATGGAAATATGGGGATGAAGGGAAAAGTTGAATATCCATATTACATTAAATGTGGGAAGAAACACCCTTATACTTTCTTAAATGGAATGGGAGTCTGTTACAAGTGTGGTGAAAAGGCCACCAAGCTCGTGATTGCAAGGTGAAGAAGGAAACTACCAATGTCCAATGCTATAATTGTAGGGAGATGGTACATTATTCAAATGAATGTCCTAAGCGTCAGGGGAAATTACCTCAGAAAATCCAAGGGATCAAGGCCAAGATTAAGCTATCACTACTACCGATGTAGAAGCTTTGAAAGACATGGTAGAAGGTAATTTAATGGTTTCCTCAAGTTTAGAAAATGCCTTATTTGATTCTAGATCATCATATTGTTTCATATCTTCCTAGTTTTCTAAGAAAATTAGATATTCCCAATTTGATTTAACAAGGGAGTTGTCAGTTAAAACTTCTAAGGGAAGTATCATTGCAACAATGTTTTTTGAATCAATCCCCATTAGAGAACATAGAGGTTCTTTATCCACTGATCTCATCGTCATACCTATGATTGAATTTGATATAATCATTTGTATGGATTGGATTTCATACCATGATGCAAAAATTTATTATAAGAAGAAGGAGGTTTCTATTTTTGATGATGATGATAAGGAACACCTTATCTTTAGAGCGGAATCATCACCAACTAATTCTTACCTAGATCCACCCCAGTAGCTTAACTAAATTCAATTATTATGGAGGAAGAGAATGAAATGACTATGGGTGAGGAAAGTAATTTTCAAATAGAGGATGTACCTATTGTGAAAGAAAAACTAGATGTGTTTCCAGAAGATTTATCTGGACATCCTCCAGAACGAGACATTGAGTTTTCCATTGATTTAATTCCTGGATCAAGGCCTATATCAAAGATCCCTTATAGAATGTCCATTGTGGAATTAGTTGATGTAAAGAAACAACTAGTGGAATTGAGTAATAAGGGAATTATATTCCCTAGTGTTTCTCCATGGGGAGCCCCTGTTCTTTTTTGTTAAAATGAAATATAGATCTATGAGGTTATGTATCGACTACAAGGAAATCAATGCTATAAAAATAAAGAACAATTATCCCCTACCTCGCATTGATGATTTATTTTACCAACTTCATGGAGATCAATACTTTTCTAAGATTGAACTTCGATATGGATATCATCAATTGTGTGTTAAGAAGGAAGAAATTCTGAAGTCATCATTTCAAACCAGGTACAGGCATTACAAGTTTATAGTAATGCCTTTTGGATTGACTAATGCACCCTCTATATTCATGGATCTAATGAATAGAGTTCTCAAGGAATATCTCAATGATTTTTAGTGGTATTTATTGATGATATCTTGTTATATTTCAAAAGATATGAAGATTATGAAAATCACTTGCGCATTATCCTGAAGACTCTGAGAAGACATGAATTATATGGGAAGTTTAGCAAGTGTGAATTCTAGCTTTAGGATATTTCTTTTCATAGCCATATTGTCTCTAAAGATGGAATCTATGTTGATCCTTCTAAGACAAAGGCAATCCAAGAATGTCCCGCACCAATGAGTATAACTGAGGTACAGAGTTTTATTGTATTAACAGGTTATTATCGATGTCTTATCCAGAATTTTGCTCGATTGGCTAAACCATTAACAAAGCTCACACGTAAAGGGATTAAATTTGTTTGGAAAAAAGAGTGCAAAGAATGTTTTGATTAACTGAAGAGAAGATTAGTCAATGCTCCTATATTGACTATACCAACTGGGAATGATGGGTTCGTTATTTATAGTGATGCATCGAAGAAAGGGCTTGGTTGTGTCCTTATGTAGAATGATAGTGTTATTGTCTATGCATCACGACAATTGAAAATTCATGAGCAAAAAAATAATACTCATGTTCTTGAGTTAGCTGCTGTAATCATTGCTTTGAACATTTGGAGACACTATCTTAATGGTGAAAAGTGTGATATTTATACTGATCACAAGAGTTTGAAATATATTTTCTCACAGAAAGAACTCAACATGTGGAAAAGGAGATTGCTTTAACTACACAAGGATTATAATTGTACGTTACCCTACCACCGGGGATGGAAAATAATGTGGCATATTCTTTGAGAATAAGGGAACATAGAGTTTTGAACAAGATGATAGTTGAAAAGGATCCTATATACATATTTCTAGTTATGATGGATATGGGAATCACCATGGAAGGTGAAACCTCAATAATTTTTCAAATGGTTGTCGAACCATCCTTACTAGAATGGTTAAAGAGTTGTCAGACCGGTGATGAGGAGTTTAAAAACAAGATTAATGCTATGAATGATGGGAGATTGAGTGAATTTGTGTATGAATATGGAATTTTGAAATTTGGGAAGAGACTTTGTGTTCATAATATACCTAATCTAAAAAGAGAGTTGATGGATGATTCTCATAGTTCCAATTTCTCTATACACCCTAGGAGCACCAAAATGTATAGATATTTCAAGTAACATTTTTGGTGGGACAACATGAAGTGGGAGCTTGCTGATTTTGTGTCATGATGAATGGTTTGTCAACAAGTGAAAGCTGGAAGGAAACAGCCTGGAAGAGTCATGCAACATCTTCCCATACCTGAGTGGAAATGGGATAATATCATGATGGACATTGTCATGGAACTACCAAAGACTCCTAGAAGGAACAATGTAATATGGGTCATTGTTGATCGTCTTACCATGTCAGCACATTTTATTTCTATAAGGTAAGATTTACCACTTGTACGTCTAACAAGGCTATATATTAACGAAGTTGTGAGATTTCATGGATTACCCCTATCGATTCTGTCTGATCATGATCCCAATTTTACATCAAGATTAAGGAAAAGTCTTGAGAGAGATCTGGATAGAGAACATCATTTGAGCACTGCCTACCACCCTCAAACTGATGGACAATCAAAAAAGAACTATTCAAACCTTAGAAGACATGTTGAGATCATGCTCACTTGACTTTCAGGGTATGTGGGACAATATTAAACTCTGGTGGAATTTTTCTATAGTAATAGCTTACATTCATGTATTAAGATGGCACCATATGACGCGTTATAAAGAAAGAGATGTCACAAACTATCATGTTGGTATGATGTTGGGGAATGAAAACTTGTAGGCCCAGAACTAGTGGAGGAAACGATGGAAAAGGTAATGGAAATCCAAAACCACATCAAAGCAGCTCAAATTAGGCAGAAGAGCTATGCCAATAACCGAAGGAAGGATTTGGAATTTTAGGTAGGAGATCATGTTTTCTTGATGGTTTCTCCATGCAAGGGAGTTATAAATTTCTGTAAGAAGGGTAAATTTAGTTCCAAGTAAATCGTACCATTCTAAATTCTAGAATGAATTAGGGATGTAGCATACAGTTTGGAAATGCCAGCAAGTCTCTCAAAAAGTTCACGATGTGTTCCACATATCACTGTTGAGGAAATACATGCCTGACCCAATGCATGTACTCACCTATGAGGAATTAGAACTGGAACCCGATCTGTCTTATTGCAAAGTTCCCGTCAGGATTCTTGATACAAGAGAACAAGTACTGAGAAACCGAACGACTGGTCCAGTAAAAGGTTTGTAGAGAAACCATAAAATGGAAGAGGCTACGTGGGAACCCAAGGAACTTATGATAAAGAATCACCTATATCTATTCATGTGGTAGTATTCTAGAAATTTCAAGGATGAAACTATTTGAAGGAGGGGAGAATGTAACACCTCATGCTTCCACAGTACAATTTTCTTTGAATAATGCAATAGTTTGCATTGTATGCTACTTCGAGTTCTATCACACAACACTACCAATCAAACTAGCCGTTATGAAAATTAATACACACTTTTGAGAATTTTAGACAGTTTATCTTTCACAATGGTCTTCATTTTTATATTCGTAATATCTAAATTAGTCTACGGTGAAATTTTGGTGTTATTCTGAAAACATTCAATTTTTTATGAATAGTGAAAAAACATTAAGTTATAGTTTAAAACCGAATTTTTATTTAAATAATTACTTATATTATTTAAATTTAATTATGATTAAAATAGATACATAATACCTATATATGCTTAATGTAATTCGGTGGAGTTAGTTTAGAATAATTTTAGATATATAAAAATTTTATTGAACATTTCACCGTCTTTTACCCACCTCCTAGGAAAATTTGGAAATTCACATAAAACATAATTTTACCACTTATGTGAGTGGAATATCAAAAATCCAAGAGACACGGTTAATATCAAGGATTAAAATGTGGTTCAATAAGATAAAAATAATTTTTGGTAAATAGTAACATTTTACTTTTATTTATCACGGTTAAAAGTAAATAGTGTAATTAAGGGTAAAAATGATATTAATATTACCCTATCACATGTCCTAATTCTATTTGACAAGTGAATATCAACCATAAAGAACCTTAGGAATATAATATTATCATTTAGTTCCACTTGTATTAGATTAGGACATTTATTATTTTTTAATTCAAAGAAGAGTTAAAAGAGTTGAAATCAGTGTTTAATAACTAAAACATTTTTAATGAAGTGTTATACATTAGATAAATTAGATTATAAATATTCATTAGAAAGATAATAAGATTTCCAACATAATTTTATTTTATTTATAATTTTTAGACACTAAATAATTAAATGTATTTATGACACAATGGCGATACAATAATTACCTAATTAATGAAATATTAAAATAACGGTTATTATAAATATCAAAATAAATGTAATTTGAGACTTTTTATGAATTCCAATAATTTTATAGGTTACTATTACATATTAGGACTGATTATTTAAATTGTTTTCGAATTAATAATGTTGTTATGAAATTTTAAAAAACAAAACACCCAATACTGTCAAAATTGAAATAAATGATTCTTTAAAACAAATATTATATTATTATTTTATATTCTATTACTAAATATATATGGGTCGTCCAAGATACTTAAAAAATGATAGGTGTGTCATTAATGGACCACTTTTGGGTCTCTGGGAAGTTTATAGTATGTTTATTGACTATATGATATAAAAATACAAAGAGACATGGTAAGTGTCAAACTAATTAAGTAAGAGTTAAAACAAAAAAGATAAGCTTAATAAAGTGAACCAATCCTGTCTGAAACCTATTGGTTCAGTGGTTATCGACCTATCCCCCCCTCATCCTTTATATATCCCACTTTGGAGCAATTATAACCCGAATATGAATATATTATAAAATAATATTTTTAGATTTTCAAAAGATACCCCTCACCCCTCTTATAAAAGGGAACTCACCCTTCTCTCAATTTCACATATTCAAAGGCTTTGGGCTCGGCCAAAATCTGCCCTAATACCCTCTCAAATATCCTCCCTTCATTTTATAGGCCTTCCTTTAGTCAAATAGCCAACCAATGGAGCCCTTTTGATCAAATCAAAAGGAAGAACCCAAAAAAGAGGTAATGTTTTCACCACCCTCTTTCAAGTTACATTCTTCTACAACATCTTCTTTCTTTGTTATTTCCCATTCTAAAATAATAACTCCAGTATCTTCTATATGCAGTGATGTTATTGTAAATATTGTACAACCATATTCATTATTCTATCCATACTTTCAATTACATGTCACCATACGTGCGTGCGTACGGTTTACCGTCTCCACGTCGTGGTGTAATTGTTATTCAATAAATTATTATTTGTATGGGTATAATAATGATGTGTAATTCATGTAAATAATAAATATAACATAATAATGATTTTTTATATATGATATACCATCCATTTAAATATTATTTTAATATAAAAAAGAATGATATTGTCGCTCGTGCCTACGTAAGTACTACCGTCTCCACAAACGTGATTAGATTCATTCCCCATCATATCCATTGAAGAATAATTCTCATTTGATGATTAAAAATAATTTTTAAGGACTTGATATCATTTTGGATAGGAAGAAGATACAACCTATCAATAACAAACACGACTTATGTAACAAAACATATAAAATAAAATGAGGAAGTTAACACCGGAAACGACGATAATACTAAAATATTATTAACAAACCATTAATATAAGATCAGATATGATTTAATAATTATGTATATGGTACCTATATAACTTAATAACAATGTTTTAACTATTATACAGGTGTTTAACCTACAATCGACCAAGGAAAAGTACAGGGTAAGAATTTATTTCACAATCACTTCATTATCCAAGGTTGTTTATACGTAATTATCTAATGGGACCTCTTTATCATCCACATCTATGTTTCTTAAAAATGTATTTCAAATCATTCATAATATTTTACAGACTATGGGTTAAAGTCATCTATACCCTTTTTGACTTTTTATAAGAAGTTTATAAAGGAATATTTCTGTTGTTTTCCAAACAAGGTACTTTTTAACATTTTCGACAGAATTAAGGTAAGAAAGTTTTTTTAACTTATATGGACGGTGCTGCTATTTCCTGCCATTATAAAATCATCGATGCTTCACTTAAAAGCATATAAGAAGATTTTCGAAGTAAATTTTTTATTTTATAATTATGTGACTTTTAAATTATTTCCAAAAAGATACATTTCTCTCAAATTGTTTTGATTTCATCTATGTCAACATCTTTTAATGGATTTTAAGCTTATTTGAAGGTGATTTATTATGATAAAAAACATCCATATTGTATTGAAGATTATGCAATATGTTTGACTATGGATGTGTTATTTTTATTCCATTCATGGTTTATGGAGAAAGTATTGACATTTCATATGCTAGTTTTAAAACGAATTTTTTTGTTATGTTTAAATCTGTTAATATAAGTAATGAATTTGACTAAATATCTGATGGGTGGAACCTACTATAGCTCCTCAATGCATCAGTAGGTCTCATGAGAAAAAATAGTGTCTTGGAAAAAGGCCTTGACAAAATCTTATTTGTAGCCATGGCATGAGGCCTTGGATATGTGGTTATGATAGTCTAGCATTATATATTCCATCATTATGAAAGTTGTTATTGATATTGCATGTGATTAAGAGACTAGACGAATATCCATGTGAATAAGTAAATGTAATTATTTCATTTTATCTTTTCCATATTATGTTGAACATCAAATTTAAAAGGCTTTTGTTTTAGTAATAAATTGCCTTAATGTTTGTGCTTATTTATGAACGTTTCTGCTATATTGTTATCTTTATTGAGCATCTGAGATCACCACTTTCAATGTTTAATTTTTCCCAGTATGTGAAGAGGAAAATTACGATTAACCTGTAGGGATAGAATGAGGGGATATGAAGACAAGATGCTATTGTAGTAGTTTTCAATTTATGATGTAATGTAAACATTATGAATGTATCCAGTTATTCCACGGCTACTAAACTAATCGTTCTTCTAAGACATGATCTTTTTTTATCATGACAATGTTATGTAATAAGGCACCGACTTTGGGTAAATGGGGTCGGAGCGTTACACGCTAGGTTCGGCTCAGTTCGCTGGGCCCGGCCCAGCGGACTGTAGGCGGGATTAGGCCTGGTGGTCATTGCGTAGGCAACTAGGCCCGAATACCGGGGGCCAGTTCGGCCAGCGTCGTGAGTGGCGCAGCTTAGGGTGATTCAGCCCGGAAGGCCGAGCCCATTCGGGAAACGATGCCACGAAGACGCAGTGGGCTGGCTCGGGTGGCTGGCGCGGCTCGGCCAGTTCGGCTGGAAGCTGGGGAGCGGGCAGGCCATGTGGGGCGCGAGCAGTGTGCGTGCATGCCGGGGGGGAGGGCGCCATGCACCATGCGGGTAGGAGGAAGGTTGCTAGAAGGGTGGGGGTAGGCCGACGGGGCACGTGGTCAGGCCGCAGGGAACACGGGGCAGTGCCCAGGGAGGCTGGCGGGGTGTCGGGCAGTTCGTGGGGCAGGCCGCAGGGCACGGGCAGTACGCAGGGATGCCGGCAGGGCGCAGAGTAGTGCTCAGGAAGGCCAGAGGGGCATGGGACGGCAGCCGGGGGTGGCAGTGTAGGCCGGTTCGCCACGGCTCGGGCTAGTGCAGGCTGACAGTGTTTGGCAGGGAACACCAGTGTGCTGCGGGGGCAGCATGGTTCACGGAGACCGTTGGTAGCATGACTTTTGTGGTTTCCGCCTTCGTTGCCTCATTGTCGCTTCTAATATCACAACTTGGAAGATAACAGATGGAGGGTGTCGGGCCATGTTAGGTTGGCACACACCCTCTATGTTTAGGGAGGTATCATTTTGATTATCAATCAAAGTAAATAAATAATAACATGTCCTCAAAAATCCATTTTTATGCGATGATGAAACTAAGAAAAGGGTATAATAATATCAAGAAATAAACCCCCTACCTTACTCGAAGTTGGTTGACGTTGGCAGAAAAAGACGGATGTCATTCTTTGATGGAGTCACAGAAGAAGACGTAAAGGATCGTTGTTCTTCCCGTCTGCCAAGCACTTCCAATACTAAGACGTATTGGCTCATTGACTATGCTCCACGTCGATAGGTGTCCGACGAAGAAGCTGAAGAAGGTCGGTGTTCTTCGTTCTTCGTTGGAGAAGGCATAATACTCCATGTGTTGGACGTCACGTCAGTTTCCCAGCGTTTCGTCGCTTGGTGAAATCATCACAAAACCTCCCCCATGCTTCCTTTGAATAGAAGAGGGAGGGAGGTAGGTAATGATCATTGGAATTTATGATGATTCATTTATTAGGAACCATCCTAAATTCTAACGACACGGTTACAAAAAATTAAAGGGAGCAAGTCAATTAAGTTACGCGGGCACAATTTAAGAGGACCATTGGCTTTAATTAAGGGGGGGATTCCAAGAGGCTCCCCCTCATTAATGAGGGGAGTTGAGAGGTTTTCCTCTCCTCCCATTAATAGGGGAGTTATGCCCCGTGTGGTCCCCAACTCATTTATCCTCACATTGGAGGTTTAGATTGGGGGGGCCCCACCACCAAAACCTCTCATGGGAGGTTAAGGTGCAGTGGTCCCACCTCCAAATCCCTTCAGGAGGTTTTAACCACCAAACCTCTACATGTAGGCTAAAAATAAAATAAAGTTTTATCTCACTTTATTTTATAAATTTTTTTATAAAAACCCAAAATCTATCATTCACTCTAGACCAATTGCAGTTGAGGTGAATGTCTCTTTAAGAGAATACCGGTGCTGCGAGTTTAATGGTGCTTCAGATTTCAATTCTGAGCACCGGTTAAAAAGTTACAAAACATCGCCCACGCGTTTACTAAACGTACATGAAAAAAAGTTCAGAAATTTTTTCAGTCACCCTCTACTCACGCAGGTCAAGGTTAGGCTCTTCCCAGGTGAAACACGCCCCAAATAACCCAACTGTAATCTCATATTTTCAATCCAATTTTCCATTTACATGTTATGAATTTAACAATAAAGAAATTTTCACCTAATTATTTTATTAGTGACCAAAAACTAACATTCACTGGTGGCCTGCACCGGCCAATGTTACTATCTTCTTAATGTAAGCATACACTCATGAGATTAGTGGTTGTATCAAATTTTTAATCCATGTTACCGTTTGTGATTTTTACGCATTTCAAAAGTAAAATAAATTATTTAGTTATTTTATTTACGATTATGACATTTTTGGGTTTCCTAATAGGAGGCCTGTGCCGAAAAATCTTAAGCCGTTCCAACGGTAAACCGACCATCCTGAGCGCATCACTGCCCTTAGATTTCTGATCCGAGATACCGCTAATGAGTTATTCTAGTTTCTCCGGAAAACTGCTTAAGAGCGTTAACTTAAGCTTAACAAAAACTCCGACGGATAATTTCAGGCACTCCGGGCCTTGAAATCGCGCGCCTTCAGATTTCGCGGACCCATAAGATTCCCATTTAATGAAACAAAATTCACATGGAAATTCTGGGTGTTTACATGAAAATTTAGAAATAAAACATTTTAGTGTGGTTTAAGGAAATAATTGAAGTGTTTTTAAAGAGGAACATAATTTTTTTTTCATAAAATGAAAAATTATTAAAAAATGTTTTTCATGATAAAACGTTTCTTTAAAAATAATTATGGATTAAATCATATTTTGGAGTGCTCTAGAAACTGGTTAATAAATATAGCAGTTCAACTAAATTAGTCGTGTTTATCGGGAGGAATTGATAAGGGATCCTCATTAAAACTTGTATAAACACATAAAATAATGTTCTCACGATCATTATATAGTATTTTTGAATATATAAAAATAATTAATAAGAAATATACTATTTTATATAATCAGTAAATTTGAGTAATGATGGAGAATGTGGAACCTGATGGAAAAACAGGGGTTCTGGTAGTATCTCTTACCACTTTGTAATCAATCGAAGCATATTCCCCAATATGAATAATCATAAAATGATACATATAATACAATGAATGTAATGTAATTAATTTTATGTCTCATTGATGGATATTATACATACACCACACAAAATACACAGTTGCGAGTAATGCATATCTCATGGAAATGAATGTGAATTGAGAACACAGTTACGTTATGTTTGAATGTGTTCTTCACTTGATCTTCATGTCTTGTATAATCAAATTAAATAAGTAAATAAATAAATTATTTTATTTTTATGTATTTATTTTATTATTATTTTTTATTATGTTCATTTATTACTTTATTAATGAGTTATAGAGTTTAATTTCATTGTTAGGATGATGCATTTACATTGTTCACATGTTCAGTTTACTTGTAAATGATTATTGATGTTCATGTGGAATGGGTAAAATTATCCTGATTTAAATTTATATTATATTAGCGAAAATAAAAAATAATAATTGTTCTTATAATTCATTTTGTTATATGTTATGAAGCTGATTCATTGGATAAACCATTATTGATAATCATTTTTATTATTTTGGTGGTCTTTCGGTCATCATGAACTTGTTTTGTCGTATACATTAATATTTTGAATATAAAATTCTTAACAAACAATAAAAAAAATCAGTTAATATTTTATATTCTCGTTTAATCCAAAATTTGTTTCATGACTCAACTTGATGGATAAAAAGATGAATTAAAATCCATCATCCATGAAGGTTGTAAATCAACACCTCATAGATGATGATTTCCTTTTTAAACTACTAGAGAGGGAGAGAGAAAGAAAAGTGTTTGATGAAGGATAATCCATTAAAATGATATCATTATATATATATATATATATTATTCTATAGTCTTTATTGTGATTTGGATATAAGAGGTGAGGAGAGGATGTGAAATGAAAAAAACTTGAATGAAATTTAAATTAAAAAGAAAGAGGTCAATACCTATTGATTTCTCTACATTTTTAACCTACTTAAAGCCCTTGGTATTGTGCATTTTATTGGACTAGAATATATTAGACATGGGGAAGATCCTTAGGAAAAGTGCTCGGTAGAATTTGTTCCAGGATAAAATATTATAAGGTGTGGGCCGAATGGTTTGTCTGGGGTTATATTTATATTTTAGGAGAGATGTGTTTTCTGTATATTTTATTAAATTGTCTTATTTTTGTTGTAGACTGAAAATTCTTAGAATTATCAAAAAATATTTTAAAATAAAAAATTATATTTCTATATTATAAGATTACATCATTCATATATCACATATGACTCAATAATTCATCTATTTAAAATTTATTGTAAAATATGGTATTTTAGTATTCACAAATATTTTGTTTATTTTTTAAAAATACAAACAATTGACCATAATCATTTTATTTTATGTTGAATTAAAAAAATAAACTACTTTTTATGGAAATATTTTATTATATTGATATTTTTAATTTTTAATTAAATTCATTATTTACATGAAAAATATAGATTTTAAATTTATAATTCATTTTATAACTCTTTGAAAAATTATATATGGTCGCGTAAAATAATCGAAAAATTATAAGACCACTAAAAATTAATTTATCAATAATTTTCTTGAAAGGAAATTTTATTTTAAACCATTTTATTATTTATAAACATGTAATTAAATATTTCAGACTTTCAAAAACACCAACAAATAATTCTTAATTTTTAAAATATTCACTTACTTATACTATGATATAATTATATCATACCATCATTTATTATATTCATAAATTTTAATTATACATTAATGGCTGCAGTAACTATTCATTTTGATGATTTATAATTAATACAGGTCAATTACAATTCATAATGGTGACATTACTAATTCGCAGGGTCAACTTACAATTCACCAAATAAATAAGTTGATTCAATAAGAATTTAAATATCATATTGAATGAAACAGTATATGAATATTTTTCAAAAATCAATTAATTGAAGAGGAAAATTTATGTATAATTCCAATCTAGCAGTTGCGGCAAGAAATCCGGTAAAAAGAATATTCAAAACATCATTAATAATTTATATCAAATTTTATTATATAAAAATTATTCCAATGATACAAATTTGTTTAATATATTTATAATTGATCTATGATTACATTAAAAATACTTTTTATTTATAATAATTAATCAAATTTATAAAATAGTTCTTATATAAAATGAGATATTTTTCATCATTTCTAAAAAAACCACACATCTCAAAGGAAAACTGAATATTCACCGAAATTTAATTCTGAAAACCAAAATTCAAAAGTGATGATTTAATTTCCAAAAAAAAATTAATTTCATTATAAATATATTTTATTATGTTAAAACATTATAAATAACATTTCATATTAGTTATTAATATTAGTAATACTATGTTTATCAATTTGGATATATCTATCCCTTTAAAATAATTATAATAAAATTTATTTTTTCACAGAGACTCAATGTTTCATGCATTATAGGTTGTATAAAATATATTTTGAAACCATTTTAGTGTTAAATTATCCCCTCCTAAAATAAATAGTATCCTATCAATTTTAAATTTTACATTGAGAAACGAAAAAAGGGTAGTTAATAGAAAATAAATTTTGGAAAACTGAAACCAAAAATAGGGAAAAGAAAATATAATGTTCCTTAGATGGAGAATGAAATGTGGAGGTCACGAAAAAATAGGATTTTGAGGTGGAAAACATTGGTGGAATTGTATCATATATATGGAAGAGAATGTAACTAATATTTTCTGATGGATGATGATAGAGTACATGGTCAAGAAAATGATAACATTCACAAAGCTGTAAATCGTTGATGACATATGGTCCGTTTGATTCATGAATAAAGAAGGTAATATAATGATATTTTTTTCAATATCTTTTCAATATTTTTGTTAAATTATTTTACTCTATAATAATTGAAGGCAATATAATCATATTATACATTTCTAGAAAAACAATCTTATCACACGGTTGTGACTTTAACAATTTTGACATCATTTCATAGAACACATTGAATCATAGTGAAAAATAATCTCTAAAAAATTTATAAAATATAAAATTTTACCATAAAATTTTATCATTTCCAAAATATCAATATTGAAACCATTAGAAACAAGGTTACGAACGTTTTATAATAAACATATTAAACAACATGTAGTGGCTCCTAATCACCACATACACACATGTGAGTACATGCTACATACATTCTACTGAATCAAATTAATAAATTTAATTTCTCTAAAACCTTATTGAGTACAATTATGCTTCTTTATTCCTTATGTAAACCATTTTAAATTCGATATATTGCTTAAATCCAAACCATTTAAGACTCAACCTAAGAGAGAACAAACCACATTATTGATCATCCATTATTTAGATCCAAAATTGTAACTAATATCCAATTTTTGTTATGAAAATAAATCATTTATTTTTTGTTAAATTTAAATCTCCGCAACATATTAAGGTTTTTCGTTCTTCTAACTATATAAATTCCCAGTATATTAACTTTCCACTAAATCCCTTTTTTATGGTACTATTTAACATACATTCTAAAATCCGTACTGAAACGAATTGCAGTAAAATATTTACGTATCTTATAAATATTATAATCAAAACATAATTCAGGGATCCAATAACTCAAATAAAATTCTTCTTCCATTTTTGATGATGTTACAACAAAAGCATCACCATGATCATTTTGAATTTCCTGAGCTATATTTCCTTGATGAATGGGATATTGATTTGTGTAGTGACCCATCTGATTTATGTTAAATAATGGTATATTCGAACTAATTTTATTATCCTTGAAATTATTATAATTATGTCTTATTTTCTCCAAAGTAAAATCATACTCTTTTTCCTATTAAGCAGATTCCATGGTGTTTCCATCCACAATTATCACATGTGGGAAAAACATCTTCTACATCATCCATTCCTTCAAATTTTTCACTCCTTACTTCTTATTATAATTCATCCATCATATTTTATAATAATAATAAGAAATTCATTCCTATTATTATATCATGATAATATCTCCTCGTAGGATGAGAATGTTTGATAGGTTAGTTTTCGTTCAAAAAAAAGGATTAAACCCATCTATGAAATGATCATTATTACTCTCTAGATTATGTGAATTTATTTTTTTCCAATTCATTACATTAGGTTCCATTTAATATAAATGGAATACATTATATTAGGTTGTGAATTATAATGAATAATTTATAACATGTAAAACACTTCGCATAAATTAAATTTTATTATAACTAATCTCACAGTTAGAAACAATGTTTCTTTGGGTCCACATTTACTTTTAAATCCTTCTTAATGGTTTGTAAATAAAATGTGAGTTATCCAAAGAATATACCAATAGAGTGTAAAACTAGATGTTCAGAAAGGCTCATTGTCATGTACCAAGTTACCCCGAGTCTGGCCCAGGACACCTGGTCATATTTTTCTCCCCAAGAAACAGCTCTTGTAGAACCACATCAACTTGTAGTATCCAGAAAAGGATATATTACTAGTACGTTCCACATAATCTATACGTTACCAAAATTCTAGGATGATCTTATAAGATTATCCAATTAGTTTTTCCTAGTGATATGTTACCTAATCTATGTTTTATAAATCTAGTTTTCAATGTTTCTATTAAAATTATTCTTAAAAAAACTATAGTGACCCCATCCCTAGTAGACCAGAGCCTGTGCCTTATATTATTACATTTTTATGATTACAAGGAATTGAATTTCCAATTACCAATATGGTTTTTAGTTTTATAAATCACATTACCAACACAAACATTACATTACTAATTGAATGGAAAATGGAATTTAGACTCCAATGATAACCCCAAAGAACTATTAGATTGTCTATACTTGGAATTCATAATATACCTCTCCGAATCCTGGGGAATAGGAAACATAAGAAATGGGTAACCATTGATTCTCTGTAAGTGTATGAATTATAGGAGATGCTATAACATTAAAAATAATGCATTTTGAATAAAAAATAAATCATTCAATTAAAAAATAATCTGATTCCTAATATGTTAGTATGAAATAATGAATAAATAATTCCATCTAAATAATCGCATGAAACATCACAATGTATATTCTACTAGTCAAATATCCACCTGATTTTTCATGAATTAATATGATAATGGAGGAATAAATATACTGGAAATCATAAACCTATTGTCAAGGCCTATAACAAGGCTTCTATGAAAGGGTTATTTCCTTACGGAAAATAAATATCTGTTATGTCTCAAGAGACCTAACAAAGCATCTAGGGAAATAGTGGGTCCCTCATGTCACTTACTGAGTCAAATGAATTTTTATTATTTTTAATCAAAATATATCACTAAATAAATGTGTCCCATATCACTTTTAACTATTAAAATAATTATCATATATGATAATACTCTAAAAAAGGAATTGATGTTTTGTTTGAGGAAAATAATCTTTAATAATTCCAAATTATCCAATACAACATTGAAACATTTAAATCACAATACCTATGAAGGAATACCATATAATATGATAAGAATAATAATACTCATGATTTAATAAATGAATTGGAAATACATACACAACATGTACGTAATATATTAATATGATTTAGGACCAATTGGTCTTACATCATAAGATTGTCATCATTGACTAAATAAATCCATTATTTACCATTTATCTTAAAATATCGTATTTTACTATTCAACAAAAATTAAAGTATTACAAAAAAAATCCAAAAAATTTACCCTCATGATTTTCAGCGTGTATAATCTAAAAATGAAATACATTTTTCCTAAATAATTTTATAAATATCATTATTTTAATATTTAATTAAAATGTTAAATTAGTATTAAAAACCTAGTTTTAAAACAATCATTTACTTATTCTAAAATAAAGTTACGTCATACATTAACATTAATATTATTTATATGGTATCATAAGTAAGGTTACTATTCCTTAGGGTATATTACTACTCAGAAGGGTATGTTACTATTCATAAGGGTATGTAATTATTCCTCAAAAAAATGTTTTCCCCTATCGGACTCTAAATAACTTACTGATCGCTTCCGTGCTTATCATATTTTCGAAATTCTGAACTCAGAAGTTAAAAAATTACGTTTAAAAGTCACATAGAACATAGAAGTTCATCTTATTGTGATTTCAAGTGATTATATGATATAATTTTTAGAAGAAAATATACATTAAAAACTTTGGGTCGTTTCATTATTCACCCTTTAAGAAATTTCATCCCCAATATTTCTTTTTTACATTCTTGTCCATAAACTGGTGCATTTACGTTTCCTTCATTGCCTCCTCCAGTTCCCATGTTTCCTCTCCATATTTATGGTTCTTCAATAGTACCGTCACCAGGTGAGTAGTCTTATTATGTTGAACTTTGTCTCTAGCATCCAATATCTTCACAGGATGCTCCTCATAGGAAACAACATATTCCAACTATACCACCTCTGATTAGAATACTTGTGAAGTGTTTGGTATGTACTTAATTAACAGGGATACATGAAAGACATCAAGAACTTTCAACATGGTTGGTGGAAATTCTGGCCAATAGGCCACAACTCCAACTTGATCAAGGATCTCAAAGGGGTCGATATACCTTGGATGTATCTTTACATTCATACCAAATCTCATGAACTTATTCCAGAAAGATATATAGTGAAATACCATGTCTCCCACTTTGAACCCAATGTCTCATTGAAAATTGTCTGCATAAATCTTCTGGCGACTTTGGGCTACCTTGATAAGATGCTGAATGATTTCCTCCTTCTACACCATTTTATTGTCCATTTCAGCTTCTAACAGCTTACTCTCACCGACTTAATCACAACATATTTTTGTTCTTCACCTTCTACCATTAAGGGATTCATATGTTTCCATTTGGATGCTCGAGTGGAAAAAATTGTTGTAGGAGAATTCACCCGGTGGAACATGTTGTTCCCATCATCTATTTATTTCAATATAACCTTCTCCCAAAATTTCTTCCAGTGGCTTCATAGTATGCTGAAAATGTCCACTAATTTGAGGATTATAGGCCATAATGAATTTTAGTTCAATTCATAGAGAATATTGGAGAAATTTCCATAACATTGAAGTGAATTTCAAATCATGATAGGATAAAATATATAGTGTTACTCCATGAATCCTTACCACTTATTTGATGAAAATCATTTCATGTTGATATAATGATAATACCTCTTGAATTGCGATAAAATGAGCTACCATTGTAAGAAGATCCACAATAACCCATATAACATTGTTTCCTCTGGATGTCCTCAGATGTTTGGTGGAAATATCTATGGTAATGTTCTCCTACTACCATGTTGGAATGGGTAGTGGTTGCCTCATCCCAATAAAAATTTTCCCCTCAACATTATCTTTTGAAATTCATGTCAATTTTATGTTTAATAAGAAATATCCCTTTTCATATTATACCTCCAAATGTTTTCTTGGAGATCTCGATACATCATTGTGCTCCCTGGGTGAATTGAGAAGGTCAATCTATGTGCGTCAATCAGAAGATCCTTCTTTATCTCTAGATTATATGGTGGACAAATCCTGACCCAAATCTTATAAATCCTTCCTCATCAATCATGAACATAGTGGATTCTCCACTTCTGATAGCTTCAACCATTTTCAGAAGTTCCATATCTTTTATTTTGAGAATCCATTATTTTCTCCATGAGGTATGGTTGATAAATAATTTGAGAAATTATTGATGATTTTCGTCCCTTAATGATACCCATTTACATCCAATATAAATCTATGAAGATCATATACTTTTCAACTCTCGGCAATGATAAAGATGCAGGATCCTTTCTATATAGAGCATCTACCACCTTATATTCCATATCGGGATGGTACTGGATTGAGCAGTCATAATCCTTGATGATCTCTTTCCATATTCAATGGTGTATATTAATCTATTTTTGTGTGAATATATATTTGAAACCCTTGTGGTTAGTATATATCTCACACTTCTCCCCATGCAGATAATTCCACCATCTTTTCAACGCCATGATCACAACAAACAACTCTATATCAAGCATGGGATTGTTTTCCTCATGGATATTCAATTTTATTGAGGCATAAATAATCACTTTATCATTTTTAATCATCACACAACCAATTACCTTCTTTGAAGCATCACTGTACTCCAAAAAGAGTTCTCCACTCATTGGGAATGTGAGTACTGGCGTAGTGATAATCCTCATTTTCAACTCCATTAATCAATCTTCACATTACTGAGTCAAAAAAATGTTAAACCACTCTGTTTTAGCTTCTCCATTGGGTTTAAAAAACTGAATATTCTATCACAAATTTTCGATAATACCCTACTAGAACCTAAAAGATGCGGATATCTATTACAGAAGATGGAATGGGACACTCTTCATTTTCCTTTTTCTTGGATGGGTCCATAGATATCCATTTGTTGGTGATAACATGACCCAAGAATGAGAATTTCCATATCTAGAACTCACATTTACTATATTTTGAATATAACTTCTCCCTTCATAGAGTATTTAACATTGTATTCAAATTATCATCATGTTAATCCTTTCTCTTGGAGTATATCAGAATATCATCAATAATGACAACCAAAAATTTCTCGAGGTAATATTTAAAGACTCTATCCATGAATTTTATTGGAGAATTAATGAGTCCTAAGGGCATCCCTAAGAACCCATTGAGTCCATACCTCGTTCTAATGGTAGTATTGGGAATATCTTGCTTCATCACCTTTAATTGATGATATCCTGACCTATGATCTACCCTAGAGAAATAATTGGCCCCATGAAGGTGATCGAACAAGTCCTCTATCAATGGAAGGGGATATATGTTCTTTGTTGTGATTTTATTGAGCTCACGATAGTCATTGCAGAGATGCATTGATCCATCCTTTTTCTTGATGAAGAGGACTATCACAATGCATTATGAACCACTCGGGCATATGAAACTTTTCTCCAGATTCTCTGGTTACTACTTCTTCACCTCTTCTAGCTCAATAGTGGAGATTCTGTACGGTGTCTTTAATATAACTAGAGATCAAAAAAATAACATCAATTGAGAACATAACCTATAGATTGGAGGAAGACCAGACAACTCTTTAAGGAATACATCAGTGTAATCCATCATGATGTGCATCTCGTCAAGAATGATTCTCTCCTTTGTCTCAATAATTTTAGCCATATATTATTGATCATAAGGAAACTATATTCACCCTTGAAATGATGATTCTAAAGGAGATTAATCTTGCTTTTACACTTGTATGGAATTAGAGGATGCTTTGGGATGTGATGTGTGATCTCCCTTTCCAGACAGTTGAAGTTTGGATTCTATAAAGATAGACAATCCATGCCCAATATTGTATCTAACTCCACTAAAGGAATTATTATGAGAATTTCTGGGTGGTTTAGTCTAAAAACGTTAACCAGGGAGGAGTTATAAACAACTGATGCAATAATTTCCCAATCCATTGTTCTCACAGATAAATATTCCTCCAAATTATGAGGTGGTGATTGACTTGTTCTACTAAACATTACAGATATTAAACAATCCATTTAACTAAAATCAAATATTATGTTCTATATTCATTAATGAATAACTAGTGTACCTATCACCACATCGATGTCCGACTCCCCCTCAGCATTAGTGATAAAATAAACCCTTCCTTGTTTCCTTGGGGTTGTTGTTTATTTCCTCCAACAAACCTTGGCTTAGGGAAATTGATTTCATAATACCTATTCTCCTTGTAGTTGTAACACTACACTACTAGCTGAGCATTGATATGAAGCTTCCTTTCATCTTCTAAATTAGAGGAATTTTTCATATCCCATTGGTAGTTTTTAGCCAGATGACCAAACTATCAACATTTATAAAAATTATTATTTCCCATGAGATAATTCCTAGGATCCTTTTTCCAATAAAATTTTCAAGATGGATATTCAAGATTCATTCCATCATGGGATTTGTTTATTGAACCACCCATGTTATTATCCATTTTCTCTTCTTGTCCTCAGGACCATGAGACCACTGGGAGTCTCTAATATACATTTCATCTATGAGGGCACAAATAATAATCCCCTAATAACTATTGAAGTCTTGTATCACCAACAACATCCGTAGACTCAATTATATCTCACTAAAGAATTGATCCACCATTCATTCGGTGTTCATGGAAAATCCAAAGGTGTGCCGTGAAAGGCTTGTGATGTTTATTTCTTACTCCTCAATGGACCCATATCATTTATGCTTACGATTGAGGAACTCATATTACATCATGAGATGAAGTTTTGAAGGAAATTATTTATTGAATAACATCATCTTAAATTCATCTCAATAAATAGAAAAACTTTACTCCTAGGGATTCATATTCTTGATTAGTGTTCACAACTGATCAGATTCCCCATCAAAACAATAAACCGCCAGTACGACAATCTATTCTTCTAAGCACTAGAGGATGGATAATATCTTTTCAATGTACTTAATCCATTGTTCCATAAGGAGGGGATTATAAGACCTGCTAAACATGGGAGCCAATTTCCATTTGAAGGATTCTATAACAACTTACTTTTTCCTTGGATGTGGAGGGTGTCTAACATGATTCATGTTATTATTCAAAACATGGGATAACAGAGCCAGTACGATCAAGAATATTTGAAGACCACTCCAATTATACATATCATATCATTAAGGAAATCATAATATTTTTCTATTTCATTGGTTGTTGTAATTTTTTCTTCTATTTTCCTCCATTAACTAAGAAAAATAATGTACAATTATAAAGATGGAATAAATATTTATTGAAAATAAAAAAATTATTCTTTTGAACATTAAAGGACAAACATTTAAAGGAGAAGTATATCATAAATTGTGATTTCTTAGGTTTAAATCTAGGTTATCCTCGATATATTTTGTATCATATATTCTTATGAGGTTTTTTCTCTTAATAATTGTTTTTACTAATCTCAGGAATTTACCACAGAATATCCCCTGGGATTGTCAACACCACGGGTGCAGTTGGGCCCATTGTCATGTACCAGGATTCCCCAGGTTCAGCCCGAAACTCATTATCAATGATTTCACTCCTAGGTACATCGGTAACCAAGCTAACTCTACCTATTTGTATCCATATATTGATGTATTTTCATGATAACCTTCTTAATCTATACTTACCAATACATAGGGATGTTTTCTTGTACTTGGTCTCATCCATAAATTTGTCACTAAAATTATCTATTCATAATCTTCAAAAAAAATTAGACCATCCTTTGATACCTAAAATAGGGAATCTGGCCTTTTATATATACAATTACATTATTTTAATCATAATTATAAATCAGAGTACATGGTCGGGATAATAAAGTCAAGCGTCTTGGTGACTAGGTAAAAAAAAGTAAAACACGGGGATAAAAAAACATATCAATTTAAAATCTATAAAGAGCTCCTAATGTCCTTTGAGCCCTGAAATCTGCATAAGGTATGTTGTGGAACTCATGGACAATGGGATGAGCTAGAAAACCCCGTAAGGGAATGAACAAATGAATAAATCATAAGCTCATTAATTAGGAGGCCTGGAATAATGATATTAAAAGAATGGTATATATGGAATCATAAAAAATAAACATGGGATAATATAAACATGGAATCATAGAAATGTGGCAGGAGAAGAAAACATGTATTAAGTATGAGTTAAGGAAAATTGCCAATCCTATTTCCCATAGTAGTAGGGTCAATTCTAAACCCCAATCTCGTTTCCCATAGTAGCACAAGCCATGGAAAACCGCGAATACACTTTCACATAGAATATTAGGAGATTTAACTTTACCCAATGAATTAGAGTTATATCTGGGTGCACCCATATTACTTCTAATGAATTATTTTTCCACATAACAAAACATACAAAATTCATCTTACATAAACATAGGGGTTACCCATGGATATAATTGGATACCACAGTCATGACATAATGCATAACCAATGGGTGTATCATGAAAGCGTCCATGAAAGAAAGGAATTAGAATATACATGGTCACTCATAAGTTAAAATAGTCACATATCATGGAACGTGATTTCAAAAAGAACTGACAACATATAATAAATCAGTTTGATAAATTTTTAACATTAAAACATTTTAGTGAGGTTTTAATAAAAATACTATAGACATTTTAAAATAAAAAGAAGAAAGTATATTAGATAAAACCATAATTGAGGAAAAAAGGATTTCATAATAAAAATAATATTATTATAAATATAATTATCTCTTAAAATATAGTATAGAGTGCACTTAAAATTGGGTATAAAATTTGGGATATTCATTTAAAATAAGATTGCTTTTTGGGAAGTATCGAGGATAGAATCATATAAAAGAATATATATCCCAGAAAGAAAATGAGGGATGGATCTTGAAACATGGGTTTAAAGATTATAAAAAGTTTGTATAAGTTTATCATAAAAGCAAAAGACAACTTCATTTGGGTAAAAAGAATGATAGAGAAACATGGAGGAATAAATGAGGTTCAGGTTGAATTACTTAAGGATTATTTGTATATTATCATGTATACTTAAGAGGGATTAATGAGAGATAAAGGTATTTATCATATTTTATAAATCATTAGGAATGTATGGGGAGGTTCATAATCATACCCCAACACTATGAATCACACAAAAAATAGTATAACATATACGGAAATGTTGAATAAAAGTGAAATGGAGAGGATCCCTTACCATAAGTTTGGTTGTTATCTCTAATTGTTATTAATGACCTGAATAAAAAAATTAGGTTTATTAATTAATAATATCATAACCTCTTAAATATTTAATTGATTTATTATAACATTTTTTTGTTCATTCAAGAGAATTATGATTGGTTATAAGGTTCAATATCATTTTTTAGGTCTGTTTTCTTGCTTGGTTTCTAATGATCGATTTATGTTTGGCTAAACATGTATAATGAAATTTGTACAAGGTTTATATGAATAAAATTTTTCATTGGGAGTGAAGATAAATTATTATGTAATATCTTAGTGGTAACCATTTTGTCTAATAATTGGGTTTTGATTACAACGAACATGTTTTGATGTATAACATAATACCATTAGTATAAAAGGATTACAGAACCAGAACTTGGATATATTACATATAAAATAATATGATTCAACCATAACACAAATGGTTTCATTACCATATTTAGTTATGAAAATGAAAATTGATAAACATTTGTCCTTGAATGTGCTAAATTAACATAACTCAAATGGTGTTTTCATTACATTCAAATAATAGATGCAGAAAGGAGAGTGGATAGTATAATATCCCATTGTCACAATATCATTCCAGTATATGTTTGTTACAAGAATTATCATTCCATTTGGGTTATGGGAGGTGAGGAAAGAAACCAGAAAAGAAAAGAACATATAATAAAATAAGAATTGGAAAGAGGAATTTACCTCTTTAGTTTATCCCTTTTGAGAACCTCTTAAGGGGATAGATTTTGGTATTTTGAAGAGACTAGGGGCTGTTGGAAATGGGGTAGGATCTTGTTGAGAAATTTGGGAAGAATATTGGAAAGATAAAAGGCTTTTGATGAGTGAAGAGAAGAGGGAGTTAGGGGGGATTAATAGTGGAGGAGAGGAGTGTTTTCATAATATTATAATCATTAATATACTATTTCATCATAAGACATGAAAAAGTATGTACTTATTTACGAAGAATAGTAACAAAAGCATGTGATTTCGAACCAATTGGGATTACATCAGCATATCATCATTAATGACTCAATATATCCATTATTTAGCATTTATGATAAATTATCGAATTTTACTATTCACTGAAAATTCAAATATTCTGGAGAAATCCCAAAAAATAACCCTAACCATTTTTCATGTCTAAAATCTTAAAAATATAATCCATTTTTTAAAATATGCTTCTAATTGTGATTATTTTAATAATAAAATAAAATCATAATTTATTATTAATCAACCAGTTTTAAAACATTCATTTACATGTTCTAAAATTTATGAACATCATACATTAACTTTTATTTTGTTTCTATAATAAAAGGTAATCATACTACACATTTGGGTATATCACTATTCATAAGGGTATGTTACTATTTATAAGGGAATGATACTATTCACCAAAAAATTAAATTTTTTCTATCGAACTCTAAATAACATACTGATCACAACCGTGTATGTCAATGTTTTAAAATTTCAGACACTGAAGTGACCAAATTACGATTAAAGGTCACATAGCACTTCGTAGTTTATCATTTTGGGATTTCCTATGATTATATAAAATAATTATAAGAAGTTAATTTTCAAAAAAATTCATGGTTTGTTACATAAACTATGATATCATTATACCACAGATTCATTTATAACATGCGTATATTTTAATTATAAATTCTTGGGTGTGGTTACTATTCGTTTGAAAAATTCACTTTTAATATGGGTCAATTATTATTAATGAAGGTAACATAACGATTCCAAAGGGTCATGTTACTATTCAGAAAAAAAAAATTAAGTTTCTCCTATCAGACTCTGAATATATTATTGATCAAAACCATGAATATATAATTTTGAAATTCAATTCACAGAAGATGAAAAATTACATGTAATGTTATCCCATAGGTGTGGTGAGAAAACAGGTAAAAAGAAAGATAAAATTTTTAATAAGTATTTATATATAATTTCAATAAAAAAAACGATTCTAATGATCTAAATTGAATTAATATAAATATAGTTGACCTTTTTTGGTTTTAAAAAATCAATTTAATGTATACTAATTATTTAAAATAAAAATATAATTTTCAGCTGAAATGATGTATTTTTCATTATTCATCAAAAAAATGACTCTTCTCAAAACAAATATGAAAAATTCACCATAAATTAATCCTGACAATGATAATTCAAAAATGATGTTATTTTTACCGAAAAATTATACATTTTATTATAAATATGTTTTATTATTTGAACAAATTTTAAATAAAATTTAATAGTAGTTATAACTATACATATTACAATGTTTAATGACCATGTTATAAATATCATGTTTAAGTAATTATAATAATAATGTTATGTTTCATAGAGACTGTTTGTTGCCTGAATTATAGACTATGTGGAATTTATTTTTCTAAACTTTCAGTTCTAAAATTAGTGTGGAATTAACCTAAATAATATAAAATACAAATTCCAGTTTGTAACCAAATGCATTTGGGTCTGTTTTTTCAAACTAATGACTTAGGAAACCAACTCTATTTTTTGAATAGAAATTTGTGATTTCAATTTTTTAAAATAGTTTTATAAATGAACATTTTTCTAGAAAAAATTGAGGATTAATAAATCAAATTCATTAGAATAATGTTATAAAAATACAACATTAATGAATTATAATAGTAAACTTGGTTTTCAGATTATAACCACTACAAAAATAATTATTATATAAATTGAGAATTTCACCATCACTATCAATACCTAGAATGAATTTATTAATTTTATTGTTACTCGGAATTTTATTTAGATAAATCTTTTTTGTTTAACATGCTAAAATCTTGTATTATATAAAGAAATCATCAAAAAATTCATCAATTTTAATTTCTAGTAAGGAAAATGTAAATTTGGATGAATTTAATTTTAAATCCAAAACATTCTATTTCAAATTATCTTTTTCAAAAAAAAAATTCATAAGAATAATCAGTTTTATTTAATCTATCTTGATGGATTTAAATTTATCTTGAAGAATAATAAAATATTCATTAATATATTTAGAATAATGATTTTGAAATTTTGAATGCTGAGATGAAGATGATTGTATGTTATCAACATGTTTCGTAATAAAATTATTTACATATTGGATTTCATGATCTACTTCATATTTTAATGCATATTCATCACTTGAATCATGTTTGACACTTTAATTAACCATCATGGGTCCTATTACATTTATTTTAAAATCGTATTTCCTTTCAACATTATGTAATGGTAATTCAAGAACAAATGAACTTTCGTACATCATTTTTAAAATATGTATACCTTCTATTTATTCTTCATTATTTTCTCCAATTATCTTTTTTCTACACCTTGATGAATTCTCTAGAAAGTTTTGATAAAATAACACAAAAACTCAAATTACATGAATCAGAAAATTTGTCATTCGAAAATTTGAGTCCATCATTTTCAATTTTTTACATAAAATTTATTTTAAACATCTTCTTGAATCTCTACTCTATACATCATTATGGGCTTAATAAGTTAGTTCATCATTAAATCATTCACTTTTTTTATTCTCAAATAGAATCAGAGATTTTATTACACATAGAAGGAATAATTTCGAGTACCTTTAACATTTGATCATATAATAAAATTAGAGTTCCCAAGGAAGCAACATCATTGAAAACATCAGTCAATCTCCCATTTATTTGAGTAATTCATTCATATTGCTATATCCAAAATTTATTGAATTTTCATTTAATAGTATAATACCCTAGATATTTACCATTACCAGTTCCTTCATAGGATATTAAATTTTTCTAATATTTATTAATCTATAGTACACATAGAAAAATTATTAAATTCATTAGTTCATAATTCAAAAACTAGAGTTCAATATCATTAAATTATGATCATAATATTTCTTTTGAGTTGCATTCCACTTCCCCTGTTTTCATTCATAAATATTTTAAGTCTTGAAAACTATCAAAAATGATTTTATTCTAATATTTTTCAAATAAATAATCATGGAATATTCATAAAATTCATATCCATCATCATTTAAATAAGGGTAATGGATCATTAATATACCTTCTACGTGGTTATATCATTTAAATAAGGGAAATGGATCATCAATATACCTTATCCGGGGTTATATAAAGATAATTTACTTTCTCTATACCTTTAACTTAGGATTGTTTGAGCCATGAGAAATATTATGTATTCTCCAAAAGTCCCTAACCATTTATGCCATTTGTTGGTTTATAATGATCATGATTTTTTCAAAATATGGTGAATTGTTTCCATTTAAATATCATGGATAATAAAAAATTTCCCTCTTGAAATCTAGTGATTATTTCTTATATTAGAAAATATTAAATGGTGGAAATAATAAAATGAGAATAACATAGGGTTGAATAATGGTTTAGTGAATAAGAATTTAACAACCCAAGTAAGTAATGAATAGTATATATTTTTATATATGTCTATTAATGAATTATATAGTATCTTAGAGGCTTAAAATGAGAATAAATCCAATTATAAGCATTGAATACACTAATATTTTTAAAAGATTGTTTTACTGCCTTTTGATGGCAAACCATTTTTAAATCAAACTTTTGACAATTTTATAATATATATTTGTCACAATAAACTTATTTTTTATTATTGGGACATTGAAATTTACTTTGGGTAAATTTTTGGTATTTTTCCGACAATGTTCATTTTTAATGAATAGTGAAAAATACTGCATTTTACATCAAAACTACTTTTTCATCTAATTTAATTATATGGTTAGATTATCCTTTTAATTGGTTTTAAAGTGTACCTAGAATATATTTTTACCATTTAATCCAATATTGGTCGTTGGAATTAATTTCACATTGAAATTGGACTTAAACTAGTATCATTTTTTTGATACTTATTGTTTCATAAAAACACGCTATTTGTCATCACAGTGGGAATTAATTATTAAATTAATTAATGTAAATTATATGATTTGAATTTTTTAAAATATACATCATTTTTGAGTTCGGAATATCAAATATAGCTTAGGGTAAAGATTTTGTATTTTTTTGAAAAACATCAATTTTTGAATAATAGTGAAACCACTAAGTGGTACTTATAAAAACTGATTTTCCATTTAAATGAAATATTACCACCTCTGTGTTTTGAATTTCAAAAATCCAACATACTTGGTTGTCATTAGGAAGTAAAATTTGGTTCAATGAGATTAAAATAATTTCTTGGTGAATAGTAACTTTTATGTTTTTTAATCGCGATTAGAGGTAATTAGTGTAATTTAAGGTAAGAATAATGTTTTTAATAATATGAAATTAACTTGACACATGTAATACCCTTATTGGATGTGTCATGGCCGACCGAGACAACCCATGGGTCTATTTTTGGGACCCCATGGAGCCACTTGGGTAAGATGAAGACATTAAAGCCTTTTATTTAATGTTAAAGTAAAAATGACACAAACTTGTATTGTTTTATTAAAACAATTTTTACGTGGGTTTATACAAGTAAGATTTTTTACTATAAATATTCCTTGGAAAGATAAAAATATTTCCTACATCATTATATATTTTTTCTAATTTTTAGACATTAAATACATTAAATTTTTTATGACACCATGATGATGCAGCGATGACCTCATTATTTAACTATTTTAGTAAAATGAAAATATAATGTAAAATATATGACCTACACTTGTAAAAAACCTATTTTATGGGTGGATTTAGAACCCTTATCACCTTTTACTCTAAAGTTATAATTGTGGAACCTTTTTTATCCGAAAATCATTTTATAACAAAGTATCATTTCTTAACTTTCCAAGAGTGCCCCTCCTCTCCTCTTATAAAAGGCCCCCAACTCTACCACCTTACCCACACATAAAAAGGCTTTGGCTCGGCCAAACCCTACCCATTTTGACTCTCCACATACTTCTCTAACTCTTAGAATCCTCACTTTGGGATGAAGTCTTCCCAAGGAAGCCTTTGAGCTCAAATCAAAAATAGTTTCCCAATTTAAAGGTAGTGTCTTCTCTTGTGTTCTTATGTTTTATTTTGCTTCTCCTACCCACTAAACTCTTTTTATTCATTTCTTTTGTAACAACACCAGTATCTTACATATACTAGGATGTTTTTATAAGAATTATTTGAGCTAAACTTACACACACCTACATCTAATGGTTAAAGAACATACCATTTCCGTGGATGACGAATTTCTACCTCATGAAATGATGATTGTTCAATATTTTTTTAACACATTCAATGGTGGCCATTAAGATGACACTATATTTATATATGATATATAATATATTTATGTTTTACTTAAGCTTATATATTTTTCATTTATTGCATACCATTAGGGTTTCCATTATGGGTAAACGCGATATCTTCATTTTTGGAAGTGCGGACTACCGCCCCCTCAAAGTGATTTGATTCGTTAATTCCATATGTGGGACATATAAAGGATGTAATTAATGATATTATATATTATATCATAATGGAAATATAATATACCTTTATATCATTATGATTCCATTCCATAAAATATGAAATAGAAATGAAAGTAGCGTTCATGCGTACGTACGGCTTACCGTCTCCATGAACGGTGCATTTCATTTATTACCTCTAAACATTATGTAATATTATAAATGCCTGTATATACTGGATATATATGATATATATGATATCTAAATCATGATTATAACTCTGGATATAATGGATACATGAAAAAACATGTAATTATAAAGAGTTTATTTTTGACTCAAGTACCAAGGATCGATAAAATGGCCGTTATTAACTAAAATAATTTCATAGTGTTCGTGACATGGTAATAAGTGATATAAAAGGAATAATGAACTTGAAAAAGGTTCTTAAGAAAGTAGAAATTAACTCATGTTTATTATTCATGATGTTAAAGAACGATCGAGTCAAGTCGGACCCGAGGTATGGGACTTCGTCTCAATCTCCATTCATTGAGGAATATTTTGTTTTATACACAAACTTATATTATACGGTGTATACACCCCTTTTACTTTTATGTTTATACAAAAAGGAATCTTTTTTTATACGAAGCATTTTACTAAAGGACAAAAGGGAATGTTTTTGTCGTACGTATGCGGCGACAATGACTTCTCCGCCACCATGACCATTATATGAGTTTCAGCTTCATCTACAAGCCATACATTTTTTAAAAAGAAAAATAAATAACCTGTTTTACTTTTCATTTATTTTGGTATTGAAAATGGGTTTCATAATGTTTTTATTATATCAATATGTTGTATTGATATCATGTGATTGAAATGTGGAAATGTAATGATCCCTTTATGCATGTTTTATGTGATACAATTATGTTATGGTTCTTGGGAATTGTTATGAAGACGGGTGGTTCCGTGATAAACTAAGGGAGGGTGAGCCCGATATAGCTCTCCAATGCTTTGGGTAACGCGAAGGGGTTAAACGTTGAGGTTTCTCTGAAGAGATTTTGGGAATATACTATGATGGGTATTCCAAACGTAACTAAGAGGGTTACTCCATACGTAAGAATGTTATGAATGCCTCAAGTTACCTTTATGTCTTATGATTTCTTAGATTTATTCATGATTTGATGATGTATGTTAAAGTGATTATGTTTTATGGGTAATGTATGATTTTATTCTTATATATATATGTACTCATGTTTCCTTTCCATATTTTTCTATCCCTTAATGAGCTTTTTATGCTCATCCCATGTTTTTGAAATGTTTTTCATAGGTCAAGGGAAAGGTACATGATATGATGATAGTGTCAAGGAAGTGTCAAGAAAGAATCCATGTTTTATTTTAAATATGTTTACGTTGATGGGAAAAATGAATACTATCTTTTATGTATCCACTTTGTTTAAATGTGGAATGTAATGCATGTTTTATGATCTAATTGTCAAAAACTCTAAACCTGAAAATATCCTCAATGTGTAATCTTTTAATAACTCAAGATTAAGTAATGTTTAAGGCTGGGGCCTTATATTTGGTATCAGAGGTTGGTTTAGATAACTTTAGGAGTTATAATTCTATTAAATGATTATCCAAAAATATTTTTTTAATGGTAAAATTGAAATGATATAGCATTTAAATATTACCATGTTGCTTCGCCTAAGATATTTCTATGTTAATAATCGTTTTTCATAGAGGAAACAGAACAGCTTTTCTGGGAAGGCATACAGAGGGAAATGACCTTTCAAATCAGTATCCTGAGATGGTCAGAATCAGAACTAAAGAGATTGTTGTAGTGATGGTTCAGTTGACTCAGTAATTGAAAAGAAGATTGGTGGATGCTCCAGTTTTGGCACTACCTTCCAGGAATGGGGAGTTTGTTATCTACAGTGATGCTTCATCGAAAGGACTTGGTTAAGTCCTAATGCAGAATGATCAGGTAATTTCTTATGCTTCACGTCAGTTGAAAACTCATGAGGTTAATTATCCACAACATTATTTGGAATTAGATTTTGTTTTTTTCGCTTTAAAAATTTGGAGGCATAATTTGTATGGAGTAAAGTGTGAAATATATAACTATCACAAAAGTTTAAAGTATATACTCACTCAGAATGAATTGAACATGTGACAGAGGAGATGGATAGAATTAATCAAGGATTATGATTGTACAATTAATTACCATCCGGGAAAATAAAATAAAGTGGCTGATGCTTTGAGTCGAAAAAGTAATGCTTCATTAGCAATGTTGCATTTGGAACGTGATCCTTTGGTTAAGGATTTGATGAACATTGGCATAGAAGTTTTTGGGAAAGATGTTATTCTGTTTTTTTCTGGTATCAGTGAAATCTTCTCTCTCAGACAGAATCAATCAAGCACAGAAGCAAGATAGTGAGTTGCAGAAAAAGGTAGAGCTGGTTCAGAAGGGTAAGTTGCCTGAATTCATCATTGATAATGATTGTGTTTTGAGATTTGGGAAGAAATTGTGTGTGCCCTGTGATTCACAGTTGAAGATAGAGTTGTTATGTGAAGCTCATAGTTCTCCATTTTCAGTTCATCCTGACAGTACTAAGATGTACAGAGATCTGCGGGAGTATTACTGGTGGGATGCAATGAAAAGAGATATTGCTGATTTTAATATGAAGTGCTTGACTTGTAAACAGGTTAAAGCATAGCAGTAGTTACTGAAAGGGAAGCTTCAACCTTTACTAGTACCAGAATGGAAATGGTAAAATATATCCATGGACTTCTTTGTGGGATTGCCGAACACACCTCGAGATAATAATTCAATCTGGGTTATTGTTGATCACTTGACTAAATCTTCTCATTTCCTCTTTATAGGAGATACTTTTTCCCTAGATCAACATTCTCGATTGTATCTTAATGAGATAGTCAGGTCACATGGAGCTCCCCTCTCCATTGTATCTGATCATGATCCCCGGTTCACTTCTAACTTTTGGAAAGGCCTTCAGAAGTCGTTGGTTACTGAATTAAATTTTAGTACAGCTTTTCATCCTCAATCAGATGGACAGTCAGAACGAACAATCCAGTCTTTGGAGGATATGCTACGTGCTTGTTAGATGGATTATTAGAGAAGTTGGGACCAACATCTTTCTTTGATTGAGTTTTCTTATAATAACAGTTTTAATTCCAATATACAGATGGCACCATTTGAGGCATTATATGGGAAGCGGTGTTGAACTCCAGCTTTCTGGGATGAAGTGGGTAAAAGGAAGTTTATGAGACCATAATTGGTAATAGATTTGGCCGAAAAAGTTCAGCTGATACAGAAACACATGAGAGCAGCTCAAAGCAGGCAGAAGAGTTATACAGATAACCGGAGGAAGGATCTATCTTTCGAGGTAGGTGATCATGTTTGTCACAAAGTTTCACTGTGGAAAAGTGTTATGGGATTTGGTAAGAAAGGAAAGATGAGTCCAAGGTTCATTGGACCATATGAAATTCTGGAGAGAGTTGGATCAGTTACTTACCGAGTGGCATTACCTCCGAGTTTTTCTCGGGTACACAATGTTTTTCATGTTTCGATGTTGAGAAAGTATATGCCAGATCCATCTCATGTTTTGAGTCCAGAGGTAGTTCAGGTAGAAGAGAAACTATCTTATGAGGAACAACTGGTCCAGATTCTTGACCACAGGGAGCAAGTGTTACGGAATATGGCAATTCATCAGGTAAAGGTTTTGTGGAAAAACCACATGATTGAAGAGGCAACATGGGAATCTGAAAATGCAATGAGGGCTAAATACCCCCACTTATTCGATAAGTAAATAAATTGCGGGGACACAATTTTCTAAAGGGGGTAAGGATGTAACATCCCAAGTAAGTAAGGAATAATTGATATTTTTATCTATGTCTATTAATGAATTATATAGTGTTTTATATTCTTAAAATGATAATAAATCCAATCTTAAGCATGGAATACACTAATATTTTTAAAAGATTGTTTTACTCCCTTTTGATGGAAAACCATTTTTAAATCAAACTTTTGACAATTTTATGAGCTCTATTTTTCAAAATAAACTTATTATTAATTATTGGGACATTTAAATTTACATTGGGTAATTTGTTTGGTATTTTTCCGACAATGTTCATTTTTTTAATGAATAGTGAAAAATACTGCATTTTACATCAAAACTGCTTTTTCATCTAATTTATTTATATGGTTATAGTATCTTTTTAATTGGTTTTAAAGTGTAAATAGAATATATTTTTAGCATTTAATCCAATAGTGGTCTTTGGAATTAATTTCACTCTGAAATTGGACTTAAACTAGTGTCAATCTTTTGATACTTATTGTTTCATAAAAACACGCTATTTGTCATGACAACGGGAATTAATTATTTAACTAATTAATGTAACTTATATGATTTGAATTTTGTAAAATAGACGTAATTTTTGAATTCAGAATATCATATATATCATAGGGTGATGTTTTTTTATTTTTCTGAAAAACATCAATTTTTGATGAATAGTGAAACCACTAACTGGTACTTATAAAAACTGATTTTCCGTTTAAATGAAGTTTTACCACCTCTATGTTTTGAATATCAGAAATTAGAAATACATGGTTGTCATTAGGAAGTAAAATTTGTTTTAATGAGATTAAAATAATTTTTTGGTAAATCATAACTTTTATGTTTTTAATCACGATTAGAGGTAATTAGTGTAATTTATGGTAAGAATAATGTTTTAATAATAAGAAATAAACTTGAGACATTTTACACCCTTATTTTATGTGTCATGGCCGACCAAGAAAACCCATTGGGTTGATATTTGGGACCCCATGGAGCCACTTGTGTAAGATAAAGACATTAATGCCTTTTATTTAATGTTAAAGTAAAAATGACACAAACATGTATTGTTTTATTAAAACAATTTTTACATGGGTTTATACAAGTCATATTTTTGACTATAAATATTAATTGGAAGGATAAAAAGGCTTCCTACATCATGATATTTTTTTTCTAATTTTTAGACATTAAATAAATTAAATTATTTATGACACCATGATGACGCAGCGATGACCTCATTATTTAACGATTTAAATAAAATTAAAATATAATGTAAAATCTAATACATAAACTTGTGAAAAACCTATTGGATGGATGGATTTCGAACCCTTATCACCTTATCCTAGAAAATTATTATTTTGGGACCATTTTTATCCTAAATTCATTTTATAACAAAGTATCTTTTCTTATCTTTCCAAGAGTGCCCCTCCTCTCCTCTTATAAATGGCCCCCACCTCTACCAACATACCCACACTTCCAAAGCCTTTGGCTCGGCCAACCCCTGCCCCTTTTTTCTCTCCACATCCCTCTCTATCTCTTAGAAGCCTCACTTTGGGCAGAATTCTTCCCAAGGAATCCTTTGAGCTCAAATAAAAAAGAGTTACCAGATTTAAAGGTAGTGTCTTCTCCTGTGTTCCTATGTTTTATTTTGCTTCTCCAACCCCCTAAACTATTTTTATTCATTTATTTTGTAACAAAAACAGTATCTTACATATACTAGTATGTTGTTATAAGAAGTATTCGATCTAAAATTACACACACCTACATCTAATGATTAAAGAACATACTATTTCTGTGGATGGTGAATTTCTGCCTCACGAAACGATGATTGTTCAATATTCTTTTAACACCATAAAAGGTGTCCATTAAGATGAAACTATATTTATATATGATATATGATATGTTTATGTTTTACTTGAGCTTCTGTATTTTTCAATCATGGCATACCATTATGGTTTCCATTTTGGGTAAACACGATATCTTCATTTTAGGAAGTGCGAACTACCGCCCCCTCAAAGTGATTTGATTCATTAATTCCATATGTGGGACGTATAAAGGATGTAATTAATGATATTATATGTGATATCATAATGGAATTATAATATACCTTTATATCATTATGATTCCATTCCATAAAATACGAAATAGAAATGAAAGTAGCGTTCATTCGTACATACGGCTTACCATCTCCATGAACGGTGCATTTCATTTCTTACCTCTAAACGTTATGTAAAATTATAAATGCATGTGTATACTGGATATATATGATATATATGATATCTAAATCATGAGTATAACTCTGGATATAATGGATACATGAATAACTTGTAATTAAAAAAGTTTATTTTTGACTCAAGTACCAATGATCGATAAAATGACCGTTATTAACTGAAATAATTACATAGTGTTCATGACATGGTAATAAGTGATATAAAAGGAATAATGAAATTGAGAAAGGTTCTTAAGCAAGTATAAATTATCTCATGTTTATTATTCAGGACGTTAAAGAACGGTCGAGTCAGGTCGAACCTGAGGTATGGGACTTCGTCTCAATCTCCTTTCATTGAGGCATACTCTGTTTTATACACAACCTTATTTTATACGGTGTATAAACCCATTTGACTTTTAGATTTATCCAAAAAGAAATATTTTTTTATACGAATCATTTTACTAAATGAAAAAATGGAATGTTTTTGTCGTACGTATGCAGCGACAATGACTTCTCCGCCACCGTGACCATTATTTGAGTTTCGGCTTCCTCTACAAGCCATACATTTTTTGAAAAAGAAAAAAATACCATGTTTTACTTTTCTTTTATTTTGGTATTGAACATGGTTTTCAAAATGTTTTTATTATATCAATATGTTGTATTTATATCTTGTGATTGAATTGTGGAAATGTTATGTTTCCTTTATGCATGTTTTATGTGATACGATTATGTTATGGTTCTTGGGAATTGTTATGAAGACGGGAGGTTCTGTGATAAACTAAGGGAGGGTGAGCCCGATATAGCTCTCCAATGCATTGGGTAACGCAAAGGGGTTAAACATTGAGGTTTCTCCGAAGAGATTTAGGGAATATACTATGATGGGAATTCCAAACATAACCAAGAGGGTTACTCCCTACATAAGATTGTTATGAATGCCTCAATTTTGCTTTATGTCTTTTGATTTCTATGATTTATTTTTGATTTTATGAGGTATGTTAAAGTGCATATGTTTTATGGGTAATGTATGATTTCATTCTTATGTATATATGTACTCATGTTTCCTCTCCATATTTTTATATCCCTTACTGAGCTTTTTATGCTCATCCCAAGTTTTTGAAATGTTTTTCACGGGTCAAGGGAAAGGTACATGATATGATGATAGTGTCAAGGAAGTGACAAGAAAGAATCCATGTTTTATTTTAAATATGTTTCTGTTGATGGGAAAAATGAATACTATCTTTTATGTATCCACTTTGTTTAAATGTGGAATGTAATGCATGTTTTATGGTCTAATTCTCAAAAACTCTAAACCTGAAAAGATCCTCAATGTGTAATCATGTAATAACTCAAGATTCAGTAATGTTTAAGGCTGGGGCCTTATAAAGAACCCCCTAGTACCCTACATTAATTTTCCCTCCATGAGATTGGTTATTTTTACTAATATGACATTTGATCTAGGGGCCTCAACAAATAAGTTCAAGATGTTGAAACCCAAGAAAAAACCATGTTTTTATAAGGTTCCCCAATTACGACAGTATATTATAAGAATCATAAAGTCCACTAAAACTATGTTCATGTATTGAAAACATAATGAAATATATGATATGTAGATTTTGTAATGATATTTTGACTCATAGTTTCCTCTACAAGTAGAAGTGGATTTGATCTTAAATCATGTACACATCAGTAGTTAATAGATCTTAAACATCATGCATACTTTATCTTTTGTAAATAGTAGTAATGAAATAAAAATTGTTTTAGAGTATATATTATTCTTTAAATGGAGTGTGATTAAATATGTATATATAAATATTTTCCCTCTTCATTAAATGTAAAATAGAAATATAAAACATTATTATAATATTTTGTTTGCATAAAATGATTATTCATGCATCCCTCGAAAACCTAACAGTTAAATATTTATGTAGAAAATAAAAATATTATAGATATATTAGCACATAATTTTTTAAAAAATCAAAATAAATTGAATCAATAACATCTATATAAATTACTCCATTAATATAATATTAATGTTTCATTATTTAATTCAAAAAATAATCTTTTAAATAAACTCCGTCAAATAAAATAAAATTATTCTATTATTTTTTTTATGTTTCCTCCAAAAAAAGATTCAAATTATAATTTTAATCATTATTAAAATATCTTAAATAATCCATGGAATCTTATAATAAATCAATTAAAAATTTAAAATATTTTAATTTAAATTACAATGTGTCCCTAAAATTACCCTGCAAATGATGTTAATATAATCTAATTATTTTTCTCTTTAAATTAAGCACTAAATAAATTCCATGATATTTCTATCGCAAACATTATATTTTATGAGTTAAAAATAATCTATATAACAACTATTCTTAACCTCAATTGAAATACATTATATAAAAATATTAAAATATAGTTCCATAAACTGCTTCAACAATCAATTCATAATTTTTTATAATACTAAAAACAATTTAATGATCATAAAATAAATATTCTCCATGGATCAGATATTTTTTTCATGAAACAAATTATAGAAGTGTTCCTTCAAATTTTCTTCAATCTTGAAGAAAATCTACAAAAATTTAATAAACTGTATGTAATGGCCCGGAACTCTCCGGTCCAATAATTTGTAAAAATTTGATGTGGTTAAACACGACCCGTGTTATAATAATAATTTTTGATAATAATAATTGACAATGGTGGTGTGAAAATATTTTGTTCTAATTATATTAAATTAGTTTAATTTAATAATTATAAAATAAATGAAATAAAATTTAAAGATTTTAATTCAATGAGGGGAGGTTCATGGTATCATTTTGATTTATTTACATTTTTAATAAATAATAAATTGTGTGTGTAATGGGAGGCTGCTCAGCATTGACGTAATGGTGGTCAGACATGGTCAACACGGCGAATGTCAATAATAAATTTTTTTATTAATAATAATTGGTGACGAGATAAATAATTTCAATTGGGGATTTTCCATTATTATTATACTAAAAAATTATAATAATAATGTTGGCTTAAATTTTGAAAGATCTGTTAATAAGGATTTAATGAGATTTAAATTTTGAATTCAATACAATGAGATTTGAGACTTGAGGATAGATGAGAGATGTTATTATTTATGATAATTGTGTTAAAAAATAATGATAAAGGTTTAAAATGGAGGTTGGGGCGTGCTACTGGAGTAAAAGAAGGAGATGTGCCAATTTTGGGGAGTGAGTGAAAATCAATGAAGAATTAATGAGATTGGAGAGAGTGAGGTATTATATGATAATAATGAAAATACATAAATAAATATAAAGGGAAGAGTGACTTGCAGCCTGTGAGCTATGCCCTTCAATGTTTCATGTGTTGAATGAGTTTAGAGATATGAAATAAATAAACAATTTGTAATAATAATAATAATAATAATATAATATTGTTATTATTAATTTCATTGATAAAACATTGTTTTCACTATAACTCCTTCGTGCGACCTCAGTTTTACGAACCTTCAGTGGCTGTGTGACCCTGAATTCAAGATGGAAATTATGAGTTCAATATTGGATGAATTTTTCAGGTTTTCAAATCAGGTACCTCAAACGCTCGTGAATTAATAGATTTAATATTATTATTAAATCTTCGACCCGCCATAACTCCTGCGTGCAACGTTTGATTGACTTTTCATTAATGGCGATGTGATCCTGCCATTAATATGGTTGATTCAAGTCTAATGTAGGATATTAAATTATGTTTCATGGATTGGGCCCACAAAACACCCAATAATATTAATATCATTGTTATTACGGGATCTTGTATCCAACCGATCTCCCTCATTCGGTATCGGATTGACGAACCGTCAGGGGCAGCGTAACCGTGAAATTATAACGGTCAATTTATGAACAATTATGAATACGTTTTTAGGACTCATGTCTCATGTCAATAAAACACTTATTATTAACTGAATTTATTATCCTTATTAAATGCAGGGAAACCGCGTGACATGTCATGTATTGACTAGTCATACAACTTAACAGTTGTACGGTCATGTCCTGTATTCATTAATACACGCTGCGTATCATTTTACCTCTTTGTTGCATATATAAGAGAGGGTCACGTGTTATTTACAAAACTCTCTTCTTATTCTCACGGAGACGCTCCAGGATGACCCAGAAGCCTTCCTCATATCTTCTTCATCCGGACTCCGATCAATGATATGTCGGTGGCTATGGGATCGTGTCGACGAGGTAAACATCCTGAAACTTGTTCAGTTCCCTCATCTTTTACTTCCTCTCCATAGTTTCCTACCGAGGATATTATTGATATTTGACAGGAACGACGGTCTTCGACGAACGCCATCTTAATCGTACGTTCTACCCCATTTTATTCCTTCCTCGATCTCCTCTTTTTGTTACTCATTGCCATGCTATGACAAGTGACACCTTAAACCATAATGGAGAGTCTCTTGGTTGTTAGTGTGGTTGTGCCGCAGCGTCCACGGGAGGACGTAGTCATCAGGAGGATTGATCAAAATCCTCGTGGTAGTTGTTCTCACAAATGGGAATTAAAAACTATTCAGGTAGGGATATTACCTTCATATCTGTCTCTTTTGTGCATCATGCGGGGTGGGTATCCTCATGTTTTCGTGAGATACGGTTGAACCCGTAAATAAATATAATAACAGGTTAAGGAACAGGTTTGGGGAAATTTTGTTGATATTGTTGTTTTATTTCCATCAATGCTTATCCTTTTAGAATGATATGAGAGGTGATGGTTGAGAGATATGATACAGTCTGTAGTTAGGCGTAGTGATTATTACATGGGATGGTAGGGAAGTAATTTTGGCTGATCTTGGTGTGTGATATAGGCCAGGGAAGAATATCTAGGACACAGCATTTTAGGGCCCCTCGTGATCTGATGCAAGGACTATGAGCATACCAAACGACCAAGTAAGACTACATTGATTGGAGGGTAGAAACCCTAGGAAAGGTACATGCATAATTATGATTTGTTTTTTACTTGTTTTTGGTATTCTGGGAAATAAATTGAAATAAAATGATAAAATGAAACCTTGATAAAATTTCCTTGCTACCTGGGCTTATGCGTTATTTGTTTACCATACTACTATGGCACATGGAGGTCGTTCCTGGGTGACTCAGGCAGTCGAGGCCCATCAGATTTAGATGGCTGATCAGCTAATATTTTACCGAGAGAAGGAAGACGACTTGTGGCAGCTAACGTTTTGTGCTTTCCTGTGACAGATATTGAAGACGTATGAAGTCATATCTTCGGATACGGAATCTGAGAGTTGGATAGAGGAACTCAAGATCACCTTTGGGATGATCAGGGATCCATTAGAGTACTAGGTTTCTCTAGCAGTAAACAAGCTTCGAGGAGAGGCACGTCAGTGGTGGGTGCTTTACCTTGGGGAGGAGAAGGAGAGAGAAGTTCTATGAGCCATATTTGAGAAGGAGTTCTGAGAGGAATTTCTTTCCTCAACAAGGAAGGCCGAGAAGAGGAAGGATTTGTTGTCTCTCTAAAAAGGAAGAATGTCGGTGCGGGAACTAGGGTTCAATTTAAAAGATCTCCTCCATTTTCCCATAATCTCTTTCCGGATGAGGATTCTTGAGCCAGAAATTTAGAGGAGGCACTTCACCCGTCTATTCAGTTCTTTGTGACCACTTTCACCTTACCATCGTACCTGGAAGTACAGAAGAAGGCGAAGATAATTGAGGGCATGTGATTGCAAGTAGGTCCACCATGAGAGAGGAGTAACCCAAGTTTGTCCAAGAAGGAGGTGGTCAGCAGTAGATCCCCAGCAATAGGACTTTCCATGTTTCGACCGGCAGGGAGCCGAGTTCAGCAGGTCCCATACCAATCTCACGATTTTCGCCCGTTTTCTATGGGCTAGGGACCGAGGTGCATTTCATGTGGTAATCGTGGGAATATTGGCAGACATTGCCCTTTTGAGACTCAGTATGGAGGGAATGGCCAAGTTAAGCCCTATCCTAAGTAGCAGTTCCCAGCCCGACCCTTCCAGCAGCAACATGCTCCAGTCGTTACAAGAGGAGCTTGAGTAGGTGGTGGCCAACCACAGGGAGTTACTCAAGGACCCCAACCAGGACGTGTTCGAGGAGGTGGATGTCAACATAATGGAAGAGGATTAGGACACGGAGAGTTGCATGCAACAGAAGTGGAAACCCTAGAAAGTCCAAAGATCGATAGAGATGTTATCGTTTTTAAAAAAATACGCTCGTTTATGTTTTGTTTAAATTCATGAGCATAACACTCCTTTTTTGAAACTCATTCTTGCCCACGCATTTGGTCTGGACCCTGTTTTTCATTTTTCTATAATGCTATGTTGTTTATCTCTTTCCTTTAAATGTGTGTGAAGAGTCCAGACATGTAGGGAGAGGAGGACATGGTCCCTAATCAAGACGCATTAATGTGGATGCGGATAAACCCGTGTGAGTGAGTCAGTACTGCCCAATGCAGATAATATCTTGACATGGGAGAAGGAATTACCCAATCCTTGTGTTGGGGTAGCGTGTTTCTTGTTTTGTGCGGTTTTGGGGGGAAGTGTGTGTATGGGAAATCCAAAATTATGGGGGTGGGAGGACCTAATCCTTAATCGAGACGCATTAATGTGGATGTGATTAAACCTATGCGGGTGAGTCAGTGCCACCTAAAGTGGATAATATCTCGACATGGTGGAAGGAATTCCCTGACTCATATAATTAGGATAGTGGTTGGATTCCTCTTATGATGAGATCCATGATAGTTATCTTGTGGGGTGGTTGTTCGGACCTTTCCCCTTTTTATGGGTTGGTTTTTAATTCTCGAGGACGAGAATGTTTTGAGAGGTATCTGATGTAATGGCCTGGACCTCTCTGGTCCATTACTTTGTAGAAATTTGATGTGGTCAGACACGACGCGTGTTATAATAATAATTTTTGATAATAATAATTGATAATGGTGGCGTGAGAATATATGGTGTTAATTAGATTAAATGGTTTTAATTTAATCATTTTGAAATAAAATAAATAAAATTTAATGTATTTAATTCAACGAGAAGTGGTGCATGGTGTCATTTTTATTTACTGAAATTTTAAATAAATAATAAATTGTGTCTGTAATGGGAGGCTGCTCAGCATTGACGTAATGGTGGTAAGACTTGGTCAATGCGGTGAATGTCAATAAAAATAATAATTATAAATAATAATTTGTGACGAGTTAATAAATTATAATTGGGGATTTGTTATTATTATTATTATAATAAATAATTATAATAACAATATTGGATTAAATTTTGAAAGATCCGTTAATAAAGATTTAATGAGATTTATATTTTTAATTCAATTCAATGTTATTTGAGATGTGAGGATAGATGAGAGATATTATTATTTAAGATAATTGAGTTAAAAAATAATGATAAAGGTTCAAAATGGAGGTTGGGGCATGCCACATGGAGTAAAGGAATGGGAGGTTCCACTTTTGGGGAGTGAGTGAAAATCATGGGAGAATTAATGATATTGGAGAGAGGGAGGTATTATATGATAATAATGAAAATAGATAAATATACATCAAAGGAAGGGTGATCTGCGGAATGTGTGATGTGCACATTAGTGTTTCATGCAAGGAATGAGTTTGGAGATATGAAATAAATAAACAATTAATAATAATAATAATAATAATATATTGTTATTATTAATTTTGTTGATAAAACATTGTATTCACTATAACATATTCGTGCAACCATGATATTACAAACCGTCAGCGGTAGTGGGACCCTGACTTCGAGTCGTAATTTATGAGTCCAATATTAGATGACTTTTTTGGGTTTTTGGATCGGGTACCCGAAACACTCATGAATTAATTTATTTAATATTATTATTAAATCTTCGACCTGCCATAACTCCCGCATGCGATGCCCGATTGACTTTCCATTAGTGGGGATGTGATCTTGCGGTTAATATGGTCGATTCAAGTCGAATGTTGGATATTAAATTATGGTTCATGGGTCAAGTCCATGAAACACAAAATAAAAATAATATCATTATTATTACGGGATCTTGTGTCCAACTTATCTCCCTCATACGGTATCGGATTGACGAACCGTCAGTGGCAACGTAACACTGAAATTATGATTGTCATTTTAATACCAATGATGAATACCTTTTTTTGAATCATGTCTTGGGTAAATAAAAATCCAATTATTAGTTGAAGTTATTATTATCATTAAATGCATAGAAACTGTGTGATGTGTCGTCTGTTGACCAGTCAAACAATGTATCAGTTGTATGGTCACGTTGGGTATTCATTAAAACACGCTGCATATTGTTTTACCTTTTCATTGCCTATATAAAAGAGGGTCACATGTTATTTACCGACCTCTCTTCTTATCTGGACGGTGACGCTCTCGGATGACCCAGAAGCCTTCCATCTATCTTCTTCATCCAAACTCTGATCGTTGATCTGCCAATAGCTGTGGGATCGGGTCGATGAGGCGAACATCGTGTACCTTGTTCCTTTCCCTCTTCTTCAACTTCCAATTTTCAGTTTCCTACCGAGGATATTGCTGATATTTTATGGGAACGACGTTCTTCAATGAATGTCATCTTAATCGTACATTTTACCCCGTTCTTATTCCTTCCTCGATCTCCTAATTATGTTCCTCCCTGCCATTCTTTTACAAGTGACACCTAAAACCATAATGGAGTCTCTCATGGTTGCCAGTGAGGTTGTGCCGAAGCATCCACGGGAGGACGTAGCCCTCGAGAGGAGTGATCGAAATCCTCGTGGGGGCTGTTCTCGCAGAAGGACATCAAAACCCATTCAGGTAGGGATCTTACATTCATCTCTCTGTCTTTTCAACATCATGTGGGGTGGTTATGCTCCTGTTTTCGTGAGATACAGTTGAACTATTAAATAAATATAATAACTGGTTAAATAACGGGTTTGGGAAATTTTGTTGATATTGTTGTTTTATTTCCATCAATTATTATCCTTTTATTATGTTGTGACTTGAATAGGCTTATGCCCACTGAAAATCACGTTCGTTGGGGGCCTTTTGTGCAATTAAATGTTTCCATGTTTTTCTAGATTGTTTTGTGGATGGAATTTCATGGAATTTGAAAATTTGTTAATCATATAAAGTTGGAGGATTTAAGGAATACCGGGAACCCTTGTATGATCACCATAGTTAACCTAAATTAAAGAATGAATTTTTGGGTTCTAGTTGGTGTTTAATTATGTGAATGGGTGTTTCCTGGGTTGTTGTGGAATGTGTTAGTAGTGGGGTTGCGGTTGTCGTGGTTGTGGGTTGGCGTGTGTGATATGGTTGTGATGGGTAGCGGAGTTGCGATAAAAGCTTTCAAAGGGACGATGATGTGGTACATGTATTGTTGCTGAAGTTTTTGTGGTTATGGTGGTTGGAAGCAGGGCTCTAGGGATGGGTTGTGCATATGAATAATAGTGGAAAAGTTAACTAATGAATTGTGGGGCATGGTAGTTGATTAAATATGAAAAATCAATGGAATTGGTTGGCTGATAAAAGAAAATGGTTTTGTGTTGCTTTTGTTTTCCCAAAATTTATTTGTGGTTGGAAGGGATATGTTTTACGAACGATTGATCTGGTTTGGTTGTTGTTAGTTTCTCAGAAGTTAAGGAACTGATAAACTAAAACTGTTGAAACATGAAAAGGTTAATGGGGTTTGGGGCTGTTTATTGTGTGCATTCTTTCGTGGTAGCAGTACCGAGGCATGCGCTCAGATATTTTTTGTGGAACCCTTAGGATGGGCTGATAGGTTGATATAATTATATAAATCAGTACATTTTATGTTTCTTTATGCACCCCACCCATGATGAGCACTTTGTGCCAAACACCCATGGGACGAGAGGGTGAGATTCTCTAACATCTAAAAGATGGATGATTACTGTTCTCCCCTGTGCTCCCTCTTTTAGGTTCTATAGCCCAAGATCCTTCAGGCAGGTTACGGCAGATGTTTCCCATGAGTCTTCGGAATGAGGATGTTATATGTTCCTAGGGGTCTTTGGCATGACATGTGATCTGGTTACCAGGTGTCTTCGGGATGAGATGAGGTTATGGGCGAGGATTGAGTATCGGCGGGATACTATGATGGCCGAGGATTGAGTACAGGCGGGATACTATGAGCTTCGTATGGCCAGTTTGCAGCACTAGATCAAGAAGATTGGAAAGCGTCATAGCGTTACGCATGAGGGCTTGAACATTATTTAGTGGGAAGGTGGTGCGGGGTACCCATACATTGATAATATTACTATACTAATCTATTGACTTGTGATATTTAGTGAGTGAAGCTTGTAAGGTTGGGTGGATATATTCCTTGCTAGGATTTGGTTCCATATGTTTTCTCATGATGCATTAGGATGTCTCCCTACTAGTGCACGAGAGCTTTAGGTTTTCCTACTGAGTATACTTGTATGATCACCCTACGTTTACTTTCAGGTTTTCAGCAGGACTTCCAGAACCGTGCGAGACCTTTCTAGTAGGGCCTTGGAGATTTGATGGTTGTATTTTTTTCTTTCTTGGTTTTTTATCGTACTTTAATGATTTTATTGTACTTCTAATTTTGTTTCAGTATTGTATAAAACATCCATATGGGTTTGGTTTTGGGTTTACTTTCATTTAGTTGTTCCTTTTTCTTTTGGTGTTTGATTCACCCTATTTGCCGATGTTAAATAATAAAAATGGTATTGCCTCCCATATTTGTGAAAACTCATACCCTTGGTGCTAGTCGCTACTCCGGGGCCTACTGGAGGCAGGACTCATGGGTCTTTATCTCCCTTTCACCATTTCCAGCTCAAGAGGGTCATCCATTGTGGGAGGGGGTCGTGACACAATAAAATTTATGGTCATTCCATTGTTTATTCTCACTAAAATTCGTCTTGTTAATTAGTCCACACTTCCATTTACCCTTTATGCACAGTTTTAAAAAGAACATGCACTGTAAGTCATGTATATCATTACAGTACCTCCAAATCAAGTCAGTAAATAAATTTATTTTCTTCCAATTTGATTTCAGTATTGATTGAAATATTTTTCTGATCATGGATTCAGTTCGTGTTGCAATATATTTCTTATGAGTTGTACAAAATATATTATTGATTTCTTATACAGATCTACATTCATGTTCAACATTCATGAGGTGAAGAATTCCATTATATGATCTATGATATCCAAAATTCTAGGATGTATGCTATCTATGCAACTCATACAGTATAAAAAATCTATATACTATCAATGTGTATTCGTGTTCAACAAAATTATATTCTCTACACAGATGAAAAATGATCGTGATGCTCATTCCATATAACCGGAAAGGTTTCTCAATAATTTTCATATATCACAATTAATTAATTTATTCACAAAAATTGTTCATATTCAAGAAAAAAGACAATCATATCCCTTTTCCATTTTGATATAGTATAAAAAATGGTGTTTTCCCATTACAAAAATTGTATTTCATCGTCATGGCTAGTCATAAAATTTAGTGTGATCTTTTTCCATGTGGCTAGCATCTACTTAAGAGCTCCGATTTATGGAAAACAATTTATGAATTTTTTTAAAAAAATTGGATGGAATTTTATCCATATCGATTAAAAATAATTTATAGCACTTTGACATACACTTCGACAACATCAATGTGAGGTTCATACTTGAGCACAATGTAGTGATGATTTAAAGAATAGTTTCTTTCATTGATTCAAAAATTGGGATCATTTTACAAATATCAGATTCCCTATAAATTATACTTCATCCTAGTGTTTATCACATACCAACATTGTAATGAACTTGTTATGTATGTTACCTAAATGAGGGATGAAACCAATTGTGGAGATATATGGCGTGATTATTACCCATTGAAAAACTGAAATTATATAACAATTTTAAAGGATATTAATAATGGATTAATTATTTTTACCAATATATATATATATATATATATATATAATTTTAAAACCATAATAATATATCGTGAAGTACTTCAATATGAAATCCATAGTTCACAATATAATAAAAAAGTGTAATAAAAAATTCATCTAAAAAATTCATCTTTATATAAACATCCTAGAAAAAATGATAATTTATTGAGCATTATAAAAACCAATTTATCCTACAACAAATATTAATTAAACCAATACATATTTCCTGGTTATCAATATTGATATGTTTTTTTCAAATTAGATCACTTTTTTGGAGATATCATCAAAATATGATTGTGACCATTAACTAAAATGTGTAATATAAGTGAAAAATTTTAACTGATTTGGAGAATTTTTCCTTCTTCATCCTTTTAGGTGAACATATAAAATGAATATAATCATATTATAGTTCCAATGGAACAAAAAGAGTATAAATATGATCATTATAGCTTCATATATAAACTAAACATAGAAATACTAAAAATATTAAATCTCTATGAAAACTAATTAGTAAACATAAAATTGTTTGATATAATTATCCAAATTAAAAAATATTTCTACGGTTAAGGATCCACTTAAAAGAGATGAAATTCATAGATAAATTAAAGGAAAATTTATGTTCTATTGAAATTTTATGTCGATATAAAAGGAATAACCCACAAACTAATAGTATTAAACATAAGTATGATCCAAAATTCATTCCATAAACACACAAGAAACATTCGCGTATTTTAGATTCTGATTTAAAGGAACAACATAATAATGACCATTCGTAGAAATTTATAGATATTATATATTTATAATCTATTCTTAAGGGGAAATAAATTAAATGAAATGATGTTTTTCCAAAGATAACTATGAAATATTCAAAAAGTATGTTAGGTACAATCATTAGGAATGATAAATATACATTCAAAACATAACTATTGTATCCTAGGGGTAACCCACTAGATAAAAAACATTTTAATATGATATAGATAATAATGTAAATGAAATATTTTTGAAAACAACATTTCAATATCCCTTTGTTGGATATTTTGAATAAAATTAAAATATTAAAAAATCATATAATAAATATATTCATTTAAAATAATATTTAAGGCGGAGATGAACTGAACATAGGAATAAATGTATAATTGATGAATTAAAAAATAAATCCTTTAAAATTTATTGATGTTGTAACTTTAACCATTCCATATAAGATAGGACAATTTGAATTCAAGGTTATAAAACATGATTTTAGAGGTTCTATAAATATTATTCTTGATAAATTCTTCCAATATATAGGTTAGTGAACCCAAAACTACTATTATTTTTATTAAACATGCCCATTGATTTACCACCACGCCAGATAGAGTTATTGAGGATATTGTAGTCCATGTAGGAAAAAAAGTTATTACATATATATTTTTATGTATTATATATTTAAATGGATATTTAGAATGTATTCACCAATCATTATTTGGATATTTTTCATAAAATCTAATAAATACAATATTAATGTGCACAATGTGGCATTGTTATTAGAATTTGTAACACATGTAGAAAAAATTTATATCTTTCTATCCCTGAAACAATAAATTTAAAAACATTCATCTTCTCATGTAAACAAGATTAGTAGTTTATATACTATGTTGTTTCTTGGGTTTTAGGATATTTATTTTGAAACTACTATTATTGAAATAATGGTAACTACTTTTAAAAAAAGGAAATGATCTTCAATTTTATTTTAAGTGAATTTTTTGGAAAACTGGATAATAAAAAATCTAATTTGTTTAAAAGAGATTTTAGAACCAAAGTGTCCTATAAAATTTTGAAACCTATAAAAGTAATTTTAATTTCAAAACAATTATCTCCAAATAAATAAATACTTAATACCAATTTTAAAACATTGGCATTAATTAGAATGATCTAGATGAATTAATATTTAAAATGTTTACAGAAATGTTTTAGTTAAAGAGTTCTTAACCAAATAAGAGATGCATGAATACAATTAATTATTGAATAACATTAATCAAAACAATATAATATAATGAAAATAAAGTGATTCATGATATAATATGTCAATGTACAGTATGTGCAATAAATAAAAGTGAATTGGTGCATAATGACAAAGAGGTCTCAATGGAATGTAAATTGAGACGAAATACATTATAAAAACTGTATACTTAGATTAATGATGAATTGATGAAATAATTATTTGTGAAAAATATAAATACACTCAATAAAATTGGATATTCTGTGTAAATAAATTATATTTCATTCACATGTATTCTTGTAAAAACAAAACCAATGATTTGGATGTTTAAATTAATGAATGGAAATTGAGTTGAGATTACCCTTAAAATGTTCATATAAATGGAGGGTGAATTTATAAATGGTGTGATTATGAGTATCAAAGGTATATACACCTAAAGGGGAGTGGTAAATTACTACATAAATAATAAATAGTGATTCCACACATAATATTGGAGTAAAATAATCAATGAATTATGCATAAATCCCAATTAGTGGAAATTGAAACTTGAAATTCCCTACAGATTTGGTAACATTCGAAACATACACCCCATGAATTAATTATCATAAAATGAAGATGTGAATAACCATAAATTAACATATATTACAGAAATCATACAATCATGGGAAGTACATACACCACACAAAAGGAAATAGTGTCAATATTGAATGAATCTCACCAGAAAAAGTAGTGAGATGAAAACACCTTACCTTGTAATTTTACAAAGTCGAGGTTACATTAATCACCTTTATAATAGTTTATTAATTTTTGTTATATTATAAAATATACACATACATAAATATGATATCATATATGATCTTCTAATATTTCTTTGTTAATAATATTTAAGTAGGATCATTGTTTTGGGTGATAACCGATTCGTATTCCTTTATATGTTCCGTTACGTAAGTCATGTTTGTTATGGATAATACGTATTTGATTCATATCAATATTTATATAATGTTATTATAAATTATTTATAATCATCAAATGAAAAATATTATTGAATGGTTACGACGGGGAATGAATCTCATCACGTTTATAGAGACGGTAATCTGTACGTTCGCACGAGGAACAATATCATTATATTAATGGTGAAATCGTATGTAATTGGATAGTATATCATATATAATGAATCATTAACTTGCTATATTTATTATTTAAGTTAGTTATACAGATTATTATACCCATCCAACTAATGAAGTGTTTGAATAACTAGCTACACCATGACATGGTGACGGTACGTCATACATACGCATGTATGGATACTTGGACATCATTGGGATGGATAGAATAACAAATATGGTTGTAAAATATTTATAATAACAAAACAGTATGTATACGGGTCTGGATTTTTTTATGGAAGAAACAAATAAAGAGGAAGTGGAAGAAGAAAAGATCATGAAAGAGGGTGGTGAAATTAATATCTCTTCTTCAGGTGTTTCATTTTAAGTAGATCAAAAGGGCCCCATAGGTTGGAATTATGATCAATGTAAGGCCTATACATTTAATTGAGGGTAGATGAGATGATATTTGGGTGGGGGTTGTCCGAGCCAAATGGATTTGGAGGTGTGAAATTAAGAGAAGGGGAAGTACGCTTTTATAAGAGAGGTGAGGGTCACTTTAGGAAAATCTTGAAATTTTATTTTATAACATACACATTTTCAGTTTCTAATGGCTCAAAAATGATTTATATCTAAGATAAGGTGGTTATGAGTCAAAAAAATTTCTAACAATAGGTTTTACACAGGTATAGGTCACCATATTAATCTTATTATTTGTATTTAACACATAGTTAAATAGTTTGACATTTACCATGTCTCTTTGTAGTTTTATAATATATAGTTAATAAATGTACTGTAACCAGCCAAGAGAACACCAAGTGGTTATTTATTAATATAAATTAAAATATCTATGTTCTTTGGATAATCCTTAGATTTTTAGGAATATTATATCAATTAATAATATAGTTTTTATTTTAAACATAGAATTAATTATTTTTGGAAACTATTTAGCATTTTATTTTTTTTGAAAGCCATAAAAACATTATCTCTTCAGATAAAATATATTTAATAACCCCTAACATGTCATATTATCTTTGAAAATTATTTTAATTCATCATAAGTCTCAATTTACATTTATTTGGATATTTATAATATCATTATTTTAATCATTAATTAATAATGTAATTATCGCATCACGATTGTGTCATAAATAAATTTATTTATATAAGGTATAAAAATTATAAATAATTTATCATTATGTAGGAAATAATATTATCATTAAAATGAATATTTATTGTCGAATTTATCTTATCCATAACCCTATATTAAAAATGATTAAGTTATTATACATTGAAATTTACACTTTTAACTCTTCTTTTAATAAAATAATAATAAATGTCCAAATATAATCCCAGGGGACAAAGGGGATCATATTTTATTCCTAAGGATGTTTTTGGTCGAATTAAACTTATAAAATAGAAGTAGGACATGTGTTAAGATAATTATGTTATAATTTTTATCCTTAAATACTCTATTTACCTGTAACCGTGGTAAATAAAAGTCCAATGTTACTATTCACCAAAACATTATTTTCATCTTATTGAACAATATATTATTTACATATATCAACCATGTCTCTCAAAGATTTTAAATTAAAATCACATAAGTGGTAAAATTATGTTTTATTTAAATTTCCAAATGCTCCAAGAATGTGGGTAAAAGAGAGTAAAAAGTCCAATAAAATTTTAAACATATTATTTTATTATAAAAATGACTCTAGTGAATCACATTGAATTAATAGAGGTATTATTTATCTATTTGAATTAAATTATATAAAATAAAAAATTATTAAAAAAATAGGTGTTTAAACAATAACCCATTGTTATTCACAATTCCTAGAAAATTTTATGTTTTTATGAAAATACCAAAAATTCACCCTAAGTTAATTTTGAAATTCCAAATTAAAAATTGAATTATAATTTACAAAATTAAAAACATAGAAGTATCCTTAATTAAATTAAAATTAATTCATGTTGTCAAAACAAAAAGGCGGATTTTTTAAGAAGTAAAAACTACAAAATGATTGACTTGTGTTTTTGTCAAATTTTAATTGAAATTATTTATAATGTCCTAAATTGTATTAAATGATAAAAAATTAATCTAATTATACTTCAAAACTAGTTAACTTCATAATTTAACACTATAAATTATTTCGATTAAAAAATTAGTTTTCAATTAAAATTTATTATTTTCACTATTCATCAAACTATGAATGTTATCAGAAAAGTAACAAAAATTTATCAGAAATAAATTTTTATATACTAATTATAAATAAAAATTTAATTTCATAAAATGGATTATATAAATGTGTAAAATATTGGTTTTAAAAAGGGTTCTCCATTAAAAGGTTGTAAAATTTCATTTTTTAAAAAATACTTATTTTATCTTAAAATTTTAATTTGTTATTATATTTTGTCTAAGAAAAACATAATATGGATTCAAAAATTATATTGTGTATATAAAATTACAAATTCAATTAATACTATTCATAACTGCTTTTTGAACAGTTATTTTAGCAAGTCATGGTGCGCTCGAACTCGGTGTTGTGTCTTGCACAATCTATTGAATTACATTAAAAAAAATTACTTTCTATGAAATCATGGGGTGTTACGTTATTCCCCATTTTTGGAAATTGCATCCTCTATGTTTTATAATTGGTCTTGGAAACATTATTTAAAGTCCCACATCGAAAAAAGTGTCAATAAAACTATCACTAAAAATAAAGAAAGATATGTACAATGGTCACATGAGATAACCCATAATTGGATTCCATGTAGGAAAACATGGATATGGAAGATGAACTAAGTGTCCATTTCTGATATAGAGTGATTGAAAACATGATCAGGAGAATTTTAACAAATAGAAAACCCCAAACTTGTGATGAGATAAATGATCATTAGTTTCCCAGTAGGAAAAGTAAATAGACAACCTTTTTTTGTTTTGTGTTCCATTTCATAAAGTTGAGGAATTTATTTATGAGGTCAACTAAGAACATAAAAAAAATATACTTACTTTTTATGTATAGTTTCATCCATTAATAAATTTCTTCCACTAACTCATATATTTTTTTCAAATGATGAATATTCAAGATTACTTGGTTGCACATAAAGCGCTAGAATCAACTTCTAGAGAATCAAATGATCCTCAAAAGACAAACTATATATTAACATTGACTTTATAGATTAACCAAAACCAAAATTTTTAGTACTAGTTTTGATGATACCCATAAAATGTTAATCCTTTAGAGAATGAAATACTAATCTTAATTTCAAAAATTAACCCAACAATACCCAATGTTCAATAAATACAATTCAATAAACAATTGTCCTTAAAATATATCAATATAATCCAAACTAATTTTGAAATGCCAAATCATAGATGAATTTAATTACATAATCTTCCATGTTAAATTGTATCTTTAAATAACATCCACAACTCTTAATGTCACATACTAAAAAGTAATTAACCTAATCACATATTCCCTATGATAGGTTAATCATTTCCATAAATAAAACAAATCACTATAAATCCACAATAAAAACATTGCTAAAAATCCGCCATTAGTCCTGAAATAAATCCCATAGTATTCTATTTTCATTAGGCACGGTGTTCCCAACAGAGTAAACGTCTTCCAGAATAACATTACCACTTAATCACAAAATCATTTTCATCTACTAAGGATATCCATTTGATAAGACATAAGATCCCAAATCAAATTATTATTTATCAATAAAATTATTTAACTAAAAAAATTAGTCCACTAACTAGGGAGTTCATGTAGTCTAGTGTTAGACGATAAATCACAATCACACATTGGTTGTGGGTTCGATTCCTACAACTTTATCCTATGCGACGGGTTGTCACACAGACCTCGTTTTGTCCCTTATCAAAAACTATATTTTAAAACATTTTCAAAATGAGATAAATTCCTAAAAATTACCAAAACATAATTTAACCACAAATATTATCTCATACCTATCATTTTCATCCAAAAAATTAATAACCTGTAATTTCTTCAAATTCAAGTATCATATAAAACCAAATGGTTCTTATAACTATATCCAAAAAAGAAAATATAATTCATCCTCAAACTGATTTTTCACATAACAAACTGCAGGTGTACACATACAAGGGAAAATTCTTCCAAAGTAATCCCATCAACAAAGAGAACTAATACTTTTAAACATTGCTCCATCCATTTATTTCCAAATAGGTTCTTATATAAAAAAGATGATATCCTATAGTATAGGGAATTCACTAGGGTAATTCCCAGGTCCCCTACATTTATGGCCAATAACTGTAGATGGATTCTTAGGATCATTTTTATATTCTTCCCCAGTACTATTCATTTTTTCTCGACAATTATTTACATTATATCCTTATTTTCCACACATAAAAAATTACTTTGTTCTATGGAGAAACTATCCTTGGTGTCTACATTCACATTACCTACATGATGGAAATTGAGCTTTTTTTCTCCATGGTCTCCACTGTAGGATCTCTTATTATTAACTTACATTCTCTACTTTGTAGTGATCGATAGTTGGTTAATATATATTTTGTTGATCATAATATTGGAAATCTAATTTTTCATGAAAATGATATGTTTTACACCAATAAAAATTCCTTTTCGTTGCTCATTTCCACCATCATTCCCACCTTCTACATCTTGTTCAATGTTACAATTACTTCCTTTGAATCCAGAAATTCACTAACACAAGAAATCATAGTGTGAGTCATAAAATCATTTAGTGAATATCATAACAACTATTTTTCAATCTAAAACACCTTAAGATTAACCAAGGGTATTTATTCTCATCATATATTAAAATCCGTCAAATCGGTATGTTTTGAAAATGTGATTTATCCTAAGCATATCCCTCTAAATTGTTGTAACCAATAGTACAGCAAGGCCCATAGTCATGTACCAGGATACCCTAGGTCAAGCCCGATACAATTTTTTGGAATTTTAACTCCTAGTTAAATCTATGCTAGATCTGCCTCTACCTGCTCATTTCCAGACATGGATGTATTTATTGGAAAACCCACATAATATTTACATTACCAAATTTTTTGGATGTTATTCGATAATAATCCTTAATGACTATATTAGGGTAGTGTTTTATAACCGGAGTTCATCTAAATCTACCTTCCAAGGTTTGTGCTAAACTTCCTCTCATACCAACTGTAACGCCCCGACCCCAGTTACCCAAATTCAGTGAATTATTACATAACATTGGAATGATATAAGGAATCATGTCCCTAATGACAGATCTTTTTAGTGTCCTTGTAAGTACTTTATACAAACATTAGTTTTACATTACATTATGAAATAAAAAACAATATTTTTCCCATTTGAACGCTCTTATATCCTTTAGCCTATTCCGGAAGGTTAATCATATATAACTTTATTGCATCATGGGGAAAAATAAAACATAAGAAAGGGGTGTTCTCAGATGCACAATAAGGATAAAAATATAGCAGAAACTATAATAAATTATAATAAGCATTTAAGGTAGTGTATAAGACTAGAACATAAGCCTTTTAAACATAAACTTCAGCATAATTTAGAAAAGATAAATAAAATAATGCCTTCACTTATTCACATGTATATTGTACTACTATATTAATAAAATATAATATTAATACCCCATTTCATAATGATGGAATGCAAAATGAAGGACATCATAACAACATATTCAAGGCCTCATGCCAAGACTACAAATAAGATATTTTCAAGGCATTGTCCCAGGACATTAGTTTGTCTCATGAGACCTATCGATGCATCGAGGAGCTATTGATGGCTCCACCATTCAATTACTAAGTCCAATGAATGCCTCATATGAAAGGGTCAAACAGAATCGAAACATTCATATTATAACTAGCTTATGAAATTTCAATATTTAAACCAGAAACCATGAATCACATAAAAATACCACATACACAGTCAAAATTAACTCATTCAATACAATATAGATGATTTTATTATGAAACATTACGCACAATTAGTAATAATATACACTGAAGGAGATTGACACAGATGAAAATAATCATTAAAACTATTGGTGGGAAATATATCCTTTTTCTTGAAAACATATAAATGTCGCATAATTTATAAAAGAAGTATTTTAAAAATATATTAGATTCAAAGTGTCCCCTACTATTTGGAATCCTTTAAAAAGAATTTTAATTTTAAAAAATTTATGTCCATATAAATAAAAATATAAAAACATTTTTAAACCATGAAAATTAATGAGAATGATTTATAAGAATAAATATTTATTACATTTATAATAATAATTTATTTAAAGTGTTCCTAAAGAAATAAGAGACGATTGAATACAAGTAATTTTGAATAACATTAAGAAAAACATTATAATATCCTGAGAATACATGTATTCATGATATAATATGTCAAAGTATAGTATATACACCATATATAAGTGAATTGGTTCATAATGACAAAGAGGTCTCAATAGAATGTAAATTCAAACAAAATACCTTATAAAGACCATATTAGTAGATTAAGGCTGAATCAATGAAAAAATTATGTGTGAAAAAATTAAATACACTAAATATAATTGGATATTTGTGTAAATAAATTTGATTATATTCACTCATCTTCTGGTAAAAACAAAACCAATGACATGGATGTTTAACTCAATGAATAAAAATGGGGTTAAGATTACTTTTAAAAAGATCAAATCAATGGAGTGTGAATTTATCAATGGAGTGATAATGTGTTTCAAAGGAATATACACAAAAAGGGGATTGGAAATTACTACATAAATAATAAATAGCGATTCCACACATAATCATAGAGTAAAATAATCAATGATATATGCATAAAGCCCAATGAGTAGAAATTGAAATTTGAAATTCCCTTACAGATTTGGTATCTTAAGAATAATACACCCCGTGAAATAATTATCATACAATGAAGATTCAAATACCCATAAATTTAAATATTTTACACAAATAATACAATAATGGGAAATATATACACAACAGAAAAGTAAATGGCGTTAATATAGCATGAATCTCACAAGAATAAGAAGTGAGATGAAACCCATTACCTTGTACTTTTCCTTAGTTGAGGGTATGTTTACCTCCTATATAATAGTGAAATAACTGATATTAAATTATAAAATAACAATTTATATTAATATGATATCATATATGATCTTCTAATATTGCTTTGTTAATAATATTTTAGTAGTATCATTGTTTTGGGTGTTAATTGATTAATTTACATTCATATGTTTTGTTAAGTATGTCATGTTTGTTATGGATATGATGTATTTGATTCATATACAGAATTATATCAAGTCTATAAACATTATTTTTAATCCTCAAATGAAAATTATTCTTGAATGTTAATGATGGGGAATGAATCTCATCCCATTCATGGAGACGGTAACATGTACGTATGCACAAGCGACAATATCCTTATATTATGAGTGAAATTGTATTTAATTAGATGTTATATCATATAAAAATAATAATTAACATATTATATTTATTATTTACATCAGTTATAATTATTATTATACCCATCCAAATAATGAAGTGTTTGAATAACAAACTACACCACGACGTGGAGACAGTAAGCCATACGTACGCATGTATGGAAATGTTGTCATTTATAGGATGGATAGAATAATGAATATGATTGTAAAATATTTATAGTAACATAACATTATTTATAAGGTACTGGATTTATTATTTTGGTATGGATGAAACAAAGGAATAGGATGTTGAAGCAGAAAAGAACATGAAATATGGTGGTGAAATTATTTCCTCTTTTTCAGGTGTTTCATTTTGAGTTGATCAGAAGGCTCTATAAGATAGAATTATGATCAAATTAAGGCCTCTAGGTTTAAGGTAGAATAGTTTGGAGGATATTTGGGAAGGGTTTGGCTGATCCAAATGGCTTTTTAGGTGTGAACATAAGTGAAGGGGAAGTACTCTATATAAGAGAGGTGAGTGTTACTTTTGGAAACGTTTGAAATATTATTTTATAATAAAATCATTTTGGGTTTCTAATGGCACCAAATTTTTTTATTTCTAGGATAAGGTGGGTATGGGTAAAAAACCTTTCAACCAATTTCTTTTATGTAGGTTTACGTCACCATATTAACCTCATCTTTTAGATATAATTCATAGTTAAATAGTTTGACATTTACCATGTCTCTCTCTATTTTTATATTTTATGGTTAATAAACATACTATAAAAATCCAAAGGAACCCTATGTGGTTCATAATTAATATATGTAACCTTATCTATGTCCTTTTTAAGATTCTAATATTTTCATATATATTATATCAATTTATAATATAGTAGTTGTTTTAAAAACTCAATTATGTCTACTTTGACACTATTTAGTATTTGATTTTTTTTAAAAGCCATAAAAAATTTATCTCATCTAATAAATATATTAAATCAACCCTATCATGTCATATTAATAAATATATTCAGGGAATTCATCAGAAGTCTCAATTTACATTTAATTGGATATTTATAATATCAATTATTTTAATCGTTCATTAAAAAGGCCATTACTACATCATCATTGTGTCATAAATAAATATAATTATTTAATGTATAATTAATATAAATAAAATATATTTATGTAGGAAATTTTTTTATCTTTCTAATGAATATTTATTGTAATTTTATCTTATGTATAACCCTATATTACAAAATTTTTTAGTAATTAATCATTGAGTTTTACTGTTTTAACTCTTCGTTAAATAAAATAATAATAAATGTCTTAATCTAATCCATGTAGAACCAAGGGGATCATATTTTATCCCGAAGTATGTTTTTGGTAGAATTAAACATATCCAATATAATTAGGACATATGTTAGGAGAATTATGATATCGTTTTACCCTTAATTATAATATTTACTTTTAACTGTGGTAAAAAAAGGTTAAAAGTTACTATTCCCCAAAAATTATTTTCATTTCATTAAACCACATTTTAATTACTGGTGTAAACCATGTATCTTGGATTTTTGAGATTCCACTCACTGAAGTGGTAAAATTATGTTTTATGCAATATTGCAAATGCTCCTAGAAGGTGTGTAAATGATGGTAAAAAGTTCAATAAACATTTATACATCTAATTTTATTTTAAAAATGATTCCAATGAATCACATTGAAATTATATAGGTATAAAATATCTATATTGACTGAAAATAAATAAAATAAATAATAATATAAATATAAAGTTTATTTTTAAACTATAATGTAGTGTTTTTCAGTATTCATCAAAAACTGAATGTATTCCAAAAATACAAAAAATTCACCCTAAACTAACTTTGATATTAAATATTCAAAAATGAATTCTATTTTATCAAATTAAATACATATAAGTAGCAATAATTAATTTAAAATTAATTCTCGATGTCAAAAACAAAAAGTGGGTTTTTTAAAATGTAAAAACTATCAAAAGATTGTCATGTGTTTATGTCAAATTTTAAAGTGAAATTACCTATAATGACCTAAATTGTATTAAATGATAGAAATATAATTGTATTATACTTCCAAACTATTCAAATTCATAATTTAACACAATAAATTATTTCGATTAAAAACCGGTTTTCAATTAAAATTTTGTATTTTCACTATTCATCGAAATAAGAATGTTATCAGAAAAGTACCAAAAAATATCCAAAAAAAATTTCTATGTCCCAATTCTAAACAAGAATTTAATTTCATTAAATTAAATATATATAAGTTTCAAATATTGGTTTTAAAATGGGTTTTCCATTAAAAGGTGTTAAAAATTAATTTTTTAAAATATACTTCTTTTATTTAAAAAAATAAATTTGTTCTTATATTATGTATAAGAAACAAAAAATATGGATTCTAAAATTATATGGTTTATATAAAATTAAATATTAAGTTAATAATACTCATAAATGATTTTTAAATGGATATTTTGGAAGTTGTGATGCGCTCAAACTCGGTGTTGCGTGTAGAAAATGCTATTGAATTACATTAATGAAAATAACATAAAATGAAATCTTGGGGTGTTACAATCACACACCATGTTTTATTCCAATGGGGTAATTTATTCAGTAGAAATTTTTCATAATATGTTCTATCCATATCTCATAGATCATGATGAACACCATCTATTTGAATATATATATTCAAATTTTAGATCTGTATATATAACACACTTTTTACTATAAAGATAATGCATTTATATATCTAATGAAACAATTATCGCAAATAAATATAAATCTTGATTTGGGTAATATTTCTCTTGAATCATTATTTTCTATGATTACTATGATATAACCATGTAACTTTTCATAAGAACACGTCCCAATCTGTTAATTTATGAATCACTACAAATCAAAATACCTTCTAAACTATAGGGTAATGTAATAATAGTTGAGTTGATTAATCATCCATTCAATTCCTTCAAATTTTCCTCGCATTCATCTATCTAATTGAACAAGGCTCTAGAGTATGATGAATTGGTGAGCGGATTATATAGTCATGATAAATACCCCACAACCCATTGATAATATCCATCCAAACATAGGTAAAACATATCTCAGTCACTTTGCATAGTGTGGGAAGACATTGAATAGTTCTTGTTATTGATGGATCCAACGATATACAATCAGTTGATATTATATATTCCAAATATGAATCCTTTTATCCAAAATTGTAACTTTTTAAATATTTCATATAAGTTCTCCTACCTCATGGCCTTAAATAATATTCAAAAGTGATGTTCATGGTATTCCATAATCTTTCAATAAATAATAATATCATCTATAAAAACTATAAAAGTTTGATCAAGTTAATTACAAAATTCACTATTCATTAATCCATTAAGATCGTTGGGGAATTAGTGAGACAAAATGGTATCACTATATACTCATATTTTCCATACCTTATATGGATCACATTTATGGGTATATTCTCCGTCTTGAACATTAATTAATGATATCCAAAATGAAGGCCAATCATCGAAATGTATTGAGATCTATGTATTTGATGAAACATGTCATTATTATAGGGTAGATGATACATTTTATTTACTATGATCTTTTTTGTCTAATGATAATAAATGGATATCTGCAATATCTCTATTTCATTTTGATAAAGATAATGGATTCACTCCAAGGTGACACACATAACTGAATGAATCATTTTCCAAGATCCACTTTCAATTTCTTTTTCAGTTCCTGTAACTAAATCAGGGGCATTATATAGTGGGACTTTAAAAATGATTTTCCAATAGGAATGAGTAATATTGAAAACTAAAATTAATCATTCAATGGATGATTGGACTAGTCCTCCTTAGATTCATCAATAAAATTACACAGAATAGGCAAATCATCAATGCTTATTTACTCCATATCCATCTAATGTAAAATCACATTTTAAATATGAATCAAAACCCATTAAATGGATTTTATTTCCATCATATTATTATATTTATAATCATACTAATATATAATCATATGTCATTTTGTAATTTAAAACACAACATCCCTTCAAGGAAAATTAAAATGTGATTTTTTAGAGAACCTTAATACATGTTACATCTAACATCATATTCACCCGAATGAAGAATAAAAATATTTTTGGGAATAACATTACCATAATATTCAATTGGATAAGATTAACATATGTGTTATGTGATAATCCTACCATAAGGCGGTTTCACTACAAATTCTGTATCTAAATTTATAACTAGAATATTTACACCACTATTTCATTATTCAAATATAAAAAATGTGTAGATAAAAACTCAAAAAAGATATCTTATATTCCATAATGTTTTTAAGTGTACTTTTCACCATGTAATCATCACATACCTCATTGGAAATAGAGTTCATTTAATATTTCCCCCTTTCCCTTAGATTATGTGTTTTATGAAATTTTTTATCATCATTTACCTTTGGATTTGGGAACTAGTAATAAATGTACCCATTATCCTTGTATTATAATCACTAGAGTGTGGGTAGTGAATTCTATAGACTTTGATCTGAATTTTCGTCATTATTTAACTCCTTCCCATCACATTGGAATTCAATCACCTGTTAAATTTCACTTCTAGAAATAAAAAATTAATAGGATCCCTTAAGATAGCTTCTTTTATTATTCCTACCACACTCCATGTATTAATTAAGTACCATATTCTTATGTCCCTTGTTCGTAGTGTCCTCTGAAACCCTATAAAAATATTCTTTGTGAAAACCATGTGATTGATGGGTATCTATGATATCTAATTCAACATTGATAGAAAATTGTAGTATTTATTCAATATAGTTTAATTACCTGGGATATAATCCTTTATATCAAATCATTTTAATCCAATGATGTGTCATATAGTCTTTCATTAAGGTTTCATGAACAATATAGAAGTGTACCTCGGAATACTTTTGAAATTTTCTTCTAGATACGAATAGATTCATCATCCTTCTACACTCTCTCAATTAATTCCTTCTCCATTATCATATAATTATTTAGAAGGATACCATTATGGAAAAATAATATACAAAATTCATCCCACACAGTTGACTAAATTTCATCTTGTTGCCTAATATTCTTAATGAAATTCCACCATTGATGTGCATTTCCTTCAAAATGATAGAAAACAAAAATCATTTTTTATTGTTCTATGTACTAGAGAATATAAAATATTTTCTAAATTGAATAGATAAATTTCTCAGAAACTAATGGATTACTGGAACCATTAAAATCTGTTGGAAGCATCCTTATTTAGGACCCAACAACATATTGTTCCCTCTTTTATCAATTGGATGTTTATATTGATTCCTAGCTTCATTAAGTCATGAGAGAATAACAACTTTATTTCACATTCTAGATCCTATAATATTTTAACACTTATGAGAAAAATCATTGAATTTCTATAGCAGTAAATATTAACCGGATTCTATTAAGTAAAATACATTAAAAAAAGTTTACTGTGTAAAATATTAATATTAATAGGAAAACACATTGTCATGAGAAATCATTTATAGCGCTTCTAAAACATGAAAAATTATTTTTAATCAATGAAACATAATTTTTTAAAAACTTATTCATGGTCATCATATAATAAAAACATTCAATAGAGTTCATAATAAAAATTTATATTAACCAATTAATATTAATATGGATGGGAAAACCTGGTGCATGGTAAGTCATGTTGTCATGTAACGGTAAATTATTGAGTCAATCCTGACATTATTTACTCATATTTAATACCACTAGGTACTTCTATGATGGAACCTTATCCAAATTTATTATATAGACCTGGATGTGTCTCTTGGTAAACCACAGAGTCTCTTCCTTAACAAAATATTGGTAGTTACCATATTACAGTCTTATTTAAAGGGCTATCATTAATGTTTTGTTATCCATTTTCCCACTGTTTTTTTTGAACCTTTCCTCTGATACCAACTTTAAAATCCAAGGTTTTAATACTTATATATTAATTTTTTATAGAAATTAATTAAATTAAAACAAATACATGCATGAGGATCATGATGGTATAATGACTTATGAAATTTAGAAACATAAAAAACTAATTCAAAATAGTTCTACATCATGTCACACTTATTTCCTCATAACTTTAAACCTTCTAAGTCCTATAAAAAACAATAAAAAAGCATCAAAATACATTGAAAATAAACACAATAATTAGTGAGCACAGATTATTAATAATAGTAAATAATAGAAATATGTAATCATTACATGATAATGAGGATATGATATAATGAAAATAACATATGAAAACTATACCCAAAATATCAAATATTAAAATATTGAGTAATTGAATAAATACTTGTATTATATTAGACATGAATATAAAGAAATAAAATTACAAGAAACAAGATGGAATAACAATGACAAAAGACATGGAATTGTGGTACACAAATTGGTATTGAAAATCATTTTCATAGTAAAAATGAATCATTTACAATGATATCATAGTGGAAATATTTCACTCAAAAAAATAACATTTTAGTAAGAGATCACTAAATGAGAATCATAGTGGACAATATACCTTATGGAACTTGGTTCACTCCACTTTATAGTACTATTTATCCAATGAGGATTCAATGTTTAAGAAATTAATTGAAGTTACATATATGTCTCACTAATCATAAATTTAAAATCATAATTTTTTCCAAAAGACAATAAATTTAACAACCCATGATTTATTATATGGACATTATATTACATTTATAGAATATATAATACATTACACAATAGGACTCCCAAATATTGTTTTAGTTTAGTGCCTTTGGAAAAATGGAATACATTATTCTAATTTGGTTAATGATGTTAAACGTCTCCCATAAATATCTTCAACATCATTTTTCCAAGAAAAATACATTATTTATATCTTGGGGAAATGAACACTTTAGTAAAGGGTGAAATCAGATGCTCAGTAAGGGTTAAGAAGGAAAAATAAAATAAAAAATTAAAATAACAACGTAAAATCAAGAACATAGATTTTAGAAAATCATACCGCATATAAATTTTTTTAATATCTTGAGTAATGAAATATTTCATTGTAGTTCATAAGGCATAAATAATAATGGTACATGATCCATGAGAAAATAACATGGGAAGAAAACAAGGGATTATAGAAAAACATAAGAAAATAAAATTAGACAAGGACCGTTTCCCAGACCATCATTGTGGACAATGTCCTTCACTGAACTGATTTCACCCATTATTTCATTAATGTATCATTGAATCAGGTTTACTTATTGTCCCAGCCCAATATTTCTATACTTAGATCATTTATTGTTCTTGTCCTATCTATATTATGAGATATAAATCAGTATAAAATGAATTAGAGGTATATATTATTCCTAAAAATATGATAATAAAATTATTATTACATGTTCCACAAAAAACATAAATCATTAATCATAACCCATAGAATACAATGGGTTTCATTAAACATAATTCCACTATAAAATAATCTATATAAAACAAATGGATTTTGAACATATAATTCCATCATAAACATAATAAAACGATAATAACAAAAGGTATGATTTACAAGAAAATAACCTTATTAAAAAATTTCCATCATATTTGGAATATAAATTAGATATAAAACAAGATAGTATTTCTTAAGGAAAATATCCTTTCTTCTACCAAAGATTTTTTCTTTCTCAAAATTCCATGACATTTTAAATGATATAATTTATTTTAAAATGAACATGAAATATTCTAAATTATTCTTCATGTATAGAAGGAATTATGATACTTTAAAAATCAGTTCATACTATATTAGTTAAAAGAAAAAAATCTTCTTGATATTTTGTCAGAACGTAAAAAAGTAAGTCGTATCAAAAACATCAAAATTTTACTTTCATATAGTTTAATAAAAATTCACCGAAAGGTAGAGTTGAATTTAAATAATTATATAAGGATAAAAATAATTTTTTTAAATACTTATTTAGGAATCATGTAAATGTATGATAGATATTACCTAATAAATACTTATATATAAACATTCTCAGATAATATTTAGATTAAAACATTATCACATACCTTAGGTCCAATATTATTTTTAAGTATCTAAAACTTCTATATAATATTCTAAATATTTTAATTTACTTATTCCTTAATCAATTTAATTTATATGATATCATAAAAGATCATATAATAATCTATTTGTTAATAACATTTCATTATTACTCGTTATTCTGTTATTAATGGATCTGTTTTCTTATGCATGTTTTGTTGAATGAGAACGAGATCCCCATCATATGTCATAGTTATATCATTAAAAAATGGTATTATAATAATATATACAATATTAATTTATTATGTACATTTACATAATCACATTTTAATTGATATCATGTGGTATGGATCACATCGTGTCATGGACACATCAGGTCGTACAAACCCTTCAGCGGAAGTATCATTCTAATAATTGAGAAATGGTATAGAGGTGGATGGTAAATTTTTTGTTCAAGAATTCATATCTTGTAACAATTATCATTTAGATTTATTATTTCCATTATTTTATCCATCCAAGTAAGATAGTGGTGAAAAAACAAACTACACAACAACATGGATATGATATGACATACGTACGCATGCATAGTGATTTTGTTTTTTATAGGATGGAAAAAGGGTTTAATATTGTTTTTGAATAATAATAATAACAAAATAGAATATTATAAATAGTTTACTTATTACTTTAGTATGGAAAATCAATGGATGTTGATGTAGAAGAATAAATAATTTTGAAAGAATTAGTAGAAGAAATTACATCTTCATTGATGCGCTCCCTCTAGTTCTACTATTAAAGTGTCTAGAGTTGGTGACCAAAAACTATAGATTGTAGATAATAATTTTGATAAGGGAAATGTATAGGGAATATCTGAACATGATGTTCAAATTGAAATCATATTGTAATGGAGGATGTACCCTTTTATAATTATGATCAGGGGCACTTCTAGAATCTCTAAAAATTATTAATTTTTAATAAATTCCAACCACATCCAAAAACCACCAAAATGTCAAATTATAGAATATAATAAAACTTATTGTTTTAATTTCATCATAAAATAAATGTTAGTCATGTGTTTCTATCAATTTAAACATTAACAATTTGATTAACCCCTAATTAATATATTTTACTTATAACTAAGGCAAAAAGTGTTTCAATATTAAAAGAGCGTTCTTTTTTTACATATTTTATGTCAATTAGACTATAAATAATATATTTAGAAAATTATATTCCATATAATAATAATTTTATATTTTTAAATACGAATTATGATTTTGAAATAATTAAATAAAATATTAATTTGGAAAAATATTAATAGTGTCATTTTAGGAACTATTCATTTCCTGTATTATTAAATACTATCAAGATAAGATATTATCATCAATTTTTTTTATTAAATCAATAATTTGTCATGGTAATTTAGAAAATTAATTGGATATATTAATTATACCAAATTATATTTATTTTAATATTTTTATTAATAATAATTTGATATTTCCATTAAAAAGTAATTAACATATTAGTTTTCTATAATTATTTTAAAAAAATATTGAATAAAATTGAAAAATAAAATAAAATTAATAATATAAATCATCTATATTTAATAATAATACTTATATTGGAATATATGTATTTTAAAATCATACATTTAAAAAGTTATATTTATTAAAACATGAATGTGGAAACATTAACATTAATTTAAATAAAATTGTATAAGTGTCCAAATTGTTTTTATATGGATACAAAAGGTCAATAACATAACCCATGATTAATTATGGTCTACATATAATAAACCAATAACATATTTTGCAAATGTTTTGTTTTTTTATTGTTATTATAATTTTAATAAAAAATATTTTATTGAGTTTTCTTTAATGAAATAATTTATGTATCATGAATGTATAAGAATTTAAGGTGATTATTTATTTCGAATAAATTAAAAAAATTATCATGATAAATATAATAAATTAGATTTAAAATTTTGATTTACGTTTGAATTTATATTCTGTATAACCTAATATTAAAAATTATATAGTTCTTAAAAGTTTAGTAAGAGATATTTGACTTTTCATTAAATAATAAAATTTAAATATCATATTATCATCCAAGTGGTTTCTAAAGGATGCCATTTCCACCGAAGTATTATTTAGGTTGCAAAAAATTCATCTAATGATATTAGAACAAGTGTTATGATTATTTTATTTTACTATTTTTACCCTTATTTACATGATATACCATTTTATTGAATTAATAATAACAATTGATGTTACTATTTATAAATCCAAAAAATAAATGAAATATATTTACATAATTTGAACCTACTCATTATCAATTTGAAATGAAATTTTAAAAATTCAAAACATGAATGATGATTTATTTTACATTAAAATAAATCTCGAAGACAAAATGAGAAAATGAGTTTTTAAAGATAAAACCATGCAAATGATTGACATGTGTTTACATTTGAATTCCATGTAAAATTAATTCCAAAGACTTACATGACATTAAATGATAATAAATAATCTATTTATAATTCAAAACCATTCTATAATATATATTTAATATATAAATTATTTCAATGAAAAATGTTTCTTTCAATTAAAATTTAGTATATTTTTTATTTATCCAAACTAGAAAATAATAAGGAAAATATAAAAAATTCTCCGAAGAAAATTTTTATTCCCCTATTGCAAATAATATTTCTATTAATAAAATAGAATATAAAAATTATTTAAAATATAGATTTAATATGGGTGATCCTTCAAAATGTTACTGAATTTCATTTTTTTAATCATACATTTTTTATCCATAAAAATTAATTTGTACTTATATCATATATTGAAAACAGATAAGATAAATTTTAAAAATTATATTGAATATTATATATATATATATATATATTTCACTAATAAAACCCATCATGGGTGATTTTTTTTAAACTCACTAATGTTCATTTAAAATGTCTTTTAGAAAACAGTTCAATTTATTTAAAAATGTTATTATTTTAATTTATAATGAATTTATAAGGAGTGGAATAATTATATAATTAGTTGTAAAGATTATTTTCTTAATTAAGTTGTTATTTTTCCTATTCATCATTATAATGTATCGGATTTAAGGTAAAATTATAATTTTTAGTTGATCAATTGAGCATGATCTTATAGGAAATGAACTCTATACAAAGAACATAAAAACTTGTGTATCATAAGCCAGTAATAGTGTTGTGTACACCTATAGATAATATGGTGTTGCATTTAGCACAATGTTGTCTTGGTTTAGTTTAAATCATAAGACAAAAAAAAAGTATAAAATATGTAAACAAATAAAAAGAAAAAATATATCTCATAAAAGTCTCAATGAAGTTACATACTACCCCTCATAAAATTAATATGTCCCACAAACATAATATAGTTTATAAAAATGATTAATACATGAATGGACCTTTCATATAAACCCACATAAAAAATGAATAATAAATATTACTATTAAAAATTAATGCGAGAAACATTATGGTTTTCCATAGTCAATCATAACTCGTGTTCCACATAGGGAAACAAAGGATAAATGTAAAAAAATGGATGTGGAAGATAAATCTAACAATCATATTCCAAGGGAGAGTGATTTAGAAAAATTGTTAGGAAAATATTAACCACCAAAAAACTATTAAGCTATGTTGATTTAAGAGGCTATTTGAATCATCAAAAATTAATGTACTGGGATAACATTTTTTATTTAAAAATACATACCCAAGAGTTGAACAAATTTTCATGAGAATGAATACATACTTGATTAATTATAATCTCATATATTTCCACTTCTTATCATATTCCATTATATGACATTGAAATTTTCATTCCTAATGAGTTATCAGATCATGCAATCCATAGATTAGATTATAAGTAATTCCATCTATAAAAAAATGGTCAAAAATATTTATCAACTGTGCATAATTCCACTTATGGTGGGGTAAAAAATTATTCTAAAACCATCATCGCATGTTAGTATGAAACCATTAATAACATGATAACATTAAAATTTTCTAAATGCATAAAATACAAAACATTATAAAGAGGTTCACTTTCTTGTCCTATCATTTATCCCACATATATCATAAAGTATCTCTTATTGGACACATTTCAAACATGTGATGTCCTTCATCATGTGTTTTCATGAAACATGGTAACAACGTAAATTACTGTAGAATCTTAGTGAAAATATATATATTGTTTAAAGGTTATCTATTTACACATTCCATAAATCCAAAATATTACATATACTCAATACATGATATTATAAATCATTTTGTAATATATTATTTCTGAGTTCATTAACACTATATTATATATCATTATTTCCTTATCCTAAAATATGAAAATATTAATAGTTATCCTTGCATTAATGTGTTTTCAAAAAATATATGAATCACTTTTCATGGATTCTGGTACCACTCATAGTTTACTATTAAATATATATGTTAAAACCAATTTGAACAAATATATTAATATTGAATTTCTCCATAGTACTATGTAAGTTATTTTATAACATTCTTTTGCAATCTCATTACATAAACACTCAATCATTCCACCATCTTGACTTCTTACTCTATATCGCCAATAATGATCGCATGAAATTTGTATTTATCATTGGAATTAATTGGTTGATAAAATTTATCATCAATGATAACCACTTGGTTGTGTAATTGGTTTGCATAATTCCCCATTTTGAAGAACTACTAGCATTGAACTATGAGAGGTTTATTCTTAGTATCGTTTTCTCCACTCATATCATTAGCAATCTTTTTATCATTAATTAGGAACTCATACACCTGATGAATAACTTTTACATAATTAAAAAATTTATAATTCCATTTATGTAAATCAATACCAAGATTCATTCAACATTTTGATATTAAGGAAAAACACATATTCAATTCACCATTGATTTGTGATTTTACCTTGTACTCCATCTTTGATTTCTTATCAAAACTATGGGATTACTATGTAACCCCATATACCATTAATACATTGATTGAAAAATTCAAAATCCATCATAGATACTAAAGTCAGATGTGGTTAATTCCCTTCGATGATTTGGTTTTGAGCAACTAAAGAACCTATAGACTTTACATTCATATAGGATGATAATTCATTAAGCATACCTCACAAGTATTGTAAACTTCTCATCTTATGTACAAGTAGATTCATCATCTTTTTTCATAATCTCATGTTATTCCTTCTCCACATGAGTTTGAAGAATACTAGGAAAGTACTTATAGAAAAATATGTTTTTGGAATTTTCTCATCCCATGGATTAGATTATTTCTTTCTACCTCATATTCATGATTAGATTCCCCCAATTTTCCACTTATCCTTCTTAATGATAATCAACCAAATGAATTTTTCAGGATCCAAATAGTAATGTACTGAAAATAACATTTAAGTGGTACTAATACATTTTTCAGCAACAAGTGTATCCAATGACCCACATAAATAAGAATCATATTTCATCATGAATGACTCTACAGGTTTTGTTTCCTAATCAACTCATTTGGAAGTCCATAATTATTCATATATTGTGTAAGTTTAGTGATAATATTTTTTCATTACAACATCCATAACATTTGGTTGTTTTTGAGGATAATAATTTCATTTACCATTTCATTCATAATTATCATGGTTCATTATGGTGTTAGGAATTGTCTAAAAACACAAAAATAATAATTTTAGAGGCATAAATCATACTAATAAAAAATCAAAATGAAATACATAAAATATCTAGTAATAGAGGTTTAATCTAAGGATTGCCAAGGTAATTTCCAAAATCAAAGGATCATAACCTATACATTGACTTATACATAGGGATATGCCTATAAATTTCATTATAAATATACCTATGGATTTAATTAGCGTATTACCATTCTAGTTTTTAGAGGTAAACTAAACCAATGATTTAATACTAACTATGACAACCCAATCTTGTAGAACATAGAAATTATGTTCTTTTTTCATAATAATTAATTAATTACAAAATTAAACACTATATGACTATAATAACTTAGTGAATATGTAAATAAGGAATTTATTTTTCTAATTTTGTTTAATATCTTCAACATATCCCATTGAGATATTCCCAATTGGTTTTCCTACCTAAGAAAAATTCATTATATCTAGGGGAAAAAAACATTTGAAAAGGGTGAGTGAATATTCTAATTAATTGTCAACATGGAAAATATCAAACAAATAATGAACATAAGAATGTAAAAATAAGAACATAGTATTTGAAAATCAATCAATGTCTAACATATAAGACAATCTTGTGTCTTGAAATAAATCTTTTCCATTCATAAGACATTTATCATTATAATAAAATGACAAATGAGAAAATATAATTGTAATAAAACATGGGATTGTTGAAAGAACATAATAATATAATATAGTTTCCATTTTAGCAAAGGATCATTTCCAAGACCATCATAGTGGATAAAGTCCTTTAGTAAACTGAGTTCATTGCTCATTTCTAATTTGTATTATAAAACTGTGTTTACATACCATTCTAGCCCTATATTATTGAACTGATATCATTTCATGTTCTATTCATGTATATCTAATGTGATATAACTAATTACCCATTGAATTTAATTAGATAATGGTCCCACCCATTACATCAATAAATCATTCATATGTGTGCACAAAAAAATAAATATTTCATCATTAACCAATAAACTAAATTTGTTTCTTTAAACATCATTCCACCATAAGATAATATATATAAAAATAATGGATTTAATAATCAACATTCCATTATAATAAAAATAAAACCACAAGAACTATATGGATGATATACATAAAACAAAACCCTATTAGAAACAACATCTTAGATGGAAAATAATTTTATTATAATAATTAAAAATAATTATTTTGTATAATATCCTTATTTTTCAAAAAAAAATATTTTCTAAAAATTCTATTCAATTTTAAAAATATTTGTAAATAAATTTCAAATCTGGTGAAAGTACCAGCATGGTAATAAGGTGTTATGAAACAATAAAAATGTTTTCAGATAGTATATGTGAAAATAAAACATTCCTCTCATACTTTTTTCAGAAGGTTTAAAATTGCCTCATAACAAAATAAAAAAATATTCCATTCGCAACATTTAATTAAAATTAACTAATGGGTAATATCGATACTAATCAATTGTATAAGGATAGAAAGAATATTTTGGAATACAGATTTTGGAATCATATACTTGGTTGGTAAATATACCCTAGTAAATACATACATATTAACATTATCAAATAATAATGAGATTAAAATATTATTTGTTACATTAGGTACAATATTCATTTTATGTATCAGAACATCCTCAATAATGATTTAAATAATATCATTGACTTATTATAGAAACATAATCATTTTTATGATATCTTATATTATCATATTACCTTATTTTATTAATAACATTTCATTATAACTCATCATCAGGTATTAATGGCTTCACTTGACGATGCAGTTTTGTTAACTATGTTCTGTTTCAACTTCATATGTTATAGTTATATAATTACAATATGGTATTAACATATTATATACCATGTTTATTCATTCTATTAATTAATATAATCATGCATTAATTTATGTCACTTAGAACGAATCACATCACATTTTGGAGACTGTAGGTCGTACGTATGAACATGTGACAATATCATTCCAATAATTGTGAAATTGTATGGAAGTAGAGGGTACAAATTTTCTTCTAAAATCCATATAATGTTATAATAATAATTTATATTTATGATTCCCATGATATTATGAATCCATGTTTTATGGTGGTGAAAAATCATATTACACAATGGTGTTGAGATGGTAAGTTGTATGTACGTACATGTTGTGATTCCATTTTTCATTTGATAGAGAGAAGGTCGAATATGGTTTTTCTATAATCGTATTAAAATATGAAAACATATTTGATACTGTGTTTTTTTACATTATAATTGAAACAAGAAATTAATAGCAATTTGAAGAAGAAATATGATTGAATGAATCAGTATAGGTGATTACCTCTTCTTTGATGATCTAACCATATATCTCCTCTTAAAGACATTAGAGTTTTTAATTTTAGAATACCAGAACCATTGGAATATCGATAAAGATGTTGATAAGGGAGTTGGGATGGGGATATCCAATATTGAAGTCTCAATGTGAAGTGATTCTTTATGGGAGGATGTTCGCATTTATAATTGAGGTGAGGGAATCTTTTAGAATCTCCAAAACATAAAAATTTAGAATAAAATCAATACACATAAAAAAACAAACGAAATTCATATTTTAAATGATTATATGAGATACGTTTGTAATATAATCAACAAATATATTTTAGAAATGTTTTTCAATCAATTTAATCCTTATAATTTAAAATTTCCCCTAGTTAATCTATTTTGGTTTTAACTGAGGTGATAATTGATTCAATATTAAAAGGGTAACATTTTAACTTTTTTTATTTTAATTTGACAATAAATGAACAAATTAGAATATTTTAGACTATATATTATTCTTTTATATTTTTGAAAATGTTTTATTATTTTTAAATAATATAAAAATACATCATATAAATAAAAAACTGATATTGTCATCTTTGATACTATTCATTTCATTAATTTTTAAAAAATATCAACATTATATTTATCCTCCAAATAAATTTCGTTATTGTCCTATGTTTTCAAGGGCGTATTGAAAATTAATTGGATATATACATTATAAAAAATGAAATATATATTAATATTTTAATAACATTAATTTTATATATCCATTAATAAAATAATTACAATATCGGTTTTTTATAATTATATATTATTATTTATATAATAAAATATAAAACATAATATTATGATGAAGTTAAATCTATTAGTATTAATAATAATACTTATAGCCTAATATATATTCTATATAATAAAACATTAAAAATGGAACATCTATTAAAACATTACTGTGATAACATTAACATCACATTAAATAAAATATAATAAGTGTCGTAATCATTTCCATATGGTTAAAAATTGTGAATATCTCATTCCTTGGATAATAATTTTGCAATATACTCAAAACAATAATATTTTGTGATGTTTTTCGAACTTCTGATGGTTATTATCATTTAAAAAAATTAGTTTTTTGTTTTTTCATATATTAAATAATTCTTACATTATCAATGTATAAGAATTTATGGCGAATATTTTTGTTAAAAATTAAATGTAAATTACCGTGATAATGAAAAATATTTTAGATTTAAAAGTTGTATTAATAGTTGAATTTATCTTCTATATAACCTTATATTAAAAATGATATTTTATTTAAATTTTAATGAGGCATATTTAACTTTTCGTTAAATAAAATAAATTTAATGTCCCAATCTCATCCATGTGGCTTAAAAAGGATAAAGATTAGATCCAATAATGATTTAGGTCAAAACATTCTCATAAATTTACATTAGGACATGTGTTATGATAATATTATTATATAATATTTACTATAAATTATATTATTTATCCTTTTACTGTATTTATAAATAATAACCAAGTAACTATTAATAATACCCAATAATAGATGAATGTTATTTTAATAATTTGAACATTATGATTCCAAATATGGAATATATTTTACAAATTTAAAAAATCACAAGTTGCAATAATTAATTAAAAATGAATATTTTTGGGGGATAAGAAAGCTGAATTTAAGAGTCAAATCATTATAGAAGATTGAAATGTGTTTATATCTAAATTCAATGTAATATTAATACTAATTAACTACATTAAATTAACTGATAAAAATATAATCTATTGATATTTTAAAACCATTCAATAATATAACATAACCAAATAAATTAATTTAATCAAAACGTTTTTCTCAACTAAAATTTAGTATATTTATATATTCTTCAAAGGATGAAACTTGTCACAAAAATATTAATAAATCATAAAAATTAAATTTTTACACCCATAATAAAAAATAAAATGTTATTTTTTAAAAATTGAATATAAATATCTGTTAAAACATGATTTAAAATTGGTTCACCATCCAAAGTCTGTACAACTGCATTTGTTTTTGAAAAATATGTCCTTTCTCTGAAATGTGGCATTTGTTCTTATATCATGTCCTTATAAAATATAAGTTAAAGCTTAAAAATTATATTGAATATTTATTAATTATATATTTCATTAAAATAATCCATCTGAAGTGATTTTTTATCTAAACTCTCTTATTTGTAGTTAAATAGTATTTCAGAAAATGATTTTCATTTACTTAAAAATGGGTTTTTTTTCATTTATAATTAATTTATCACTAAACTTTTAATTACATATTCATGTGAAAATCATATATTGATATTTCTATTAAAATTGATCATATCTACCATTATAATGGCTTGGTTATAGGGTAACATAATTATATTTAGTTGTTGGATTAAACTCGGTCATGTGTGAAATGAACTCTATCGAAATAACATTGTAATGTGAGTAACAAAAGAAAATAATATTTCTTCATGAACAACATGCTAATTCGGTATTGTTAGTAGCACACGGTTATCATATTGTAGCTTAATACCTAAGAAGCAAATGAATTTAAAAAACATTAATAGAAAATTAAAATAAAAAAAACCTATCTCATATAAATCATAGGGGATTAAAAGAATACATTCATCAAATAAGAACCCATGAAAATAAACGGATTTCATATAAATTACTACATTTCATAACCCATCATAAATAAATGGGCCTTATATAAATTTAATCATTCTAGAACACATGGAAAAGAAACGGGTTTCATAAAAATATTTTCATCAAAATCATGATCCTTCAAAACAAGGGATAATGATTTTACACCTTAATCATATACCCAATAAAACTTAATCCCCAACAATGTTTTATTATATATATGAATAGATATTACATCAAAAATTATTAAACCATTCTTATAGAAAACATTCCTGACATTAAAAACATATTTGAAATAAGAAAACATCCCAAATATTAATGAAAAAAATTTATTTAAAAATAAAAATCGAATCTTATGATGGAATCTATAAAATATTTATTGGTCATGATTTTAGAAATTTCCATTCATGTTGTACAATTTTAAATAATGTTTTCATTCACATTTTTAGTAAAAGTATAAATATTTCCATTTATAAAAACAGTATAAAATTCTTTTTAATTTTTTATAAATGTCAAAAAAAGGGCTATTTATTAATAAATAAATATTTTATTTTATTTTTGAACTTATCTTTAAATTATTTTTTGGAAAAAATAATATTCGACTTAATAAAGAATTAAAATTAAATTTTGAAAAAAACAATTTTTGAACACCTAGGTTACTAAAGGGAGTAAATTGAATGAAAACATATAATTTCATTAATGTACAATATTATAACCAAATAATGCAGTTTCTTGAGAGGTAGATCATAAGGATTCATCATTGGAAATGTCACACCTAATTTTATGTCTCTGTTTGGATATGGTTCATAGTAAACCCAGATCCTTTTCTTGGGTCATGGGTGGGGTTAATGTTGAGTTATAAAATGTAATATATATCTAATCATACATCTTTTGGTGCCTCAATTATTTTTTTGGGTGTTTTTGTATAAAGGGTGGTTACATCAAGATTTTGGCCAAATCGTAGGCCCATTTCCAGATTTAAACACATATTTTGTTTCTTTTATAACTCATTCATTTTTTAACATTTCATACTCAAATTAAATCTCATGTTTCGTACCCTAACATATTCAAGCCTAAATATCCTTTTGGATCCATAAAGAATTAATAATCATGGGGAATTTGGGTTATCGATTCATTTGTTGGGCCATCCCATGGGCCTATTTTATTTTTTAAAAAATTAATTTGTATCTTTAATATAATTTTTGGTTTTTGAAATTATTTAGTAATTGAACCTCCCACTCGAGATCTAGATACCAAGACACGCCCCCATTTTTGATTTTTACTATTTGGATATCATCTTACCTGATTATTACAGAAAAACATCTCACGATTCTTGAAATCGTCCAGATTTTCTAAGGTAAAGTGTCTAATTTATAAATCCATCATATTTCACTCATTGTACCCCAAACAAAATTTCCATGGTTCTTCCAAACCTATGTAGAATCTCCAAGATGTTCCAAGACATTACATTTCAACTAAGGGTGCATATCAAAGGGGAGATGAAGGGTCCTTTAGTTTGCAATGTGTGATTACCTCTCCTTTCTTCTCCCTCTTCCTTATGCTTCCATTTTCTTTGGGTTTTATATTATCCCATAGTAATGAACGACCTAAGGTACTATTTTGGAATTATTTTTTATGTGATATTTGTTCATTTATAGTGGGTCTTCATAGATTTAGAGTATTGGTAACCACATCGGGTGATTTCGGGTGTGTGTTTCGCTTCTACCGTAGATTAGAGGTAGTATAACCCTATAACATGACATTATCATTTATGATTCATCATTATACTGTTTTTATAAAATTAGTTATATGATATGTTCTTCTTTGAACCCCATTTTTTAATTGTTTTGTGTGGAAATGATGTTTGATGCAATATTTTGTAAAAAAATATAGTTGTTTTGGTATAAATGTGCACTCCACATGTTTGATAAAATTTTCCATCAGAATTTGAAAATGTATTATGTTATTTTGAATATGTTTCTATTTATTGAATAAATTTATGGAATGAAAATGGTATTTTATATCTTTTGAAGTGCATAAAATAAGCTGTTTTGTTAAAGAGCACATGCCTTGTGTTTGGTAAGTTGCCTGATTGGATTTTATGTGTCTAGTGCAATTTAAAATGTTTTTTTGGATTTTAAAAAACATTAGCATAAATAAAATTTTATTTTGGGATAATATTAGGTCTTTACAATGTGTATTTGGTTTTAAAAATAAACGGGTTTTGAATTATAACATGTTTTGGCCCGAGTTGCCGGAAAATGGCTCGTTTGGCATCCTTATGAAAATTGTTTAGTTCTAAATATGTAACCTTAGTTTTTTACTGTATTTATGAAATTTTCTTTCAAATTTAAATGGTGTTTATATACCACATTATTAAAATTGGAATGTGTATCTTTGGAAAACTTTTGTTTTTTTGAAACGCTTAAGGTCCCATTTGGAAACATTGTTAAAAAATGGTGAAATTGTTTGCTATGAAAACCTCATGTGGATGTTCCTCATACCACGATTTTATATATATAATGGATGGGATGTCCTTACTAATGAATCCTTTTGATCTATTATGAGATTAACTCAGGTTGGACACTTTATGTTATTTTTTAATAATGGCATGAGATCGGTCCTTGGAGTCACTTGGGGCGATGTCTGTTGGGAATTATAATTATATATATATTCTGATTGGTTACATGGATTGAATTGATTGGAAAACGCCTTTTTTTATTCATTAGACAAGGGAACCTAGAATATTTAGAGAACATTATAATAACATTTACTACAATAGTAGTGGATGGTATGATCAGTTTCCTATAGTATGTGTATATATTTAGGGATTATTACAATTGGATTGGGCCCCTCGGTCTGTCTTGAGTTATGGCTGTCAGGAATTTGGGAGATTTGATTTGAATCATGTGTGGAATGACAACAGGGATGGGGTCTCATGTATTATTACTTTCTAGTTTGTTCTTGATCTCCTAGGTTAACCCATGTCTATTGGCTTTCAGTTTCTTGTAGTGGTGAATTTGATTCATGTATATATATTTACATTTCCCTTGTTGTGTGATTACTATTATGCCTTCTTGTGTATTGTTTTTTGTGGAAAGTGTTTGTCTAGTTTATATTTGGTGTGGGAAAATGGTTTTCAAATTTATGTGTTTTATCCTCCTGTGAAAATCTGAAAATGAAAATATCACATTCCAACTGAAAATTCTATTGGTACACTAATATAATGAATCTATTTTTGTAATAGAATAAGGGGAATGACTTGTACATTTTTTTGACCAAACTTGTATAGAACCATACTTTTTTATATTTTTGTTCAAAATTGATATTGATGTTCCTCTTATATTAAAAGACATGCATTGGGAATAGATTATCAGGCTGGCCGACTAAGTTTTAATACTCACCACTATGGTTCTTTTCTGTTCATACCCCTCGTGCAGGTTTCAACTTATGTTTGATCACATTGAGTGGAAATAGATTGTTTTATTTGAGAGAAACAAGTGGGGTCACATGGAGTTTGATGGTCATTAGTTCTGGTCGTTTTTGTTGTATCGTTCAGTTGTTCTCTTAGTTTTGGTGTATATATGATGTATAATTCAGTATTTTTATATAAATGTGTTTTTGATTTCCATTTATCATTATTGTTTTTTTATTTTTTATGTTTGGGAAAATCTTTTTATTTTTACTATATTGATTCCCTCAATTATTTTATCCATCTCAGGATGATTGGGAGCGCCTCTTAGTACTTGTTGTGGGCTGGACAGGGTGACCGGTTCAGTGTTGACTCTGGCTGGTTCGTGAAAAAATGGTATCAAAGGAGGATAGCTCTTAGTAAACCATTCATTATAGACCACCTTTTTTTATTTTGGAATTTCAAGGTATGGAGTAATATTGTCAGTAAATGAGAGGTAGGTTCTATAATATTGTCATGAACTCTTGCTTTTTCCAGTCCTGGGATGGCCATGGGATGTCATGTTTCATTAATGTATTTGGTTCTGTTGATCGTTTAGTGTTGGGATATGACAATGGGTGTTCTAATAGTGGTATTTGTCAGCACTGAGGGCCTGTGAAGCCGTGTGGATCCCGAGGCCTGGTTGTGTGTAGACTCTTTGTGTTGGTGGTGTGTTTGACATATGGACGCCAACCATATGATCAATTCACCAAACATCACTAGATTCCTTTTCTGGTTCTCTTTGGCCTTTCTATAATAATGAAATTTGTTTTTAAAGTCATTGGGAGAGAATTGGAAAAATTTGTTTTAAAGGAATGTTTGGATGTTGAAAAGTGGAAAATTGTATTTCAAAATTTAATATGAAAATGTTTTTTAATGTTAGGGTGTTTTAAAATAATCTTCAGGATAAAGTTGAAATGATTTAATAGGATTGAATTTTCCATAATCTAAACATAAGGTTTCTTGAAAAGAATTTTTTGGAAAGCATGGAATATATTAAAGTAATTCTGAATCATTGTTTTAAGTGGGGGGTTTTGGGATGTTGAAAAGTGTTTGAATATGATGAATTGGTTTTGGAAATTTTGTTTTGGGTGGCTGCTGTTTCTCTAGAAAGGTGTTTTGGCCTTTGTGGTTGTTAGATTATGAAAGGAGACAGTCATGAGTTTCTTTAAAAAAATGGGAAGAGGCTATTTGGAATAGAATTGTTATTTTATAGAAGTTCAATTAAATGAAATGGATTTTTTTTCATCAAATGGTTCTTGATGATGTGTTGTTTGTCATGTGAAATCTAATTTTTTTTGATTTTGTGGTTAATGTGCCTTTGGAAGGTACATGATTATTTTGGCAATGAGGATGATTTTTTTTCCCTTAGGTGTTTCCATGGGTTCTCATAGGCAAGGTTTGTGGATATATGGATGAATTGCCTATATGGAATGGTATATGAGTGCCTAGGGTGGAACATAAATGTTCTTGCGATTGAGACATGATGAAACACTATCGATGAATGTGAAAAATTAACCATGTTAATTTCCTTTTTATCAAAAGTGTTTTGAGTTGAAAAAATTGTGTTGTTTTTTATGAATCAATCGTTATGTAGATGGTTTATCCTATTCCATAGATGTGCTTTCTATTCCTCATGTTTCCATATCATCTAGATGTTGTAGTCTTGTTGCGTCTTTAGGTGGGATCTTGTTGGTGGCTCAGTTTTGGGGTTATTATCATTTGTTTTCTAAAGATGTGTTGGATGTTGTTTTGTGGCCATAGATGGTTCTCAGGTGGAAATATTTCCAGTTAATTAACCTAAGGGCTTGTTTCTAATGTTAAATCCACCTATTATAATGATATCTCATCCCATTTTTTGAAATAGAGAGCTATTTGGGATCAATTTAAAGTGCCTTCCCTTTACAATGATTCTCTTAGTTGTAGTAGTTTTGCTCGGTGATTTTTAGGGGGTGTTTTTGTGCACCTTATTGATTTTACTCCTTGTTGGAGTGATAGAGAAGAGAATTGCCTATCTCCATGTTCTTGTTTGGGTAAAATTATGTTGTTGATGAAGATATTTTTATGGTGTCTCTTGATCTATTGTTTCTTACTGGTAGTGTTATGTTGTACTGTGTGGAACTATGTGATGGAAAACAAGTTGAGGATTATCAACACCTGAATGTGAGTAAAAAGATGCCTCACCCATTAGAGCGCCAACCATTTGTTTCAGAGTGAACCTACCAAATAATAAGGAGTCCTAGGATTTTGGGTAGTATTTTTAGGCTCATCAATCTTTCTTTTTATTGAAGTAGTTCCTTTTTTCATTTGTGGTTTCAATGGGCCAATTATTTGGTCCCTTCCCTCCATGCCCTAAATGGTGGGGGTTGGGATCTGTGAAGAGAGTGTTGTCCCAGTTCTTTCCTCCTCTATTAAAGAGTGGGTGGCTTAAATGTTCATTTTATGTACCTATAAACATGGGTTTGTAGGTTTTTGCTAGATATTTTTGGTGGAATTGTGTGAGTGAAGACTGAATCTAGCTCATGATGAATTCATGTTTGTTCATGGCTAGTTGGTTCCAAATGGTGGGGAGACCCACCATGTGCTTTATTGATTTTCATCCTATGAACTTGTCTTTTACGAGTTGTTTCATAATGATGGGGATTAAAATTATGGACTACGATGGAATATTGGGTTTTCATGAGTTCTAATTGGTTTGGGTGATTGTTGTGTTCATTGGGAGAATGCCCAACAATCTCGTTGTTGATTTCGATGTGGAGGTTATGACTTGATTAATCAGTTGATTCTCAGGAAGTGGTTGTGAGTTGGTGTTTTTTCTAAGGCAAGAGGATGATGTTACTTTAATTGTGAATAATATATCCTTTTATTGATAGGTGGGATCATATTTATTAATAATCCTTACATGTTTATCATTCATTTGTAATATGATATGTTTTTTCGGAGGCGGAAAGCATTAATGGTGGAGATAATTGTCATACCCAGTTTTTCATGTCTTTATTTTGATCAAGTTCCTGAGAAATCCAAATCCTTTTCCTGGGTCATGGGTGAGATTAATCTTGAGTTTTGAAGTGACATCTATATATAATCATCCATCATTTGGTTCCTCCTTTATTTTTTTGGGAGTTTTTGAAAAAATTGTGGTTACATCATGATTTGTGCAAAACCATGGGCCCATTTCCATATTTGAAAACATATTTTGTTTCTTTAATAACTCCTTCATTTTTAAACATTTCTGACACATTCATCTTTATATTTTTCCTCCAGTGACATATTCAAGCCTAAATATACTTCTGGACCCATTAATAATTAATAATAATGGTGAATTTGTGTTATCTATTTAGGTGCTGGGCTAGCCTATTGGACCATTTCCATTTTTTAATAAACAATTTGTTTCTTTTATATCCATTTAATTTTTTGAAAGTTTTCTATGAGGCCACCTTACACTCGAGATCAAGATCCCTAGGCTCACCACCATTATCAATTTTCACTCTTTTGAGCTCATCTTAGCCGATTATTCTGGCGAAACATCTGACGATTAATGAAACTATCATTATTTTTGAAGGTAAATTGTTTGTTTCATAAATCCTTTATATTTCACTCATTTTACCCCTAATAAAATTTTCCTAGATAGTCCATACCTATGGATCATATCCCATACGTTATAATCCATTACTGTTCTTCTAAGGGTGCAGATCTTAGGGGTGAAGAAGAGTAATTTAGTTTCAATCATGAGATTCCCTCTCCTTTTTTCTCCATCATCCTTATCCTTCCATTTTCTTTATGTTTCCTTTCCTCCCCTAGTCATTTAAGACCTAGGGTAATGTTTTGGAATAATTTATTATGGGGGTTTGGTTTTTTTGTTCATCATACATCTATAGTGTTGGGAACCACATCTGGTGATTTCGGGTGTGCGTTTCCTTTCCGCCACGGATTTGAGGTAAGATAACCCTTGATAAAACCATTATCATTAATGTGTAATCATTATCATGTTGTTATAACATTACTTATATGATATTTTATTCTTTTAACCCTTGTTTTTAAATGTTTTTTGTGCCAATGATGTTTCATGCATTATTTTTTTTAAAAATGGAGTTATTTTGGTATATATGTGCACTCCTCTTATTTGATAAATTATTCCATGAGCATTTTCAGTTGTTGTATGGTATTTTGAATATGTTTCAGTATATTGAAAAACTTTAGTGCATGAAAATGATATTTTATCTCTTTTAAAGAGCATAAAATAAGTTATTTTGTTAAACAGTGCATGCCATGTGTTCGGTAAATTGCCCAGTTGACTTTTATGTGTCTAGTGCAATTTAAAATGATTTTATTGGATTTATAAATAAATTTTTATAATTAAAAATGATATTTGGGGATCATTTTATGGATTTTCATTCAGGATTTGTTTTTACAAATAAATGGGTTTTGGTTTAAAACATGATTTGGCACAACTTTCCAAAAAAATGGCCCATTGGGCATCCTTATGAAAATGGCCGTGTTTTGAATATGTAACCTTAGTGATTTAATGTATTTATGAATGTGGTTTTCTACATTAAATGATGTATATACTCCTATTTATTAATAGTGAAATTTCTACCTTTGAGAATTTTATTTAGAAACACTTAAGGGCCCATTTGGAAACTTTGTGAAAAATGAAGAAATTGATTATTATGAAAACCTCATGTGGATGTTTCTAATGCCATGATTGTATGTATATATTGGATGGGAATTCCTTACTGAGTAATCCTTTTAATATATTTTGTGAGTGCCTTGGGTTTGACTCTTTATGTTATTTTTTATTAATGTCATGAGATCTATCCTAGGAGTGACTCAGTGTCATGTCTGTTGTGAATTATCATTATATATATGTTGTGATTGGATGCTCGGATGGAATCGATTTGAACAACCCCATTTTTTATACACGATACATGGGAACCTATAATATTGAGAGAAAATTATATGAAAAATTTATACACTTGTAGTGGATGGATTGACCAGTGTCCCCTAGTAGGAGGATATATTTTGGGTTTATTACAATGGGATTGGGCCCCTCTGTCTGTTCTGAGATAGGGTGGCAAGAAGTTTATGAATTTTGATTATCGTCATGCATGTCATGCCAACAAGGATATATTCTCATATATAAGTATGTTCTGGTTTGTTCTCGATCTCCTAGGTTAACCTATGTGTATTTTCATTTAGTTTCTTGTTGTGATGAAATATGTTGCATATATATATATATATATATATATTTAAATTGACTTTGTTGTGTGATTATTAATTTGCCTTCATGTGTATTGTTTTTCATAAAAATTGGTGGTCTTGTTTTGATTATGTTTATGAAAAAAATTCAAATTAAAGTTATTTATCCTCTTGTTAATATATGAAAATGTAAAAATCACTTTCCCCTTGGAATTGCTATTGGCATTCAAGTTTAATGAATCTAGTGTTAGAAAGGAATAAGGGCACCGACTTGTAATTTGTTTTTGAATAACCCATTAGAGAACCATAGTTTTATATATTGTTTTTCAAATGTGATATTGATGTATCAATTATTTTAATTTATGTGTATTGGGAAAAGATTATTGGTTTATGCTGTTGAGTTTTAATACTCACACCAATAGTTCTTTTCTGTTTTTATCCCTTGTGTAGGTTTCAACATATATTTGATCACATTGAGTAGCAACTGATTTTTTTTGGAGAGTGACCAGTGGGGTCACATGGAGTTCGTTGGTCATCGGTTCTGGTTAGTTTAGTTGTATCGTTAAGTTGTTCTCCATTTTTTTGTATACATGATGGAAAATTCAGTTTTTTTATTTAAATGTGTTTGAGTTGTCCATTTTTCATTACCGTTTTTTTATTGCATATGTTTGGGAGAAATTGTTCTGTGTCTACTATATTGATTCCCACGGTGCTTGTAGCCATCTTGGGAGGATTGGGAATGCCTATCAGGACTTGTCGCGGGTTGGACTGGGTGACTGGTTCAGGTTTGACTCACCCATGTTCATTGTAGGAAACACAATAAAAAACAATCTAGATAAATGATGAGATTGTAACATAAAATATTTATCAATTTGGTATCATTTGATTTGTAATATTTATTAAAGATCAAAATAATATGAAACTATATATATCAGTTAAATAATTATATTAATTATATATAATTTAATTGGGTTGTATATACACCTCATAAAATTAGATTGATGCATAACATATCTGACGTCCTAATGAAGGAAATTTGAAATAGAATTGACTTACCTTTAGTCTCCACATCCCAATACAAGTTCAAAAAACTTGTAAAATAAATATAAATATTATTGAAACATTACATATCCATTTTCATTTAAATAATTCTATATATGATTATATTATGACTTTTTATTACCCATTTAAAAATACTTTCATTTTAGAATCATGATTCTGGTAATAACAGTTTTGTTTTTTTGGTATGCATGTTCTAATATACAACATTAAAAATGGTTCCATACTAGCTATAAAATTAACCATGATATAAATATCTTATATATTCCTAATCTATTTTTTTTTAATTAATCTATTAATGTTATGTATAGAAAATAAACTACACATTACATGGATATTACACATCGTACATACACATGAACATTGTATCCACTTTCTTGAGGGATAGAAAGAAATAATGGTAAATGATATATCAAATTTATAGATTAATTATAATGGTTTATATATCATATATCTGAATTATTTTTATACATTATTACCTTCAACAGAATGAGTTAGTGATGAACAAATCAAATCACCACAAAAGGTTGTAATCTTTCTTACACAATATCAATGTTGTAATTTATTCAACACATGGTAAGGTAAAATTATATGTAATAATTATTTCAAATAATTTTTAATATGACATTAGTAATAAATAAAAACATAAAATTTATCCTTATTAACATCCATTTGAAGAGTAACTAAAAAAAATCACATCACTTCATGAGACTGTATTCTATCGTTCACATAGGCGATGTTATCGTATTCACTACATAACATAAATTAAGAAATTTTAATTATGAAATCATAAATATATAATGAAAATAATAATTTTTAAAAATAATATATAATAATTATATACCTCATTAGATCCATCTTTATGAAGTGGACATGTAAGGTGAATTAGTTCAGTTCGTGAGGTGGTTGTCCAGCACAAACAAGATCATTGGTTTTGATTACCACTTCATGAAGGAGGAGATAACTATAAAAAATTATTATAATATTAAAAAATAAAAATTTATATTATATATTTTTGGGTTATATAATATAATTTTTTAATTATATTTTATTCTTCTAGATGGATAAATAAAATTAAATGTTAAATTATGAATTGTACCTCTTCTTGAGAAAACATATTTATGTTTTCCTCATTGCATTTATAGAAATAATTTTTGATAAATACATGGTGTAATGATTTTATTATGGATTAAAAAATTTATTTTTTGGGTGTAAATTCTAAAAAATGTGAATTTTATGTTTGAAGTGGAGAGGTGAGGTGGTGGCATTTCATATGTTGGTAAGTGGACATACATGATTTTTTTTAAAAAGTGTAACCCCATTTTTCACAAGAGAAAATGATAAAAAATGAATTAGTATTTAAATTTATAAGTAATAAGGTAGAAATATGGTCATATGATTTGATTTTCATAATATTATATATCATTTTATCGTATATCATTTTAGTTTAACCCCTTTTTGAAACGGTTCAAACCATAAATTCAGTAATTAATTCGTAATGTTTTACGATTAATTATAGTAAACAGTTATGATAATTTATAAGATAATATAAATTATATATATTAATATTATTATATCCATAATTCTAAATTCATTTCATAGAATGAGATGAATGTAATTTAAAATAATACCCATTGACTCAAGGAAAAAGTGATTTTCTAATTAGAAATGATTCAAAAAAAAATTAAATGTTTTTGAATAAAATTTCATAATTCAATTTACTCCAATAATATATATTGGAATAATTATAATATAAATTAACTTATTTAATTTTAAATTAAATTTTTAAAGATAAATAATACTTTTAAAATAGTAAAATGAAAATTTGTTTTTTGATAGAAACCAAAAAAATCACTATAAATTGAAAATTTTGTTTTCTGGGAAAACACCAAAATTTAACCTAATATAATTTTGACATGTTGAGTAAAAAAATTATGTTAATTTTTCAAATGAAGATTCTCAGAGTTTTAAAAATTAATTTTATTATATCATAACAAAATATAATAAATTTTCGTTTTGAGAAAATAGAATCTTAAAAACATATAATGTCTTCACAAAAAAAATTAGTAATTTTGTGTCACCATGTTTTGTTTATATAAATTTATTATATATATTATTTAAAATGTGTTTATTCCCATCATACCACTTTTATTAATGGCCAGGACGTATCATCCATGATAAATTGTTATATAAATAGTATCTATTCATTCATTAGAACATAGTTTTTAATATACCACAAGCTACAAAAGAAATTAAATTTATTTAAAAAATATTTCATAAAATCTTCGGGTGATATAGGGTTACGGGAGTATATCCTTTTTTTCTTGAGTCTTATAATTTTATTGAAATTTTTTTTTAATTGATATTGTATTCAATAGTTATTCTATGATTTTAATGCAACTATATGTTACTTTTGAATCTGGTTCATTATTTACTGATGATGTTTGAAATATATAAAATCCCTCTATCTAATGTGATTTTAGTATAGAAGAAGAATGACTTATATGTTGAGTCTCAATAATACTTCGGAACATTATTAGAGGTGGTGAATTACATTTAATTTCCATGGAAAACCAATTCTTGATTGGGAATGTTAATGGAATTTTAGGAGTGGCTTAATGATTCATCCCACACACAAGAAAAGAAGATAAAAAAGAACATATATATTGAAGTACATATCCATAATAATGACCAACCAAGGGTATTTAATGAATCGATTATGTGGGTATTTTATTAATTGATTAATGATAACTGATGCATACCCATTTTAATGATTAAAATGAAATAAAATGTGGAAATACTTCTCTAAATCAATTAATTTTACCAAAATCTAGCATATAAAATTGATTTTCATTTATTTATTCTCAAAAATAAAAAACCTAAAACCAATCAAATTTTGTTATAATCCACAATTGATAATTTATTTTTAATTATCATTTTTCTTGTTGAATCCTTATGTTACCAAATTATCAACTTCTAGTATATGATATAAATTAAAATTTCCACACCACATGATTGGTGTATATGACTTCAAGGATTAATGAAAAGCATGATATTTTAAAGACCACTGAAATAATATATAAAATGGTTTTATCCACGTAGGGATCCATAATCCATCTTAGGAAACATGAAACATTAGGAACCAACCAGAAAATACTTCCAAAATATCTCATTTTGGAATCTATTATTCAACATCAATAATAACATCTCAAACCCAATATTTTTTGAAAAATTGACACTACCATACCACAATAATTATTTCTACCTAAAAGTTTATCTCAGAATCACTCTCACACATCCATAAATCTCTTAGAAACCCTCAACCACATTAAAACAGAAATAAAGGTCTCATTAATGTTTGAGAACTTCCATAAAATACCTATGAAATGATTCAAATTATAAAGATTAAAAAAACAAACCGAAGAAGGAAAATGAGATAAAAACGAAACAAAACCACCATTTGATATAACGTTTAACAATATATAAATTTTTGAAAAACAAAAAACTCACAATATTAAAGAGAAAATAATCACATAACATCATTAATCACATAAATATGAAAAGGATATATATATAATCTCAATAAAAAATTTCAAAAAAATATCATAGGATATCGAGTGTGCATATGTGACTCTTGTTCCTATGTACTATCCCTTAGAATTCAATTATGTCATTGGAAATTAAATAAATCATTGTGGCACCAAAATATCATACTGTCTAGATAGTCTAAAAATAGAACACTTTATTCCATGAATGATAAACTATCCTCAAATTCCATGTTAACAATTTCAATGTAATAGGAAGTATTATAAATGTACATATGAATTAGAGATACATGGAAAACATAATATATTTACTACACATTTTATGGAACAAATAACTAATTTTATAAAGAACAAACTTGTTCAGACACCTTGAATGTCCTAGAAGAATATGTAGAAATCTATGCCCTTGCAAAAAACCTCCACTACCCACAATATGTTGATTCAATTGAGAACACATGATCTCCTATAAAATCATTAGGACCACTCCAATTATCAATATTGGGATTATGATAATCTTTTCGGGCCTCCGTCTTCTATTTAATCATACATACCTTCTTTGTGAGGTTCTATACTAATTCTAATCTTATAATATCCAAGTATCTTACCTCATTCCAAAAAAATAGAGATTTAAAAGATCATAAATAGAATTTAATGAATGTATTCATACAATGGTAGAGTGATTGTTATTATTATATTAAAAATCTTACTAGGCTGGGTGATTCTGTTTTGATGCTCTAAAACTGTAGAATGCATGCATAAAACATATCATCTATGTTTTTTTATTTTCAACTATTTCTGGCAAAATATATATGGATATGATTTTTTAATAAATAAAAAATGAGATCCAAAAGAACATTAGGGACCAATTCACACACAAGATTTGAAATGAGGATCATGATCAATCAAATAAATAGTGTATCTATATATGTTTGAACCACCTCCTCCAGATACATCGTCTAAAATATAGCCTTGGCATTTTACTCCATGATCACTAAGAAGATGGAAATTTCTTTCATGATTTCTATGATATTTTTTTAATAATATCCCCCTTTAAATTGATGTAAACCAGTAATGATGGCCATAAATATGTATTTACACCTCTACTAGGGAACATCGAATGGAAGAAGAGAACCCATATGAACATTATTTTCATCCATCGACTTTAGGAATAGTTAACATCAAGATATAAACTCTACTATTTATATCTTCATTTAAATACAACAAAACTAATATTTAAATCAACTATACATATTATAAACACCATAATTCACTACTATGTGAAAAAATTGGATCTCATAGTGAACCACCCCTTGCATTAACAATGGAAAAAACCTTCCCTGGAATAACACCCAATGAATAAAATCTTTAGACCACCCATTAGAGTCATTTACAAAAACAAGATGATCTCATCAAACCTCAACCTTATAATCCCAAAACATAGTCATATCCACCTTATTAAAAAATATTAATTTGTTGTTATCTGATAAATAGATCATGTACCATCAACTTCTTCTATATAATGATTCAATTATTTATGATCGACCGTCACATTTCAAGTGTCTCCAAACTCATGCATTAGATCACCACATACCTTATAGATCAACCCATCAACCACAAAATTACCTTTACATGGGGTATAGGAAATATCAATATCATAATCCTATAATAATTATTTACAATTATTATTGATTGTTAAAATTAAACGAAGCGATGATATTGAAAAAACTATAACAATCTATGAATAGAAAAATATATTCACCAATGAGATATTATTTCCACAACACGTGAGATTTTTTTTATTCAATATAATCATAATGTGATTCATAGTTATATTCAAGTGGTTATAAATATCGATCCCTTTGGGATATCGCCAATATCTACAACATCATAATGAAACTCATGAAAATACATGAATGTTTGAAATTAACATAAAAAACATCTTCTACCTCTTGAAAAAAATATAATATGATAAATAAAAAGTTTAAACATTTAATACTAAATGAAAATTCAAACTAGACATTCAATACATTATCCGGATCCATTTGGGTAATGGATTTCAATGAAGTTTTATTGTAAGGGATTCTAGATACAAACCTCTTGTAACAACATGAAATTCCATAGTAACTCTACACCACTAAAAGAATCATGTCTTAATATTATGAAACAACCACATATTTATTCAAAATAAACATGTTAACTCCATAGTTGTATACAACATGTCAATTAAATGAACCTCATGATACTACAATATAGACATTGATAGCATCCAAAATAGATAATGAAAATGAATAACTCCTAAATATATCACATTTTCTCTATGTACTCCTCTGACACAAAATAAAAAAGGATCAAATCGATGAACACCATAATAAACTATTCAAGAAATTATTTGTGTAAAATATTGGGCATTCCCATGAATATGCACAGAGAATTCACAACACTATTGGGAATCATCAAGAACTCAAAGTGACCGTATTGATATCTAAATGATATTTTTAGTTTATCCTTATCCTTCACACATATATAATGATATCCTGGCCAAAATAGATATTCTAGAAAATCTATCACCCTTCCTCTTATCACATAAATTATATATTCATAAAAGAGGATAGTAGTTTTACATTTTCATTTAATTAATGATATGATAATTAAAAAATATATACAAACATTCATCCCCCTGCTTCGAAAAGAGACCAGATATACATAAGGGGACACACTGGGATTGTTAAAACCACTCTTCTTAATATCATCAAAAAAAATATAAAACACTCTCTTCAAAAACAATATCACTCTCTATGGGTAAATTGATATTAATGTGACACTCGAATGGAACAATACCCCCAAATCAGTATCACATTGATGGGGTGGCACCGAAATCACTTCAGAAAGGTCAATGGGGTACTCTTATAACACCATTGGAGATCCCACCTGATAATACTTCATTGAACCCATGATAATAATAGCCACCCATTAAGTAAAATACTTGATACCCCTTCGACCCATCTGAGGGTCTCTCTAACCAATTAACATGGAATAGTCTCTGTTATTATCATAGAATATAACTCGTATATTAATAAAATAAATAATGTCCATCATCGAATGCATCAATAATATATTTACGATGGTGTTGTGTAAGTGTATCTACAGAAATATGAAATATACACCAGAAATGTACAACAAAATATTCATCTCAATATCTGTACAAACAACATTCAAGTTAACTCAACTGTAATCTAGAATATTCAATTCCAAGGAAACTGGAAGCTGATCTTTCAAAATTCAGAGAGAATGAACTACAGTTGATTAAATAGAGGAGTTATTACCTCCTAAATAAAACATATATTATACCCATGATGAATATAAGCATATAAAACTTCATGTGACATCTTTCTTTACTACAACTATTAACAATAAGGTTAAAATCAAACCATATAATGCACTAATATCTCTCGAGACCTTTTGGATACCACTTCTATTCTAACACACAACTTATTCAATATGAGGATGAAGAGAATCAATGGATTTTATAATTAATGACTCATCCATTGTGAATTTATCAAAATGATGAATCACCCTATAATGGTTTCCACAAATGATACTTCTTCAATAGATAATCATGCTGTAGGCAACTAGCTAGATGATTTCAATCAAGGATGTTTGGTAACTCAAGCATCTAATGTTCGAAACTTTGATGTAAAAAAATATTCCTAATACGATACAAGGGGTTTATAAACTGTAATACCAAGTGTAACCAGATTAAGAAGGATGAAAAAAACTCCCTATTTTATAGAAATTGTGATGTAAAAAATTGATAAACTATGACCACGTCATTTCTATAAGGATTGTCTCTAAGACTCACAACATAAAATGATGATATTATACATTGAACCCTCTCAATAATCTATAAAATGGAATTTCAATTGATATATGTTTGTAACCTAAATATGGAAAACTAGGTTATGATATCTAGATGCCAAGCCTCCCCAAAATTTCTCACATTATCCACTTATCATGAAGAGGGTCTAATGTATAACAATTAATAATGTTATAATTAAAATTGAACACCCACACTCTAGAAAATCCTTGATGGAGAGTATTTTCGTCATAGTGACAGGACTCATTCAAGGTTGATTAATGAAACATGATCTAAATATGATGGAAAAGACTCTAAAATGAAATAGCCTACTCCTTTTGACCCCCTAGAAAAAATATTCAACCACTATAGTGATTCCATGTGATACATACTAATATCCACTAGAACTATGACAAAAATTTATTTTAATACACCAAAAGTCATGATTTATTACACAATGTTATAGATAATACAATACAATAATATTGTGAGGCATAATATCTTTTGGAAACTAGGTATACATTACAATGAAAGAAATATATTTATAACCAAAGTATTTAAAAAATCTCACAATGCCCTTAAACATTAATTTCACATTTAAAAGTAAATGAGATAACCTTAGGACATAAAAAATAAATTTGTGATGTTTCTAAAAAAAATTAATGATATATATATATCCAGTTCAATTCAATCTAGTGTAAATGGGGAAGGGTATTCACTACACAAAATATTGGCATAGAAAATCCCAAGTTAATTTTGGTATCATAATGGGGTAACATAAAGATCCATTAAAGGGTTTCAATGATAGTAAATGGAATATATAATAACATGTAATTCGTAATGATATTAAAAAAAATTATAAAATACATATCACAATATGAAAAATTGGAAATCAAAAGTTATAATATAAATGAGGTGCTTGAGAAAATTTATGATGGAGATGATTCGATACATTGAGAGGTATTCTATAAATGTTTGGGAGGAGATTTTTAATAGATAGGGAATATATTGGGAAGGAAATAGTGAGTGAAATTTGGTGTATATTCAAAATAAAATGGTTTTGAGTGAAAAGGAAAGGGTTATTGGTTGAGTTTCTATACCAAAAGAGAGGATGATTAAATTTTTATTTCTAAACTACGGTTTTGGAATCTATATGATATAAAAATAAAAAAATAAAAAAATTACCTTTGTCTCTTCCAAAGATGATTTTTTCTCAAAATTTTATTATGAAAGGAATTTAAATCATTAAAATAATACCATCAATGATGTAGAATTGAGTCATGTTCATAAATAATTAATTTATAAAAAAATTATATAATATTTGGAGGATTCTATTGTAGATTAAAAAATTAATAAAACTTCTTAAAAAACTATTTTAAATGGAAAAAATAATTTTGATCATAAATATAGTTTTTATTATTTATTACATCACTTTTAGGATTTTATGATGTCATAATACATTCCATTTATCTTTATTGTAATTAAGTTTTCCCATTATTTAAACTATCTATGAATAATATGAAACATTCCCTATTGGATGATTTCAACATGACAATTTAAAAATTGATATTTATTTTTTCAAATTATTTCACTCAACATGATTATTAATACATTTAATGAATAATCCCCATTTATTGGTAAATATAGGTTTTTAAGATGATAACAATTTATTTCCCTTATAACAATTGCACATCACTTCATAAAATTATATGATATTAAATATTTAAATAAATATTATTTAATGAAATTAATTATATTAAAATTAATTTTTAATTTAAAAAATTATTGAATTCATTAAAAAGAGAATCTTTATTAAATTTTTATATTTCCTAAAATTTAAATTCTTGTTTCATCAAATAGAAAGATAGTTTTTATCAATCTCAATATTTAAAAATTTATAATATAATATGGAGATGAAAATGTAATTAATATAATATTATATATATATATATATATTCATAATGTTAGGGTATAGATACATAACACTTTATTTCCCCAAAATGCTCTTTAATGGTAAGGTGTGTAGTGGTAAATCATTTTTGGTGTGGTTTAACAAATATGGGGTCATTACATTCTTCACTCGTTCATAAATTAAATGATCGAAATATTATTTCCTAAAATAAAATAAATAGTTATACTTCTACATCATAACCTTTTATAATTTTCATGTCAGTTCTTTAATCTTATGCATCCAAGAAATTACATTGACAAGGTGAGTGGCCATATTTTTTAAAACCTTGTCTCAATGGTCTAATATTACCAATAGCTACTTCTCATATGATTGATCATTCTATAAGGGTACCACCTTCTGCTTTATTACATGTGAGAGGTCTGTTATGTACATTCTCAATATGGATACATGAAACACAACAAGTATTTGAGATATGTTAGGTGGGAGTGTATATTGAGGGCCACAACTCTAATAGGATATTGGATCTCAATTGGGATGATATATTATTGAAAAATCTATACTGTTTTCCAAATCCTCATGAACATATTACGTTATAATATATTAATAAACTCTATATCTATAAACTCAAAATAATTATCTAATTTATGATTTGCTTCATATATTTTATGTCGAATTTGGGTGTTATTATTATAACATTTAATTGTCTGAAACTTATCAAACATATATTTGAATAATATTAGGTCATATCTGCATCCACTCACCAAATTCATCATTTTTCATGTATGACAGTAATTCCCATTCCAATAGTAATATGTTTCATTTTTAATTTTTTTTGAAGTTGTTTTTATATCAGAACTTTTCTAGGGGAAGGAATTTATCCCAATATCAATGGATTTAAACCAATGTTTTATCGATATATCATCTATAGATAAAATGGTTCTCTCATAATGACCATCAATTTCAGGGTTATAAGATGTACAGAAACTCTGGTATGTATATGTTATGTGATGAAGTCTTATCCAAAAAACTCAAGGAAAAACTATGATATCGATTAGATACAACAGATAGAGGCTCTCCATAAATTATTAACACTTCACTTATGTATTTCTTAATGATTTTATCAAGATAGAAATATTCCATTATAGAAATTAAATACATAAAATTGTTAGCGAATTGAGTACCACCTAATATAATTATTTCCATTAGATATACTAGGTATTCCTATGATGAAATAAATGGTTATTATTTTTTCATTTCCATAGTAATAGGCGAAATGGTTGCATCATAAACTTATTTTTCTGTCATTTACCCTTAGATTTTTATCATAATAAGCATTTAGATACAAATAATATAGTATCCCACTTCATGTTTCCACTTAATAAGTATTGCGTATTATCCCTATACATTTTATTGATTCCTAAATGAAATGAAAAGGATGAGATATGAGAACAATTCAGAACATCCCTTCTCATCATTGGTTTATATGGTACACATATCCGAGTTCCAAATATTATAACTTCATATTTAGACAATATGATATCTATAATATCTTCAACCCTTTCCTATAACACCTTATCATCTTTTTGGTCCTCCTTGTTGTACTCAAGAATGGACAGTTGAGATGTTATTTGACAACGGTATCTTGAATTTCATTTATTTATTCATATGTACATCCCTTTCATGTCTATGAATATTGGATCCATTTTACTCCACGCTAGGGATTGGGTTTCTGTATCCTTTCTACCCAGAGCATATAAAAAAAATTCACATTCATTGGCTGGTAATGTATTGAACAATATTAATCCTTTATTTAATCTAACCACCATCAATGGATCATATTGAGTTCCTTTTGTGTGAATATATACATGAGAATTTTACAATCAGTATATATCTCACAATTCCCCCAGAGGTGTAATGTTTTCAATTAATCAACGCAGTGATCACGTTAGACAATTTTATATAATGAATTTTGTATTTCTTTGAATGGATATTTAATTAGTGGTGGGAATAAACAATAACATGTTCATCCTTAAATATTTCACATCCCAATCATCTTTTGGATGAATCATTGCTGATCACAAATTCTTCACCACATACATGAATTTTTTTTCATATGTTCTGTGATTAGAATCTTCATTATCTTTTTTAATTATATCCTCACATTCATCACTCCAAAAAAAAATTAACAACCCTCTAAGTTATCCAGGTTATTATGCTTGAAAATCATGAGACGTCTCTCACAAAAATATTATAGTGCTCACATAATCCAAGGAAAATATATATTTCATTCATTAATGTTGAATGGGGACATCCTTTATTTATTAAATTTTTCATGGATACGTAAATACCAATTATTGGTGATAAAATTCCATTGTAATGTTACAGTTTTCATCCAAAACTCTCATTTATTTTACTTTTTATAATTTTTTTCATTTTGTATGGTCTTCAAATTACCAATAATATTCTCCTCATGGTCCTAATTGATTTTTGAATAGAAAATAATGTCATGTATAAAGGAAACAACAAAATTGTGAAGGTAATTGACAATTAATCTATTCATAATGTCTATGATGATATCTACAACATTTTTTTTGTATAAATAGAATCAATATGAACTCTTACTGCCCATACCATCTAGAAAAAGTAGTCTTTGGGATGCTCCCCTTCTTAAACATTACTATATAATATCCTAACCAAAGATCCATATTATAGAAGTAATGGGATCCATCTAGCTGATATAATAAGTCATCAATGCATGATTATTAATACATATGTTTTTCATGATATTGTTGAGATCAGGATAATTGATGTGGAAGCACACTAACCAATCCTTCATCTTAACAAAATGACTAATTCACCCCACTATGAGGCATAAGAGAAATGAACCATTTATCCTAATTCTATTATATTAACCTGTTCATATCATGAAGTAAAAAATACTCCATTATCTAAATATTATTAGATGTTGGATAATATTCAAGCATAATTTTGTTTTAAAAATTAATATCACAATAATGAAAAAGACTACGAAATTTTTCAGAAAACATATCTGAAAATTACTTTACAATGAGGGTGTCATTAAATATGAAATTTTCTTTAGACTCACTAATCTTTGCTATATAAACATTCTCATAGACAATAATACACTTTCATAAGAGGATGAAACCGAATGAGCCTCATTGTCCTCCTTAAATTTCAATAGAAGAATAGGGTAATTTGTGACACGACGTGTGCTTTTCTTCTCACAATAATTTATGTCTGTTCTATTAATGGAAAGCAAATGAATTCCAATATTAAAATTTGATTTCACTTAAACAACAATCATAATGTTAACATGGTAATTAAAAAACAAATTTTGATAGGTGGTGATTTATATTCTTGGGATACAACCTTTGAACCATTTTCTATCTACACTAATAATGGAAATTCTATGTTTTGAGGAGAAAGTTAAATAGTTCCACTAAATATGTGTGATATGAAAATATTTATACATAATAAAAATATATTAAGATTTATATTATTTAATTAATAACTATTGAACATGTTTAGGGCCAAAATTTGGGAAGAAGAAGAACTGACAGATGACCTTTGGGACAGGATCATAAAGCTTGTTCGTGGAGCCCCGAAGCACTGTGGTCGGCACGAAGCTCCCCCTTTTTTGTGAAGCCGCCACGGAGAAAGGGGGTGGGGGATCCATGAACTAGTGTATCCTTCTTACTAGCCATGGTGGATGGAATTACATTGGGGCATTGGATGTCAATTACCTTTTTGCAGCACTAATGGTTTAATATCTCTGGCTTCCAAAACCCAGACATCTACAACATGAACCTGATCACAGCCCTTCCACTAACGTAGGGGTAGGGGAAGCTCTAACGCAGAAATCCCACAAGGATCCACCACTCTTGCGACAGGTTCCATAACCACAGATGTTGGTAGCACACACCCCATCTCCCCTTCTTAATTTTGTAAACGAAGGGTGATAAACGGCCTCTCCCGTCGATACGAGGAGAAGGGGATTATCCGAACATGGGTTAGGGCCCACTTAGATTTAGAGGCATTTGATCCTTGTTTCCACTGCCACCCCATGGGCCGTGAAATGTTCCACGACTCTCCACTGCAACGTACAACCGTTTCAGGAGCCTCTCCATGGAATATTTTGAAGACTCTCTCAACTATGATAATAAGGTTGGGGATGTCTAGCTCAGCTCAGTCGGGATCACGTTTTAGGGGTTCCCGAGGAGGGCCCCCACCATGGGATACCAGCATTGCCAGCTATCCCCACTAGTGGAGGATCATGTAATCTATGCCCCTTCACCACTAGCCCTAGTCCAGCTGACTTGTCTCTAGTGTTGGGCACAGGACGAGGAGGACGCCAATGAAGAGGTATCAACCTCAATAACTACCATGGCTCGGGCCACAGATGATGTATATCATCATCACCTTGTTTATGATGATCTGAGGAACTTATATCCCTTGACTAGATCTAGGACCCAACCATCCCACAGGTAGGCAGGGTCGAATCTCTTGGTCACCGTTGCGTGATGTGCCAGCCGTGGATCGACCTGCACCAATGACACCAAGTACAGATGTCCTCCTCGTAACACAACTTGGGATAACATAGTTTCTCCCCACTTCCATGCTCAACATGGAGGTCTGCTCCATGCCACCTTCAAACCAAATGAAGTTCCTCCCCATGGCAGTTAAACTCAGTACAAAAGCCTCTTCCTCGCTCATGAAATCGGGTATCAGGTCATTCCTCCTGCCATAGGCCACTGACGTGGAGATAATACACATCTGGTCAATCTCCTCCACGGGGGCCTCCCTCATGTCCTTACAATATCCAGGATATGACCTCCTCTCCTTAGTTATCATAGGTGTGAAGGTTGGCCTCGCTTCTTTGGCACCCATATCGGACCCTCCTTGCACTGTTGTTTCCATGGGTATCAATCATTGAGGTGTTACCAATTCTCCAATCATCTCTAGTGGAAGTCCTACCCGCTCCAGCTATTTTTGTGGATATTCCCTCAACACATAAGTTAGTGTACATGGACCCCCCCCCCCCCCATGTTCTCTTTGATATCATTCCTGGTACTCCACACACAACAACTCACTCATTCGGAAGTCCTCTCCACCCTAGAACCAGTACGGTCGAAGGTCCTCCTCGAGATAGAAATCTACCCTATCCCAAAGAACTATTCCTGGGTAGGAGGGCGGGTTCTCGCCGCCATAAAACTAATACCGAGAATATTCATATTGAGATTACACCATTCTTCTTGTCAGGTTCTGAGGCGAAATACGAGTCAGTGATGGAACCATTGCCTTGATCATCCATGTCAAGGGTCGATGTAGGAACAAGGCATGTCGACTTCATATTTAAAGAATATGAGGTCCATTAGATTCTCGCATCCCTATGCATGTACATCCAGGAGGAGGAAAATTTGGCAACTCCAAAAATTTTAGTCGTACAGTCGCCACCATCATCACCAGAATCACTCCCTACCTTGACCATATATCACGAAGTGCTATTCTAGGGAACAATGGAAGATGATAAACAACATGTTCTGTCAACAATATTAGTAGTCCATGCACCAGACACTGTGATCATCAACCCATATTATCGTGATGTGGTGGCCAAGTCAGTACACTCTTTAGAGGATAGCCCCAGTTACTGTGGTTTGTCACCTATCTCACCATATTCTCCACTAGATATAATTCCATCTTAGAGGTCTCATATAGTACAACTACTAGTTCCCTTGAAGCTTCTAGATGATGAGTGGGGCAATGTAGTTCCAGTCACTAAATCTGGACCATGGAGATTGTGGGATATTCTCACAGCAAAAAATTTCCCAGATATGTTTTGTCCAGTTGTAGTACTGGATTTCAGTTCACACAAAGCCCTCACCTAGGAAGAGGATGGATTCATTCTATAGAACATATGGGTGACTCATTTCCATCTTTTTCATCGATGAGTGGCCTACCCAAAGTGTGAGGCACACTTCGAAGACATTTCCACCAATGATGTTTGGTTGATTTGGCCACACACACCATGGCCCAGCACCCTGAGTCACTAGGTCACCATATGACACTCCAACAATGATGCATCCTGATTTTTAAAGTGCTTCGTATGGTAATAAATAGGGCTTCTCCCCACATACAAATCTATGGTTGGGGGTAGTATGAGTCCCTTTGTTTCCTTTTTATCCAGCGCCAGCCTGATATGCCGGGAAACATAGATGATATGCCTCTAGGCAGGGTCGCGGTTAACATGGCCGACCTGCCAAGGGTGAGCCCATGCTATATCTTCATGGAGAGGGCCGACCCCTTGAAGGATATTCAAACATCATGGATCTGTTTTGAAGTATTACTATTCAATAGAGGAATCTACTGGGTCTTCCCATTCCCACTGAGGTGTTACTCCTTAGCAGAAATTACAACAAGGTTAAGGAACACCTCAGTTCCATCAAGCCCTCTGACCCATCTTGGACAATATAGATTCTAGAAGATGATCCAAATAAATCCATGTTGCATCAACATCTCACGGAAGAAAAGAAGATGGCTGATGACTTCCTTTTGAATGCACTGTTGAGTGACAGCCAAAGTACGATGATACATGGCCAGGGCAATAGGGGTAGACACAACTTCTCCCCGGAGAATTTCTTGAAGGTGACCCTAACCATCCTACCCATGCAGACTAGGTTGAGGATTGAACATTATCAATGATGGAGTGGCATGTGTCACCAAATTCACAGGAGTGACATGAAAATCACACGATCTAGCTCTGATTCCCCTAGCTCCATTTCAGGTCATCCCACCAGCCACTCCACGAGCCTCTGGGCTTTCTTATCATGTTGAAGAACCATCCAATGCATTAGAGGTCTAGGATCCCCATAAAGATAGGAACCCCCTCCCAGATGATCCAATGGTGGCACTCATTTCCCGCCTCGAAGATTTAGAGACTTTATAGGTGGAAATACCACCTTATGGAATGCCATATCCGGAATGGGTGGGTGATATTCCAGGACCCCTGAGATTCAAAACTACAACCTTTTCTCCCTTCATCAGGACATGGGACCCGCTGTCGCACATAGCCCACAATATCTGAAGTAGTGGGCCCATGATGGGAACTCCAACATAGGTGGAGGCCAACAAACTCCAATTATTAATACATATATTGTAGGGGATGCCGTTCATCTGGTATAGTTTTCTACCAATCAGATCAGTAGATGGCTAGGAAGACCTCTACAAGATATTTCTCTACCAGTTAATTCCACCACTCGGAAGAGGATTATTGCAGGCCTCTTCAAGTGAGAGCAGTGTAATGTTCATCGAGTTGCAGAATTTTTTGTCCTGTTGAAAGGGCCACATATTCCTTTAACATGCCACAGTCATAGGAGAAACTCCTAACGATGTATGTAGGGAATGTCAAGACAGAATTGGTCCCCTCTCTGATAAACTAGAACAACCCCACAGGGCTCTAAGAATTCTATAATAAGGCCCATTTCCTAGAAAAGTCCTTACAACACGTTAACCAGACACATTCGTTGCCAACTGCAATCACTGCGAGAAGGGCCTCCAGGGATGAGCTCGCTATAGTGGCCCAAATAGAGGCCCCCTGGTAGATAGATTTGTAACCAGTGGAGCCGCCTCCAAAGCCTTTTAGAGAACGTCCACCCCTGGAACAACCTCCAGCACACTAGTGACCACATCATAATTGGTAGGTGCCCCTCGAGCAATGCACTGCCACCACCTAGGAGAGTTAACCAGGCTCTAACACATCGACAGGCTCCTCCAGCCCCTCTTCAGGGTCAGGCTTCCAGGGTCCCCTTACCGGAAATGAGGTTCCTGATCTACTCATTCAACTAGGTTTATGTCCCCAGTTAATTCTTAACAGCCTTGTAGTAGTGTATTGTAATTTTGCCCAAATGCAGGAGCCCAGAAGAGAAAACCCCCCACGAATTTCCCTATTTACTACCTGTATCACCAGATCCTGGAGAACACCATCAAACAGTGTAATGTGTTTGAAGACAAGCATGGGGACCAGTGGATAACAACATTGTCCCGTTAGGCCTAGCTACGACACAGGTGGCATGTGTCTTCGTGATGCAAGATAGCAGCAGCGACAGTGAGGGAATGTTGCATCAGGTTTCTAACTACCGGTCCCAAAAGTATGACGACTGGATGTCTTGTATAACAACTTCTCGTGCCCATAGTGTTATCCGTGAACACCTAAAATTAATAGATCTATCAGATGAAATAGCTAATACTTCTGCATCGTCATCTCATTCATCCCCTTCTCAGAAGCGAAAACAATATCTCTGTAAGGGAAAACAATGTCCCTCACCAATGGCATCGCCATCCCATACCCTAGTGATCTCATGCCCCCAGAGATGGTGAAACATCCAAGAATATGCCCAGTAGTGGATGAATCTTTGTGAGATAGTGAAGGGTATGCCTTAGTTAATACCGCAGAGATGGTAAACCCCTACATGATTCCTGACAATGAGGGGAACCCGAAGGATCCTCCCAATGTCCCCAGCCATCGCCTGCGTCAGTGGGGCCATGGCTATATGGGCCATCAGAGTTACTCGGTCAGTACATCGTGCCAGGCTATTCATGCTACCAAAACCAGGCAGTAGGGATAGTGCATAGCTCTGCACGTGATGCCATCTCATGTTGTTTCATCAGGTTCTCCTTCGCCCCTGTTCTTGTTATTGGATCAGGTAGAGCCACCTCGACCGCGACGTGATCAACTGCGCTTTTCTACGGACCAGTCTCAGTCATCTAGGCCTCATATAGTAGTCACTCATGAGGCTTGAACTATTGAACAATGGGATATTCATAGCACTATTCAGCCGACTGTCCACCCCACAGGGCCCACCATACCTCTTGTCATAGGGAGACCTCCTATAAGAGGATGTTTGTTGCTGGGACAGATGTATGATATCCTCAAACATATTTCTAGCATTCTCGAAAATCTCTCCATCCATTAGGCTCTTCTCCTGTTATCAGATTTTCACGAAGCTCTTGTTGAGGATTTAATAATCCTTATACAGTTTCAGATGGAGGTTGATACTGCAGAAGCCTTCCATGTAGAGGTGTTCAATTGTGCTATATGCTAAGCCATCATCTCATTATTTGTATAAGATGAAGGCTCTCCAAAACATGGGCACAATCGCCTAATTTACATCACTGACCATTTTAATGGAATTGAGGTTCACCGTTGTCTTATCGACTTTGGCTTCAGGGTCAACCATCACCCGACTTAGACACTGTGAAAACTTGGGTTGTATAAGGATTATCTGAGTCCCTCTAACCAACGAATCCAAGGATATGACAGGAAGAAAAGACACCAGTAGGAATGATCCACATGAAGACCCAGTTCTGTGGCCTAGTTTCCAACACTAATTTTATGGTTTTCTCCTAGTAGACCACTTATAATGCATTGATGGTAATTTCATGGCTCCACATGCATGCATCGGTTCCTTTATCATATCCCCAGTGCCTTAAGTACTATATTAATGGTCGAGTAGTAAAGCATCAAGGTGAAGAGTTTCCATTTGCCTCTTTTGAATCCCGTTATCTTATGCTGACTATTACAAGAGAAAAGACAAAAGATTCAGGATAATGAGTTTTGGCCTGCCACGGATGCGACTGACCCATGGACAGATCTAGATGATGCTTACATCATTCCAATCCTATGATTAGAGGCTATAATCCCGGACAAGTCACAACGCTTCTCTATTTCTGGAAGGAGGGGGGGAAACATTACCAAGTATATGTGATTCCAGAATATCACCTCATACTTCTACACAAATCAGTCTTGGGAGATCTCAGAGCCTTCAACTCCCATAAGGTATTGAGATGTCTTCCCCATGGAAACGACAATACGTCATACATTCTTGTTTCTCTAGGCGGGAATTAACATGATCAATATGATGTTCCACCATTTATTCTATATAATCAAGTGTGGCCCTTTGGGATGAATAATATATGAGATCAATACAACATCCTTCATCTCTATGGTTTCGACTGCACAGGAGTCCCCCCATGCAATGTCCACTACCGCTCAGGCTGATACTAGCATCCCATCGGGATCTTTCAACTCAGAATAAAATCCTCACACTGAGAATCACTCCTCCAGAAGAGAATAAGAGGACTTAGAGGATGCTCCCCCACCTTGGAAGATGGAATATTCTCCTCATTTGTTGAATTTGTACAGGTGAACCTCGATAGCGAGGCAGGCCAGAAACCCACAATGATCAGTGACACTATAATCCTTGAGGGGATACAATATTACATAAATTTCTTAAAACTTCACCATGATATATATTCCTAGAGCTACAAAGAGATTCAAATACTAGATCCCTAGGTAGTCGTTCCCTGCCTCTGTCTCCCGAAAAATCACAACAGGTTCAACCAGCCTACCAGGAAGATGAACCCTTCTCACGGTTCCATGGTTGAGGCCGAAGGTGACAAACTCAACAGAGCCAATTATGACAAAGAGGTCTAGTACATCAAATTTATGGACAACATTGTGACATTTACAAATATGAACAGATAGATCATGTTATTCCTTTACTTCCAGGATCTATGCCCTCACTATCTGAAGGATGAATTTCCCCTTATAGTGATGTCATTATTGATTGACATGACATCTGGTTTTCCAGCCCTATCATTTATGAATGGGTACATGGGGTATAACCAGATCCAAATAGGCATGAGGATGAGCATTCTACGGCCTTCATGGCACCACATGGTAAGTTTAATTTCCAAGTCATTCATTTGGGTTTAAAAATGATGGTGCCACCTATCAGCGGGATATGAATCGCATATTTAATCCGATCCACGGGACATTGGTAGAATTTTATGTGGATGACCTAGTGGTCAAATATCTCCAGCATCAGTACCATCGTAAAGAGCATGATAAAGAGTTCATATTCCTTCATTTCGGTCACCTAAAGATGAATCTATTGATGTTCACCTTCGGGTTCACTTTTGAAAAGTTCCTCGGATTGGTTTTCAGATACAGCGGATAAATATCAACCTCAAGATGATCAAGGCCATCCTTCAGATGTATCCCCCAAGAATCTTCCAAGATCTGCATGGTTTCCAAGGCCAATTGGACTATATATGATGATTCAACACAAATTTGGACAAAGAGTATAAGACCTTTTTCTTGATCATAAAGAAGGTCACTGTTTAAGAATGTGATGAAGAATGCCAGACTGTTTTCAAGGAAATATAGTAGTACCTACTTCATCCTCTAGTCTTAATGCCACCTATCTCTAGAATGTTTCTCATCCTTTCCGTGACCACCCTGGAACAGTCTCTCGGCTCTCTTCTGGCCTAGAAGAACAATGAGGGGATAGGGAACCATCATTATTATCATAGTTGCATGCTCCTTGATATGGACACCTGATACTCACCAACTGATAAGAGATGCCTTACGTTGTTATTTTCATTACAGAAATTGTGGCATTACCTGCAGCATCATGAGGTACAGCTGGTGTCCCGGGTAGACGTGCTGAGGTACATATTGAACATTCAATGTTGTCAAGCCATCTAGCTCAGTGGGAAGTAATCCTTCAAAAGTTAGACCTCAGGTTTGTTCCTTAGAAAGCTATCAAGGGAAAAGCATTGGAAGTCATCCTTGCTGGTCATCCATCTCTTGTGGAGTAGTCCCATGAAATTGATTTTTCTGATGAGGAAATCTGATTAGTATAACAAGCCATCCCATGCTGGAAAATGCACATTGATGGTGCCTCCCAAATCCCCACTGGAAGAAGGCTCAATGACCCCAGGATCAATAAAGTAGTCCTGGATATTGTCTTCATTATCCCTGCACAATCCATTCTACCGTATTTATTCTTGTTTTCATAAGGCAGCACCAACAATGAGGTGGAGTATTAGGCTCTCATTACTGGCCTAGAGCTGGCCGTCAAGATTGACGTTCCCCACTAACATGTCAAACGGGACTCCGAACTAGTCACCAAGTAGATCAAAAGTGACTATATCATCCTAAATACATAGCTTGTACTGTAGTTGTAATGCACTCTCCAGCTGGTGACCCAGTTCCCACCGTAGCAAGAAGTTACTCCTTTTCATCGATCCCAGAATGGTTGAGATAATGCCTTGGCCAATCTAACTACATCACATGTTGAGCCAAAACAGAATGATATGATTATCCTTATGGAACACTAGATATTCGTTACTCTTGTCACTCAAGGTGATGATGACAACCTAAAGGTAAGCCACCATACCTCTAGCACCTCCACAATAGGACTACCAGGTCCCTCTTATGTAGTGATTTAGGTGAATCACGACTGGAGAACCCTCATTGTCAAGTATCTCTAAAATGGTAATCTCTCAGAAGATCGGTCTAAGTAAAAGAGAATCTGATGTTGCACGTTACAGTTTACCCTCCTGGATGGTTTTGGTCATGAGAAGATCCTCTAAAAGTGTGATTTTGATGGGTTTATCCTCCATTTCATTCAAGGATTTGAGATTTCCCAAGGCATGCAGGAGGTTCATGTCGGGTTCTGCAGTGGTCATCAGACCGAGCCAATACTATCTCACCAGGTCCTAAGACTGGGGTATTTTTTCCCTCCATGATCTATGACTACATCAAATTCACTAAAGGGTGCCATAAATGCCATATTCAGGCCACCCTTATGCATCGACTGCAGATCATATCCACACTACCACGTACTCTCGGCCATTTGCAGTTTGAGGGCTCGATGTCGTGGGACCATATCCACCAGCAAAAGCTCACCAGTGCAGGTTCATCATGACCACTCTTCTAAGTGGGAAGATTCATTCCTTCTCAAGGATTTCATGGCCCGTTCGATCATTTAATATGTGATATCCCACAACATCTACTAATTTGGATTCCCTCAAGCCGTCCTCTCCGATAATGACATGATCTTATAATAAGTTAAGATGAATAAATTTAAGGCTATGTAAAACATCTATTCTAACCCTACCTCTTGTTATCATGCATAATAAAATGGATAGATCAAGGAATTAAACAAAACCCTCTATATCATTCTCTAGAAAATGGTTGGTCCGAACATGATGAGTTGGACAGACAAGCTCCCCAATGCCTTCTGGGCTTATCGGACGATGACTCGTAATTCCACCCGGGTGACCCCATATTCTCTGGTTTATGGAACTGAGGTCATCCTTCTAATCAAGGTTTAGTTACCTTCATTGTGCACAGCTGTATATGATCTGTAAATGCTTGATAAATTTGCTGATATCTTTCTAGATGAGTTGGATGTGCTCGACGATAACAGGCTTCATGCCCTGCACAATCTGGAAATGCATTGGAATAGATACATAGAGCTTTCAAAAAGAAATGTCACCTCCCATCCTTCTTGCAAGGAGTATTGGTGTTTCCCCTGTGAATCCCAATGATACCTGATAGGAAACAACCAATGTTAGATCCCAAATGGGAAGTACCATACATCATTCCCATGGTTTACTCTAATGACACATACTCACTAGTTACAATGGATTGTGATCATGTAACTCCTCTATCCAATGCCAAGATCCCCTACAAATAATTTTCCTGAGTAAGAAGGGTCCTACAAGACCTCAAACCATCCACTCCTACATGACCATAAATTGTTAAATGTCCCACATAAATTAAACATTATGTCATCCCACATGACATTTAACAGTATAATGTCCCACATTAAATTAAACTATATTTCATCCCATCACATGAAGTTAAACTGTATACAATCCCGCATGAAATTAAACTATATGTCATCCCACACAATGTAAAACTGTATACCATCTTGCATGACATTACACTGTATGTTGTCCTCCTTGGCATTAAACTGTATGTACTCTCGCAATACATTAAACTATGTGTCATCTTGAAAGACAATAAACAACAATAACTACATATGGATTGATTCCCATTTTCATGAGATACATAGGAATGCTCGAATGCTTCATCATGATTCTATCCCCAGTTCCATCTTTAACTATCCCCCTAGGTACAGTTCTCTTGGAGGATCCCACAGGATGTCGTGTAGGTTTCTTTGGCTGCACTCCTGTCAAGAATATGAGGATTGAACCATGGGCTCATCCTCATTCTTATATTTCTCCCTCATTATCACCGCATGATGTAAAACTAAATGTCCTTAAAAAATATGTATGGCTTGATTACCATCCTCATGGGATACGTAGGAATGCCCAGACATTTCGTCTGTTGGCCTAGCCCCAACTGCAAAATCTCCCCTGGGTCGAAAAACATGGTGTGGTGCCAACTTATGCTCTCTTCCATGACAGATGCATCATGACCACACCATATAGTCCATTACCTTGATATCTCCTCTTATTTCATTTTCCTACATGACTTTAAATTTCATGGGAACATTATTTCTTCACACACTTCCTATACATGGGACTCCATTATCCATAAAATCCAAAAGGACCCCCGAATGGCATGGATGCTCAACCCAAGGGTTCTCTTACCATTACTGGAAAACATCCTAGAGGGATTAGAACACCAAATTTATACATGTCCTACATCATGAATATGTTCAATGGTTGATTCCCATTTGTTGTTCCTATTTCAGGGAACAAGATATGGTTGTTGTGTTTCAAATCTGGTCAATCCACTATCCTTTTTCTTCATCACCACCCCGATTTGTCCCAAACATTGAGTGTACTGGTTCATTCTACCCAGATGTCTGTTCAAGCATTAGTTTTCCTAGAGATGGAGTGTGATTCTAGCTGTCGTACCCTATATGATAGGGAGAGCCAAGTCCTAATCCTTCTTTCCCACATTGTGCATTCCCCATGTGGGATTAGGAGCTATGATAAGTAAATGTCCGCATGAGATATCAAATGGCTACAGTTGGTCAGGACACCCAGCCTTAGGTCCCTCGACCCTTTTGGCCATAGGGACCATGTTCTCATTTTGGATTGTACAGTGTGGCCTGGAATCACTTCCTAATTCATGTCAGGCAATATTTCCATGCCACACATATCCCCTTGAGACATCCCTCCTTCACTTATCATTCTTTCCACAAGCATAGGCCCCAACATGCATTGAGAGCGCCATTACATGGGTTTACATCTTCATCTATATCCCAAAGGACCCTCAAACAACGCAGGTGCTTGGCACATGGGCTCTCCTACTATTTCGGACCAAAGTACTCGAGGATTTTGAGCATCAAATTGATATGTGTCCCCTATTGTGAATGCGGTCAATGGTCGATATTCAATGTTTTTCCCCGACCTTCAGCTGCATAAATATGGATATTGTGTTATGAAAAAGGACAATAGTTATCCTCAGTCATTGTTTCCATTTTTTGGTCTTCCAATGGCACGCTGATTCTCTGTCTTCACATAGTTATCCCATTCATGTAACATTAAACATGGCATCTTCAGTCTAAGCCCTACGACCTTATAATAAGAGCGACATTGTCCGTTTGCATGATGATAAACTACACAACATACTTCTCTATAACTACATATGTATTGATTCCCATATTTATTGGATACGTAGGACCGCCCGAACGTCTATGTCATTGGGTCTAGCCGCATCCCTTAGTAACCTCCTTATCATTCTGGACCCTTTGTATGAGCCCTTCTAGTGGAGCAGAATGTGGTGTGGTATGTGATTGTGTCCGCATTCATATTTGGTTTGAAACAACCACACCACGTACCTCTCTCTCAGGAGTGACCTTCACTCCCTTTCTCTACACAGATATTTTTGAGTCGGTAGGTCTTAGGTTGGGTCCCTTGACCCTCTTTGGTGATTAACCAATGTTCCGAGGAGTACTCTATTCTATAACCTGGAGTGTCATATTCTACCTGGACATGCTGTCACCCATTTTTCTTTCTTCATGATCCCCTTCATTTGGGATTACATTTTCTTTCACTTCTAAAGGGACCCCCAAATGGAATGGATTCTCGGCCCATGGTCTCTCCTACCATTAAGGGCCAATGTCCTCAAGGGTTTGAAAGAACAAAATGATACAAGTCCCACATTTCAAATATGGTCAGCAGTTGACACTCATTTGTTATTCCCATTTCATGGTCACACGATATGGATTCTGTGTTTCGAACATAGTCAACTGTTATCCTCTATCTTCATGACATCCCCATATAGCCTTAAATCACAGTTGCATGATTCGCATCATTCTCCACCCCAACATGTCCAAGTAGAATCTCGACACTCATGGTAATATGCCTCAATGCTCATTTTCACGTAAGGTGGAAAAATCCATGGTAAGGTTTCATTTGTGGCTCCACACTGACCTGACATTTACGTGCATCCCATTTGATGCAATGGCCTCTTCCTCTCTTTTCTCCCACACCAATTTTGACTCATGTGGGCTTAGGGACCAGATCGAGGTCTGCGCTCGCTTGGAAGAGTTTCTCTTCTTCATGGTATGAGATCTAAGACAGTAAACTATGATCTCCTTATATGTTATCTTCTTGATCTATGTCAAGCTTGATTCCCATGATAATAGGATGCATAAGTACTTCTGAACATCTCGTCTTTGTGTCCAGCTCAAATTTCAATATATATCACTTATGTTCATCCTTTTAGTCCTCGAACCATATAGTATTACATGGTGTGGCGTGTGTGGACTTATTTCTAAATTAACATTAGGTTTGTGAGAGGTGCACCATGTAATTCCCTTCTAAGAGCTAGTCTCTCCTGCCCCATATTCCCTAACATTTTGTAGACCCTCAGCCCGAGGTATCATTCCTGGAATCTCGTGCAGTGTGATGTGGACCGTGTCCTCATTCACATCAGGTATTCTTTATCACGCCATTCACATCCACTCTTGAACCTAATTTCTCCTATGTATGTCTGAGCCGTATGACTTTTAACTATACTTTATAGTCCCACGTGACATTATTCTATTGCGTCTATACTGCATGACATTAAAATGCATGGTTGGTCCCACAACATGACGCAAAACAGTGACCTTATCATCCTGGCCGCATGATGAAAAAATAGCTCTGTAACGTGGTGTTTTCTTTCAAGAGGAATTCATGTTTTGTATCGGTACCACACCATACCATTGGCCAATGCCTAAATATATCTTGATTCTTGTGGTGAGGTGTGGACTTTCTATACCAGGTCCATCACTTCACAACAAAACACACGATCATCCACAAGGGAAAAAGATCTATCAAATGCTATTTTCTTGGTGTGAGGGACAGACCCACACTAACTTATTATCCCTGGAACTGGTATCTTATCATTCCACCCTTAGAAAAATGTATGGATTGATTCCCATTTTCATGGATAACGTAGGAATGCCCGAGAACATTTCCGCGGACCCATCCAAACATTCACTTTTGGTCCCCTGACTTAGAAGTTTCTAGGGGATCACATTGTGGTGATATGGAATCATACTATCCTTATTCACGTCGGGTTTATTAATTACTTCACTACGTTTCCCCCTCTTTCAGTTCCGATTTTGGTCCGAGCTCTATGTCTATAAACTAAGACTTGTCCACATCATTGTCAGAAGGCATTAAACTGCATGAAATCTTCCATAACTATGTATGTCTTGATTCCCATCCTCATGGGATACATAGTAACGCCCATGAATCTTGTCTCCGTGTCCATCCTTGGGAATCTTGTCTCCGAGTCCAACCCCAGGAATCTAAAATCCTACCCCCTCTCTTTTTCACCATTCCCTAAACTCTTTTGGGAGCATGTGGTGTGGTGAGTACCTCTTGGGTTCTCATTCACTTTGGGTTTAACAAAAGCCTCACCATGTGCCTCCCATGACTTTTCCCAACCCGATCCGAGTTATATGACCTTAAACCGAGATCTCTCTATGGGAACTATGTGTCAGGTTTGGCTACTTTTCCACCATGTGTATAGTCCATAAAATCTATCCCCTTTCATGGCCCATCCTACGACCATTATGATGGCAGTGTTCAACCACATGACCCTTTTCATTGGATAGGGACTCAACTCCCTCTATCTGATATATCTTATTATCGAACTTAGATGAGTTGTGACAAAGATAATGAACTATGTAATTTTCACAGGGACATTCCCCTCCCTCCACATCCAAGATTTGTGAGATCATTATTTATATTTTCATCCTCTTCTATGTCTAATGTGACCCCCTTTGCAGCCTAGTATCATGGCACATTGTCATACCAAATTTCATGGGAAAACATCCATGAGGACCTTATACGACATTTGTGAAAGGTCTCGTGTTTCGTACATGGTCAGCGGTTGACCCTCATCTGTCTGTCCCCATTCCAAGCTAACATGAAATGGAAACTGTGTTTCTAACATGGTCCACAGTTATCCACTATCATCACCCCACCATCATTGTGGTCCATATCCCCAACATCATGATTCACATATTACCACTTCTTTATGTTAAAGTGGAATTGCAACATACTTGGAATTACACCTTAGAGAATCTAGGTGTGTGATGTAGGTGGTTCAGTTTCATTAGGACGTCATTCACATAGCGTCCTGTTGCCCCTAACATGTGCCTTCCTGTGCTAGGAATGTCCCATCACTACTCCTTATTTCCAACATCAAGAACAATACATGCGTGCTTTGTAGTTTTGGTAGGATGTGTACTGGCATAGCCTTGCCACACATGATTTTCATCATCCCACATGAGTTAAACTATTCTCTCATAACTACGTGCAGCTTGATTCCCAACAAAATGGGTAATGTAGGAACATCCATGAACAATTCCTCAGGCCCAACCTAACATTCACATTTTGTCCCGTGATCTCAAAAACCATCCTCAAGGTATACATGGTGTGTTGTAGACTTCTTACACCCTCATTCATGCTAGGATTATGGATACAAAATAACATGCTCCCTTCCTGGGATCTTCCCTTTCATTCCATGTCCTATCGTATGACGTTAAACTCCACGAGTCCATATGTCCTAAACGCATGACACTAAACTGATGTTCTACCCTGAATAGGTTCAAGATGCCCCATGTTAGTCATGGGATGCACCAGATCCCTTTCCAAAGAGGATTCCCCCTATCAGTGTTGTCCACGAGCCATTTTGTTCTTAGGAAATATGTTTGGCTTCATTCTCATCCTTTTGGGAAACATATGTACCCCTAGGCATTTTTCCTTGGGCCCTGCCCCATCAGGCCTGATCCTGGTCAAGGCAGTATGACATTTAGACAATATGCATTGTCCTCACCATACGCCCTTTAAACTATTAATATTTCATTCTTTTTGGTATGACGTAAAACTACATACCATTCTAGGTCCATGCCGAAGAGGTCATGTTCGGAAGAATGTTTGATCCCAAATTAGACATATACACCCACCTAATGTGTTTTTACCACAATGGAGTTATTTTAAGAGAGTTGGACTCCATTTGAACAGCCAATTTCTCCGCACTCCATGCTTTGTGTGCCCTTTATACGGACCCTCAACCTCTTTCACATCTAAAAGAACCACCAAATAGTATGGATTCTCAGCCTATGGCTTGCCTACTGTCCTAGGCCTACATTCTGGAAGACTAATGGTTAGATTTTTGAGTCACACCCCATGTATCAAACATGGTCAACGGTCGGACCTCAGTTGTAATCTCCATTTCTGGATAACACAATAAGGATACTATGTTTCGAACACGGTTAATAGTTATCCTTCATTTTCAGGCCACCCCCATAAGGTTTTGAATATTGGGTATCATGATTCACACATTCTACCCCCTACGTTCAGATTATATCCAAACTCCCATGGTATTACCCCATTTGTGCACTAGAGAAAATTGGTAAGGCAAAACGTCGATTGTTCTGAGATCTTCATTCTCCATTTAGGCCTCTGCCTTTCTTCATTGAAATCTCGATTGGTTGTTCAAACAATAGATTCCTGAAGCTTGGTTTTCACTCTTATATTTAGATGGAATGACAAGCTGGTCATCCCTTATTTCTCACATTAGGCCTGACCCACATTTGCATAGGGACTGATCACTGGATGTTCCATGAATGAAACAAAAATGAAATAGACAAAAAAATGAATAACAGAACTCATGAATGCATATATAATAAATAATATAGGCCTGAATTTTCATTCAAATGTTACATGAATCAAAGTACTGAGGGATCAAACCCTCCCATGGATGGGTTGACCTTGTCAACAGAGCATAGCAGCTCCGCCACCCTATGGCTTGTGGCATCCAGAGTTTGTAGTCACATGTCCAGTTCCTGCTCCTCCTCGGCAGAAATGAGGTGCATTTTTTCAGATACAATCTGGGCTCGCTCCTCATTGGTTCAAATGATAGTCATCATCCCAGAGGCTAGCCTCATGCGCTCTTCGACCTCTGCCAGCTGGGCCATCAGCTATGATATAATCTCTGATTATGCATTGAGGAAAGCAGAATTCTCATATGCCCAGAAGTGCAGCCATTGAACCATATATTCAGTATCCTGGTGATTCTTGATGTTCACCCATTTTCTCCACTACCAACCACCCAAGGCCCCGATCATATTCATGAATTTTCTCTGCCATGATATCACAGACCATCATGTGTGGACTCTAGGCATCCAATACCTCAGCACACATTTCACGCAGTCCTGAATGAAGTCTATCCATCTAGTCTATCCATTGTGTTTGAGGGATGTCATAGATAAATCTATTGATCAGATTCCATGACCAACGATAGACTATTTTGATATCCTCTACATCAGAGGCCGCCTCGTCCTAGTATGTAGGGTTGGTAGGATAATACGTAGGGAACTCCACCAAGAACTCATCAGCTGGATCCACATCTGGTGTCTGATGGGGTATGGAAGGTCATGTGTTGTCCGATCGATCATCATCATCAGATCCTACCTCAAAAATATCAGGATCTGCCATAATAATTGTCCCACCAGTGATTGGGAGTGCCGTAACCTGGTCTGTTTGGGAGTCCTCTTCCACAACCACGGGGGTTACCCTTGAAAAGTCACCACTGAGAGTACCAACAAACCTTTCCAAGGGAGACCACTACATTTGATGAACTATCTATAACAAGAAGTGCACAGATGTTAGTTAACCAAATCAATGGGCGGAAGACATAAATTCTATAATGTGGACTTATAAAGATCAAAATTTAAGTCTCTCTTTTAGGTTGTTTCCATTGGGACCTTGTGTCGTGTCCCTCTGTACATTGTAGGGAATTCTGAAAAATCAGGAGGAACCACCTCGGGTGTCCTAGCCCAGCTGGACATGGTAATCTCCATAACTACGGGCATAGATATCAATGGCCCCACATTTACATCTATTGAGGGGAAAGAATGGGTTCTGTATATGAGGTCCTCCTACACAGTTCAAATTTAATGGAGGTGTCCAATGTAACTTGTAAGTGGATCTCGGGGAAGGGACTGCAGGTATTACCTCGAGAGCCTCTTCAATCTCTTCATTTTATGGGTTTGAATTTCCAACTTCACCCTACCCCAAAGGGAACCTTCTACCGCCCACCCCCCTAGGAGGACTCGTTGAATAATTCTGGAAAGGGGAAGAGCTCCATTTTTTCATTAGCTGACAACTATGGAGGGTTCGTACGATCTATCAACACCTTCACCCCATCTGTCATTGGACGCGGGGAACCTCGGTAGTGCACAAAGTCCTCCAACTCAGCCAGTTATTTCTATTCTTCCGCCTGGGATACTACATTATCGGCCCAGATAGGGCCATTTCTTGGAATATACATCCTGAGATGGTTCATGTGATGCCGCATCACGAACATGATGAGAAATTGCCAGTTGATATCCCAGATATCCTCACTCATCCGAGAAGACAACATTATCCAGCATGTTGAAATGGCACAACCGCTTCCCAAGAGCCCAATTGGATGTCTTGTCGAATTCCCTCGATGGCTTCCCCTCCAGATGACTCTCTACCCCCAAGACTGCGGTGTCCGATGTCGTTGCTAGATCCAATATTACCTACCCTTCGTCTGGTGCGGGCCTCGCTGCCACTACAACCCTTCCACCATGATATTTCATCACCTCCTTCTGGACCGGACCTCGAGGTTGACAAGGCACCCCATCACTGGCTTGAATGGTTGTCTACTTGAGCATCTCCCATTTGTAGGCCGCCACCCAGATTTTGGTGTACTCCTTCAACAGTATAAAGATGGTCGTGGGAGGAGGTATCTTGTTCCGCATCTTCCCATCCTCACGTGTGAACATGATACACATTTGTCTAATGATGCACAAGTGGTCCTCATTCCACACCCCCAAAGAGACCCACGGGGTCAGTTGTTCCATGCACCCAGATTTCCATGCAAATCAGTATGGGGTGTATGGCTCCCATAGGGAATCGTTGTCCACCCAATCCACCAGGGCTCTACCTCGAAAGGCCATGTGGTAGGACCGATGCTATTCTGTTCCCCGACCGTCATCTGTGAACACATATGTTGGAAATGGGAACAGGTGGAAATTGAACTTCTCTACCTTTCAGACCTAGTTCTATACCACATCCATGGTATGCTTGGCCAAAATTAATTGCACTTGATTTAGAATGGATGGGTGGAAGTTCGATCCTAGATGGGAGATGGGGTTCAGATATTAATATCCCTCACTGATGTGTGCCTCTATCCACCCATACATAAGGTGGAATAGACCACATATTCTCTGTGGGTTCTTCCACTCGCTTTTTTGTTGTGGTTTACAGCATGGCAGGAATCAGGATCCTGAGGTTGAACCAGCCTCCTTACTCCAGCATGGACACCATGATAAACATGCCAAGTCGCACGCCATTGTTCGTGTCCCTCACCAAAAGGATCCAACCACAGATGAGTGCCGCAATGAATGCATCCAACCCGACTACCGGTTGCTTCTTAGTACTGACGCAAAATCCCCACATCTTCAATAGGATGTCCTCTAATAGCCGCCAGTATGAGTTCCCCTTGCCGAGTTGACACCCTTTCAGGAATGTCTGAGTCCTCACAGAGAACTGCCTATTTTCTTGGACATTCAAGAACTACATAAACCAACGTTTTGAGTGAATGTCCCTCACCGACTGCTTGTCCTTTCCGGGGACTAGGTTGATCAACACCATTGCCAGCGGTGGCCTCTTCTCTGAATCCTCTCATGCACCCATAACAGGGAGGGACTCATCATACATCACCCCTAGTATTGGGACGCCCGGGATCGGATGCATGTCCCATAAACTAATGTCAACCTCTCAATGGCTCAAATGGATGGTATTGGACCTCGATGACGACCTGCTCCGCAACTCTGGCATCTGGAGCTTCGACTGATAGATATGGAATTGGGACACCCAATAGCCCTCATACAGGATGACACTTTTCAGCTCTACCATGAATTCCGCACACGAGGCACCTACCTAGAAGGCCCATGCCCAGTCATTTGTGAAGTTGAAAGCCTAGCACAGATTCCACTCATTGGACCATCCCTTTTCTGGGTTCCTCACGGATGCCATCAAGATAGTATGGTACATCGGGGTATATGTATCAGGCTTCAGTTCCATCTCGTCAATTTTGTTCAAATGATTGAACATAAATTCAGTGTTGACAGGCGTGATGTCCTCCCAGGCATGGTTGTCCGCCACCATGAACCACTCATGCTGACATGACGTGCTCCCAAACCAGTATATTGGTTCATCCCTAATCCCTTAAAAGATGAATAAATCATCCTTCATGCCAAATCCATATAGAGGCATCCTCCTGCATAGTTTATAGTCCTTCTATATTTCCTAAAGCAGTGCCACCAATGAGTTATGGTTATAATGGCTTCGCAAAAACCCCCATATACCCGATAAATCCTCCAACTCTTGCCTCCAGGAAGCATCCGCATGTACCCCCCTGGCAGCCTCTGGGTGAGCCATTTAGTTTATGAGGTTTGGAAGTTTATGGTTTTTGTTCTCAAATCTATTTCTTGGAGCTCGTTCACAGAGTTTGTTCACAATGACCATTCACATAGCTAAATCCCAACAAATAAATCTCGATGGCCTGCCCCAACATTTGTACTCAAGATGTAGAGTGCACCATCACGATGTCAAAGACTCACTGTATTCCATGGTGCAGAAGACCCGTTTTGTAATGCCTCGACCCTAGTTACCTAGAGTCGGTGCATTATTACATAAAATTGGCATGATCATAAAAGATCAAGTCTCGAAACACCGATTAGTTTAGTATCATTGGAAGTACTAGATACATTCATAAGGTTTACATTACATCATAAAATAGAAAACTAAAACAACATTTCTTCCATATAAAACACTAAGATCCCATAGAAAATCCTTGCAGGTCAGTCATAATCTACTTCATCGCATCCTGGAAAAAATAAAACATAGAAAGGTGTGAGCTCAGATGCTCAGTAAGGATAACAACACAACATAAACTTTCATAAATAAGCATAAACATTTAAGGCAATATAGAAAACTAAAACAATAGCCTTTTGAACATTAACTTTATCATAATATGTCAAATAAAAATCAAAATAATTCGATTTACATACTCAAATTGATATTCTACTAGTCGAATAATCACATGAAATATCAATATACACTTTCATAATGATAGAATGCATAATTCCAGACATCATAACTATATAGTCAAGGCCTTGTTCCATGATTAAAAATATGATTTTGTCAAGTAATTATAACAAGACACTAGTTTTTCTCATGAGACCAACCGATGTATCAAGGATCTATAGTAGGCTCCACCTGTCACTTACAAAGTCTAATTCATTCCTCATATGAAAAGGTTTAAATATAACATAAACATTCATATTAAAACTCTCATACGAAATGTCAATACATTATCCATAAACCATGAATGATACGAAAATAACATATCCACGGTGAAACATATCAAAAAACCTTCAACACAATATTAAAGTTTTGTATCATAACAAATCACCTTCAAATAAGATTAAAATCCATCAATGGATTTTGACATTGATGAAATCAAAAACTTATTTAGAGAAATATCTCTTTCTATTTTGAAAAAAAATTAGAGAAATTTTATTTAGAAAATATTATTATAAGACTATAAGGTAAGCTTAAATGATCTTATAATGGTGGAAAATAGCCACACCCACCGTATAAGTTAAAAAATAATTCTTCACTTAAATTTGGCGAAAATATCTAAAATTACCTTGTTTGGAAAATGATGGAATGAATCCTTTCAAAACATTTTATAAAAATTCTAACAAGGGTATAAATGACTTTAACCCATAGTATTGTAAATAGTAAAAATGTTTTGGAATATATTTTTTAGATACATTGATGTTGATGATAAAGAGGTCGCAGTAGATACTTACGTAAAAACAACATCGGATAATAGAGAGAGTATAAAATCAACCCTTACCTTGTACCTTTCTTTGGTATAGGGTTGGTTAACCTCTTGTGTAATGGTGAAATAATTTTTATTAAATTATAAATGAATCATATACATTTATATGATATCATATATGATATTTTAATATTGATTTGTTAATAATATTTTAGTATTATCATCCTTTCGGGTGTTAACTGATTCGTTTTCCTTTATATCATTTGTTATATAAGTAATGTTTCTTATTGATAAGATGTATCTTATTCATATTAAGAATGATAAGTCTTTAAAAATTATTTTTAATCTTCTCATGAAAATTATTCTTGAATGGATATGATGGGGAATGAATCTCCTCGCATTCGTGGAAACGGTAATCCGTACATAAGGACGAGCGCAAATATCATTATTTTGATATTAAAATAATATATAATTGGATGGTATATCATATATACAGAATAAATATTAATTTATATTTACTATTTAAATCCATTACACATCATTATTATACAAATAAAAATAATAATGAATTGAATAGAAATTACTCCATGACGTGGAGATGGTAAGCCGTACGTACGCATGTATGGTAACATGTCAATCAAAGGATGGATAGAATAATGAATATGGTTGTACCATATTTATAATAACATAACCGTATATAGAAGATACTGGAGTTATTATTTTAGAATGGAAACCATAATGAAAGAAGAAGTGGAAGATGAAAATAACTTGAAAGAGGTGATGAAATAATTACCTCATTTTCAGGTACTTCCTTTCGAGTTGATCAAAAGGGATACTTAGGGTGGCTTTATAACTAATGTAAGGAATCTAGGATTATGGTAGGAAATTTAAGATGGTATTTGGTTAGGGTTTGGCCGAGCCAAAAGGCTGTGAAGGTGTGAATTGGAGGGAAGAGGGAGTGCCCATTTATAAGAGGGGTGAGGGGAACCTTAGGAAAAGCTACAAAATTTTATTTTATAATAAAACAGTTTTCGGTTTCTATTGTATAAAAAATGAATTATTTAAATGATAAGGTGAGTATGGATTGAAAGCCACTCAACCAATAGGTTTTAGACAGGTTTGGATCACTATATTAACTTTATATTTTATATTTAACTCTTAGTTAAATAGTTTGACATTTACCATGTGTGTTTGTATTTTTATATTATATAGATAATAAACATACTATAAACTTCCAAGATAACCTAAAGTGGTTCATTAATGAAATATATAATATTATTTAAGTCATTTTATAGAACCTCATATTTTTAGGGATAGAATATAAATTAAAAATATTATATTTTTGTTAAAAATGCTTTTAAGTCAATTTTCATACTATTTGGTAATTTGTTTTTTCTAAATTTTTAACAACCTTATTACTTCTAAAAAAGTCATCAAACAAAACCTAACATTTCATATTAACCTATAAAATTAGTGTAATTCCTAAAAAGTCTCAAATTACATTTTTTTGGATATTTATAATTTCAATTATTTTAATATTTCATTAATTAGGTAATTAATGCATCATCATTGTGTCATAAATAAATTAAATTATATAATTTTTAAAAATTATAAATAAAATTCCATTATGTATTAAATCATTTTAGATTTATAATTAATAGTTATTTTCCAATTTATATTATGTGTAACCCTATATTAAAAAAGGTTTAGTTATTAAACATTGAATTTATTACTTTTTACTCTTCATTGAATTAAATAATAATAAATGTCCTAACCTAATCCTAGTTGACCAAAAAGGTTGATATTTTATTACTATGGTTTTTTTGGTCGATTTATACTTATTGAATATAATTAGGACATGTGTTAAGATAATAATAATATCATTTTTACCCTTAATTACCCTATTTACTTTTATCCATGGTAAATAAAAGTAAAGAGATATTATTCACCAAAATTTATTTTCATCTTATTGAACCACATTTTTCATAATGATATCAACCAAGTCTTTCAGATTTTTGAAATTTAACTCACATAAGTGGTAAAATTATGTTTTATGTATATTTTCAAATGCTCCTAGGAGGTGGGTAAACGACGGTATAAAGTTCATTAAAATTTTAATATATCTAAAAATTTTATAAAATGACACCAATCAAATTTATGAAACATATATAGGTATTATGTATCTATTTAGACCAAAAATAAATTAAAATAAATAAAAATTTAAATAAAAATTTGGTTTTAAACTATAACTCAGTGTTTTTCACTATTCCTTAAATATTTAATGTTTTCAGAAAAATACCAAAAATTCCCCCTAAGCTAATTCCGATATTTCGACTCCAAAAATTGAAGTCCCTTTTGAATGATAAAATTTATAAATTTTCAAAAAGTGGGTATTACTATTCATAACGGCTAGTTTGATTCGTTGTGGTGTGTTAGAACTTGATGTTTCGTACAACACATGCTATTGTATTTATTCAAAGAGAAGTGTACCATGGAAGCTTGGGGTGTTACATTCTCCGCTCTGTCAAATAATTTCATCCTCGAAATTTCTATAGTATTACTTCATAAAAAGGCGTGGGTGGTTCTTCATCATTGGTTCCTCAGGTTCCAACGTTGCCTCTTCCATCTTACGGTTTCTCCATAGAACTTTACCATATGAGTCGTCCAGTTTCTCAACACTTGATCTCTTGTAACAAGAACCTTGACCGGCTCTTTGCAATAAGACAGATCGAGTTACAATTCTAATTCTCCATAGGTCACTACATGTGTTGGGTCACACATGTATTTTCTCAACAGTGATACGTGGAACACATTGTAAACTTTGGAGATACTTGGTAGCATTTCCAAATGGTAAGCTACAACCCCAATTCATTCTATAATTTCGAAAGTTCTGATGTACCTGGGACTCAATTTACACTTCTTACCAAAATGTATAACACCCTTCCATGGAGATACCTTCAAGAAAACATGATATCCTACCTAAAATTCCAAATCTTTCCTTTGGTTTTCAGCATAGCACTTTTGCCTACTTTGAGCTGCCTTGATGTGGTTTTGGATTACCTTCACCTTTTCCATCGTTTCCTCCACAAGTTCTGGGCCTACGAGTTTTCTTTCCCCAACATCATCTCAACAAGTTGGTCTGTGACATATCTTTCCATATAACGCTTAATATTATTCCACCATAATACCTGAATGGAAGCTATTATTATAGGAACATTCTACCCAAGGTAAATATTGATCCCACATACCTTGAATGTCAAGTGAGAATGATCTCAACATGTATTTTATGGTTTGAATGGTCTGTTCTGATTGTCCATCAGTTTGGGGGTGGTAGTTATTCCTCAAACAATGTTCAGTATCCCGGGATTTCTAAAGAATTTTCCAGAATGTTGAGGTAAAACGGGGATCATGATCTGATACAATTAATAGTGTTACTCCATGAAGTATTACAACATCATTAATATATAGTCATACTAAACGTGCAAGTGGTAAATATCTTCTTATAGAAAGAAAATGTGTTGACATGGTAAGATGATGAACAATGACCCATATTGCATCGTTCCTTATAGGTGTCTTTGGTAGTCCCATGAAAAAGCCCATCATAATTTTATCCCATTTCCACTCCAGTATGGGAAGAGTTTGAATGAATATTCCAGGTTGTTTCCTTCCAGCTTTCACTTGTTGAAAAACCATACATCTTGATACAAAATCAGAAATCTCCCTCTTCATGTGGTCCCACAATAAATGTTACTTCAAATATTTATACATCTTAGTGCTACTAGGGTGTATATTGAAATTGGAACTATGAGCATCATCCAACAATTCCCTTTTTAGTCTAGGTATATTGGGAAAACAATGTCTCTTCCAAAATTTCAAAATTCCATCCTCATACACAAATTCACTAAATCTCCCATCATTCACAGCTTTAATCTTCTTTCTTGAACTCATCAGCATCGTTCTGAGAACTCTTTATGTTTTCTATTAAATATGGTTTGGCAACCATTTGAAAAACTATTGATGATTCACCTTACATGGTGATTACCATATCCATTTTTACTAGATTCATGCATATAGGATCTTTTTCAACTCTCATCTTGTTAAAAACTCCATGATCTTTTCTACTCAAAGCATCTGCCACCTTATTTTTCTTCCCCGGGTTGTAGTGTATAGTGCAATCATATTCTTTGAGTTGTTCAAGCCATCTCATTTGCCTCATTTTGAGTTCTTTTTGTGAAAATTATAGCTCAAACTCTTGTGATCTGTATATATCTCACATTTTCCACCATAGAGATAGTGTCTCCAAATCATCAAAGGAATGACTATAGTTGATAAATCAAAATCATGAGTAGGATAGTTTAGCTCTTGAATTTCGAGATGTCTTGATTCATAGACAGTAACCGTATCATTCTGAATAAGGAGACAACCTAGTCCTTTCTTTGAAGCATCACTATAAATAAAAAACTCATCATTCCCTGATGGTAGATTCAATATTGGAGAATTTAATAATATTCTCTTCAGTTATTCAAAACATTCTTCACACTCTTTTATCCATAAAAATTTAACCCCTTTTTGTGTGAGATTTTTCAATGGGTTATCCAATTGTGAAAAATTCAGGACAAAATGTCATTAATAACCTTTTAAACCAATAAAACTGCGTACCTCAGTTATACTCGTTGGTGTAGGACATAGATGGATTACCTTTTTCTTAGAAGGATCAACATAGATTCCATCCTTATAGAAAATATGTCCATGAAAAGAAATCTCCTGAAGCAATAATTCAAACATTTTAAACATCACATATAATTCATGTCTTCTAAGAGTCTTCATGATAATGCGCATGTGATTTTCATGATATTCGTAGATTTTGGTGTATACCAAGATATCATTAATAAATACCACTACAAATTCATCATGATATTCCGTGAAATACCTATTCATTGGATCCATGAAGACATAGGGTGGATTAGTCCATCCGAAAGTCATTACTGTAAACTTGTAATGCCCATAACTAGTACGAAATGCTGTTTTCGGAATGCCTTCCTTCTTCACATGCAACTGAAGATATCCAGATCGAATGTAAAACATTGAAAAGTATTGAGCTCCATGAAGTGGGTAAAATAAATCATCAATATGTGGTTTGGGTACTTGTTCTTTATTGTTATATCATTGATCTCCCTGTAGTAAATGCGCAACCTCATTGATACATCTTTCTTATTAAAAAATGATCAGGGCTCCCCATGGAGAAACACTAGGGTAAATAAATCCCTTATAACTCAATCCCTCTAGTTGTTTATTTGGTTCCTCTAATTCTACAGTGTCCATTCTATAAGGGGTCCTCAGTATGGGCTTTGAACCCAGAATTAAATCAATGGAATACTCAATTTCTCATTCCAGAGGATGTCTAGGTAAATCCTCTGGAACCACATAAAAATATTCTTGCACAATAGGTACAACCTTTATTTGAACATTACTTTCCTCATCCATAGTTATTTCATTCTCTTTCTCCCTAATAATTTAATTTAGTTGAGCTACTAGGGTGGATCTATATAAGAAGTAGGTGGTGAAATTTCTGCTCTAAAGATAAGGTACTCCTCATCATCATCAAAAATTATAACCACCTTCTTCTTAAAATTAATTTTAGTATCATGGTACGAAATCCAATCTATACCGAGGAATATATCATATTAAATCATGGATATGACGATGAAATTAGCAGATAAAGAACATTTAAATACCCTAATGGGGATTGATTCACAAAACATTGTCGTAATGATACTTCCCTAAAGAATTTTAACTGACAACTCCCATGTTATATCAAATTGGAAATATCTAATTTTCATAGAAAACTGGGATGATATGAAACAATTTGATGATCCAGAATCAAATAAAGCATTTTCTAAACTAGAGGAAACCATTAAATTACCTGCCACCACATCATTCATAGCATCAACCTCTTCAGTAGGGATATCATAAGCTTGACCTTTTCCCTTTTCCTTTTATGAGGTAAGTTACCCTGACACTCAGGAAATTCGTTCACATAATTCCTCGATCTATACAATTGTATAATTCAACATTGACAACCTCTTTCTTCCCCTTGCAATCATGAGCTTGGTGGCCTTTTTCACCACATGTGTAACAGACTCCTATTCCCTTCAGGCAAGTACTAGGGTGTCTCATCCCTCATTTACTACAGGATTGATATTCACATTTTACCTTATTCCCCGTATTTCCATTTCTATAGTGTTCAGTAGATCTCTTCTTATCCTGCATTGTTTTAATTTGTTAGACATAGAGAATTCTTTTTCTGTCTTGATAGAAAATGAGACAATATCTTTATACAACGAGAAGGATTGTGAGACTAATGCTAGATAGAGAAATGTTTTTAACCCATCAAAGGAATGATAAATATTACTTATTGGGTTACGTATATAATTGCCAGAATTCCTCGCTAACCTTGTAAAATTTGCTTCATACTTTGGGACATTCTCAACCTCCTTTTGCCTCAGACTCAGAAATTGCCTTTCTATATCTTCTCAGTGGTCATAAGAAATGTGTTTTTCTAAAAACTTTTCATTAAACTCCCTCCATTCCATATTTGATACTTCATCATCTTCCTTTGGGTTTTGAATAAATGACCACCATTGATCGACATCACTAATGAGGTGGTAAACTACCATGAGAGATTTTTCCCTTTTACTACTCCTCAAGTTGTGGAATATTTTCTCTAAGGAATTTGTCCATTGATCAGCTACTTGTAGAATTTTACCCCCACTGAATGATGGTGGTTGTTTCCACATGAGGCTATCTAACATTGATCCTCCATGCTGTGGATTAGGGTGCTCCACACGGATAAGGATATTTTTAATAACCTGAGTGAGTTGTCCCAGTATGGTGATTAGTTGATGAGGACAAGTTACATCACTAGTTCCACTATAATTATATTAGGTAGAAGGGAAATCCCTATATAGAGTGTGTGCATTGATATGATTTCCAATCCTTCCACTAGGAGCCATTTCTAAACAATGGCATAAACTAGATTAGTTTATGAATCACAATACATAATTCAAACCATGTAAAACACTTAACATAAATTGAATAGTTTATAGATATAATCCATAATCATAAAAATGTTTTCTTTGTGGAAGTATATACACATAAAAACTTCATAATTTTTTATAAGGAAAATGAGAATTATCCGAAGAATATCCCCCAGGATTTTCGTAACCAATAGTGCAGTAAGGCCTGTTGTTTTGCAACAGTTCTCATTCGAGTCTAGCTCAAAGTGTTGTATTCAGGTTTTAACCCTAGGCACAAATGTACCAGAGTTTCTTCTACCTGCTCGTATCTAGACAGAGATGTATTGAATGGAAAACTCAAAAAAATCTAAAATACCAAAAATTCTCAGAATATCTTCTATATTAATCCTCAAAGTCTATCATAGGGATATCTTCTCTAATAAATGGTTATCTAAATCTACTTTCCAAGGTTTGTACTAAACTTCCTATGATACCAAATATAACACCCTGACCATAGTTACCTAGAGTCAGTGCATTATTATATTAAATTGGCAAGATCACAAAAGATCATGTCCCGAAAGACCAATTAGTTTAGTAGCCTTAGAAGTACTAGATACATTTACATGGTTTACATTACATCTAAAAATGGAAAACTACAACAAAATTGTTTCCATAGACAACACTGAGATCCAATAGACTATCCTTGCAGGTTAGTAATAAAATAATTTCTCACATCCTGGAAAAACTAAAACACAGAAAGGGGTGAGCTCATATGCTCAGTAAGGATAAAAATATAGCGGAAACTTTCATAAATAAGCATAAATATTTAGGACAATGTATAAAACTAAAACAAAATAATCTTCAACACAAACATCATCATAATATGGAAAATATAAATCAAAATAATTCCATTTACTTACTCATATGGATATTCTACTAGTCAAATAATCACATGCAATATCAATACCCACTTTCATAATGATGGAATGCATAAATCCAGACTTCATAACCACATAGTCAAGGCTTTGTGCCAAGACTACAAATAAGTTTTTGTCAATTCGTTGTTCCAAGACACTAGTTTGTCTCATGAGACCTACCAATGAATTTAGGAGCTATAGAGGGCTCCACCCGTCACTTACTAAGTCCAATTCATTCCTCATTTGAAAAGGATTAAACATAACAAAAACATTTGTATTAAAACTGGAATACGAAATGTCAATAAATTATCTATAAACAATGATTAGTATGAAAATAAAACATCCACATTCAAAAATATCACAAAACAATCAATACAATATGGATGTTTTGTATCATAATAAATCAACATCAAATAAACATAAAATCTATCAAAAGATGTTGACATAGATGAAATGAAAACATTTTTTAGAGAAATATCACATTCTATTTTGAAATCATTTAAGAAAAAATTTACTTTGAAAATATTCTTATAAGATTGTAAGGGAAGCTTCAACGATGTTATTATGGCGGAAAATATATGCACGCACTGTATATGTTAAAAAACATTCTTACATTAAATTAGTCGAAAAGGTCAAAAAGTACATTGCAAGGAAAACAACAGAATGATTACTTTAAAAAAATATAAAAAAAGTCTAACTAGGGTATAAATTACATTAAACCATAGTCCAGTTAATAGTGAATTTTTTTAATACATTTTTATAAAAAAATGATGTCGATGATAAAGAGTTCCTAGTAGATACTTACGTAAAAACAATCTCGGATAATAAAAAGATTATGAAATTAACCCTTACCTTGTACATTTCCTTGGATAAGGGTATATTAATATCCTTTATAATGGTTGAATAATTGTTACTAAATTATAAAATAATCATATATATTAATATGATATCAAATATAAACTTTTAACATTTCTTTGTTAATAATATCTTAGTATTATTGTTGTTTTGAGTGTTAGTTGATTCTTATTCCATTATATGATTTGTTTCTTATGTAATGTTTCTTATGGATATGATGTATCTTATTCATATTCAGAATGATATTAATCCTGTAAAAATAATTTTTAATCAACTAATGAAAATTAGTCTTTAATGGATACGACAGGAACTGAGTCTCATCGCGTTCGTAGAGACGGTAATTCGTACATACGCACGAGCGACAATATCATACTTTTGATATTAAAATAATATATAATCAGGTAGTATATCATATATACAAAATCATTATTATGTTATATTTATTATTTACATAAATTACATATCATTATTATACCCATCCAAATAATAATGTATTGAATAACAATTGCACCATGATGTGGGGATAATAACCCGTACGTACACACCTATGGTGAAATGTCTTTCAAAAGATGCATAGAATAATGAATATGGTTGTACCATATTTATAATAAATCACATTATATAGAAGATACTAGAGTTATTTATTTATAATGGAAACAACAATTAAATAGGATGTGGAAGAAGAAACTAACTTGAAAGAGGTGATGAAATATTTACTTCTTCTTCTGGTTTTTTATTTCGATTTGATCAAAAGAGAAACATAGGTTGGATTTATGACTAAATTAAGGCCTATATAATTAAGGTATGAAAATAGAGATGTTATTTGGGCTGGGTTTGGATGATCCAAAATGCTTTAAAGGTGTGAATTTGAGGGAAGGGGGAGTACCCTTTTATAAGAGGGGAGAGGGGAACCTTATGAAATGCTAGAAATATTATTTTATAATAAAATTGTTTTTGGATAATAATGGCTCCAACAAGAATTATTTAAAATAAATTGCGGGTATGGGTCGAAATCCACACAACCAATAGGTTTTATACTGGTTTTGGTGACTATATTGACCTTATCTTTTAGATTTAACTATTAGTAAAATAGTTTGACATTTACCATGTCTCTTTGTATTTTTATATTATACGGTAAATAAACAAACAATAAAATTCCAAGAGAACATAAAGTGGTTAATTAATGAAATAGATAATATTTTTTATGACCTTTGTCTGATCCATATATTATTATGAACAAAATATCAAATAATAATATAATAATTTTTTAAGAACTCTTTTACATCAATTTTGAAACAATTTGGTATTATGTTTTTGATAAATTTTTAATAGCATTATTACTTGGAAATAAATTAATATAACCAACCCTAACATGTCATATTAACCTCTAGTTTCTCATCACTTGTTCTCTTGTATCAAGAATCCTGATGAGATCTTCGCAATAAGACAGATCGGGTTCCAGTTTTAAATCCTCGTAAGTGAGTACATGCATTGGGTCAGACATGTATTTTCTCAATAGTGATACGTGGAACACATCGTGAACATTAGAGAGACATGGCGGCATTACCAAATGGTAAGCTACAACACCAATTCGTTCTAGATTTTCGAAAGGTCCGATGTAACTGGTACTCAATTTACCCTTCTTACAGAAACGTATAACTAACTTCCATGGAGATACCTTCATGAAAACATGATCTCCTACCTGAAATTCCAAATCATTCCATTAGTTATCGGCATAGCTCTTCTGCCTACTTGGAGCTGCTTTGATGTGGTTTTGGATTACCTTTACCTTTTCTATTGTTTCCTCCACCAGTTCTGGGCCTACAAGTTTTCATTCAGCAACGTAATCCCAACAGGTTTTCTTACGACATCACTTTCCGTATAACGCTTCATATGGTCCCATCTGAATACTTTAATGGAAGCTATTATTATAGGAAAAATCCACTAGAGGTAAATACTGGTCCCACATACCATGATAGTCATGTGATAATGGTCTCAACATGTCTTCTAAGGTTTGAATAGTTCGTTCTGATTTTCCATCAGTTTGGGGGTGGAAGGCAGTGGTCAAATGATGTTCAGTATCCAGGGGTTTCTAAAGACTTTTCCAGAATCTTGAATTAAAATAGGGATCACCATCAGAAACCATCGATGTGGGTACTCCATGAAGTCTCCCAACTTCATTTATATATTGTCTTTCTAGAGGTTCCAGTGGTAGATCTTCTCTTGTTGAATGAAAATGTGCTGACTTGGTAAGATGATCAACAATAACCTATTTTTCATCCTTCCTTCCATGATTCTATTGTAGTCCCATGACAAAGTCCATCGTGATATTATCCCATTTCCACTTAAGTATGGGAAGAGTTTCCCTGACTCCTCCAGGTTGTTGCCTTCCAGCTTTCACTTGTTGACAAACCATAGATCTTGGCACAAAATCAGCAATCTCCCTCTTCATGTTTTCCCACCAAAAATGTTCCTTCAAATCTTTATATATTTTGGTGCTCCCAGGGTGTATAGAGAAATTCTAACTATGATCATCGCCCAAAAATTCTTTATTTATATCAGGTATATCGGGAACACAAATTCTCTTCCCAAATTTCAACATTCCATCTTCGTACACAATATCACTCAATCTCCTATCATTCACATCTTTAATGTTCCTTTGAAACTCTTTGTCATCAGTTTGAGAACTCTTTATCCTTTCTATTAAATATGGTTTGTCAACCATTTGAAAAATCATTGATGTTTCACCTTCCATGGTTATTCCCAAATCCATCTTTTCTAGATCCATGAAAATAGGATCCCTCTAAATTCTCAGCTTTTTCAAAACTCCATGATCTTTTCGTCTCAAAGAATCTTCCGCCTTATTTGCCTTCCCCAGGTGGTAGTGTTTCATGAAATCAAAATCTATGAGTTGTTCAAGCCATCTCCTTTGCCTCATGTTGAGTTCTTTCTGTGAGAAAATGTACTTCAAACTCTTGTGATCAGTATAAATCTCACAATTTTCACCATAGAGATAATTTCCCCATATCTTCAAAGAAAAAAATTACAGCAGCTAACTCAGGATCATGAGTATGATTGTTTTTCTCATAAATTTTCAATTGTCGTGATGCATAGGCAATAATCCTTTCATTTTGTATAAGGCCACAACCAAGTCCATTCTTTGAAGCATCACTATAAATAACGAACCCATCATTCCCCGATTATAGTGTCAATATATGATAATTGACTAATATTCCCTTAAGTTATTCAAAACATTCGTCACACTCTTTTTTCCAAACAAATTTAACCCCTTTATGTGGGAGCTTCGTTAATGGGTTATCCCATTGGGAAAAGATCGGGAAAAAACACCGATAATAACCTACTAAGCCAATAAAACTACGTACCTTGGTTATACTTGTTGGTTCTTTCAATTCTGGGATTTCCTTAGTCTTAGAAGGATCAACAGATATTCCATATTTAGAGACAATATGTCCAATAAAAGAAATCTCTTGAATCCAGAATTCACACATGCTAAACTTCCCATATAATTCATGTCTTCTAAGAGTCTTCAGGATAATGCGCAAGTGATTTTAATGATCTTTGTAGATTTTGGACTATACCAAGATATCATCAATAAATACCACCACAAAATCATCGAGATATTCCATGAAAACTCTATTCATTAGATCCATGAATATAGAGGGTGCATTAGTCAGCCCAAAAGGCATTACAGTAAACTCGTAATGCCCGTACCTGGTTCGAAATGCTATCTTCGGAATTTCTTCCTTCTTCACACACAACTGATGGTATCCAGATATAAGGTCAATCTTTGAAATATATTGAGCTCTAGTCAGTTGGTCAAATAAATCATCAATGCGAGGTAGGGTATACTTGTTCTTTATTGTTATAGCATTGATCTCTCTATAGTTGATACATAACCTCATAGATCCATCTTTCTTCTTGACAAAAAGGATAGGGGCTCCTCATGGAGAAACACTAGGGTGAATAAATCCCTTATTTCATAATTCTTATAGTTGATTATTTAGTTCCACTAATTTCACAGTGGTTATTCTATAAGGGGTCTTTGATATGGTCCTTGATCCAAGAATTAAATCAATGGAAAACTCAATTTCTCATTCTGGAGGATATCCAGGTAAATCTTCTGAAACATATCTACATATTCATTCACAATTGGAACATCCTCTATTTGAACATTCCTTTCCTTAACCATAGTTATTTCATTCTCTTCCTCCCCAATAAATGAATTTAGTTGAGCTACTTGGTATGGATCTATATAAGAATTATGTAGTGATGATTATTCTCTAAAGTTAAGGTGTTCCTTATCATCATTATCAAAAATAGTAACCTCCTTCTTCTTACAAAAAAAGTTTCTATCATGGTCCAAAATCCAATCCATATCGAGGATTATATCAAATTAAATCATAGGTATGACGATGAGATACACAGATAAATAACATTTATGTGCTCTAATTGGGATTGATTCACAAAACTTTGTTGCAATGATACTTTCCTTAGGAGTTTTAACTCAGAACTCCCTTGTTAAATAAAATTGGAAATATCTAATATTCTTTGAAAGATGGGTAGATATGAAACAATGCGATGATCCAGAATTATGTAATGCATTTTCTAAACTTGAGGAAACCATTAAATTACCTGCCACTACGTCCTTCGGAGCTTCTACCTCAGTAGTTGTTGTTGACCTCGCCTGTTTTGATAATCCCAATTATGCTTTCTTATACGTTGATAATCTCAATCTAATGATTTTCTATATATTAATTCTTTCAAACTATGCTCCGGATGATAAAAATATAAAAATAATCCATGAGATAGTTTAATCTTTGTTTATCCATGTTTATATAAGTTTTGAAGTAATTCAAACCCACTCGGATATGTTGTGTATGAAACAGATAAGTATTTACTCACTGATCTACGTTTAAGCTACCAGTACTCAGTCTACCGATAGACAGATTCACTGATACACTAAGGTCACTGATAGGTACAGAGCTACTGATACAGAACAGACCAGAGCTACCAATAGACAGAAGTCTACCGATAGAGCTTGTTCATAGATAGTTACTGATACTAGTATAGTCAGCGATATATCAAGCTATTGATAGAAGTATTCTTATAGTGTAAATCCACTGATGAAAAAATAGCTACCGATGATGAAATAGCTACCGATGAAGAAATAGCTACCAATAAAGAGATAGCTACGAATGAAGAGATAACTACTGATAAAGAGACAACTACCGATGAAGAGACAGCTACTGATAACAATATCTACCGATAGAACAAGTCACTGGTATATGAGATACCGATGCAAGTTCAAGAGAGCTTCCGATGGAAGGTTCTGTGATACAAAGTCCAACATGCACGTCGACCAATAAAACACTACTACTGATTGACCAACCAGTCAAACCCTGTATATTTATTTATTTAGCTCACGGTTATATTTGATTGTTTTAATGCAGTTAATGTTATTTAATGATTTCTGTTGAATGTCAAGGAACCGTACCTAGTAACCATGAAAAAGGCGATGGTTCTTTTCTGTCGAAGCAAAAAACTAAAATGATGGAAATAGAACACACATATATAGTGATAGAGAAAGATCTGAACAAGAAAACGAAGATGCATAAGACACTCCTCGAAAGCACAAAGAAGATACATGAAGGAGTAAAAGAGAAAGAGCTGAATAAGCATTCATGTGTGGAGCATTTTGTCTTCTGTATACATCCATACTCCAAGAATCTTGGAAATACATAAAGAAACATATTATAGAAGTGAACACAATTTTCATCTTCAGTGAAGAGCTACAACAAACATTTCATGCACTCAAGCTGCTAAGATGGACCAAGAATCAAAGAAGAAATCGACACTCTGTTTTCTAAGAAAGACCAGAGAAGGACACAGAAGCTTTTCTGGTAAATCAAACGAGTCCAGACATGCACTGCCAATCACTAAATCATTTCTAAACTCAATCATACTTCTCTTAGTGATTATTTGTTTACATTTTGAGCAGTGTGTGTATCCGGTTTACTTTACACACGCACTGTCTCTTATGCTAAACTGGAGGATTCGTAAATCCTCACTCATACTACATAACTCTTTTGTTTCCCACTGTCAATTGTGGTAGAGGTCGAGTAAGACCTAAACAGCCTGTGAGCTGTGGATTTTTTTTCCCACGAAGAACTGTGGTAGAGGTCTTTGTACTTGCACAGTAGTGTACCGTTGTTTACCCCTCATCCATGGTGTGGATAAATTTATATAAATTGTTGAGAGGACTAAGTCTCAGATGGAGACTGAACCTCTTGGTCAACTTTGATGTGATTTTATTTTAAGTATATAAGTACTACATATATATATTCCGGTGCTTATTACTTTGAAATACAAAACTATTTTAAATCTACTTTGATAGTTAAATTAGCAAGTGTTTATAATTTTTGTAAACCAGTATGTATGTTTCAAAAGTTAATTTAATCACCAAATTAAGTTAACTGAGACCTAATCAATCTTTGAGAAACTAATTGAACCTTTACACTCTATATAGATTCATTACAGTTTAACTTTGTTTTTAAATTGGGGGATTTTACGAGAAATATTTTTAACAAAAATTCTAATTGGAACTCAATTCACCCCCCCCCCCCCCGCTTGAGTATCCAATCTGACCAACATTTGGTATCAGAGGATTGTTTTTTTAAATACAATTTTTTTTTCAATTGTGATTTTAGTTGCATCTTAAAAGATCTTAAATTTCTGTTAGTTCTAAATTTTTATCTCTTTAACACTATTTTCTAAAATCTATTCATGGATAATAGACTAGAGGGTGCTGATACTAACCAGCCTCCTTTCCTTAATGGCATAAACTATGACCAGTGGAAACTGAAAATGAAAATTCATTTAGAAAGTATGGGTTTTGATACTTTGACTTCTATAGAGTCTCAATATAAAATTCCAGAAAATGAAAGAACAACTAGGGATGAACCTACCAAGACTGCATACAATAATAATTGTAAATCTATGAATGCCCTGTAATGTGCTTTTGGAGATGAAAAGTTTAACAGAATTTCTTCTTGTAAAACTGCCTTTGAAATTTGGGATACTTTGGGTGTTTCTCTTGAAGGAACAACCAATGTTAAAGAAATGAGATTGAAGACTTATACTATTAAATATGAAAATTTTAAAATGAAAACTGATTAACCTATTTCTGATATGTATCTCATGTTTAATGAGATAGTCAATACAATGAGTTCACTTGGTAAAGCTATTCCAGCAAAGGAACAAATTATGAGGATACTGGGATGTCTGCTAGAACGATGGAGAGGCACATCTGTTTCAATCAGAGAATAATGTGACATTGGAGATCATCCTGTCAACGGAATTATTGGTAAGCTCATGATGTATATGGAAGAACTCAAGGTAAATAAAGAAGAAGATGATGAACCAAAAAGGAAATCAGTGGCTTTCAAGACTACTGCTTTAAAGATCAAAGACAAAGAAAATGATCAAATACAGACTGACAGTTCAACAAGTGAAAGCTCAGACTCTGATAGTGATGCTGAGATGGCTCAAACAGCTATGAGATTCAAGAAGTTTTATATGAAGAAGAAATTCTTCAGGAAATCTAAATACAAAGGAATGTATGACAAAAGGGACACTGGAAGAAGGATTGGATGAATGTTGACAATAATGATGAAATAGTCTTCTATGAATGTAAATGGAAAGGACATATTAAGGCTGATTGTCCAATGTTAAAAGTCAAACAGAAATATGATTATAAGTACATGAAGTACAAGAAAGCTATGAAGGATACTTAGAGTGCATCTGAAGACATAACAAGTGAATATGAAGTTTCTGATTCTGAGAAGAATCATGCCAACATGTATTTCATGACCAACACATCTGAGGAAACCTTAGATACTAATGTTTTAAATTCTTATTATTCTGAAGATGATGTAGAATCTGATTCTGATTCAGAAAACATGACTAGTAAGTAATTATTCGAATACTGAAATATGCTAGAAGAGACATGCAATGAACTTAAGGATAAATACAAATCATTAAAGAAACATCATGCTCCCACTACTACTGTTAAAACCGAACTTACTATTTAAAAATAGAAGAATGCTCCACTATTAAAGGAAAATACAGAACTGAAAATGTCAAATGAGAAACATAGAAAAGACTTAGAGAAGTTTACAAATGGAAAAGTCACACTTACTCAAATTTTAGGTAAATAGGTTACACCTAAATACACTACTGGTTTGGGATATCAACCTAGACAGAGACAGTTCACTAAAACTCGATTTATTCCTATGTCTTGAAAAAATTATGCTTATTCTAGTTCTGGAAATTCATATGGTTTAACCAGTTATTCATATATTTATAGGTCAAATAATGTTTTCTTTCAAAATCTATTGATTTTATAAATTATATGAGACCCATAAAACAAATATGGGTACCTAAATTTTTGATTTCTAACCTTTCTGGACCCAAGAAAATCTGGGTACCAAAATCAATTTCTATCTAAATCTGTTTTGTAGGAAACATGCTTAATGAGTTCTCAAAAGAAGGTATCATACATGGATAGTGTATGTTCAATACATATTTCTGGATATTATTCATGCTTCGAATGATTAATAAAGGTTGATGGAGTACATGCCACCTTTGGTGATAATTCTAAAGGAAATATCATCAGCCTGGGTCTAATTGGTAACACTGATTCAGTTTTAATCTCTATAGTTTTATTAGTTGATGTACTTAAGTATAACTTGTTAACTATTTCTCAATTATGTGATGATGGATTTAATGTCAATTTTTAAAATGATTCTTGCAATGTTTTTAGTTCTAAAAATGTTTTAGTATTTTATGCTTTATGATATGAAAATGTTTATGCAATTGAATTAAATTCATTGGCTAAGCAAAATGTTACTTGATTAAATTATTTTCATAAACAGTCTTGTCTTTGGCACAGAATATCAGGAAACTACAACATCTATTCACTTAGAAAACTAACTAGAATGAACATATTTAGAGACCTACCCAAACTTGAATTCCCAAATGATAATGTGTGCAATCCCTGTCAAAAGGGAAAGCAACATAAAGTTTCTTTTAAATCAAAGAAAGAAGTTTCAACTTCTCAACCTCTCGAGTTGGTTCACATGGACTTGTTTGGACCATCAAGAGTGTCTAGTTTAAATGGGAAGAACTATGTATTTATTCTAGAAGATGAATTTTCTAGATATACTTCGGTATACTTCTTAGCTCACTAATGTGAAGCTTGTTCATACTTTATTAAATACTCCAAATTTGTAGAAAATCTTAGTGGACTTAAGATTAAAACTCTAATAAGGTATCATGGCTGTGAGTTTGAAAATCATGAATTTGAATCCAATTTCTCACACAATGGATATAGTCACACCTTTTATGCTCCTAGGAAACCTCAGTATAATGGTGTAGTAGAAAGAAGAAATAGAACCCTGCAAGAAATAGCTAGAACCATGCTTAATGAATATGACCTGCCTATTTACTTTTGGGATGAAGCTGTCAATACAGCTTGTTTCATTATTAATAGAGTCTTAATTAGACCAGTTCTTAAGAAGACCCCTTATGAGTTGTGGAATAATAGAAAACCTAAAGTTAGTTACTTTAGAGTCTTTGGCTGTAAAGTTTTTATTCTTAATACAAAGGATAATCTAGATAAGAGTGCTTCTAAGAGTGATGAATGAATTTATCATGGTTATTCTTTAACAAGAAATCCCTATAGTGTCTTTAATAAGAGAACAAAATGTGTGGAAGAATCTGTTCACATAAAGTTTGATGAAACTGATCCACATGAGCCTAAAACCTCTCTTGAAAATCTTGAGGAAGATTTAACTATTCTGGACCTTAATGACAAATCTAAAGAACCTGCTGTAAAGACAACCAGTTCTGTACTTATTCCAGAATCTGTTCCTAATGAACCCGAACCTAGTGAAGAACCTGAAATTTCTAGTCCTACCTTCACTAGATCCACATGGATTCTAAAGAATCATCATTTGGATGTTGTTGTTGGTAATCTTGATATAGGGACACTGACTAGAGCTTCTCTAAGAAATCAGGTTGAAAATCAAGACTTTATATCACTTCTAGAGCCTAAAAATATCAATGATGCTATCAATGATGAATTTTGGGTAATTTCTATGCAAGAAGAGTTAAATCAATTTGAAAGAAACAAAGTCTGGGAATTAGTTGACAGACCCAAGGACACTTTTACAATGGGAACAAAATGCGTTTCTAGAAACAACATTGACGAGTCTGGAAACATAGTTAGAAACAAATCTAGACTAGTTTCACAAGGATAAAGTCAAGAAGAAGGTATAGACTATGAGGACACTTTTTCAACTATAGCCAGATTAGAAGCCATTAGGATCTCACATTCATATACTGCTCATCTGAATTTCAAATTATATCATATAGATGTCAAAAGTTCTTTTCTAAATGGTTTTATTGTTGAAGATGTTTTTGTTGAACAACCACCTAGATTTACTAATACTCATTTTCCAAATCATGTTATTAAACATTCTAAAGCTTTATATGGTTTAAAATAGGCTCCAAGAGCTTGGTATGATAGACATGGTAATTTTCTTATTTCAAAATGTTTTACTAAAAGGATTGCTGATCCAACTCTCTTTAATAATAGAATTTCTAAAGTTGGTTTAATAGTTCAAATCTATGTTGATGATATCATTTTTGGATCTTCTAAACTTTCTTTATGTACTGATTTTTCAATGAGTATGCAAAATGAATTTGAAATGAGTTTATTGGGAGAACTTAAATATTTTCTTGGATTTCAAGTGTTTCAAAATGAAAATGGTATTGTCTTGAATCAAAGTAAATATACAATGTATATTTTAAACCGTTTTGGTTTGGATAGTATTAAGGAAATTGAAACTCCTATGAGTACTATTTGTTTATTAGATGCAGATGAAACTGGGAAATCAGTGGATCAATCCAATTAAAATGGTATAATTGGAAGCTTACTTTACCATACTACTAGTCGACCAGATATTATGTTTAGTGTGTGTATGTGTGCAAGATTTCAGGATAATCAAAACTAATCGCATTTCCTTTCTGTTAAAAGAATTTTCAAATATCTTAAACATACTGTAAACTTTGGTTTGTTTTACCCAAAAGGAAATCCATTTCATTTAATGAGTTATTCAGATGCTGACTTCGCTGGTTGCAAGTTGGATAGAAATAGCACTTTAGGATCATGTCATTTATTAGGAACGTCCTTAGTATCTTGGTGTAGTATGAAGTAGAATTCTGTAGCATTATCCAATGCCAAAGCAGAGTACATAGCTGGTGGTAGTTGCTGTACGCAAATTCTGTGGATGAAACACACTCTTTTAGACTATGGATATGACTTTAGGCACGTAACAATCAAATGTGACAATAATAGTGCAATAAATATCTCGAAGAACCCTGTGTCTCACTCTAGGACCAAACACATTGATGTAAGGCACCATTTCTTGAGATATCATTACCAAAAGGGTGATATTACTCTTGAGTTTATAGGCACTGAAAATCAATTAGCTAACATTTTCACTAAACCTTTGAGTTCGAATAGATTAAGTTACATTAGACACGAGTTAGGAATGTTTAATCTCAATTGGTAACTAACCTCACCGATGTAACCTCACCGATGTAACCTCACCGATGTAACCTCACCGATGTAACCTCACTGATAGAAATTCTCATCGATGTGCATGCTGTTTTAAAACATCTACCTCCAGAATCTAAATCGTTTACTTTTTTTCATTTTATTTATTTATTTTATAATTCCTAAATGATAAAACTAAAGTCTGAGCTACTTCAAAATCCATCGAGTCTCAAACCTTAACCCTCGAACCTTAGCTACTGAACCATTAGAGAACCCTAAATCCTTCGAACCAATGATGGAAAAAACCAAACATCCTACCGTCAGAGATGACTCTGTTGAGACGAAATGAATGAAGTAAAGGGCCGAGCAAGATGCAAGTTCTACTGGAAGTGTTTCTAGAACAAGGTAGGGGAGACGACTAGTGAATCCTCGTCTACAAAACCGAGTTATTGGGATTGAAAAGGAACTGTGTGTAGAATGGATGATTCCTACCAGGTCCTTAGTACTTCAAGTTCATGAAGATCAAAAATGGGTAGAGTGTTTTTCGAATAACAATGGTCCTTACTTTCCAAAATTAGTGAAAATTTTTACGATTTTGTAGCCTTTGATGAATTATAGAATGAAAATCGTGTAACATCTTTTGTAAATGGAATGGAGATTTCGTTCTCATCTGTTAAATGGGTTGAGTTCTTGAAAGCTACCCATGAAGGATTATATGGATATGTTGCGAGAGTCGTGCCACCTACCAGTGACATTTTCGATTATGAGACTGCTTTGGAAGAGCAGACTGGTGATGGAATTCAAAGACAAGTAGTTGCTACAGAGATGGATGGAGAGAACTGATTGATGTTTAAGTTTGTTCAACATGTCTTGTTACTGAGGAGAGGAGACATTGCCAATTTGAGATATCATGATATATATCTCCTATACCTCTTAAGACATTGTGTAAAGGTTAATTTATGCAGATTGATGATGCTCTAGATGGAAGATATGACAACACCTAAATCAAATACAAATGCCTTATTCTTTGCTAAAATAATCTCTGTGGTGATCAAGGTGAAAGTGATTGCTGAGTATCAAGATGAGATAGTGGTATTGAAGAATAACTTCTGTATCACAACCTCTGTTTATAAGTACATGAATATAAATTGGAACCCTTGGAGAGGAGAATGTGTCAATGATGACCAGAGGATGAATGACAAGTATAATCCTGTGACTCATCCTTCAAGACCAACAGATATGTGGGATCCAGGTCTGGGACCTGATGAAGAGGAGCCAGAATACAGTGATGATTCAGAAGACGAAGAGTCCTCTGCTGATGAAGGAGGAGACCCTGACTTGCCTCCTAGCCTAGTTCCTTAAAATCTACATCAACATATACCAGATAAGGAAGAAGCTGTTGAAGTGGTTGCTGTAGAGATTGAAGAATATTTTCATGAGATTGAAACATCCATGAGAGCTGATTTGATCCTTATTCCAATTATTGGACAATCTTTAGTACCTAATGAGGAATTAAATGAAGTTGACATACCATTACCTAATCCAGAAGACCCTCCTGCTGCTGCAGGAATGGAATTGATTGTGGAATATTCTCATCAGGATGAAAGACCTGTTGAAGATGCTGCAATGAATAATGTTGAGAATGTTGTTATTCTAATTGAGGTTGCACCAATTGAGAGGGAGCATCGATCTAAGTTTGTAAGTGTCACAGTGGATGTTGGTTTTAATGATTGGGCAGAAGACCCCGGTATTATAGTATGCGGTTTAGACTATTCAGATTCAAATAACGAGGCATCTCACAATAGACCTAAAATTGTTTATGATGTTGGGACTGAATTGCTACCTGAAGATGTGGTCCGAGTTCATGACCTGGATACTTTAAAGAAAAAGATTAAGGAATGTTTTGTGAAAGAGGAAAAGATAATGGAAGTTTATATGGTATCTTCAATTCAATCAGTTATGACTAATGTTGTGGTCAGTTTAGCTTCTAAGAGAGCATCTGCAGCTATTGTACCTGCTGATTTGGTTACCAAGGCTGATATGTATATCTTATGGTATGAGCTGAAAGAATCTTTTCGTGCCTCAGTAGCTGAGATGAAGAAATTTTTTTTGAACAAATGGTTTTGCTGGAAAGATATTTTGAACTATCTCTTGGCTAGAATTTATCAACTTTTATGGGCGAAATAATAGAAGAAGTTAAAGAATGCTAGGCTAAAGTTTCTAGACTTGAAGCATATCTTGAATCTTTAAAGGAATATGTTGTTTCATTAGACTCTTACATCAGATCAAAATCCCAAGCAGATAAGGACTTGTCTTATGTGAAGAGTGTTGTATGTCAGATGGTTTCAGTATTTGAAGGTTGCAAAACTTCTATGAAAGATCATATTAAAACCCAGGAATCTGATGTTCAAAATCTTATCAGTGTTTTGACCAAAAGCTTCAATGAGACAATATCTTTCTCTGTTGGTTCTCTATAATCTAATCCTTTGATGGACTTGACTCAAATCCGAACTGTGATGAAAGAGGAGCCTGGTTATTCCTCAACTAGTGGCTCTATGGACTCATCTAAAATGAGTAGAGTTGTTCTCTCTACCAGAGATTCAGCCGGAGAAATTATGAAGATTGTCCAAGACTACATGATAGAAGCCTCTGCCTCTCAAAAAGAATTGAAAGAAAATTTGGACTCCTATTTCTCCAAAATTTACACAAAGTCCCAAATGACCAGTCATTTTAATCTTCTGATTGAGAATATGAAACTGCCTCCTGTCAATCAAGCATTTAGAAAACAAGTTAGAAAGATAAGATAATTGACTCCAGCTTTAGACAAGCTTATGGAGAACGAGGATGAATTCATATCCACAATGGAGAGAGTAGGATGAATCATTATGGATTTTAGGAATCTTTTACTGCCATTTTTGCATATTGATGCCCGGTCTACAATTGTCCCTCTTTCTTTGCCTGCTTCTGCCTCCACTGCCTCTCCCATTCAGTTGACTCATGTTCAAGCCATTTGAAGCCTCACACCTGTGATCACACAAATGAATCCTCAATACAGGCCCGACGTAGTGTCAGTTGCTCAGCCTCCTGTGGTCCTTTCAGGAATTCCTAAGCCTTTACCAGAATCCTCACCACCTGTATCCTCTTCTTATTCTAAGGGAAATCTCACATTGAGAATGTGGATTGATCCAGTAGATGGACTATTTGATAGGAATCCACTGTATTTTGTTTTTTGTCTTTGTACATATTTGTCACATTTAATACAAGTGATTTTCTTTTATTCCTATTATTTCACTTCTTTTTATTATTTCCCACTTTTTTATTATCACAATGGGGGATAATTATTTTACATGAGGGGCGAAATACTCTCTAAGTATCCAAAGAGGGAGAGATATTAATTAAAGGGGGTGTAATTTTATACCATACTCTAATGTTCTTTGATATAACTAAATTTTATCTTTGATATCATGTTTTTTTCATTTATCTCTGATACATTTAATTCTATCTCTAATAGAGTATGTTTTATACCATACTATTTTCTCTGTGAAAATTGAGCTAAATTATATATCCTATGATTTTTGTTAAAATGATAATATCATAAGTTATGATTATCAAAAAGGGGGAGATTGTTGACCTAACCTATTTTGATAATCCCAATTCTGCTTTCATATACTTTGATAATCTCAATATAATGATTTTCTATATATTAATTCTTTCAATCTATGCTCAAGATGGTAATAATATTAAAATAATCCCTAAGATAGTTTAATCTTTGTTTATCCATGTTTATATAAGTTATGAATTAATTCTAACCCACTCGGATATGTTGTGTATGAAATAGATAAGTATTTAGTCACTGATCTCCGTTTAATCTACCGGTACTCAGTCTACCGATAGACAGAGTCACCGATACACTAAGGTCACCGATATGCACTGATCTACCGATACAGAACAGACCAGAGCTACCAATAGACAAAAGTATAGCGATAGATCCAGTTCACAGATAGTTACTGATACAAGTATAGTCACTGATATATAGAGCTACCGATTGAAGTATACATATAGTGTAAGTCTACTGATGAAGAAATAGCTACCGATGAAGAAATAGCTACCGATGAAGAAATAGCTACTAATGAAGATATATCTACCGATGAAGAGATAACTACCGATGAAGAGACAGCTACCGATGAAGAGACAGCTACCGATAACAAGATCTACTGATAGAACTAGTCACCAGTATATGAGCTACCGATGCATGTTCAAAAGAGCTACCGATGGAAGGTTCTGCGATACAAAGTCCAACATGCACATCAACCAATAGAACGCTACTAATTCTTGACCTACCAGTCAAACCCTATATATTTATTTATTTAGGTAACGGTTACATTTGATTGTTTTAATGCAGTGAAATTATTTAATGATTTCTGTTTCATGTCAGTGGACTGTACCTAGTACCCATGCAAAAGGTGATTTTACTTTTCTACCGAAGCAAAAAACCTAAAGTGATGGAAAGAGAACACATATATATAGTCACAGAGAAAGAGCTAAACAAGAACACATAGACGCATAAGACACTCCTCGAAAGCACAAAGAAGATACAAGAAGGAGTAAAAGAGAAATAGCTGAACAAGCATTCAAGGTGGAGAATTTTTTCTTCTGTCTATATCCATACTACATGAATCTTGGAAATACACGAAGAAACATATTATAGGAGAGAACACACGTTGCATCATGAGTGTAGAGCTACAACAAACATTTCATTCACTCATGCTGCTAAGCTGGACCAAGAATCAAAGAAGAAATCGACAATCTGTTTTCTGAGAAAACCCATAGAAGGACTCAAAAGCTTTTCTGATAAACTAAAAGAGTCCAGAGTTGCACTGCCAATCACTATAGCATTTCTAAACTCAATCATACTTCTCTTAGTGAATATTTCTTTACATTTTGAGTCATGTGTGTATCTTGTTTACTTTACACACACACTGTCTCCTGTGCTAAACTGGAGGATTCTTAAATCCTCACTCATACTCCATAACTCTTTTGTTTCCCATTATCAATTGTGGTAGAGGATGAGTAAGACCTAAACAACCTGTGATCTATTGTTTGTTTTTCCCACGAAGAACTGTGGTGGAGGTCTTTGTACCTGGACAGTAGTGTACTATTGTTTACCCCTGATCCAGGGTGTGGATTAATTTATATAAATTGTTGAGAGGACTAAGTCTCGGATTGAGACTGAACCTCTTGGTTAACTTTGATGGGATTTTATTTTAATCCTATAAGTACTACATAAATATATTCTGCTGCTTATTACTTTGAAATACAAAACTATTTTAAAGCTACTTTGATAGTTAAATTATCAAGTGTTTATACTTATTGTAAACCAGTAAGTTAGTTTCAAAAGTTAATTTAATTTCCAAATTAATTTAACTAAGGCCTAATCAATCTTTGAGAAACTAATTGAACATTTACTCTCTGTATAGATTCACTATAGTTTAACATTGTTTTTAAATTGGGGGATTTTACGAGAAATATTTTTAACAGGAATTTTAATTGGAACTCAATTCACCCCCCTCTTGAGTATCAACTCCAACCAATAGTAGTGATAACTTAATCTTAGCCATGATCCCTTGAACTTTTATGAGTTATGTTACCCTAATGCTGAAGACATTCATTTACATAATCTCCCATCTCCCTGCAGTTGTAGCATTGATCATCGATAGATTCTTTCTTCCCCTTCCAATCACGAGCATGGTGGCCTTTTTCACCACTGTTGTAACAGACTCCAATTCCCTTTATGAAAGTACCTGGGTGTTTCTTCCCACATTTACTACAGGATGGATATTCAACATTTCTCTTCATCCCCTTATTTCAATTCACATAGTGATAAACAGATCTCTTCTTCTCTTTCTTTGCATTAAAGTCGTAAGACATAGAGAACTCCTTTACTATCTTGATAGCACATGAGACAATGTCTTCCTACGACAAGAAGGATTATGAGACTAATCCTCGATGGATAAATGATTTTAACAAATCAAAAAAACGATCAATCTTACTTCTTGGGTTATTTATATAATTTCCAGCATACCCTGATAACCTTGTAATGTTAGCCTCATACTTTGCGACATTCTCATCCTCCTTTTGCCTCAGACTCAAAAATTTCCTTTCCGTATCTGCTCAATGGTCACGAGGAAAGAATTTTTCTATGAAAATCTCATTGAACTCCCTCCATTCCATATTTGATACTTCATCATCTTCCTTCGTGTTTTTTATCAATGACCACCATTGATCAGCATCTCTAGTGAGGCGATAAACTGCCATGAAAACATTTTCCCTTTCACTACTCCACAAATCCTGAAATATTTTCTCTAGGGAACTTATCCATTGCTCAGCTACTAATGGATTTGTACTTCCATTGAATGTGGGTGGCTGCTGCCTCATGATGTAATCTAGCATTGATCCTCCATGTTACAGATCAGGGTGCGCCATACGGGTAAGGTTATTATTCATAACCTGGGTGTGTTGTCCCATTATGGTGATTAGTTGATCAGCACCAGTTGGATCACTAGCTTCACTATAATTATCTTGAGCAGGTGGGAAATCCCTACATGGAGTGCGTGCATTGATATAGTTTCCATTCCTTTAACTAGGCGCAATTTCGAAATAACGACATACACTAGATTAGTTTATGAATCGCAATACATAAATCCAAACTTGTAAAACACTTAACATGAATTGAACAGTTTATGGATATAATCCATAATCATAAAAATGTTTTCTTTGAGGAAAGATATACTCATAAACCCTTCATAATGGTTTGTAATGAAAATGAGAATTATCCTAAGCATATCCCCTGGGAGTGTCGTAACCAAGAGTGCTGCAAGGCCCATTGTCGTGCACCAGTTCCCGTTTGAGTCTAGATCAAAGCGGTGTTTTCGGGTTTTACTCCTAGGTACATCCGTGTCAGATCCGCCTCAACCTGCTCATATCCAGACAGGGATGCATTTCTCAGAAAACTCAAAAAATCACTACAATACCAAAATTCTAGGATGTTTTTATATACTAATCCTAAAGTTTCTCTTATAGTTATGTGCTCTAATTAGAGTTTATCTAAATCTAGTTTCCAAGGTTTTTACTAAAATTCCTCTTATACCAACTGTAACGCTCTGACCCTAGTTACCCAGAGTCGATGCATTATTACATAACATTTTCATGATCACCAAATGACAAGTCTTGAAAGACCGATTAGTTTATTAGCCTTGGAAGCACTAGATATATTCATAAGTCTTACATTACATCATAATGTAAAAAGAAGTACAACAACATATTTTCATCATATCCCCTCATACTATCCCTGTAGGTCATTCATAATTTACTTCTTCACATCCTGGGAAAAATTAAAACATTGAAAGGGTGAGCTCAGATGCTCTTTAAGGATAACAATATAGCAGGAACTTTCATAAATACGAATAAACATTTAATGCAATTTATATCTAAAACAAAAGCCTTTTAAACATGAACTTAAACATAATATGGAAAAGATAAATTGAAATAATGCCATTTACATATTCACATGGATATTCTACTAGTGAAATAATCACATGCAAAATCAATATCCACTTTCATAATGATGGAATGCATAATGCTGGACTATCATAACCACATAGTCAAGGCCTCGTGCCAGGACTACAAATAAGTTTTTGTCAAGGCCTTGTTCCAAGACAAAAGTTTGTCTCATTAGACCTACTGATGCATCGAGGAGCTATAGCGGGCTCCACCCGTCACTTATTATGTCCAATGCATTCCTCATGTGAACAGTTTTTACATAACATAAACATTCATATTAAAACTAGCATATGAAATGTCCATCAACCATGAATGGTATAAAAATATAACATCCACAGTCAAACATATCACAAAACCTTGAATACAATATGGAAGTTTTGTATCATAATAAACTTCAAATAAGCTTAAAATCCATCAAAAGATGTTGACAGAGATGAAATCCAAACAATTTGAGAGAAATATCTCTTTTTTTGAAATTATTTAAAAGTCACATAATTATAAAAGAAAACATTTTCATTGAAAATATTCTTATAAGCTTCTAAGGGAAGATCCGACAATTTTATAACTGTGGAAAATAGTCTCACACACCGTATATGTTAAAAAAACATTCTTACAATAATTTGTCGAAAAGGTTAAAAAGGACCTTGTTTGGAAAGTGACGGAAAGATTCCTTTATAAACATTTTATAAAAATTAAAAAACGGTATAAATGAATTTAAACCATTGTATATAAAATAGTAAGAATGATTTTAAATACATTTTTAAGAAACATGGTTGTGGATGATAAAGAGGTCCCAGTAGATAAATATGTATAAACAACCTCAGATAATGAAGAGATTGTGAAATAAACCCTTACCTTGTACTTTTACTCAGTCAAGGGTAGGTTAACCTCATGTATAATGGTGAAATAATTGTTATTAAATTATAGAATAATCATTTAAATTAATATGATTTCATATATGATCTTTTAAAATTTCATTTTTAATAATATCTTAGTATTATCGTTGTTTTGGGTGTTAACTTACTCATTTTATTTTATATGTTTTGTTACATATTCCGTGTTTGTAATGAATAGGTTGCATCTTATTAAAATAACAGATTATATCAAATCCTTAAACATTATTTTTAATAATCAAATGAGAATTAGACTTGCATGGATTCGATGGGGAATGAATCTCATCGTGTTCGTAGAGACGGTAGTCTGTACGTACCCACGAGCGACAATATCATTATTTTGATATTAAAATAATATATAAATGGATTTTATATCATATATAAAGTATTATTATCATGTTATATTTATTATTTTCATGAATTATACTTCATTATTATATCCATCCAAATAATAATTTATTTAATAACAATTGCACCACGACGTGGAGACGGTAAGCTGTATGTACGCACGTATGGTGGCATGTCATTCAAAGGATGGATATAATACTGAATATGGTTTTACCATATTTATAATAACATCAAAGTATATAGAATATACTGGATTTATTATTTTATAATTGGAATAATAATGAAATAAGAAGTTGAAGAAGAAAGGAACTTGAAAGAGGTTGGTGAAAACATTACCTATTCTTCAGGTTCATCCATTTGATTTGATCAAAAGGGCTTCATAGGTTGGCTTTCGGACTAATAGAAGGCCTCTAGGATGAAGGGGGGATATTTTAGAGGGTATTTGGGTAGAGTTTGGTCGATCCCAAATGCTTTGAAGTTATGAATTTGAGAGAAGGTGGAGTGCCCTTTTAAAAGAGGGGTAAGAGGCACCTTAGTAAAAGCTAGAAATATTATTTACTAATAAGTTTATATTCGGTTTATAATGGATCCAAAGTGGATTATTTAAAGGTTAAGGTGGTTTTGGGTCGAAATCCTTTCATCCAATAGATTTTAGACAAGTTTGGGTAACTATTTTAACCATATCATTAATATTTAACTCTTAGTTAAATAGTTTGACATTTACCATGTCTCTTTGTATTTTTATATTATATAGTTAATAAACATACCATATACATCCACGCAATCCCCAAGTGGTTCATTAAGGATAAAAATATAATTATATAATCTTCTTGGTTGAACCTTATATTTTTAGGAATTTATTATCAATTAATAATATAATATTTTTAAAAAAACACTTTTATGTCAATTTTGACACTATTTGGTATCTGATATTTTTGAAACTCATAACAGCATGATTACATAGAAAACACATAATTAAATCAATACTAACATGACATATTATCAAATAAAAATAGTTTTATTCATAAAAAGTCTCAAATTACATTTATTTGGATATTTATAATATCAATTAATTTAATATTTCATTAATTAGATTATTACTGAATCACCATTGTGTCATAAATAAATTAAATAATTTAAGTCTAAAAAATATAAATAAAATACCATCATGTAGGAAATATTTTTATATTTCTGATGAATATTTATAATCGAATTTATATTATGAATAACCCTATATTAAAAATGTTTTGGTAATTAAAACTTGATTTTAACACTTCTTTGAATTAAATAATAATAAATGTCCTAATGTAATCCAATTCGACCTAAATTATAATATTTTATTCCTAAGGTTGTTTATGGTTGAAATAAAATTGTCCAATAGAATTAGGACATGTGTAGGGTAATATTAATATCATTTTCCCCATTATTACCCTATATACATTTAACCGTGGTAAATAAAATTGGAAAGTTACAATTCACCAAAAAAAAATTATCTTATTGAACCGAATTTTACTCCATGATATTAACCGTGTCTCTTGGATTTTCTAATTTTCACACATAGAAGCGGTAAAATTATGTTTCATGTGAATTTTTGAATTCTCCTAGGAGGTGGGTAAAAGACGGTGAAAAGTTCAATAAATTTTTTTATATATCTAAAATTATTCTAAACTAACTCTAATGAGTTACATTGAACATATATAGGTATTATCTATCTATTTTGACCATAATTAAATTTAAATAAAATAAATAAAAAATTAATTAAAAATTCAGTTTTAAAATATAACTGAGTGTTTTTTCACTATTCATGTAAAAATTGAATGTTTTCAGAAAAATACCAATACTTCACGCTAAGCTAATTTCGATATTCTGAATACAAAAATGAAGTCCATTTTGAAAGGTAAAATTTATAAAATTTCAAAAAGTGTGTATTAAAATTCATAATGGCTTGTTTTATTGCTTGTGTTTTGTGTTAGAACTCGAAGTTGCGTACAACACACACTACTGTATTATTCAAAGAGAAGCGTAATGTGGAAGGTTGGGGTGTTGCATATGAAAAGTATCTTTCCTTATCAAATATAAAGAAATATTCTTTCTATATATCAAATATTTCTGTTCCCTGTAGTTAAAAATAATAATAGTTTAAGAAATATTTAAAATTACAAGAGATAAGATAAGAGATACATGTACAATTTACATACATGATATACTCGTCGAACAAATCACAATTGAACAACACTGTGCGATGTAGCCTCTCTCTCTCTTCAAGGATTAATGTCATCAATGTATATGATCCCAGAATTCCTCCTGGCCGAGGAAGTGATGGAAAACTAGGTTCAATTTTATCATATTGTTCTTCTTCATTTCTCATTGGTCTGTTTGTTTTCCTAGTATGATCAGGAAAATACATTGAGAAGTAATCCATACATTATTGAGCCATGTAACCGTTCAAAATAGAACCTTCAGGATAAATCTTGTTCTAAACATATTATTTCAAAGTGTACATGTTTATTTTAGTTTGATACATCCAACGGAAAGCAAAAGTTCCTCCTAGAAGTATTTCGGTCGGAAGATAGACAGTCAGATGCAACATGCACGTTAAAAAAGGAGGGACTATTTTCTCTAACTCACACAAAATTAATGGTGTCTCTTCCAACAGTTCTTGAATGAAGGATTTGGAAAACTTCTTAGCACAAAGATCTCTAAACAAAAAGCACAAATGAATAACTGAGACTCTTATATTATTGGAAAAGAGATGACAGATTTCTATTGGAATCAACTAATGAAAAAGGACATGATAATCACGAGTCTTCAATGATTTCAACTTCATCTCTTTTTTGTTGACCCGTTTTGATATATTTATTTAATATCCATCAATAACATTAATAGTGTCTACCACTTACATAAATTTATTTTTTCCAGTAGGTGTCATCACATAAGAAGCACATGGAACTTTCCATTTAATTTCACTGATACAGGAAAGATGAAATTCAGGTCTGATCCCCCAATCTACTATGTCATGCTGAGATCGTCAATCATCTTATTTCTCCCCTTGACATTTAGAAGAATCGAAAGCAATAGTTCACATATATTCTTTCCAATTTTCATTACGTCTAAGAAATGGCATAACAAGTTGGTTGACCAATACAAAAACATAAAGAATATACTCATATTCTTTCAATTGTAACAGGTATCATTGGAAACATTTTTCCTCTTTCTATATTTCATTACACACTTCCCAAATGAATAACATAAATATTTCAAATCATTAAGCAAAAAAGTTCTAGACATACGCTATGGTGGATCGTCAGTCTCTATGGTATTGTCAAATCATCAATGATTGTTTCTATGTGGATGGTTCATTGGCAAGAATCGTCGATGACCCATAAAACTAAAACTACAACGATATTTCAGTCTTCTCGATCGATTATTATTCATATAAATAGGACATGAAAATTTCCCTTTTTTGCTCCATCGAGACATCATTTCATAAGTAGGAAATTCATTGATCATCCACATAACCACAGAACGCATCTGAAATATGTCTTTCAAACATGCATTGTATGTGGGAACACCCACATCCCAAATAAGATTCAATTATTTTATTAAAGGTTTCATGTATACATCTATATCATTGCCGGGATCAGAAGGGGATGATATCAGTATACTCATGAAAGTGTACGGCTTTTTCATACACAACCATGGGGGGAAGGTTATTAATGTGTATGATAACCGGCCATTTGTTGTGAGAAGTAAGTATATAGACAAATGGATTAAAACAGTCACATGAGAGACCCAATCTCACATTACGCACATCAACTACAAATTCAGGATATCGAGCATCAAATCTCTTCCATGAAAAGTCATATCCATGGTGAACCAACTCTTAATTATTCTTTTTTCTCTCAGTGTCATGAAATCGCATTTTTACTGATATTTCTTCACTCATCAAATGGTTCTGTAATCTGGGGATCAATGGAAAGTGCAACATTACTTTTTGTGGCACACGAGATGGTGTTCTATCATCTTTTGGCTTCAATTGGGAGGTTCTAAATTTGATAAAATCATTTCTTTAAGAAGTTTTCTCCAAAAATAAGCAGCAATAATTCATGCAAGAATGATGTTTTTATGAGAATCCATGTTAATCAACTAACATCCATGACATATAGTGGTCTGATGGAATATCTGCATCATATGGAAGTAAGTTCTTCAAGAAGGAAATACTGTAATCGATTGTAGTATTTGAAATCCCATACATAATTTTCCCAGGAAAAAATCGGATTAAAAATTCCTAATTTTTCATTATTCCTCATTGCTGATATACTGGAGTCCTCACAACATCATTCAATTTTTTCACCCTTATAACATCATCATTTTCATTGGACGCATCATGCGTGCTTGTATCAAAATATTTTTGGATGGACATCCTTTCCTTCTCATGATGTCGAATAAATTGAATCTGATCACATATCAAAATCTCTAATTCAGTCATATCATTTGGTTCATCAACATTTTAAGATTCCATTTTCACCCCATTGTAATACCTCACATAATAGTTTGTTTGGAAACCATATTTTTTATATGATAGATAACTGATTCACGATTCAACCAAGGTCTTCCAACACAATTAGAACATGGGCAGTGTATGCGACCACTATCTGATTCCTTTTCAAATGAAAAATCTAAAATGATTTTCAAATTATTTCGAAAATCGGTTGAAATTTGATTAATTTCATACGTCCAACTTCTATCCATTCATGTAAAAATATTGAAATAAGTCATCTCAAATAAATTAAATAATATTGAAGTTCATTCAAAAAAATATTTAGGTAAATGACAATTTTTTACTTTAAATAAAATCATAACTGACACATTACTCTATATGAGAATCATATTATGAAATACAAAAAAATACAATGTATATAAGAAAATAAGATACAGAATTTATAATACCTATATTCAAGGATTTCCCAGTAAGATATTGGAAGTGGATCAAGGAATACATAATCCTTAAGGGTCTTGTTGGGAGTACATGAGTTTTATACTTTAACCTCTTCAGGGAGATCGGGATGAGGAATAGGATGAGGATCAAATCAAAAGTAGTTATGGACTCATCAAGTTTCACCTTAACCATGGATTAAAGGATCTGAGGTTTGGGGCCATAGATCATAGGTTGGGTGGGTGTATTCATTGAATCATGTCCCAATGGATTTTAGAGAGGGACCATCAATAGTTATAGGTATGGATTTGATAAAAAGGCACCTATAAAAAGGATATCCATGAATTTCGATGTCCCAAACCATGATGTCACTCATTAGTAACCCGAACCAATATGGACACTCATTGGAGAGGGTCCTTCAAGTTATATTGTGTTTTATCTCACATACAGATCATGATTTTTGGGTTGTCTGATGTCCAAGGAGGAGGGTTGTGGGTTGTCTGGGGTTTAGGGAGGAGGGGGGGCTTTCCTGGTTCCAGGAAGGAGGGGGCCTGTCCTTGGTCCATAAAGGTGGGTTAGGGGTTGTCCGAGGTCCAGGGAGGAGGGGGGCTATCCAGGGTCTAGGAAGGAGGGTGGGGGGCTGTCCGAGTCCAGGGAGGAGGGTGGGGGGTCTCTCCAGGGTCCAGGAAGGCGGGGGGTTTTCTTGGGTCCATGAAAGAGGGGATTTGTCTTGGGTGGACCTTAAAACACCGAATGGGGTTACACTCTATTGTTATGAGAATATATTATACGAAGCTACAAAGATTCCACCTGTAAACATGAAAATATTAAATCAATGCCTAATGTAATTTCATGACATTTAAGGAATATGTGTTTTGTGAAAAGACTATACATTACAGTGATGTTCGTTAATTATAGTTTTTTGCCCAAATTTGTATGGAATTCTATAACGAGGATTATTTCTTCAATTTAACCAATGTTATGATGTACTTTTAGGATTAATTCTTTCATTTAACTAGTGTCTTAGTTTATTTTTAAGTGATGTGAGTTAGAAACCCTGTTAGGCATGTCATTAGGACAAGGCTTCTTCTATTTCACCTTATAGTCTTGAATTTCAGGGATGAAAGTGTTTGGACTGAGATAATTATAACCTACACTATAGTATGGCCAACACATCATGTGGGCATACCCATGAAACAAAGCCATGTGTAAATGGGATGTTTTCAGCACCCCATTTGGCCTAATATACATTTCACCATAAGGGATTGGCCATGTATATTTACATGGATAACCAAGTCATGTACTATGTGTATATTCCCATGTACATTCCTAGGACACTACATTATCATAGACACCATGTCAACCGTTATATACACCATGTGAACCCTTATACCATATCATCATTATCACGACCATTAATAACAACATATTAAACAACATCAATTGTTATAGATAATAAAATTGAAAATAAATAAACAACAATATTTGATATATCAAGTAAAATGAAGTTATAAAATCTTACATCTTAAATTACCACCCAAAACCATTATTAATGACCACAGAGCTCCCCTTTTAGAAAAATAAAAAGTGAATACAAAAACACATAGTTGCAAAAAACAACTTCATTTTTTTGAAGAATAATAATCCCATTGTCCAATTTATATTTTAACCACACAGTCAATATTTTTGAGATGAACTTGTATCCATGAATCCATATGAGAAGCCTGATTATATAAAAGTGTTTTTCTTATTTTCCAAAGCATTTTGAGGAACCCCAAATTAGTTAAAATGATCATTGTGTTTTAAAAAGGTGATTTAATAAATCATGTATGATGTTAAAGTAAGAATGATCAGTGGTTATGTTAGGATAAGTAATTTTCATTAATATTGCGAATTTGACATTCTGTGAATTAGTTTAATGATGAAGGAAGATGTACTACATGGGAAAGGATCGGTGCCTCCGAGAGTTCCCATTGTAGATATTTTATTCATAAAGAAAATTTGATTTCACGGTTAAGTATTTCTTATTTCTACTATGAAGTGCAATTAGGGACCACATTCTATTTTTCAATGTTCAAAAAGATACTTCATATATTCTATTGTGCAAAGGATAAGTGAACAATGTGTCATTTTATATATATATATATATATATATATATATATATATATATATATTGATAGAAACATGATACATACTCGTTATGTAATACACATAGTGTAAAAAATTTAAGATTCATAAGATCTTCATGTTTGACATGATCTTAATGAAAGGAGTGATTTTCAAGAAATTCTATGAGTAAATATTACAATCAATTTCTTATGAGTTCATATACCTGAAACTTTAATATTTGAAGCATTGAGATTAAAAAAAACTGTGAATCTTTAAAATTAGAACCCAAGAAAGAGACACCATTCCCTTATAAATGTATATGTGTAATGAGAACATTAATTGGACAATGTGTACACTAATGTAGTGATTTGAGTACACAATTCATGAATGTAGTGATTTGAGTACACTATTTGTGGAGTAGTGAATCATAAAATACTCCAAAATACATAGAAATAGGGAATAGAGATATCTTTGTGAATATATGGATATCGTTTATAAGAGGTGAAAGGATTGTAATGACTCGTAAAATTCAGGGGAAATTTTTTCTTAATTTTCTTTGGAATTTTACAAGAACGCAGTTTCAAATGGCACTTGATTCCGAGTCCCGGTGTGCCCAGAATTTCTATCTGAAGATTAGCTTGGGTACGTTCAGTGAACGAATGAGCGGGAATTCCTATCTTTTGAACTGATGCTCGGAATCAAATTCTGAGGGCACCGATGGAACCGTAGCGCTGGTAATTGCTTAAGAACTCTTAATCCGGAGTTCCGTTTACACGAGAGAAGTTAATAAAAATTGTGGAAGTTAAAAAAAATTTAACAACAATTTTTATTTTTACTCTAAGTGTATAATCCTTGGAATGGATGTTGGGTAACTACCCAACCTCCCTTGGGAGGTTATGAGGGGGGTGGGGCCCACACGAACCCCACCCCTTCATATCCTCTAACCCCCTCAAATCACCCTTAATTTTGCTAACTTAAGTTTAATAACATATGGATTTAATGAGGTGAGTTGATGTGGAATTCAAACTCTTGAATTTCAAAAGCCTTGTTGTGTTAATAAAATAAGTTGCGAACTTATTTTATTTAGGTTGGTGTTTAGTTGTTTGAGAGCTTTTGGAGAAAAACCTAAGGAAGTCTTGAGTTCTTATTTCTCTTTGACGAAGAACGCGAAGAACGAACGATCTCCGTCGTGGAGCGCCGAGCCCTCGGAGACCATCTTCCGCGACACCGACCCGTGACGCGACGTCTTCTTCCATGACATTCTTCTTCCGCGACGTCTCTTCCGTGACGGTTTTCCGTGACGAAATCTCTGTCAACGTCTTCGAATCCTCGCTTCGCGACGCCGATGTTCGTCATCTCTTTTATCAAGGTAGGGATTGTTTATTTAATTTGTTCTTGTTTATCACCTTGAAATTCTTCGTGAAAATACGACCAAATGATACCGATTAACGAGAGGGGGCCGGACCGCACAAACACGGCCGACCCTCCTCCTTTGTCCTTGTGTGATTCTTTGTGTTTGGGACGGACTGGAGTGGTGCCGTGGCACCACGCGGGAAACGCACGGCAAGTAATGCGCGGCGCCGTCGCATCACGCCGTGAAGATGAACAAGGACACGACGGCGTCGCGCCGCGTCGAAGAAAACCAATGACGCCACGACCGGAGCAGGGTCACGGCGTAGGGGCGCGGTGCCATCGCACCGCGCCGGACGAACCAAGTCGCGGCCGGTTCCGGGCCGCGGCGGAGCTGCCGGCCGCCGGTGTCGGCGTTGGAGGAAGGACCGGCAGTTTCCGGTCCTTGTCGGCAGAACCGGCCGGCCGGTGCAGGCCGGCCGGACAATGGGGAGTCGGGGGAATTAATTCCCCCGGCCGGCTATACAAAACGGCCCCCTTAATTGGGGGGCCGCGGTTACACCAGGGGGGCAGGCGCCCCCCTTGCCAAAAACGGCTCGGCCATTGGCCGAGCTGGCCAGCGCGCTGGACCAGGCTAACCCAGAACCGGGGCGGGTCGACCCGGTTTGGGCCGACCGAGGGGTCTCGGGCCGGGTCGGTCCGGGCCCGAAACCCCCATTTTCGGACCGTCTTTGAGATTTTTCCCATAACATGGGCTACGGACCTCCGATCGATGCACCATCAGTTGAGATGCGATCCTTGAATTGAGACGGTCGTTTCGGTATATTGCACTCAAGGTTTCAGAACTCTTTTAGTTCGGCCGGGTTGGTTCGTACACGAAACCAACCGGGCCCTCGGATCGGAAACACTCATATCATAAGCTTCGGACGTCCGAATGACATGCTGTAGACTTTTTTGGTTTCTTCATAGTGAGAAGAATATTTTGGCTTACTCCGCCTGTGGTTTGGATGCAGGTGGAGTACGTTCGGGTTGGTTTTGCCTTAAAATCCAACCGGGCCCCTAGGACGAAAAGGCCAATAACTCTCAGACCGGGCGTCCGATTGAAGCGTCGTCTACGACGTTGAGATCCTATTGACGATACAGAACATTTGGATACATCAACTCTGGACTATGTGTCAGTTGATGTATCAGCCTCTCGGCTCGTGGAGCGGACCCGCCCGAACGAGCTTGCTGTGTGCGGGAACCCTAGAGCAGGCTGTGACTGCTACTGTGACGACGACGACTATGCAGAGATCCTCAGGGGATTCGACGACGACAACTACAGCACTCAGCGATCCTTTGTGAGTCAGTGTTACCAATCCTGTGTGGGTCCGATCCTGTGTGGGTCAGCGCTCAGCGGTCCTGTGTGGGACTGATCCTATGTGGGTCTTTGCAGGGGATAGTTACCTATCGATCCTTTGTTGGTCAATACGGGGGTTAGTACCTATTGATCCTTTGTGGGTATGACGGCTTATATGGATCCGTGATCATCTCTATTATCATTCGAAGAAGTATACCTATGTGAGCTGAAATCCTATTTTTCTTTCCTTTGTGGATTTTGTTGTGCTATCCTGTGTGGATTTACGTTTTGCTTTCTTTTGTAGATTGTGTTGTGCAATCCTGTGTAGATTTATGTTTTTCTTTGCATTGTGGATTGTGTTGTGCTATCCTGTGTGGATTTACGTTTTGCATTCCTGTGTAGACTGGGATGTACTTGAGCTTAGATGTTGGATCCGAGTGAGAATTGATGAATTAGGTATATGTATGGGCATATACCTAAGTCGTGTCGGATGTTACTTTGTGATTGTATATTTCCATTGTGGATTATCCTTTGTGGATTCTGGGATTCCTTCGGAGGTCTCAGGATCCCTACTGAGTATCTTATACTCACCCCTACACGGGCTATGCCCTCACTACATTGTGTTGGTTGCAGACGACGGACAGCGCTGATCGTGGAGGAGGCTTGCGGAGCAGGACAATACCTTGATGTGGACAACTGGGTGGGAAGTATTCAGAGTGGTCGGATGGACCCGAGGAGCAGTGGAGGCTATCTGTACCCACCCTTTATGTGGGACTTCCAGTGGATGACTCGACGTTGCGGCTTTACTTTTCAGTTGTTGTTTTCCCTTTCGAGTTGTACTTTTCTTTCAGTTTGGGTTTGTATTCGGGCCCACTTACTTTCCGCACTTACTGTTGTACCCGTTTTTATTTAGTGCTTACTTCTGCCTTCTTACTCTGTGGTGTTTATTGTTTTCTTTACAAAGGCAATGCCTTCCCTTTACCGGGATTTACGCCGTGGTGCTAGTCTCCAGCCCCTGGCCTATTGAAGGCGGGCTTGGGGTAGTCACGGCACGGGCCCCAAGGACGGGTCGTGAAAAATTGGTATCAGAGGATTTCGGTTCTACCGCAGACTCTAATCTTTCTTCTATGTGAATCAATAGTGTTAAGCGTATTATGTGTGGTTATCAGTCCAGGGAGCCCAGTGTTGGTGCGGCGGCCGACGTATCCGTACACCAGGACCCTGACTTCTGATTTCCGACTTAATGCATTAAAAGATTGATTGCATGTGTGTTTCATGTTTTTTTTGTGATTACTTTGTATCAGCTCACCAAGTATACTGTTTTAACCGTGGCGCACCTGTTTCCTTTTCAGGATGGCCCCACGATAGATGCCAGCTAAGGTTCCGAGATTCGTACGTGACGATAGCCCGCCGAGCGACGAGGCCTCGGTACAGGGCCCTTTGACAGCAGAGGTACCGGTGGTACCTTTACCCCCCGAGCCACCGATGCTTCTGGCACCAGCCGCTGATGATGCACGTCGCCTCAGTGCACTGCATGAGTTCCAGTGCCAGCGACTTCCCAGGTTCCGCGGGGAGACGGACCCCCAGGAAGCCGAGGACTGGATGGAGGCATTTGTACAAGTTTTCAGGCTAGTGAGAACACCAGCAGACCTCATGGTGATCCTCGTAGCGAGCCTACTACACGCAGCTACGGGCCTATGGTGGCGCTTGATGCTCCAGGTGCACGATGAGGCATCACTCCTCAGGACAGACTTTGAGGGACTCTTCCGCTCAGAGTTCATCCCGGCCACCCTCCATGCGATGCGCATCCAGGAGCTTCTTCATCTGCGGCAAGGAAGCTTGACGGTCACCCAGTACTCGGCGAGATTTACCGATCTCTATCGCTACTCGACAAACATGGTACGGGACCCATTCTTCCGGTCACTGACCTTTGATAAGGGTTTGAGACACGAGATCAGGGCATCGCTGATCTCCCCCAGCATACCGACTTAGGCAGGAGTACTAGAGAGAGCCCTTTTGATCGAGATCTTTCTTGCTTAGACTTCTCCAGCGTCGAGACCTACCTCGGGGAGGCACGTAGCAGAGTCTTCCGCAGTAGGCAGTCGATAGATGACTCAGGGGTCCAGGCAGACAAGACCCTCACGCTGACGACCTCAGGACACTGGCTCAGCAGTGCGGGGCACACATCGTGGAGCCAGTCTTTCTAGAGGCAGGCAGTGCTACACATGCAGCGAGCAGGGTCAAATGGCTCGTGACTGCCCGACCCACCGTGCCGAGGAGCAGCAGACGGTTGAGGGGACACCGAGGCAGAGGCAGAGGGTCGACTGTGGTGGTCCGTAGGGAGGAGGCGGACGAGGAAGAGGAGTTGGCCGAGCAGTAGGTGGTGGGCGACACTTTGAGGCTCTACCACCACCACCACCACCACCAGGAGGTCCACCCCGGCCACAGGGAGCTGGCGGTTAGAGACAGGCACAGCTCCAGGCAGCGGAGGCCTACGACCACGGCGCGCCCGAGATGATATAAGGTACGATCTGTTTCAATTCCACCCTTGTTGCAGTTCTTATAGACACAAGAGCGAGACACTCTTTCATAGCCGTTGCCCTTGTTCGGAGCTCGGATATTCCGACAGAGCCGTTGGCTCGATACTTATGGCTAGAGACTCCTACGGGAGTAGACTCGATGATTACGCACTGGTGCCGGCAGTGCGAGCTTACTCTAGGAGGTGAGATCATCGGCTGAGATCTTCTTGTAGCCGCGTCGAGGCCTTACGATGTCATCTTGGGCATGGATTGGTTATCTACAGTCCATGCACAGATTGACTGTATTAGGTGCAAGGTGCGATGTGTATGCACCGACGGGAGCAGGTTCACCTTCACCGGTGAGAAGGGAGCCTTCACAGAACAGGATGGACTTCCGTAGAAGAGAGGAAAACCAATCACTCATCAGTTGGCTAGCCTCATCCTATGACCAATTTATGTGAGGTGTCCTGGTTTTCATGCAGTGGTGGATCAGTATGCGGACGTCTTTCCCAACGACGTTCCAGGGCCACCTCCTCGCAGAGAGGTAGACTTTTATATTGACTTGCACCCCGGGACAGCCCCAATATCGAATCTAGAATATCAGATGGCCCCCGCAGAGCTTCGAGAGCTACGGGTACAGTTGGAGGACCTGTAGGTCAAGGGGTTCATCCGACCCAGTGTTTCACCCTGGGGTTCCCCGATTTTGTTTGCCAAGAAGGCAGACGGGAGCTTGCGACTTTGTGTCGACTATCTTTGCCTGAACAAGGTGAATGTGTGGAACAAGTATCCGCTACTGAGGATTGATGACCTCTTCGATCAGCTCAAAGGAGCTCGGTGGTTCTCGAAGATAGACCTCAGGTCAGGCTATCATCAGCTCAGTGTTCGGGATGAGGACGTGCAGAAAATGGCCTTCAAGTGTCGGTATGGCCACTATGAGTTCTTGGTTATGCCATTCGGCGTAACCAATGCTCCAGTAGTGTTCAGGGCCCTCAGGAACAGGATCTTTCATCCATACCTCGATCGGTTTGTTGTGGTCTTCATCACTGACATTTTTATTTACTCGACGACTGAGGAGGAGCAAGCCTACCACTTACGGGTTGTACTAGACACACTTTGAGAGCACCAACTTTATGGTAAGCTCTCGAAGTTGCAGTTCTGGATACGTGAGATCCACTTCTTCGGACACGTCATCTCTGAGGTGGGAGTTGCAGTGGATCCTGCGAAGATCGAGGCAGTGCTAGCTTGGGAACCACCCAGGAGCGTGACGGAGGTGTTGAGTTTCTTGGGACTAGCTGGATACTACCAGAGATTCGTGTCAGACTTCTCCAGATTTGCGGCACCACTATCAGATTTGACGAAGAAGGGGAAACCCTTCGTGTGGTCAGACAGATGTCAGCAGAGCTTCCAAGAGCTGAGACAGAGATTGACCAGCGCACCTATCTTGAGGTTGCCTGAGGAGGGTGTAGGGTATGTAGTCTACTGCGACGCATCAGGGACCGGACTCGGATGTTTCCTGATGCAGGAGCGGGCATTGATCGCCTATGGATCATGTCAGTTGAAGCCGCACGAGCAGAACTACGCTACCCATGACCTGGAGTTAGAAGTAGTGGTCTTCGCTCTGAAGATATGGCGATACTATCTGATGGGCGAGCGCTTTACAGTCTTTTCTGACCATCAGAGTCTCAAATAAATCTTCTCTCAGAAGGATCTAAATCTGAGACAGCGGCGATGGCTCGAGTTCCTCCAGGACTATGACTTTGAGATAGTCTATACTCCTGGGAAGGGGAACGTGGTAGCCGATGCTCTCAGTAGGAGGACGGTCATTCAGCTACATGAGGAGGCGACAGAGCAGCTAGCCTCTTTGAAGATATCCTTCGTGGATATCGATGGAGCAGCCTTCCTCTAGTCTCTCACAGTCACTCCTCCACTACTGCAGCGGGTCAGAGAGGCATAGCATGGCGACACTGACTGTGTGACGCGGCGTGCACAGATATCCTCAGGATAGGCACCTGATGGTTTCTCCTTTGGAGCAGAGCACAACATCCTTTTCAGAGGACGTACCTTGGTACCAGTTGCTTTACGAGAGGAGGTGCTAAGAGAGTTTCACACTTTTCCTTTGGTGGTACATCCTGGAGTGGCGAAGATGTACTAGGACCTCAGAAGATAGCACTGGTGGCCGGGTATGAAGAAGGCTATGGCAGAGTTCATTTCTCGATGCCTCACCTGTTAGCAGGTGAAGGCTGAGCACCAGGTACCAGCAGGCTTGGTACAACCCTTGGAGGTCCCGAAGTGGATGTGGGACAAGATATCTATGGACTTCGTGACTGGACTTCCACGCACTTCAAGAGGTCACGACTCCATTTGAGTGATTGTCGACCGACTCACCATGTCGGATCACTTCCTACCCATCAGAGAGCAGGGCTCAGTGGAGAGCTTGGGGCGTATCTACATTCAGAAGATTGTATGGATTCACGGTGTTCCATCATCTATCATCTCCGATCGTGATGCTCGCTTTACTTCCCGGATTTGTAAGGGGTTACAGGAGGCGTAAGGGACGCAACTACGTCTGAGCACAACCTTTCACCCTTAGACGGATGGTCAGACGGAGAGGACCATTCAGACTCTCGAGGACATGCTCCGCGCATGTGTCCTCGACTTTGGTCGCAGCTAGGAGGACCACCTTCCCTTGGTGGAGTTCGTGTACAATAACAGCTACCACTCCACCATCGGGATGGAACCATATGAGGCATTGTACGGCCGACCTTGTAGATCTCCTTTGTGCTAGACAGACCCTGGGGAGTCAGCACTTGTGGGACCAGAGATGGTCCAGGCGACGACAGAGAAGGTCGAGGTCATCCAGGAGTGGATGAGGATAGCTCCGAGCCGGCAGAATTCATATGCTGACAGGAGGCGGAGGCCACTGGAGTTCGAGGATGGTGACCACGTCTTCTTGCGTGTATCACCTCGATGTGGATTACAGAGATTTGGCTGAGGCAGCAAGTTGTCTCCACGCTTCATCGGACCATTCCAGGTCCTCAGCAGGATTGGCGATGTGGCTTATCGTCTAGCTCTACCACCTCAGTTGCACCGGGTGCACGACGTCTTCCACGTATCTCAGCTGAGAAGATACGTGCACGACCCGATGCATATCATTGACCATGGGGAGCTTGACGTTGATGATGGGGCGACTTCTGCAGAGGTCCCATGTGGACGGTCTATTCCTCTAGTGCGCATCAGATGGCAGCACGGGAACCTCCAGGAGAGCACTTGGGAGCAGGAGGCTCAGATGCATGCTCAGTACCCACTTTTGTTTCCCTAGTTTTCGATGTATCTTTACGGGGACGTAAATACCTGAGGTGGGAGTAATGTAAAGACCCGTAAAATTCAAGGAAATTTTTTTCTTAATTTTCTTTGGAATTTACAAGAACGCAGTTTCAGACGGCACTTGATTCCAAGGCCCAGTGTGCCCGGAATTTCTATCCGAAGTTTAGCTCGGGTACGTTTAGTGAACGAACGAGCCGGAATTCTTATCTTTTGAACCGGTGCTCAGAATCGAATTCTGAGGGCACCGATGGAACCATATCGCTGGTAATTACTTAAGAACGCTTAATACGGAGTTTCGTTTACACGAGAGAAGTTAATAAAAATTGTGGAAGTTAAAAATAAAAATTTAACAACAAATATTATTTTTACTCTAAGTGTATAATCCTTGGAATGGAAGTTGGGTAACTACCCAACCTCCCTTGGGAGGTTATGAGGGTGGTGGGGCCCACACGAACCCCACCCCTTCATATCCTCTAACCCCCTCAACTCACCATTAATTTTGTTAACTTATGTTTAATAACTTATGGAGTTAATGAGGTGAGTTGATGTGGAATTCAAACTCTTGAATTTCAAAAGCCTTGTTGGGTTAATAAAATAAGTTGAGAACTTGTTTTATTTGGGTTGTGTTTAGTTGTTTGAGAGCTTTTGGAGAAAAAGATAAGGATGTCTTGAGTTCATCTTTCTCTTTGACGAAGAACACGAAGAACGAATGATCTCCGACATGGAGCACCGAGCCCTCGGAGACCGTCTTCCGCAACACGACGTCTTCTTCCACGACGTTCTTCTTCCACGACGTCTCTTCCACGACGGTTTTCCGCGACGAAATCTCCGTCAACGTCTTCAAATCCTCGCTTTGCGACGCAGATGTTCGTCATCTCTTTTATCATGGTAGGGGTTGTTTATTTAATTTGTTCATGTTTATCACCTTTTTGTTCTTCGTGAAAATACAACCAAACGATACCGATTAACAAGAGGGGGTCGAACCACACAAACACGGCCGACCCTCCTCCTTTGTCCTTGTTTGATTCTTTGTGTTTGGGACGGAATGGCGTGGTGCCGTCGCGGCACGCGGGAAACACATGGCAAGTAATGCGTGGCACCGTCGCGCCACGCCATGAAGATGAACAAGGATGCAACGCCGTCGCTCCCCGTCGAAGAAAACCGAAGACGTCGCGGCCGAAGCAGGGCCGCGGCGGAGGGGCACGGTGTCGTCACACCGCGCCGGACGAACCAAGCCACGGCTGGTTCCGGGCCGCGGCGGAGCTGGGTTACCGACGGCAGGTTCCGGGCCGCCAGTGTCAGCGATGGAGGAAGGACCGGCCGTCGCTGGTCCTTGTCGGCAGAACCGGAAGGCCTGTGCAGGCTGGTCGAACAAAGGGGAGTCAGGGAGTTAATTCCCCCGGCCGGCTATACAAAACGGCCCCCTTAATTGGGGGTCGTGGTTACACCAGGGGGGCAGGCGCCCCCCCCCCCCTTCCAAAAAAGGCTCGGCTATTGGTCGAGCTGGCCAGCACACCGGGCCGGCCCGACCCGGACCCGGGGCGGGTCGACCAGGTTCGGGCCGACCGGGGGGTCTCGGGCAGGGTCGGTCCGGGCCGGAAACCCCCGTTTTCGGAGATTCTTTGGTCTTTTTCCGATAACATGTGCTACATACCTCCGATCGAAGCACTGTCAGCTGCGATGCGATCCTTGAATTGAGACGGTTGTTTCGGTATATCGCACTCAAGGTTTCAGAAGACATTGAGTTCGGCAGGGTTGGGTCGTACACGAAACCAACCGGGCCCTCGGAGCAGAAACGCTAATATCTTATGCTCCGGACGTCCGAATGATGTGTCGTAGACTTTGTTGGTTTACTCTTAGTGAGACGGATCTTTTGGCTTACTCCGCCTGAGGTTTGGACGCAGGTGGAGTATGGTCGGGTTGGTTTTGCCTTAAAAACCAACCGGGCCCCTCGGACGAAAAAGCCAATAACTCTCAGATCGGGCATCCAATTGAAGCGCCGTCTGCGACGTTGAGTTCCTGTTGACGATACAGAACTTTTGGATACATCATCTATGGACTATGTGTCAGTTAATGTATCAGCCTCTTGGCTCATGGAGCGGACCCTCCCGAACGAGCTTGTTGTGTGCGGGAACCCTAGAGCTGGCTGCGACTGCTACTGTGACAACGACGACTATGCAGAGATCCTCAGTGGATTCGACGGTGACGACTACAGCACTCAGTGATCCTTTGTGGGTCAATGCTACCGATTCTGTATGGGTCTGATCCAGTGTGGGTCAGCGCTCAACGGTCATGTGTGGGCCAGCGCCTACAAATCCTGTCTCGGTCTGATCCTGTGTGGGTCTTTGTGGGGGTTAGTTACCTATCGATCATTTATGGGTCAGATCATTTGTGGGTCATTGCGGGGGTTAGTACCTATCGATCCTTTGTGGGTCCGACGGCTTAGATGGATCAGTGATCATCTCTATCGTCATTCGAAAAAGTATACCTGTATGTGCTGAAACCCTGTTTTGCTATCCTTTGTGGATTGTGTTGTGCTATCCTGTGTAGATTTACGTTTTTCTTTCCTTTGTGGATTGTGTTGTGCTATCCTGTGTGGATTTACGTTTTTCTTTCTTTTGTGGATTGTGTTGTGAAATCCTGTGTGGATTTACGTTTTTCTTTCCTGTGTGGACTGGGTTGTACTTGAGCTCGGATGTTGGAGCCGAGCGAGAATTGAGGACTTAGGTATATGTATGGGCATATACCTAAGCCGTGTCGGATGTTACTTCATGATTGTATATTTCCATTGTGGATTATCTTTTGTGGATTCTGGGAGACCTTCGGGGGTCTCGGGGTCCCTGCTGAGTAGCTTATACTCACCCCTGCACAGGCTATGCCCGCACTACGTTGTGTTTGTTGCAGACGACGGACAGCGTTGATCGTGGAGGAGGCTTCCGGAGCAGGATGGTACCTAGAGGTGGACCACTGGGTGGGACGTATTCGGAGCGGTCGGCTGGACCGGAGGAGCAGTGGAGGCTATCTGTACCCACCCTTCAAGTGGGACTTCCAGTGGACGGCTCGACGTTGCAGCTTTACTTTTCAGTTGATGTTTTCCCTTTCGAGTTGTACTTTACTTTCAGTTTGGGTTTGTATTCTGGCCCACTTACTTTCTGCACTTGCTGTTGTACCCGTTTTTACTTAGTGTTTACTTCTGCCTGCTTACTCTATAGTGTTTGTTGTTTTCATTACAAAGGCAATGCCTTCCCTTTACCGGGATTTACGCCTTGGTTCTAGTCGCCAGCCCCTGGCCTATGGAAGGCGGGCTTGGGGTAGTCACGGCACGGGCCCCGAGGACGGGTCATGACAAGGATATCCTTGAGATGAGGTGGAAGGAGTCTAACCTGGCAGCTGATCGGGTGGAATAGGTGCACCTGTGGTGGGGCTTTTCAAGGGATTTTGGGAGTCAGGAAACACTTTTGGGAGGCGCACAATCTGCTTCTGGAATTTGGGGGGGGGGTTTCCTGCCTTAGTCTAATATGGGGCATATTTTCCCAACAGATATTAAAAACTGTTGGGAAAACAATGATTTCCCAAAGTATTGATGAAACCGTTGGGAAAACTACATCTTTACCAATGGTTTTGGAAAACTGTTTGTAGAAAACATATATGCCAACGGTTCAAAAGAACCATTGGTATACAATTGTTGGGAAAAGAATAATTTCCTATAGTTCCATATTCCTACAATGGATCTTGTTTCATTATCTTCTCCTAGGGAATCATGACACACATATTTCCCATTTTTGATTAGGATGCACATGTTTCCCGATGTGGATCAATATCAGGGACCTGTTTCCCTTCAGTATCTCATTAGATATAAATCTACACACAATTAATTTGAGGGAGATATAGGGACCACCCATCACATAATAAACCTATATATATATGTTTCCATAAGAAAATAAAATATGAATAATATAATAATACATAAAAAGATATGTGTTTCGTAAAAAACTATATCAAAACACGTGAAATGAAATGGGTATCAAACATGTTTCATCATAAAATTCCATATTCACATGAGATAGGTCTCATAATAAATTCATCGATGTGTAACCCATGAAAATAATTTGGATTAGAAATCATATAACACATGTACGATAAATGGGTGTCATAAACATATTTCCATGTAAACCCTTCATGAATGAATATAAATTACACTCTTGGACCATATTCAAAAAAAATTAACTATAAAAAAAATTCATATTAGATAGATAAGGATTTAAAATATCATATAGAATATTTCATAAGGAAACTATCTTTTCTTTGAAAAACTATTTCCAAACATCATTTCAGATATCATATTTTTAGAAATAAATAGTTTCACTTTCATTTAAAGTTTTTTAAAGATATACTATTTTTTCTTATTTGATTAATTTTTTATACAATATAAAAACTTTCTCAAACCTTTTTCATCAAAAATATTAAATTGATATTGAAAAACATTTAAATCCTTTTCAATGAAAATATATTTTAACATTAATAAATATATATTGAAAAAATAATGAAATACTTTTCTTTGAAAAGATCATACAAAACAATTAAACAAATCATTAAAACATTTTAAAACCATTTCCAAGGAAATTAATTTTCAAAAATTTAAACAAATCCTGAAAAAATTTCATAACCATTTCAGTCATATCATCTATGTAAACATATAATTAAATCATGAACAAACTGAAACCCATTTCATTGAATATAGATTTAAATATAATAATTACAGCATGATTAAATTTTTCATCCTTTACATTGAAAATAGATTAAAAAACTTATAAATATGTCTTGAAAACATTTTAAAAACCATTTCCATGAAAATGGCTTTAAAAACATATAAACGAAGCCTTGAAAATCAATTAAATACCTTTATAAACAAAAAATTATTTTAAACATTTTTACTTGAAAATATATTTAAGAAATTATAAAATACTATTCAATGAAATTATGGTCATATATGTGGATAAATTGTTACATTCTGGATCATTCCTTCTATGGCATAAATGTTTACAAATGAATATCGATCAGAAAACGGAAAGAAGATCCATGTTTAATATAATTATTTTTAAAAAGGAAAATGGCATATAAACCCGGTTTTAAAATTATTAAGTTGATTTAAAATAAATTTAATGAATTTTTAGACATCATTGATTCAAAAGAATACATTTTTCTAACCAAAGAGAAAGATAAAGTCATATTTTTTGGAAAACACATTCTCAATTAACATAAGTAAAAATTAATGAAAAAATGTACCAATAAATTAATATATCATGAAAAACTAAATAATAATTAATGTACCGAGAGATAATAATATCTGGATAATAAAATTTCCTTAGTGTAATCATAATTGTAATCAATGTCTATAAACAATGATATTAGAGCAATAAACTGTTTCCATTTTGGAAACATAAAATAATAATCCTATGGATATAATAAAATTACAAGAATATTATAATATAATGAAACAAATATTTTAATGACATGACATTTAATAGAGAGGTATATACAAGTCATAGAAAAATATATCTACATAATATGTCATGTCTCTCAAAGAAGGAATATTGAGACAAAATTACTTTACTGATTTGGTAAATTTTGTAACTAAAAAACAAATGATATAACAATAATAAAAGAGATATGTAAATAACCATAAATTAAATTATAATGATAATATAATAATGTCATTATTAGTATATAAACCACAAAAAATGTATTAGTTTTGAATAATGAATATGTATCATAGAAATAAAAGTGTGTTGAGGAAACCCTTACTACATCCTTAAAATTTGAATTTTGATCACCATAAAAGAATAACATTAATTAAAAATATAATATCATGAAATAACATAAATGCATGATATAAAAGATCATATAGTATTAATAATCCATATAAAAGAAATTAGTGATTAATATGGCATGTATCTTATGGTTATAAAAATTGAGATGAAATTCCCTTACTTATGTCTTGACTTTCCTCGTACATGTTCAAAGTAGATGTATAATAAATGAGAGGTTTTTTAGACTATTAAAAAACCATATTAAATTAAATCATTACATTTATTATTTACATTGGACATTGGATTACCCATATATTAACAATTCCATGTTAGTGTTACATTGGTGGTAATATCTGCTTGGTTTCTCGTAAATGTTTTGACTTATTGATATTGATCCTCATACTAAGATCAAGATAAACTTATTTAAATAATGTAATAAATTAAATAGTTAATATATATATTAATTAATTAAATATTTATAATATTCTATTAACCATAGAAATATGAAATGGTATACACTATTCATGGAGACAGTAGGCCATACTTTGGCGCGAACACACCTTCTATTTAATAAGTATTTTGAAAAAAGTAAATAAAATATATGTATATACGTATATATACTAAATCAAATATAATTAATATTACATATATATCATAAAATTTTATAAAATTTTTCCATAATACATTCCATGTAATTTTTTAATGAATCACGTCGTTTTGAGGAGGTAGTAGTCTACACGTCCACAAACGAAGTTATCGTATTTTCAATTTTTGGAAAGCATGTTGGATTTAGTTTTATAATAATTATGAAATATAAAATACTTCATAAGTATAAAAGATATTTATATAATATATATTATCCATTATAATTACTAACTATGAATGTTGGTAATGGAAAAATGATAAAACATTGGTTACGGTGGCGGTAGCCCACAATAAAAACGATATGTATGTTCATTACCCATTTGATGGAATTATGTGTAATTATATATAGATAAATTAATATTAAAACATATTAATATATTTAGGATACATAATTTATTATTTTATAATGAAATTAGATGATTTTACAGGTTGTATAATGAATATAAAATAATGGATCTTGTTGAAGGCTGTCACCTCTTTTTTTTACAGGTTTTAGTTTTCCAAAAAGGGCATCCTTGGATTGATTTATTCCCCATGGGAATCTTATTGGATGAATTTAGAGAATATGATAGATTAATTGTCTAGGGGTTGGATGAGCCACATTGACTTTGGAGTTTTGAGGAAGTGAGTGGTGTGTGTCCTTATATTGTGGAGGAGGAGTGACATTCCGATAAAAATAAAAAGGTAAACAATATTGACAATATCTATTATATAATGGGAGTCCAATAATTTTTTAAATTTGTTCCCATAGGAAATTTTATCAAAATATGACTATAAAATGGATTTTGGGAATTTTTCAATGTCATTTGGACTCTTTTTTATTAATGTATAACAATTTATTAAATGAATTTTACCTTAATCACTATAATTAATTCTAATTACTATCTATATTTTTTTTGTAAAACATTATAATTAACATATTCAAAATAATAAATTATGATTATTTAGTATTTGGAATATATTTTTCCAAATTCCAAGAGCATTAGTTTCAAAAACTAATTTCAATTTAATCCTACATATGTGTCACGACAACATGTTTTTTTCGCGAAAATATTTAGAAGAATGAAATAATTTTATTTTAAATTTCAATGGGAAATAGTTTCCAATGAAACAAATTAGAAGCATTTATGTACAATAGATATAATTGAAATATAAAAATATTAGAATATAATTTTAAATTTTAAATAAATTATATGAGAAATAATATTTAATATTAAATTCATTGTATTCACTATTTATCATAATTGATTATTCTCATAAAAAATAATACAATTAACCATGTAATTTTTTACATTATTCCTTTAAAAAAAAATTTATTTTTTTAAATAAAAATTATAAAAGTTAAAAAAAATTAATGGCGTTCTCCACTAAAAAGATGTAAAATTACCTTTTTGAGAAATACATTTATTTAATCATAAAATTGGATTCATTCTGATCTCAGATAACGAAAATACATTATAATAATATATAATTATTGACCAAATATAATATTTATTTATTACATTAAATTAAATTATAAAAAACGATTTAATTAACTTATTTAATTAAAACTCATTTGACTTCATAAATAATGATTAAAGAAAAATATTGTTTATATTTTCAAAAGGATTTTACATTTATTTCAAGCTAGTGAGTCTCTAAATAATCATTCATTTATTAATATGTAATCTATATTTGAATAATTTAATGAATCATATTTGAAAAATTGATTCTAATTTCCAGGTGGAAACTATTATAATATCTTAATTATAATTTTAATAGTATATAATAATTTGGTAAAACCCACCCTTTCATGTAACGCATGGTATCTGGGGAACTCAACATTGTGTGTAAAACAATACAGAAATTGTGTTTCGTGTACCAAAACATAATCTATGTTTTCGGGTAGTGGAATCATAACAAGGAATGTACGATAATGCAATCCAATGTTAGTTCATTCATATAAAAAACATACATATTCATTTTTGTATGAAATTTTAAAAAAATTATTAAATTAATTTGAAAAAAAAATCATTAAATATTGTTGTGTTACATTCTACCCCCAATAAAAGAATATATCACTTTTAATTTATATTTCAAATCAAAGGTTTAATAAATTAATGTTCAATTCATGTAGACCCACATCAGGAAAATGAATACTAAAACGTTATTTAAAATGAGGAAGTTAAAAACACAATGGTTACACAAATCATATCATTTTTAGGATTCCAAATTGGAGAACATAGGTGGAAAATGAAAACATAGACATTGAATATGAATCTAAATATCAAATTTTCATGGATAGTGATAGAGTAAATTGTGAGGATAAATGTAACAGTCATAGTTCTATAACCAAAAGTGTCTTGAAAAGGACCATTGATATAATAGAAAACAATGATAAATGAGACAATATTTTATTTCAAGACCCATTTTACTAAATTTGATGATTATTCATAAAAAGGTATACAGGCATTATTTCAAGACAACCATTACCTTTTTATATTCCTTGGTAAACATACAATTCATCTCTTATTAAAATAAATGAATATGAATTTGTCATTCTAGATGGATTAATATATCATGAGATCAATAAATAGAATTATGAGTCATTCCATCTATCTATATAACAAGGAAAAGTTCATCAAAAGTAATAAAATATGAACATATCCTCATATAGAAATATAAAACTTCAACTTATAAAACCTCATCCGATATTTCACATAACAAATTCAATTAATGGTTATCCATATCATAATTCTAAAATTAGAATGTCCATGACTTTAGGAAAAAGATCATTGAATTTAAAATCATCATTACATTGATCGGTCATATATTATAAAGTATCTCTTATTTTTCACATACAATACGTATGGATACCATTATCATTAATTCCATTGAAACATGGTAATAACATGAATTACCATATATCCTCATCAAAATCATTCAAGTTTCATTATTCCATGTATTATGGTATATATTCTTTAAATCCAAAATGAGTGTAACTTCATTAATTATAAAATAAACCACATGGAAATATGTAATCAGTTCAAAGGTAATCAGTACCATTCCTTATTCTTATCTATATCCTATATATCCTAATCAAAACATCATTATATTAACACTGGGATCATATAAAGGGTTATCTTTTCAATAATCTTTTATTATCCATGAAATCAACCATTCCATTTAATCATCATCCATGTCTTTAAGAACCATTATAAAAATTTTGTTATGTCCATAGAAAACAATTAAACAATCCTTATATATTTAGTGAAAATACTTGAATCAAAAAACATAAACACACTAATTATTCCACTTAATCCTTAATCCATAATCCAGGCTACCTCATCTTAACACATAATACCTATTTCTATTCACATTTCAGTTATAGTCTAATCATCATAAGAAATATAACCATTACTCATACAATATTACTAATTCTCATCAAGGACTTTCCACATAGTACATTTATTTTCATAATTACCTATCATTCTACAACTAGAACATTCAACTATTTACTATACCCTAGGGAGAAGTATATTTCCCTCCATTGTGTTAGTTTTTATTTTCACAATCAATTTTCATTTTCATTAATTGTGACTCTATTTTCGACATTCAATAAATATTTTTATTCATATATGACATAAATTTGGGTGTTTCTACCAAAATTATAGAAATGTGGAAAAAAATCTTAATTCCTCAGTGGTCTCCATTACCTGAAACTTTAGTAAACTCTTGCCTTCTCTTATTTTGTGAGTCTAAAAGTTGGTTACTATACACATAGTTAATCATTTTCTATGAAAGTATATCAGGAATGATCACAACATCCTTAAATCTGGTGATCACCCCACATGACTTCTCATCCAAAAATAATTTGTCACATACAATATTTACTCAGTTCCTTCTATTTCCTAAGATTGAATAAAACCATATATCTTAATTGTGAGATACACTTATCCTAGAAAATAATTTCAAATCATGAAAATAACTTATAGTATGTCTACATAATGATGGATTGTATAATCTATGACACAAGAGGAATATACTAAGATATATATATTAGAATACCCTTATAAATATCTCATGTGATCAATCTAATGTTTTCTGATACCTATATCAAAATGTTGACAAAACCACTTCAATGATACTAACTATACTGAAACTCTATTTTTCTTCATTAACATTAAATCATTTTTGGAAAATACATAAAACATTACACAATGAGATGCCAAAAGATTATATTAGTTTAGAGCCTTTCAAAAGATAGAAACAGAAACAATACCATATAAGTGTGCTAAATTACCTCCATATAGGTTTTTCATGACTAAAACAAGTCTTATACATATCATACAAAAACTATACCTTCATAAAATGGGTAAAAGAAAAAAAATTAAATTGTAAGAGCTCAGATTATATGTAAGGGAGAACAAGTTAGATTTGTGCACATTATAATGAGAATAAGGATATGATAACATAATTAGGAAAATTGAATATCATAACATTAATCTAAAATATACTAATCATAAATCATTGCATAAATTTTGTAAATTCATAATACCTAAACCACGAGGTAAAAAAAACTTTGAAACATTTGAGCATATCAAATTCATAAAAAATAATCTTTTGGATTACAAATAATAATGTACAGACATTTCATACTAGTTAAGGGTCATTAAAAAAACTTATTATGGCTCTATACGAGGACTACAACTACTAGGTGGGACACACCAAAGTCCCCTTTCATCTTCCTTTCCTTATAAGGGATTAGGTTTCCCCATCCTAAAAAAGTGTTTTGGGATTCCCAAATTACCTTAGTTTATTTGGTTTTACCATTATTCTATAGTGGATCGGGACACACATATTTCCCATTTTGGATTAGAAAGAACTTATATTCCATTGTGGACAAATCATATCAACTTAATTACAATTATTATCTCAAGAGATATAAATATATACCACATTCATTTGAGGGATATATAAGTCCTACATATCACATAATAAAATCATACACATATTTTCCATAAGATAATAAAATATCCATCATATCATAACCCATAAAAACATATGGGTTTCATAAACATCCTAACATAAAACTTGAAATAAAATGGTTTTCAAAAACATTTCCTCGTAAAATTGAATATGGAAAAGGGAATAGTCTCAAATTTTTTTTATTACAGAATAACCTATGACATGAATTATTTTTTAATAGAATAAAACCTTTGGATGAGAAATAGGTTTCATAAACATCAATCCATCAATACTGAAACCTTTCAAAAAAATAATATGAATAAAATTATAGGATCATATACCTCGAAAATAATAATCTATAAAAAATTATATCATCTTATATAGAGAGTTATTTTTTAATATTAAAAGATACATTTCTAAAGAAAAAAGGCCTTTAATTAAAAATAATTTCCATAAAACTATTTTAATAATTCATTTCTTATAAATAAATCGTTATAATTTTATTTAAAATATCTCATGACATAAAATATCCTTTATTATTTAAATATTTATTTTTAAAACATAACACATTCTAAAAATAATTTTCCTTGAAATTTATAAAGTAATTTTGAAATATTATTGATAACCTCTTACTTGATAATATACATGATGAAATTGAAATAAAATTTGAAAATAGTATTAAAAATTTTTCTTTGAAAATATCTTGGAGAAATTTTAAATAAATATTGAATATATTTGAAAATATTTTCTATGAAATTTGATTCTAAAATATATATTTAAATATTGTAATCATTTGATAAAAATTTATTTTAAAATAGATTTGAAAAATAATTATATAATCCTAAAAACAGCTTTTTATACCTTTTCGATTAAAATTTATTTCAAAACATATAATAAAATCTACAAAAAATTTAAAATATATTATTTTAAATTTCCATTCAATATTTATAAGGAAATCTGAAAAAAAAAATTAAAAACATTTTCCTTGAAAATAGATTTGAAAAAAATTATAAAATAAGCCTTTAAAATCACATAACGCACTTATTAAACATAATTTTTTAAAACTATTTTATTTAAAAACGTATTTTAAAAATTATAACATATGATTCAAATAAATTATGACCACAATGGTGGTCATATTCTTACATTCCAAATATTCAATCTTCGCGGAAAAATGTTTCAAAAATTTCCAATTTTTGAAAATCAAAATATATTACTTTTAGAAAAATATATTTTGAAAATGATAATGAATAAAAAAAAGTAACATTAAATATCATACAATAATATTTGAATAGTTTTTAAAACCTCATTAGAAAATGTTGTTTGAAATGAAATCAGATTTTTAAGCGAAGATAGAGATACAATTGAATTATTTTTCAAACAAATTCTTAATTATCTTAAGTATAAAAGACTGTGAAAATATTAACAATACATAAATATGAGGAAAATAAAATTCATGTTATTTATTGAGATATGGATCATACTGTATCACAAAAGAAATCATAATTACAACCAATTTCGAAATAAGATGATATTGTAGCAATAAACTTTTACAAAACTGGTAATAAAGAATCACAACCCTATATAACAAATAACCTTAAATGGAAAAAATAAAATCATTAAAGGTAATATATTAAAAAAATTAAATAGACTTTATATTAACCTCATGAAATAAGAATGGTTAAAAATATGGCATGTTTCTCAAAGAAGGAAAATTGAGACAAAATTACACTAGTGATTAGATAATTTTTTTACTAGAAATAGATATAATAAAATTTATATATAAATAAAGAATTTTCAGTTATAATAATCCTACTATAAATTCATGGGAATTATACAAACAACTAAATTGAAATTATTTCTAAATTAGAAATAAGTCTCACAGAAATAAATGTGAGGTGAGAAAAACATTACTTCTTGAGTGACTTCTGAATCGTAATCCCCGTTAAAGAATAAAATAATTTTATACTTATAATATCATAAAATAAATTTAATTCATTATATAAAAATTCATATGGATGTATATACACAACACAAATGAAATTATTGGTAAATATTGCATGTATCTTACGAATATAAAAAGTGGAATGCAATTCCCTTATCTTATGTCATGTCTTTCTACACTGATATCAAGCCTCCCATTGCACCTATTTGGTTGGGGTTTCTGGGTCTTCCACTCCATCTCTTTAAACCATAATCCCTTTTTGTTATTTCTAGTCATCTTGGGAAACCTCTCAAACTTGATTTGGCTACTAAAAACATATTGCGTCCCTCTATCGCTAGAATATATACTGAACATGACATATCTAAACACATACTATCTCAAATTTGGATACAAAATTGTGACACTAGGTTTATCCAAGAGGTCATCATTGAAAATCGTCCAAACTACAGCTATAATTGTTTTAAAATTGGACATCCTGCAATTGATTGTGGAAAAAATCATAATACACCTCCTCTAAATCATTAAATCTGGATTAAAAAAGGTGAACTCAAGGGGATAGAATCAGATCCTCTAAGGAATGAGGTTCCGGAAAATAAGGATGTTATAAATTCTATCCCCACTCCCCTACTAATCATCTTTTTGAAGTTGAAGTTGTTTCTCATATTTTACAAATGTGTGACGAGGTATCACACAATGAACCTGAGAATCCTGCTATAATAACTGATGCTCATCAACCTCTGCATGAGCAGGACAAGAATAAACAGTTTGGCTATAGTGTTTCCTAGTAGGAAGATCCAGACCAAGCATCTCAGATTGAAGAGTCCTTTTACAAATCAAGTGATAATAATGGGAAAACCAATGGTTGACTCAGATGGTTTCATCATGCCATGATACAGAAAAACTCGAAAGTAAAGATACTATTCTCACCTTTAAAGAACTATAGTTACAAGATTCATAGAGGCATCTATGAAGGAAGAACCTATTATTCCTTCATAGCCGGAGATATGTCACCTCTTACTCAAATTTTTTTGATGATTCTAAGAATTATGAGGAAGAGGAACCTACTATGAGGGATTCCTATCAATATTTTGATGATGTGAGTGAAGAATTAGAAGTCTATATGGAAGTGCAAGATGAGATTGTATTTAAATGATACAGGAATAGTGAAATTTCCCCACTGAACTTCCTTCAAATTAGAAAGTGTATGTTCATTTGATGGTGGAGAAATTTAAGAAAAATCATGACTTCAATTTGAAGACAATTCCTTGGAAATGATTTCTATTTTTTCATGCACTTATATTCTTTTTTTCAATAGTAGTTTCCTTCTATTTGATGGAGATGATTCTGGATTTAGCAGTGCCCGATACTAGACTTGCAAGCAAGTAGTTTTATCGATGTTCGTTTTTTCTGGATCAGCAACACCTCTCTTATGTGATTCTTTTTATGTCATTATTTGGTGTGACTTAAGTGTTTCTTTTTTGGAAGTAAGTGATTTTTTCCATATATTCTCTATCATATTGAAGATTTCCAAGAACTTGTTTTGGCTCCATTTTGAGAGCTTACATTGCATATTGAGAATGTCATTACACCTAGATAATTTTCATATTCTGGATATTTTGATGTATTTAACAACAAACCTCTTGATGCCTCTGTCGTTTGCACTTCTAATTTGATTCTTTGGGCTTTGAAAAGAATGGATTTTCTCGGAACTGTTATGGAATGATTTTTCAATCTTGGATTCACTGAAATTGCTACATTCAGCAGATATTCTCTCAAATTGTACTGCCTTATAGCATATTCATATGGTGGTTTATATTCTTTTGGTAATGAAGAACATGTGGCCTAGTCCACCCAAGGAAACGTGAGATGCCTGGGGTTTCGCAATGTGGAAGCGTTCATCCGTGTAATTGATTGATGAGAAGACTTTCACTTAATCCTGATTTTTATGTCCTGTTTCATCAGTGGTAGACTGGATAATGGATGGAAGCCGGTACACATTGCCACTTTTTTTATCTTCAATGTTCTGTGTCTGATGGCTTTTTTCTCTATAACCTTTCACTGCTTCTTAATGTTTCACACTCCTTTCACCCCGTGTTTCCACTGTAAACATTCTTTTGTTAATAAATTTTTGAGGGATATGAGTTGGGTGAGCAATTCATGTGTCAATTTGTCCAAAAAATTACATTATAATTATAATTTCATATATATAAAATAAATTTACTATACTCTTCCTTAGTAAATTACATGAAATGTGTGAATGAATAACAACCCTTTGAGGAAGCGGTAGTCCTCTCGTATAGAAAAGAAGTTATCATATTTACAAAAAATGGAAACAATTATGAAATGTATTATATAATATCTCCAAAAAAAATAAATAAATCATAAATATCATATATATATATATATAACTATAGTATATTTTTAATCATAATTTCCATCAATGATATGTTTTAAAGGAAAAAAATGAACAACGTTGTTTCACATGGTAGTAGTTTGTCCTACACATGGATGGTAAGTTTGACAACCATTTAATGGATGTGTTTTTAAGATTGTATTAAACCCTTAATATAATATTTATATATATATATATATAATTAAGATAAGTATCATATTCTTTAATCATGAAATAATAATATTTTAGGGACTGTAGAATGAAAATAAAACAAAGGATTTAGTTGAAAGATGATACCTCTTCTATGGCTATATATTTTTAGTTTTCCATAAAGGGATTACTTGGATGGATTTATGCCAAAATTGAGGATTCTAGGATTATGCTATAGTATTTGGGAGACTATTTATTTAGTGGTTGGATGATCCAATGTTTCATGATATGTTTCAAGATCTGGGGGCGGTGAGTTCCATTTTATAGTGGATGAGAAATTACATTCTTGTAAATATTTAAAGGTAAACACTACTGAGAGGACTCCCTTATAAAATTTGAATCAAATAATAGAAAAAATAAAATGAAAAATGGTACATGGTAGAAATATTTACACTAAAATGATTTTGTACAAGATTCTAGGTAATTTTCCATATTAATATTATTGGTTAACCACTATATAAACGCATTTTCACCATAGTCCCTATAATTATTTTTAATAAATTTCACTAATATTATTGGTTAAAATCTATGTTTTACATATTATTAAATATAAATAATTATTCTTCAAAATATATATTCCATCTATTCAAATTATTTTCCATTAAGTTGATGATATTAATTTAAATGTAGTCTAGTATATGTGTTTGATAATAGTTTCAAAAAGAATATGTTTAAATGTTTGAAATGGTTTTATATGCATTTTAAATGACAAAATGGATCAAATTTCATAAATTCGATAAATTGAAATATATATGTTATAATTAAACGTTAAAAGAAAATAAAAATGTAATTTTTCTATATATATATATATTAGAATAAAAATTATTTTTCAATAAGAATTCTGTGATTTTCATAATTCATCAAAAAATGATATTTCAAGGAAAAACGAAAAAAGTTACCCAAAAATAATTGTGATATTCTAATTTCAAAAATTAATTTTATATTATTATATATAACTTATAAAATCTTCAATAAATATATTGAATATGGGATCCCTATTAAAATATTGTGAAATTACATTTTAAAAAAATAAGTCATTATTGTGAAATTTGATTCTTTCATTCATAATGTATAAAAACACATTAGATGAATATAAATTTTTCTAATAAATATAATATCGATTTCATTAAATACATTTATAAATAAGTTTTAAATTATTTTATTAATCTAAAACATTATTTATTTGACAAATATAGATTTCCAACAAAAAATTACATATATTTTAAAATTACATATGATTCATTTTTAGCTATTGAGTCTCAAAATAATTCTTCTAATATAATTGTATAAATCATATTTTAATAACATAGTTAATATTAATTTTGAATCAGATTCCATATTATATGATTCAACTATAATAAAATCATAATAACAATTTTTATTGTATATGGAAAATCAATAAATCTCACCCTTTCTTGTTAAAACAGTTATCATGGGAACTCAACATTATTCATAACACATGCTCTACATAAAGTTTCTTATACCAAGAGGTAATATAATTGTTTTATATAGTGGATTATTAAATTGGTTTGATTTTTAATTCAATTTTTAGTTAGTTCTTTCATATTAAAAAATCTATATTCACTATTGTGTGAAATGAATACTAAAAAAATTAAATTAATTCCAAAATAGTTATATCACGAAATATCGTGCTGTTTTGGGCCTGTACTTTTGTGATGTATATCTATTTTATGCAGACACAACTCTAGAGTTCTCAATTTTTATTTTATATTTGTAATGATTCAATGTACTGTAATAGGAGAGTGTGGTGATTGCACATATTTCCATGGAATAATCCACACTCTTATTTAATTACTTACCAGATATTTATTCTCCCTTATCTCTCTTATAGATATTTTTAAGATGGTGCTGATTTTTTCTAAGGGATTAAATACAATCTAATGGATCTGGGATATGGAAGGTGTCACATAGTCAATTTTGGTGGGAACCCTTCTTATTCCTTATATTAATTACTTTTTTTTCGGACCTTTAAGTGGTTGTGTCTATCCTAGGTGATTTTTTCACAATCCCTTTCTTCATAGAATAATCAAATCATATGGATTAGTATTTAATCCATATAATAAATGGAAACCAAGGTAGGACAAATTTAGATGGTGGTTTATCATTATATTAGTGGTAGTGCAATTCATTGGTTTAATTTTCATTAATTTTACATGAATCTAATTGATATTGAGTGATGTGTTTTTTTATATTCTATAAGCCTAAATGAATGACTAGAGTAGATTAATTTTTTTTATTTTTGTTTCTATGAGTGTACATTCTCAGGTGGGTTTTAAAAAAAATTTACTCATTGGATTAGTATTGATTTATTAATTTAATGTAATTTTAATTTTAATATAAATGATTTTTTTGGGCACTTGATGGACAAATGGACTCATGGGTAATCATGTTTTCTAATGTTTGATGGGATATGGTGGTTGGTCCTGAGTAAACTATTCGTGATTTCTATTTTGTATTATTTTATGTTTAAGGTAAATTTTCATAATATTACCACTTTATATTTTATTTTATTTCATAATTTATTATTCTTGAGGGAAAAAAGTTATGAATTTATTATGATGGAATCATTAGTGGGTTCCCTTTTGTGTGTTTGGAATAGTGAGCTTTGTAAGACTCATAACAATCCTTTATGGTTTATCCTTGATCACAAAGTCTTTGATGGAAACATGTTCTATAGAATATATGTATAGATTTATATTTGATACCGTGAGTATTTTATCCCATTGATTTAAGGATTTAATATCCAATATAAGTACAAAATGAAATGGTAATTCTTTTACCTTGAGTGATGCTCCATGGGTGAGTCGACTGGACTGGTTCCTTTTGTGATCCATCATGAGGATTAGTTTACCAAAAATAGATACCATCAATATTAACCTATGTTTTTGTATAATTTATTTTAATGGTTGAGTTAAGAAGTGAATGAAACTCGACATTTGATAGATTTTTATGTTAACCACCTGTAATGTGATTTATATTGGGGGTAACTATACAATACAGACATGCAATGATCGTTTTCCTAAAATTCACTACGTGGGAAGTGACTTGTGAATTAGGGATGGTCCAATAATCTAAAAAATACTGTTTTTTATTAATATAAGTGGGGATATACAATGGATAGAGTATCTTTTGATTTTCGTTATGATAGTTTAGTATCATTACATAAAATATGTGAAAAATATGGGTTATAATTTATGGCACTAAATAATATTACATGTATCTCCTTGAAAGTTTGTAATTTATTTTTTTGAAATAATTTATCTTTTTGATATTTTTAATTTAACATCACATCGAAAATAAATCATTATATATATTTATTTATTTATTTATTTAAACCCTATATAAGGCCCCATCCATAAACCTTACTTAAAATTGAATTAAATGAATAATTCACATTGAGGATCTTTTCAGGTTTAGAGTTTTAGAGAATTAGGACATAACTGTTACATCTCAAAAGATTACAAAGTAGTCTCTTCTACTAAATTTCCATAAAATAAAAACTCTTAAAAAGAAACATGTCTACATCCATTTTTTAGGTAGCATGTCTTACCCTTGATCACATCCTTGACCCTATTCCATGATAAGTCCTGTGAAAAACATTTCAAAAACTTGGGATGATCATAAGAAGCTCAGTAAGGGATACACAAAGAATGAAAACTGTTAGATTTTCAAAACAACAAGTAAACCATGTATACTTTATCAAAGTAATACTTTTCACCTCTTCGAAGTAGTAAAAACTCTTCGCTGAATAAAATTTCATTACTTACATTTTTGTAACCAAAGTATTACCATAAAACCCATATAAAGAACACATAACATATATAAAGGTAACTTGGGACATAAACATACTTATGTGGAATAACGATACGGTCGACTCCCACACATACCACTTAAGGGAATAGCCATACGGCCAATTTCCATACATACTTAATGGAATGGCCATACGACCGACTTCCATACCCAATGCATTGGAGGTTATAACGTAACCACCTGTCCTGCAATTCATGGCACCACCCGTCATATGGTTTATAACGTAACCACCCGTTAAAATGTCCAAGTACCAATATAAAAACATACAACTTAAAACCAATATAAAGGAATGATAACATTTCCACATTTAAATCACAATATATCATAAATATATTGACATAATAGAATCCTTTATCAAAACCATTTTCAATACCAAAATACATAAAAGAGTATATGGTATTTATTTTATTGTAAAAACATTGCGGCTTGTTGAGGAAGCCAAAGACCAAATAATACTCACGGTGGCGGAAAAGGTCGTTGTCGCCGCGTATGTTAAAAGAAACATTCCTTTTTTTTCGTTTTGTAAAACGCTTCGTAGAAAAAGATTCCTTTTGTATAAAAGTAAAATTCAAAGGGGTTTATACACTGTATAAAAGAAAGTTGTGTATAAAACGAAATATGCCTCAATGAAAGGAGATGGAGACGAAGTCCCTTACAAAGACGGTATCCTTGGTTTAAGGATAATTCAATTACATAATTATGTGTGACAAATGAATACACCAAATATAAGTAGATATTAAATGTAAAATAATCAAAGGTCATTCACACATATTCAAAGGATTACATATTCAATTACTACATGTTGAACCCAAAGAAATCGAAATTCGGTTAAGAAGTTCTCTTGAAAGCCTAACGGCGTCACATCAAAATGAGTTGATGAGAGATAAAAAGTGTATCTCATCACTTGGACATAAAAGTTACATCAATAAGGATATATGTGAACATATCCCAACATAACAATTTGTAAATTAAAAGACCCAACAAAAGATGTCTTTTAAAAAGAGGAGGGTGAAAGTTTCCCTTACCGACTTGGGTATCTTTCAAAACATACTCCCCGTGAAGGAAGGACAATACAACATTGATGTAAATACTCATAAATGAAATAATATTACCCAATGAGTAAAATAATGGGCAGTACATACACCACTCAATGGAAATTGTGGCAAATGTGGCATAAATCTCTTGGGAATAAAAGTGAGATGAAAAATCCCTTGCGAAAACTCGGCAGCCTAACGGCGCCATAGAAAACATACAAAAATCGATTGATGAGATCAAATAGGGTATCTCATCATATTAACATAAAGTTTATAGAAATAGGAATATAAAAGAACATCCCCCAACGTAACAAAGAGGAGCATAAAAGAAGTGACATAATGGAGAGTACTTAAAAAGAAAGAGAGAGGTTAGGTCTCTTACGAAAATTTGGAAGCCTAACGGCGCCACTCAAAACATCCAAAATGGATTGATGAGAGAGAATAGGGTCTATCATCACATGAACATAAAAATTATAGTAATATTAATATAAAATAACATCCCAATAACAAGAAATATGATCTTTAAAAGGAATGACATAAAAGAGTGTACCTAAAAAAACAGTGGTGTAAGATCCCTTACCTCGGGTCCGACTTGACTCGATCGTTCTTTAACGTCCTGAATAATAAACTTGAGTTAATTTATACTTGCTTAAGAACCTTTTACAAGTTCATTATTCCTTTTATATCAATTATTGACATGTTATAAACATTATGTAATCAGTTAAGATAATAATGTTTGTTTTGTCGATATTTGGTTCTTAAGTCGGAAGTGGACTTCTTACAATTACATGTTGTTCGTGTGGTCAAAGTTTCATTATATTCAGAATGATATTCATGATTTGGATAGAATATATATCATATATATCCATCATATAAATGTATTTATAATATTACATAATCATTTAGAGGTAAGAAATGAAATGCACCGTTCATGGAGACGGTAAGCCGCACATACACATGAATGCTACTTTCATTTCTTTGTCATATTAATGGAATTAAAATTAAATGAGAGTTTTGTATATTTTAATTCAAAAATTATATTCATCATTTACATGTATCATTCATTATATATATCCATTATATACATATACTTTTAATAGTACATTACATTTGGGGATAAGAAATGAAATGCACCGTTCATGGAGACGGTAAGCCGTACATACGCATGAATGCTACTTTCATTTCTATCTCATACTTTAATGGAAATAAATAATAATTATATAGAGGTATATTATAATTCCAGTATAACATCATATATAATAATTTTAAATCCATCCTTTATACGTCCCACATATGGCTTTAACGAATCACTTCACTTTGAGGGGGCGGTAGTCTGCACTTCCTTAAATGAAGATATTGCGTATACCCATAATGGAAGCCATAAAGGTAATCCAAAAATGTAAAATACAGAAGATTAAGTAAAACATAAACATATTATATATCATATATAAATATAGTGACATCTTAATGGCCACCGTTTGATGGTGTTATATGAGTGTTGAACAATCATCGTTTCGTGAGGCTGAAATTCGCCATCCACGGAAACCGTATGTTCTTTAACCATTAGATGTAGGTGTGAGTAATTGTAGCTATAATCCTTCTTATGAAAACATCCTAGTATATTGAAGGTACTGTAGTTGTTACAAAAGAAATGAATAAAAAGAGTTTAGGGGGTTGGAGAGGCAAAATAAAACAAAAGGACTCAAGTGAAGACATTACCTTAAAATCGGGTAACTCCCTTTTGTTTGAGCTCAAAGGCTTCCTTGGGAAGACTGATTCCCAAAGTGAGGCTTCAAGGAGTAAGAGAGGGAAGTGGAGAGACAAAACAGGTAGGGGTTGGCCGAGCCAAAGGCTTTGGGAGTGTGGGTAAGGAGGTAGAAGTGGGGGCCTTTTATAAGAGGAGAGGAGGGGCACTCTTGGAAAGTAAGAAAATTTTACTTTATTTGAAAATGGTATTCGGATTTAAGAGGTCCCACATTGATGTGTTTCGAGGATAAGGTGATTAGGTTTCGAAATACACTCATCCAATAGGTTTTGGACATGTGTAGGTCTTAGATATTACATTATCTTTCCATTTTATTTAAATCGTTAAATAATGAGGCCATCGCTCTATCATCATGATGTCATTAATAATTTAATTTATTTAATGTCTAAAAATTATAAAAAAACTACTATGATGTAGGAAATCGTTTTATCTTTCGAATGACTATTTATATTCAAAATTATGACTTGTATAACACCATGTATAAATTGTTTTAGTAAAACATCTCATCTGTGTGTCATTTTTACTTTCACATTAAATAAAAAAGTTATTTATGTCATTTCCCAACCAATGTGGCTCCATGGGGTCCCCAAGTTGACCCATGGCTTGTATTGGTCGGCCATGACACATCCAATAAGTTTAGGACATGTTTCAAGTTCATTTCATATTATTAAAACATTATTTTTACCTTAAACTACACTAATTACCTCTAATCGCGATTAAAAACTTAATAAGTTACTATTCACCAAAAAAATATTTTTATCTCATTGAACCGCATTTTACTTCTTACAGACCACCATGTATGTCGTATTTTTAAAATTCAAAACACAGAAATGGTAAAATTTCATTTAAACGAAAAATCAGTTTTTATAAGTACCACTTAGTGGTTTCACTATTCATCAAAAAATTGAAGTTTTTCAGAAAAATACCAAAAATTCACCCTAAGATATATTTGATATTCCTAATTCAAAAATGAAGTCCATTTTACAAAATTCACAACATATAAGTTGCATTAATTAATTTAATAATTAATTCCCGCTGTCAGAGCAAATAGCGTGTTTTTATGAAACAATAAGTATCAAAAGATTGACACTAGTTTAAGTCCGATTTCAATGTGAAATTAATTCCTACGACCACTATTGGATTTAATGGTAAAAATATTTTCTAATTTCACTTTAACACCAATTAAAAATATAATCTAATCATATAAATAAATTAGATTAAAAAGAGGTTTTGAATTAAAATACAACATTTTACAGTATTCATTAAAAAAATGAACTTTATCGGAAAAATACCAAAAATTTACACAAAGTAAAATTTGATGTCCCGATTCTAAAGAAGTTTTTTATTTGGTCCAAAAGAATTTATAAGAGTGATCAAAACTATATTTAATGACAGTTCGCCATCAAAAGTCGATAAGTGAACCTTTAGTGAAAATTAGGGTATAAAAGCCTAAAATTGAATTCTTTCCGTATTTTAAGCCTTTGGATAAATGTAAAAACATTTAAAAAACATATATAATAATATTTTAGTTATTTCTATCCATTCCCTCCAATACAACGGCTACATGTTAACTACCATTTAAAATAATATTATTTTATTATTAGAGTGCAACATAAGATTCCCAAGAAACTCGTTGTTGCGTATTTGGTACGCCATCGAGCATATCATCCCCATTAAAATAATATTACTATTTGATTCACAAATATGGATAAATATAAATATGTCATATTCTTTATTTACCTGGGGTGTTACATCCTTCCCCCCTTTTGGGAATTGCGTCCTCGCAATTTTTTAAAAAAAAAATGGGCTTGGAAACATCCTTGAAAATCCCACTTTGGAAAAAGATTCGGTAAAACAATCACTTTAAAATAAAGAAAGAGAAGTATAGAGGTCACCAGAGTTAACCCATACTAGGATTCCAAGTATGAATATATGGATATGGAGGAGAAAACAAAGGGTCATGTTCTAATGGAGAGTGATAGTAAACATGTCTAGGAGAAAGTTAACCACAAGAAAATTACAAACTTGTGATGGGTTAAACGGTATTCGATTCCCCAGTAGGAAAATTAATAGACAAATTTTTTGTTTTAAGTTACTTTTTTATTGAGGAATTTATTTTTTGAGATTAACTATATCATAATGAAACATACTTACTTTTCACATAGACTTTCAACTTTTACTAGATTCCTTAATCAAACTCATATTTTCTCCAAAAGACGAGTTTTTAGGAAGACTTGTTCGCAGTAAGAGTACTGTAATCAACTTCCTGAGAATCACCTAATCCACAAAAGAGAACTATATAATTTCCATGTCTTTAGACCTTAACCAAAACCAAAACCCAAAAGGTTAGTACAAGTTCAGATAATCCAGAAAAGGATAACACTTTATAAAAAGAAAATATATTCTTAATCTCCAAAATTTGTCCAACAAAACCCAAATTTCAAAGAGGACCATTCGATAAACAATTTGTCCATAAAATTCTTCAGTGTAAACCAAACTAAGATTGAAACCCAAATATTTGAAGGATTTAGTCACATAGTCTTCCAAGTTAAATCGTAACATTTATCTCCAAACAAAATCTGTTGCTCTTAATGTCTCGTATTGAAAAGTAATTAACCTAATCACATATCCTTAATGATAGGTTAATCATTTCCATAGGAAACCCAAAATAAAATTAATCTTAATTCATAAAATCATATAACTATAAAGAATCAGTCAAACTAACCAGGGACTTCACGTAGTCCTGTGGTAGGCGATAAATACCAGTCGCACTTTGGTTGAGGGTTCGATTCCCGCGGCGTTGTCCGACGCAACGGGTTGTCACACAGTCTGCGTGTTGTCCTTTTTCCAAAACAATATAATTCTTAAAACATCCCCCCAAACGAGATAAAATCTTCAAAAAAAGATCATAAAATATTTTAACCTCAATTTTATCTCATTCCTTTCATGTTTCCATCATATCATGGAGTTACCCATAATTACCTAAAAATTAAGGATCATATAAACCCTAATGGTTACCTTAATAATTATTACCTATATTTCCACATCGAGTTGGCCATATCGTACATGATGCATTAGAGAACTCATCAAGGTTGAAGTGGTTGATCATGACTCCTTGATAGTTGGTTTAGAACAACCATGAGATTCGTCATTGAATCCCCCATCTCATCCAGTCTCTTAATCAGAGAACCACCACAGTTTCCTTCAAACCCATTGTCACTTTGGAGCCTGCTAGATCTAGCCATTTACTAAAACCAAAAATGTCAGTGTGAGTATATCAACATAACCATCATGTACTAATGAGGAAGATAAACACTAATATATACATACTAATTCACTTTACCTAAAACTAGGACTCTTTCGGAAATCCTAACCATTATGGTAATGTCACTTGTGCTTAGAGAATACCCTAACCTCTAAAGATATCTAAACTGACCTTTGATACCAACTATAAGGCCCCAACCTTAAACCTTACTTAAAATTTTATTAAATGAATAATTCACATTGAGAATCTTTTCAGGTTTAGAGTTTTATAGAATTAGGACATAACTGTTACATCTCAAAAGATTACAAAGTAGTCTCTTATACTAAATTTCCATAAAATAAAAACTCATAAAAAGAAACATGTCTACTTCCATGTTTTAGGTAGCATTTCTTTCCCTTGATCCCATCCTTGACCCTATTCCATGATAAGTCCTGTGAAAAACATTTAAAAAACTTGGGATGAGCATAAAAAGCTCAGTAAGGGATACACAAAGAATGAAAACTGTTATATTTTCAAAACAACAAGTAAACCATGTATACTTTATCAAAGTAATACTTTTCACCTATTCGAAGTATTAAAAAATCTTCGCTGAATAAAATTTCATTACTTACATTTTTGTAACCAAAGTATTACCATAAAACCCATATAAAGAACACATAACATATATAAAGGTAACATGGGACATAAACATACTTAAGTGGAATAACCATACGGTCGACTCCCACACATATCACTTAATGGAATAGCCATACGGCAAATTTCCATACATACTTAATGGAATAGCCATACGGCCGACTTCCATACCCAATGCATTGGAGGTTATAACGTAACCACCCATCCTAGTATTCACGGCACCACCCGTCATATGGTTTATAATGTAACCACCCGTTAAAATGTCCAAGTACCAATATAAAAACATAAAACATAAAACCAATATAAAGGAATGATAACATTTCTACATTTCAATCACAATATATCATAAATATATTGACATAATAGAATCCTTTATCAAAAACATTTTCAATACCAAAATACATAAAAGAGTATATGGTATTTATTTTATTCTAAAAACATTACGGCTTGTTGAGGAAGCCAATGACCAAATAATACTCGCGGTGGCGGAAAAGGTCGTTGTCACCGCGTACGTTAAAAGAAACATTCCTTTTTGTCGTTTTGTAAAATGCTTCGTAGAAAAAGATTCCTTTTGTATAAAAGTAAAATTCAAAGGGGTTTATACACCGTATAAAAGAAAGTTTTGTATAAAACGATATATGCCTCAATGAAAGGAGATTGAGACGAATTCCCTTACAAAGACGGTATCCTTGGTTTAAGGATAATTCAATTACATAATTATGTGTGACAAATGAATACACCAAATATAAGTGGATATTAAGTGTAAAATAATCAAAGGACATTCACACATATTCAAAGGATTACATATTCAATTACTGCATGTTGAACCCAAAGAAATTGAAATTGGGTTAAGAAGTTCTCCTGACAGCCTAATGGCGTCACATCAAAATGAGTTGATGAGAGATAAAAAGTTTATCTCATCACTTGGACATAAAAGTTACATCAATAAGGATATATGATAACATCTCCCAACATAACAATATGTAAATTAAAAGACCCAACAAAATAAGTCTTTTAAAAAGAGGAGGGTGAAAGGTTCCCTTACCGACTTGGGTATCTTTCAAAACATACGCCCCGTGAAGGAAAGACAATACAACATTGATGTAAATACTCATAAATGAAAGAATATTAAACAATGAGTAAAATAATGGGTAGTAAATATACCACTCAAAGTAAATTGTGGAAAATGTGGCATAAATCTCATGGGAATAAAAGTGAGATGAAAAATCCTTTGCCAAAACTCGGCAGCCTAACGGAGCCATAGAAAACCTACAAAAATCGATTGATGAGATCAAATAGGGTATCTCATCATATTAACATAAAGTTTATAGAAAGAGGAATATAAAAGAACATCCCCCAACGTAACAAAGAGGAGCATAAAATAAGTGACATAAAGGAGAGTACTTAAAAAGAAAGAGAGAGGTTAGATCTCTTATGAAAATTCGGCAGCCTAACGGCGCCACTCAAAACCTCCAAAATGGATTGATGAGAGAGAATAGGGTCTCTCATCACATGAACATATAAATTACAGTATGATTAATATAAAATAACATCCCAATAACAAGAAATATGATCTTTAAAAGGAATGACATAAAAGAGTGTAATTAAAAAGAAAGAGTGGAGTAGGATCCCTTACCTTGGGTCCGACATGACTCGATCGTTCTTTAACGTCCTGAATAATAAACTTGAGTTAATTTCTACTTGCTTAAGAAACTTTTCCAAGTTCATTATTCCTTTTATATCAATTATTGACATGTTATAAACATTATGTAATCATTTAAGTTAATAATGTTTGTTTTGTCGATATTTGGTTCTTAAGTCAAAAGTGGACTTCTTACAATTACATGTTGTTCGTGTGGTCAGAGGTTCATTATATTCAGACTGATATTCATGATTTGGATAGCATAAATATAATATATATCCTGAATATACATGTATTTAATATTATTACATAATTATTTAGAGGTAAGAAATGAAATGCACCGTTCATGGAGACGGTAAGCCGTACGTACGCATGAACGCTACTTTCATTTCTTTGTCATATTAATGGAATTAAAATTAAATGAGAGGTATTTATATTTTAATTCCAGAATAATATTCATCATTTAGATGTATCATTCATTATATATATCCATTATATACATATACTTTTAATAGTACATTACATTTGGGGATAAAAAATGAAATGCACCGTTCATGGAGACAATAAGTCGTACGTACGCATGAACACTACTTTCATTTCTATCTCATAATTTAATGGAAATAAATAATAATGATATAGAGGTATATTATAATTCCAGTATAAAATCTTATATAATAACTCTAAATCCATCCTTTATACGTCCCACATATGGCTTTAACGAATCACATCACTTTGAGGGGGCGGTAGTCCGCACTTCCTTAAATGATGATATCGCGTATACCCATAATGGAAGCCATAACGGTAAGCCAAAAATGTAAAATAAATAAGATTAAGTAAAACATAACCATATTATATATCATATATAAAAATATTGACATCTTAATGGCCACCTCTTGATGGTTTTATATGAGTGTTGAACAATCATCGTTTCGTGAGGCAAAAATTCACCATCCACGGAAACCGTATGTTCTTTAACCATTAGATGTAGGTGTGTGCAAGTGTAGCTCGAATACTTATTATAAAAACATCCTATTATATTGAAGATACTGTAGTGGTTACAAAAGATATGAATAAAAAGAGTTTAGGGGGTTTGAGAGGAAAAATAAAACAAAAGGACTCAAGTGAAGACATTACCTTAAAATCGGGTAACTCCCTTTGGTTTGAGCTCAAAGGATACCTTGGGAAGACTTCTGACCAAAGTGAGGATTCAAGGAGTAAGAGAGGGAAGTGGAGAGACAAAATGGGCAGGGTTAGGCCGAGCCAAAGGCTTTGGTAGTGTGGGTAAGGAGGTAGAGGTGGGGTCCTTTTATAAGAGGAGAGGATGGGCAGTCTTGGAAAGTAAGCAAATTTTAGTTTATTTGAAAATGGTATTCAGATTTAAGAGGTCCCACATTGATGTGTTTCTAGGATAAGGTGATAAGGGTTCTAAATCCACTCATCCAATAGGATTTGGAGATGTGTAGGTCTTAGATATAAAATTATCTTTCCATTTTATTTAAATCGTTAAATAATGAGGTCATCACTGCATCATCATGATGTCATTAATAATTTAATTTATTTAATGTCTAAAAATTATAAAAAAAATACTATGATGTAGGAAATCTTTTTATATTTCCAATGACTATTTATATTCAAAAATCTGACTTTTATAACCCCATGTAAAATTTGTTTTAGTAAAACATTTCATGTGTGTGTCATTTTTACTTTAACATTAAATAAAAAAGTTATTTATGTCATTTCACAACAAAAGTGGCTCCATGGAGTCCCCAAGTTGACCCATGGCTTGTATTGGTCGGCCATGAAACATAAAATAAGGTTAGGACATGTTTCATGTTCATTTCATATTATGAAAACATTATTTTTACCTTAAACTACACTAATTACCTCTAATCACGATTAAAAACTTAATAAGTTACTATTCACCAAAAAAATATTTTTATCTCATTGAACCACATTTTACTTCTTAATGACAACCATGTATGTCGGATTTTTAAAATTAAAAACACAGAAATGGTAAAATTTCATTTAAACAAAAAATCAGTTTTTATAAGTACCACTTAGTTGTTTCACTATTCATCAAAAATTGAAGTTTTTCAGAAAAATACCAAAAAATCACCCTAAGCTATATTTGATATTCCGAATTCAAAAATGAATCCCATTTTACAAAATTCACAACATATAAGTTGCATTAATTAATTTAATAATTAATTCCCGTTGTCAGAGCAAATAACGTGTTTTTTTGAAACAATAAGTATCAAAAGATTGACACTAGTTTAAGTCCGATTTCAAAGTGAAATTAATTCCAACGACCACTATTGGATATAATGGTAAAAATATTTTCTAATTTCACTTTAACACCAATTCCAAAGATAATCTAATCATATAAATAAATTAGATTAAAAGAGGTTTTGAATTAAAATACAACATTTTACACTATTCATTAAAAAATGAACTTTATCGGAAAAATACCAAAAATTTACACAAAGTAAAATATGATGTCTCGATTCTAAAGAAGAGTATTATTTGGTCCAAAAGAATGTATATGAGTGATCAAAACTATATTTAATGACAGTTCGCCATCAAAAGGCGATAAGTGAACCTTTTGTGAAAATTAGGGTATAAAAGCCTAAAATTGAATTCTTTCCATATTTTAATCCTTTGGATAAATGTAAAAACATGTGAAAACATATATAATCATATTTTAGTTATTTATATCCATTCCCGCCAATACAATGACTACATGTTAACTACCATTTAAAATAATATTATTTTATTATTAGAGTGCAACGTAAGATTCCCAAGAAACTCGTTGTTGCGTATTGGGTACGCCATCGAGAATATCATCCCCTTTAAAGTAATATTAATATTTGATTCAAAAATATGGATAAATATAAAGATTTCATATTCTATATTTACCTGGGGTGTCACACCCTAGGTCAGACATTACTTTCACAAGACATTGACTTGTCTGGGAGTACATGAAATGCTGACTTCTCTTGCACGACATGCAATACCGACTTGTCTTGCACCTCTGACAATAACGACTTGGTATATGTTACAGGCAACACCGAGTTTATGTGATTCATTATTTTGTTATAGTATATTAAATTATATAATTATAACCAAGATAATAAATGTAGTGATATGAATATTAATAACTACTCTAAAATTTCTTTTAATAGTTTTCTAGAGATAAAACATATTGACAATGAAAGATATCGTTCTTGGTAAAGTCCCTAAGTGTTTAAAAATACTATGAACTAACCGTCATGTCTTCTATGAAAAAAAATAAAATTTATTTTTGTGACATTTAGAAATTTAATTTCATAAAAAACATCATATTTAAATTTATAATTCTTAAATAATGGGAGGTGTACTTTTTGGGATTTTTCTGAGAAACATCAATTTTTTTCGGAAATGTGAAAATACCTCTTTTTATTTAAAAACTACATTTTAATTAAATAATTATTAATTATTAATTATATTTATATTTTGTTTTAATTTAAATTTAGATCAATTAAAAATATATTTTTCACTATTGATTTGATTATTATCAATTTTACATTGAAATTTAACATAAAAACACAATAGTCTTTTAATCTTATTTGTAACTTAAAAACCTGCAATTTTTCCCATAAATTTAATTTTCATTAATCATAATTTATAAAATTTTATAAATTTAATTTCAAAAAACAAACATAAAACATTATAATAATTATAAAATATATATTCTAACAAGATCAAATTAATATTTCACAAAAAATTTTAGTAAAATTGATTAAAACTATTTAGAGCAGAGAAGGTCAAATTAAGTTAATTCGGTACTAAACCATAATCATAGGCACCATAATGACCTATCCACTTGTCCAAAACCAAATTTATATCCAGATTTAAGAAATAAGAGTTATATTATTATTTTTTTGTATTATTAATTTTATTAGGCAATACCATGTGTACACCTTACTTGTCTTCAAAACTTCCATGAAAGTCCTTTTCCTTCCCTATTAAATGCCACCACCTATTACTCTTATTAAAACCTATAAAATATATTATTTTTTTCAATTAAATACCCACTAGACTAAATAACATCTCTATATAACTCCATTAAACATCCCATTTGGTATTATGTCTTCTAATTAAGCCTTTTGGGACAAACCAAAAAAGAGTTTCCCGATTAAGCGGTAACGCCTTCTCTCAATCTCCGTTATTTTATTTTCCTTCCCTACCCCACACTTTATTTATAAAAATTTTTTATTAAAAAAATTTATCCCAAATATAATATGATTTTTTATTATATTTATTATACATAAACATTCACATAGATCTATCAAATGTGTAACAAACATATAGTTTATGTGTATGATAAAATACCACCTCACTATACAATAATGGTTCAATTTTTCCTCACTTCCTCTAAATGGTGAAAATTATGATAGAAGATATATTTATATATTTAATATATTATATTTATTAATTATTTTTTTTATTCAATTTTATAATATGTGTCTTTTTTACCTATGATTTTTTTTCTAATACATTAATTTTGTTCGATGAAGTGTGCATTAACACCCCATAAAGTGATATAATTCATTAATACAATTCATGGATTGTATTAAGGACAATTTTAGTGAACATATATTATATATATATGATATCATAAAGATTAATATATATATATATAATTATATATTTTACTTTTTTTCATTCTAAACAACAATTAAATGGATTTATTGATCATTCATACGTATGGACTTCTGTATCTAAGGATTGTGTATTATTTTTCATAATTATGAATTATAAATGTTATTATAATACACATATAATGTATATAAATGATATTTATTTCATGTTTTATATTCTGGATATCATGATATAAGTGTAAGAAACAAAGATATAACAAATTAAGGAACATGTAAAAAATTAAGCAAACAATTCCTAGAGTGAATATAAGGACCCACCCTTAAAACATTACATAATCTTGAATTAAATGATTAATTCACATTGAGGATCTTTTCAAGCTTATAGATTCAAAGAATTAGGACATAACTATTACATCTCAAAAGATTGCAAAGTAGACACTTTTACTCAGTTTCCATTTTTCCACAAAATAAAAACTCTTGAAAAAATGAATCATGTCTAGTTCAATGTTTTATACAACATTAATTTTCCTTGATCCCACCCTTGACCCTATTCATCTTTCAGTCATGTGAAAAACATTTCAAAACTTGGGATGAGCATAAAAAGCTCAGTAAGGGTTATAAAACAACGAATGAAAACATTAGTTCATCATGACATAAATAACACAATTTCTTTAACATACTCAAGAAATTACAAGATTTATGATTAACACATATAAAACATAATTAATAAATTTAACTTATGGAATCCATATCATACTTACATTGTAGCTCTCACAGCTACGTAGGGAGTTACATTTAGAAACCCAACACAGTATATTCCCTAAATATCTAAGGAGAAACATTCACGTTTACCTCTGTCATGTTACCCAATGCATTGGAGAGATATCTCAAGCTCACCTACCATATTTTTATCATTTAACAACCCGTATACGTAAACAATCCCCAAGAACAATAGCATATACATAACTTATAAAATAAACACAGAGGAAAGATAAAATTTCCGCATTCTAGTAACAATATATCATTTAAGTATATTGAAATAAAAAATACATTATCAAAACCATATTAAATACCATAATAAATAAAAGAGTATATGGAATTTATCTTCCTTTTAAAAACATTACGGCTTATTGAGGAATCCAAAGATAAAATAATACTCGTAGCGGCGGAAAAGGTCGTTGTCACTGCTTATGTTAAAAAGAAACATTGTTTTTTCTCATTTGGTAAAATTACACATAGGAAAATATTCCCTTTGAATGAAATGAAAATTCAATGGTATTTATACAATGTGTAAAAGAAATTAAATAATAAAACAAAACATGCCTCAATGAAAGGAGATTGAGATGAAGTCCCATACCTCATGTCCGATTTGACCCGATCATTCTTTAATCTCTTGAATAATAAAATATATTAATTTATACTTACATAAGATTATTTTTCAAGTTTATTATTCCATTTATATCACTTATTATGATGTTATATACATTATGAAATCATTTATGTTATTAACGGTTGTTTCGTCGATATTTGGTACTTGAGTAAAAATGAACACCTTATAATTAAAAGTTTTCCATGTGGTCAAACAACCATTATCTTTAGAATGATATTAATGATGTAGATATCATATATATAATATATCTCCAGGATATACATGTATTTATATTTGTACATAACATTTGGATGTATGAAATGAAATGCTCTGTTCTTGGGAACGGTAAGTCGTACGTACACATGAATGAAAGTTTCAATTACATTTCGTATTTTAATGGAATGAAAACATATTGATATATATTATTATTATAATTACAGTATAATATATTAAATAATATAATTAACTCCAACCTTTATACATCCCACATAAGACATTAACGAGTCATATCACTTTGAGGGGACAATAGTGCGCACTTTCTAAAATGAAACTACCGACTATTGAAACCATAAAGGTATATTATATATGAAAAATATTGAAGCATAAAGAAAACATAAACATAATATATAACATATATAAATACATTTAAATCATAATGGCCACCCTGATAGGTGTTAGGATATAATTTAATAATCATCATTTCGTGAGGTGTTAGTTTTCCAGCCACAGAAACATTATGTTCTTTACCAATTAGATGGAGGTTTTTGTAAGTGTAATACTAATACTTATCATAAAAAAATCATAATATATTGAGAATACAGTTTTTGTAATAAAATAAAGGAATAAAATGAGTTTAGGGGGTTGGAGATGTAAAATAAAACAAAATAACTTAAGAGAAGATGGTACCTTTAAATCGGGTAACTCCTTTAGGTTTGACCCAAAAGGGGTTCTTGAAGTGCTTTCTACCTATAGTAAGGATACTAAAATGAATAGAGGGATATTGTAAGGTTATTGGAGAATAGGTTGCATGAGACAAAGGTATGATTAGTCTGATAAATGGGTTAGAAGTGAGGTCTTTTTATAAGGGAGAGGAGGGACTCTTTAGGAATGTTTGAAAAAATTATTTCATTATAACCTCATCTTTTGTTTAAAAAGGTCAACTATTTGGTAAAATCAAAATTAAGATGACTCATGGTAGAAATAAAATCATCAAATAATAATTGGACAGGTTTTGGATATTGTTTTAATATTTATAATCTTAGTTATTTAAATCATTTATTAAAGAGGTAAATATTGCATCATCATTTTGTCATAAAAATTTAAATATATTTGATGTCAAAAAATTATAAAAAAGTAACCATGATGTACAAAAGATTTTTACATTTCCGAAGAATATTTATAGTTGAAATGATTACTTATATAACCCCATTTAACAATTTATTTACTAAAATATATTTGTTTATGTCATTTTTGTCATTACTTTAAATTAATTAATATAAAGTGTCATTATTACTCTCATGTGGCTCAATGGGGTCCCAAAATAAACTCAAGGATGACCAAGGTCATATATGTATCAGTCAAAAATAATAGAAATCATTTTCGGGTAATTTAATATTATTATTATATTATATTTTACCCATATTTATTATATTTTTCTTTTATTAGTGGTAAATAAAATATTTACTGAAGTAAATATTTAAAATGCCTAAAAATAAAAGTTACCTATTTACACAATTTGTACATGTTGATTCCAAATATGGAACCAATATTTCTTAATTCAAAAAACAGAAGTGGCATATATTAATTTAAAAGTAATTCCTACTGTCAAAACAAAAAATGTGTTTTTAAGAAATAATAACTATCAAAAGACTGACACTTGTAAATGTGATATTTCAAAGTGAAATTAATTCCAATGTCCAGAATTGGATTAACTAGTAAAAATATATTTTAATTAGACTTTAGAACCAGTTAAAAATATAATCTACCCATATGAATAAGTTATATTAAAAGGCCCTTTTGAATTAAAATACAGTAATATTCCCTATTCATTAAAAAAATGTACTTAATTAGAAAAATACCAAAAATTTACCCAATGTATATTTTGATGTCCCGAATATAAAGAAGAATTTTATTTTGTAAAATATATGATATAAAAATGACCAAAACTAGATTTGAAGAGGGTTCTCCATCAAAATGGAGGTAAATCGACCATTTAATGTATATTAGAGTATTTATGGTTAGATTCATTTACATTTTAAGCCTCTAAGTTTTATTAGATAAATGTAATAACATTTTACAAAAATGTAAAATAAAAATGTAGTTAGTTATATTAATTACCTCAGATACAATTTCTAGGCATTAACTACCATTTAAAATAATAATAATATATTATTATTGTGCAAGTTGAGATTTCAAAGAAACTTGCTATTGCGTATTGGGTATTCTATCGAACATAGCATCCCCTTTAAAGTTAAATTAATATTTAATTCACAACTATTAATAAACATTCAAATATATTAATATTTTTTTAATTTGGATATTGCATCCTTCTCCCCTTTTGGGAATTGCGTCCTCGAAATTTTTATTCACTTATCAAATAAGTGGGGGTATTTATTCATCATAAAATTTTTAGACTCTCACACTGGCTCTTCAACCATATAGTTTTTTCCAAAAAAAAACATTACCTGAGAAATTACCTTATTCTGCAACACATTCTCTCTACGGTCATGAATCTGGACTGGTTGTTCCTCATAAGAGATATTCTCTTCCAACTAAACTACCGCGGGGCTCAAAACATGATATGGATCTCGCATATACTTTCTCAACATTGAAACATGAAAAACATTGTGTACCTGAGATTAACATGGATGTAATTCCACTCTATACGCAATTGTTCCAACTTTTTCTGGGATTTCATAAGGTCCAATGAACCTCAGACTCAACATTCCCTTCTAACCAAAACGCATCACACTTTTCCATGGAAAACATTGAGACAGACATGATCACCTACCTCGAAAGATAGATCCTTCCTCTGGTTATCCGCATAGCTTTTTTGTCTTCTCTGAGATGTTCTCATTTTTTCTGAATCAAATGAACTTTGTATACAATCTCTTCTACCAATTCTGGTCCCATCATCTTTCATTCACCTACTTCATACCAAAAAGTGGAAGTTCGACAATGATTTCCAAATAATCCCTCAAATGGATCCATATGTATAATGGAATGAACACTGTTAATATATTAAAATTCACCCAATGAAATATGTTGGCCCCAAATTCCATGGAAATATAGTGATCAATCTTGTAGCATATCAGTCAAGGTCATAATTTTTTGTTATGACTCCCCATCTGATTGTGGATGAAATGTTGTACCACAATTCAATTTAGTACCCATTGACTTCTGAAGTCATTTCCAACTATTAGAAGTAAAATGGGGATCATTATCAGATACAATGGAGAGGGGAACACCGTGCAACCTAACTATCTCTTTAACATACAACTGAGTATGTTGATCTAGAGACAAAGTATCATGAATAGGATGGAAATGAGCCAATTTTGTCAATCTATCAACAACAAACAAGATTACATTGTTACCTCTAGATGTATTTCATAATCCCACAATGAAGCCCGTGGATATATTTTCCCATTTCCACTCTAGCACCGGTAAAGACTGAAGAATCCCTTTTGGTAACTAACACTCTTCTTTACCCTACTGACAAGTCAAACACTTCACAACAAAATTAGCGATATATCTTTTTATTCCATCCCACCAGTAATACCCCTAATGATCTTTGTACATCTTAGTACTGCCAGGATAAACTGAAAACAGTGAACTATGAGCTTCACATAACAACTCATTCATCAAATATGAATCATAAGGCACACATAATCATTTCCCTAACCTCAGAACACAATCATTATCAATGTTAAATTCATAAAACTTACACTTATAAACGTACTCTAACTTTTTTTGTAACTCATGTTCCTATTTCTGGGCTCGCATTCTTTTGTCTAGTAGAAATGATTCCACTGACACCTAAAACAAAACAGAAAAATTTCCTACACAAATAACTTCTATGCCAATGTTCATCATATAAAAAACCAAAGGATCTCATTCCAAACGTAGAATATATAACAAAGATTTAATTTTTCGACTGAAAGCATGAGCCACCTTATTTGCCTTTCCTGGATGGTAATGGATCGTGCAATCATAATCCTTGATTAATTACAACCATATCCTCTGTCTCATTTCAAATTCTTTATAATTGAATCAATAATTCAATATTTTTTGGTCAGTATATATTTCACATTTCACTCCATACAAATGATGTCTCCAAATTATTAAATAAAAAACAACAACAGATATTTCCAAATCATGTGTAGGGTAATTTAACTCATGAGGATTCAACTGACGTGATGCATAAACAATTACCTAATCATTCTGCATAAGGACACAAACATGTCCTTTCAACGAATCATCATTGTAAATAACAAACTCACCATTTCTGGAAGGATGTTTAAAAATTGGAGCATTCACCAATATTCTTTTCAGTTCGTGAAAATAATCATCACATTATTTTGTCCAGATGAACCTATAACATTTTCGATTTAACAATGTCATTGGACAAGATAACCTTGAAAAATTTTAAACAAACCTTCGGTAATGACCTGCCAATCGAAGAAAACTACCGATCTCATTTATATTTGTGGGTCTTTTCCATTCTTCAACAACTTTTGTTTATCGATGGATCAAAAGTTGTTCCATTTTTATATATAATGAGACAACGGAAAGAAATTTTTTGTACCCAAAACTCACACTTACTAAATTTTCTATACAGTTTATTTTATTTTAATGTTTTCTATACAACCCTTAAATGACATTCATGTTCTTGTTTACTTTTGGAGGAAACCAAAATATCATTAATTAAAAAAACCACAAACTTATCCATGAACTCCTGGAAAATTGTATTCATAAGTTCAATGAATACAGAAGGTCCATTGGTTAACCCAAAAATCATAAATACAAATTCATAATGGCAATATCTAGTACCAAACACGGTTTTCGGAATGTCGTCTTCCTTTACATTCAACTAATGGTACCCATAACATAGATCAATCTTTGAAAAATACTGAGCTCCCTGGAGCTGATCAAACAAATCATCAATATGAGGAAAAGGATACTTGTTCTTACTAGTGATGTTATTCAATTCACTAAAATCAATACAAAGTCTCATTGAACCATCTTTTTTTATCAAATAATAAAGGATCACCACATGGTGATGTGGTAGTTCGAATGAATCCTTTATTAAATAACTCTTGAAATTGCTTCTTTAACTCTAAAAGTTTAATTTGATCCATTTGATAAGGGGGGTTTGAAATCGGTTAAGCATCAGGAACTAATTCAACCCTATGTTCATCTTCCCGGTCAGGTATTATACCAAGAAACTCATCAAGAAAAACATCAAGGTACTCATTTACCACTGGCACATCATTAATCTCAACAGTTCCTTTATTTTCAACAATATCAGCAAGGTAACATTCATTTACGTCTTTAACTATTTTCTCAGCTTCCGGATATGTTATCAAAAGTATGTTTTCATTCTTGTACACAAACTGAAAATCCTTCTACAAAGAAACATCTTTAGCCTTGAATTCAATCTTATAATGATAAATATAAATCCATTCCATACCCAAAATAACATAAAACTATACTATAAGAAAAATAATAAGGTTTGCGGGTATATTCTTTCTGCACACAAGGACAAGAAGGTTTCTACGTTTTCTTTTTGTCTCAATTTTTCCATCATGTGTTTTTATCATATGTTCTGCATTCATATCATGATATGGAGTTCCAAATTTTCTAGAAAAATTCTCTGAAATTAATGAGTTTGTAGACCATGAATCAAACAACAAATTGGCATAATATGAAAAATCAAATTGTGTACCTAATACTACTTCAGTTGATGGACCAACATCAGCTGAAGTTGTTGCAAAATATTTCACCACCCCTTTCCTCTTTACTCTGGCTTCTTTCCCTTAATTGAGATCATCGTTGGACACTCATTTTCATAATGACCCATTTCATTGCATTTAAAACATTTTACAGACTATAAATCATATTTTTTATTACCATTTCCTTGATCTTTTTCAGTGAAATTACGAGCCTTATGTCCCATTTTACCACAATGGTAGCACTTACCAGAATTCAAAATACATTCCCCAAAATTCTTTCTACCAAAATTTTAAGATGTTTTAAACTTATGTTTCTTACCATCAGACTTTTTTGAATAGTTCTTCACCCATCAAATGCCACAATGACCCCTTATTCTATTTTTTTTCAAAGAACATCTGATAATCGGAAAACTCCATTTCCACCTTATCCGCATGATGAACAAGTTTTTCATAATTTTTTAACTCACAAGAATATAATTCAATTAGATAATTTGTCTTTAATCCTGAATAAAAATGGTTTATTTTACTATCTAGATGTCATATGAAATTCGGAGCATACCTTGCGAGTCGAGTGAATTTTTCTTCATAAGCATCCACTAAGTCATCCTCTTGTCTCAATTCTACGAACTATTTTTTCATCCAATGTTGAACCACCTTAGGAAAAGACTTCTCAAGGAACATACCTTTGAATTCATCCCAATTAAGAGCATCAATATCCTCACTATCCCTGATATTTTTCACCATCGAGCACCACTAATCAACATAACCTTCGAAACGATATACAACAAGACTATCATTTTGGGGTTCTGAACACCCCATGACATCAAAACATTTCTCTAGTGCTTCAATCCAACCTTACGATATCACAAGGTCAGATGATCTTCTGAATGATGGGGGTTGTTGCCTCAAGAAATGATCTAATAGTGACATGTTTCTCTGTGGTTGATCTGGCTGATCCTGTGCATGGATACCAACACCATTTATATCCTGAGTCAATTGTTCCATCACTGTTACAAACTGTTCAGTTCCAATTCTGACAGTCTCAGGTTTCTGATTTGGAAGTTTGTCTTCCTCCTGATGTCGTCACAACAGAGCTTCATTGTTTCCACTATGAAAGACCATTCTGAACATAGAAATATCTTTAGAAAAGAATTATGGTAATCTATAAATTCTATATCATTTCAATATTAACATAAATTAATTTATGTACATTAATTTAACAATATTTGAACACCTAAAGTTGTCTAAAACGACCTTTGATACCCAATATATGCACCCAACCTTAAAACATTACATAATCATGAATTAACTAAATAATTCACATTGGGGATCTTTTCAGGTTTCGTGTTTTAGATAATCAGGACATAGCTATTACATATCCAAAGATTACAAATTAGACACTTCTACTGAATTTCCATTTTTTCACAAAATAAAAACTCTTGAAAAACAGTGTCATGTCTAGTTCAATGTTTAAGACATCAAGGCTTTTCCTTGATCCCATCCTTGACCCTATTCATCTTTAAGTCCTGTGAAAAAAAATTCAATACATGGGATGAGCATAAAAAACTCAGTAAGGGTTATATAAAAAAGAATGAAAATATTAGTTCATTATTACATACATAACATATACCATTTAACATACCTCATGAAATCATAATATTTATTATTAAGACATAGAAAACATAATTCATAATGGTAACTTGTGGAATCCATATCATACTTACATTGTAGTTATCACATGTACATAGAGAGTTACATTTTGAGTACCCATCACAGTATATTTCCTAAATCTATTAGGAGAAAAATTCAATTTTACCTCCATCATGTTACCTAATGCATTGGAGATCTATCCCGGGATCACCGCCCTTGGTTTATCACGGAACCACTTGTATACATAAACAATGCCCAAAAACCATTAGAATTTCATAACTTATAATGTAAACATAAAGAAAATATAACATTTACAAATTCTAATAATAATATATCATTTAAATATATTAACATAACACTTCCTTTATCAAAAAAATATTCAATTCCAAAATACAAGAAAGAGTATATGGTATTTATTTTCTTTTTAAAACATTATGGCTTGTTAAGGAATCCAAAGATCAAATAATACTCGCAGTGAAGGAAAATGACGCTGTCACCGCTTACATTAAAAATAATTTTTTTTTTTAATTTAGAAAAATGACTCATAGGAAAATATTCCCTTTGAATGAAATGTAAATTAAATGTTTTTTATACACCATATAAAAGATAGTTGAGAATATAACAAAATATTTCTCAATGAAATGAGTTTGAGATGATGTCTTTTACCTAGTGTTCGACATGACCCGATCATTCTTTGATCTCTTGAATAATAAACTAAAGTTAATTTCAACATTCTTAAGAACCATTTCATGTTTATTATTCCTTTTATATGACTTGTTACCATGTTATAAACATTAAGTAATCATTTAAGTTATTAACAGTTGTTTCGTCAATATTTGGTACTTGAGTAAAAATAAACAACTTATAATTACATGTTCTCCATGTGGTCAAATATCCATTTTCATCAGAATGATATTGATTATGTAGATATCATATATATCATATATATCCAGTATATACATGTATTTATATTAGTACATAACATTTGAAGGTAAAAAATGAAATGCTCCGTTAATGGAGACGGTAAGCCGTACGTACACATAAATGCTACTTTCATTTACATTTCGTATTTTAATGGAATGAAAACATAATGATAAATATGTATATTATAATTCAAGTATAATATCTTAAATAATATCATTAAATCCATCCTTTATACATCCCACAAAAGGCATTAATGAGTCATATCACTTTGAGGGGGCGGTAGTGCACACTTCTTAAAATAAAACTATCGCGTTTACCCACTATGGAAACCATAATGTTATGTTATAAATGAAAAATAATGAAGAATAAAGAAAATATAAACATAATATATATCATATATAAATACATTGTCATAATAATGGCCACCATGAGAGGCAGTAGGAGATAATTGAACAAACATCGTTTCATGAGACGTTAGTTTTCCATCCAGAGAGACATTATGTTCATTATCCATTAGAAGGAGGTGTTTGTAAATTAATTTCTAATACATCTCATAAAAACATTCTAGTATATTTAGGATACTAGTTCTGTTATAAAATAAAGTAACCAATAGAGTTTAGGGGGTTGGATAAGAAAAATAAAACAAAATAACTTAAGAGAAGATGTTACCTTTAAATCGGGTAACTTCCTTTCGTTTAAACCAAAAGGGTTTCAGGAAGTGCTTTATGCCTAATTTACTGCTTCTAGGACTAGAGAGGGATCATGGGAGATTATTTGAGTATAGGTTACACACTCTAGAGGCATGAGAATTATGAGAAATGTGTTAGAAGTGAGGGGTTTTTATAAGGGAGAGGAGGGTCTCATTAAGAATGTTTGAAACATTTATTTTATTATAACCTCGTATTTAGTTTCAAAAGATAAAATATTTGTTACAATAACATTTTAGATGAATAATGGTTGAAATAAAATCATCCAATAATAATTGGATAGGTTTTTGATGTTTTTTTAATATTTATAATCTTATTTAATTAAACCATTTATTAATGTGCTAAATATTGCATCATTATTATGTCACAAATAATTTATTTTATTTGATGTCCAAAAAAAACCAATACCATGATGTAGTAAATCGTTTTATCTTTCCAAAGAATATGTATAGTCTAAAAGATAACTTTTATAACCTCATGTAAAAATTGATTTACTAAAAGATATTGGTTTATGTCATTTTTGTCTTTAATTTAAATTAATTAATATAATGTGTCATTATTACTCCCATGTGGCTCCATGGGGTCCCAAATTCAACCCAAGGAAGGGATGCCCATGGTTGGATATGTATCATCCAATATGATTAGGAAACATGTTATGGTGATTTAATATTATTATAATTTTATATTTTAACCTTATTTACTATATTTACCATTTATTCATGGTAAATAAAATATTTACTGAAATAAATACTTTAAATGTATAATAATAAAATTTACCTATATACACAATTTGGACAGACTGATTCCAAATATGGATTCCAATTTTCTAGATTCAAAACAAAAAAGTTGAAAAAATTAATTTAAAATTAATTCCCATTGTCAAAACAAAAAGCTTGTTTTTGAGAAATAATAACTATCAAAAGATTGACACTTCTTTATTTCCAATTTCAATGTGAAATTATTTCCGATGTCCAAAATTAGATTATATAGTAATAATATATTATAATTAAACAATATAAACAATTAAAAATATAACATAACCATAAAAATAAATTAGATTAAAATACACTTTTGAAATAAAATACAAAATTTTTCCCTATTCATTAAAAATGAACCTTATTAGAAAAATACCAAAAATTTACCCAAAGTAAATTTTGATGTCCCAAATGTAGAGAAGTATTTTATTTTTTCAAATAGAACATATAAAAATTACCAAAACTAGCTTTTATGAAGTTTCAATATCAAAAGGCTGTAAATCGACCTTTTAAAGAATATTAGAGTATTTATGCTTAGATTCATTAACATTTTAATCCTCTAACTTTTATTAGATAAATTTCAAAATATTTTACAAACATGTATAATCATATTGGTGGTTAGTTCCATTCATTCATGTCGATACAATGGCTAGGTGTTAACTCCCCTTTAAAATAATAATATTATATTATTAGTGTGAAACATAATATATTAATGAAACCCGCTATTGCATATTGGGTATGCGATCGAACATAGAATCCCTTATAAATTAAAATTAATATTTAATTATAAAATATTAATTAACATTGAAATGTATTATTATTTATTTACTTGGGATGTTACAGTGAAACCTTTACCTATGATGGTTAACAAGAGGTTACTATAAGGTCATAATGAAACCATATATGGTATTACATAAAAAATATTATGGTTCTATTAATTATTTACAATAAATTTATATTTATTATACAAGTGGTTTGAAGGATCGCGATGATAGTCAAGACAAAACATAAGGGGATATCTTCTCACATTTTATTTTCATGAGATAAGTGCTATGTAAGACACTCTTTCTATTTTTGTGGTGTACGTACAACCCCTGATTTCATTCTATTTATATTATACATAAATTTACGGGTATTTAAATATTCATTTTATGATATTTCATGCATCGATTATATGATTCAAAATTTACTAAATCGCTAAAATAGATTTGACTCAATTTTGCTTTGTTGAGACTCATGTTTTGTTATTATCTAAAACAGTACTGCAAAAATCATTTTTTACGGCGGTTATTTTATATTTAGTACGTCGTATTTTAAACAAAATTATTATATGAGACATTATAAACATTGTTTTTTATGTCAGTTATTCTACAACTGACGTAAAAAAACACAAATCCGCACCGTTTTTCACATCGATTGATTAAAACCCGACGTGGAAAATGCTTTGGAGTCGTGGTTTATTACATCAGTTATTTAATAACTGACATGTTATAGATCCTTTCACATTGGTTATTATATAACTGACGTCATAAATTACTCCTCCGAAGCATTTATCACGTCGGTTGTTTTTATACCCAACGTGATAAACTTTTCAGCCAAGCGGTTTCCAACATCAGGTATATAATACCAGGCGTGAAAAAATATCTACGACGTCGGATATTTTATAACCAACGTAAAAAACAATCCATTTCCATGTATTAATTTGGTTATGAAATAAAAAACGTAAAAACCATTTCCCATGAATTTATTATGTCGGATTCCAAATAACCGATATTAAAACTAATCCCAATGCATTTTTTACATGAGTTTTGAAATAACCAACGTAAAAAAATTGAAATAAAACTGATCAACCACTTCTATGCCAAGCCTAAATAACTAAAACAGACCAAAAGGATACCAAAAACATACCAATAACATACCAACCCCCCCCCCCCCACCACCACACTAAACAGCCCCCACCACCAATCAACCACTACTACGCCCTGCCAAAAGACATGAAACAGACCAAAAAATACTAAAAACAGACCAAACCCCGATCAAAAATAGACCAGAACCCCCCCCCCCCCACCGTATAACCCCCACCACACCTGTGGACACCCACCCCACTGGACACCCCCAGACCTAAAATAGACCAAAACCCGACCAGACCCCACCCCCCCTGGACAACCCCCCACACCCATGGACAACCCCCGCCCTCCTACACACCCCCACACCATTGGACTAACCCCACCCCCTGGATAGCCCCCACAACCCTGGACAACCCCCACCCTCTGGAAAAAACACCCACACCCCTAGACAACCCTCCCTCACCCCTAACCCCCCCCCCCCACCCACACCGTTGGACTGCCCCACACCCCCGGGACATCCCCCACACCCATGGACAACCACCCAACCTCCTAGAAACCCCCACCCTTAGACATCCCTGACCACACCCCTAGACACCCCCCACACCCACGGACTATCCCCCACCCCCGGAGATAACCCCCCATACCCAAGGACAACCCCCATCCTCCTGGACACCCCCACCCCCTGGAAAGCACTACCACACCCCTAGAAAACCCTACCACACCACTAGAACCCCCCCCCCCCCACACACACACACACCACCCTCCTGGACACCCCCTCCCCACTGGAATTCCTTCCCACACCCCTAGAACCCCCTACTGGACTACCCCCACACCCCAGGACTCCCCGACTCGCCTGGACATCCCTCCCACCCTCCTAGACACCCTACCACCCCACTAGAAAGCTCCCACCACACCCCTGGAAACCCCCACACCTCACTAGAAACCCCATGCCAAAAATAGACCAAAAGTAGACCAAAACTAGACCAAAACTAGACCAGAATCCCCCCCCCCTCTGGACAGCCTCCACCACACCCCTAGACACCCCACCCCCCTAGAATGCCCCCTGGACACCCCCCCCCCCTCTAGACAGCCCCCACCACACCCCTAGACACCCCACCCCCCTTGAATGCCCCCTAGAAATCCCCCCCCCCCACCCATGGATAACCCCCACCCTCCGGGACACCACCTACCCCCTGGAAAACATTCGTGCACCCCTGTACAACCCTCCCACATGCCTAGAACCCCCACCCTCCGGGACACCCCACCCCAATAGACAACAATCCCCTGGAAATCCCTCCCACAACCCTAGAACCCCCCCCCCCCCCCAACCAACTGGTCTTCCCCCACACCCCTGGACCCCCCCTAAACATCCGCCACTTTCCTGGACATCCCTCTCACCCTCCTGGACACCCTCCCAACCTCCCACTGGATAACCCCCAACATACCCTTGGACACCCCAGACCCAAAATAGACCAAAACCAACCAAAACAAACCAGACCCCCCCCCACCACCACCACACTGGACTTCCCCAACAACTCCCTTGGACAGCCCCCCCTGGACAGCCCCCACCCCCAGGACATCCCCCCACCCCTAGACAACAACACCCACCATCCTAGAAACCCCCACCCCTGGACATGACTGCCACACCCCTGGAAAGCCATCCCGGACCTCTAGAAACCCCTCTCCCCCACCCTCCTGAACACCCCCACCACACTGGACAACACTACCATGGACAGCCCTCCCACACCCCTAAAACCCCCCACCTCACCCCACTGGACTGCCCCCAACACCCCTACACACCCCTGGACATCCCCCCACTTGCCTGGACATCCCTCCCACCCTTATTGACACACTCCCAGCCTCCCACCCCACTGGAAAACCCCCCACCACACCCATGGACACCCCCCCGAAACTCATTGGACACCCCCAGACCAAAACCCGACCAAAACCAGACTAGAACCCACCCCACAGGACAGCCCCCACCACACCCCTGGACACCCCACACCCCTGGACTACCCCCCATCCCTTGGAAAGCCCCTGGATAGATAGTGTTTGAAGAGGAGGAACCGCCATTCCTTGGGGGGATGAACGCTGCTGGAAGGTACTCATCATTCTCACATGTGAAGATTGAGCTCTCAAAATGTTTCACCAATGCTTTCTTCCCATGTAAACATCATTTATTCTATCACATTAATTCCTGTGTAACCAGGGGAAACACTATAATGTGTGAATAAAATACCTTGATCTTGGTAGAGGAAATCTCCCAGATCTTGCGGGACTGGAAATGATGCTCCCAATGCTTCCCATGAGACTCTTGAAATGACGTTAAAAAAAGCCCGGTGGTGGGAAGAGTGCGCCGGTTCAGTTGGTGGAGAGGGGTGTGTAGAAGACGACTGCGATGATCCAAAATATACCCAACAAGTACATGTAAGTGACTATTTTGTTTCCCAAATTAGATGATTGAACAAATATAGGGTTTTTTGTGTTTTTTCTTAGTGACAGACGTGATAGGCTGGTAATGTTCCTGGGATAACATTACCCGGAGGGGACCAAAAAACACAGAAACAATACTATATTTGTTCAAGCATCTAATTTAGGAAACTAAACAGTCTCTTTTGTGAACTATTTTGGTATATTTTGGATCATCATATTCGTCTTCTCCACCTCCCTTTCCACCAACTGAACTGGAGCCCTCTTCCCATCATCAGGATTTTTGGTAATGTCATTTCAGGCATCTCATGGGAAGCCTTAGGAGCATCATTTCCATTCCCACAAAATCCGGGAGATTGCCACCACCAAGATCTAGGAATTTTAGTCAAACATGACAACATTTCCCCTAGTTATACATGCATCGATGTGATAGAAGGAATGATGTTTACAGCAGAAAAAAGAATTGGTGAAACATTTTGATAGCTCAAGCTTCGCATTTGAGAGTGATGAGTACCTTCTAGTGGCGTTCAACCCCCTGAGGGATTGCATCACCACCTCTCCCACCCCATGGACATCCCCCCATCCCCATGGACACCCTGGACACCTTGGACACGACCCACCCCACTAGAAATCCCTCCTATAACCCTGGAAACCCCCCTCAACCCACAAGACACCCCCACACCTCTAGAAACCCCCTGGACAGCCCCTCACTCCCCTGGACAGCCCTCCCACCCTCCTAGAAATGCCTCCACCACCTTGGGCTGCCCCCTCCCCCGCCCCCCCACTCTCATGGACACCCAGGACACCCCCACCCCACCGGACATCCCTCCCACACCCCAGGATACCCCCACCCCACTGGACACCCCCCCACACCATTGGAACCCCTCCCCCAAACCCGAATCTATACCAAAAAACCCATCATAAGTAGACAAAAACAAAAAGTAAAGAAAAATTAGACATTCAGATATATAAACTTTAAAACATACAATGTCAACTTAAAAAATATAAATCCATCCTAAATGAATACCAAATACACAATTACAATGAAAATATTCAAAATTACATTTTACACTACAAACAACTAAAATTCAATCAAACCTGTAAAATAAATTTACCATTACACTTGATAGTGTTTGACGTCTTGAGAAATATAGGGTTGAGGGTCATCAAATAGCTACAAATTAAATGTATAGTAGTTAACGTGTATAATGAATAAATAAAAATAAATATTATGGAAAAGATTAAAATATATCTTACTAGGTCAAAGTTCACAACTATTCTAGTTGTTATTATTTCATACATAAAACATAACATATAATATCTTCATTTGATGACGCCTAGTTGTTCATGATAATTATATTTGAATGAGTGTAAATTAAATATATTATTTTTATGTAATAAATCAAAAACTACAAATTATGAATGGATATTTACCTTTACATTTACATATTTGATCATCAAACTACTTTTCTTTGTGTTTTTTCGAAAGCAGACCCATCCCCTGTTAGAAAACAATACGAATGGGATAAATTTTAAATTCATTATAATATAAAATTATTGAGAAATTGAAACATATTTTTCAAATATTTTCTTACAACATTCCTACACATCTCCTTGGATAGAGCATATCCAAAAAAGTGTTTTCCCCCTTGGGAAAAAACCCCTAACATTCCATGATCACTGATAAAATAAAATATAAGGTTAGTGGTTTTTTATGTTAAAAGATAATGAACTATTTGGGAGAGATGTGTTTCATACCTCTCACAAAAGGCATCATCTAACATTGTGTGACTATATTCTGTTTAAGTCATTCAGCAATATAAAGCATTCTTTGTTCCTCATCCAATGAACACAGTTCAGGGGAAATCAAATGTGGGTCTATGAATCTATATACATATGTCCGCTCATTCTTCTCACAAATGTTATAAAGATTCCTAATACAAAACAAACATAATTATACATTTTTAAAAAATATAACACAAGGAAAATTTTTTAAGACTTACATAAAATATATTTGAACCACGTTGATGCCCAACTTATCTCAAGTAACAGGCTCCATGATATCAGTTTTCAAAATCCCTACATTTAGTACACATCCACAAACATGATATTCAATTTGAAACTCATTGTGATCCGCCCAAAAATTTGAATATATTGAAAATCTGTCAATACTACAAGAATCAATATATGATGTCATAACCATTTGTCTTTGTTGCTGTCTATACAATATTTCTTTACCTTTGAAGTATTCTGGTAAAAATAAATAGAAAAAATATTAGTTTTCAAATGATAAACAACTTTAAAAAAATAGAAGATATAACATACATACATCTATGGTAATGAGTCGCTGAAGTCTGTCTGGACAAATTAAAAATATTACTGATACTATGTCTAACTGTCATAACCTCATCTGTAGGTTATAGTACTCGAGCTGATCTATCTATAATATCATGTACAGTGACCCTATGATTCTCTACCTCTAATTGTTGATGACGAACTATATCTCTTATACAATATACCAAAAATTTGTAACTATATGATTTTAAGGATCATCAACATACAACTCGCAATAAGTAGGAAGCTACAGCCGAAGAGTTGGATAAAAAGTGGTGTCTATAGGCTGAGTTGGGGGAGTGGGAGATACTGGAAGACGTGGAGGATAAATAATGGGGTCTGTAGGGGGAGGTGGAGGAGTGGAATCTACATTTTGAAATTGTCTTTTCATGTCTGCTAACATAGACTGTACCGATGCTCTAATATTTTCCTCCATCGTCGCATTAATATTATGAACTTCATACTACAAGGATTCTCTTTTTTTATAAAGACCCTCAACATAAGAAATTGAAGAATGTGGAAACACTTTTCTTACCGATACACCTACCGGAAATCCTCGTTCACGACCAGGATGTTCAGGCATTCCTAATGCTGCAGATAAAATACCTTTCCTCCCAGCAGTAGAAAATACCCAATGTGAGCTCTTCTCCTCAAGGGAATATTGTATTAATAATTTGAATATTTTTTTAATGATTGAAATTATATGAATAAAATATATAACATAAAAAAATAAACAGATATATTACAATTTTCTCAGCTACGAATCTTGAATCTTATGAATGATTTTCCTATTTTTTCCCCATCTGAGACTTGTTCCATTTTTCATGTCTAGATGGAGGGGATAGAGGGGCCACCTCTCTAGATCTATAAGACTCAGCTCTTAGTTCTTGAAATTTCTTCTTCATCATTTTTTCTTCCAATAATGTATACCCTCCTTGAGAAAAACTACGAGGGTATAAATTTTTAGATTGGATCTATTGATGAGATTTCATTGTTTTCAATAAATTAAAAATAAAAAATCATTGAAAAAATATTAATGACAACATTTATATAAGAAATCTTATAAAATTTTACATTTCTAAAAAAATGAATCTTTTCTTCTATATTCAACAAACGGTCTCCATGTGCATTCATCTATGAAAGGATATATTTGAAATGGATTTTCATGAATCTTATGACCAAATATAATATTAGATGAGAGGGTTGATTTGAAATAACTCCATCTCTATGAAACCATCAATAATAATTTCTTCTTGACTCCTCCAGTGTCAGGAATATCAAATGACATCTGATAAAAGAAGAGTTTAAACATGTTATATGTACTAGAAAAATTTAATGAACATGAAAAAAATAGAAAAATATCTTACCAAAATCGTCTCCCACAACTGAGATATTATCACTTTGTCCATACTTCTCCATTCATCATACAAAATTAGTACATTTCTCTTACCCCGAGTTGATACACAACTCATAAAATCTATTGCATTTGGACCTCTAGGAATATCATCCTCATTATTCTCAATGAGTATCCTCTCATCCTACGTACGAGAAAGTGATATGTTTGGTAAACATGTTCACCCACGTTTACCAACTCCAGAACTCTTCGTCATAATGGGAGCACATGAGTAAGTACGGGGAACATCAAGAGGAGCATATGAATGTTCCTCCACAGAGGTATGACCAATTTCATCATATCCAAAATCATGTGGTTGATAAAAGGATTGAACTTTTATTATCCTTAAAATCAAGAAAACAAACATCAGTTCAAAAATATTCAAATTCAAATATTACAATACTAATGTAAATAGAAAATAGAAAATTGTACTAAGTTACGTAATAGTAAAAAAATTTAATATGGTAAGAATGTTAAACAATGGTAAAGATGGTAAAGATGGTAAATATGATAAAGATGGTAAACATGGTAAATATGGTAAACCTTCTAAACATGGTAAACATGATAAAGTAATTTTCATTGAACAAAAATAATAGATATATAATTTATGTAATGGTAAACATGATAAATTAAACTAAACAAAATTAAAATAAAAAAAAACTTATACTTATTTGTTTTAGTACATCTTTTAATAAACAAAAATCATACACTATGAAACATTTAATGAAAATAATAAATGTAAACCAGAAATAAACAAATGTTACCTCTAATTTTTGAAATGTACTAATGAATTGTTTTCCCAAATTCCATCGTCATGATCATTCCTTATAGAACTAACCAGTTCTTTAACATGCTCATCGTTATGTTCTGTTAGTCTTTCCATGGAAGTAGGAATCCCACATAAATCAACATTTTCATCATGTTCATCCTCACCGACATATTGTTTTTCCCTTGTAAAACAACATCCCACAGCATATCCGATTGATCTAATACACAGAAAATTTGTTTTGCATGTTTTACCACTATAAAAGAATCAGATGTGTCTTCAAATCTATTTATATTAACAACTATCATTCCAAATTCATCGTGTCTGACACTATTGTTACAAATAAAACATTTCCAGTTAAAAACAGGAACATTAATTTTAAATTAATCAACCTCCAATATTTCCTCAATCACTCCATAATATGCACTTGATGTAGAAATCTGGTTTTTGTCTTTAGCACTTGAAAAATGAATTGCTTCTGCAAACACCAATACACCACTATTCTAAATTGCACTTTTGTTGTCTAAGTTTTTTATAAAATGTATAGCCATTAATGTCATAACCAGACCATGTTATCACATTTAAACATGGACCACCCACAACCCAATTTAATTTCTCTGATACATCTGATCTACTAAAACCATGAAAAAAATGTTTTTTTGTGCTCACTCAAAATCCACATTTCATTCTTCTTTGGATACCATTGTTTTAACTCATTAATTTTAAATGTGATATACGGTTGTGCACCCGCTATGTTATTCAATATTTATAATTATAACTTGTTCATCTGTTCAGCTGACAATGATTTGAATTTCAAGCCACGAATCCCCTTTCCCTCGTTATTAACTCGTTCATGGAGAGATGGAGGCAAACATAAGTGGTGCGACGAATCCACGTAGCTCGTAAAAAACTATGTAACCTCCTCAGAAATATACTTTTCAATAATGGAGGCTTCATGTCAATATAGATTCTTGACCGACCCCTTCAATATTTTCATATACCTTTCAAAAGGATACATCCAACAAAGATATACAGGCCCACAATGCATTATTTCTTGAACTAGATGAATCCTTAAATGCACTATTATATCAAAATATGTTGGAGGAAAATACATTTACAATTGACAAATTATACAAATTTCATCTATTTAAAAAAATTTCAAAGCATCCACATCAATCACATTATTGTAAATTGAATTGAGAAAAATTACACAACTTCATTATAGTCTTTCTGACACATATGGTAAATATTCTACACAATGCATCTTGTAGAAGTTGTTGCATACTGACAAGAAAATAATGAGAATTCCGACCTATCTTCTTCACATCCTTCAATGAGACACAATTTTTTACATTTGAAGAATAACCGTTATGCACTTTGATATCTTGAAGACACTTAAAAATGATAATTTTCTCCCTCTTGGATATTGTATGACAAGTAGGGGGAAGAAATGATCTTCTTCCATTATGAGTGGGAGCTAACTCAAATGTTTTCCCAATGATAGTAAGTCAAATCATTTATTCAACCCATCTTTTTTATTCCTTTAATATCTAACAATGTTACAATCAAACTATCATAGATATTCTTCTCCACATTCATGACATCAATATTATGTTTAACGTCATGATATCTCCAATATGGTAGCTCAAAAAATATTTACCTTTTCTTCCAAATATGTCTATCATTACCAGATTTCTGTGTCTTTCCCAATGTCACATCAAGGTTTTCCACCCTCTCAAAATAAAGATCATGGGATAATGGTTTTTGGAGCAATATCAAATTCTTTTGAGCCATTGAATTCCTTTTTAAATTTTATATTAGAGTGATCCATATGAAAAAAATTTTAATGACCCATGTACACTATTTTCCTCCCATGATGTAATTGACAATATGAAGTCTGTTGTTGAAAAATTGGACATGCTTTATACCCTTTAAAACTTTATGCAGACAAATTTCCATATGCTATAAAGTCATTTATAGTGAACATAAGCACTGCATGATGTTGAAAATATTCCATTTTATTAGAATCATACACCATAATACCATCCTCTCATAAAAGATTCAAATCATCAATTAATGGTGACAAGAAAACATCAATATCATTACCAGGTTTCTTCATACCAGAGATCATTATACTCAACATGACATATTTCCACTTCATACAAACTTCAAGAGAGAGGTTTTAAATTACCTATAAAACAGGCCATGAACTATGTGGGCTACTGAGGGTTCGGTATGCATTCATTCTATCTATGCACAACCTTAGTCTGTGATTTCTAATTTCATTTCCAAATGTAGGATACTCCTCATCAATTTTCTTCCATTGTGGAAAATCAGTTGGATTACATACTTTTCAATCACATATCCTCTCATCAGTATGATATATTATCCTTTTTGCATCATGTGAAATAGAAAATAATCTTTTGAAATGATGAATTATAGGAAGATGCCAAAATACCTTTGAAGGGATCATTGTAATCTCTATATCAGCCTATGATTATTTTTTTACTTTATACCATGATGTCCCACATTTAAGACACTCTGACAGAAATTCATATTCCTTCCTATATGTCATACAGTCATTCAGACATGCATGTATTTTCTTGTATCCCAAAACCATCAGGAATAATATTTTCTTGGACTTATAATGTGAATCTGGAAGATCTTTATCTTTTGGAAGAATGTGTTTCATCAATTGTAGCAGCTCTGTAAATCTTATGTCACTCCATCCATGTTTCGCCTTCTGGTTAATCAATCTTAACACCATCGAAAAAATTGTAAAATCTATACAACCAAGATCCAACAGGTTTTCAGCATCACCCTATAGACGTGAAATATTCGGTTCTATCTCAATTTGTTCTTCTGCAATATTGCTAATAGTTTCATCAATTCCATCAGAGTTACCATCTTGTAAATCATCATCATCAGTAGATCTGAAATTCTGTCCAGTTTCACAGTCCCAAATCCAAGGGCTATAACTCATGTTAAAACCATGACAAATCAGATGATCTTTTATCTCTATACTTTTCAACTTCACCATATTCAAACATTTCAGGCATGGATAGAAAAAAATTCACTACATGGAACATTTTTTTTAGCAAATTCCAAAAGGCCTCAACACCTTGCTCTTATTCATTACTCATTCGATGTACCGTAATCGAACATCGACTAATTATTTCCTATACAAAATTTCAAAATTATACATATTTTTAAGATAAGACGAATATATGTTTATATGAAAAATATCATAATTTCAATGTCAAACATTTTTTAAATATAAAACAAATATATTCCTATTTAAAAAAATATGCTTGAAAATGATTTTAAAAAGAGAATATACTTAGATATAATAGTTCTAAATTAATTTTGGATCCTTTCATCTTGAGGATCACAAAGAATACATCTCGGTGCAACTAGATACCAAATTCACCCTTCCGTAAAAAATTAATATGAAGTATAAATATTAAAATATATATACATTCACTACTGAAAATTACACAGATCCTAACGATTCGAAACCTCTGGATACCCCCCCCCACCCCTCGGGACATCCCCCCACCCCCCCCCCCCCCCCCAGGACACCACCTCCACCCCCTTGGACACCACCCCCACCCCTGGACACCCCTACCCATTGGAAAACTCCCCCACCCCCTTGGACACCACCCCATCCGCCTTGGATACCACCCCCACCCCCTTGGACACCCCCTTGAACACCATCACCCCCTTAGACAGGCCCACCCCCTGGACACCACCCCCACCCCCTGGACACCACCACCCCCCATTTGGAGAGCCCCCCCACCCCTCTGGACAGCCCCCACCCCCTGGACAACCCCCACCCCTCTAGATAGCCCCCATCCCCTTGAATACCTCCACCCCTCCTGGACACCACCCCCACCAACTACACCCTTGGACACATACCTAGACACCCCCAACCCCCTAGGCACCCCCTCCCCCTTGGACAAAACTCCAACCCCTGGACACCACCACCCCTTAGATAGTCCCCCCAACCCCTCTGCACAGCCCCCACCCCTAGACAGCCCCCACCCCCTTGGACACCACCACCCCTCCAAATAACCATAGAACACATATATTACTGTAAAACCATCAATTTAAAAATGTCCAAACATCCCTAATAATTTATGGAATGAAGGATAAGAAGAAGTGGACGAAGAAGAAAAAAAGGAAAAAAGAAGAGATGAAGATGAACATGGAATAAGTAACATATTTAAGGAAATCAAATTTTAATAGAAGGAACAAATAAAAAACCATAGAAGAGGGAATTACATGGAATCCAAGAAAACCATGGGGCTCCAATGGCTGATAGAATATTGGGTAAAATGTAGTAAACCTGAGAATCAAATGAAATTTAAAATAAAAACTCAGATGGAGAAAATCACAGTGTACAGACTATCATCATGGCACAATGGGGTCAGTATAACTGTATCTTTGAAAACCACGACATGGTCTCCCTCATAACCCATAATTTTCTCATATTCAGTGACTGGTCAAAATATATATATCCAAATAGAATCGTATTGCAACACCCCTCATCTTTTGTTAATGGTTGAATCCCTAAAAATCATAGTGGAAACCTCAAGCTCCTTAAATATCCGCAAATGTACCCCATATTCAATTTTAATGAAATCCTCGCTAAATCATAGCACAACACTGACCACCATGATGGAACTACCATATATTAAAAAACACTAATAAATTATAGCCAAATATCGATGGTACAATACAATCATCGTGTCATAATCTCACAAACCACAATGCAATAGTCAATCCCAAATGAAACTTATCCCCCACCACTTTGGACACCCTCAGGACAGCACCACCCCCTGGAAATCCCCACACCACTTGGAAACCACCTCCCACCCCCATGGGCACCCCCTGGACACCCCCCCCCTGGATAGCCCTGCACCCCTCTGGACAGCCCCCACCTCCTGGACAGCCCCCACCCCTCTAAACAGCCACCCACCCCCTTGGACACCCCAAACCCACCTGGACACCACCCATATCCCCTACCTTGTTGGACACCCCCTTAGACACCCTCCAGCCCTCTCGACCACCCCCCGGACAACCCCCAACCTTTTTAGACATCCCCACCCCCTTGCAACCCCCCCCCCCCCACCCCCATGGATAACCCCCCCACCCCCTTCAACAACCCACCCCCACCCCCTTGGACCCCCCCCCCCCCACCCCAGGACTACCTCTCCCCCACCACCATGGACACCTCCCAACCCTCTGGATAGCCCCTCGAACCCTCTGGACAGTCCCCACCCCCATTGGACAGCCACTGCACCCCCCACGGACACCACCCCAACCCCTTTGACATCCCCCACACCCCCTTGGACACCCCTAACCCCCTTGGACAGCCCTATCAACCCTTGGAAACCACCCCCACCCCCTTTGACACCCCCTGAACACCCCCACCAAATTTCTAGTCCCCCACCCCCTTGGAATCTCCATATATGCAGACACACACATGATAGAACAAGAAAACATAAACTTTTCTGATATCACTTCTGTAGATTTATTTTACCAGAAAATAATTTAGAATAGTATAGATGAACACTATGAAACTTACCATGATAGCTAGAACAAAGAAAAATATAATCTCCAAAAATTAGTTTTGGGCATCACAAAAAATAAAATCTGAAAAGGAGTCGTGTGAGGCTTACTTGAGTGTTGTTATTCAACCAGATTGATCTGATGATAATAAAAATGAATAATGTTGTTGGAAAAATTAGGTTGGAGGGAATGACTTCGACAAATTGTTTATTGGTTTTCCACATGAGAGAGATGAGTCACAGGTCGCCCAATTAAAGAAAACAAAATGATAGAATATGGGGTGCGATAAATCATTTAAATTATTTAGCACATCAATTATTTAATAACAGACATGGTGAACTATTTTTTTAATGATTATTATGTCGGTTATTTAATAACCAACGTAGGAAAAAATTTATCACTTAATTTATAAAATAATCGATGTGATATATGTCGCTTTATACCAACGTGATAAATTGCTAATATTAGCATTATCACATCGGTTTTTTTATACCTGACATGGTAAAGAGCCGAGATGTTCTTTTATCATGTCGATTATAAAATAACCGATGTGATAAAGGGTTCAAGATTCGAATTTCAAGTCGGTTATACAATAACCAACGTAAAAAAGGTAATCTCTGTATATTTTACGCCGGCTATAAAATAACAAATGTAATAATGGATCCTGATCAAAATATCATGTCAGTTATTTTATAAACGATGTGATATATCGATTATTAAAGCATAGAACGTCGTTTATATAGAACTGTTGTGAAAAATGCCAACGTGTAAAGCATTTTTTCAACTAGTGAAATTATCTTTAGAGTTGTATATAACTCCAATTTACATGAAATATCATGAATTCTAATATTTTCATTATATTATGTGCTTCATGTAATTTCTTTTTCTTACATACATAGTATAATACTATGTTAACATGTTATAAGAGTTTGTAGAGACAATCTCATATCTTTTTGAGATTGTTTATGTTTATGCTTCCTTTGATGAAATAATATAATAGATCACTCAAGAAAACTCAAGATATTTGTTCTCATATGGTTATTAATTATTTATTAATATATTGGTAACACTTTTTCCACTATTCGTACATAATATATTAATGAAATTGTTTATAAGAAATACAAACATTACCTACTCTTTGTTCAAAAATATGTGTTCCATTAAAATATTTTTTTTCCAAAAAGGGTTTCCAAGATTATTATATGAATCTCGAATGATAATAATATAAATTTTCTTCATTTTATTGCCAATTTTTTCAATGGTGTCTTCATGTCTCTTTCCAAATGGTGAAACTTTCTATCTTTTTTATTGTGTGAAATATATGTTTCTTACCTCATACAACATGTACAAATTTATATTCCATCAATCATTTGATGATCTATATTGATTTTTTATGGTTAATAATTTAGAAAATGTTTGTATTTTTTTTAAATAAATGGTGTTCAAAATTATTTGATGGAAAATTGTTTTCGAAATATTTTCATGATTCTTTTTTATGTTTTAAACGAAAAGGGTTTTCCAAATGATTTTAATAATATTTTATAAGTGTTAAAAGTATTTTCAATGAAATGGTTTTCAAAACCTTTTCAATATTCCATCGTATTATTTCATGTGAAAGTAAATTTCAAAACATTACTAATTATATATAATTTTTCTATGTAATTTCAATTAAAATGTAATTTAAATTGTATTGAAGATTATTTATTATGTTTTAGAAGAAAAGGTTTTCCAAATTATTTAAAGTCTTATTTATAAATTTTGATGGTATTTTCCATGAAAATAATTTTTAAATAGTTATATTAATTAAAATTAACTATTAAACAAGGAAATGATACTTTCTTCAAGAAACGTTTTTGAATGATATTTCAAAAATATTTTCCTTCTAAAATGACATCTCTTGATGTTACTAATTCCCATCGAGTAAATGATATAAATTTTAAATTAATATTTTTTCAATTAATGGGTTCGGATTAATTTTATGGTACTTATTAAACTAAGTTCTATTAAGGACGATATGTGTTTATAAAATATCATTCTCTATTATGGTTTATATGTTTATAATATTTGTTTCCCTTTCATGGGTTATACGATTATAAAATCTATTTCTATGTCATTTTATATTCTTTAGATGAAATGTTTATAAAACCCATATATTTATCAAAAGGTTATCATGTGTTTACATATTTACAATACCCATTTCATTTCATTGGTTATGATAATATTGTTTATGATTTTATGACTCATATAAGTATGATTTATCTATGAGATTCATGGGACCTATATATCCCCCCAATGATTTGGGTTAAGATTTATATATAATGAGATAGAACTAGATGTAATATGAAGTCAACTTAGTTCAGTATTAAATTGATGGAATGTTAAATGAACTTAGTTCAGTAATACATGAATAGAATGAGGGGTGAAATCTATTCAATAATATATGGTTGGAATGATGGGAGAACATTGTTTAGTATTATAGGGATGGAATGTGGTGTATCTCATGTTCAGAAACAGGATTAATCCCCTAATATGTACTTTTTATCAATGCCTTTACAAAAATGGATATCATTATAAAATCTTATCTGTCTACCACAATTCCAGGTTCTATTCAAATTATATGCTTTCATGGAATTTGATCGTTCCTCTCTTAAGATAAATTCCTTATGAACATCCAATCATTATACCACGATTCATGTATATTATTTTATATATATAGGGTATGATATTATATTTTCACAATAATGTTGTTATACAATTATCATCATTAGTACGCTTACATACCTCCCCTTTTTACCCATACCAATCATTTGAGCCCACCACTTTCTAATGTTTATGTTCTCCCTTGTTACAAAGATCTGTTTTAAGTATTAATATTAAGGGAAGTTATATTTATGGTGGATTATCGATATATTTGACTATGGGTGAAGATTTTGATTCCATGATTCCAATGATATTATATTATTACGTTCCTCACACATTAATTTTTTAATGCACTAAATATTTATCTAAAATGTTTTAATATCCATGTATGTCAATCCTGGTTCACTGTAAATTGTATTAAAATAAGACATAGTAATCCTTTGGAAAATGTTATAAAAAATATTAATAATATACCTTGGTATATTTCTAAGAATATTTATAAGTATCCATATAGGGATAAGTATAAATAAGGGTCGACATGTAAGAAAATGTCCTAGAATTTTTGTCATTATGCAACTACATATTCCAGGATGTTTTCTCCCAAAAATGATCTGAATGGTGGTACGAGTAATGGGTACGTTACTAATGATGATGATACTTTTGATGAAATATGAATGTAATGAGGTATTACAATGAGGTAGCCTCATCAATGGATTCAGGATGAAAACCAATGTTATCCAATTAGAAACATTGTTAAATGTTACATTGGGTAACCCTAACGGTTTTGTCATTCCATTCTGAAGTAAGGATTTAGTATTCATTTTTACATTATGGGTTTCTATGAATGAAACTATCTATAACAAAACCTTTTATAACCCAAAAGTAATTTTGTGGGATAATTTCATCTTCAGGTTGGTAAAATGTAACACCAAGGTATTTTGAAAATTATTATTATTTGAATTAATTTATCTTATTGATATTTTTCATTTTTTATGACACTGTAAATATATATTTAATAAAATATATATATATAAAAACAACGTCAAAAATTCATTTCAAACAGAAATGACTTGGATAGTGCTACACACAATATTAATATGGATTGTGCTACTCGAAACTCTAACTTCATGTACGATACATGCAACACCGAGTTTCTACGATGCATAATTTTATTATATTTTTTTAATTACATATTTATAACCTAGATATTAAGAATAATTATAAGAAAATTAAGAACAATATTTAAAATTTTTTTATAGTTTTTTTATAGGAATAAACCATATTGATATTGAAATATATAAATTTTTCATAAAGTCCTTATATGTTTAAAAATATTATTAACTACACTTTAGGTCCTTCAATGATAAGAAATAAAATTAATTTTAGACCCATATTGAAATTAAATTTGATAAAATAAAATTCAATAGGGAATTTAAAATTTAGAATTTATCATTGGATGAATTTTTGGAATTTTTCTAGGAAACATCACTTTTTGATGAATAGTGAAAAATAATGATTTTTAGTTAAAAATTGCCTTATTTTAAATATTTTTTACTAATAAATTATTTTTTAATTATTTTTTCATGTCATTTTAGATCAATTATACATATATTAATACATTTTAAATCATTACAATCAATTTCACATAGAAATTGAATATAAAAACAAAATAAATATTTGAATTCATTCTTCAGAAAAAACCCCTCATTCCGTATATTCGGTGGGATTAGAGTTAATATTAGTTTTTTCAAAAATTTGAAATTAATTTAAAAAAAATAAATAAACAATTTTAAAAATTATAATATTTTTATTTTTAACTTATAATCTTAGTTTTTACCAAAATATTTAGTCAAACTGATTAAATTTAATCACATCGATTAAAGTCAAATTAAGCTTATTTGGGGACTAAATAATAATATTAGGGTCTCAATGACCAATACACTTGTAAAAAGCCTATTTATTGACATATTTTATCCATAAAACTTATATTATTTATTTCGTATTGTTTTTTTATGCCACGTTTTAGGTAATAACATTTTTACGGCAAACTTGTTTTCCAAAATTCTAAGTGAGTCATTTTCCTTCCCTATAAAAGGACATAATATCTCATTATTCATCACACATATAAAAACACTTAGGTTTGGAAAATATAGACTCAATATTCTCCCCATCACACCTATCTATTTCCTTGAATCCTCCATTTGGGAATATATTCTTACAAGGTACACTTTCGGAACAAACGAAAAGGAGTAACATGATTAGAGGTAATGCCTTCTCATATGAACCTTTATTTTATTTTTCTTCTCCACCACTATAATATATTTATTACATCATTTATAATAACAAATTATGCTAAATATACTATTTTGATTATATAATAAGTATTTGATCTACATTTACACACACCACCATCGAATTTGTGAAGAACATTCTGTTTACATGTACAGCGAACTACCGCCACAGAAAATGATGATTGTTTAATTTTTTCATTACCTCCTCTATTGGTGGAAATTATGATGGAGTTTATATTTATATATTTAATATATAATATTTATTATTTATTTAATCTTATTTATTCCTATTTACATCACATACACTTTTACTTTCCATTTTGTGTTAATACGATATTTTCATTTGAGGGCGTGAGATCTATTTCACCGACAAAGTGATATGATTCATTCATACACTAGATGGATTATATTAAAGATTGTTTTAGTGAAACATTAATATATATTCATATATATTATTTAATAAATCTTATTTTTTTAATTATATATATATATTTCACCCTTTTCTCTTTCAACAAGAAAATTCAATGGAAATAGCATTCATGTATATACAGCCTACCGTCTCCATGAACTGTGTATTCTATTTCATAATTATGTATTATATAGATAAATATATTAAAATATAATTTATATACATGATATATATTTCATGTTTCTCAAAATCATGGCATGGTATTAGGACTAAATATATAACAATTTAATACCCATATGAACAATATAGAGAATAATATCAAAAGAAAAACCATAACATTGGATGGTTAAAACGGGTAATATAATGTTGTAATAAACCCATATATGGTGTTATATATAATAATATGGTTCTATAAAATATTTATCATAAATTTATTTTTATTATACTGGTTTTTTGAATGAGAAAGTTGAGAGTCAAGGAACAATGTAATATGATTTCAACTAATTTTTTATTTCTGTGAGATACATGATATGTTCGCCACTATTTAAATTATTTTGGTTTATGTAATACCCATGATTTTATTTTTAGTATCTTATAATTAAATATTATAATATTCAAAAATCAATTTTAAGATATTTATTTCATGGGGTCTATGGTTCAAAAGTTTCCAAATCAGTAAAATAGTTGTGTCTCAATTTTCATTTATTAAGACACATGTTTGGTTATGCCCCAAAATTCTGTTTTCTGGTGTATATAGTTCCATTTTACATGTTATATCAGGAATCTACATTATTTCATGAAATTTAAGATTCATTTAACTTCTATTATTTACTTGGAGAGTAATATCCCAATTTACCATGTTATAATAGTTTATTGATACAATGCCATTGATTTTCGAGATTAGTTATGTTTTTGCTTCCTTTGATGAAATATTATTATCCATGTCTCAAGAACAGTCATGAATTTTATTATCATATGGTTATTAATTATTTATTCATATATTGGGACCATTTATTACATTCTTTATTATGTAATATAGTTAATAATGTGTTTTTAGGAATTCCTGACATTACCTTATCTTTTGTAGGAAATCTATGTTAATTTAGAATAAGGTTTTCTAAAAATGTTTTTCGAGAATATTCTAATATTACACTATGATAATTAGAATATATTTTTACCCTTTTGTCTTTTTCCAATGTTGTCAATGGAATCTTATAGCCTCCTTCTGAGTGAGGAAATTTTATAACAATTTTGTCATACAAATGGAATGTTCTTTTTACCTCATACAACATGTATGTATTTAGCCACCATCAATCCATTAATTATTTTTCTAAATTTTTAAACATTAATTAATAAGAATTTTTTTAAAATTAATTTTCTATGAAATGGTGTTCAAAACATGTCATTATTATTTTATATGTTTTTTGTGGAAAATAGTTTTTGAAAATGGTATCAAGCTTCATTTATAGGTTTTCTAAGAGAAAAGAATTCAAAATGATGTCATGCTTCATTTAAAATATTTCAAATTATTTTCAAAAAAAATAATTTTCAAAACATTTTCATGATTCTTTCTTTTAATTTCATGAAAATAAAATTCAAAATATTTTGAAATTTCCATTAAAAGTATTCAATGTGTTTTCAAATAATAAGGGTTTTAAAATGTTTTAAATATTATTTTGTATGTTTTCAAGGAAATGATTTACAATATTATTAAAATTATTATTTTTTTGTTTATCAAGAATTTTATATGAAAATGAATTTTTAATGGATTTATGCATTAAAAATATTTTTTAATAATGAAAGGATATTTTCATTAAGAAATTTTCTTGAATGAAATTTAAAAACTATTTTCCATCTAAGATGACATCGGTTTATGTTACTCATGTCCTTATAAGAAATAATATAATGGTTTTATTAATGGTTTTTATATGAATTGGTAATTCATAATGTCATGTTCTTTATCAAAACTATTTCCCTTTCACTTGTCATGTGTATATGAAATTTGTTACTCTTTCATAATTAATATGTTTCAGAAATCGATTTCTATTTCACGAGATATAAGTTAATGAAATCTATTTCTCTTTCATGGGTTATGATTTTGAGAAATTGGTTACGAAACCTGTATCTTTTTTGAAATGTTATGATATGTTTACATGTTTATGATACAATATTTAATTCATGGGTTATGATGTGATTGTTTTTTATTTTGTGGAACATGTATGTATGATTTCTCTATGACATGGATATGACCATGATACCGTTCCAATGAATTGGATAATGATTTATATCTCATGATACATACATGTATGGAATGAGAAATGAACTCAGTTCAATATTATAGGGCTAGAATGGGATACGAACTAGGTTTTATAATATAGGGATAGAATGATGGGTGATCCCGGTTATAGAATATAAGGCTAAAATGAGGGGTGAACTGAGTTTAGTAATACAAGGCTGGAACGAGGTGTGAACCTATTTCAGTAAAGAACTTTTTCCACTATGTTTGTCTCGGAATTAATGCCTTGACACTTATGAAAGAAAATATATAATAATATGTGTCTTGACAATTAAATGTGTTATTACTATGATACAACATGGTTTATGTTCATTATTCACATAAAATTCATGCCTTATTAATTACCAACAATTATTTGATGATACTTGTATATGATCATAGATATGCAGGGAATGATCTTATATAACCATGATCATGTTCTCATTCCATTACGCTCTTGATTATTCATAAATATCTCCCTTATTTACCATTACTAAGCATTTGACCTCGACCCTTTATTATGTTTCTATTACCCATGTTTTTATTAGAGGTTTTAGGTGGAAGTACTAAAGGTGGAGATATTTATGGGAGATGTTGAAGATCACTCACCAGGATAGAAGATTTTTTTTCCATTTTTCCATTATGTCTAAAATATTCTGGTGCAAAGGCATGTATTTTTCAATGTACACAATATTCATCTAAAATTTTGTAATTTCCTTGTATGTCAAGACTATGTAACTATAATGAGAGCTATGTTAGTAAAAGATATATCAAATCATGAGTATTCCATGTTTATTGAGAACACATTTAGTGACACATGTGATATTGTTATTAAGATTCCTAAAGGCCAATATTAGGATATTTCTTGTTATGAACCATGTGAGGTGAAAAGGTATATAGTTGATGGGTAATTTTTATTAGAGTGATATATTTATTTATTATTATTTATCCCACTATTTTGATGGTATAATTCAGGGTTATATATGATGATTTTCCATGGAAATATATTAAGAGGGGATATTTTATGACTATATTTAACAAATATTGGTACAAATTTCCAAGGGGATATTCTAGGGATATATAAGATTAGTTTTAAAATTTATTGTTGGGTGAACCCAATTTTGGCCTACATGTAATTAGTATCATGTCTATTATCAATAGGGGATCGTTTAGGTATACATATGACCAATATTGAGTTACTGATATTGTGAGGGTAACCGAAATTATTTTGTGATGATTGTATATATATTTTTTAAAAAAAGGTATCATCTATGGAATTGTGAAACCATAATTTATCCTACTTCCTTATGGGGGTATTCTGGGGCAACATGTGACCAGTATTATTCAAATTATTTTGAGTCAATATTCATGGAATATATACCATTAGTATTGATACTAATTTTGATTGAATTCTTCTAATGATATATTTCACTATAATATTGAGTGTGATGTCTTTACATGGGATCATGGTTTTAGGTGAAATAATACATTATTTAATTTTTCTTATATAGATGTCGATACTATATTTTTCTATGGATAGTTGTTTGGAAATAAAAACATCACTGTAATTTTGTAATCAGACTAATATGGCTTCATCCCAATCCCGCTTTGACCTATATTAGTATGATATGACTACAAAGAAATCATCTTGAGATTGAAATGATACAATGGATGTTTGTATGTAATAATTTAAGAATTCATTATATTTCTCACGTGTATATATATATATATATATATTTATTTATTATCATGTACAATTGTTTTATTTTTCTATTGTGTTTTATAATCACAGACTATGAATTAACCATAATGGGTTTTCAACACATGTTGTTGGTATGCTTATTAAGGAATATTCCCTAGTGTTAATGAGTTTTCTAGATAAGATCATTGATGTAGTTGAGAAGGGTATATGGAATTTACATTAACTATGGTTTAGTCTCCTTCTTTATTTTTACTATGTTGTATATGATCTTATATTGATGTGTGGCCATATATTCTTTGTGATTTATATTATTTTATAGAATGGTGTTTGTAAGTTATCATACTATACATTCCAATATAATTCTATTTTTATAAACTAATTTTTGAAATTTTAATTATATAAATTTAATTATCAATTTTTTATGATTATAATATAGATATAGTATTCAAATGTAGTTTTATTTGTCCCTAACTACTATTAGAAAATTTCTAGAATATGGGTGTACATGAATCAGGTTATATAGAAACGAAACAAAAACTACTCCAGAATATAATGTTTAGGACATTATAGTGTGTATCGATGAGCATGAAATGAACCAATAGGGATATATACAAAATTAATTTTATATTTATTTTTTATATTTTATTGACCATAAATATCACATAATCGTGAGTTTAAGACTTGAATTTTACATTCAACCCCATTGAGGATATGTTTAGGATTATAATTTAATATAATCATTCTATCATTCATTTGTAAAAAACAATAAAATATAAAGTGAAGACTTTGGATTAGTATACTTTGTCTTATAATATAGCACTTTTAAATTCATGCAAGATCTATTTTCATAAAAACAATTCATAACATTAAAATTTAGCTCTTATATTCTCTAACCCATCCATAAATCCATTCAAAACGCTATTAATAATATGAGATGAACATAAAATCTCAATAAAAGATATAAATTGAAGGAAAGTTTTAGTCCAATTAAATTTATTAAAACCATTGAGAAACAATTTCAGGATACCCAAAAGGATAAATATCATTTGGTTAAAATGATCATTTATTTTAGTTATGGAAAATAAATGATTTACCAGAAATATATTAGAAAACATATAAAATTAAAATGGTTTTCATGGTACATCATCTAATATAACCCTTAAATAACACATAAAAATTGGAATAAACAAATTACCAACTATTAATATTATTATCCTAGGAATATAATAATTACACGATGAATTGGAGAAATATCTTAGAGCACACATCGGTGAAACTATAGTAGGATCATCCATCACTATCTATTCACACCCCTCATTAATAATGTCTTGAACAAAGACATAAATAAAACACTTCATCATTTTAAAAAATCATTTGAACTCCTCTCTAAATTTCATTCAAATTTCATTTTACCATTTTCTTTGGAAAAGACCATTCTCAGTGATATTTATTCAAAAATACATTTTCTTTAAAAGACACACAACATAAAGGGAATAATTCTTTTTCATTTAATTAAAATTTTACGCTTTCAATGGATGCTATACATTAAATAATTGTTAGGAAAACAAGAATGTACATTATCATCGTCCATTAAGAATATGACATTTTATTTTTTGTAAGTCAAAATTTTTTGTTTAAAACAGGTTAAAAGATTTATTTTTAAATACATTAAAATAAATTAAAATATACATAAAAAAAACATTATTAGATTTATTAGTCCAAAATAAATATTTCAAATATAATATTAAAAACATATACCTGAAATAATATTGTTGTTGTAAGGAAAACATTAAAAACATTTTTTAATAGAAAATCCCCATATCAAATGAGAAACGCATAAATCATAAAAACCATTAAATTATGGAATTAAATAAAACATTAAATATCATGATAATACATAAATTATAGATATATAATGTCTAATAGGGTGTATATAACATTATAAAAAAAATAAAGGTGTGTAATATCATGAATAGGGCCAATGAAAGGAATGTGAGATAGAGTCCCTTACATTGAGTACGACTTTCCAATTATACATATATTTTCTGAAATAATATACTAATGATAATAATTTTCATTATTGATAATTTGTCTAAATTTTTTATTCAGTTTATTAAATATTTAAAAAATTTGTATACCAATATTTAATTAATTAAGATTAAGTCAAGTGTCTGGACCATATTAGGTATAGGTGTAGAAATGACTATTGTAGGCCAACTATGGTCAAATGGTTCATTATTAATTTATTTCCAGAATAATAATCATAACATGTAAAAATAAATTATTGTTTAAAAAATATTCATGGATTATTGTTATGAAGAATGAACCAACACTATAATCATGGAGATGATAGGCTGTATGTAACATGATTAACGTTCCCATTTTTCTATTATAATTATGTAAATAAGGTCTTTCAAAATTACATTTAAATACTAATAATTATATAATAAGTTATATATAATTTAATTATATATTATAATATATATAATAATTGATTTTTTGTATTGTAAAAAAAATATTCACATCACTTCGAAAAGGCGGTAGTCCACATGTCCATATATGATGTTTTAACTTGTTTAGTGAGCGAAAAGGTAATAAAACAGGTATATTACATTTAAAGAAATATATTAATGCCATTATGAACATTATTATTTCATTTTTATCATATTTTTTCAATATATTTACCATTATTACCGTACATGTGACGAGTAAGTGAAATATTATTCACATCACTTCATGAGGCTGCAGTCTTCTATACACACCAGTTATGTTATTGTATCCCCATGGTATCAAATGTAAAGAATATTGTATATGATATAATGAATCTATAGGTATGAATATTTTACAAATATTACAAATATCATATATAAATAGTATTTCCATCAATCATACCAAGCATGATATGTAGTAATGGAAACAAATGGCATCGTTTTGTGAAGAGGTAGTTCTAATTACACATGAATGATGATTTTGTTACCCATTTAGTGGAAGTACACGGGTTTTTCATGTTTTCCCATGACATAAAAACCTATAACTTTATTTATGAAATATATTATATTATATAATATTGGTATAAGTAACTTTAAGAGGTTTAAAAGGAAACAAAACCAAAATTCACATTGACGAACGTTACCTATTCATCAGGTAAATCATTTTGGTTTTCATCAATGGAGTTACATGGATGGATTTAGTCCCTTATTGAGGCTTATAGGATGATCCTATGGAATTTGGGAAGTTATTTACTTAGTTTGTTTAGAAATAATTCATGGGAGGTGTGACGAACTAGGGACAGTGAAGTCTCATTTGTAATGGAGGAGGTGTTGCATTCTTGTAAATACCAAATGGTAAACACTATTGAGGGTTCTCACATACCTATTGTACCTTTTATATAGAATATGAGTTGATAAGAGAAGTTATTAGTTTGAAATAGTTCCATGAAACAATTTTCTAAATGCGTTCGATCAATTCAACACCTATCTTTTAGTATTAATCCATTAGTAAACACTTTTTTACCTTAGTAAATATTAAAAATATTAATTCATTAACTAAATATTATCATAAATATTGTGTTGAAAATAAAAAAAATTATAAAATATGGTCATTAAAAATATTAAATACATTATTCCAATATCTGAACATTAATTTTTTGAAACTGATTTAATATTAATCTCTTAAACGAGATTGGAAAGCTGGTTTTTAAATCGAAAAGGTTCAGAAATTGACAAAGGTTTTATATAAAATTTTAATATTAAATTAATCCCAATTAGAAAAATTGAATTAATATATTTATAATTTAGGTAATTTAACATTAAATTTAATTTAACATATAATTGAAAATTATAAATTATTTAGATGAAAATACCATTTTTGTTTAAATTGCGCATTTTTCGCTAATTATGAAACGATAAAAAGTTTCCCCAAAACCTGAAAAACAATCACAGGATAATTTTGAAATTATTGATTAAAAATTAATTTATTTTTTGATATATATTTTATTAAATTGTAAAATTATAGTTTTTAAAAAAAGTCTTCCATTTAAAGGCAAAAATTGGACTTTTATAAAATTACACCTTTTATACATAAAATTAGATATTCACTTTTAATATTCCTTGAAAATCTATTGGATGAAGGTGACATTGTTTTTATAAAATATAAATATATTTAATATAATAAAAGTATTTATTTCCTTAATTTTTTGTTATAAAATACAACACGTTAAAATAGTTCTTGAGAAAATGATTTATTTTTTCAAAAGGTTATATTTTAATTTCAAATTATGTAGTCATGTAATAATTCATCAATAGTAAATGTGAAAAAAAATCAACAATAAATTTGATTAAATTTATATCAAATATTCAAATTGATATTGGATAACTACTATAAAAATGTGTTTTATTTAATCTTAGTGTTGCGTATAATCCAAGGTACAATAAGTGTTACATAAAACAAAATATGAATTCGGTATTTCATGTAATGAAATATAATCATAGTATTGCATGTAACTACTTATAAAATAACATTTTTGTTTCACTTATGTTATCAAACACAATATTATTATTTAATAAAAACATATTATGATACTCATCCCCCCCACTAATCTATTTTTTCATCCTTATTTCAACATTATCTTAGTAATCAAAGGATTCAAACTAAAATTTTTTAATCCATTTACTTAAAACGGTTTAATAAAAAATAAGTATAATAAGAGTGAAAATTATGTACAATGTTAATTTATATTATCACATAAAAAGGTTCCCAAATATGAAAAAATATGTGGGAGTGAAGGAAAAGCATAAATAATTATAGAGAGTGATTGAGGTCATTAGTCAAAATTTTTGAATAATCAATGGAATGTTAAGGGCCTAGAACCATAAATCATCGATGATCAAAATTATCTTTGGTTCGTTATAAATGATAGTTTTTTATAAAATTTCATTATGAATATTTTTCATGAGAGGATTAATTATGTTACTGTCTAAGATAATAACTAAATACATTTACTTTATATATTTCAATTTCATATGCATGACTTCAACATTATAAAATTATCAAAAATATGATGAACATCACTAAAAATAATAATAATATTTAATGATTATATAAACCCTAATGGTTATCAATACCATAAAACTAATTTCTAAATTAAAGGTATACTTCTAATTTAATTAAAGACTTACATAAACATAAACCCAAAAATAATTCCCTTAAAGATCTTGCATCACTTTCTGACCACAACACTAAAAAACACAGAAGGAGGTTCTAAAACCAGGATGTTATGACTTGAGTTTTTCCATGCTGAGTTTTTTTAAAAACAAATATTATTTTTTATTTTAAATAATTTTTAGTGATAAAATGGTATTTTACCCGATCAGATGATCTCGAATAATTTTTATGACTACTCATTTATACATGAAATATGTTTTTTACCCTAGGATTGTAGTTTGGTTGAGATCTGAGTTGTTAAAATTGGATTGGAATAATAAATAATAAATAATTATTTAAATAAATATTATATTTTTCATGTAGAATTTATCAAATTTATAATTTGAATGGAGTGTTTTATTGTGATTCAAACACCTCCATTGATTCCATAATGGGGATTTTTTTTCTAGTATTGTCTTATATATGAGTTGGGCATTGGGGTCGGGCTGAGCCCTTTTATCGTTTTCTTTTAGTTTTTTTTCCTTTTTTCATTATTTTTTATTTTCATTCTTTCTTCCTCTTACATCACACATATACCCCTCTGTGGGTTCCTTCACCGCCTAACTAGCTTATGAGAGGGAAAAGGATAAATAGAATGAGTGGGAGAGAGATGGGGTTATCGTCGTGGAATTCTCGATATGGTAGATCGACATGTGGAAACAGTGGACCCCATATTTGAGTAATGGGTTGGAAGATTCCTTAAAAAGGTATTCCTTTTAGGTTTTCACTATATAACCCTATATATATATATTTTTTTTCTTATTTTAATCCCTTACTGTGCTCTTTTATGACCCCTATTTTCCTATCCTACTGATTTCGAGGTGAAAACAGGGGTTCTTGGAATTTTAGAGGATTTCTAATTGAGAAAACCATATTATAGAAAGTGTGATTGTAGAGACCCAAATCTTGACGTACATTGACATTGCATTTCTTTTATAGAATACTTTATACATAATAAGAACCAACACTCAAGGACCGTAATATTTTAGTGTCTTTGGAAACTCGGAACATAATCTTCTAATCGTGGTGAAAGATCATCAACATCTCTCATAAAGATCATCCCATTTTGTTTTCTTACCTAAAACCTTTCTTTAAATCCTATGGAAAAGAAAACATATAAAGGGTGATCTAAAATGCTCAGAGATGATAATCATGGATAAAATAAAACAAATCATATATATTTTACCTCAAAAACATGAACATAATGTTTAAACATCAAAATCATGAGCAATGACATAAAACATGGCAGTACGTAAGGCATAGATCATAAAGAAATAGTAATCATGATAAAATAGCATGGGAATAAAACATGTAATTGTGGAAACCATTAAGCACATGTTATGATTTCCAATGTATCCAAGGAATTTCTGCCAAGACCATATTAGTGGAAAAAGTCTGTTTCTGAATCGAGTTCACTCCTCGTTCCAGTCCTGTATTACTAAATCTGTTTAACTTGTCGTTCTAGCCATGTCTATCTCATGAGATATAAATCATTACCCAATGCATTGGATGGTGATATAGGTCCCACCCATCTCATAATGAAATCATTCTTACTTCTGCCACAACATGAACATAAATCATTCATCATTTCCCAGAGTATAAAATGGGTTTTATAAACATCATCCCATCATAACATAATCCATACAAAAAAAGGATATCATTTCATCATAAGGAAAGTGAAACCATGTAAATCATAGAGAAATTATACTTGAAAAATTCACATATGGAATAATTAATTCTTATATAGAAAATGGTTTTGATAAATCACTTGAAATGGATTATTGAGGAAAATAAACATTCTTCTTCAAAACCATTTTCTTTTTACGAAATGCCATGAAATTTTAAAAGAAAAGGATTTTGTTGAAAATAGTCATTAACTTTTGTAGAGGAAGCTTCATTGAAATAAGTCATTATGAAACCGTAACATCCATTCATGCCGTATAAGTTAACAAAACATGATCCTCGTACTTTTGTCGGAAAAGTAAAAAACAACCACGTATGGTAAACAAAAGAAAGATTCCTTCCATAACACAAAGTAAAAGTCAAAGAGGGGTAAACATGAATTTAAACATACATGGAATAATATTAAACACTTTTTGAAAAACATTTTATAAACATGGATGAAAAATATAACACCATTACATACTTACTTATAAGCAATCTCGGATAAAAATGAGATTTTAATAGTTATCCCTTACCTTATGTCCGATATGCTTCGTATGTAACCAAACCTCCTCTTCCTCGACGCACCTCCTTTAAAATTATTCATAGGGCACAAGAGTTGGTCTTTTTAGAAGACTATAACCTCTTTGATAACTAGATATGTTTATAAGAGGAATTGGTAGGGGTTAGCCGAGCATCAAGGCTCAAAAGGGTGTGAGGATAAGAGGGAAGGGGTGCCCTTTTTATAAGGGAGGAGAGGGGCACCACTGGAAAAAAATTAAAATATTATTTTATAATAAAGTCATATTCGGTTTATAATAGCTCCAAATTGATTTATTTCTAAACTAAAGTGGGGGTAGGTTGAAATCCTCTCAACAAATAGGTTTTAGACAAGTTTAGGTTACTATTTTAACCTTATCATTTAGATTTAACTCTAAATTATATAATTTAACTTTTTCCGTGTCATTTTGTTTTCCTTCACTGTATGGTTAATAAAATTACAATAAAAAGAAAAAATAACCCATGTGGTTCACTATTAATATATATAACCTTATCTAATTCATTTGGCAGAACCTTATATTTTTACGAATAGAATAAAAATTAATAATATAATTTTTTTTAAAAAAACTATTTTATGTCAATATTGACACTATTTGTTACTTGATTGTTGTGAAAACAATAACAGTATGGTTAGTTCGAAAATTTTTAATTGAATCAATACTAACATATCATATTAACCTATAAAATTTGTTTAATTCATAAAAAGTCTCAAATTACATTTATTTGGGTATTTATAACATCAATTATGATAATATTTCTATAATAAGGTAATTACTACATCATCATTGTTAAATAAATAAATTAATTTATTTAATGTATAAAAATTATAAATAAATTACCATTATGTAGGAAATATTTTTAGCTTTCTAATGAATATTTATGGTCTAGTTTATCGTATGTATAACCCTATATTAGAAATATTTTAGTTATTAAACTTTGATTTTAACTAATTTAACTCTTCATTAAATAAAATAATACTAAATTTCCTAATCTAATCCAACTAGACCTAAAGGGTAATATTTTATTCCTAAGGTTGTTTTTGTTGAATTACATTTATCCCGTAGAATTATGAAATGTGTTAGGGTAATATTATTATCATTTTTACCCTTAATTAACCTATTTACTTTTAACCGTCGTAAATAAAAGTAAAAAGTAACTGTTCACCAAAATTTATATTTATCTTATTGAACCAAATTTCACCCATTGAGATTAACTATGTCTCTCGGATTTTCGAAATTCCACTAACAGAAGTGGTAAAATTTAGTTTTATGTAAATTTTCAAATTCTCCTCGGAGGTGGGTAAAAGACGGTAAAACGTTCAATAAAATTTTTATATATCTAAAATTATTATAAAATGACTCCAATGAATTACATTGAAATTATATAGGTATTATGTATCAATTTTTACCGAAAATAAATTTCAATAATATAAATAATTTTTTTAAATAAAAAGTCCGTTTTTAAATAGTAAGAGTGTTTTCACTATTCATCAAAAATTGAAGGTATTCAGAAAAATACCAAAAATTCACCCTATGCTAATTTCGATATTCTGAATCCAAAAATTAAGTCCATTTCCAAAGGTAAAATTTACAAAATTTGAAAAAGTGGGAATTACTATTCATAATGACTAGTTTATATAACATATCGTTGTTTAGTGAAACTCTTTATTGCGTACAACACACACTATCGTGGAAGGTCGCGATTGCGTGTAATGCAAGACAAGTTAGGGATGTGTGTAGTGAAAGATCTTTTTGGTGTAGCGTACAAAACAAGACATCAATAAAATTCAAAATAATATTTTTCATAAAATCTCAGGGTGTTATATTCTACCCCCTTAAAATGAATTTCGCCCTCGAAATTCGTCGGGATTATAAATGGCTTACTATTCAAACATTTCTTTAATAGAAACCCACATCATAAAAAGGAATACCAAAACTTGACATTAAAAACTAAATTATGAAACATATCGATTACCCAAATTAACTAATCATTGTGTTTCCACATAGGAGAACATAGGTGAAAATATAGATATGGAAGAGAAATCTAACCATCAAGTTCTGATGGAGAGTGATAGAGGACATGGATATGAAAAATCCAATAATCACAAAGCCATGAATTTGTGATGATCTAAGGTTCCATATAATTTATCAGATATAAGGGCACTAGGACAACATTTTTGGTTTTCAATATCATTTCCCTGATGTTGAAGAAATTGGAATTAGAAGAAATAGTTCTTGACTTCTATACAATTTCACCATTGGTCGTTCCATTGACAATTTCCACTTCATCTCTTAAAGAAATGATGTTGAATTTTTCATTCGTGAAGTGTTAGTAGATCAGGTGATTGAATGATTAGTCATTCCATCTGTCTCAAACAATAGGTTAGCAAAAGATATCAAATATACATAAGTCCATCTATAATGAGATTAATCATATTTGGTTTCTAAAATGGACATATACTACATATATAATACCACTTAATAAATTAAAACATATTTATACTAACCGGGGACTTCTTGTAGACCAGTTTTAGGCGATAAAGGCCTGTCGCACTTCGGTTGTGGGTTCGATTCCCACAGCCTTGTCTAACGCGACAGGTTGTCGCCCGTTCTGTAGGTTCTTCCTTTTCTAAAACTACACTATTATAACATAATATCGAAAAAAATTTCTAGCCTTAAACAATACTAACTTATGTTCAACATAATCTATTCCAATATTTAGGCTTATCCAAAATACATCTTTCCCAACTCATAGTATAAAGATAACGATTACTAAAAAGGTCATATAACTAGAATGTGAATACCATCATTTATCCCCAATATATCTTGTTGGTCAAATCCCAATCATTTGACTACCTTAATCATGTATTCTCTTGAAAAATGAATACCCATTGAACCATAGTAAAAACATTAATTCTATCAAATGTTAACTCTTTCCACATACCAAAATCAAAAAATTCTACATACTCAAACCATGATATAAATTTGTCATTATATCAGTCATGAGATCATGAATTCTATAAAACATTTAATTTTCTCTTTATCCCTTCATTATTGGTATATCATCTACCTTCAAAAATATTTGAATCAATTTTCATGGTTACCGGTACCATATAATTATCGAAAACCCCAATAAACCATTACATTGATATTCCAATGTTCCACAATACAATAAATGAGATTCCACAACATTATTTTGGAATCCCTTTACATAAAAACATAATCATTACACCACATCATTGTCATAATCAACATTTCTAATAGTGATCACATGTGTCTTCCATTTGTCCTTTGCCTTATGAGGATGCTCACGTTGACCATCATTAACCCTTGGATTAAGGCATTGATTAGCATAATGCCCCATTTCCTTACACTTGAAGCATTGAAGTTTTGGTGGGGCATTCTCTGCAATATTTTTTTTATTCACGTCATTAGAAACCCTTTTTCCATTACTTCGACACTCAGCGACTCTATGGCCTTCTTTTCCACACTTAAAAAACATTTTCTAGTCCTTTTAAGACAATCTCCACCATTCTTCCTTCCACACTTTGAGCATAAAGAAACATTTATCTTCTTTTCACCATTATTCTGAGATTTCACCTTGATCTCCATCTTTCGTTTCTTGTCAAAACCATGAGATGGATATGTAACACCAACATCCATTTCTACCTTGATACCACAAAACACAATTTCTTCATAGCTACTAAAGTCTCTTATAGCTAGTGCCCTTCGAAGATTGGTTTTAATCCACTGAAGAATCGATCAACTTTACTTTCTGGTAGGATGATAATGCCAGATGCATACCTTGCAAGCCTTGTAAAATTCTCTTCCTATACACCAACAGAATCATCATCCTTTTTCTTAAGATCAAGGAAATACATTTCCATCATTGTTCTAAGAATATGAGGGATGTAATTATTGACAAATAAGTTTTTGAACTCATCCCATTCAATGGATTCAATTTCCTCTCGGGGCATCACATTCTTAATTTGAGTCCATCATTGATATGCTTTACCTTCTAAACGGTAAATATCCATAAGGACTTTTTCAAGTTCCATACAGAAAATTATTGAAAATATATTTTCAATGGTACCGATCCAATGTTCAGCAACAAGTGGATCAGAAGACCCACTGAAAGAAGGTGGATGTTGCCTCATGAAGGACTCAAAAGAATATTGTTCCCTTCTCTGATCATTTGGAAATCCAGAATGATTCATAGATTGTTTAAGTATATCAATAAGACTTTGCACTCCATCTACCATCATATTTGGTTCTTCAAGAGGACAATCATTGCATTTTCCATTACATTGATCATCACGGTTCCTTCGGGTTCCAACCATCGTCCAAAACCCAAAAATAATAGTGTGAGATGAAAAACTAATTATAGGGAAAAACATAATAAAGGGGGAGTACCTTCAATATATAACTTCATAAGGTTAATTATATGATTTTTACCATAATTCAAGGACTATAACCTATAAGTATACTTAACCTTAGGGACATCCCTAGACATAACTTAGAAATATCTCTAGGGATCTCACTAAATCTTTCACATCCTAGTTTCAAAGGTTATCTAAACCATTCTTCTGATACCAACTGTAGAGACCCAAAGCTTGATGTACATGGAAATTACATTACTTTTGCAGAATAATTTATACATAATATAAACCAGCACTCAGGGATTGTAAATTTTTAGTGTCTTTGGAAACTCGGAACATAATCTTCTAATCATGGATAAAGATCTTCAACGTCTCCCATAAAGATCTTCCTCTTTTGTTTTCTTACCTAAAAACATTCTTTAAATCATATGGAAAATAAAACATATAAAGGGAGATCTCCAATGCTCAGTAAGGGTAAGCATGGATAAAATAAAAAAATTCAAATACATTTTAGCTTAAAAACATGAACATAATATTTAAACATCAAAATCTTGAGCAATAACATAAAACATGGCAGTACGTAAGGTATAGATCACAAAGAAACATTAATCATGATAAAATAGCATGGGAATAATACATGTAATATTGGAAACCATTAATCACATGTTATGATTTCCATAGTAGTTAAGGCATTTCTTCCAAGACCATCTTAGTGGACAAAGTCTCTTTTTGAATCGTGTTCACTCCTCATTCCAGTCTTGTATTATTGAACTGGTTTAACTTGTCGTTCCATCCATGCCTATCTAATGAGATATAAATCTTTTCCAACGCATTGAAGGGAGATACAGGTCCCACCCATCTCATAAGGAAATCATTCTTACTTATGCCACAACATGAACATAAATCATTTATCATTACCCAAAGTATAAAATAAGTTTCATAAACATCATCCCATTATAACATAATCCATTCAAATAAATGTATATCATTTCTTCAAAAGAAAAGTGAATCCATGTAAATCAAAGGGAAATTATTCTTGAAACATTCACATATGGTAGAGTTCCATCTTATATGGAATATGGTTTTGATAAAACAATTGAAATGAGTTCTTGAGGAAAATATCCTTTCTTCTTCAAAATCATTTTCATTTCCCGAAATGACATGAAATTTTAAAAGAAAAGGATTTTGTTTAAAATAGTCATTAAATTTTGTAGAGGAAGATTCATTGAAATAAGTCGTTATGAAACTGTAAAAATCCGTTCATGCCATATAAGTTAAAAAAAAAATTCTCCTTGTACATTTGTCAGAAAAGTAAAACAGTACCACGTATGATAAACAAAAGAAAGATTCCTTCCATAACACAAAGTAAAAGTCAGAGGGGTAAAAATGACTTTAAACATACATGGAAAAATATTAAACACTTTATGAAAAACGTTTTATGGACATGGATTAAAAATATAAACCTAGTAAATACTTACGTATAATCGATCTCAGATAAAAATGAGATCTGCAATGTTATCCCTTACCTTATGTCTGATATGCTTCGTATGTATCTGAACCTCCTCTTCCTCGATGCACCTCCTTTAAACTACTTCTTAGGGAACTAGAGATGGTCTTTGGAGAATTCCAGAACCTCTATGATATAACAAGAGATGTTGAGAAAGGGAATTTTCAAGGGTTGGTAAAGCTTCAATGCTCAAAAGGGTGTGAAGAGACGAGGAATGGGGTGCCCTTTTTATAATGGGAGGAGAGGGGCACCTTTGGAAAAACATAAAATATTATTTTATAATAAAGTCATATTCAGTTAATAATAGCTCCAAATTGATTTATTTAGAAGATAATGTGGGTATGCGTCGAAATCCTCTCAACCAATAGGTTTTAGACATGTTTAGGTTACTATTATAACCTTATCATTTAGATTTAACTCTAAGTTAAATAATTTAACTTGTACCGTGTATTTTTGTTTTCTTTCAATATATGGTTAATAAACATACTATACAAGCAAAAAGAACTCCACATGGTTCATTATTAATATATATAACCTTATCTAAGTCATTTGGTCAATCCTTATATTTTTAGGAATATAATAACAATTAGTAATATAAAATTTGTTTTAAAAATTATTTTATGTCAATTTTAACACTATTTGCTACTTGATTTTTGTGAAAATAATAACAGCATGGTTAGTTTGAAAAAAGTTAATTAAATCAATAATAACATGTCATATTAACCTCTAAAATTAGTTTAATTAATAAAAAGTCTCAAATTACATTTATTTTGGTATTTATAACATCAATTATGTTAATATTTCATTAATAAGGTAATTACTGCATCATCATTGTGTCATAAATAACTAAATTATTTTATGTCTAGAAATTATAAATAAAATACCATTATTTAGGAAGTGTTTTATATTTCTAATGATTATTTATAATCAAATTTATCTTATGTATAACCCTATATTAATAATGTTTTAGTTATTAAACTTTGATTTTAACCATTTTAACTCTTCTTTAAATAAAACAATAATAAATGTCCTAATCTAATCCAAGTGGACCTATAGAGTAATATTTTATTCATATGTTGTTTTGGTCGAATTACACTTATCCAATATAATTAGGAGATGTGTTAGAGTAATATTAATATCATTTTTACCCTTAATTACCCTATTTACTTTTAACAGTGGTAAATAAAATTAAAAAGTCACTATTCACCAAAAATTATTTTTATCTTATTGAACCACATTTTACTCTTTTATATTAACTATGTCTCTCGGATTTTCGAATTTCCACTCACAGAAACGGTAACATTACGTTTTATATAAATTTTCAAACTCTCCTATGAGGTTGGTAAAAGATGGTGAAACGTTCAATAGCACTTTTATATATCAAAAATAATTAAAAATTACTCCAATGAATAAAATTGAACTTATATAGGTATTATGTATCAATTTTTTCCTAAAATAAATTTTAATAAAATAAATAATTATTTAAATAAAAAGTCGGGTTTTAAATAATAACCCATTGTTTTCACTATTCATCAAAAATTGCAAGTTTTCAGAAAAATACCAAAAATTCACCCTAGGATAATTTTGATATTCCGAATCCAAAAATGAAGTCCATTTCAAAAGATAAAATTTATAAAATTTCAAAAAGTGGGTATCACTATTCATAAAGGCTATTTTATATAACATATCGTTGTTTAGTGAAACTCAGTATTTCTTACAACACACACAATCATGGACAGTCGCAATTCCGTGTAATGTAAGCCATGTCAGGGATGCGTGTAGTGAAATATCATTTTGGTGTAGCATACAACACAGGAAATAAATAAAATTAAAATGAATATTTTTCATAAAATCTCGGGGTGTTACAGTGATTTAGGGTGGCACACCATGTGTTCTTCCAATTTAGTGAAGATAGAGTTTTCAATTTACACACCTTTACTAGGGTGTTCACACTGTGAACTAGATCTCATTCATGTAAATGATAACCCTGATAGGATACCAGTGTAGTGGTAAATGTTCTTATAGAGTACATGGCTAGACCCCATGTGGGTATCAATCCATATAGAAGTACATATCCAGGCTAGGTACATGGCCATTCCATTATAGGTACAAGAGTAAGAAACCCATGTTGTGTACATGCCATGTACCGACCTTACATTCCCTGTACTATGGTGCTTACACGTCAAGTCTAGGAAGATAAGATTCCAAGGTGGGGACTTGAGGTTACGTGGTATGTGTAAGAGTAACACGTCTTGTACTCCTTTGCAACCCTTTTTGAGTTTTTCATAAGTTTTCTCGCATGAGTCATAATTTTACATATGCATAGTATATTTTGAGAATCATTTTTCATAGATCACAATGACAAGACACGTGGGGTATTTTCAGGACTCCAAGGGGGTGGTTTATGAATCGAGAGGTTCTTCATTCTGTAAATGTATCTAGTATCTATTTGGGTTGACACCTATTTTTGAGATGAGCTGGTAGCTATCTCTCTTGACCAATGAATTTTTATCTTTCTTAGAGAATGTATTCCATGCAATATGTGCCCTTCGAGACAAACTAGAGCTAAATTACTATTTTATGTGGATTCCTTATAGGGTTCCTCTAGTTATGTTCGACCTAGGATTTCCCATGAAGGATGCCAACCTCTTATTATCTAGTTACAAAAGCATCCCCTAAGGGATTCCTTTACATAAGAGTTGATATAGGGAGTCCCTTGTGGAATCCTTTTACCTTCATACCTTTTTGAGGATCCCTTGTATGATGCCCCTAGCTTATTATTTGTTTATATAGAGCCATGTAATGACCAAAACAATTGTAAATACAATTTCCCATGCAATTTAATTAAATGACTTTTTATGTAATATGGTTATAGAAAAAACAGGAACTTCAATGGTTATGTTATATTCAATAGAATTTAGTTGACCATTAAGAATCACTATCATTGATAATATAGTCATTGAATACTGATCACATGATTTATATATATATTTATTTATTTAGGGTTTTAATAAATCAAGTTTTCATTAAAAAGGAAATGATTTCCTTAACAATTGGGATCGTACACTTTGAATTCCATTTATTAGAGTTTCTAAGGGAGATCGCATATTTGGGATTTACCTTTACAAATCCCAAGAGAGCTGAAACATCTTATCAGGGGGGAATCCATTTATGGATGATGTTTAAGCTCATTGAGATCACGACCCAAACCATAGTCGCTGAACTCCATAGGGAATGTCCCACCATTTCTCCCCTTACACTTAGGGGGTTTGACGGTTTATTAAAGGGATATGTATCAAAACCATCTTAATATTTGTATATATATATATATATATTATTTTTCATTAAATAATAAATATATTTTCATCATATTATTATAACTTTATAAAAGAAATAATTTTAATTCAATAAAATACAATTAGTATTTTTGGATAATTTTCAAATTGGAATAAGAATGTTTTTGATGAGATAATGTATTTTCAAAATAAAAAATATTTTTAAAAAGAAATTAATAAATAATAGTTATTAAATATAAATTATCGTATTGTTTTTTGGAAGTGTGGTGTAATTTTTATAAGGGATCTAAAACAAATATTTTAAAAAGCATAGTACTTCTTAATACAAGTTAATTTTATACTAAAATTGAAAATTAAAATATTTATAAATTATTTAGTTTAATATAAAATTATTATTATAATATAAAAAAATAAATAAACCAATTGCAATTTTTTCATAATTTAATGAGATAATCAAATTTGTGGGTAAAAATTAAATTCCTTCTAAATAAACATTTTTATTCCGAGATCATAATGACATAAAAGTGATTAAATTAATATTATAAATGGGATTAAATACCAATTTAATTTTATTCTAATTAATATAATCTAATATATTCGTTATTTGAAAAATATACTATGAATTCTCCTAAACATGTAATAAATTTTAAGGTTTTAGAATCATTTTTGTAAGAGTATGACTCACCTACACATAAGAAACGACATTATTTTGTTATGTTTAGACCATATCCTAATAAAATTATAAAAACCTCTCCCATTTGGTAGAAATAATCGGAAAAACCATCTTTTGGTTTTTTTTCCATTTGGTTATTTTATTATGCAGTGTCCAAGACCTAAATAATAACAAAATCCTCCTCTTTTCCTATATAAAATCATCCATACTCTCATTTCTATTCGTTCAAACAATTTTTGGAATGTACATAATATGACCTCCACAATCAAGAGTCCTCCCAAGGTTCCTCCAAGCTCTCTAGAATCCACTTCCATGCATCCGGAATAATACACTCAAGTAATGGATCTCCATCAATAATTTTTCTTGAAGAACCTATTTTATATTATGATTTTTAATTAGTGTTTTTTCATGTTGGGATATGTTATTCCATATACCACTTAATGAAAATTTGCAGTCTAAATTAGGATAGACACACTTCTCTCTCATAAACTGTAATGGCCCCCGTATTTATAGAATAATAATTTTTAAATATATATTAATATTTATAAATAATATATTTTTATAACATTAATGGGGATATTTTTTTGATTCCATAGTCAATACGCAACAACGGGTTTCCTTGAAGCCTTATGTTTCACACAACATTGAGTTATACTGAATAAATAATATAATAATATTATTATTTAAAAATGTATTTAACTCCTAGCTTTTTTATTAGTGGGAATCAAAAAAACTAACTACAATATGATTATAATTGGTTTTTATAGTTCTTTACATTTATTAGATAAATTTTTGAGGCTTAAAATTTGAATTAATACGTTTTTAATCATTAAACACTCTAATATATTTAAAATGTCGTTTTACCACTTTTTGATAGAGTACACTTTTTAAATATAGTTTTTTCACTTTTATATATTATATTTGACTAAATAAACTTCTTCATTAAAATCAAGACATCATTATATACATTGGATTATATTTTTCTATTTTTCTCATAATGTTCATTTTTTAATGAGTAGTAAAAAATACCGCAGATTAAGTTACAACATCCTTTTCATCTAATTTATTTATATAGTTAGATTTTACTTTTAATTATTTTAAAAGTTTAATTGGATTATATTTTTATCATTTCATATAATTTTTTTCATTGAAGTAATTTTTCATTGAAATTGATCATAAACACATGTCAATCTTTTGATATTTATTACTTCCTAAAAACCCCCTTTTTGGTTTGACAATGAAAATTAATTTTAAATTAATTACTACAACATCTGTGTTCTGAATTTGGAAAATTGGATTCAATGTTTTGAATGATGAGGTCCCAATTTTGTAAATATGTACTATTTATATTTTGAAATTATGAATATTAACATCAGTAATTATGTTATTTACCATGGTTAAAGGTTAAATCCTGTAATAGTGGTAGAAAATAATATTATATTATTATTTACCTGCCATAACATGTGTTCTAATTTTATTGGATGTGATATTCATGAAAAGTTTCATTCTTGTGTCTATTATGTGACCCCATGGATCCATATGTATGTGAAAATTAAATTTTACAATAATAAATTAAATTTAATGAAATATGTAACAAAACATGTATATTTTGTTAACAAACATTATGTGAGGTTATATGAAGGATATCTTGGACAATAAGTAGTAATTAGAATGAAAAAATTATTTCTTACATCATTGTATTTTATTCATTATTTTTATACATCATATAAATAAATATATTTTGGGCGCAATGATGATGTAGTCATTATCTTATTTATAATTGATTAAAATAATTGAGAATATAAATATTAAAAAAATTATTTTAAATATTTTTATGCCATCTATGAATTTTATATATTATTACGACTTCTTATATTTTAATTAAATATGTTTTTTTAAAAAAATTCATGTTTTTGTGGATTCTGAAAAAGTCATGATATGAATAGTATAAAAATTTTCATAAATGATTTTTTAAAAAAATTATATTTTATTAAATGATATAATAGCCTAAAAAATAATATATAGTAAAATGACTTAGATAATGTTTAAAATGGAATTATAGAACCACTTGAGTTTCTATTGGAATTTTATTGTAACTATTATAACCATATAGTATACATATAAAAGAAGACATGGTAAGAGTTAAATTAGTTAACAAAGGGTTAAAGCTAAATGATAAGGTTATATCTGTATCCTAGAATTGTCTAAAACCTATTGGTTGATAGTTATTCTACAAAAAATAAGCTTATATATGAAATAAATATCTTTTGGAGCTTTTGAAGTCAAAAATCCTTTTACAATAAAATAATACTCACAAATATTCTTGAAGTGCCCCTCCTCCCTCTTATAAAAGGGCATCACAACTACCCATTTAATCACACACCTCAATCCCCCTATATCATAAAAAATCTGACCAAATAAGATATTAACCTACCTATTTTACTCCTAGAAGAATTAACGTAGGTATAAGGAAATTCAAGAATTCCTTTAGACTCAAATCAAAGAGGGTTACACCCTTTAAGATTTAGTGTCTTCTCTAAAATTCTTTTCCATTAGTTTACTTCTTCACCATCTATTATATTATTATTCATTTATTAAATAAAAACCCTAGTATACTGAATAATATAGGATGTTTTTATTAGAATTATTAGAAAAACACTTACACACACACCTCTATCTAATGGATATGAACATATTGTTTTTGTGGACGATTAACTACTTCCTCGCAACACGATGATTGTTAAATTTTCCATTACAACCAATCATGGTGGACATTATGATTGAAATATAATTATAAATGAAATATATTATATTTAAATTTTCTATATTATTCTATTTTATAATTAAATGCATACCTTTATTCATTACATAATGTCAAAATATTATAATTTCATGTGAGGAAGCACGAACTACCGCCCCCTCATACTAATATGACTCATTCATGCCATAAATGGAATGTTTAAAGGATGAAATTAATGAAAATATGTAGAATATGTAACATAGATATTATACTGAAATTATATTTTACCTATGTATCAATTAGTTTTCATTCATTTAGTTATGAAAAAGAAATGAATGTAGCATTCATGCATATATATGGCTTACTGTCTCCATGAATGGTGAGTTTCATTTCTTATCTCTAAATGTTATGTATTATTATAAATACACACACACACATATATATATATACTGGATATATATGATATTTAAATCACGAATATCATAATATAGAAAATTAAATTTTGACCACATTGACAATTTTTAAATATAACAATTTCATTTTTTACTCAAGTACCGAATATCGATAAAACTATAGATATTAACTTAAATAATTATGAATATGTTATATCATTATGATAAGTAATATAAAATGAATAATAAACATGAAAAGTAACTGAATAAAGTATAACAATACCTACTTTTATTATTCAGGAATATAAATAAAGAGCGAGACATGTCAGAATCAAGGTAAGGGATGTTTTCACCCTCCTCTTTTCGTCAAAGACTTCTTTTATGTTATGTCTTTTAATTTACACTGTATTTTTTTGGGGTATGATATTATATATAATTGTTTTAGTACATTTTATGTCCAAATTATGGGAGACCGTTTTCACTCCCAACAACTCATTCTCTGAATTCATAAGTGACATTGTTAGGCTGCCGAATTCTTCAATGGGAATTTATAAACTTTATTTTCTCTCATTGGGTTTTACACATACATCATTGATTATATTACGGAATAATTATTTATGGAATCACTATTTATTTATTTATATTGTAACTTCCACTTCCCTTTGTCTGGATATACTATTTCTACACATAAACTCCCCATTAATAAATTCATACATCATTTATACAAACTTTTTAAAGGAAATATTAAATAAATATCATTTCATTGAGTGAAATATCCATTCCATTGGTTTTGTTTTTAAATGAATATCTGTAAATGACCTCTTATTTTTTACACATAATATCCTCCGATATTGGGTGCATTTATATTTTTCACACATTTTTATGTCATCGATTTATCCTTAATCTAATGATAATATTTTTCTAAGGGACTACGTCTCAATATAAATTTATTGAGGAATATCTTCATATTATATACCTTAATTATCATATACGGTATATATACTAACCATTGACATATTATATCATTACTCTAAATATTCTCATGATATTATAGTTTTTTTTTAATTTAATATATTTAATTATTTTTATTCAATTATTTTCTCAAGTGGTAAGAGACTCTTTAATTAAAAACATGTTTTAAATATTTTAAAGATTATATCATATAAATATTTCTCATTAATGTTCATGTCTTCAAAACAGTTTTAATGAATTATTTATATGGAAATTAATGTATTAAAATTTTATTTCTTTTAAAAGTTTCAATGTGGTATAGAAGACTTAGATTGAAAAATCTATATATTAAATATTTTAAGTGGTTTTGGAAATGGATTGAATATTTCAATATCTTGAAGTGATTTTTTATGATTAATGAATGAAAAAATGATATATTCAATCTTTTATGTTTTATGATTATGTAATGGAACTTGGAAATTTTAGGGGTGGTTATGTGACAAACCAAATATCATTGGTTTCAGGAAAAACCTAGGGTGGGTGAGCCCGTGAGGTCTCTCCAATGCATTGAGTTACATGATAAAGGTAAATGTTATAGTTTCTCCTATGCTATTTAAGGAATATATAGAGATGGGTATTCTAAATGTAACTCCTTGTGTAAATTTGGAAGCTACAATGTTGGGTTGTTATGAATTCCAAAATATACCTTTATGAATAATGATTACTATGTGTAATTCATAAATATTATGATTTCATGATGTATGATAAAGAACATATGTTTTATAATGGAAAAGTATGCTTTCATTTATTTTTATGTATTGATAGACTAATTATTTATATCTTTCTTTTATATCCCTTTCTTAAATTTTATTCTCATCACATGTTTTTGAAATTATTTAATAGGGTATTAGGAAGGGTAAGACTAAGAATAAATCTAAATGAATATTATCAAGAAAAAAAATCATGTTTTACTCTATGGAGTTTTATGTTTATCAAAAAAATGGAACGAGAGGAAGTGTATAATCTGTAATTTTTCAAATGTAATGTTAATAATATTCCCTAATTTACTGAAAGTATAAACCTCAAACGATTCTTAATGGGAATTATTTAATTAACTCATGATTATGTAATGTTTAAGTTGGCGACCATATAGTTGGTATCAGAGGCCGGTTTTGATAACATTAGAGGTTATGGTTTTTTCTATGTGTAGATTAGGTGTCACATATAACCAAGAGGGTTATTATCACATGAAATCATTTGGAGAGTTAATATAAAAAAGTATTATTGGATAAAATCCATCATAATTGAAGTATAAAGTGTTTTATGGATTATAGTAATATAAATGTTTTTATTTTATCATCAACCAATAACTGATTCTTTTTCAATAATAATATTTCTTTAATGTGTTGATTCTTTTCAGTAGGTTAAGGTTCATTTCTCAAGATATAAGGAATGAGATCTCACACAACCTCCTTATCCCGTACTGATGATTTGATCATCACTGTTATAGAAAAATCATGTTCAAATGATTTGGATTACTTCTTGAGTATTAAAATTACCAAAATGAAAATTTTTGTGTAATCCAACACCTACTCATTTCTAAAACAATTTTATGTGTCATGTAATATTTTTCATATGATTCCAAGATCTCAACATTTCTAGCTCTATCAATTTGATAAATTACAAATCATTAGAAAATGTTTAATTTTTAAAAGTCTGACAATATACAGAAAGATAAAAGAAAAATCCTGAAGATCCTGATAGTTGGATTCAAGGTATGATTTATTTTCTTATCCATAAAGAAAGATACATATTTGGATTGATATTTATAAATGAAGAGGATATTCAACATATATGAATGAAGTATTAATAAATATGGAGGAAATGCATAGTTAATTAATTATTAAGAGCACTAAATGAATAAGAAGTCAACATATAAGGGATTTACAGTTGATGGTAGGTTTTAGGATGATGAAATTTTTAAACGTATTAATTTTCATTTGATGATGGGATTATGTTGGATGAATTTTTCAAATATGTGTAACCCCGATTTTTGATATGTGAACATGTTATTCATTGAAGAATTACCTTTTCATGTGTGGAAATAATGGATAACATTAAGGGTTCATATTATCTTCTGTTTTTGAAGTGATTAATGGTTATTAAATTTTGGGATGCAAATTAGATGTTATTAGAAAACATTTGAGGATAAATAATTTTATACTAATTGTATATAAAAGTATATTATTTTTTAGAATGTTATCTGTATTATATTGTTCTAGAAAAAGGAAAGTCTATAGAATGGGTAACAACCTATCACATCCAATAAGGCCACATGAATCGAACTCACAGCCTAAGGGGTATTAGGGAGATTCACTAACCACTGGCCTATTTGAAGTCCATAGTTAGTATGAATTATTCTATTTAGGTAAATGAGTTTATGAATCGTGAAAATTTTTATTTTTGAAATTCTATTTTATCAAATGTATGTTATTAGTATAGAAAAGGGATTTTGAGATTTATTGATAAATGTTATTTGGGAGGGCGTTCTTTCTTTTTGGGAACATAATATGCCTACATAAAATAAAATACTAAGGGATTTAATTTATGGAGTGATAATTGAAGTATATTTTAGATGAATATATGTTTTATTGTGGAAATATGTCTATTTATGAAATTTATTGAAATTATTATCCTATCATAGAGAATATGTTATTTTGGTAATTACATTTAAGTATGAGACTTTTAGAGTTTTCAATGTTATTTGGACATAAATGTTATGATATATCATGGAAGACTATGTGACCAAATCCTTTTTAATTTTGGGTTTAAATTGTAGTGTGATAATTTTGAAAAATTCTAAGGAAAATTTTGTATTGAGTAGTCTTTGTTGATCTTTGGGTACTTTTTGTTCTATATTGGAGATTAAGAGTATTATTTCATTTTAAAAAGCATTAAGCTTTTGGGTATTAACTAATCTTGTATTAACCATTTGGTGATTGGTTAATGTATAAAGATAGGTGAAATATATTTTTCATATTTTGGGGATTATTTAATTCTATAGACGTTATTTCTAGTGCTTCTATTTTGACCAAGTCATCTTGAATAATCATCATTTGGAGAAAAGATGAGTTTGTGGTAGAAATTTATTAATGTATAAAACTCTACATTAAATGTAAGTATATCTCCTTATGTTCTCAGTCAATATCATAAGTAAATTATGTATCTTTAAGAAAATGAACATGAAATTTTTTTTTACATTTTTTATTAGGAAATCAATTATTGTTTAACCTATCACATGATTTTTATTTTCTAATAGATAAATTTCTCTTGATAATGTTTTATTTCACTCTCCATCAGAACTTTTTTGTTAGATTCTCTTCTATATCCATGTTTTCCTACATGGATTCCTAGTATGAGTTATCTCATGTGACCTTTTTACTTCTTTTTATTACATTTATTGGGATAGTTTTTTACTATTTTTATAACGTGGGACTTTCAATGAGGATTTCATGCCCAATTTTAAAATTACGAGGACACAATTTTCTAAAAGGGGGAAGGATTTAACGACCTATTAATTTATAGAATAATAATTTCTTAATTTATATTAATATTTATGAATAAGATATTATTTTTAAATTAAAGGGGATGATTTTTCTGATAGATTTATCAACATGCAACAACGAGTTTCATTGAAATCTTATGTTGCACAAAACTTTGATTTATAGAGAAAAATAATATAATAGAGTTATTATATTCAGTGAAAGCTAAATCATAGATATTTTGTTGGTGGAATTTAACCGAAATAGCCAAATTATTATTATACATGTTTTTTAATGTCTTTCCATTTATCCAATAAATTTTTTTGGCTTAAAATAACAACGAATTTGATTTTAAGCCTGAAAAATTCAAATTGTTTTAAAAGGTCGATTTACCAGCTTATGATGGAGAACCCTATTTAAATATAGTTTTTTCACTTCTATATATTATATTTGAAAAATTATACATCTTTTATATACTCGGGACATCAAAATTTACTTTGGATAATTTTTTTGGTAATTTTTTTGATAATGTTCGATTTTTAATGAATAGTGAAAAATGTAGCAATTTTTGTCAAAACCGTAACAGCCCAAGATTTTATAAAGAAATATTCTTTTTAATTTTATTAATGTCTTGTGTTTTACGTTACACCAAAAGGAGCTTGCACAACACACATCCTTGACTTGCCTTGCATTACACGCAATCGCAACCTTCCTCGATAGCATGTGTGGTACGTAATACTGAGTTTCATGAAACAATGATATGCTATTAAAATATTATTAAAACTAGCCGTTATGAATCTTAATAACCATTTTTTTTAAAATTTTAGAAATTTTAGCTCTCAAAATGAACTTCATTCTTGGATTCGGAGTATCGAATTTAGCCTAAGGTGAAATTTTGGTACTTTTCAGATAACTTTCATATTCTGATGAATAGTGAAAAATTACTAAATTATAATTAAAAACAATTTTTTTAATCGAAATAATTAATAGTGATAAATTATTAATTTGAGTGGTTTTAAAGTATATTTAGAATATATTTTTACAATTTAATACAATGTTGGTCATTGGTTGTAATTTCACATTTAAACAAGACATAATCAAGTGTCAATCTTTTGATATATATTTTTTCCTAAAAACACGCTTTTTATTTTAACAGTGAGATTTAATTATAAAATTAATTAATGCAACTTCTATGTTATGAATTTGGTAAAATAGATTTCATTTTTGAATTCGGAATATGAAATATAGCTTAGGATGAAATTTTGGCATTGTTCTGAAAAACATCAATTTTTGATGAATAGTGAAACTACTAAGTGGTAGTTAAAAAAACTGAATTTTTCATAAAACTTAATTTTGCCGCTTCTATGAATGGAATTTCGAAAATCCGAGAGACACGGTTAATATCAATGACTAAAATGTGGTTCAATGAGATGAAAATAATTTTTTGGTGAATAGTAACTTTTTACTTTTTTTACCGCGGTTAATAGTAAATAGGGTAACTAAGGGTAAGTATGATATTACTATTACCCTAACACATGTCCTAATTCTATTGGACAAGTGTAATTCGACCAAAAACAAACTTAGGAATAAAATATGACCATTTAGGCCCTCTTGGATTAGATTAGGACATTTATTATTAATTTATTTAAAGAAAGGTTAAAATAGTTAAAATCAATGTTTAATAAGTAAATCATTTTTAATATGGGGTTATACATAAGATAAATTCGATTGTAAATATTCATTAGAAAGCTAAAAAGATTTCCTACATGATGGTATTTTATTTGTAATTTTTAGACATAAAATAATTTATTTTATTGATGACACAACGATGATACAGTAATTATATTATTAATGAAATATTGACATAATTGATGTTATAAACACCAAAATAAATGTAATTTGAGATTTTTTATGAATTCCACTAATTTTCTAGGTTACTATGATATATTAATGTTGATATAATCAACTTGGTTCGAACATTTAATTCTGTTATGACTTTCACAAAAATCATATATCAAATAGTGTCAAAATTGACACAAAATAGTTTTTAAATCAAATATTATATTATTAATTGTTATTGTATTCCTAAAAATCTAAGGTTCGGCCAAATGACTTAGATAAGGATATATATATTAATAATAAACAATTTGGGGTTCGTTTGGCATGTTATGGTAAGTTTATTAACCATATAGTGAAAGATAACAAAAAGACATGGTAAAAGTTAAATTATTTAACTTAGAGTTAAATTTAATTGATAAGGTTAAAATAATATCCTAAACTTGTCTAAATTCTATTGGATGATAGGATTTCGACCCCTCCCCACTTTATCTTCGAAATAAGACCCTTTGGAACCATTATAAACCGATTTTGACTTTAATATAAAATAATATTTTGAGATATTCCTACGGTGCCCCTCTCCTCCCCTATAAAAGGACACCTCCTCCCCCTCCTCCTCACACCAATTTGAGCACTCAATCTCGGCCAACCCCTGCCAATTTATCCTCTCCACTTCCCTAGCAACATCCTAGAGGTTCTGGTCTTCCTCAAAGACCAATTTTAGTGCCCTAAGAGGAGGTCTCAAAGAGGAACTTCAAAGAAGAGGTAATTACCGTTACCAATTCTTTCATCTTTATTTCTTCTTTCACTTCTCCTTCTTAGGTTGTTTCATTATGAAGTAATAACATCAGTATCACTCATATACTGATATGTTATTATAAGTATGAAACAACCCTATTTCACCATCTATCCATCCTACAGAAAAAGAAATCACCGCGCGTGCGTACGTACGGAATACCGTCTCCACGCCGTGGTGTAATCTATTTTCCACCACCACCTTACATGGAAGGGTATAATGGTGTAAAGAATAACTCTACATAGTTATTACAACATCATATTGATTCTGATATATTGTATAATCCACTCCAATTCAATTCAATATTTATAGAAATGATATCATCGCTCGTGCGTACGTACGGACTACCGTCTCCACGACGCGATGAGATTCATTCTCCATGTTAACCATTTAAGAATGATTATAATGTATATATAATAAATAATAATGAAATATATGACATTATAAAGCTACTGGATTTATGTATATAAATACATATGTATGTCATCTACTTACTTCCATTTCAAGACAATAAGGAAATAAAAATAGCGTTCATGCGTACGTACGGACTACCGTCTCCATGAACGGTGTTTTTCATTTTATTTATCTATCTATTATATATAAATATATACTGAATATATATGATATATAAATCATATTTTATATTCTGGAAGTAAGTAAATCATGATATAAGTAATAATGATGTCAAGAACAACAAGTCAAAACACCTACGATAAATGAAACGATTTTACCCAAAACGCTTCTTTAACATGGAATTTACAAAAGAACGGGTAATATAATGTCATAAGTGAGCCATATATGATATCATAACAATGAATATGATTCTGTAATAAGTCAATGACATTATTTAAATCATTATACAGGAGGTTCAGACACATACAAAGCAAGTCGGACCTAAGGTAAGGGAAATATCACAATCTCATTTTTATCCGAGATTGTTTATTCGTAAGTATTTACTGGGGTGTATTTTATCATCCACATCCATGTTCCCTCAATATGTAATATTGTTTCCATCCACTTTCAATAGTTTAAATCCAATTTTACCCTTAGGTGAGTTTTTAGTAAAGAATATGAAAGGAATCTTTTGTCATTTTTCCGTATGAGGTACTTTTTGACTTTTCCGACAAAAGTACGAAGAATGTTTTTTTTTAACTTATACGGCACGAACGGATTTATACTGTTTTATAAAGCCTTATTTTCATGAAGCTTCTTCTAAAATATTTCATGACTATTTTCAATAAAATCTCTTTCTTTTAAAATTTCATGATGTTTTGTGAAAAGAAATTGATTTTGAAGAAGAAAGGATATTTTCCTCAAGAATTCAATTCAAGTGTTTTATCAAAATTATTTTCCATATAAGATAATAAAGGGTTCTGTTTCTATCCATATTTTTACATTGATTTGACTATGTTGGGATGAAATTATGTTTATGAATTCCTTTATCTTATATGTATGGTTTTATGATGTCATGTTGTTTAAGAATCCCATTTTTATTACATGGTTTATGCAATGATGTATGATTTATGATTTTGTGGCACACATAAGAAAGGATTCATTAAGAGATGGGTGGGACCTATATCTCCCTCCAATGCATTGGGTAAAGATTTCATATCTCATGAGATAGACATGGCTGTAATGGTAGGTTATACCGGTTCAATGAAACAGGACTAAAACGAGGATTACTCGATTCAGAAAGGGACTTTGTCCACTAAGATAGTCTTGGCAATGAGTCTTGACTAACAAGAAATGATTCTCTGTGATTATGTTTGTATGCCACAATGAGTAATGTTTTAAGTAAGGGTTTCATTTTCACTACTATGATTTATCCCATGTTATGAAATTATGCTCTCTTTTGCAGGTTAAGATTTCCAAAAATGTTATGTTCTTATGAAAATTATGTGATTGATATTTCTTTTGTTTACCCTTACTGAGCATTTGAGCTCACCCTTTTATGTTTTCTTTTCCCCAGGATATAAAGAAAGGTTTTAGGTAGAAAAAAGGGATGACCTTTATGGGAGATATTGAAGAACTTTCACCACGATTAGAAGATTACGTTCCGAGTTTCCAAAGACACTAAACTATTACGATCCTTTAGTGTGTGTTTTTGTTATGTATTAAGTATTCCGCAAAAGTAATGTAATGTTCATGTACGTTAGGATTCGGGTCTCTACAGTTGGTATCAGAGGAAAGGTTTAGTCAACCTTTGGAAACTAGGATGCGAAAACGTTAGTGAGATCCCTAGAGATATTTCTAAGGTATGTCTAGGGATGTCCCTAGGGATAAGTATACGTATAGGTTATATTAATAGAATTACGCTAACGATCATAGAATTAAACCTAAGATGTTGGATATTGAAGGTACTCCCCCTTTATTATGTTGTTTTCCGTAGCATGATTTTTGCCTCTCACACTATTCTTTTTGGGTTTTAGACGATGGCTGGAACCCGAAGGAACCGTGTTGATCAATGCAATGGACAATGCAATGATTGCCCTCCTGAACAAACAAATGTTATGGGAGATGGAGTGCAAAATCTTATTGCTATACTTACACAAGCTATGAATCATTCTGGACTTCCAAATGAGCAGAGAAGGGAACAATATTCTATTGAGTCCTTCATGAGGCAACGTCCACCTTCTTTCAGTGGGACTTCCGATCCACTTGTTGCTGAACAATGGATCAGTACCACTGAAAAGATATTTTCAGTTCTTCAATGTTCTGAACATGATAAAGTCATCTTAGAAGTATATCGTTTGCAAGGTGAAGCTGATCAATGGTGGAATCTTATCAAGAATACGAGGCCAAGGGATGAAATTGAGTCCATGGAATGGGACGAGTTCAAGAACTTGTTTTTCAGTAAGTACTTCCCCCGTATTCTTCGAACAAAGATGGAAAAGGAGTTTATTGAGCTGAAGCAGAAGGATGATGAATCTGTTGGTATATACGAAGCGAATTTTACAAGACTTGCAAGGTATGCATCTGGCATTATCATCCAACCTGAAAGTAAAGTTGATCGATTTTTCAGTGGCTTAAAACCAAGTCTTCGAAGGGCATTAGCTATAAGAGACTTCAGTAGCTATGAAGAAATTGTGCGTTGTGCTATCAAGGTAGAAATGGAAGTTGGTGTTACATATCCATCTCATGGTTTTGACAAGAAACGAAAGATGGAGTTCAAAGAGAAATCTCATAATAATGGTGAAAAGAAGATGAATGTTTCCTTATGCACAAAGTGTGGAAAGAAGCATGGTGGATATTGTCTTAAAGGAACTAGAAAATGTTTTAAGTGTGGAAAAGAAGGTCATCGAGCAGCTGAGTGTCGAAGTAATGGAAAAAGGGTTTCTAATGATGTGAATAAAGCAAACACTTCAGAGAACGCACCACCAACACTTCAATGCTTCAAGTGCAAGGAAATGGGGCATTATGCTAATAATTTCCCTAATCCAAGGGTTAGTGATGATCAACATGAGCAACCACTGAAGGCAAAGGACAAAGGGAAGTCACATGCGATCACTATTGGCGATGTTGAATATGATAACGATGTGGTGGAATGATTAAGCGTTTATGTAATGGGATTCCAAAATAATGTTGTATCATTGAGTATTGCAATATTTATTGATGTGGTATTCAAAGTGATTGAGATATTTTTTTTGGAAATAAGATGATATGCGCATAATGAAGACGAGAAAATGAAATGTTTAATAGTATTCATGAGCTCATGATTGATATAAGGACTAAGTGATATCATGGATTGAGTATATAGAATTTTGAGGATTTTGGTATGTGGAAAGTGTTAACTTTTAACTGCATTCATGTTTTCACTAAGGTATTCAAGAGAATACATGATTAAGGACTTTGAATGTTTAGAATGTGACCAACAAAACATATCTTATGATATATGGGGATCAACGATGGTATTAAATCTCTGGTAATCATTTTCACTATGTTATGAGAGTGGACTGCAGTATTATGGATAAGCCTAAAGATTGAAATGGATTATGTTGGACATAAGTGATTATTGTTTAAGGATAGAAGTTTTTTTTCGATATTATTGATGGGATGTTATAGTAATGTAGTTTTAGAAAAAAGGACAACCTGCAGGACGGGCGACATCCCATCGCTTCGGACAAGGCTGTAGGAATCGAACCCACAACCGAAGTGCGACTGGCCTTTATCTCCTACCACTGGCCTACAGGAAGTCCATGTTCAGTAGAAACTAGTTTTATTATATTAAGCAGTATGATATATGAAGTATAAGTCCATTTTAGGAACTATATATGATTAATCTCACTATAGAATGACTTATGTATATTTAATAACTTTTTCTTACCTTTTGTTTGAGACAGATGGAATGACTCGTCATTCTATCACATGATCTGCTAACACTTCACGAATAACAAATTCAACTTCATTTATTTAAGAGATGAAGTGGAAATTGTTCAAGGCACGAACAACAGTGATATTGTATCAAAATAAAGTAAGTATTTATTCTAATTCAAAATTTCAACTTTAGGGAAATGATCTTGAAAACCAAAAATGTTGTCCTAGTGATCTTATACCTGATTAATCAGATGGTACCTTAGATCGTCACAAATTTATGGATTTGTGATTACTGGATTTTCCATAGCCATGTTCTCTACCACTCTCCATTAGAACATGATGGTTATATTTCTCTTCCATATCCATATTTTCACCTATGTGGAAACCCAATGATTAGTTTATTTGGGTAACCGTTACGTTTCATACTTTTGTTTTTAAAGATTGGTTTTGATATTCCTTTTTACGATGTGGGTTTCTATTAAAGAAACTTTCGAATAGTAAACCATTTATAACCCCGACGAATTTCGAGGGCGAAATTCATTTTAAGGGGGGTAGAATGTAACAGCCCAAGATTTTATAAAGAAATATTCTTTTTAATTTTATTAATGTCTTGTGTTTTACGTTACACCAAAAGGAGCTTTCACAACACACATCCTTGACTTGCCTTGCATTACACGCAATCGCAACCTTCCTCGATAGCATGTGTGGTACGTAATACTGAGTTTCATGAAACAATGATATGCTATTAAAATATTATTAAAACTAGCCGTTATGAATCGTAATAACCATTTTTTTAAAATTTTAGAAATTTTAGCTCTCAAAATGAACTTCATTCTTGGATTCGGAGTATCGAATTTAGCCTAAGGTGAAATTTTGGTACTTTTCGGATAACTTTCATATTCTGATGAATAGTGAAAAATTACTAAATTATAATTAAAAACAACTTTTTTAATCGAAATAATTAATAGTGATAAATTATTAATTTGAGTGGTTTTAAAGTATATTTAGAATATATTTTTACAATTTAATACAATGTTGGTCATTGGTTGTAATTTCACATTTAAACAAGACATAATCAAGTGTCAATCTTTTGATATATATTTTTTCCTAAAAACACGCTATTTATTTTAACAGCGGGATTTAATTATAAAATTAATTAATGCAACATCTATGTTATGAATTTGGTAAAATAGATTTCATTTTTGAATTCGGAATATGAAATATAGCTTAGGATGAAATTTTGGCATTGTTCTGAAAAACATCAATTTTTGATGAATAGTGAAACTACTAAGTGGTAGTTAAAAAAACTGAATTTTTCATAAAACTTAATTTTGCCGCTTCTGTGAATGGAATTTCGAAAATCCGAGAGACACGGTTAATATCAAGGACTAAAATGTGGTTCAATGAGATGAAAATAATTTTTTGGTGAATAGTAACTTTTTACTTTTTTACCGCGGTTAATAGTAAATAGGGTAACTAAGGGTAAATATGATATTACTATTACCCTAACACATGTCCTAATTCTATTGGACAAGTGTAATTCGACCAAAAACAAACTTAGGAATAAAATATGACCATTTAGGCCCACTTGGATTAGATTAGGACATTTATTATTAATTTATTTAAAGAAAGGTTAAAATAGTTAAAATCAAAGTTTAATAAGTAAATCATTTTTAATATGGGGTTATACATAAGATAAATTCGATTGTAAATATTCATTAGAAAGATAAAAAGATTTCCTACATGATGGTATTTTATTTGTAATTTTTAGACATAAAATAATTTATTTTATTGATGACACAACGATGATGCAGTAATTATCTTATTAATGAAATATTGACATAATTGATGTTATAAACACCAAAATAAATGTAATTTGAGATTTTTTATGAATTCCACTAATTTTCTAGGTTACTATGATATATTAATTTTGATTTAATCAACTTGGTTCGAACATTTAATTCTGTTATGACTTTCACAAAAATCATATATCAAATAGTGTCAAAATTGACACAAAATAGTTTTTAATTCAAATATTATATTATTAATTGTTATTGTATTCCTAAAAATCTAAGGTTCGGACAAATGACTTAGATAAGGATATATATATTAATAATAAACAATTTGGGGTTCGGTTGGCATGTTATAGTAAGTTTATTAACCATATATTGAAAGATAACAAAAAGACATGGTAAAAGTTAAATTATTTAACTTAGAGTTAAATTTAATTGATAAGGTTAAAATAATATCCTAAACTTGTCTAAATTCTATTGGTTGATAGGATTTCTACCCCTCCCCACTTTATCTTCGAAATAAGACCCTTTGGAACCATTATAAACCGATTTTGACTTTAAAAAATAATATTTTGAGATATTCCTAAGGTGCCCCTCTCCTCCCCTATAAAAGGACACCTCCTCCCCCTCCTCCTCACACCAATTTGAGCACTCAAGCTCGGCCAACCCCTGCCAATTTATCCTCTCCACTTCCCTAGCAACATCTTAGAGGTTCTGGTCTTCCTCAAAGACCAATTTTAGTGCCCTAAGAGGAGGTCTCAAAGAGGAACTTCAAAGAAGAGGTAATTACCGTTACCAATTCTTTCATCTTTATTTCTTCTTCCACTTCTCCTTCTTAGTTTGTTTCATTATGAAGTAATAACATCAGTATCACTCATATACTGATATGTTATTATAAGTATGAAACAACCCTATTTCACCATCTATCCATCCTACGGAAAAAGAAATCACCGCGCGTGCGTACGTACGGAATACCGTCTCCACGCCGTGGTGTAATCTATTTTCCACCACCACCTTACATGGATGGGTATAATGGTGTAAATAATAACTCTACATAGTTATTACAACATCATATTGATTCTGATATATTGTATAATCCACTCCAATTCAATTCAATATTTATAGAAATGATATCATCGCTCGTGCGTACGTACGGACTACCGTCTCCACGACGCGATGAGATTCATTCTCCATGTTAACCATTTAAGAATGATTATAATGTATATATAATAAATAATAATGAAATATATGACATTATAAATCTACTGGATTTATGTATATATATACATATGTATGTCATCTACTTACTTCCATTTCAAGACAATAAGGAAAGAAAAATAGCGTTCATGCGTACGTACGGACTACCGTCTCCATGAACGGTGTTTTTCATTTTATTTATCTATCTATTATATATATATATACTGAATATATATGATATATAAATCATATTTTATATTCTGGAAGTAAGTAAATCATGATATAAGTAATAATGATGTCAAGAACAACAAGTCAAAACACCTACGATAAATGAAACGATTTTACCCAAAACGCTTCTTTAACATGGAATTTACAAAAGAACGGGTAATATAATGTCATAAGTGAGCCATATATGATATCATAACAATGAATATGATTCTGTAATAAGTCAATGACATTATTTAAATCATTATACAGGAGGTTCGGACACATACAAAGCAAGTCGGACCTAAGGTAAGGGAAATATCACAATCTCATTTTTATCCGAGATTGTTTATTCGTAAGTATTTACTGGGGTGTATTTTATCATCCACATCCATGTTCCCTCAATATGTAATATTGTTTCCATCCACTTGCAATAGTTTAAATCCAATTTTACCCTTAGGTGAGTTTTTAGTAAAGAATATGAAAGGAATCTTTTGTCGTTTTTCCGTACGAGGTACTTTTTGACTTTTCCGACAAAAGTACGAAGAATGTTTTTTTTTAACTTATACGGCACGAACGGATTTATACTGTTTTATAAAGCCTTATTTTCATGAAGCTTCCTCTAAAAGATTTCATGACTATTTTCAATAAAATCTTTTTCTTTTAAAATTGCATGATGTTTTGTGAAAAGAAATTGATTTTGAAGAAGAAAGGATATTTTCCTCAAGAATTCAATTCAAGTGTTTTATCAAAATTATTTTCCATATAAGATAATAAAGGGTTCTGTTTCTATCCATATTTTTACATTAATTTGACTATGTTGTGATGAAATTATGTTTATTAATTCCTTTATCTTATATGTATGGTTTTATGATGTCATGTTGTTTAAGAATCCCATTTTTATTACATGGGTTATGCAATGATGTATGATTTATGATTTTGTGGCACATATAAGAAAGGATTCATTAAGAGATGGGTGGGACCTATATCTCCCTCCAATGCATTGGGTAAAGATTTCATATCTCATGAGATAGACATGGCTGGAATGGTAGGTTATACCGGTTCAGTGAAACAGGACTGAAACGAGGATTACTCGATTCAGAAAGGGACTTTGTCCACTAAGATAGTCTTGGCAATGAGTCTTGACTAACAAGAAATGATTCTCTGTGATTATGTGTGTATGCCACAATGATTAATGTTTTAAGTAAGGGTTTCATTTTCACTACTATGATTTATCCCATGTTATGAAATTATGCTCTCTTTTGCAGGTTAAGATTTCCAAAAATGTTATGTTCTTATGAAAATTATGTGATTGATATTTCTTTTGTTTACCCTTACTGAGCATTTGAGCTCACCCTTTTATGTTTTCTTTTCCCCAGGATATAAAGAAAGGTTTTAGGTAGAAAAAAGGGATGACCTTTATGGGAGATATTGAAGAACTTTCACCACGATTAGAAGATTACGTTCCGAGTTTCCAAAGACACTAAACTATTACGATCCTTTAGTGTGTGTTTTTGTTATGTATTAAGTATTCCGCAAAAGTAATGTAATGTTCATGTACGTTAGGCTTCGGGTCTCTACAAAAACTATCATTTGATATAATTTATTTATATAGTTATGGTGAAATTTGAGTTATTTTTATTGTTTAATTGGATTATATTTTAATCATTTAATCCAATTTTCTTCATTGGAATTAATATCACATTGAAATTTGATATAAACACATGCCAATCTTTTTATAGTAATTAAATCTAAAAACCATATTTCTAGTTTTTCCAAAGGGGATTAATTTTAAATTAATTTATGAAACTAAAGTGTTTTGAATTTGGAAAAATGGATTACATATTTTGAATCTAGAGGTCCCAATTGTCAAAATAGGTACATTTTATTTTTAGACAACTTGAATAGTAACTTTAGTAATTAATTTATTTATCATGGTTAAAGCGTATATCCTTTAAACACGGGTATCCAATAATATTATAATAACATTAAAATACCCTAAAACATGTTCTAATACTATTTTATGATATATATATCTGACCATTGGCACCCTTGGGTGTATTTTGGGACACAATGCAGCCACATGGATGTGAAAATAACATTTTAGAAGAATTAATTTAATGTAATGAAAAAACATAACATAAAAATGTATCCTTTATTAAAAAAAATTATATGGGTTTATATAAGAGATATATTAAAAAATAAATACCAATTAGAAATATAACAATATTTCCTTAATCTTTTTATTTTATTTATAATTTTTAAAAACCAAATAAATATATATTTATGACACCCTGATGATTTAATGATTACATTATTAATGAATAAATTAAATGAATGAGAATATAAATATTAAAATTAATTTATTTTAAACACGTTTATGCCATCAATGAAATTTATGGATGATTATGAGTTGTTATATTTGAATTAATAATGTTTTTTTTGAAATAATCACGTTGTAATGGATTTTTGAAAATTCATGATATGAATAGTATAAAAATTGACATAAATTAGTTTTAAAAAAAATATTATTTTATTAAAAAATATCATAGACATAAAAATAAACTATTTGGAAAAATGTCATATATAATGTTGAAAATATCATTAGTGAACCACTTGATGTCTTATTTTTATTTTAATGTAAATATATTAACCATATAGTGTGAATATACCAGAAGAAATTGTAAGAGTTAAATTAGTTAACTAAGATTTAAAGCTAAAAGATATTGTTACATTTTTAACCTAGACATTTATAATACCGATTGGTTTAGATTTTTTTACACAAAACATCTTATATTTAAAATAAATATATTTTCGGCCTTTTGAAAATGAAAATCATTTATAATAAAATAATACTTGAAAACGTTCCTAATGGCCCCCGCCTCCCTCTTATAAGAGAGAATCATCCATATCCAATTAATCAGAACTGTAATTCCTCATGGATTAGAAAAACAATACCCAAATAATCTCCCAACACCCATCTATTCCTCCTATATTTCTTACATTATTCATAAGAAAATTCAATAAATCCATTTTCTTTTCAAATCAAAGGGAGTTACACGTTTAAAGAGTTAGTGTCTTCTCTAATGTTCCTTGCCAAATATTTACATCATCAATCTAAATTATATTCTTATTAGTTGACTAAATAAAAAAATATCCTAAAAATACTATTATATTGTTATAATAATGATTCTCACTACACACACACACCTCCTTCTAATGGATATGAACATACTGTTTCTGTGGACGATGAACTACTGCCTCACAAAACAATGATTGTTCAATTTTCCCGTACCACCTTTCATGGTGGAAATTGTGATGGAAATATATTTATATGTGATATATATTCTATTTATATTTTCCCAACTCTTCTGTTTATTTATTTAAATCATTCCTTTCTTCTTTCCATAATGTGTAAATATGATAATTTCATTTAAAGAAGTGCGGACTACCATCCCCTCCATGTGATATAACTCATTCATTTCATACATGGTACGCATAAAGGATGGATTTAATCAAACTATTAATCATATATAACATAGATATTATATTGGAATTATAATTTACCTATGTATTATTTATTGTTCATTATTTTAAATGATGGAAAAGAAATGAAAGTAGCGTTCATTCGTACGTACGACTTACCATCTCCATTAAAGGTACACTTCATTTCTTATATAAAAATTTTATGTACTATTATAATTAAATATATATACTATATATATATATATAAATATATATATATATATGATATTTAAATCATGAATATCATTCTATCAATAATATACTTTTGATACATGTACAGTTTTTAATTATTACAAGTTAATTTTTGACTCAAGTACCGAATATCACCAAAACGAAAGCAATTAACTAATATAATTATGTAATTTTTATAATAAGATGATATTTAATATAATATGAATGATAAAATGAAAAAGTTATTGAAGAAATTATAAATTAATCTACGTTTATTCTTCAGGAAAACAAAGAACAAACGAGAGAAGTCAGATTGTAGGTAAAGGTAACTTTCACCGTACTATTTTAGTGAGTGACTTCCTTTAGGTTTTGTCTTTTAATTTATAATTTATTCTATTGGGGTATGTTATTATATATCCTTATTTTTTTAAATTTAATGTCCAAATTATGTATGTCCCTTATCACTCTCATCAACTGAATTTTTAAATTATTATGTCAAGCTGTTAGGTTACCGAATATTTGTAAGGGGGTTTCTAACTCGATTTACGATAATTGTGTTTTTCCAATACTTGGTTGTTTATATTATGCCAATATTATGTGTTTAATCACTATTTATTTATTTATGTTGTAAAATACACTTCTATTTATGTGTATATAATGTTTCAACACATAATCACCCCATTGAAAATTCTTAGGTCATTTATACGATCTTTTTTATGGGAAATCTTAACTCAATGTCATTTTGTTGAGGTAAATATATTTTTAATTGGTTTTATTCAAGGAATATGTGTGAATGACCTATGATTTTTTTAAACTTAACATTCTCTTATATTGGGTGTATTTATATTTTTCACACATAATTTTGACATTGATTTATCCTTAATCTAATGATAGAATCTTTGTATGGGATAACATCTCAATATACATTCATTAAAAAATATCTTGATATTGTACACCTTTATTATAATATAAGGTGTATATGCTAGTATGAACCTGGTTTTGAGCATGTAAAACATTGAAATTTTATTAATGATATTCCAGAGTTGGGCGTTCAGACGACATGAGATTTTGAGCCCCGTTGTGGCCAGAATTAAATTTTTAAATGCATTCAAACTAGACACGCCAAATACACAGAATAAATCCTAAGAGTTTTCTCATATGGAAAAAATGAGTGCACCGTTGAGTCAGAAGTGTGCCTTTTACCCTAGGAGGGGTGTAACTTTTGTGGGCGCGGCTCGTATGTGGAAAATGCCACCAGGGGCGTTTTTGTAATATAGTGGCCCCAAGCGTCAACATTATAACATATGAACGGAGGCTCAAATTAATATTCCAAGACCTCTGTTATGCTCAGAACATTGATTTTACCATAGGGGAGACTTAACCATGACCTCGTCGAATGTTCGGATACGGGCCTGCTGGTGGGTGTTTAAAACATTAATTAAATTTTAATGAATTCCCCCACTTAAACACCTCCTCCCCCTACCCCTTATTCCCCTTCATTTCTCCCTGGTGGAAGCTCTATCAAACAATTAGAGACCTCTTTCAAACTCACCCTCTCCTCTGGTAAGGTGGTGGCGGCTCAGGCAGACCATTCGTGAAGCTATTGGCTACGCCCTGCGAGGTAGGAGTTTGTGTCTTCGTTTTTAAATTTTGAGTCTACTTTATATTCCAATTTCTGCATCTAAATTCTGTCCAATCATCGAGCGAATACCATTGATGTGTAGGGTTCTTCCCCAGATTTCCAATTCTCTTTTAAGATGAAAAATCAGAGTCCCAGGACGTCCTGGGGAGCCCCATTACGTTTTCCGACCAAATTTTGCATTTTTCAGCGGTTCCAGGGTTTCCGGCAGCTCCACGCGACAGTCTGGCAGGTGACGACGGCAACCTGGCAGCTCCAAGGTGGTGGTAAAATGGTTACCAGGAGGCGGCACGAAGCGACTCACAGGCAGCGGTATGAATCTCCCATGTGGTTAGCGCAAGCGTTCCGGGATGGAGGCCACCGATGCGGGGCGCGACGGGGGTCTCGGTGCGCGACCCCGAGAAAGAGACGGAGACCCGCCCTCGGCGGGTCTCCACGCGGGACAACGTCTGGAAACGAGGGCCGATTGGTGCTGGAGGACCCCGGGGTAGCAGCAGGCCCATGTGGAAGGGCCACGAGCCAGTGCTGCGGGACAGGATGGCCGGTGCGGGCCGGCAAAGGCCGGGTGGACCGGCTGGACCAGTCCTGTCCAACCCTAAGGGGTTGGCCTCTTGTCTTCAGACGCCTGTAACATTCACTATGAGTGTCAGTTTTGCGTGCCGTCTACGGATTAAAGATCCTCGGATTGTGCCTTAGTTTTTGAGATGGTCTCAAGGATTTTTAACTCTCAAGACGAGGGCTCGGTGGCATGAGACGCCCGATAATTATGGTTTAGTGCCTCGCCATGATTTTTCTTTCAGATGGCGCAAACACATATGGACTCCGTTTTCGGCACTGTCTGTGACGTTGTAACCCTAGAGTTGAGGTGATGTTGTCCAGGGTGGTTTCATGTATTGAATCTAGAGTTGTTTCATGGGCCCCGCGGGTCGTATTTAAAGATGTGTGCATCATACTGTGACTTTATCCTTAGACGTCTGTTCGGGGTGAATAAATAGTCGTTTTGGCATGTTTTTCTGAGAGCATCATGATGGCGTAATTTTCTTGTCTTTTTTGGGATTGTGGTGTGGGCACTAGGAGACACCGTATGGGCACAAAGCAGGGTTGAATAAGTATTTCTTCGGTAGTCTGCTTTCAGGGAGTAAGTAGTCTTCCTCGCATGTTCTTCCACAAGGATTACAATTGTTTAATCTGTTTCGTCATGTGGAGCCTCTTTAGAGAAATTATTAAATTTTGAAATATGAAAGGGCCTTGGTCAGGGGTTCCTTTGACACACTCCGAACCAACGAACAATAGAGATGTTAGTGACACCTAGTGATGGAACGTGGGGTGCAGAGTTATCGGACTAGTTCTGGGTTTACCATCCAGTGGGGCTGGGTAGTGGGTTACCCACCAGCATATAAGGGTTTACCCTCTAGTGGGGTTGGGTAGTGGGTTACCATTTGACTTTAGGGGTTACCCTATAGCGGGGATGGTCAGTGGGTTACCCATAGACCTTAGAGTTTACCCTCCAAAGGGGCTGGGCTGTGGGATACCCATTGACATTAGAGTTTACCCTCCAGTGGGGCTGGGCAGTGGGTTATACAATGACCTATTTGAGTTTACCCTCTAGCTGGGTTGGGAAATGTGTTACCCGATGACTTCTATCAAACTCATCCCTTTCTATGTGGCTATTCAGTGACTTCTCTACATGATTACCGGAGTGGGCCCCTTGTTTGTACGGTTTAGTGATGAGATAGCTTTGACGTGAAGGACTGATGGGCATCGGTGATGGATATCCTTTGAACTGTTAGAGAATTCTCCTAGGTTGATCTTGGAGATAGAGATCCAGTTACACACACGTTTGGGTTTCTTGTTGAGAATATATATATACACCCAACATTTCATCCCACTCCATGGGTTCAGATACTCTCCTTCTAGGAGAGGAGAAGACACTTGGGGTATGCCACGTGCATTCTGTTTCTAGATCCTATTGGTTGGGAAAAGTCTAATTCCATTCTTTTTTTGGGTTGAGCTTCACTCTCTTTATTGTACTCTTACACTGTTCTTTGTTCTGTCTACTACTCACCATTTTATTACTTCATTTGTTTCTCCCTCGAGCGTTCGGGGCATCCTACTGAGTATATTTATAATCACCCATGATTTTTCTTTGCCTGCACTTGCTGTTCCCTTGCAGATGACGGACAGTTTGATCAAGACTACAGAGGACCGTAGTGGATACAGGAGCTTGGGATGCATTGAGTGGTTGTGGTAGGACATTCAGGTAAGAGACTCACCATCTGTTTAATTTTGTTTACCTATTTCTTGGTTGTGGCACATTTTGGGTTGGGCGCGTGTTTTTTCATTTTTCTACTCAGTTAACTCATTAGTTATTTTCCGAACTTTACTTGTTCTATTTAGATGTTGAATCATGATTGTGTTTGGGTTATAGTGTTTATACGAGGTATCCTTTTTACTGTGCACTTATGCATTGAGTGGGTTGTGTGTGTGTGTGTGCATAGGTACTTATGAAAAGGCCTCCCCAATATTGTTACACCTTCGGCTCTTATCGCCATTCCCTGGCCTATGGAGGTCATTTTGGGGTAGTTGCAGCTCGAGACCGGTAGGTTCGGGTCATGACAAAGTTTCATCAAAGGTGGTTCATTATTTGGGGTGTTGTTCAAACGTCCCTAAAAAGGAATTGGTTTGGATTTAGGTAAATAGTGTCAATGTGTCCTGAGAGCGTCTCTTAGGCCAGAGAGTCTAGTGATGGTACGGGCAGCTGACATATCCATTCACTAGGACCCTGATAACCTTATTGTCGACTCGGCACGCTATGACACATGTTGTAGGGAACATTAGAAGATATAGCTAGTGAGATTGTGTCTTTGAATATCATTTTTGAGATAGCTCCCCTTTGTTGTTACTGATATATATATATATATATGCTCATCTGATCGCGGTAATCCTTGATAATTTTCAGGATGCCCCCATGACAGCAGCCGGCCAGGTTACCCTTTCCAGTTCATGACGAAGACATGGCGAGCGATGTGGAATCAATGCAGGGAACCTCACATGATCCATTTCTTCCCATTGCTTCAGCAGTATCCCCTCCTCCCGGAGAACGATAGTTAGTACCGGCAGCATAGGATGAGGTTGACCGTAGGCTAACTGCGCTCCAAGAATTTCAGCATCAGTGGCCACAGAAGTTCCACGGGGACCCGGATCCCCTTGCAGCAGAAGACATGATAGAGTTTGTGGATCATATTTTCAGGCTACTACGGACACCCGTAGACCATATGGTATCCCTAGATACCAACCTTTTCCTCGAGATGGCCGAGTGTTGGTGGGGGTTGGTTATGCAGACCAACGACGAGTGATCTCTCGGGTGGGATAACTTCCTGCAGCTCTTCCGGGACGAGTACTCTGTATATTTTCTAAGATCTTTTCGGATTCAAGAGGTTCTGGAGTTGACGTAGGGGGGATGACCATGGAATAGTACTCAGCCTGGTTTACCGATTTGACACGTTACTTGTGGGATATTGTCCGTGATAGTTACTTTCAGGTGTGGATGTTTGAGCAGGGTCGTCACAGGGAGATCCGTGCTAGTGGAGTTCCCATGTGCTTCCCTATTTATGTAGGGGTTCTTGAGCGAGCACTCATGAAAAAGAGATTCTTAGCTAAGGGACTCCAGCTAACAGGGCCAAGAAGTGGCCGCTTTAGACCAGATTGTTCGATAGTTGGCATGCGACATAGAGCAGAGCCTCAGTCAAGGAGACCCTTCTGTGAGCAGACTCAAGGGCAGGATCGTAAACTGCAGTGGCACCGTAAAGCACCAGAGCAGTCATGAGAGAGTCGGTGCTATGTTTGTAATTGATGGGGTCACCTAGCACGGGACTGCCAAACCAGGCGTACTGAGCAGCCGTGGAAGGCAATGGGTGCACCGCAGCGGCAGAGGTAGCTTCGTGACTAGGGATCTCCCAGGAGATGACAGGGTGGTCCTCCAGGAGGTGGAACAGACAGAGCGACATGTCCAGGTGGTGGGGGATAAAGATTTTAGGTCCTTCCACCCCCACCAGAGTGCGTCCCACTCCAGGCTCTAAGAGCTGGCGATAGGGTCCATGGGAAGCTTCAGGCTATGGGTGTTCGTGACCCCCCAGCACAGGAGATTGTACAAGGTACGCTTTGTGTTTACTCTATGATTTCTTTGATAATAGTATACATCGGAACCAACCACTCTTTTATATCACTGCTTTTTTATGGGAGTTGGAGCTTCCAGTTGTGGAGCCGACACACGCTCTATGCCTTAAGTTTCCTACAGGAAGTGCATCATTAGTGACCCATGTTTGTAGATAGTGCGAACTATCATTCAGAGGAGGGAATTTCTTGTGGTACCTATTGTTCATCACGATGGAACCTTACGACGTTATCATGGGAATGGATTTTCTTTCTATTGTTCCTGCCTAGATCGACTGTCATCACAGATGAATTAGAGGAGTCCACACTGATTGGACGAGGATCAGTATTCTAGGAGAATGAGACCTCCTAGCAGAGCAGACGGGCACTCTAAGCAGGAGACCACAACCTCTTTCTCACCAGTTGGCGAGCATGGATCTCAGAGCATCAGATGCTAGAGGCACCTAGATCCCTACCATTGTAGATGACTACATGGACATCTTTCTCGAGGATGTCTCGGGACTACCTCTGAGGTGAGATATGGAGTTCTGCATTGACTTGCAGCTGGGGACTACCCTGATATCATGTGCGGATTATCAGATGGTACCAAAAGAGCTTTGGGAGATACGTCTTTAGTTGGGGAACCTTCATGAGAAGGGATTCCTCAGGCCCAGTGTGTCCCCCAGGGAAGGTCCAATTTTGATTCTGAAAAAAGGAGGATGGGAGTCTGTGGCTTTGTGTGGATTATCGTTGCCTGAATCAGGCCATGATAAAGAACAAGTACCCTTTCCCAAGTATCGAAGACCTCTTCAACCATTAGAGAGGTGCGAAGTGGTTCTCTAAGATTGATCTTCAATCTGGCTACAACCAGTTGTTGGTTCGTGAGGCAGACATTTATAAGTTGGCTTTTTTGTTGTCATTATGGGCATTACGAGCTTCTGGTGATGCCGTTTTTCATGACTAATTCCCCCACCATTTGCATCACATTGATGAACCAGATCTTCCAGTCGTACCTAGACCGGTTTGTGGTTTTCATTATTGATGACATACTCATCTACTCTGCAAATGGAGGAGGAGGATGTGAAGCATTTGGGGATTGTCATAGACATACTCTAGGATCACCATCTATTTGGGAAGCTCTGATGTGTTAATTCTGGATTTATGAGGTTCTATTTCCGGGGCGTGTCATTATGAAGCAGGGATTGGCTGTATATCCTACAAAGATAGAGCCAGGAATTTCTTAGGAGCCACCCAAGAATTCTTCAGAGGTTCGGAGCTTAGGTGGTTTGGTAGGGTACTACAAGAAGTTTGTGGGAGATTTCTCCCGAATTGCTTCCCCTTTGACCGTATTTATGCTGAAGGGATGACCGTTCACCTGGACTGATCAGTACTAGAAGGCCTTTGAGGAGTTGAGGTAGAGGTTGAATAGTGCTCCAGTTTTGGGGCTGTTATAGGAGGGAGTTTAGTTCGTGGTATACAATGACACATCAAGAGTTGGGCTTGGGTGCGTGCTGATGCAGCAACGAGAAGTGATTGGATATGGGTCGACGCCGTTGAGGCCCCATGAGTAGAATTATGTGACTCATTATTTGGATATGGAAACATTGGTCTTATCCTTGAGGTTATGGAGACAATACCTTCAAGGTGAGTGTTTTGTGGTCTGCTCAGGCCACCAAAGCCTCATGTACATCTTCACTAATAAGGATTTGAATTTGAGGTAGAAGCACTGGATGGAGTTTCTACGGGACTATGATTTTGAGATAGTCTACACTCCAGGGAAGGGAAACGTTTTAGAAGGTTCCCTTAACATGAAGTCCCAGACTCGTCTAGTGTGGGAAGCTTCCGATCAGTTGGCATCCCTATGGCTGACCTTGGTGGAGTAGGAGAATACGAATTTCATGTAGTCGATGGTGTTGACTCATTAGCTCCTTGAGTGTGTGAGAGAGTCGCAGCTGGGGAATTTCAATAGTGATGTAATGTGTTATCAGATATCCATAGGCGACACACCCTATGGGTATTCTGAAGGTGGGAATCTCAAGATCCTATTCCCGGGGAGAGCTGTAGTACTAGTGGAGATGTGAGAGGAGGTGATGTGGGAGTTTCAAATTTCTCCCATGGATATACATCCCGGTGTGGGGAAGATGTACAGAGACCTTTAGCGGTAGTTTTGGTGGTCTGGCATTAAGTGGAGCGTAGCTGAGTTCACTTCTTGGTGTCTTACCTGTTAGCATGTGAAGGCAGAGCATTAGGTTCTGCCAAGGTGGTTGCACCCCCTTGATATCCCAGAGTATAAGTGGGATGTCATATCAATGGACATCTTCACAGGGCTTCCATGAACATCGATGGGCCATGATTCCATTTGGGAGATAGTGTACTGACTCATGAAGTCATCACACTTCCTTTCCATCAGGTAGCAGAGCTCGGTAGAGAGTCTAGGGAAGCTGTACGTTTGGGAGATTGTCTGCCTTCATGGAGTACCCTTGACGATCATCTCTGTCTGTGACACACGGTTTACATCCCGTTTGTGGCAAGGCCTGTAGGAGGAATTCGGGACTCGACTGTGGATGAGTATAGCTTTTCATCACCAGACGGACGGGTAGAACGAGCGCACTATCAAAGTGTTGGAGGATATCCTCAAGGTGTCCGTGTTAGACTTTGTCCAAAACTAGGATAATCACCCACCCTTGGTGGAGTTCGCATATAAAAACAGTTACCACTCTACTATTGGCATGGCACCCTTTTAGGCCCTCTACAAGAGACCTTGCAGGTCACCGTTGTGCGGGTTTGAGGTTTGCGAGACCTCCATAGTGGGCCAAGAGTTAGTGTAGGAGACAACATAGAATGTTCATGTCATTCATCAGCGGTTAAGGATGGCTCAGAGTAGACAGAAGTCCTACGTAGATCATTGTTGCAAGCCTTTGGAGTTCGAGAAGGGGGACCATGTCCTTATGAAGGTCTCCTCGCAATGTGGAACATGAAGGTTCGTTCGGAGAGGCAAGTTATCCCTAATGTTCATTGGGCCCATTGAGATCGAGCGTAGGGTTGGTGAGGATTACTACCTTCTTGCTCTACACCCACAGCTGATGAGGGTGCATGACGTCTTCCATGTGTCAAAGCTAAGGAAATACATGCACGACCCTACGCAAGTTATCGAATGGGGAGAGCTGGACATCGATGTTGGAGCAACCTTTGGTTTGTGTGGTGTGGCAGCACGAGAGGGTACAAGGGAGCACCTGAGAATGGGAGATCCAGATGTAGGCTCAGTATCCCGAGTTGTTTTTGTAGTTCTATTTTTTCGGGGATGAAAAACACTAAGGAGGGAATGATTTAAGAACCCGAGTTTTTGAGCCTATAAGACTTTGAAATTTTCTTGATGTTATTCCATTGCAGGGCATTCAGATGGCGTGTGATTCCGAGCACTGGTGTGTCCGGAATTACATTTTAAGTGCATTCACACTAGACACACCAAATAGACCTAATAATTCCTAAATCGTTACTCATATGGAAATATCAAGGGTGCGGTTGAGTCTAGAGCACTGCTTTTACCCTAGGAGGGGTGTAACTTTTGTAGGCACGACCCTTCTGTGGAAAATGCCACCAGGGGTGTTTTGGTAATTTAGCAGCCTCAGGCATGAACTTTATAACTTTTTAATGGAGTATCAGATTAAAATTTCAAGACTTCTGTTGTGCTCAGAATGTGGATTTTACCCTAGGGGCGGCTTAACCCCAACCCCGTTGAAAGTTCAGGTACGAGCCTGCTGGTGGGTGTTTAAAAAATTAATTAATTTTCAATTACTTCCCTCCATAAACACATCCACCCGTCCCCCTTCTTCCCATTAATTTATCCCTAGAGAAAGCTCTCTAAACTAAGGAGAAAACTCCTTCAAGATCCTCCTCCACTCCGGCAAGGTGGTGGGGGCTCTGAAAGACCATTCGTGAAGCTACAGGCTACACCCAACAAACTAAGAGTTTGCGTTTTTGTTTTTAAATTCTTCATCTATTTATGAACCCAATTATTGCGTTGAAATTATGTATAATTATCGATAGAATACCATATATTCATAGGGTTCGATCCGAGATTTCCAACACACTTTTCGGATCGAAACTCCAAGTCCCGGGGCGTCCGGGGGAGCCTCGGGAAGTTTTCCAGCCAAAATTTGTGTTTTGCGGCAGTTCCAGGGTTTTTGGCAAATCCACGCGGTGGTCTGAAGGGTGAAGATGGTGTCGCAACATCTCCCAGACGGCAATGTGGTGCTTCCCAGGCGACGGTGCACCGCGGTTCCCAGTCAGTGGCACACCGCTCATAGGCAGTCAACGTCGGCAGTCCGGGATGATGGTCGCCGGTACGGGGTGCGACGGGGGTCGGGGTGCGTGACCCCGAGTAGGAAACCGATACCCACCTTCAGTGGGTATTCGCATGAGTCATTGACCGGCCTCGAGGGCTGGTTGGCGCGGGTGGACAACGAGTCAGTGGCCAGCACTGCGGGCCAGCCCAGGCGGGGTAGATGGGCTGGACCGGGTCGGTCCATCCCTACGGGGTTAGCCCCCTTGTCTTCGGACACACGTAACATTCAATATGGGTGTCAGTTTGGGTGTTGTAAATGGTAGAGCGATCCTCGGATTGAGCCAGAGTTTTTGACATGAACTTGGGGATTTTTAATTCCCGATACAGGGGGCTCAATGGCGCGACACACCCGTTAAGTATGGTTTAGCACCTCGCCGAGATTCTTCTTTCGGATGGCGTGAACACATCTGGAGTCTGTTTTAGGCACCGTCTGCGAAATTGTAACCCTATTATCGAGGCGATGTATTCTAGGGTAGTTTCAGGTATTGAAGCCCGAGTTGAGGCTTGGGCCCTGCATGAAAAATAAATAGTAGTTTTGGCCTATTTTCTGAGATCATCGCGATGGTGTAGTTCGCCCGACCTTTTTTGGGACCGAGGTGTGGGCCACATGAGACACCGTATGGGCACAAAGCGGGGTTGAATAACTTTTTTGTCGGGAGTCTGTTTCCAGTGTGTAAGTAGTATATATTGTGTTTTTTCCCGAGGATAACAACGGTGTAATCTGTCTAGGCATGCATGGCCTTTTTAGATTTTTTATTATATCTGCAAATATGAAAGGGCATTGGTCAGAGGATCCTTTCACAAACTTCGAACCATAGCACGGTAGCAATGTTAGTGACAACCAGTGATGGCACGAGCAGTGAAGAGTTATCAGATATGTTCCAGGTTTACCCTCCAGCGGGGCTGGGCAGTGGGTTACCCACCGATATATCAGGTTTTACCCTCCAGTGGGGCTCAATAATGGGTTACCCATTGGCCAAAGGGTTTACCCTCGAGCAAGGATGGGCAGTGGTTTAACCGTTGACCTTAGGGTTTTCCCTCTATTGGGGCAGGGCATGGGTTACCTGATGAACTCTTAGAGTTTACCCTTTAGTTGGGCTGGGCAGTGGGTACTAGGAAACTTCTTTCAGACTCAGCCCTTTCTATGTTGATATTCAGTGACTTCTCTCCGTGATTACCTGAGAGGGACCCTTGGGTGTAAAATTTAGTGGTGAGACAGCTTTGAAGTGTGAAAATTATGGGAATCAATGATGGATATCCTTAGAACTGTTGGCGACTTTTCCTGGGTAGATCCTAGAGATAGAGATCCCCTTACACACTCGTTCGGGTTTCTTATTAACCATATATATATACACCGTAATTTTGTTCTCACTACTGGGTTTCAGTTACTCTCTTTCTAGGAGGGGAGAAGAAACGCAAGGTATGCCATGTTATTTCCGTTTCTAGATCCACTTGGTTGGGTCGAGTCGACTTCCTTTCTTTTGTTGGGTTTAGGTGCACTCTTTATATTGTACTCTTACACTATTCTCTGTTATGTAAACTTCTCATCATTTTAGTACCTCTTTTGTTGCTCCCTCGAGCATTCAAGGCATCCTACTGAGTATCTTTATACCCACCCATGCTTGGGATTTTCTTGCACTTGGTGTTCCCTTGTAGACGACAGATAGGTTGATCAAGACAACCGAGGAGCGTAGAGGACCCATGATCTTGGGCTACGTTTAGTGGTCGTAGTCGGACATTCATGTGCAAGACTCACCATCTATTTACTTTTGTCTACCTATTGCCGAGTTGTGGAACCTTTTGGGTTGGGCGCATGTTTTTCCCTTTTTCTCCTCAGTTATCTTTTCATTACTTTTCCGCACTTTACATGTTCTATTTAAAATATAATGCATGACTGTGATTGGGTTATAGTGTTTGTACTTGGTTTATTTTTTACCCTGCACTTCTGCATTGATTGGGTTGTGTGTGTGTACAGGTACTTTGGAAAAGGCCTCCCCGAGATTGTTATGCCTTCGTCACTTGTTGCTAGCCCCTGGCCTATAGAGGCTGTCTTGGAGTAGTTGCGGCTCCTGTCCGGTAGGCTCGGGTAATGACAATACTATGGTTTGATATATTATATCATTAATATCATTATTATTATTATATTATAGTTTTATTTAATGTTATACTTTATTTGTTTGAATTAATATATTTTCTAAAGTGGTAAGACACTCTCTAACTAAAACATTCTACAAAATGTTTTAAATATTAAATCTTCTAAATCATTTTCATTAATGTTCATCCATTCAAAATGGTTTTAATGATATAATTATATAATCATTAATTTTTTAAAATTATAATTTATTTAGGAGATTCAAAATGGTATGGGGAACTTTGATTAAAAATCTATTAATTAAGTATTTTAAATGCCTTTTTAAAATTATTGTATATTTCAATATCTTGAATTGATTTCTTCGGATTGATGAGTGAAATGTTGATAATTTTAATCTTTTATGTGTTATGATTATGTAATGGTACTTGATCATTTGCTGGGTGGTTATGTGATAAACAAAATACTAGTTGTTCTTTGATAAACCATGGGCGGGAGAGCCTATGGTATCTCTCCAATTCATTGGGTAATATGATGAAGGTAAACGTTAATGTTTCTACTAAGAGATTTTGGGAATATACTATGATGGTTATTCCAAATGTAACATCATGTGTAGCTGCGGAATCTACAATATAAGTATGTTATGGATTCCATGAGTTAGATTTGTGATTTATGATTTCAATGTGTAATTAATAAATCATAGGATTTCATGAGGTATGTTCAATAAAATATGTTTTATTATTGAAAGGTATGTTTTAATTAATTTTTATGTATTGATGGACTGAGGTTTTCTTTCTTTATTTTATATCCCTTACTATTATTTTTTTCTAATCGCATGTTTTTAAAATTTCATTCATAGGGTATAAGGATGGGTAAGAGAATAAAAGAATTCATGATGATTTATATCATAAAAATAATTTTTGTTTTCTTTTAGAGAGTATTATTTCTGTCAAAAAAGGATAAAGAATAATTGTATACTTTGTAATTTTTTAGATTTAATGTAATAGGTATAACCTAATTCTCAAATAATATAATCATGAAAAGTTCCTCATTTTGAATTCATTAATGAACTCAATATTATGTAATGTTTACATTTGTGGTCTTATATAAACACCCTCCCAAAAACCATTATGTACTCTCGTTACGATGCTGAAATGTAGTAAGGGATCTATTCCTTCTCTCAATTAATTCATGTTTAATTATTATCATATGCCTTCTATTTCCTATTAATAATATTTGGATTTTTTTCCATTTCTTAATTATGTCTCATTTGATGAATAAAATATGAGATACCCTTTTCCCTCTCATCCACCCGTTTTATGAATTTTTATGTGACATTGTTTTGCAGCTGAAATTTCACCGAGATTTTCCATTCTAAAAAAACTAATATTGAATACCATACCCATTTCCTATCAAGTGTGTTTATCTTCATACAACTATACCAATTTGACATATTATTTATATTTATTTACTACCCACTCAATGTTTTTAAAATAAAGTTTGATGATAAATTATTCCATGGTATATTGACAATGATCAACACATAAGCATTAGAATGAAATGTATGTGATGTGTGATCCATAAATGATATACTACTCTAACACATTGGGTAATGTTTTTTATTATGATACATCATGTGGGGATTGGTATTGAACCCTATTCTGATATTAGACTCTGTCAATCATGATTTCTTGGAATTTATCCTTGACCTATGTCTACAATGTAGTGTTTTATGTTCTTTCCATATTTCCCATGTTATGATTATCATGCGATATCATGTCTCATTTTTCATGATTCTGATTCTCAATTTTTTATTCACAATTTATATTCATTTATTTTAATTTGTATTATTTTATTCATGTTATTCTATTTTTATTCCCTTACTCAGCTTCATAGCTCACCCCTTTCTTATGTATGTCCCAACGTTATCTGATGCAGTTTTAAAATAAATGGAAATTTTAGAAGAATATTCAAGAAATATTAAGTAATATTGTTGTATCACATGTTCAAGATGTTATTATACATACCAAATTCCAAAATAATCTACTCTTCTTGATCTATATTGTATTATTGTGTTTACTTTTATGTACTAAATTGTGAATAATTTGTAATGAATAACATGGATTTTGAAGTTCGTATCAGATGAAAAGATTTGTTATTTTTTGGATTAGGATTATAAAACTCTTGTGAAATCCATAGGTATAAGAATAATTATAAGAAAGAATCACTAATTGCTTTTATTATAGATTATGTGGTTAATTATGAAAATACACCCATGTGAGGACACTATAATTGTATGAGGTTCTGGTATAGATAAACCAAGTAGTAACAATCCAAATATGGTGTGCCATGCCTGAATTAGTGTAACCTGGTATGTGACAATGTTCATTAGTGTGAACCTAGTTTGATACACTCAAGGGAAATGATTTGGTAAATTCATAAACTCATTACAGAAAATTATTAATGGAACAGATAAATACCCATAATATTTTATATTAGGTTATAAATCATTTATAACATAGATTGAAGCTATGAAATTCATAAGATAAGTAAGTTAATGTAATTTATATGTTATCCATTTAATGTCAATAGATACACCCTTGTGTGTATAATAGTCTAATAATACTCACCCCTAATACTTGATTTATTTTATCCAATGGCCTGAAATTTGATGAATCGAGTAAACAATCAATTCAATGGAAAATGTGATGACTATACTCATGAGATACCAAACACAATGGGATCAAGAATCATTAACATCGTAAAGATAGTCCTAAGATAAATTAGGTTATAAATAGAAAACCAGACCATGAGGAGAATCCAATTCCCCCTAATAGATAATAAGCTATGATTGATAGCATTATGTGATATTGGCATCTAACCTTAAATGGATCAGATGGCCCATTAATCATGGAATAATGTTTAAACATCATTTATAATCTCTTCTCCATATTTTTAGTATTATAATGAGAGAATGTCATACTAGATAGTAAATACATGTAGGGGAATTAGATATGTGGTGGAAATTGATCAATAATATGAATCCTAAAGAAGATATTGAAGTGATGGAATGGAATGGATTTTTGAAAAAAATCGATAAATATTTTCCTCGCGTTGTCCATAATAAAATGGATAGGGATTTATTAGAACTCAAATAAAGATTTCAAATATATTGTTTCTTACAAGGAAAACACCATAAAACTTGCCTAATACACCTATGACTTTGTCTTTACACCCAAATTCAAGGAATATGGCTTCTTTTTTGTGATAAATCAAAATCTATTGAAATCCCTATCGATCTGTGACTTTGATATCTATGGCGAAATTATTGAATTAGCCCTTAAGGTCTAAATTGAGTTCGGTGAATCTAAATGGCATCACAGGGATAATTTTCCGAAAGTGGAGTATAATTATGGGGTCTAATGGAGAAATATAATGGTGAAAATAAATTTCCTAATACCACATGAATTTTTTTTGGAAAGAACCACCCCATAAATTGCATAATGTGGATAAAAAGGAATTAAGGTTATGAAGGAAGGGAACCTAGCTAACAATTGTCAATTGGATAAAAAATAGATATTGAGATAGAGGAAAAGAGTTATATAGTCAACCCTCTCCACAGTATTAATTGCATCAATATCATGGAACCATAGCACATTTCAAACGAATATAGTTTTACATGGGTTTTCAGAGAGGATCATTAACTTCCATCACAGTAAGGGGTAACTTTTTCCATCACAAATACTAAGGTGGATCCCAAAAACGATGTGGTTACAGGTATTCTAATTTCTCATTCTAATATAGAAAATTTTTCTATCCAGTTTCTACACATTCATTAATCCATTCAAGGTTTAATATAACTATTAAAATGCCAACAAAAATCATGGAAGTGGAGTTATTGGTGCAAACAGAAAATGGGGGGATTATTTCATCCCAAGGATATATCACCTCCCTTTTCCTGGCTTGTCGGATAAAATTTAGAGAGAACCATATCATACTCCTTTTTGGAATTTAATTCAATGTTGGGCATGGATTTACCTTCCCAATATAGAACCAAGATACATTTCTATGAGAAGTAAATTATTCTCTATTTTTCAAATCGACCCCTGCTTCTATATAAATGAAAGGAGGAAGATGAATCTTACATAGAACCAATGTCTCAAGAATTGATATAATTTCCCATTGATCAATATTATATATCTCAAGTGATTGTGTATATGGATGTAATAATCATAAAATACATTCCTATTATGAGGGAATGCACTAATGTGTTTTTTGAGGAATCTCAGGATCTTCATCCTAGCTGAGAGTTTCAATTTTCAATTGAACATATACATATATGTTATCATTATCCAATAATATGTATAGAATGGAATTTGTGGAACTAAGGAGATAATGAAACAACCGTTGGAGTATTAAGATAATGGTTCCATACACCGAAGTGCTTCAACTTGGGTTATACAAGTCATTACCATTAAGAAGAAGGATAGGTTAGTTCTTCTTTTCATTGATTATCTTGAGCTCCATAGATAATGATATAGAAAAATTATCCTCTATCATGGATTAGTGACATGTTAAATAAGCTACATGAAGAAAAAATACTTCTCTATGGTGGATATATGATTGGGATATTACCATTTTGGGGTGTAGAAGGATGATATCACCAAAGTTTCTTTTCATACATGGTACCAGCACTATGAGTTCACAATAATGCCTTTTGGGATCACCCATTATCCATATATCATCATGGAATTGATGAATATTTTATTTAGATATTACCTTGACCTATTTGATGGTAGTTTTTTAGATAATATTATTATATTTTCCAAATCCAAGGAAGGACATGATGTGAATCTGAGCACTATGATAAAGACCATGCAAAAGGGAAATCATTATTCCAAGTACATCAAATGTGATTTCTAGTTAAATGAAGTCTCATTATTAGGGAATATCATCATAAGAAATGATATATATGTGGACCCGTCAATGATAGAGGAAATTTATGGAATGTTTTGGAAAATATATATGATAGATATTTATAGTTTCCATGGATTAGTTGGGTACTATCATCAATTTTTTTGTAAATGTTTTCAAATTTAACAAGACCTATAACCAAGCTAACTAGGATATGAGTAATTCTTTCTTGGAATTATTATTGAGAAAGGATATCCATGATACCCAATATGATTATTATCGCTACACTTGTGCTTATAGTACCAAAAAGTGTGGAGACTTTCATGGTATTCCTTTATACTTCAAATAAGGTCACGGGTTGTGTGTCGATGTATAATGAATAATTCATTGCATATTCTTCCATATAGTTGAATTTTCACAGAAAAAAAATACCCAACGCATGATATAGTGTTGGTTTTAGTGATATAAACTTTGAAAATATTGTGGTATTATCATCTTCTAGGAATTGTGAAATATATATGGATCACAAAATCCTCAAGTACATATACACACAAAATAATCTGAATGTGTGCCAATAAAGATTGTTAGAGCTGATCAATGACTATGAATAGTCAATCCACTAATATTTAGGTAAATTGAATAAAGTGGAGGATTCAATGTGTATAAATGATGGTTAAATTCTATCATTGATGATAATTGAGAGGGTTTTTATCTTATTATATTTGGAATGGATGAATATGAGATTTATAATGGATTGAACATCATCAATCATTTCACAAATTATTCCTCTACCATCCCTTTAAAATATGTTGTGATATGATTAAAGAAATAATATAGGAAATTAGAAGATAGTGGAAACTATCCAGAAGAGGATAACCACAGAGCTCAATGTTAATGTAGTTGGATATTTTAGATTTGAGTCAGCGCTATGTATGCTATAAAATATAAATTTAATGGAAGTAATGTAGGATGATGCAGATAATTCAACATTCTACATTCACCTAGAAGGAACAATGATGTCTCAAGATCTTTGAGCAAACTATTTGTTGGAAAATATGAAGAAGGAGATCAAAGAGTATTCATCAAGAAGACTTGTATTCCATTGATTGAAATAAGAAAGAAAAAAATCCAAGGGGATGATGTTGTCATTACCTTTGCCAATATGGAAATGATTCAACATCACCATGAACTTTGTCCCCAATCATCCAAAGAAATAATGTTGAAAAAATTCTATATAGGTTGTGGAGGATAGTCTTATAAATTATGCACAATTAGATGTGCTTCAATAGTATTTCATACTAGATCATCTTAAATGGATATACATCAGGGAAGTGGTATGTTTGTATGGAGTGCCACTGTCGATAGTAACTGATCAATATATGAAATTCACCTCCATGTTCTGGAAAAGTATCCATCGTGATCAAAACACTAAACTAAACATAATAATGACCTATCATCCTAAAACTGACAAAAAGTAAGATTAGACTATTAGAAAACTATATTACATGTTGTGAGCAAGTTCGATGGACATTAATGGAGGATGGAACCAACATCTGCCACATGGTGAGTTCTCATTCAACAATGGTTTGAACTCAGGCATCCAAACGAACCTCATTTGAATCCCTTTATTGGATGTGGTGAAGAACACATATATGTTTTGATGAACTTGGGGAACACAAAATTATAGGTCTTGAAATTGTTATGGAAGTAGTGTAATGGATTATATATTCAGTAGCTCATCGAGGCTACTTAGAGTCTAAAGAATAGATTTCTTGAAAATCATCATTGAGACCTAGTGTTTTTTGGTGGAGTCTATGTATTCCTCTACATATCTCTATGGAATAATGTAATGAGATTTTGGATGAAGGGAAACATTGGTCCAAGATACATCATCCCCTTTGGGATCCTTGATCACATCAGAGAGGTGGTCTATCGACTAGCACTACCACAAAAACTATATCATGTATATGATGCTTTACATGTATCCCTCTCAAGGAAGTACACAACACCCACTCATATTTACTCAATTCCTACATGGTACCATTGGAGAACCGTGTTTCCAATAAACAGTAATAGGTGATGATATTATATTATAGAAAAATATTTCTATGAAATAAGAAAATTCCCCTAGTCAAAGTTTTTTGGGGAAACAACATGTTTGAAGAATAAATTTGAGAATTGGAGGAGGTGATAAAATATGCTACCCTCATTTATATTATTTTTGGAAATGAAAATTTATGGGGTGGAATATCATAAGTGGGAATATTAAAATGACCCAAAATGTTATAAATAAATTTCCCCTTGCAATTTATTTAAATTACGTATTATGTACAATGGCTATACAAAAAACTTTTACATCTTGGTTATTATGATATCCCCTTTGAATTTATTGGAAATTATTAATTATTTACAATGATAATATATATTTTTAACATTGATCACATTATTTGTATAAATACTGGGTTTTAATAAATAAAATTGACATAGACAAAGGAAGTGACGACCTCAATTAGTAGGATCGTACGCTATGAAGCCCACATAATAGATCTTTTGCAATAGAGAGAATCTTTTTTCCATAACCAATCTAAAGATGATATTCAATAAATTAATCATGACTTATACTTTTTAGAGTATAATTTAAAGATGATTGAGATCACGGCCCAAACCATTTTGGTTTAACTAGACCATTAATTTCTTACCATAGCGCACCTTTCCCAAATAAGGTTTTTTTGGTTTCTAAAAGGGTATCTTTTAAGACCCTACAAATATGATTATAATTTTTTATATTAATTTATATATTTTCATCATATTATTATTACTTTATAAAATATTTTTTTATTTTGATTCAACATAACAAAAAAAGTAATTTTTTTCTAAATATTATATTTTAATTAAGGAAATTATTTAGAGGATTTAATGTATTTTTGAAATAACTTATATTTTAATAATTTATTATTATTTTAAAAAATTATTAAATATACATGATCATATAATTTTTATGAATCCAAATGTAATATTAAAATGGTCATGAAACCAGATATTGTTTAAAAAGCACAATATTTATTAATAAATGTAAATATTGTTTGAAATGTAACAATTCACAAATATAGGGAAACAATAGATACAATTAATATTATTTTTTGGAATAAGAACATAAAAGTTATCTAATGGTGATTTTTTCATAATTATATGAGATAATCAAATTTTCATGTAAAAATTTAATAACATATAAATATACTTTTTGTTTTATGACATTATAATGTACCACATATTATGTAATGTATAATCTATATTATATTCCTGAAAAAATATATGTTTTCCCATTAAAATGATATTATTTAGATATTAATTTGTAAATCCATAATGAATCCTCAAAACAGTATATTATATTTTATGGTTTTAAAATCATTTATTTTATTGTATGACTCACATCCATATAAGAAAAAAAATTATTTTATTATTTTCCACCAACAATGATAAATAACTAAAAACCTCTCTCATATAGTAGAAACCAAAGGACAAACCAAGTTATGGTTTTTTTTATTATGTATAGTACAAAACCTAGAAACTGTGAAAAAATACACTTTTCCTATAAAATCCCACCCAAGATCCAAATTATCTTCACTAAAAATCCTTTTTGAACGTCCATAATCTTCCTTCTAATCATTAGAGTCCTTTTATAGAGCTCCCCTGCACTCAAGAATCACATCTCGAGCATTTGGAGTCACTCACTAAAGTAAGGGGTCCCCCTCTCTCAATTTTCACCAGGAACCTCTTCGATGCATTGTTTTTTAATTATAATTTTTTCATGTTGGGATGTGTTCTTCCATATCTGACTTACAATCCATTTTATTTATAAATGATTAGACACAAACTTATTTTTCATCAACACCCTCTGATGATCTATTATGTACACCCGATGCAATGCCAAATTTTTGTAAGGGATGTTTTCTTTCTCTTGTTTAATTCATGATTTTTTATTATTATATGCCTTATATTTCATATTTCTACTGTTGGAATATAATTTTCATATAAATGTTACTTGTAATATAATTTCTAAATGATTAGATACCCCGTTTCACTCTCGTCAACCCATTTCATGAATTTATATGTGAAATCATTATGATTCTGAAACATCAATGATATTTTCCCGGAAAAAACAGTTGTTAAGTGAATACCATGCCCATTTACTATCATGGTGATTTACCATTATACACTTATATATATTTAAATTGGAAATTACATGTATTTATTCCAAACACCGTGTTCATGGAATTAACTATGATTTCTAAATGATTCCATGTTTTATGATTTACGTGGGACACTTAAGTATGAGAATAAAATTAATATAATGTGTGTGCTCATAATTATATGGGACTCAAATTCCTTAGGTAATGTTTAGTATCCTTATACATCATGTTGGGATAGTGAGTGAACAATATTCCTTTATGGAACTTTTTCTATCATGATGTATTAAAATTTATCTTAGACCTGTGTATATGACACAATCTCATATGTTTTTGCAACATTTCCCATTATATGATTATCATGGTATATCTTTTATCATTGTTCATGTTTAGGAATCCTATTATTATTTAGAATTCATTGATATGAATACTATATAACATTTATTATTCCCTACTTTTTATTCATTTTTTTTTCAATTACTGGGCGTTACAGCTCAACCATTCTTTATGTATTTTCCCAGGTTATGTGACAAATTTTTAAAATCTTGAGAAATTTTAGAAGCATATTAAAGAATACATGAATAAGGTTCTTGTATACCATGTTCTAGATGTTTTTCTATGTACATAATTCTCAAATATAGTTGATTTAATAATCTTTCAGGTTCTCTTGTGTAATCTTATGTAATAAATAATGAATTGAGGTGTAATAATAAATATAGTTTTTATATGTCCCCTATAGGATTCCTTAACCATTGTGTTGTTATTATGTTCCAATGTAGGATGCCTCAATCTTGTTTACCATTCAAGGATCCCATGCATGATTTCTGCCTTACCTTCTAGCTAAGGATCCCATGTAGGATTCATTCACTTGTGTATTGATCATGATGACCACATGTAGGATGCCTCTCTAGTGTTTTGACAGGAGGGACCTATTGGGTCCTTGCTTTTTGACCAACACTGAGTTAGTACATTGGGTCTAGTGGATATGGTAGCTGGTGTAATGATAAAACCCTTTCCGAACATATAATTCAATTGTGTTGTAAAACATGTGTTGGGTTTAGGAATTCATCCAACAACACACTTTTTTTCTTTTTCACTTGTTTATTGATGATGTAGTGAAGATATCCAAAAATTATTCCTTATTGGCGGTAGTTGATGTTGGTGTGAGGAATCATTATTTCTTATTGGGATGCCCAAACTTTCTTCCTAGGATCCGGCTTCTGTGAAATTTTATTTATGATATTTACTTTTATATGAATGGGTAATACATGGGATTTGGAAACTAATACATATATTTTATTTTCATATTATTTGTAAATCCAATGGTATTCTCTCATAACCAGCTATGGATCCTTATACAATGATAGTTGTAGATATTGTACCTTGTAGTGAATCTCATGGATGATTATTTTCTCTCGAGATATGAGGATGATTCATCCCTCTTCAATTTGTTATGTGATGAGTATGATTACACTCACCTATATATGATTATAAACATGGATGATTACTCTATCCCAAGGAATTGGGATAGTTATTCTCCCCCTAATTGGTTACATGACCATGGTGTAGTTTATAGCATCTCACATCATTAGATACCATAAATGATAAAGTTATCAATGATGATATAAATGATTATGATATACCTTATTAAATAATCAATGCGTGGTATTATCGTGTCATCAGTGAGTTCTACTTATAGATCAGCTAATGGTCATATCCTTAAAGATTATCTGAGTTTAGAATGTTTCTATCACCAATAGTAAAGGAAATATGACTCATGAATTGGATTTGATTTTAATTGATTGAATATCGTGGGTTCTAGCTTCGTGACTATTTAATTGATGCCTAGATGTACTTCCCCAGAATCCACAGTTTCCATGATTGGAGGCAAGTACATGTGAACCCAGTTGAAGGACATGCATCACCCTATAGTGATGTAGATTGATCAAGGATAATTATATCGGTGGCTAAAATATGATTATTATTATTAGGAATATAGATCTAATGATTGAATTAATGATACACAGCTTGAGAGATTCGACATCCAACTCAATTCACTTCTGATATGATTTCTAGGAAATTGGGGTTAAAGACTCAAGGATCAACTGCTGATTGGATTAATGTTATATTATTTACTTACTAATGATTTATCATATTTATGTATATGTGTATTGTATTGGAATTATACATGTAGATTTATATAGATCATGACATAAATAGTAGAACATTCAATGTTGATCAGGATTACGGACCTAGGGTTTGAATGTGTCTAAAATTATTGTCATAACATATCATTTCTGTTCTGTCTCATCTAGGCTGAGCATGTTTCCTTTTCATACACTAATATAAAAATCTTCTATAGGATCCTCATCATGGTGTAATACTGAGTTTATTTGTAACGCATGCACTTACACCACGGTGTAATGTGTATACCTTCTGTCTACATTTCAGGGTGAGAATAGTTTCTTGGTAAATATGGATAAGAGCCATTGTTCTTTGTTTTGGTGGAGATGCTTATGGGGGTGATTTTTTTTTTGCTGCTAGAGTTTGATAGTATCTGTAGACCATGTTTTTGGACTACCTTGAAGTTTGTATTAATGCCATGTAATATTATATTAGTTTCTTTTGTACTATTGTATCTATATGGTAATCCTAGTTGGTGACCTATGATGTATATATGGAATACATGTTGGATTTTTTATATATTTTTCATTATTTATTACATCATGCTCTATTTATGTTTATTTACTACAACCTCACACTGTTAATTTTTCTCATTGTATGCCACTTAGCTAGATCACATTGTTTTGTTAATCTGATATAAGGGCATAGTCTCCTCACTCTCACCTCATAGTCCATCACTATTAGTTGAAAACCTTAGTCATATGGGGGGACATACTTGAAAACTTTTATCAAATAGGCTCAGAGAACCAGTGTAGTGGAATTCATGTTGGGATGTTATAAAGTGGAATTAGAGGTCTTAATTACCCTAAAATTACAAACTTTGTATATGGAATATTGGAATATAAGGAATGTGTCTGAACATATGATGAATATCCTTCAAGAAAACATGTTCTGAATTGAAGTACCTATTTTATAGGGTATTAAATTATTGTTCTGATCTATGATGTTTCAATAGTATGTGATTTTTACCTTGATAAGTGCAAATGTTGTTGGAATTTAATGATTTTTTATGTATCTTTGGATCTAGGAAATTGGAAAGAGGCCAACTATTGATTTTGACTCCTGGATAACAAATGAATGAGGAATCTCATGATTAATATTAGGAACATTGGATTCACATCATGTAGGCCTACTGGTGCATGATTTTTACTAATTGATAAAGCCTATCGACCTGGGAATACATATATAAAAATATTTCATTATAATGTATTATTATGTGGATCTATGATGAGGTGTTTGTTTTAAGGATGATGACTTAGTGCTTGTGCACCATAGGTGCAGAGACCCTTTATGGATGATATGGATCCTGATTCTCATTTATTTTACATATTTTAAGGTTTTGTTTCATAGGTCATGGATACCTAGTTTGATCTATGAGTATGATTCCAATAGGTACATGAAATTTTTATTGTGAATTGTACCTTAATGGGTATTATAATATATGGATTTTGGGTGACTTTGAATTCAATATTTCTTTATTGTTTCTATCATTACCTCCTGGGAGGATTTCCATAAGAGGATTTTTAGTGAGGATCATACCCCTATTAGTCGTGTTTCAATTTTGACCCTCATAGGTTATTGATATCCTTACATTCTTTAGATAGGTTTGATCATTTTGGAAAATTTGGATTAGACATTGTGACATATTTTTTAGGCTTATTCTATAGTTCTTGGTGGGTGACCTAGTGTCTCGTAGAATGACTCGGACCCTAGTAGGTCAATGAATGTTTTATTCTTGGGTAGCATGTTTGAGAGTAGTTGGATTGATTTTTCAGATTCTATTTTATGTAGTTATATTTTTAATGCTAATTTTTATATTAGGCTGTGTTCATTGATCAAGTTTCCTATTATAAGAATTTTTATTCCATGAGATTTTGAACCTCTCTTTGGTTGCTTTAGAAAGAAAATTATCTTTGATGGGTAGGAATCTTCATGTTCCTGGGCTAGTCCAAAAGGGTTTCTATTATTCCTAATATATTTAGATTATTGGTTGATGCTCGTGACTAGAATGAAACTAGGCGATTTGTTGTCATTGAATAAAATAATGGCATGCGTGAGATAAAAAAATTTATAAGAGGAGTTCCATTGGAGGTTCTGGATAAATCAAAATAAAATTTCATGTAGAAAGGCCATTATAGACCTGTAATAGATGAATCACATGAGTGTCTGTCAAGTGTTAAATTTATACACATGTTTCAGGTTGTTCCATTAAATTATAAATTGGTGATTGTCCAAATGTGATATTAGGGATGATTTTTTCTTGACTTGTCATGGAACAATTTTTTGGGGGTTGCTGTAAAATGTACAGTGTGCCTCTATAGTAAAAAAGAATAAAAATGAATGGGGTAACATAAGTTGGCCGACTTGTGGGTGAATAATAGTTAGGATTTTACAGTATTCGAACCTGGATCGAAGGGAGTTGTACAAACCATTTTGTTGAATGTTAGTTTACACCTTGATAAAGATGATCATGATCGGTCTTGAAATTGTCTTGAGTATGTTGAGAGTGTATTGGACCTATGACAAGCTCATTTTCTTTTAATTTTTTTTTTTGATTATTGAGGTAAGGATATGAGGTTACACTTGAGGAGTAGTGTGCGGTAATACATATGGTGGGGAGTGCCCTGTTGGCCATATATGGTTCGTGACTCTAATATTCAATTTTTGTTCAGTATTGTGATGGGTTTTTGTGTTCAGAGTTTTTTTTGAGATGAAGATAAGGTTATTCCTATGATAGGGAGTACAAATTAAGTTAGAATTAATATTGTACTATATAATATAAATTTTTTGATGCTATGAGGATTGCCGTAGAATCATTTGGATACCTTTCTTGTTTAATTCTCAAGTTTTGATGTTGGATACCTGTCTTACCACAAGGCATCTAGGTGAAGATAAGGTTTATGGTGGGGATATTTTAAGGAACTGTGATTAATTGAACAATGTTTTTAGAATAAATCTAATTATCCTATTCCAGATCTATATAAGTGGTAAAAAGTCTATTTTCCCCTTTCAGATCATCTCAAATAATATTTATAAACAATCCTTTGGTCTTAGAATATGATTATTACACTAGTAATTAAGTTTTGTAGAAATTAGAGCCATTTTAATTTTAGTTGAATAAATAATAAATAATAATTAATTAATTAAATATTAAACAATTCGTGTAGGTTTTATCAGCAATAACTTTTCAAAAGGGCATCAGATTCAAATTATTTCTACGTCATTGAGTCTATAAATGGGAATTTTTCATTAGCCGGGCATAAAATGGGATTTGGCACTGGGGTTGGCACGAATAAATTTTTCTTTTCTTTATATTTTTCGTTAATGTTTCTTTCTATTAATTTTCTTTTTTTCCTTCTTTATTCTCCTTCTAACGTATTCCCCTTAGTGGGTTTTTATTACCATGATCCCGAGAGAGGTGATAAAGAGGGACAAGAGATAAAGATTTGGGGAGATGGGGGTACCATTGTGGATCTCTCAACGCGCAAGATCGATGTGAGTCAACCGTGGACCACATATTATAGAAATTCATTGGTTTTTTATACTTAATGGTATTAATTTTATGTTTTCTCCATATAACCCCATAGATATTTATCTTTATTGTTCTTATCCCCAATTATTATGGCTTATGGACTCATCTGTCCTGATATATTTATTTGGGCATGAAAACTAGGGTTGTGTGAATTTTAGACTTTTCCATTTGGAAAAACTAGGCAACACGACATATGTTTTCAGGGGACACGTGGGGAGTTAATCTTGTTTTGTTTAGATGATGTTTTCTATATAAAAATTATGTAATAGGGTTTGAATGATGTGTACAAGATCTTGGTCATGTAGCCGTGTGCCCATCTATGATACCTTTATAGAGTTACATGGCTAAATAGAGTTCATAGAATGACCGCCTGTGGGTTTTAAATCATGTATAAGAACACGACCAGACCATGTACATGGGAAGACAGATTGGGGGACACATGAAGGTACTCTAAAGGGTACACATCATATACCCACCTTACCCATCATGTACTCGGATGTTTTAGCACTGAGTCTAACCAGTGTACAGACACTTGTGGGGACATGATGGTACATTATGTGTATCAATGTAACATTCCATGTACCCCTCATTTGATACCCCTGGAGGGTTTTTATATCTTCTCACAATGTAGACAGAATTGGACACATGGTTAGTCTATTCAGAGTATCGTTTAACATACATCATGATGATCAGACCAAGTACTTGGGAAGATCAATTGAGGTACATGGGAAGGTACTCTATATATGGTACACACGTTGTACCCACCTTACTCATTGTGTACTCTGGTGTTTACAAAATTAGTCCAGAAAGTGTACAGACACATGTCGGGACATGAGGGTATATGATTTGTACTAGAGTAACACCATGTACCCCACATTTGTTACCCTTCGAGGGTTTTTCATACTATTTCACCCAATATACATAATTTTATAAATGATTAATCTATTCATAGTACCATTTCTCATAGACCACGATGACATGACTCGTGGGGTTTCATTAGTAATCCTAGTTGGCGTTTTTTGAATTTATAGTTTCATCCTATGGTACCTGTATCCAGTGTCTCCAGAGAGTGTGTCCTCTTATGATATGATCCATGATCTATTTCTATTGAAAAATACTTTTATATTTTTCTTTGAAAAAATATCCCTTGATAAATGTTCCCTTTTGGATTGAGATTCCTTGAGATCATTATTTTCAACGATCCCCAAAAGGATTCCTCGGATTATGTTTTCCCTAGAGAATCATATGTAATATGACTCCATATTTTTATCTGGTTACAGAAGGATCCCATAAAGGATGAATTTCATTATGATCTAATATAGGGAGTCCCTTATAAGATCCCATTACCTTCAAACCACTCTACCTTATATAGGATGCCTCTGCCTTTTTAAAAACATATAGAGGGTCCCCTAGAAAATACCATCACCATTGTGTTGTTCCTAGAATCACATGAAGTATGAATTAGTCTTGATTAACATTCAATAATACCATGTATGATTCCTTCCTTATATTATATATTAGGATAATGATTTTTATTCCTTCACTTCAGTTTGGACTTTGAGGATACCTAGTAGGATTCCTCTCTAGCGTATTCACACGTGGGACCTAGAGGTGCCTCGTTTTTTGAATGACCCTAATTTAGTTCTTTGGGTTTTAGTAGATATGGTATCTTGTGTCACTTTAGAACCCATGTCGTGTATGAAATATAGTGATTCTATGGTACCAGTGTTGGGTATATTCTTTTTTTATCTCCCACTCTTTATTTTATCCTTTCACTTGTTTATTTCCAATGTTGTGAAGATAGCCAAAGTTGCTTCCTAGTTTGTGGATGTTAATCCTAGTGCGATGAAAATTTATTTCTATTTGGGATTAAAAGATCTCCACCATGTGATCAAGCTTATAATTCATTTATTTTTGATATTTACTTATATAACCAAAGGTACTATCGGGAATTTGGCTATTGAGCATTATGTTTTATTATTTTAATATTGGGATGTGTAGAGTTTTTTCTCGTATCTAGATGTTGAGCCTTTTACTGTGACTTATAGGCATGAAATTTATGGAAGTGATTTCAGTAGTTGATTATACTCTGCTGAGTGATGAGGATGATTTTTCTCTCCTCGGATTGAAATGTTATGAGGATTATTGGACTCTACTAAACTAAATTATACTCATGTATGATTATGATCACCTAAGGCATTGATATGGTTATGATATACTTAATTAGTTACTTGACCATGGTGTGGTGCATTATTTCTCACATCATTGGATACATATAATTATTATTTTCTTCTGGATGATAAGTTTGATTATAATATCCCTTATTAGAGAAACCATGGGTGGGAATGGCACCTCACCATTGAGTTCTCCATACTGATCACCTAAGGGACATACCCATAAAGATTTGTTGGGTTCTGGATGCCTTGATCACCTATAGACTGAGAGCTTTTTCTCATATATTAGAATAAAATTTCATGACCTAGGTTTAATGTAATCTACATTAGTGACCATTTATAGAAATTTCATATATATTTTCCTCTAATCCATGGTTTCAGTGATTGGATGTGAGTAAGGGAGATAGCAAATGATAGATGTGTATCCCTATGTTGTGATGTAGCTTTCTCAGTGTTATTTTTGACATTGTATAAAGTAGATATATGTTAATTTGTATTAAAAACCCATATATTGAATTAATGATACACTGATTGAGTGATACAACACACATGTCAATGAACTTACATAGGATGTCCCAGAAACTAGGATTACAGACACAAGGATAGATTACTGATTGGTTTTATGTTATTTTATTCACATACACATGAATTCTAATATTTATGTATATATGAATAGGTATGGTACTATATATGTATATTAGTATTAATAGGGACACCCATGATGGAACTTTCTTAGTTGATAGAGATTACGGACCTGGGGTTCGACGAAGGGTCCCATTACTAGATTTATGTGTCTTTTGATTTTTGTCTCTACTGGGATAAGCATCGTTCTTTTAAAAACACTTACATAAGCATAATATATATGTTCCTTATGTGTATATATTTTGTTTTGTATTTTCTAAAATTTTGGAATTTTTTGAATAGTAAAATATGGTAAATTACGGTATATATACGTTATAAGTTAAAAACAATATTCCTTAAGTCATAACTTATGCATGAAACAAAATCTTCGACTTAACATTATTAATTTATTATATATCTTTGTAATTATAAATCAATTAACAGTCTTGAGAGAAAATAACAACCAAAATAACCAAATAATGAGAAAACAATCATCTCCGCCACTATAAAGACAACCCATAACCACCTCTTATAATAACACTTTAAAATCATTGATTCTTTTTATAATTATGCCAATTAATCTTCCAAATTGTATCTCCCACATCTATGAGCTATTGGTCTCATAAAAATAACAATGTATTTTCCAGAAGGAGGTTTTCAAGGAGGAGATAATTCAGAGTTAAATTCCACTTTCCTTATCATTTAATTTCTTTTCACAATCTTTTCTTATCATATCTACACCTCCCCTAACCAAAAGGGTATTATAACTCAAGTAATTCTTATATACTATTATTTTATTATTTTAATTAATTTTTCTGTTGTTAAACCCCAATCCTTTTCCTTTAATTCTAAAAATGAAAAACATCATTCGTAAGGTGTTAATTTATCACCTTGATGGAAAAATAGTTACGTTTTACATTGAAAACATAAAAACTGGTGATAAAAACAAATTTATTGTTCAACATATTATAATATATATATTATAACCCACGAAATGTTACAGAATCATTATATTCACGTGATTTTAAATAAAAAAACAAAATAATTTTGTTGTGATAGAAAACTACCCAAATTAATCCCATCAATTATCATTAATTATTTATCAAATGATTCATCGTTATAGTATATGAAAAAATTATTTATAAGATCACATAATCTCTAAAATATCATTAATAACATCAAAATTATATTCTATAAAATCATTATAATTTTAAATTTTTTAACAAACATTTATATAAGTAAACTGATCAGGAAAACCAATGAAAATAATGCTCCCAAACAACGAAATTGATTCTCATAACCCATCAAAATGGAAATAAATTAATTTAATAAAATCATAATAAATTAATTACATATATGAATGGGTCTAAACTAATTAATTAATGGATTTGATCTAATTATATTGGATGTTAAGATGATGTTCGGAACTACTACCTACATAAGGTAAGGGATTATTTCTGAGCATCCATATTTTCCCTATAGGATACTATTTCTCCCTAATTAAGCTAATTTAACTGTTATATCCTTTTATTTACCTATTCTAAATTGTTTTTATCTTTTCCAAACTCATGTATCCCTATCATATTATCCTTATTTTATGTGAAAATACTTGTTTTATAATGTTCCCTTCTCAATTCATCCTGATAAGAAATCCTAATTAATGTTAACTTTCCATTTTCATACGAATATTACTCTACCATGGATATTGTAGATTAAGCCACCATTTTGTTTATGTAATGGATAATTATATCAGGAAAAACTATTTTCCTTTATTCCAGAATTTATGAAAAATTATTTTCATTTTCTATCTTCAAATTATCTTAAATATTTTCCTTCAATTGTAATAAAATGTTTCATTTATAAGGTCTCATAACCACAGTTTTCTACTTTTTCACAATAGTTTCAAATAACCTAACATTTTCAATGCCTATATTCACTTAAAAATGTCCATGTATGATTTAAATTCATTCTTTCTTGTATAGAATCATGATATTACAATTTTTATGCATTTTTACAAGATTATGATACCCAATTCCTTCCATGGCTAACCCTTATGACTATATTGGATTCTCGTTGTTTGAATATTAATGTGGCTCACATATTCATGAACATGTTATGATGGGTGAACCTAGATAGAGCTCCAATGAATTTGGAGATGTTTAGTCTAATGATACATCATGTAGGCATATGGACTGAACCTAATTTGTTTATATGAATTTTCCACCATGCTATATTGTTTTATTAGTTAGAATTGAACCTTGTTTATTTAATGTTATATGTTTTTTTAAACATTCCAACTATTTCATAAATTTTTTCACCATGTTATATGTGTTATTCATTATTATTTTTATTCTTGTTCAATAAATTTCAGGCCATCATGTTATATCATATTACCCATGTGCATTTTTTATTGCTATTCATTTTTCTTTACTAGGATTTTTAGATCATCCAATTTTTCATGAATTCCCCATGTTATCCAATTAATATCTAAGATCTTAAAGTAATTTAGGATCTCATTATGTAGATTAATTTAATAAATTATTTTGGTTTCATGATGTTTAATTATGGTCCTAATCTTGCAAATATACTCATCTTTATGACCCTTTACTGGTAATTAGATTGTTAATTTGGATTAAAATCATATAACACTACCTATAAAAGTCATGGGTCACTATAGTTGGTATAGAAGGAAATATTTAGTTATTTTTTGGATTGGGACCAGAAAAAATTAAAAATTTCTTATAAATAAAAATAAGTATGAGAAAACATCACTAAATTATGGTTAGTACAGATTAAGTGGACTATCAAAAAAATAAATCATTCTCTAGATACTACAGGAGGGATTGATTCTGGAACAAATATAAATAGGAGGGAAAACATTAACAAGGTGTTATGGTCATATATTAGGGCAACCATGTACATGTAAATGGTCTTTACTTGCACATGGTTTGACACACGTGGGGGATATTCTTTATTAAATTAATAAACTAGTTATGAATCATTAATTTGGGAGAAAAATTCCCATAAGAATATATGTTATAAAAAATTGTAGATAACCCACATTGAACCCTAGGGAATCAAATGTTAGGATATAACTTTCCATTACATGTTTACCCTTTTATCTTTAAAATGTCAATTTATTATTCATATTTAGTATATATTAAAGTACCTAATAGAAATTTAATTTTTATGTTAATGGTTGGAAATAGATAACTTGTGACTACAATCAATGTTATAGGTAATGTGACGATTTCCACAATTATTTTTTAACTATGATGAGAATGGGTTCCCAAAATATCCTTGCAGTACTCAGTATACATTATCATGTTATGAATAATAAAATTAAATCGTATGTAATTCCCCCTTCTCCTAATAGAGAGAAAGTAGTGGTTGAATCTGTTATGTGGCAAAGCCAACCCATATTTTGTGGATCATCTGATCCCATCCTCACAAAAAATGGATGAAATTCGTTACGAATATATTATCTATCATTCTCTCACAGAAGAAGGGAATGTTTTTCCAGTTGTCTATAATTTTCATGGGGATACAAATCAGTGGTGGACACTAATCAAGAACACATTGTCCAAATTGGACATTGATTCTTTGGAATGGGATGATTTAAAGAATATATTTTTCAATAAATATTCTCCTTAAACAATTCGTATTAAAATGAAAATGGAGTTTCATAGACTAAATATAAGGAAGAAGATACTATTAGGGAATATGAAGCCAAATTCACATGGATCACAAGATATGCCTCTAGCTTTGTCATGAAAACCAAAATTATAGTTGGACGATTCTTCAGTATACTGATGTTGATGCTACAAAAATCATTAGAGATCCATGAATTTAATTTCTACAAATAGACTATCTATTGTTCCATTAAGGTTGTAATGGTTATCGAGGACTATATGTTGTATCATGTACTTGGGGGAAATGAAAATAATAGAGTTTAATATGGTTCATAAATCCCATGATTGAATAGAGACCCTATATTAAATGTGCTAGATGGGTGAGAAGAATCATCCTAGAAAATTTTTAAAGGGATCCAAGGGATGCTTAAAATATAGAAGAAATGAAAATAGGGATAATAAATCCTATAGGGATATGAATAATTCCCCATATTTAGAAGAATAAAAAAAGGATTAGATCAATAATTAGTCATTAGTCCAATGTTTCAACTTCATGGAGCATGTGAATTAGAAAATCCATTTCCCTAAGACAAGGTTTATTGGAGGAAATCAACAATAACCTCTATGCTGGAAATGAAGGTAATATGTTATCACTACTGCAGAGGTGGAGTCCAAAAATGATGTGGTGACAGGTACACTAGTTTTTTCATTCAAAAATATAAAAAGTAATATTTGATTCTAGTTCAACACATTCATTCATATCTAGAATGTTTAGTCAAACTATAAAATAATAAACAAAATATGTAGATGTTGATTTATCTATGATAATATTAAATTGGGTAAATATTGTATCCATATTATATAAATCCTCCCTGTTTAATGTTTGTAGAATGAACCTACCATAAAATTTTATCATACTTCCTTCTGGGGTGTTTGTTGTTATTTTGGGAATGAATTTTCTATCATTATTTAAATACAATATCAACAGTCGAAAAAGTAACACGACTCTTAACATACAAAATAATCCTTGAATTCTATAAAATTTTAAAGAGGATGATGAATATCCTTCAAAATAATCATCAAAATTGTGGATACTATTTTTTATGAGAAATAATATATGGATAAAATAATTTAGTCAGCATAAATAATCATGCACTTAGACATTCCCATTTTGAGGGACTACACTGATGTTTCCCCCCGAAGAGTTTCTTAGTTATCCTCTTGATCTGGTGTCTTATTTATCATGTGAACTTATTCCAAGGCCTCTAAATATATCAAATAAAACAAATAGAATAGACACCATTGAGCTAGAAGAATTGAAGATGAAATTACAGGAGAATCTGTACAAGGGTTTTATACTCCCCAATGACTCACCATGGGGTGTTCCGGTCATCTTTTTCAAGAAAAAGGATTGATCAACGAACCTCTACATTGATTATCATGAGCTCAATAAAATAAATATAATGAACATGTATTCCCTTCCAAAAATAGTTTACTTGTTCTATCACCTATTTGGGGACAATTATTTATCTAAGGAGGACATTAAGTATGTATATCACTAATTAAATATTAAGAAATAATATATTCCTAATAATTCATTTTGAATGAGGTATGGATAGTAGGATTTCATAATGACGCCCTTTAGACTCACTAATTCCTCCCCACCAATTTTCATGTATTTAGGGAATAAATTACTTAAAGAATAAATCTAATCATTTGTGGTAGTATGTATTAATTACATTATGATATAATCCATTAATAAGGAGGAACATTGGGAGCATTGAAAACAATGCTTAATTATTGGAAATGGAAGAAACATTATGAAAAGTATATTAAATGCGAGTTATAGATGATTGCTGTATAATTCATGGGTCATGATCTCACTAGCATAGGAATATCAAAAAATCCTTCTAAGATAATATATATTTAATAGTGGCTCACGACAACATATGTAATAGAGATACATAGCATTCTTTGTCTAGATTGTTACTACCAATGATGTGTGAGGAAAATCCCATGTTTATCAAACCCAAAATCCAAGATGACTCAATGTGGTGTAAAGGTTTTATTGACTAGTTAATGTTAAGACTACATTAATGAGTTAAAAATTAGGCATATCACTACACGTGTGATCACACTAGCAAAAAGTGCAGAACTCTTCATGGTATACAGTGATGAATTATAGAAGGTATTAGGATATGTAATTATGAAAAATGATAAATTCATATCATATTTCTCACAGTAGTTAATAATTAATTTGAAAATTGATATAATTCATGATCCAGAGTTTACAGCTGAGGTCTTTATGTTGAAAATTGGGTAGCATTCTCTCAATGTAAAGAAGTGTGAAATATATATTAATCATAAGAGATAGAAATATATATTCAGATATAGAAATATTAATATATTGTAGAGAATATGGTTATATCACATAAAGGATAAAGACTACTCATTCCACTACCATCCTAGTAAAGAATGTTATGTAGTGTGTTATCTATGTGGAAAGGATCGGGCATCATACTCATTGATGATAATTGAGAATGATCTAATCATTTCCGACCAATAAAACATATACATGAAAATAATTAAGGAAGGAACATCATCAATCCTTTCTCATATAATATCTTAACAATCCCATATAGGGAAAATAAATGATGCTCAAAGGGATGATGTGGATATTCTATAAAGGATGGAAGCTATCAGAAATGATAAATCCTCATAATTCAATATCATTGAGGGGAGAGTTGTAAGATTTTGGTCATTACTGTGTGTCCCATCCAATCCATATATAAATAAATAGTTTCTATATAACACACATAGGTCAAACTTCTCTATTCACTCGGGGAGCACGAAGATGTATCAACATCAACAAGAGAACTATAATGGGGACAATAAGAATAATGTGATCCATGAATATACCTCAATGTGCATGGTGTATTAGAATGTGAAAGATGAAAGGTAAAATTCTATGGTGATGATGTAACCACTACCCATCTGAACATGGAAGTGGGGGAACATCACCAAGAACATTGTCACCAAACCTTCGAAGACATCCATTGGAAAAAATGATATATGGGTTGTTTTTTATCATCTTATAATAACAATTATCTTTATCTAAAATTAATAGAACATATGATTGGATTAAATTTCATGGATATAAATTATATATGAAGCAAGGAATCATGGAGTACTACTATTGATTGTATCCGATCAAGATTTGAGATTCACCTTAATGTTTTGGGAATGTCTCCAACATGATCTATGCACCAATCTAATCTTTAGTGAGACCTTTCATCCTCAAAATGATTTCCAATGTGAATGGACTATTGATACACTAGGTGATGTGTTGAGTGTGAAATTGATATACTTAAAGGGAATATGTTACAAATATCTACCACTAGTAAAAATCTCATACAATAACATTTTCCACTCGAGCATTCAAATGGATCCATATGAATCCGTTTATGGAAAAGGATTCAGAATATTAGTGTATTGGGATGAATTTGGGAATGTTAGTTTCTTGGACAATATATGGTTGATGAACTGGGGGAGAATGTGAAACCCATTAAGCATCACATAAATTCATTCCAAATGCATAAAAATAGATATGTAGACATTCGACAATGGGGACTTCAGTTTTAGGGTGGAGACATGGTATTCCCCTGACTATCTCCATTAATGAGGATCATGAGAATTACGAAGAATGGAAAGATGGGTCCATGGTACATTGGCCCCTTAAATATTATTTATTGTTTGAAAGATTTTTCCAAATTACAAGAACATCCACCTAGTATGTCTCAAGTTCCCCATGTATTCCATTTATCCCTCTTGATAAATTACATATCAGATCCTTCCTATGTAATAAATTCAGAGGTGGTAGAGTTAAAGAATGGTCTCCCTTATGCAGATAAACTAATTATGATCTTGGAATGTAGGGATAATGTTTTATGAAAAAAAACTACTCACCTGGTCAATGTATTTTGGTAAAAATATAACTAAAAAGGGGAAACATGGGAACTAGATGAAGTGATACAGGAGACGTAATATCACTTCTTTTTTCCATAGCATGTAAAAAAATTTTGATGGATAATTTTCATAAGGGGGGAGGACTATAAATAAACAAAATTTTATCATTGTAAATTCCCTTATTATAGTATTTTCATATTGAATAATGAAATAAAATCACATTAATAGGACAGGAAAAAAATTATAAATGATGATTGAATAAAATAAAGGGTATCTCAAGATGTTAAGGAGCATATACCAACAGAATAGTAACATGACCATTATAAATTAATGTGACCCTTATAAATAGTAAACTGGCTAATTGAATAGTAAAATCACCCAAAAAAATTATAAAAAAAATATATCCATCATATAAATAAAAATATGATACAATTATATCACAGTATAATTAAATAAATGTTTTAGAAATTGGTTGTTAAGTGATCATATTTTTATAAAAATCAGTGTTTATTTTCAATTTTATAATTAATATAATGTTTAAAAAAATTAATATCCATAAAATGTAATTATAAATTAATATTTTGTTGTCTTATAAATATATGATAATTTTATGAGGCCTCAATTAATTTTTAAATGAGTTATAAAATGAGTTATAATTTTAAAATTGGTACATTCCATGTAAATGATGATGTTAATTAAAAATTAAATTTGTCATATTAAGAAACTTATTTTCATAAAATTGAGTCCATTTTTTAATTATACCCATTGATGAATGTTTTTGGTAAATATTTGTGATTTTTATAAAATAGTAGATTTTTTCTGAATAGTAAAATATGGTAAATTTTAGTATATATACATTATATGTTAAATAAACAATATCTTGAGTCATCGCTAATGTAAGAACCATAATATCAAAATTAACATTATTGTTTTCTAATATTGGGTTATAATTATCAATATATTAATAGAAATGATCCAAACTAAAAAACTGATGAATAAAATAACAAGCAAACACCCCTCTCATCGCTTATAATTACCACCCCTCACTATATATACTCATAACATATTATAAGAGTTGATCTATGTCTAAATTATTTCCAATATTATACCTAATTCCCTCCCCCTACAAAGAGCTATTGGTATCATCCAATGAACAAAATATTTTCCCTAGGGAGGTTTTCAAGAAGGATAAATGACAGAGGTAAATTCCACTTTCCCTTTCATTAAATTTATTTTCAAGTTATTATCTTATTCTCTTCTCCCCTCCCCTCATCCAAATAGTATTATAACTTCAAAACCACATATATATTATAATATTATTATTATAATGGGTTAATACATCGTTAAACACCTCTCCACTCCCTTTTATTATAAAAATGAAAATATTGTTCGTAAGGTGTTAATTTATCACATTCAAGGAAGAAAAATTTTCATTCTTCATTAATGAATTCAAGGTTATCCATAAAATAATATTTATTGTTAAAAAAATATATTCATTGTATTAAATCTTATGAAATGTTCTTGATTCATTATAGGCACTTGATTTTAAATAATTATAAAAACAATTTTGTTGTAAGCCAAAACCATCAAAAAATAATCCAATCAATTATAATTAGTTAATTATATAATTATTCTCCATCATACCATATAAACTAATGATTTATAATATAATTTAACCTTATTTATTTTTATTAATAACATATAACATCAATTCTAGACAACCATTATCATTTTATATGGATTTCACTACACGTGTGTAGGTAAACCGATTATGAAAATAACTCACATGAACAACAAAATTGAATGTCATAGACCATCAAAAGGGTGATAAATGACCATAATAAAAATATAATTAATCAAATTCATGTATAAAAGATAATTATTTAATTATATAATATATTTAATTGAATTATATCTGATGTTAAGATCAATATTAGAACAATTTCTTTCATAAGGTAAGGGATTTTTTATGAACCCCTATTTTTCCTCTAGGTTATTCATTCTCCACCATCAACCCAATACAACCCCGTTCTCATTTTTATATAACTAATCAATAATATTTTTATGAGTTCTAAACTCATGTATCTAGATCAAATCATCCTTCTTTTAAGAGTTAATACGTTCTATAAAATTGTTCACTTATTAGTTATTCCAAATAAGGAAGACTGATTAAAGGGATGTTCCTAATTTATTACCCATATTCTAGTACCATCCATAATATATTTTAAGACATCAATATTTTTTTATAATCACTCATTTTATAATGAAAAATTATCAAGGTTAATTTTTCGTTTTAGGAAAATAAATTTTCCAAATTTTTCATTAAAATCAATTTATTATTTTCATTATGATGCACTAAAATGTGTCATTTATATTGTCTATTAAACACTATTTTTTTGTGTTTTAACTCCAGTTTAACAACACTTATCATTATATATGAATATTTTTCATTATTACTTTACATGTTTTATTTAAATTCTTTCATTAACGGACACCATTATGATATTCCATTTTCTTATGAATTTTGAAATGATTATGATAACCTATTCTATTTATTATTAACCCATAGATTTATATTGGATTCCTTATCTTTGATATTCGTGTTTCACACATATTCATGAACATGTTATTATGGGTGATCCAATATTGAACACAAATGTATTGGTAATTTTTATTCTCATGAGATGTTATGTTGGGACAAAGAGTGAAACAGATTCCTTTATAGGACATTGATCATTATGTTATATAGTCATCAAAGTTAGCGTTCACTATTGTTTATATCCTTATATATGGTGTTTCCACATTCCTTTATTCCATTATTTTATATTCACAAGTCATATTTATAATTCTTCCTTTCAGTTATTCTTATTCCAGGACTTTTATTCCATCATGTTATGCCTTCTTACTCGTGTGCAATGTATTATTCTTATGATTATTCCCATTATAGTATTTTTATCTCATTAATTTTGTTAATGTATTACCTAGGATATACTATATAGAAGAATGAGATATATGGATGTTATTATCTCGTTGTGGAATATAAATAATGATGTTTTTATTTTAGTTTCGTGATGTTTAATTATTTATATATTCTTATGAAGACACTAGATTTTACGACCCTTGGATTGTAATTATATGGTTAATTATCCTCCAAATCAAGTAATGATATTTTTAAATTCCTAGGAGCACAATACTAGGTACATATAAATGTTAAATTTTGGTGGAAGGTTATGTGGATCTATATTAAGTTGTTTCTTTTATGTCTGATGACTATGTCCTCAAGAATGAGAGGTGCACTGACCCAAGTTAGTCGATATGGCATGTGATTCCCATTTATTTTACCCATTGTAGGGTTTTTTTGTCATGTTTTGATTCCCTATTCTAATTTTTAAGTTTGATGCTGATATGTAATGGTACTTTTTCTATTTAAGTGGTCCTCTAGGGTGTATTACCATATATGGATTCCTAGTGAGTGTCAATAAGTATGTATACTTCGTTGTTGTCGTGACCTCCAGGGAGTTGTTCCATATAAGAATGATTTTTTTGGATTAGTCCCATGTAGGACATGTTTTCAGTTTTAAACCTCCTAGGTAATTGTGATCCATAACTTTTTTTAGAAATGATTGATATTTTGTGAAATTTTGATTTGAACTTATGAACCAATTATATGGATTGTTATGTAGGGAAAGGTGGGAGACCTAGATTCCCTGGGATTTTTCAGACCATGGTATGTCGTTGTTCATTATGTTCAAGGGTATCTTATCCAACAGAGTTTGTATCATGTTTTTTGAAGAATTTTTTGTTAGTAAGATTTTTTTATTCTCATTTTTTGATTGAGGCATGGAAGATTTTGGATTTTTGTGTCATTGACATGTTGAAGATTTCAACAGTTGATAATAACATTGGGTTTTTTGTTAAAAATGAACTTTTATGGGTAGAAAATTTCTGGTTCATGTCCCATTAGGTAAGTGTTTTCACTATTGAAAATGTATTTAGAGCATGGGAAGATTCATCTGATTTGAATGAAATCAGGTTACGAGATGTTGTGAAATTAATCATGGAAAGAGTGAGGAACCCATTTTTTAATCATAGATTTAATGGAGCAATATGATTAATTACACTTATATTCCATGAATAACAGTAATCTTATCCTTATAATGGATGAATCACGATAGTTTGAGTTTGGTGTTAATGGCCTACATTGGATTCACGTAATGCAATTAAATTGTAAATTAGTGAGTGGACACATGTGAGATGAGGGATTTTTTAAATAATCATCATGTAATAGTCACCCAATATTTGTGTTAAATATCCAATGTCCCTCTATAGTGGAGAAGAAATTGAAATTAATGGGGTATTGTAAGATGGTCGACACATGGTTGAATCATGGTCTGGTAATGAGAGGATTTGACCAGGGCTCAGAGGGAGATACAAGAACCCTTTTTTATAATAGTGTACTCTTGGTCATATATGATCATTCTATATCATTACATATTCGTTGTTGTTTTGAGTGAGCATGAACCCTATGTCGAGCTCCTTTTCGTTAAAATGTCTACCTCAATTAATGAGGGAATGTGAGGAGTCTGCGCTTGAGAAAGAATGTAAGGTAATCCATGTGGCGGGGAGTGCCTCATTGGATGTATGAGGGATGTGACACATGTTTTCCATTTAATTTAGGTGTAATCAGTGGATTTTTATATGGGGGTTTGGTTTTGAGATTTTTATAAGGGTATTCCTATGGTATGGTGTACCAGATCAGTCATAGCTAACTGCCCTTCATATTAGATACCACGATTTATACTATGAGTCTAGTTAATAGACATTCCAAATATCATTCTTGTGCTAATAAATGTTTTGAGAACTTGTATAATATTATTAGAAATATTCTTTTCAAGGATGCGAAGGTTTATTGTTGGGAGATAATAATGCCTCATATTTTTCTATATTGTGTTTCTGAGAAGAAATTTATATTTTTCATTTTAGATGCTAATAAGGGGTAAAATTGTGTTTCCAGCTATAAAAATAACTTTTATAATATTAATTACCAATTAATTTGTCCTATAATAGGGTTTTTACCCTATTCTTGGAGTTTGGTAGGAAAATGATCCAGTCTAATTTTAGTGGAATAATTATTAATTAATATTTAATTAAATGAAAATGAAACTATTCATGTTGGTTTGATGGGCCATATATCTTATACGGGGAATCATGATTATATTCATTATACACAATTGTGTCTGGAATGTGGATTTTTTCCTAGGTGGGGTGTAATCTTATATTTCATGTTGGGGTCGGTTCAGACCCCTTTATCAATTATTTTTCATTATTTTCATTTTATTTTCATTCTTCATTCCTCCTCCATCTCATGTTATCCCTTCTTTGGGTTTCTTCACCATGTGATTAAGAGAGTAGGGGGATGTGTAGAAATATAATGATAGGTGGATATATGAGGGTACCTTTGTGTAGCTCTTGTTTCACTAGATCGATGTTTTCTAACAACATTCTGTGGATTAGAGAGAAGCTTTGGCAGTTTCCACCATAGGTATTAGTATTATGTTTTCACCATATAACCCTATAGAATTGTCATTTTTTATTTTTAATCTCTTATTATGATTTATTATGGACCCTTGTGCATCAATCTATTTAATTTTGCGTGAAAACAAGGATCTCAACTATTTCAGAGGTTTTACTTTCAGAAAATCAAGTCTACCCTACATTTTATTCAGGGGCATGTTGTGTGTTAATCTTGTTTGAAGAAGATGAGGCTATCAATGTATATGTCATATACTAGGGTGCATATGCTATATATGGGGTTTCTACCTTGTAGCTCAGTACCCATCCAGTAAAACAGTGTTTTCTTACATGGACATGTAGAGTACATGAAAAGGCCTTGTGTGGGCCACACATTGTAAAAAATCCGACGAACAAGAAAAGAACATGGACTTGATATTTGAGGGACATGGAAAATTACCCCATGCATGGAACATGCCATATAACCTCTTTAAATTAACTGTACTTGGGAATTTATATAATGAGTCCATTAAGAGTACAAACCCAGGTGGGGACTTTGGGGTACACAACATGAACCAACATATCATGTCCTGTAATACACCATTTCTATCCTTTGAGTGTTCTCATTTATTTTCTCCACAGAGTAGTAATTAGACCCCATGAGTTGTCCATTCTCAGTTTTATATTTCTTAAATAATGATTAAAGGACATGTGGTGTGTTTTGAGGACTCCAAAGCTGTGTTTCCTAGATAGATTGGTTCTTCCTCATGTAACTTTATCGTGTTTCCTGAGATTGATATTTGTTTTGAGTTAATCCATGAGATATATATCTTTACTAGTGACTTTTTATATTTCCATCAGGGAGTATCTCTTTCTATATGTGACCTTATAGACTAAGAGGTCAGGATTTAGTTGATTTGAAGGATCTATGGTAGGATTCATCTGTATACTTATGACTTTAACCATCCAAAGAAGGATTACTTCATCTTCTTATCTAGTTACGGAAGGTTCCATAGAGGGGTTCATTTACTAACAATCAGATATAGAGAGTCCCTTCTGGGATCCCTTTTCCTGTAAACGATATCTAGAAATTGGTGTAGGATTCCTCTTCCTTCTAATACAATTATTATGGTCCCATATAGGATTCCTTCACCTTTATGTCGTTACTCGGATCCCTTGTAGGATACAAAATTCATGTGTAGCATTCAAGGATCTTGTCCAGGATTCCTCACATACCTTATATCTATGGATCCCATGTAGGATTCGTTCAATTGTGCTTTGACCTTGAGGATTCCTTGTTTGATTCCTCTACAGTGTCTTGACCTGAGGTACCCAGTGGTGTCCTATTGCTTGACCAACCCTGAGTTAGTACATCATGTTTGGATATAGATGATATTGGGTGTAGACATAGAACCCATGAAGATCATGTATTCCCTTGGGGATATGGATGTATTATTGGTTTTAGGCATTATTTCACCCTCATTATTTTTTTTATCCTCAAATTTTTTTTGATGTAGCGAAGATAGACATAGGTACTTCTTGATTAGTCGATTATGAGCCTCTCTCGAGGAAAATTCTTTCCCTTTTTGATTCCCATATCTTCATCCTTGGATCTTGCATCAGAGCCTGTTTGTTTCTGATATTTTCTTGAATACTTGGATACATTACGTGGGAATTTTCTATTGAGATATTTATTTATATAATATATTATTGAGGTGTACAAATATATTTCATATTATCCAGATGTTGTGCCTTATACTATGATATACTACACCAATATACCTAAAAGTAATGATTGTGGATGATTATATTATTTTGAATGATGAGGATTATTCTACTCTCCTTAGGGAGACATGTGATAAGGATGATTATGCTCTTCTAGATCTGAGAATACTCTTGGATGATTACACTATCTCGAGCGATATGGATGATTATGCACTCCTGGATTGGTTACATAACCATGGTGTGGTGTAAGGAATCTCATAGCATTAGATATAAAAATGATTACTCTGTTTTAGATGATAGAGATTATTATAGTCTCCCTTAATGGGGACTTCTGGGGTGGTCATGAACACTTAGTTGTGATTTATCCATATAGATCATGTAAGGGTTAGACCCTTGTGAATTATCTAATATTGAAAATGTTGTAACACCCTAAAGACCAGGACCCAGGGCTGGAAAATTGGATTGAATTTACAAGGCCTAAGATGAATTAAATCATTATAAGTGACAGTTAATAGTATTTCAACATGTAATTCTCATGAATCTATGTTTTCAATGATTGGAGCTGAGTATGGGTGAACCCAAGTGTAGTACTAGTAACCCATATAGGGATATATATTTCTAAGTGTTATTTTCATAACTATAAAAATAAATAATATTTAAATTCATATTATAATTCAAGAGGTATAATTAATGATACACAACATGAGTGGTATGATATCTAGCACAATTCCCTTGTATAGAACATATAGGTGATTGGGATTAGTGACCTAAGGTTCAATTATAGATTGCTTTTATGTCATTTGATAAAATTTCACATGATTATTAATATTTATATATTTTTTCATAGGTATGGGACAATACATTTATACATATAGAGATATGGAAATCCATGGTGGCACATTCCCAGTTAATCGGGATTATGAACCCAAGGTTCCACTATGGCTAATGTTATTGGATTCAATTGTATTTTTAGTTCTGTATCAGTTAGGCTTAGCATGTTACTAATTTTATAACAATATAGTAGATTATTATATACTTTCTTCATTAGGGTTATCTATCAAGATAATTTCATACCATTTATCATGATCCTTGGTGTATGTGTAGACCTTAGGTCTTCTTTTCATGTTGATCATAGTTGCATGTTTGATAGGGTGACATTCTATAGTTTCATGTTTGATTTGAGCTTCTCATGTGAGTTCATATGTTTGGGATGGTGGTGTTCAGAAGTGTTTGGACAATTATTACATGTTCTAGATTAGTGTTAGTAGTAGAGCATTTGGATTTTATTTAAGAATATTTTTACTCCTATATTTTTATAGTCGAACCAGTGGGTGACTAGTGTTGTATGTATGTTATAGCTATACGATATTTTATATGTTTTATATTTGATACTACCATATGTTTTATTTTATTTTATTTACTATTTCATCTCTCTAATTATTTTCTATTTTTTATGATACTTATCTATTTCCAATTTTCTTTTACTCTGATATGAGGGTATATCTTCACCATTATAACTTCATAGGCCACCACTTCTTTTCGGATACCTCTAGAAAATGAGTAGGTGAACATTAGTCCTTGTAACCAACTAGATGAGAGCACCATTTTAGTGCCATATGGGTCGAGATGTTACAATGAACATATCATTAACCCTAAAAAAAATACAGATCTCCTTGCAGAATCCATCACTTCACCAGATAGACTAACATCAACTACAATAGTATCAAATGATTTTCCCATAAATTTTAGTCTCAAATCATGATGATTTAATCCCTATGTATGTAAATTTGGAAATACAGTAGAATAATTCCAAAACATATTGGATGTTAGATATCTCACATTCAATAGTATTTATGTCATATCATTCATAGATTGTTGGTGCAACTTTTTTAATAGTTATAAATAACATGATTAATCTCAACACATCAGTAACACTTTCATGATCCAGACATACATTCCCCGAAGTGTATTTAACCACCATTGGAACATCATTTGGGATTTAATATGTAATTCTTAGTCGGTTTATTTTCCATTTCCTATAACAATGACTATTTCCCACACTTCTCATCCCATGTCAGATAAGTGTTAGAAAGATCTTTCTCAAATTTATCGTCACTAAAACAACCTTATCATAAATTTTAAATTCTTATCTGGCCAATTATCTATGTAAGATTGTTTTTCATCATGAGTAAAATCGAATAATTTTAATATAAATGTCTTGAATAATGTTTTCCAAATACTTGTACAATATTGTTATTTTTTCTTTTTGTACATCTACTTATTTTTCATCTTTTGGTCAAACATTTATGATTTTTTCCCCTTCTTATGATAAGCCACATTAAGAAAACATTTCTCTATCGATATATCCGTGAAATATTCTCATTCAATTTCATCATGTTTTTATTTTTTGTTTGTATTCACAACCAAAAACAACTATCAATCATCCTCATCATTAAAATAATAAATGGAAGGAGATAAATTTGGCTTTCTGAACATCCCATGACAAAAAATATCTTCTCTATATAATTAATCCATCCTTCGGCTATCACATGGTAAGATGTTCTACTGAAATATGGGTGATGTGGCCTCCTAAAATTCTCCATAAAATACATTTTCTATTATAGTAGATCGTTTCCTCTCATGTATGGATATCACCACCATTTATAACATAATTCCAATAATTCATAACTACAACCAACTATTCTAGTTTGATTACATCATTTTATGGGTACAAATTTGGAAGAATATCCTCAATGGTGTGCCATACCACTACAACTTCCATATTTCTACTATAAAAAAACATTTTATAGATCCATATTTTAGAAAAAAGAGACGTGGTAATCTTCAAATATTGTTATATTTTAAATAGAATATAATTTAATATCTTCCATTAGAAAATAATTATAATTATACTAACCACTATAGTTAACTAAACCTCACCTAGATATAGAATAATAATTCACTAAAATTTAATTTTACATAATCTTGAGTTTATGCCAATAATTTTACTTTCTATCACATTGTGGATATTTTCATGTTTATAGTTTTTGAGAATTAGACCATAAATCATACATAAAAAACTGTTAAATATTTACCGGAAAATCCTGATTAGCATATATTTATCCAATAATATAAAACATTTGAAATAATGAACGATCTTTTTTCATGAATTCACATAATGACTTTCAACAATAAATCTTCATTTCTATTACCCATCCTTAACTCAAGTATGAAATTTTTTAAAAACTATGGATGATTAAAGAATAATTATAAGGTATATAATTATTATGTAACAGTTAGTCCAATAAAAAATATTAAAACAGATGGAATATGATATTGTGAATCAAATATGATTTTATCCACAAATAGATATATAATTATTTTAAAAAGATTATTAATTTTAGATTTTGAAAAATTGATTTCTATGTAAACACATTAAATTACTTAAAAAATCATTTATATGTTACGGTACATCATCTCATAGAACCCTTACATAACATATTGAAATTTGAATAACCATTCTACCAAATTCAAATATAATTATCTGTAGAAAATATTCATCACCCATTGCATTAGATCATTGTATGGGTGGATACATTATTCAATATATAACATGATCACCTGGTGAATTCATTGAAAACTCATTTATTATAATTTCTAACAAACACAAAAAGAAAAAAATATTTCATCATTTGAAAAAAAAATATTATTTAAATCACTTTTAGATATCCAAAAAACATTTTCTTTCAAAAATCAGATTATAAATACACTTTTCAAAAAAAATTATTATTACAAAACAAATATGAATGTGAAATAATTTTTTTTCTTTTAAGAAAAAATTTAATCAGACAATTTAAGCTACAATTAAAATAAACTTCATGATTACATGAATGTGTGTTGTCTCTATACTTTAAAAAAATTATATTTCACTTGTTTTTTGACAAAAAATTATAATTAAAACATGTAAAAAAGAATCCTTTTGAAAACCATTGAATTATATTTTAAGAGACATGAATTGAAGATAATAAATTATTAATTTCCTTAAAAAAAATTCTAATATCATTTTAAAAACACACACATTGAAGAGAAATGTATTTTTAAATAAATCCCACAAATATGTTTTTTCAAAGAAAACCCCTTCTAATATGACAAATAATTGAATAAAAAAAATCCATTAATGAATGACATTAAAAAAAATTATACAATTTTAATAGAGAAATTTTTTATATTTAATTTCAAATTTCTTTAATAAAAACTTCGTTAGAGAATAAAGGTGCATAACAACAACAATTTCCTCAGTGAATGGAAATTGAGACGATGTCCCTTACCTTGAGTCCCATTTGTAACATGTGTTTTCATCTTCTTGAATAATAAACGTGTGTTAATTTTTTAATTTCATGAGAACCATTACATTTTTATTTTTACTATTATTTCACTTATTAAAATTTTATATACAATTATATAATTAATTAAAATTGAATCAAGTATTCTGTCCATATTCGGTTTATGTGTCGAAAACAACTTTGGTAGGTCACATTTGGTAAAAAGAGAAAATATTTAAATATATAAAGAATAATAATAATAATTTAATCATATTTATACATAAATTACTTTCTTAAAACCAATCATTGGATATGGTTTTGAAAATTGAAACAACGTAACAATCTAGGAGATTGTTGGTCATATGTACACATGAGTGACATTCCAATTTTTCAATTGTCATTATTGAAAGAGGTTGTGGATCATTTAAGAATACTGAATGATTATTATATCATAAATTAAGTATTATTTATTTAAATATACTTATATATATCATTCTAGTGATGTGTTGATGAAAAAAATAGTCACTATGCTTTGAGGAGGTGGTAGTCAACACATCCATGAACGACGTTATCGCATTTTCAGTGTTCAGAAAGGTAATAAATAAAATTATATATTACCTTTAGAGAAATTAAATTATTTATTTAATATCCTAATTATGTCATCTTAATCATATATATTCATTTTATTCATCATTATTACCTTCCATGTATCACGTTAGTGAAAAGCGCTTTGCAACACTTTGTGAGGTGGTTGTCTTCCATAAACATGAGCAACATTGTCATATCCTTTATGGGTAAGAAAGTTTTATATTATATAATTTCCATATATTTATTATTTAATTATAAATATAATAAATATCATATATAGACATTTTTTCCCTAATTATTTCCATCCATGTGAGCTGGTAATGGAAAAAACAAACAACATCATTTCATGCAGAAGAAGGTTTCATAATCCATTTGATGTAAGTGTATGTTTTTTGAGGGCATAAATTTAACATAAAACCATCTTATAATATTTTTTATAATAATTATATTATGTAGTCATCTTAAAAAACTATTTAATGGAATTAATATCAAAACCAAACAAAAATGCATTTTGATGAATGTTGCCTCTTCTTCGGGTAACTCCTTTTGGTTTTCACCGAAGGACTTACATGGTTGGATTTAGGTTTAAGTTTAATATTAATAGAATTTGGGAAGTCATTTTTTGGTTTTCTTCCATCATAATGGATTGTTATATGTGGAAAATTTGGTAGATTGAATACCCTTTTATAGTGGAGGAGGAGAGGCATTCTTGTAAATACCAAAAAAATAACACTATTGGGAGTTCTCCCTTACCAAATGGACCAAAAATAAGAAAACAAATATATATATTAATTTATATGTTCTAAATAAGTCCATAAAATTTGTTTTTTAATGTTTTTTTTCAATTACCCACCTTATATTTTAGGATTAATGGCTATGTAAACTCATTTTTACCTTCATCACTACAAATTTTTTTAAATTATTTCACTAATTTTTTATTCAAAAAACATTGTTTAAATTTCTATAAATTATAAATTATCATGATTCAAAACATAAAACTCATTATTCCAATTTCAAAAATAATCTATCTCTAAAAATTATACAAAATTAATCTATTAAATGGGATGAGAAATCAGGGTTTTTTGTATTAAAATTTCAAAAGCTTACAAATTTCTCATATCGAATTTCATTATGAAATTGATCCCAATAAACTGAATAATATTAATATATATATAAATAATTTAACTATTATGAATATAAGAATTAGTTTGATAATTATTTTACATTATACATTATTAAAAAGAAAATATTTTCTTATTTAAAACTTCTTATTTTTAACTATTCGCTAAAAGAAGACACTTTTTAAAAGAAACCCTAAATTACCCATAACATAATTTTGGAAATACTCATTAAAAAAGTAATTTTATTTTGTCATGTGTAATTTATAAAAGGGTCAAAAAAAATTTTTTAAAAAAATCTTCCATTAAAATGATTCAAAACATCTTTTTAGAGAAATATTTATTTTAGTGCAAAAAATTTGATTTGTTCATAACTTATGCATATAAAATTTAATGGATGAATGTAAAAACATTTAAAAATACTTAAATTTCATTAAAATTACCCAAATTTTATTTTTTTTATTTTTTTTGTATGAAACACACTTGTCTAAATTGATATAGTTTTTCAGGAAAATATATTTTTTTATTTGGAAATGTGTTTTTTAGTTAAGCACCAATGAATTCCTTATAAGTACATGTGTGAACAATATTTTCATAATTATGATAACTCTTTATATTCCTATTATTCCAATGGATATGCTATAACTATCTTAATAACAAGTTTTCTTTAAAATCATTATTACATGTAATCCATGCAAAAATAAGTGTTTTGGGTAAACAAAGTTTATCTTCTTATTTTGTATATCATAAGATGAACATCATGTTAAATGTAACAGAATATACACTCTATTTTTCGATCATTTATGTAATAATATTAAATTGTATTTTTTATCATATCCTAGTATGTTATATTAACCCATACTATTTTTTTTATTTCTTATCGAGTAAGTGAGGAGATCATTAAAAGTGAAATACTATTAATAATACCCATTATATTAGTATAACCCATAATTTTCCTAAAGACGGAAACGAATCCCATAATTAAGATAACATGGTACTACTCTCAATGGTACCACTCAACTAGGACAATTACCAATTATTTTCCCCTTCCATATAAGGATTTTATCTAGCGTATCCAGACTAGAATTTAATCATGCCACCCAAAAGATTATAACTTAGGACCAACATGCATAATAGCCATCATGGACCATTTATGGTTCCACCACTCTAGCTAGAATATTAGTACCATATAATCCATTATATGGATATAAATCATGTCAGTCCTAGGCTCAATTTATTGGGTAGGTGAGATTAAAACCCTATAGGAAAGGGGGTAATAATTGATAATTGGCCTAGTTGAGTTGTACAATTGAGAGTAATCCCAAGTTTTTGTGATGATGGTAATTGTGACTATTTTTAGGAAAATGATGGGTTATACTAATATAATGGGTTATTATTAATAATATATCACTTTTAACAGAGTTTAGTAAAAATATTAACCCTTCCAAAAAATATAGCGAATTTTATGATAAATCATGAATATAGATTTCCAGTAATTTCTCCAAAAAATGTTTATGAGAATGGAATATTTTAATCTTTTTTTATATGGGATGAATAATATTTTCCATAATTCCACTTCAAAATTATGTTAGAGAGAATACATGATATTATATATCTATATTATCAAGTATTTCTTACTCTAAAATTGTCTATACAATATGACATAAGAGATGTGGATTTGGAATAATCATAACTTAATGTTGTTGTAGGTGATCAAAATATCATGTTATATCCTGAATTAAGAACATAGGTAAAATTAATGAATTAGATGATATGGGAATTTATCATGTGTTTACAACCAATAAAATAAATTTTCATTAAGTTAATTAGAATTTAATGAATATAATTTACTGATATGTTATGATTGTAATTTAATGTCATTTTATTTTATAATCATTGTTTTCTTTTAGTAAATATATTAAATAAGCTATTTGAGAATATTATAATCAAACGGGTACAAATTTATTGCATTATATTGTTTAAAAAACATCATGTTGGTTTGGATGTCTACAAAAATGGGGAAGGACAAGAATAATAAAGTTCTACATTATATTGGATTATAACTCAAATAGATCCAAAAAAGAAATATAAATATGGTAGAACGTGTTTTCAGACACATATAAGTTTTAATAATGTCAATTGCACTAGATTCCTTTTTCAAGTTTGATTGAAGTGTTTTTAATAATGATTAACAAAATGATTCGATTTTAGTTATTGAGGATGAGGAAAATTAAATTGTGAATAATGACATGTATGATATTTTTTCATGTTAAGAAAATAATATTTTTATTTAAAAAAATTGGTTTGTAGAATAAACTTATTTAAAATGGATAAGTATCATGGAGAAAATACCATATAATTTTCAAAACAAATCTTTCAAATTGAGGGTGTAGTATTTATTTATACTTTTTCAATTGTATCAGGTCTTGAAATGATTCATATTTTTTTATTATATGTACTTCAAGAAACAATAAATTATTTAATGTGGATTTGTAGATATAGTTATTGATCATAGAATTTAAGGTTGATGTTTACAATGAAAATTAATATATATTTATCCTTGCTAATGATTTTACTCAAGTATAAAGTTAAATAATGTAATTTTAGTATATGAAAAAGAACACTTAACATGGTATTATATGATTTATATTAGTATTAATTTTATTAATTTTATTATTTTTAATGTTTATTATTATATCTATATCCATGTGGATGGAAGAAACTCATTCATTGTAATTATATATTTCAATGAAAATATTTTTATAGATTATTAATTTAAGACTTTTGAGGGATATGTATCCATAATAGGGATTGTTTTGTAAATTTTAAGGATCAGTGAGAAGAAATTATTAGTGGGCATTAATGTTGTGATTCTAGAATATTTCAAATTTCCCTCATAGAGAAATTGTTTTAATGAGAATTAAAAATCTTTAAAATGGATGACTCAAGATAATTTTTAAATCATATGTTTCTTGGGAGTATATTACCTAGAAAAAAATTAACATTATGGATTAAAAATATTTTTAAATAATAATTAGAAGCCTACTCTACATCAAAATATCAAGACTAGAAATTATTTTTAGTTTTATTAATATTTTATGATTCCAATGTAACCATAAGGAGTAACATATTATGGATGATCAATTAATATAGTGTTACATAAAGGGAAGTCATCTAAAATAGTATAAAATTGATATACATTTATAACTTAAATTTTTTTTGTCGATTTTGTAGGTCACATTAGAGATTGAAAATATACATTTGGAGGTGAGTTAATTAGGAGTGGAAGGTGTGTTTCTTATGACTCTTTGATTAAAAAAACAACTTCTCAATGAATAATAAAATATTTATATAACAAAAAAATCCTAATAAAAACATTAAAGATTTGGTTAAATTCTAAACTCAATGATATAATAGTGAAAATAATATAGCCTTTGTTTATTTTGTGTAAACATTATATTATAATCGATTTACTATCTAATATAGGTAAATATTTTAGGATAAATCATATTGATAAGAAGTACAACATCATTAAGGTGATGGTAGAATATAGGGAGATGAATTTATAATATTCATCAATGATTGAAATATTAGTGCATATCATGATACATTCCTTAACAATGGATTTCATTAATTAAATAATATTCTATTATGAGTGTATTATCTTTCAAGTCTAATTTTTTTCATTGCATTATTTTTCTACATTCATTATTTTTAATTTTTCAACAAAATGAGACAATGTTTTAGGGTTTTTCTCTAATTAATACGACGACTCATAACAATTACATTGTTAAAAAGTAGGGATTTGATTTTATTAATGGAATTTCCTTGACGGTGTTTGTATTTTTTTGTGTTTAATGTAGTTTTATTTGTATAACATGATTCTATTAAGTGAAGGGGAAAAGAAACCCTGAATATTAAAGATTGATCGTAACATAAGTTATCAAATTTGGTTATATAGAAATAAATTATTGTTTTGTTAATATATAATTAATCATTACTATGGTTGTAAATGAGATTGATATACTTTAATTATTCTCAATATTTGCATAAAAAATTTGTCACATTCACTTAATAATCCCTCACTTTTTGGAAGAGGAATAGATGAACTAGCATGACTACAAGAAATATTAGGGCTTCTTACCACATCTACGGTACTTCCTTTGATGACCAAGACACGAATTGAATCACTATCTTCATACCCATATTTTTCTTATTCATAAAAAACAACATCCAATTCCTCATCTAGGGAATATACCAAAAATCAATCAGTCTCCAAGCCAAGATAATACAAATCACTAGGTATAGAAGCGTGATTTATTCAAACCAAATTTTCCTCAATTTTATTATTATCAATAACGTATTTCTTGATCTATGGTGTCAAAATTACCTTTAATTTCTTGTAGGTAAATTGATTTAGATAAAAACATTCACATTTTATTATAACCTCTTCTCTATTTGGCACTAATACTTTGGCTATAGACATAGATTGAATAAATAAGCAAAGATCATAGACTTTGAGTGGGATGAGTTCATTCATATTTCAATTATATATACCATAATGTAGGTTATTATTTTTACCTTATCTTCTCACTTCATAAGAAGATGAAAAATATATATAGGTACTTCATAGTGCCAATGTCTCAATTCATGGGACAAATAATAGGTTGGATAAACAAAAAAACATCATTCCAAATCAAAAATTATTTTCTATAGTCCATCAAAGGGAATAATTTCCCGTTAAATAAAATAAATAATCCTCATACATGAATAACTCACAAATTTTGGGAATAGACCAATGAAAAACATCAGATATACCTTTAAAATGTACATTGAGGCATCCCGCATTCTATTTCAATTAGAAAATCACTTCTTTCCCATCAATAAGAGTCTTAAAAACATATTTATTTTCATAAGAATCACACTATATAAAAAATATTAGAATGTATTATACCAATGAGAATTTATTGATAGATATTATATCTATTGGTAAAATGGGAAATTCCAAAAAAATATTATGTTTTGTTGTTACTAATGTTTAATACAAATAGTTCTTTTTACAAACATCTTTTTTTTTTGATATTGTTCATTTAATACCAACAAATAATATACCAATAGTTGATTCTATTTATTTATCATACAACTATCACCATTTTTTTCCAAGACATGAATCTTTTATTTATAACCTGATTACCAACTAATCAGTTTACTTCAATAAAAATGGTTATAGTAAACCATTCATTGACAAAAAAAATATTCTATCAATAAACAATCATGATAAACATAGTGTATATATATATATTAGTTTTATGACCCAATTAATTTTTTTTTCACCATATAGTATTATTAAAAAAATCTCATAATTGGTTTTAATTTTTAATTTTCATGAAATATTTAATGTTTTTATACTTTTAAATATTTATTAATGAATTTTCTCAAAATAATATCTATTTGTATATATATCAATATTATTTAATTAATATTCACTTAAAAAGTTTTTTATAAAAAACATAACTAAAACCCAAATTGGTGAATCTTCCTCAGGGGAATCGTCACCCTCTATTTTCTGTTCAGCCTTGCCACCCACTGTCTCATCTATCATCATGCTCTACATCCTCACATCCCAAATTTCCATGCTCTGGACTCACCTCCCATCAGACCACCTCATCCTCCCATAGCCTAAACTATTTCCCTCAATAGCATGAATCACGTCTTTGTCTCCACCTTTTTCATCGATGGCATTTATCGCTGACATCCTTACATGAAACCATTCTGTTTCTTGACTGAATTCCCCCAACAATCCCTCTATCCCTGGTATCCTTGAACCTTGGATTACCCCATTATTCCATCTATCTTTGGAATCCCTACACGCCCATCCCCAACATCCCTATGAACCCCCACCACAAACCATCATCCACAGTCTCCCTAGACTTACTCTGTATCCCCTTGCATTAGCATCCCCACTAAACCTATTTTCTATGTCTCCCCCAATCCCATTATTCATGGACATCTCCCTCCACCATTATTTCATAACCTAAATCTAAGGCTCAGTCATATAGGTATTTTATGACATAAGTTTTTGTCTCGTATCAAATTTTATGGGTTCAAAATGAACAAGCATATCTAGAATGTGTGACCAAAACTTGTTAAAAAGAAAAATAAGGATTGGGATTTTCAACATGAACCAGGGTATTGATGCTCTAGAATCACATATAAGAGTATATGTGTAACCTATGAAGAATTATAACATGACGCGATTAGAAGTTCTATTGGTTCGGACATGTTTGAGGATTCAATTATCCCTACTAATTCTGATACATAAATTCCTAAAAAAGATGATGATGATTCCAAATATCATTGGTCACATCATTATGACTTCTTTCACTCTACCATACGAAATTTTGATAAATTATTCAAATTTTTTTACTATAATAAAGTTGAAACTTATATTATCACTTAGTAAACTGATTATTAAGGTTGAAGATATTTCTGGATATTATTTTCTGATCACATGAGATATGTAGTGTGATCTGTACGGAGGGATGTCAGAATGGAAAATTGAAAATATCGAGGGACAAATAAAATATTAGAATATAAAATTTTTTATTGTGAACTAATGTTATTTAGTGGATACTTCTATTTTTACATGAATGATCAACTAGGACATGGTGGGTGTAGAAACATCACTCGTCGTATAATCAAGGATCTATTTAGTGGAAGTAGTTGAATATGTGAAACCACTGGTAATATGTGATTGTCTTGTAAACCCGATTTCGAGTTGAATAACACTGAGTTTTGTGGATTGAGAAATTCATGAAGGAATTTCTGATGAAAAAAGGACAGAAAATGTTATTTTCTTCCATAGTAGTTTGAATTTATTCTAATAATTTATGTCCTTTAGTTGATCACTTCCAAATTCTTTAACCCTTGAACACCTGATTTCTAATATACTTGACATGATATTTTAGAAATGTTAAAGCTAAATTTCATTATCTATATTAGATTACCTAATTTAGTCTTTGTTTCTATATGATTATCATGATTTTGAATCAATGAAGACAATAAAAATGATGGATGTGATTCTGGGTTAGATTTTCCTTCTCTGGAATGGAGGAAATAGTTGATATCTTCACTGACTAAGGGATAGTTCATTTGAGTCAATTCATATAACTGATCAAGTATGTAATCATTTTATAATCAGGTTCTAATTTTTTATGATGTATTTTTTTTTAAACATTTTTATTTCATTCTAGACTTGGTATCTTAGGATTATTACATTTATAATAAAAATGACACACAATTAAAGGGAATATTTTCAATATGAAACATATAAAAAATTAATATTGATATAATGTTATTATATTTAAAGGTTGATTATAAATATAATCTATCTACCTTGGATTCTATGAACATGTTTTTTATAATATTTTTTACTATATTAAAAATTATATCTATTACATAGACTATATAAATTATCCATTATTTCAACAGGAAAATTTTCCTCTCAATGCCTTGAAAACATTTGTTCTTTCCATATTAGTTGTAATCGTTCTATGAATCACATATAATCTCCATATTTCACTGTCATTATTAACATTCATTTTCAATTAATATTGAAGTAATTTATTGATGTTCATAGATATAATATATTCCTTGCCTCATGATATTCAGTATTTCCAACAAATTTGTTTATATATTTATTATGGATTAATTTAATATATATATCATACCTGATTAAGTGTATGTAATAAAAAATATAAATATAATTATGTAGTTTTATCAAAAATGTATATTATGACACCTTTTATTTATATTTAGTTACAACATACATTAAAATTTCATGCTTATGTATACTGGAGAATAAATAGTTATTCTATAAGTTAGATTCAATTGTTGTTTTCATGTACAGTTTCTCATACCACTATGAAATTTCAATCACACTTTAATATGAATGTACAATATGTACATTAAATTCAACTATTATGAAATTTTATATATTCAGTATCCCATGTAATGTATAGTTTCAATATTCCTAAATATAACTATAAAGTTTTACTTGGCATTACTACACACTTTTTTACAGTATGAATTGAAAAATTTAACTAAAATTGATATTTAATTGAAATTTAAATTTAGAATTTTCATTACAATATAATTTCATATACATGATTGATTAATTGTATTCAATGGGATTAAATTATTATCATTATCATTTTTTGATGTTATCATTATTTATTGGCATATATGCATTGGGATCTAGTGTTATTTTCCTTTTTATTTTGATGGTGGGTCATACTCCTATAGATTTTGAGTACATAAAACATTATCATTACTTGAATATTGATTATCCACCCAACTCTAGTGAAGATGATATGTTTTATATTCCTTTTTTCTCATTTATTTGAGTCCATAATTATCTATAAAGTGCTACTGTTTTATTCCCAATTCAATGATTGTTCTTTATTGTTAGAATGTTTGGATAGTGATTTATTCATGTTATACACCACATACATTTATTCATATTAAAGGTAAATATATTCACAATGGATCAGACAAATTGATAGAGAAATATAAAATGAGGATGAAGTTTATGAAGATGTGAATGTTGGTGAAAATAACTATAAAGACATGAAAAACATCATAAGTTGTGACTTGATATCAAAATTTTTGTTCCGCATGAGAGCTATACTACTATTATGTTGTTGTTTGTGTTATATATGGAGTGTACTAGAAAATTTGTATCTTTTAATGTTTCATTTTTTGAAAAATAATTTTTTTATAATGTATATTCATTTTTTATTAGAATTATGTATTTTCTTCAAAACACATTATATATTATGATAAAATACGATTTTCATGAAATCAAATTATTCAAATTCTTATCTATGATTTTTTACTTAGATTAAAAAAACTATACATTAGTATACTAAAAATATAAAACAATATATTTATTTTAGAGTACATTTCTATGAGTATTTAATGAAACATTTCCAAAAAAATGCTACTATTTTAATAGGTTTCTCATCTAGAATCATGATATGAATAGGAAATATTAATGAACATACTATAGATTGAAACATGAATAAAATGATGACCAAAAAGACTAACTTCATTTATTTCTGCAATACATATTATTTCCCAAAATGTGTATCCATTATCTATCAAAAATACATTTAATTAAATTTATAAAAATATTCTATAATGTTTTCATACTTTTTATTTCATTCACATTCAATTCATTTTTTAAAATTTTCATTTATTTCTATTTTGGTCTCAATGATTTTACTTATTTTTCACAGATTTTTTGGTATGATTTTTTGTAGTTTGTGGCATGTATATTGGTGCTAAATGGTGTGGTATAACACTAACACGAAGTTTCTCACTTGTACTGAAGGTAACATGATTTTATGAGATGTCAACCGAGATGTTGTATGAAAATTTACCATTCTCTGGAGATCACCATTATTATTTTTTTGATTCCATTCATTTAGATATTTTTCACTAATTTTTTAGTATTATCTTTTTGTGTTGATGGTGTAGATATTAGTGATGAGGTGTCTGGAATAGTAGTGACTTTAGGTTCCTCACATGTACTATTGGTGACTTGATTTTTTGAGATGTAAAATGTGATGATGAATAGAAAATAGACATTATATGTAATAATTTTTTATACTTTAATATTTTATTTTTAATTCATGAAGATATTGGGCACTAATTTATTGGTATGGTCATTGTTTTTTTGTTATGTAGATCTTGGTTTTAAAGGGAAATACATAAAACTGACTTGAGGTCCCTCATTGGTACTAGAGTTCATTTGGTTTGTTTCTTAAAATGGGATATTTGGGGGTGTTGAAAGATAATTGGTGGAATGAATTGTTTTTCAACCATGATGGGTGCTTCTAAAGTATTCTGTTCAATATAAGACATTCCATTTTTTCATTGGGGGGTGTGTCAGCAGTGGCTGTATAGGTGGGTCTGGTGTTTTTATTTTTTATGGTCTTCTAGAATTAATATTGTTAAATTGTGTATTGATTAATTTTTTTTAAATTTCATTGTTAATCAAATTAATATTTTTCTATGTATTCACATGCATGGAAATAAATTTCAGTTTGATAATAAAATAGGTATATTATATATATTAAATTAATAAATATAATATGAAATGTTATGGATTATATTAATTAACTAATTTTTACCTATAATTTAGAAACATATATTATATGTTTGTAATATTATTGCCAATTGAAATATTTTTCATATGAATATTTTTCTATATAGTTTCACTAATAAGTATATTATTAGTTGGTATTATTAAAATTGTTAAAAAAACCCATTTTATATGCGACAATAACATTTAGTGATGGAGTCTATACCAACAAATTAATGATAGGAAATATTTTTGCAGTTAAACTTTTTACTAATAGATAATGCATTTTTACCACCAGATATACCCATATTGGAAAAGTTAATTATTTTATAGTGAATCTAATAAATTTTTTGAACCAACCTATGATAATATTTTCAGTAATTACATGAATACTATCAACCCATCATTGGTTCTACATCACATTCATCACCTATGACATACTTGTGGCTAACCATTATGTTTCTATTTCCTTGTTTGGAACAACAACATCTGAGGAGAGTTGGGGGTTATATGATTCAACAATAGTGGAATGGATATATTCAAAACATGAATTATTTGAGAGGAGCAATCAATTAGAGTACAAAATAGTAGCATGTTTGAATATCACCATCTTTTCACTGATTTGAAGGATAAAATGTGAACACGAGGGGGGTTTTAAGTCACGAGATAAATAATAATCGAAGGTTCGAATTATGTGTGAGATAGAGGGTTCCAAATTTCGGATTTTATGTTTATTTTATCATTTAGGGATTCAGAATTTAAAAATAATATAAAATAAAATAAAATATAAATAAATAAAACCAATAAGAATTTTATCATAGAAAATATATATCATTTGTTTTATATAATCATAAACACTCAAATGATAGATCCCTAATGGTGGACGCCCAATAGTGGGGCACCAAAAGTAGATCACCAATGGTAGATAACCAATAGATGATCACCAATGATCAACATTAATGATAGATCACTAATGGTGTGTCAGTAATTGTTGATCCCCAACGGTATATCACCAATGAACAATCACCAATGATAGATTTCCAATGGTAGATCACTAACCGTAGATCACCATTGGTGGATCACCAATGGTGGATCACCAACTCTGCAATTTTACTAAAAAGTTAATCTAATGATAAAAACCTACTAAATACATATAAATATGTGTTCATATCTGTTATATCTTATATTTCATCACGCTGATATATATTTCAAACAAATTCATGAGTTATATCACCATTTTGGGAATAATATAAAAAAATTGATGTCTTATATCAATATTTTTTGTTCATGAATGAGATAAATGATTATCCAATATTTTTATCACTCTCCAATTGTCAAATATTATATGTAAATACAAATATTGATATTAATTGTCAAGTAATGAATGATTCACACAAAGAATCTATGTATAGTAACTTTGTGCAACCATGTACTCAGCCTTAGCGTTACAGAGAGAAAAAAAATTTATCTTCTTACTACACCATGAAACTGGTGAATTGACCTACACAATGGATGCCTCTTCATGTCAAGGACCAGTGGGAGTGGAAACTATAGACAAGGTAGTATGAAGTGAACCTCGTGGAGGAAATCCCTTGGTGATTGATGTATTTAATCAGCTGGGGAAGGATCTTGAGGTTCCTTAGTATTCTGTGGATGGTTCATCATAAAAATAGCTTCATAGAAGATTAAGAAGGTAAGGGCATTGGTCACTCTATTGTTGGAGGGCCCTCAAGGTGGATGTAGTCATTAACCGAAATTTAAGTATCTTATGGTTGATAATAGAGGTCATACCAATCCCATGGGTACTTCATATGCGTAGAAGGTGTGATAAAGGAGTGAATATTGATATAGAGGATAAAATGAGGCCTCTAACGAATCTTGGAGGTTTTAACCATTGATATGGGGACTCGCCTTGATCAATTTCTTAATGAGGATATGGTTCAATTTTTGAGATTTTGTAAATTAGGCCCTCCATGAATTAGAATGATTGTAGAGATGAATGTCCAAGTAATGTTGTAGGAAAGACAACGGATCAGGGTTAGGGTGGTAAGCTCTGAAGCTTATAGAGAAGTAGGAGTATAAGAGTCATTTGTAAAGAGATAAAGGATTATTAATTTTTTCCACATCCAAAAGAGACCCTATCATCTGAGAAGTTTAAATACAAGATGGTTGACAGTGATACACACCTCTCCCCTAAGTATTCATTCTAGAGGGGGAATCCTGGTGATGTTATTGATAAATATTAGTAATTTCTTATGACCTTATAAGAAATAGTGACTAAAAATGTGCTATCCATTAATTCTACTAATGAAGAAGCCTCTAGAATGATGGGGAGGTCACTACATGGGAATCTCAATGAAGATAAGAATTATTGGATCGAAAAAAGACATAATTTTAATCGGGGTATTTAATAATGGGAATATAATCCTTGAGGAGAATATCCAATCCTAGGACATGTTGGGATATCAGTTTAATGATCTTCTACAGGAATAACCATACACTCAAGTACACTATATCTCCTGGAAATGTTTTAAGGAGATTAAATATCAAAGGATTAAACCGTCCCTTTATAATTAGGTCATTTATTTTTGTCTATGAACTTATGGTTTCTCACATTTAAATTAATATTGTTTATATAATAAAAATTTAAATTTCAGAAATGACTCTCCAGGTATATCCACTAGTTGTCAGAATATATTTCATTGAATTTCATTGAGTTTTTCTTCAATTTACCTTGACTATTATTCATCATTGATATTTCATTGATGTTATTAGGATCAATCAATGACTAGAAAACTTGATTATCAACATTATTTTAAAAATATGTTCTCGTTGAAATTTATATATCTAGGTTTCCAACTACCACATATACCAGAAGATATATTATTGTCATAATGTTTCAATGAAAAGATATTTTTATTTCATTTCCCACTATCAGTTCTTATTCTGTTCGTTCATCCGAACATGAATATTTCTATGCATGTTTCACATAACTTTCAGGTGGTTTAACATTTATATTAATACTATACATATAATTTTAAAGGTTTTTAATGGAGTATTATACTCATTTATATCTATCTTCATTCAAACATGACTTGTAAATATTTCTCTATAGTCTTAGTCTTTTTATTGAATAACTTATATGACCTACAGCTTGTAAAATATCCATGGAAAATAATTCATCCCTGTTAGATGTAATTTTTTTTAAAATAACAAATTTTAATTTTGAATAAAAACATTGAAACAAAAAAAAGCTAAAGCAATTTAACATTAATTTTCTTCCCTTTAATAATTCATATTGGGTTTTCATTATATTTGATATTATTAAAACTCTATTTATTATATCCTTGGATTTATTCAGAGCTTCTGAAAAGAAATAAATTTTTAAATAATACTCATCAATCATTGTATGAGTATTTTCATGAGGGTTTCTATTTCAACATTCTACTACACCATGCAGATGCAGGGTTGTAGCAGAGTAAAAGATAATTTCTATAGCTACGACATGTGAATAATGATTCAAAATATTTATTTCCAAACACAAAAAGAAGATTAAATATTATGGTCATAGTTATTATTTTACTAAAATTTCCATAAATTATATCATGCTTCGAAAAATAGAAATCAAATTCAATTTTGTGAGCTAGATATAATACCCAAGTTTGAATTGAAAATTATTCTCCTATAAAATAAATGAAAGGAATCCCCTTTAATCTAGAAACCTCATAGGGTCATAACAAATCCATGAAAACCAACTATATGTGTTTAGAAGTTAAAATGTTTTCCCGTGTTGGAATATATTTTGTGTTGCTTCCATTTTTGACATAGGTTATAGTGTTTTTCTGTTGGTAATTTCTCTTTTGGATGGTGTTTAACTAACCCTTTCAATATTATGTTTTTATGTGAGTCAATATTACAATGGCCTAGCCTTCTATCTAAGAGACAACATTCTTTATGAAATGGATTTATATAGTATCTTTTGTAGAAAATTGAGAAACTTAATTAAAAATATATAAATTAAAAAATCATGAAGTATTGAAAACAATATCCATTCCATAATTTAAACAATTCATGAATCATATTCAAATGTAACATAAAATCCATCATCACTTTTCTCTGAGATGCTATGTAGATTAATCTCTAATCCAACTATGAATAATAGTATGGAAATTAAAGTAGTATTAAAGTTACTGATATAGCCATATTCAATTATTTTTTCATTGGCACTATCTCCAAAAGTGACATGTCTAATATCAATGTTGATTAGGTTCATCAAAATCACTAATCAACATTCATGAGCTTAGTCATGCCATTAGAAATATACCATAAGTATTTACTCAAAACTTTAATGTAGGTTTTGAAAATAAAATTTAATTAAGAATTAATTTTTTGTACCAATTTCATTCTATGTCTATAGATGTTAATGAAAAAGTATTTAATATTCCAGAATTATTTAAATAGTTATTTTACTAATTTCTCAAAAAATGTATAACTAATAACATAATTTGATCTATAATAATTTTTATGTTTTCAAAAAATTGATAGAACTAAAAATCGAAATAAATTTAATCTCAATGACCTTTCTAGTACATGTTGGTATTTTTATCTTTTGGTATACTTAGGTGAAATTTTCCTACAAATAATATCGGTTTTATATATCTCCCCATAAAGAATCTCTATAGATACATTTTAAACTGTTCATTGATAATTTGATCTTCATATTTTCATTTGTCGATTGAGAATTTTTGTTCTTATTTATTTAAATATCTATTTACGAATAACCAGATATAGGATGATGGTTCATTATTATTTTTTCATTATTTTCATTTAATTTTTCCAACATCTTACTAAAATATTATAAAATTTTACATATAAAATTGCTTTCATCACTATTATAATTTTCAGAATGGATGTATTTATTATCAAGTGATTCAAAAAAATTATATACCTCAGAAGTGTTTTTCATAAAACACATACTTGATCTATAATGACTATCATGTCTTCTTGAGTTTGAATAATTTTAACTATCCCATTAAGCACTTTATGGTTGTTTAATATCAGTCTTATAAATCTCATATATAGCCTCATAAATTTTATTATTATTTAACTAGGAACATGCTTATTTGATATGAGCTTCTCTATAGCATTTATATAATATTATTTTAATATTTTTCCATTTTTTTCCATTTTTTTCTCATGTTACATATATTTTCAAACATACCTTTATAGTTTGAATACATGAAAAATTTATTAAAATATTAATATTCCATGAATCTTCAGGAAAAGTGAGTCATTTCTACATCACTTCCATATGATGACTCTCCATTACCAGAACTATATTTTTTAATCATCCCTTTATACATTGAGTTAGAAGACTTGAATTCTACGAACATATAATTTACTTTATATTAATCTTAAATTTTCACTTTAAAATCCAATTAACACATCAAGATATTTCCTATTATATCTAAAATAATCAATCTAAGTATATCACACAATTATTCAATTGAAAATAATGTTCCTCCCCATCTATCTAGTAAACAGCATACCCGACACATAATTTGACCTTTTTCATCAATTGGTTTCTTAGGTAAATGCATCATGTATAAAATCTCTTTGAACCTAAGATACATATATCAAATTGGTTCATCAGGATTCATCAAAAAGGTATCATATTACTTAGTATATGTATTTAAACACATTTCATTGAAATTTAATGTTCCTTTTTAAAAAAGAAACAATGTTTCCAAAATCGAAAATATAGTGGTATATAAATAGTTTTTGTTGAAACCTTCATCTACTAAATCACAGTACAAACAATTCATATCATTGGAGTTATTGTTATAAAATTATTTAGTAGGATCGCTCTATTCCTATCTATCTTTTTCGGGATGTTCTTAATTAATTATGCTCAACAAGAGTAAAAAAAATTTAAGTCATGATTTCAAAATATAATTAGTGAAATTAATATAAAGAGGTTTAATAGTGGTAGTTTACTCTTTTATATTATTATACACAATGATATATATCTAGAATAAATAGAAATTTATGATTTTTTAATTGTGACTAGATAATAGTAAAATGATATTTTGAAGATCCTATGATACCAAAAGATGCTTTGCTGGACATCTCAATAGAATGGTTAATTGATTATATAAAAAATTGTTTAAAAAATAGATAATGGAAGTCCACAATATAATTTATAAAACAAATTCAATAAAACCGCTATAAATATATAATTTTATGTTTCCAAATTTATTTTTAAATAGGTGTTAATTATTAGTTTGCATAATCTTCATAATCACATTAAATTTTGAATATAAATTAATTGATGAATAAACTATATTTAGAATATTGATAAAATATTATAATGAAAATTTAATATATATTCTATATTAGTTAATGTTTTGAATTTTTATAAATAGGCCAAAAAATAAAAAAAAACACATCAGAATTAAAATAAAGGGTTATGTAACAAGATGAGACTTATCCTCCTCCACATGGGAACAACCTGTTACCAAAAATTTTATTAAACAACAAAACACATCAACAAACTAGATCATGTTTTATAGACAAGAATACATAAAGTGTTCTAGGAATAAATCCTCTTCCGTAGTTAGGAATGGGATAACAAACATTATTCGTACCACATGGCCCCTTACATAGTTTTCATGGGTATAAAATGTAAAAATTAGGGAGAGAGTTTCATTAACTCTGTAGATAAACATATGATACTTTTTTATAGATAAACTAAGTAAAATAGTGTATTTATCAAATATATAAAATAATAATAATTTTCTAGTGATTAGATTTAGGAAGAAGTGATGTTTATCAATCCGAATAGATTTAGATATTCTGAAGCCCTCAAATATGTCTTAGTAAGAAGCTCTAATAGATTTTAAAAAATGTATTGAAAAACAGATTTTCATGAAGTTGTAGAAAATAATTTGTGTTTTTAGTCTATAAATTTCAATAATATTTTCATATATATGAATATATATATTAGATATTATTATTGATTATATGTATAAATATAAGTTCTCTATGTACATGAATCACATATTTGGTTTACAAGGGAGTTATTTTGTATTTTTTTCACTCCCTGTATAGTTATCCATTTGAGAATCATGATAACATTACCTAAATCATTGTATTGAGTATAAAATTAGGAAATAATTCTATTTTATTTAATTAATCTATGAATTTGTTTAATAATAATGGTTTTTAAATCCATTTGAGGAAGATTGTATTAAATTCTATAAAATAAATTATATATTAATTAAATTTGTAATTTTATTTTGATATAAACTACAAGAAATGTGGTGGTATAAACTTTGAACGGCCTCATAAACTAGAGGTAGATCAACCATGTGGTTGATCTGATAGGTGTCAGATAATCTTGCTAGTTGATATTACTTGATGGTAGGTCTTTCTGGTGGTAGATCTATCTAGAAGTAGGTATATCTAGGTATTAGATATTTTTTTTGTATTAGATCTATCTCTATGGTAGATTAATCAAATAGTACACCAATACTAGTGCTAGATGTGTGTGATAGTATATTTATCTATAGTAGATATACCTAACAATATATGTCTTTTGCGGTAGATGTTTCCAGTGATAGATCAAATGGTATCACACCCTATCAATGAGTATCTCCATTAAACTAACATTATATCATCACTTATACAAGATATTTAATAATTTTAAAATAAAATTGTTTACTGTCCTAAAACATTAAAAAATTTATATACATAACAATAATGATTTTTATCATTAAAATATAGAGGTACTAAGAGTTATCTAAAACCCACTCATATATTATCGATGGAAACCTAGACCTAATTGCTTATAAATTTCATGATCTAAATAATTAATTAATTAAATCATATACCCTTGACAATTATGGATTATAGTTTTATAGAATTAAAATAAAGAATTAACTAATATTACTACTGTATTTTTTTAATAATAGATATTTTTTCAAACTATATAAACTAATGATGAATTCATATAAATATTTCAATGGCTAACACATATTTTTTTCCTAAGATACCCTTTATATACATATTACCCATCACTTCTCTATATAACATGGTTAAATGGGACCATAAGAAATAAAAGAGATCAAATTCTACGTAAGGGGAATCATAAGTGGTAATAATAAAAATAATAAAAATTTATAAAAATATATCCATATGGTTATTATCAAGTTAAATAAGACAAATTTCCTTAAAAATGGATGTTAAAAATTATGGGAGAAGTCGTAAAATAATATAAGACATTAATCAAAATATCAATTCAATAACTACGATCCATTAGATCATCACATAGTGTTGAGAATAATTTTAAGACTCTCAAACATTTTCAAAATGTGTTATATATATTAGTATAGGGAAAACAACCTTCATGAGCCACACCATCAATTCCAATTATAATGGGAAATAAAATAATGCATGTTTATAAGAAAATAATTATATATAAACACTTAAATTATGTATTGGATAGTGATATAGGACCCCTCCCATAGTCATCAATACATATGAGTGCCTCTTGAAAATCATTCATTAATAACATTATAAAAATGTATAGAAATAAGATAGTGTTAAATATCATTTCAAATAGATTCATATAATTAAATAATTTATGATTCCATTAAAAATCATAGCATGATATTGTAGTGGTAACTAAATAGCTATTCAATTAAATAATCTAATATTCAAGGAATATACTATTAAATCCCAACAAAATCATATGATTTATATGACATATATATTCAATGTATAATTATAATATAATAATTTCCCCATTCAATTGATGTATAAAATTGAGGTGAACACCCTTAAATCAATGGAATCAAAAACAAACTATTCACAAATGAAGGCATTAATAGATTATTAATTTTATAAACCAAAACTGGTTAAATATGATAATTGAATTGATGGATCATTTATCTAAAATGTACAGGAGTTACATAATCAAACTAGATAAATATGTATTAAGGTCACATTTTAAGAATAAACATTATCATGAACAATATAGGTTGAAGGAAACTTATTTAGGTGGGAAAAAAATTTATGAGTTTTTGGAAGGAACATAAGAGATAAGAAATATCCATAATCAATTGAAATAATTTCAATATTGATATATTATAAATATATGTGAAAAATAATTTCATTAGACCCCAAGAACACATAGTGACAAAGTATTATATAAAATTACAAATTTTTGAGATAATTAATTCCCGCATAAACACTAAAAAGAGAATCTTTACCCATTTTAATGAGAATATCCTATCTAAAAAATGAAAAAAATTTAAAAATATTAAAATAAGATAAATTATTATAAACCAACCTTAAAAATTAATTATGAATAGATAATGGAACATTATAATAATCCAATGAATATAGATATATAAAAAATAAGGGCTCCTAATACAGAAGAAGATACGCGATCAGTTTCACATACAAGAATCACAAATGGATAAAATATGAGTCATGAGGAAATGAAATATCGAGGTAACATATAAAACACCATTAATATATAAAGTAAATTATTAATGGTTCCATGTAAAAACAAATTCCATTGATTTATCATATTTTTAAAAAATATTTTTTCGAAAATATGATAGGCAATGAAATCTCTATGATATGAGTAACCTTTTGATCAAATGCACTTTTAAGTTGGGAATAATTCATGATGATGAACATTTAAATAGAGTAATGGATATGTTTTTTCAAAATAGTTTAATATCATCTAATATATTCATTCAGAATTAATCTCACCATATTAATTATATCATTGTTCACAAGAAGAAATAAGTCCTAATAAATTAATGTTTACACAAGGAGGCCCTTATATTGTTTACCCATTTAGTCAAATGTACATTAAAATCCTACATAAAAAATATAAATATCTTTTAAACCTATTTCAGAACTATTTTAATAGTCAAAATATTTTAGAAAAAACATTTATACTTATTCTTTGCAATTATATTAGTTATTTATTAAATATTTTTGATGTTTGGTGTGTGCAATTTTAATCATTTTGAACTAGTTTCATAATTAGGGTGTACATATATGATATAATATAAAATATAATCATTCCAAGTTCAATAAATTTACAGTAATGGTTGAGTTATAATTATTTGTATTGTTTATCTATCATCTCATAGGTACTTTCACCTTTATCCATAAAGTCAATATCTATAACAAACATTTTCTACTGATTTATAAAATACACTAGGTGATTTCTTAATTTGTGAAAAGAAATTGATTTCTCTTTTATATAATGTAAAAAATAATATTTTATATATTTATATAATTTTATAATAGTCTGTATGTTTTCATAATAACCATTCATATAACATCGAAGAATTTGTGAAGTGGGTGGTCAAATGGACCCAAAAAACAACATTTCATGTTCAACAGATGATTATAATGGGATTTAGTTTCAATATAATCAAAATTGTAGAATAATGGAATAATTTACTATTTATTATTTGGATATTTCATAATTTTAAGTGATGTATAAGAATAATTAATGGATATGGATATATTATATAATTCAAATTAAATATTTTCTTCGTAGAACACTTTTTAAAAATGATTAAGTAAAATATTATTTTTTATCAATAATATCCTTAAAAGGTTCTCTAATTTATCATAGAATAACATTAATGTTATCATAAATATAAATATTATCTATTATAACCATTCTCATTATCATCCATGTAATTTATTGTTGAAATGGAAAATGAAATTCAATCATCTTAGGAAGGTTGCAGTCTACAAGTATATATGGCTGAATAACTTGTTGTTTATATAATGTGAGGAAAGAATAATATAATTTATTAATTTATAATATAAATATTTTTTTATATAATATTTATTTATTAAATCAAATTCTTTTACAGGTTGTTCAAGGTGGTAATGGAAATTGAAATGTGATATTTTGTGGAGGCGGTAGTGAACGCACCCACAAATTTCATTTTCACTTTTGTTAGTGGAAAACGGGAATGGTGTTTATGTCTAGAAACATAATTATAATAACATAAAAATATAATAAGGATAATTATGTTTTGACATTTCTATGTTGAAATGAAATTTTTTTAATAAAAAACACATATAAGTAAACATGTATAATGGATATATATGTTAGATATATATACAATGCTACTTGGGTTATCTTCATTGTGAAGGGGGTTAAACATTTAGAGTATGGACTCATAAGAAGAATAAAACCTATATAAGGAATCTAAGTGTTTTAATTAGAGTGTTATTAAAATTTTTCCACTATAATTTATTTTAGTTTCATGTAATTTATGTAGAGGATTTCACCTTTTATAAGTTAAGAGGAGTGGCATTTTGTAAATACCAAAAACATACCAACAATGGAATATCACTCTTATAGAAAATGATTTTTTTTAAAATTAGTAAATAATATAATATATAAGGTCCTTATATAACTCAAAATCCCAATTAAAACATGTTTTTATCAAGTAAAACCCTTTACTTATTAGGTTGCTCATTTTTAACATTTTGGATTTCAACATAGGAACAAGTTTTTTTCTATGTACTTTATCCTTTACACTGAAAAATAAAATTATCCTTATTATACAATTATTAGAAAATTATTTAAAATTTTAAATCCATTTTAATCAATTTTTATAATAAGCTTTTTCTGCATTTAATTCTTCTCTCTTATTTAGTTTTAATGAACATTTATTTTTGGAAATATATATATATTCACCATCTTTGTCCATGTGATCATTTTTAAACTAAATACTAAATTTTTCATGGTAATATCCAAAAAAATCAGATTATAAGAATATAAAAGAATGATCATAACATGTCTTCTCTAATTACACCTTCATTTCATTCTATGATAATTTATTTTCATCAATTCCATACATGGATAATCTTATAAGTCTATAGGTTCAACATAGGTTTAATAAGGTTTTGTTATTTCATATTTTTAACATAATACACTTAGGTAAATAACTAATTTATCATACATAGTGGTTCATAACAATAGAATGATAATACAAAGAATATCCCATAGGAATTTATAGACAGATGTGTTGCTAGACATATTTATCACTCACCATGTTAAGGTTGTGTTAAAAATTGACATTGTAGAGACCCGTATCTTGACGTACATTGACTTTACATTACTTTTGCGGAATACTTAGTACATAACAAAAACACACACACAAGGATCGTAATAGTTTAGTGTCTTTGGAAACTCGGAACGTAATCTTCTAATCGTGGTGAAAGATCTTCAATATCTCCCATAAAGATCTTCCCCTTTTTTTTACCTAAAAACCTTTCTTTATATCCTGGGGAAAAGAAAACATAAAAGGGTGAGCTCAAATGCTCAGTAAGGGTAAACAAAATAAATATCAATCACATCATATACATAAGAACATAGCCTTTAGAAATCTTAACCTGCAAAAGAGCTCATAATATCATAACATGGGATAAATCATAGAAGTGAAAATGAGATCCCCATAATCATAACATAAAACTTGAAACTTTATGGCATGCACACATAATCATGGAAAATCATTTCTTGTTAGTCATGACTCATTGCCAAGACTATCTTAGTGGACAAAGTCCCTTTCTGAACCGAGTTCACTCCTCGTTTCAGTCCTGTATCACTGAACCGAAATAACCTTCCGTTCCAGCCATGTCTATCTCATGAGATATAAAATCATTACCCAATGCATTGGAGGGAGATATAGGTCCCACCCATCTTATAATGAATCCTTTCTTATGTGTGCCACATAATCATAAACCATACATCATCGCATAACACATGTAACAAAAATGGGATTCTTGAAACATCATGACATCATAAATCAATTCATATAAGATAAAGGAATTCATAAACATAATTCCATCACAACATAGTCAAATCAATGTAAAAATATGGATAGAAACAGAACCCTTTATTATCTTAGATGGAAAATAATTTTGATAAAACACTTGAATTGAATTCTTGAGGAAAATATCCTTTCTTCTTCAAAATCAATTTCTTTTCACAAAACATCACGCAATTTTAAAAGAAAGAGATTTTATTGAAAATAGTCATGAAATATTTTAGAGGAAGCTTCATGAAAATAAGGCTTTATAAAACAGTAGAAATCCGTTCGTGCCGTATAAGTTAAAAAAACATTCTTCGTACTTTTGTCGGAAAAGTCAAAAAGTACCTCGTACGAAAAACGACAAAAGATTCCTTTCATACGTATTACTAAAAACTCACTAAAGGGTAAAAATGGATTTAAACAATTTTAGGTGGATGGAAATAATATTACATATTGAGTAAACATGGATGTGGATGATAAAATACACCCCAGTAAATACTTATGAATAAACAATCTCGGATAAAAATGAGATTGTGATATTTCCCTTACCTTAGGTCCGACTTGCTTTGTAAGTGTCCGAACCTCCAGTATAATGATTTAAATCATGTTATTGACTTATTACAGAATCATATTCATTGTTATGATATCATATATGGTTCACTTATGACATTATATTACCCGTTCTTTTGTAAATTCCATGTTAAAGAAGCGTTTTGGGTAAAATCGTTTCATTTATCTTAGGTGTTTTGACTTGTTGTTCTTGACATCACTATTACTTATATCATGATTTACTTACTTCCAGAATATAAAATATGATTTATATATCATATATATTCAGTATATATATATATATATAATAGATAGATGAAAAACACCGTTCATTGAGACGGTAGTCCGTACGTACGCATGAACGCTGTTTTACTTTCCTTATTGTCTTGAAATGGAAGTAAGTAGATGACATACATATATATATATATATACATAAATCCAGTAGCTTTATAATGTCATATATTTCATTATTATTTCTTATATATACTTTATAATCATTCTTTAAATGGTTAACATGGAGAATGAATCTCATCGCGTCGTGGAGACGGTAGTCCGTACGTACGCACGAGCGATGATATCATTTCTATAAATATTGAATTGAATTGGAGTGGATTATACAATATATCAGAATAAATATGATGTTGTAATAACTATGTATAGTTATTCTTTACACCATTATACCCATCCATGTAAGGTGGTGGTGGAAAATAGATTACACCACGGCGTGGAGACGGTATTCCGTACGTACGCACGCGCGGTGATTTCTTTTTCCGTAGGATGGATAGATGGTGAAATAGGGTTGTTTCATACTTATAATAACATATCAGTATATTAGTGATACTGATGTTATTACTTTATAATGAAACAACCTAAGAAGAAGAAGTGGAAGAAGAAATAAAGATGAAAGAATTGGTAACGGTAATTACCTCTTCTTTGAAGTGCCTCTTTGAGACCTCCTCTTAGGGCTCTAAAATTGGTCTTTGAGGAAGACCAGAACCTCTAGGATGTTGCTAGGGAAGTGGATAAGGGATTTTGGCAGGGGTTGTCCGATCTTGAATGCTCAAATTGGTGTGAGGAGGAGGGGGAGGAGGTGTCCTTTTATAAGGGAGGAGAGGGGCACCTTAGGAATATCTCAAAATATTATTTTATATTAAAGTCAAAATCGGTTTATAATGGTTCCAAAGGGTCTTATTTCGAAGATAAAGTGGGGTGGGTCGAAATCCTATCAACCAATAGAATTTAGACAAGTTTAGGATATTATTTTAACCTTATCAATTAGATTTAACTCTAAGATAAATAATTTAACTTTTACCGTGTCTTTTTGTTTTCTTTCACTATATGGTTAATACACTTACTATAACATGCCAAACGAACCCAAAATTGTATATTATTAATAAATATATCCTTATATAAGTCATTTGGCCGAACCTTATATTTTTAGGAATAAAATAACAATTAATAATATAATATTTTATTTAAAAACTATTTTGTGTCAATTTTGACACTATTTGATATATGATTTTTGCGAAAGTCATAACAAAATTAAATGTTCGAACCAAGTTGATTAAATCAACATTAATATATCATAGTAACCTAGAAAATTAGTGGAATTCATAAAAAAGCTCAAATTACATTTATTTTGGTGTTTATAACATCAATTATGTCAATATTTCATTAATAATATAATTACTGCATCATCGTTGTGTCATAAATAAATTAAATTATTTGATGTCTAAAAATTACAAATAAAATACCATCATGTAGGAAATCTTTTTAGCTTTCTAATGAATATTTACAATCTAATTTATCTTATGTATAACCCCATATTAAAAATGATTTACTTATTAAACTTTGATTTTAACTATTTTAACCTTTCTTTAAATAAATTAATAATAAATGTCCTAATCTAATCCAAGTGGGCCTAAATGGTCATATTTTATTCCTAAGTTTGTTTTTGGTCGAATTACACTTGTCCAATAGAATTAGGACATGTGTTTGGGTAATAGTAATATCATAGTTACCCTTAGTTACCCTATTTACTATTAACCGCGGTAAAAAAAGTAAAAAGTTACTATTCACCAAAAAATTATTTTCATCTCATTGAACCACATTTTAGTCCTTGATATTAACCGTGTCTCTCGGATTTTCGAAATTCTATTCACAGAAGCGGTAAAATTAAGTTTTATGCAAAATTCAGTTTTTAACCTACCACTTAGTAGTTTCACTATTCATCAAAAATTGATGTTTTTGAGAACAATGCCAAAATTTCATCCTAAGCTATATTTTATATTCCGAATTCAAAAATAAAGTCTATTTTACCAAATTCATAACATAGAAGTTGCATTAATTAATTTTATAATTAAATCCCGCTGTTAAAACAAATAGCGTGTTTTTAAGAAACAATATATATCAAAAGATTGACACCTGATTATGTCTGGTTTAAATGTGAAATTACATCCAATGACCAACATTGTATTAAATTGTAAAAATATATTCTAAATATACTTTAAAACAACTCAAATTAATAATTTATCACTATTAATTATTTTGATTAAAAAAGTTGTTTTTTAATTATAATTTAGTAATTTTCACTATTCATCAGAATATGAAAGTTATCCGAAAAGTACCAAAATTTCACCTTAGGCTAAATTCGATACTCCGAATCCAAAAATGAAGTCCATTTTGAGAGCTAAAATTTCTAAAATTTTAAAAAGTGGTTATTACTATTCATAACGGCTAGTTTTAATAATATCTTAATAGCATATCGTTGTTTAGCGAAACTTGGTGTTGCGTACAACACACGCTATCGTGGAAGGTCGTGATTGCGTGTAATGGAAGGAAAGTCAAGGATACGTGTTGTGAAAGCTCCTTTTGGTGTAGCGTACAACACAAGACATTAATAAAATTAAAAAGAATATTTTTTATAAAATCTTGGGCTGTTACATTCTACCCCCCTTAAAATGAATTTCGCCCTCGAAATTTGTCGGGGTTATAAATGGTTTACTATTCGAAAGTTTCTTTAATAGAAACCCACATCGTAAAAAGGAATATCAAAACCATCCTTTAAAAATAAAAGTATGAAACGTAACGGTTACCCAAATAAACAAATCATTGGGTTTCCACATAGGTGAAAATATGGACATGGAAGAGAAATCTAACCATCATGTTCTGATGGAGAGTGGTAGAGAACATGGCTATGGAAAAGCCAGTAATCACAAATCCATAAATTTGTGACGATCTAAGGTACCATCTGATTCATCAGGTATAAGAGAACTAGGACAACATTTTTGGTTTTCAAGATCATTTCCCTAAAGTTAAAGAATTTGATTTAGAATAAATACTTACATTATTTTGGTACAATCTCACTGTTGTTCGTTCCTTTAACAATTTCCACTTCATCTCTTAAATAAATGAAGTTGAATTTGTTATTCGTGAAGTGTTAGCAGATCATGTGATAGAATGACGGGTCATTCCATCTGTCTCAAACAAAAGGCTAGCAAAAATTATATACATAAGTCGATCTATAGTGAGATTAATCACATATGGTTTCTAAAATGGACTTATACTTCATATATCATACTGCTTAATATAATAAAACTAGTTTCTACTAAACAGGGACTTCTTGTAGGTCAGTGGTAGGCGATAAAGGCCAGTCACACTTCGGTTGTGGGTTCGATTCCTACAGCCTTGTCCGAAGTGATGGGCTGTCGCCCGTCCTGCAGGTTGTCCTTTTTCTAAAACTACATTACTATAACATCCCATCAATAATATCGAAAAAACTTCTATCCTTAAACAATACTAACTTATGTCCAACATAATCCATTCTAATCTTTAGGCTTATCCATAATACTGCAGTCCACTCTCATAACATAGTGAAAATGATTACCAGAGATTTAATACCATCGTTGATCCCCATATATCATAAGATATGTTTTGTTGGTCACATTCCAAACATTCAAAGTCCTTAATCGTGTATTCTCTTGAATACCTTAGTGAAAACATGAGTGCAGTTAAAAGTTAACACTTTCCACATACCAAAATCCTCAAAATTCTATATACTCAAACCATGATATCACTTAGTCCTTATATCAATCATGAGCTCATGAATACTATTAAACATTTCATTTTCTCTTCTTCATTATGCGCATATCATCTTATTTCCAAAAAATATCTCAATCACTTTGAATACCACATCAATAAATATTGCAATACTCAATGATACAACATTATTTTGGAATCCCATTACATAAACACTTAATCATTCCACCACATCGTTGTCATATTCAACATTGCCAATAGTGATCGCATGTGATTTCCCTTTGTCCTTTGCCTTCAGTGGTTGCTCATGTTGATCATCACTAACCCTTGGATTAGGGCAATTGTTAGCATAATGCCCCATTTCCTTGCACTTGAAGCATTGAAGTGTTGGCGGTGCGTTCTCTGCAGTGTTTGCTTTATTCACATCATTAGAAACCCTTTTTCCATTACTTCGACACTCAGCTGCTCGATGACCTTCTTTTCCACACTTAAAACATTTTCTAGTCCCTTTAAGACAATCTCCACTATGCTTCTTTCCACACTTTGTGCATAAGGAAACATTCATCTTCTTTTCACCATTATTCTGAGATTTCTCCTTGAACTCCATCTTTCGTTTCTTGTCAAAACCATGAGATGGATATGTAACACCAACTTCCATTTCTACCTTGATAGCACAACGCACAATTTCTTCATAGCTACTGAAGTCTCTTATAGCTAATGCCCTTCGAAGACTTGGTTTTAAGCCACTGAAAAATTGATCAACTTTACTTTCAGGTTGGATGATAATTCCAGAAGCATACCTTGCAAGTCTTGTAAAATTTGCTTCATAGGTACCAACAGATTCATCGTCCCTTTGCTTCAGTTCAAGAAACTCTTTCTCCATCTTTGTTCGAAGAATACGAGGGAAGTACTTACTGAAAAACAAGTTCTTGAACTCGTCCCATTCCATGGACTCAATTTCATCTCTTGGCCTCGTATTCTTGATAAGATTCCACCATTGATCAGCTTCACCTTCCAAACGATATACTGCTAAGATGACTTTATCATGTTCAGAACATTGAAGAACTGAAAATATCTTTTCGGTAGTACTGATCCATTGTTCAGCCACAAGTGGATCAGAAGACCCACTGAAAGAAGGTGGACGTTGCCTCATGAAGGACTCAATAGAATATTGTTCCCTTCTCTGCTCATTTGGAAGTCCAGAATGATTCATAGCCTGTGTAAGTATAGCAATAAGATTTTGCACTCCATCTCCCATAACATTTGTTTGTTCAGGAGGACAATCATTGCATTGTCCATTGCATTGATCAACACGGTTCCTTCGGGTTCCAGCCATCGTCTAAAACCCAAAAAGAATAGTGTGAGAGGAAAAAATCATGCTTGGGAAAACAACATAATAAAGGTGGAGTATCCTCAATATCTATCATCTTATGTTAAATTCTATGATCGTTACCGTAGTTCTAGGACTGTATCCTATACGTATACTTATCCATAAGGACATCCCTAGACATACCTTATAAATATATCTAGGGATCTCACTAAAGTTCTCACATCCTAGTTTCCAAAGGTTGACTAAACCTTTGCTCTGATACCAACTGTAGAGACCCGTATCTTGACGTACATTGACTTTACATTACTTTTGCGGAATACTTAGTACATAACAAAAACACACACACAAGGATCGTAATAGTTTAGTGTCTTTGGAAACTCGGAACGTAATCTTCTAATCGTGGTGAAAGATCTTCAATATCTCCCATAAAGATCTTCCCCTTTTTTTTACCTAAAAACCTTTCTTTATATCCTGGGGAAAAGAAAACATAAAAGGGTGAGCTCAAATGCTCAGTAAGGGTAAACAAAATAAATATCAATCACATCATATACATAAGAACATAGCCTTTAGAAATCTTAACCTGCAAAAGAGATCATAATATCATAACATGGGATAAATCATAGAAGTGAAAATGAGATCCCCATAATCATAACATAAAACTTGAAACTTTATGGCATGCACACATAATCATGGAAAATCATTTCTTGTTAGTCATGACTCATTGCCAAGACTATCTTAGTGGACAAAGTCTCTTTCTGAACCGAGTTCACTCCTCGTTTCAGTCCTGTATCACTGAACCGAAATAACCTTCCGTTCCAGCCATGTCTATCTCATGAGATATAAAATCATTACCCAATGCATTGGAGGGAGATATAGGTCCCACCCATCTTATAATGAATCCTTTCTTATGTGTGCCACATAATCATAAACCATACATCATCGCATAACACATGTAACAAAAATGGGATTCTTGAAACATCATGAAATCATAAATCAATTCATATAAGATAAAGGAATTCATAAACATAATTCCATCACAACATAGTCAAATCAATGTAAAAATATGGATAGAAACAGAACCCTTTATTATCTTAGATGGAAAATAATTTTGATAAAACACTTGAATTGAATTCTTGAGGAAAATATCCTTTCTTCTTCAAAATCAATTTCTTTTCACAAAACATCATGCAATTTTAAAAGAAAGAGATTTTATTGAAAATAGTCATGAAATCTTTTAGAGGAAGCTTCATGAAAATAAGGCTTTATAAAATAGTAGAAATCCGTTCGTGCCGTATAAGTTAAAAAAAACATTCTTCGTACTTTTGTCGGAAAAGTCAAAAAGTACCTCGTACGAAAAACGACAAAAGATTCCTTTCATACGTATTACTAAAAACTCACTAAAGGGTAAAAATGGATTTAAACAATTTTAGGTGGATGGAAATAATATTACATATTGAGTAAACATGGATGTGGATGATAAAATACACCCCAGTAAATACTTATGAATAAACAATCTCGGATAAAAATGAGATTGTGATATTTCCCTTACCTTAGGTCCGACTTGCTTTGTAAGTGTCCGAACCTCCTGTATAATGATTTAAATCATGTTATTGACTTTTTACAGAATCATATTCATTGTTATGATATCATATATGGTTCACTTATGACATTATATTACCCGTTCTTTTTGTAAATTCCATGTTAAAGAAGCGTTTTGGGTAAAATCGTTTCATTTATCTTAGGTGTTTTGACTTGTTGTTCTTGACATCACTATTACTTATATCATGATTTACTTACTTACAGAATATAAAATATGATTTATATATCATATATATTCAGTATATATATATATATAATAGATAGATGAAAAACACCGTTCATGGAGACGGTAGTCCGTACGTACGCATGAACGCTGTTTTACTTTCCTTATTGTCTTGAAATGGAAGTAAGTAGATGACATACATATATATATATATACATAAATCCAGTAGCTTTATAATGTCATATATTTCATTATTATTTCTTATATATACTTTATAATCATTCTTTAAATGGTTAACATTGAGAATGAATCTCATCGCGTCGTGGAGACGGTAGTCCGTACGTACGCACGAGCGATGATATCATTTCTATAAATATTGAATTGAATTGGAGTGGATTATACAATATATCAGAATCAATATGATGTTGTAATAACTATGTATAGTTATTCTTTACACCATTATACCCATCCATGTAAGGTGGTGGTGGAAAATAAATTACACCACGGCGTGGAGACGGTATTCCGTACGTACGCACGCGCGGTGATTTCTTTTTCCGTAGGATGGATAGATGGTGAAATAGGGTTGTTTCATACTTATAATAACATATCAGTATATTAGTGATACTGATGTTATTACTTTATAATGAAACAACCTAAGAAGAAGAAGTGGAAGAAGAAATAAAGATGAAAGAATTGGTAACGGTAATTACCTCTTCTTTGAAGTGCCTCTTTGAGACCTCCTCTTAGGGCTCTAAAATTGGTCTTTGAGGAAGACCAGAACCTCTAGGATGTTTCTAGGGAAGTGGATAAGAGATTTTCGCAGGGGTTGGCCGAGCTTGAATGCTCAAATTGGTGTGAGGAGGAGGGGGAGGAGGTGTCCTTTTATAAGGGAGGAGAGGGGCACCTTAGGAATATCTCAAAATATTATTTTATATTAAAGTCAAAATCGGTTTATAATGGTTCCAAAGGGTCTTATTTCGAAGATAAAGTGGGGATGGGTCGAAATCCTATCAACCAATAGAATTTAGACAAGTTTAGGATATTATTTTAACCTTATCAATTAGATTTAACTCTAAGATAAATAATTTAACTTTTACCGTGTCTTTTTGTTTTCTTTCACTATATGGTTAATACACTTACTATAACATGCCAAACGAACCCAAAATTGTATATTATTAATAAATATATCCTTATCTAAGTCATTTGGCCGAACCTTAGATTTTTAGGAATAAAATAACAATTAATAATATAATATTTTATTTAAAAACTATTTTGTGTCAATTTTGACACTATTTGATATATGATTTTTGTGAAAGTCATAACAGAATTAAATGTTCGAACCAAGTTGATTAAATCAACATTAATATATCATAGTAACCTAGAAAATTAGTGTAATTCATAAAAAATCTCAAATTACATTTATTTTGGTGTTTATAACATCAATTATGTCAATATTTCATTAATAAGATAATTACCGCATCATTGTTGTGTCATAAATAAATTAAATTATTTGATGTCTAAAAATTACAAATAAAATACCATCATGTAGGAAATCTGTTTAGCTTTCTAATGAATATTTACAATCTAATTTATCTTATGTATAACCCCATATTAAAAATGATTTACTTATTAAACTTTGATTTTAACTATTTTAACCTTTCTTTAAATAAATTAATAATAAATGTCCTAATCTAATCCAAGTGGGCCTAAATGGTCATATTTTATTCCTAAGTTTGTTTTTGGTCGAATTACACTTGTCCAATAGAATTAGGACATGTGTTTGGGTAATAGTAATATCATAGTTACCCTTAGTTACCCTATTTACTATTAACCGCGGTAAAAAAAGTAAAAAGTTACTATTCACCAAAAAAATATTTTCATCTCATTGAACCACATTTTAGTCCTTGATATTAACCGTGTCTCTCGGATGTTCGAAATTCCATTCACAGAAGCGGTAAAATTAAGTTTTATGCAAAATTCAGTTTTTAACCTACCACTTAGTAGTTTCACTATTCATCAAAAATTGATGTTTTTCAGAACAATGCCAAAATTTCATCCTAAGCTATATTTTATATTCCGAATTCAAAAATAAAGTCTATTTTACCAAATTCATAACATAGAAGTTGCATTAATTAATTTTATAATTAAATCCCGCTGTTAAAACAAATAGCGTGTTTTTAAGAAACAATATATATCAAAAGATTGACACCTGATTATGTCTGGTTTAAATGTGAAATTACATCCAATGACCAACATTGTATTAAATTGTAAAAATATATTCTAAATATACTTTAAAACAACTCAAATTAATAATTTATCACTATTAATTATTTTGATTAAAAAAGTTGTTTTTTAATTATAATTTAGTAATTTTCACTATTCATCAGAATATGAAAGTTATCCGAAAAGTACCAAAATTTCACCTTAGGCTAAATTCGATACTCAGAATCCAAAAATGAAGTCCATTTTGAGAGCTAAAATTTCTAAAATTTTAAAAAGTGGTTATTACTATTCATAACGGCTAGTTTTAATAATATCTTAATAGCATATCGTTGTTTAGCGAAACTTGGTGTTGCGTACAACACACGCTATCGTGGAAGGTCGTGATTGCGTGTAATGGAAGGAAAGTCAAGGATGCGTGTTGTGAAAGCTCCTTTTGGTGTAGCGTACAACACAAGACATTAATAAAATTAAAAAGAATATTTTTTATAAAATCTTGGGCTGTTACAGACATACCCACTTCAGGGTTATTACCCCAATATAGATCTAAAATATATCCTATATCCACCTACCAATATAAAAATGGGGATATATTTTCATGGAACACCACATAATATGTACATTATAATTTTTTGGGATATTATCCTCTACATAAAGTAATACCTTATACTTATCTATTAGAATTTCAATAAATTTATCTTTCTTCAATACCCAAAATAATACCTCAAAATAACTAAAGGGTTTTTGTACATTTTAAATTATTAAAATCCTTAAATTTTTATCCTCTCATAACATTTCTAACTCATAGTTTACCAAAAAATGACATCATCCAAATCTCTAAATTATCGATACCCTGCTCTGGTACCAGCTTGAATAGATATGACCCAATCGTCTGATAATTACATTACATAATGAAAATATTTCACCTCAACACATTCTTTTGATCATTTAGTTTTATTGTTTTATATAGTTATGAAAATCCATTATCATAAAGAAGCACTTGTATGTTTCAACTAATAGACAATTTTTTACTATAAAAACAATTACTTAATCCATGAAAATTCATTACTATCTCCAAATAATTATTTTGTAACATAATATTCTATATTACTCTTCAATATTAGTAAATTTTAGAACTTAGGTAAATTTATAAATAAGAATGTGGTGAGATCAAATTCTTAGTAAGTGTAAACATATGTTCAAAATATCAAAAAAATGTTAGAATAATAGGGTCATCAGAAGTAAATTGTACAAAACAATGAATAGGAAATTATCACAGAATAAATATTTATATAAAATAATAAATTAATTTAATGAGTTATTAAATAAATATGATCCCTAAGAGAATAAAATTATCATGAGAATAAGCATAAATCTTGGAAACAACCCTCAAATATTACACATACAATAATATTGGGAAAATAACATTCATGGGCCAGACCATAGGACTCTATTCTTACGTGAATCTAATACATACATTATAATACATAAGTCATGAGATATAAACTCTTAAAAAATTAAGTGTAAAGTGATATAGCACCCCACTCTCATCATCCATTTGTACGAGGACCACAAAAAATCATTCCCTTTTCACACCATAAAGAACCCATCGAAAGGAAATTTGTTTCATATACTATTCATATGTTTTCTAGTAAAAAGGCATTAATAATTCAAAAAACAATCATATCATGATAAAACCAATGAAAATAATTGGGTATTCGTGATGTCAAGTAAAATTACATGTTAATATCATTCAATTAAGATTATAAACCATTTGGTATTCACAATATATCGATAAAAGGAGTATTTATATGAAAATAATTTCCCCAATCATGCAATAAATTGTACATAGGTGAACACCATTACATAAAAGTGACAAAAAATAGTGTTTTCACTAAGTAATACATTTAATAAGAAATTATTATTATATACCAAAAGCATTATTATGTGAGACAAAAGAATTGATGAATCATTTCACCAAAATTTCTTTTCGTAACATAATCCACCAAAAAATATACATGATGTTTACATTTAAGGAATAACCATTATCAATAATAAAATATATTGATCGAAAATAATTTAGATAAAAATATATTTTTGGAGTATTTTTGAAATTCAATTTTCAAATAACAAATATCATTGATATTTAGAAATAATTATAAGATATATATTTTATAAATACTGGATACAAATATTTTTCAATATAACCCATTAAAAGATAGTGGGAATGTATAATATAAATTGAAGAAGTCAGTGAAATAACATTATCACATGTAAAATTTAAAAAGAGAATAGTTTCACAGTTTGATTAAAAAAACACTTGAATAAAATGTCAAAATATTATTCAAATAATTTAGAATAAGTTGAAGTAGTGGAAAATTTCATAAATTTTATTTGTACTGTAGATAAAGAAATTTAAAAATCATCTAACTACAAATTAAGGGAAGGTTCTCAATTGCAAATAAGATATGTGGTGAGTGTCACTCATAAGAAAAACTTTGGGTCAAATATGATTCAAGGGGAAATGGAATATTGCGGGAATAAATAAAACCACATGATAATAAAATGTACATAATGAGATGTTTTATAAATACTAAAAATCGCCGTTTTTTATAGTTAATAAAATATATTTTTTAAATAAATTGGTTAGGAAACCATTATTGTTTGAGTAATATTTTTTTCAGAAGAAAATTTATGTTCAAAAGAACATTAATGTTCCAAATAATGCAATAAAATTTTTTATTTATAATGATCCACGATAAGAAATAATTCTGAATAAATTAAATTTGTTACAAATAACAACTTACATATTTTAACTACATTATCGAATGCACACTATATTATTGTGTAAAATAATAAATATCATAATAAACCAATTAAAATTTATTTTAATATACAATATCTTATACTAAATTCATTTATAATGAATTTATTATTTATATTAGTTAGTTATTAACTATTTTGATCTTGGGTGACTGTAATTTTGATCATTTTGAACTAGCATTGTAAAATTAGTGTTGTTAATAATTAATCTCCAAAAGTTAATAATAATAAGTTATTTAAAGATACTTCAATAGATGATTAATATATATTTATTAGGTTTAAACATCATTTCATGAGTAATTTAGTCTTTATATTAAGAGATGAAATCGAAAATGAATAATTTTCAAAGAATTTTAACAAATAAAGTGTGTTTTAAAAATTCGTGTCACATAAGTTTATGTACCCTTTAAAAAACAATAAAAACATTATTCAAAATTTTATATCATTTTATTCCAATAATTATTATTTCATAATTATATATGATATAATTTCATACCATTTTTCATGTATGTGGTCAAATTGACCCAAATATGAACATACCATGGTTAATAGACGATTATGACATGATTTATTTTCAATATATTTACAAAATTATAATAATTGAATCATTTTGTGTTTGTTAGTGTGATATATAAACAATATAATGTAAATTTAAGAATAATTAATGTATATGAAAACATTACATACTTTGAAATGAATATTTTTCTCCTATTAGAATTATTATAAATGATTGAACTAATTTTAATTGTTTGTACATAATATCATTAATAGGTTCTAATGTTTTTCATAACCCACAATTAATTATATAATAAAAATTATTTATCAATTAAACACATTCACATAAAAATCCATGTATGTTGGTGACGATGCTAAAATTAGAAATCAATCACCTCAAAGAGACTATAGTCCATAAGTATAAATGGATAAAAATTTCATTTTACATAAGATGAGATAAAGGAATAATATTTTATTATCAAATAAAATATTAAATTATATTTTAATAATTATAAATATTTATAAAATTCAACATTATTTCTATTCATTTATTGTTTTTAAGGAATATGGCATATGGAATTTTGTGGAGGCGGTGGTCTGGGCACAGATCAATGTAATTTTATCATTTATTTGTGAAAAAATTGATGGTAATTATATCCTAGTCCATAATTATATTAAAATTATATTACTATTATGATATTTTTTCTAGAAGAAATAAATTTGAGAAATATGAAATGAACATAATGTAAAAAATAAAAGAGAAATAATTCGTAAGAAATCAATACCTCACTACATGGGTTGTCCCCTATACAAGTGTGATAAATAGTTAAATTATGGTGTCCTAAAAAGATAAAACACTCTATAAGGTCCATATGTGTTCTTAATAGAGGTTTGGGTGGATTTTATACTGAACTAAGTTGGATTTTTTGTTAATGGAAGGGAGTAGTGGGGAACCACATATATAAATAATAATGAGTTGAATATTTGTTAACACCAAAAAAAAATTTAATCGAAAGTCACACTAAACTAAAATGGATCCAAAATTAACAAATAATATCAAGAATAAGATGTACAATTTTATAATATGTCAACAACTCAATTAAATCATGTTTTTAAATTAATAGGAACCCTATAACTTATGTAACTCATTTTTAAAAATTTATATTCCACCATCTTCACCAATTATTATGTTTGTAATTTATAAATAATACAAAAAATATTCCTTACTGTATAATTTGAACTTACTTATTATAAGTTCAAAAAAAATTCAATATTCAGAAATGGTAAAACATAAATTTCTATAATGTATTCAATGATTTTTTTGGTTAAAATAACATATATTATAAAATATAAATTGAGGGTTTATAATTTTAAAACCAAATGTTTTTAAATATTAAATTCAATTATAAAATACATAATGTTTACTTATAGTGCATTATAATTTACTTGTACATTCTTATAAAATGATAAAATTAAATTAAAATATTTAAAACCATATTTTTTTTAATAATAATTAACATCATCATTAAAATATATGAAATTTATAATCTGATAATTTTGATATGATATATTCAATTTAAATTTAAATTTCTTAATTTACTATTATAATATATAGAGTAATTTTAAAAAACATAATAGAGTATGTTACGTAACACGTTTTATTAGAGAAGTGTATTTTTTAAGTATTACGTGAATGTATTATTATTTATTATCAAGAAATATCTATTATATGTGTAAAAAATATTTATTTATTTTTAATTAATATATAAAAGTGATGTATTCTCATTTTAATATAGGAGTTCATATCTTATAAATATAAATTCACTAAGATTAAAATTAAATTTATATTGATATGCTCAATCTATTCAATATGTAATAATTTCATATGGATATCATACTAATTTATACTTCAAAATCCATTTAAATAATGGAATAAGATAATAGTTTGAAATAAATGATATTGGGGATCATATATGCTGATTCAACTATCAAGGATTTTTTATCTAGTTTTATAAGCATAATATTTTCCCAAATATTATTTTACCCAATCAATAATTTATCGAGTGTGGATTTGGAATAGAAAGGGAAATCTATAAAGAAGCTATATCCTTATTTATATAAAATAAAATGAATTTGTATGTATGGATTCTATATTGGGATTATATTTATTCCTACATTATTTATAGATTTTATGATATGGTTATTAAAATTTATAGGAGCTAATTTAACATCTATGTTTTAACGGTCATATGTGATATTTAAATTTTTTATGTTTTTTTCTTAGGTTTGGAATAGTGTGTGAAATATGAAATTTAATATACTATATCTTTTTGGAGAATTTGAAGTGAAATCTCAGGTCAATAAATAATTATTCAATTGTTGATCACGTCCCCAAAATTATTCATTGGGCTTTTATGCTTTATCAACAATTCACATTTTTACTTGATATAAAAGTAGTGTGATTTATTAACCTCAAATATTTTTTTGTTCAAACCAAAGATTCATGTTATATAATGATATTTTACACTCATTTTTCTTACTCATTCTTTTTTAAAATTAATTCATTAGAAATTTATAATTTAATTAGTTTAAATCACAACAATCAATTAGTTCACCAATTAAATCATTAAGACTGAGAATAATGAATTTAGTCAAATAAATTTATTATCTTTCTTCATAATTACACAAACCCTTAAACGTTATCCATGATCATTATAATAGTTTCTAGTTTCCATTATATAATTTTTTATGTAACATTTATTATTAAAATAAGTATAACCCCTTCAATTTTAGGGATATATTAATAAACCATTATAAACTATTCAATACTCAAACTATCCTATATATGTTATTATGAATTTAACCACACCTTGAGTTATAAATGTAAAAAATAATTTCAATATTTTGTCCCTATTGGTTTATATATCAGAAGTGTTTGTATCTACATTTTCATAAAACAAATAATAATCTTAAATGTATGTTACAGTAAAAATTGTTTATCTCCAAAATAAATGTAATGGCTTATGCTCATCTTGTGCCATGTGATCCATGTATTCAAAGAAATGGTTCAAATTTAAAATATAATTTTTATTATTTGGGATATTATTAAACATAACCATTTTCAATATCAATATTTTAAATCTAAGGCTCCAAATATTTACTTGAATATTTTCAGCATTGATCATTCTATGTTTCTTTTAAATATAATCACATTATTTTTTTAAAAACCTTTGAAAACTGTTGAAGATATTGTGTGATGTAGATTTATAATTAATAAATATTATACATGTTATCCATTTTAAATTCATTAATGGTTGGGATGATGTCTTCAACATTATTTTGATACTTTTGATTCATGGGTTAAATGCTCAGGGGGACATTCATTCCACTGAGAGGGTAAATCACTATAACCATTTTAGAAAATTATTTTATCCTTTTGAAATTGACACTCATTATTCAAACCTATGTTATTGGTTAAGATAATAAATTGTTTTCTTTAATATTTTCCATTAATACACAGACACTGGATACATGATATAAAGTACGAATGTGTAGGGAAAATAATTTTTACAATGATTGGTCTCAATGATATTACCTTATCCTTATTAAGTTCTATTCAAGTTGATGTTATTGATATACTCTATATTACACATGTTAATATATTGGGTTATCTCTATAAAATACTTTACTATCTTCTAATAAGTTTGTTATACTGTTTCCTTCTATTTTTTTCCCTAAAAATTTGACTTTATACTACGTCTCACCAGTATACAATAGGTCATCTTTAACACCTTAAATGGGGTCTTCAACATTTCTACAGTTTGAAATACATCGCCAATATTAATATATTATTCCTCGTGAATAGATCATTGATTAATTTTATCCTTTTTTATACTAGCTATAAATTCCTACTATTTCTCCAAAACTCACCCTTCAAGGATTTCAACTAAAACGGAATGATATATTGTATTGTATCCCCATTATCCTTTTCTCAGTTATTCTAGTATCGATATAATGATATCATAGGGTAGAAATTTTTCATCATTTTATCTTCTTCAGGTGACTACACATTAAATTAAGAGGTTAAACCATCTTCTAAATAATCTTATATGATATAATGATTTCATATGAATTTTTCTCTCCCCTTCTTCATGGACACATTGGTTCGTATCTCCTATATTATTTCATCCTATCATTAAAATACTCATACACCTTCCAAAATACACTATATCAAATTCTAATGATTATTTTATATTCATATAATCTAGTTAATATTATATATAATATTAATATATTTTAATATTTGAATACATAAATATCCATTTATTAGTGGAACTATGATCTTTTTAATTATAATTTTAATCCATACCTCCATCATCTATCTGATTTAATCATAGAGGAATATACAAATTTAATCTAATAAAAAATTATGATAATTTACTTTATAAACTACCACAATGTACACAAGAAAAATAAATTTCCACATGAATTAATACAATTAATATTTGAAATTTATAATTATCAACTATCACATTAGACTCTCTTATAAATGTTTCTCCATCAAACAACACTAAATTTAATTATACTTGATGTGAAAATCTTGTAAAATTCATAGACCTATATCTATAACATTTTTATCACTATACATCTTCATGATTGTGTTATTCTTCTTCTTTTCCCATTATAAAAAAAAATTCATATTTATTTCCTTTGTTATCTAAATAGATCATAATATAAATTTATGTTTTTGAAAATAAGTAAGGTTGTTGTGACTGTGATAATATGTTCAATATTTGTATGAGAAGAACAGAAGTTATGATAATGTATTATCATCATAAATATTAATAAAGGTATTTTTTTCTTATTTAAAAAAATGAAGGGATATATTCAATCAGAGTCACATATCATCAAAGACTGAAAAGATGGTCTTGAAGTAAAAGACTACTTCTAATAAATAAATTATTAAAACAATAGTTTTGAAGTTATTTTTAAGATGAATTACATAAGTCATCTAATGTGTAGTTTAATTGGATGATATTTATGATTTCAGGGCAACAATAATTCTTGAGAGACTATCTGAGGATCAGTAGAAATCAATTATGGTGATGAACAGATAATGGAATATTTGTATGTTTTTTGATGTTTATTTAAGGTGTTCCAGAAATACATATAAGTATTTAAAGAGAATATGATGGTATTTATGTGAAATATTTATTATATGGACTAGAGATGAAGATAAAAAATGGATAGACCCATATTCGGGTTCATATATGATTTATTTCCATTCATTCTTGCAAATATAAATTCCATTTATGGCTTGGATTTATTCATAATGGATCTAGAGAGATCCACAAATATGGAATGTTTGTGACTAGGGGTAATTTTAAAACACCTAGTGAGACATTATGGAGTCTATAGTGAGTTAACACATGATTTTTTATATGTTGGTGAGAGGGGTCACTAATTTTGATATATGTATACGAAGGATAAAGTTTTTCTATGATTGGATTTTGATAAAATAAATTCATTGTAGTGTGATGTTATATAATGATTTCAAGCCTCAAAGAAAGGATTTTCATGTGGTTCTGTTGGGATATAATGAGAAGGGATCATATATAATAGTTATTGTACGCGGATTGAAGATAGAACAATTATTTATTTTTGACCAATGATAAGTGAAATCTTATGGAATGGAGAACATAATTGGATTTCAACCAGTCTGATCCCTATTTTGGGTTGAATTTTAATTTACATCAGGGATGGTGTATATTTAGGTCTCACTCTCAGTGGTTGAAGTTACACTTTTATTTACTAAAATATGTATCATGTATGAATATAATTAGTTGAGGAATAAATTTCAGTACTCAAATATGATAGTGAAGATGTTTGGTAGTTGTAGAAAATAAATAATAGAAAATTTCAATGAATATGGTATTATTGCTATTATTTTTAATGAATTTTAGTATATGTTTACAATATGATGAGTTTCAAAAAGTGTAATGGATTAGTTTGTTAGGAATAGTATCATGTCGGAAACTATGAAATTATAGTGATTGTTAATTGGAGGTGTTCAAAAGTTAATCAAGTAAATTATTTATGGTGTCACAATCATATGCGATGGAGTGGTGAAAGAGATATATAGAGATTTAGTTGTTCTATTATTATGGGTCTGGTAGTGTATTCTATGAATAGTGGGATATATATATATATAAGTATTCATTAAATAATTTTTACTGTTAAAAATAATTGTCAATGCACGATGAGTCTTCAAGGGGGTGAGAATTAGTATTTGGGAGGGTTTGTAATGACTCACATCACCCGACATAGGTAAAGCAAGGGTAAAGTATACACTAGTTCAATTTTAGCTGAGGTGAAATTGTATTTTGAATTCATGTCATGATTTTTATTTTATATAAATGTATTAAATTATTATATTGGTTTTTTAGAGTTTCAGTTTGAATTGAAAAAATTATAAACTAAATTTTGAGGTGTTGATTAATTTAAAGTATTTTAGTAGTTAGTGAAAAAAACATTGAGTGTATTAAATAATATAATTTTGTACTTGTTGGAATTTAAAAAGGGACATTGTCACTGGTTTTTTCATCAGGTACATGATAGCATTATAACACTCACTCAGTAATACATTGGGTTGTTAATATATGTATATTGAGTACTCATTGGGCTTTGTGGTAGTTTTTTATTTGTGTGGTATAATTTATAGAACTTATTTTATAAATCACAATTTATGGTTCATTCATAATGACATCTAAGAAAAAATTTAGTCACACATATTTTCCTCTCCTCTTCCTCTTTCTTCCTTCTATCCAAGTAAATTTGGGGTGTAATGTTTTTGTAAAATTAGTTAGTTTCCCTTCATTTTCATCATATTATCTATCATTCCTATAATTTAGTATCGTTATGACAGGAATTTGGTGAAAAATTAAGTCTCATCCTATCATAATCACAACATATTGATGAGTGATTATTTAAGATAGTTAGAGGAAAATAAGCAAGGAATTACAGATATGGATAAACCTAGTTTATTTGACCATGGTCCACAACTTTAATTTTGAGTATTTTTTCATCAATTTTGGTTGAAATTTATAAATTATTTTATATATTTTTAATAATTTTTTACTTTTAGTTTTGGATTCATACTGAGAGTGGTTCAAACAAGTTTTAATATGGTTTTGGTTAGTGTATTTCACTCCGTGTTTTTTCCTATTTTATGTATAATTATATTGATTTTAATTATATTAAGAGGTCCAATAAGTAATTAAGTGTTATGGGTTTCTACCCCACATCCATGAATTTAGTGTTCAACCCCATACAACAACAATTTTGGTGGAATTTTTATAGGTACTGTATAAGAATTATAGATGATGGGGAATGTAGTATGTACAGTAGTAATTGGTCACTATAGTATGTAAGGAAAGGTGGTTTGAAATATTATTCACATGGATTCAACACTAGGACACATTTCCAAAGAACTCATTTGATAATAGGCTTTAACCTTATTGTGGATTAGATTGTTTATCCAACAGCCTCACCAAGGAAATTTTTTCAATCACTAAATTATAATCATATCCATATAGGTACAAAAAAAATTATAGGGGGATGGATTTTTTCAGTCCAATGGATGTGCCTATGTTTGTGTATATTTAATGTTATTTATCCCATCTTCTTAATATATATTAATTTAATTTTAATTAAATTAGTCATTTTTAAATGCATTATAATTTGTTTGATTACGTCCTAAATGAATAAAAGATCTTATTTTTATGAGTGTTGGTCAATCCAGGCTTTCATGTGGTGGTTAGGCTTAGATAAAGTGATATGAGCATTACTTCAAAAGGAAATAACTCTAGAATTTAGGCTACTGGTCTCTAATATTATTACATTTTATATGATTTCATTTATTTAATAAATAGTTTTAGAGGGTATGGAGCTTTTAATAGCCAAATAAGGAACCAAAAATATGATCCTTTATATAAGGAAAAGATATTTTGATCTATTATACTCATAACATTCTTTTGAGTGTTAATCCTTGATCACAAATTTTTAGTAAAAATGTCGTCTATAAGAGTTTCAAGTAGATTTTAATTATGTAACATGTATGATATAACACCTTGAGAAATGGATCTAATAAACCACAGTGGTCCAATGTAATATAGTATAGATTTACCTACAGAAAATGGTTAAGGGAGAGTCTAATGGTTTGGTTCCCTTAGTGACCTCAATCAGGTTTTCATTTCTAATAAGTGATACCTTCGGTAAAGAAATATTATTTTCTAGAAATTACTATTTTGATCTTGATAAAAAGTTATTCGAACTTCATCGAGGGTTTATTGGTGAGTTAACTTCCAATTTATTGATTCATCAAGAGTGTTTAGTGTTCTATGTAGGGTAGTGATGAGCCTTATTTATTATCACTTTGTGGGGGCCACTTGTGAATTAGGGATGAGTTTATGACATAGACTAATGCAGTTTTTTATTTTTTTAAGTGGAGTCCATTCAAGGTATTAGTATCTAATTATTGTAATATGATAAATTTATACCATTACTTCAAACATCTGAGGATTTTGGGTTACTATATACAGTTATGAATCCTCACTTTGTTGAGTGCCTATAGCATAGGGGTGATCATTATATGTCCATGTCTACGGACTAATCTTGTATCTAATGGATTTGATAGGGTCCGTGATATTTATCAAGGGCTAGATTGGGTTGTTCCAAGATAAAAACCACAATTCATGCAGTGGGTTATAACTTATGTAATGATTCTAGAATTTACTACCTCTTCTTATATGTATTGATCTACTAATATTGTGGAGATGTTTTGGGTATATGTATGATGATTATCTTCATCCTTCTTTTACGATGGTATTGTATAAGATATATTTTTAAAATATATTACTTACTATTGAAGGGGTTCTTTTGGAGATATAAGATATTTCTATTTGATCCAGCTACTTAGAGGGGATGTTTTTGGGAAATATGTTAATTGTTTGTGCCTAATATCAATATATGATATTATAGAGATATATATGGTCAATGTTTATCATGTTATTTTATAGGGGTACTTCTAGAATAATATGTAAAAAGTATGCTAGGTAATAACGTGATAAACATTGACCATATATATCTCTATAATATCATATATTGATATTAGGCACAAACAATTAACATATTTCCCAAAAACATCCCCTCTAAGTAGCTGGATCAAATAGAAATATCTTATATCTCCAAAAGAACCCCTTCAATAGTAAGTAATATATTTGAAACATATATCTTATACAATACCATCGTAAAAGAAGGATGATGATAATCATCATACATATACCCAAAACATCTCCACAATATTAGTAGATCAATACATATAAAAAGAGGTAGTAAATTCTAGAATAATATGTAAAAAGTATGCTAGGTAATATATCAAAATAGGTCATATGGGGAAATGTGTAATGAGTATTAATCATTTAATCGTGGGAAGATATTTTGGGGATATATTATATTGTTATTAGATCCTACAATTACGAGGGTATCATCATATCATATATTTGATAACTATTATGGATACAATTAGTAGTGGATTTTTCAGGGAAATATGGGATCAGTGTTGAGGCTTCCTTTAAGAGGGGTTCTTCAATGGATACATGTGACTTGTATCTTGAGAATACTATCAAGATGGAATCTCTTAGGACCACATTTGACAAATAAATCATTAATTTTTCTAATATATATAGAGATATCTCATTGGTTCATGGTAATTTATTTATTGATATATTGTTCAACAAATTTTTTGACTAGGACAAGGTAGAATCATCTAAATCATGCACTGGATAAATATAGAATCAGTCGACTACTAGGGTGGATTCTTGATCACCTAGTTATATGATCCACATTTAAATGAAATTTTTATATCATATATTTCATTTAGTAAATTACTGTAAAAATTAATTTTTATTACAATAGACCATAATTATGGTTTCATGTTGTGAAAACCAATAATGATTGTTACACAAATGGAAATCTAGTTTTATTCACTGCGCATATCTATTTAGTTCAATGTTAGTCATTATTTTGACATGTATTATGTTCTCAAAAAATATTTTGGAAGGTGTAAGGAGGCTTGATATTTGTTTTTTCATGTTTACTAATACAAATATGGGCATCACACCATTACCTATATGGTTGAACCACGACATTTTCTTTATGATAGGTCTGTAATATTGTGGTTGTGGATGGATTATAGTTCTTAAAATTGATGAGAATAGGTCATTTCCAAGGCCATGGAGGGATTTCATGGGTAGGTTGTTCCATGGTATATCGGACCGTGTCATTGGTACTAATCCACATCTGTTTTAGATGGATAGTGTTGTCATGCACCCAATGTTCGGACCTCATGATTTAATGTCACTTAAAAAATTCTATAAACATAATTTAGGGAAGATGTTTCAAAAAATTGCATTTGAAATCATGAGTATTAATAGATTTTATTCATGTGTATTGAAACCCAAAAAAATCCGCAACTGTCCTATGTATTTACCTTCATCTCAAAGCACTAAATGAATACGGGTAACGAAAAATGGATCTCTATAACATTGCGAAGTCCCAAGGACATGGAGTTCATTTTCCATTTTTTGTCTACACATCAGTACCTTTATTTTTGTTATGGGTTACACCCTTTGTAAATCCCCTTGCAATGTATTAACCAATCTATGCTTTGGTGTTTGATTTTATTCTTACCTCTATGTCAAAACCATTTCCCTATGTTGTGGATACCCATGATTTTATAAAAAAATTTCACTTATTTTATTAAGATGATTTTGTGGACCCATTTAATAATGGTTGATGAAGGGATTCTAGGTCCTCTAAATATGTGTTATTTTTTGTGTTAGTGTGGTTTGGGTGATAAAATATATGATTGATCATGAAGTTGATTTTATAACCCTGATATATATAGTTCCAAGACATATCGGTCCATATATATGTCGTTGGTATGATAAGTTTGCTATATTAATTAACCCATTCTTAGAATCAGATGCATGAGGATGTGTGGGTGTCCATGTGTTTTGATTTATGATGACCAAGTGATTATGTGTGGATTATTCACTAGTAGAAAAATCGGTTTTAATGTTAGTGTATTTTTATTTTTTTCATCGGTTTTAACACACATTTAAGTTGTCGACGTAAATAATATTAGTTTTGATGTCAGTTTGTATAAATCAATTCAAAAAGGTAATTACATTTTTTAAAATTTGTTTGAAAAAAAACCAGACGCAAAAAATACATATTTGTATCACTTTTGGCATCGAAATCTATAAAAATCGGCAACAAAATGTAAAGAAAATTATCATCTATTTTTAAAACTATAAGCTCCCTATATAAAAAAATAGGGGTCAGTTTTTACAAAACGTGATGCTAAAAATTAATTTTTTTTCTATTTTTTAGAATTTTCTAAGAACTAGTTTGACAGGTCATGGAGCCAAAACAGAGTTACCTATCAAAAGTTATGGGTGTCCAATGTTGAAAATATCAATGTTTCAATTTATAAACTCATTTCAAAGAAAAAATAAGAAACATGAACAAAAATCACATATATCAAATTATATATAAAAAATAATATTTTGAACATATTTCAATTTTTTAGTACTTTCCATCAAAAGGATATGTTGTTTGTCATCATAAATTTATTATTTAGATTTAAACTCATTCTGTAATGAAGATAGTCACTGATAATCAATTTTACACCTCATATGGTAAATCTCATTTGGATTTTTTATATTTTTAACTCTATCGTTAGAATATATCATCATTTTATGATGTTAATAATGTTTTTTATAAATAAAGGAAAAAATTATGAAATAAATTATTAAAATTGTTTCCATGTTCAAATCATCAAATGAAGCTGCATTGAAAACATTGGTGAATCAATGATGTTGGAAATGATTAAAATTAAGAATGACAGAGAATATTTATTCATATATAGTAAAATAATATATTTTTAATAGTTTTTCTGAAAATTTATGTCGGCCCATAAAAAATTTAACGTTCATTGTGAAGAAAATTGAAATATCAATCTTCTATATTTTGGAAATTTATTTGGATTGTTTTTTTAAAACCAATTAAAACATGATTTACATTGGTTTTTTTAAATTTTTTATATAGAAAACGAATGAAAAAATTCCAAATGAAATCATTTCAAGTGATGTTTTATAAATAAACTGATGCTGAAATGTTTTAAAAATTACTTTTTGGCATTAATTTTTTTAAAACACCAATGACAAAAATTTTAAAAAATATTTTTGGCATCGGATTTCATAAAAACCAATGAAAAATATTAAATATTAATTTATAATGATTTATAATTTTTCTTTTTAATCGATTAGACAGGTCATAAAGCTAAAATGAAGTTATGTACAAATCATTATGGATTTCGAATATTGGACTTGTTTAAGACTAATATTAAAAAAGAATAATTTCTAACATCCACAAAATTTTGTTTTTAACTCTGTATTAGCTCAACATTTATTCAAAACGATGCTTAGGAAATTATATATAACATAGTTAAAAAATTAATTTTCTTTCTTCATTTTTTATTAATGTTGATTCTAAAAGTAATTTTTTTATTTCTTACATATTCTATTTTTGAAAAACTAATGCCAAAAATATTAAAAAATAGTTATGTCATCTGTTTTCATAAAAGCATTTCTGACGAGTTAATTATATTTTTATAATGCTATATAAAATTTTATAAGCATTCATTGGACTAGACTTCATGAAAAAATAGAGTTACATGTTAAAAGATATATCTTTTGAAAGTTGGACTTGATGATGCATTCTCTTAGAGGAGATAACTTCTGACATCCATAATATTAAATCAACAACTCCATTTTAACTCTACAACCATTCAAATCAAATCATAGGAAATAATCAGAAGCGTAGTTAAAAAAATATTTTTTTTGTCTTAGTTTTTAGAAAACCTGACTCAAAATAGTCTCTGAAAACATATTTTATATCGTTTTATAAGAAACTTACATCATATTTTTTATGTTCAAAAAATTATATTCGTTTTGTCATTAATCATGGCATGACTTGTTTTTACATTATATGAAATATATTTCTTGTGTTGTTTCATAGCCTATTTAAATATATTTATGTATCTGGACAACCAGGTGGAACCTTGATGTTACTGTGATGTGTCCTGATAGTATAAATAGGTATATGTGTTTAACCATTTAGAGGGATGTGTATCAGTGGTTGTTTAACAAACCCGACACAGTCAAAAGGTCCTTGAAGGTGGGTGTGGATAACCCTGTAGAGGGATGTCTATATGTGTTTGAATTGAAGATACCTATTTTGGCATCATAAAAACAAGTGCTATGTTTTATAAAATGTATATTCTATCCTAGGATCGACATCAAAGAATGTGCGGGGATCCTAATGAAAAAAATACATCTTTGTTGTATAGGATATGTACCATATGGTAGTATTTTTGACTTATATGAAATCCATACCATTATTGAGCCCTAGAATGTGGGTCCAAAATTTATGGAGGTTTGTTATGGGAATGTTTAGTCGACACATGATGGTTTTATATTTATTGGATCATTTACATATGTTAGGTAATGCACAGTTATATATATTGTGAACTTATGTTATGGATGCATTGGTGGTGTCCTACCGAGTCATGTACTCATAGTATACTTGGGTATTTTGGTTCCCTTGTAGATTTTAGGACCTGTGATCTGGTTAAGGTAAAGCTGCCAATGGTGTTTGGTAGATCAATGTATCAGGAATCTTAATTAGATCTTGAATGAATCAAGATTAACCCATAGGTTTTTATTTAGTTTTTTATATATTTATCTTTTATTTACATTGTGGATATACCTACCACATTAGTATATATTTTATTATGTTATTAATTTGTTTTGATACAAAAGGATTACTATGATGGTTTATTTAATATTATATTATTACCACTTATTATTATTTATATGAAATGAATCTAAGGGTATAGTCTCCACATTGTTCCATGCTAGACCATCGTTACTAGTTGGAATCCTATTGTGTAAGGGGAGGCGTGCATGAGGGTTTGTGGCAATCTGGAAAAGGCACAAAGGTTTTTATCAGGGCATTAAACCTGTTTGATTTTATGTTCACATGTTATACATGATCCTTGGAGGCTATTTAAATGATATATTTGGCATAAATATTGGGTAATAGAACTAGTGTGGGTGCGTAAGTTGTAGGATCTCTATGGAGTGTTTGGGACATGTCCATGGTCGGGACTTGGATTGTGGTTGTGTCACCCTAATTTATTTTTTATTATTTTTATTTTCTCTAGATCCATATTAGATCATTTTATGATACTATATTAATATATGACAATATTAACTTCTTGAGTTACATTTTATTATGGAATCATGTTTTTTATTTATCAAATTATACTTTTAATTTTAATTACTTTCTAATAATATTATGATATATTTTTTATGGATATTTAGTTATTTATCTATGATTGGTTATGATTTTAATGAGGGTATAGCCTCTCAAATGGTTTTATTTGACCATATTTAGTATTATGAAACATCTTACATGTGGGGACTCAGGTCTGGGGTTAGGTAGAGACCTGAATTACCACAGTTTCAGTCGATCGTGTCAAACATAATACATTTTCATCTTTTGAGATTGAAATACACTATAAGAGAAAAGTATGTAATTAATTTTTTAGATTATTTTACTCACATTAACTATGTCTATTTCATATCGAGTTAGTAATAGAATCATGATATATTTAAAAAATAATAAATGTATTTAAAAATAAAAGGGGCTTTTTTATCAAATGTTTTTGTAACAATAGATCAGAGTACAAGAATTATCACCTTAAATAAAATAATGAGATTCATAGTATAAATCATGGACATGTAATTCATTTCATGTCACAAAAAATGAAATATATTATAAAAATTATATCCTCGTTCACATTAGAATAATCTGGTTGTTGGATCCTTTCACTTCAAGATAATTTTAGAAAAAATTCACAATAATTTTTTTCTATATTCTCAATAAGTGTATACTATAAAAAATTCATTGAATACAACGTATGACATATGGATTGGGAATAATATTAACTTTAAGACATATAATTTGTTTTAAATCCTATATCAAATCAAGATAAATCATATGAACATTTGTAAATTTGATGAAATGGATAATAACGGAATCAATCTTGAATATACTCATTCTCAAAGAAGATGGGAATTTTATAACAATTTTATAATTAACATTTTTGAAATTTATAATGTCATATTTAAGGAAAATAATGATACATCATATGCATCTTTATCTTTTAATGGAAATATTAAATATCCTCAAATGTTATATGATGATTAAATGGTAATTAATTCCATTGTTACTATAGTTTGTGAAAACTCCCATTATTGTTCAAAAGTTTATAATGATGAAGATGTAAAAACACTGGGAGGGTCTATGTTATCAAGACTTATAATACATATGGATTATAAAAACATAATTATATATAATATCAAGATTTTTCAAGCATGAAGATGTCTTATTTCTTTTAATAATACAATATTGTTTGCATATGATGATCAGAATAGTGTTAAAAAGGCCTTAAAATATTTATTTTTCATCATGTATGGAAGACGATTTAAAATAAATTGAGAATAATAGACGTTTAGAATTATTCCCATGCATTATAGATAATAACCTGATGGATCAAAAAATGGATTCTCAGGAACAAACTAATTGAAATTTATATTTACCATAGAAGAAATTAGATTTCATTTTTAGGGGGTTCTATCTTTTTGTGCTTATCAAATCTGATAAGATATTAATTAATTTTTCAATTATTGAAATTATTTGTATTTTTCTATTGATTTTTAGTTTAAAAAATTAATTTATATAAGAATTTATAATTCTTAAATATATAATTCAATGAAATGGTTTACATCGAAAGCCCTAAGGGGTTTATCCTTGATGGTGACGAAACCTGGGTATAATAGAAAAATAATTTTTTCTATATTGAATGAAACAAGAACCATGACCCTGAAAATATAGTTTTCTTTGTATATTTGATATCAAATATTTCAAGAAATTTAGGGTGGTTAGAAATATCTATGTCATATTAAATGACATACACTCAATCATTTGGATTATTCATGTCGACATCATTTTTTTAGTATTATGTAATGACTTAAAATTTATTTCATCGCAAGTGATATAGATCTATTGAATGTAAATTATTATTAACATGGTATTTTTTTAGTATTTAATGTTGTGGGTCCAAAATTTTTCTTATCTCACTCATAATCAAATTATCATCATGAGATAATAAAGAGACAGGAAAATGATACTCAATAGAAGTGTAGACTCCTATTTTACATGGGACTATAGTTTCCATGGTTTAATAAGAAATTTTTGTGGATTATAATAAGTTTAGACGAATAATTGGAGGAATAATTTAAAAAAAATATGAACAAAAGAAATAATATTTATTGTTTCAAGTTGATCTTAATTACATGGTCTCCATAAAGAGTCACATATTATAGAAGTGAAACGAAACTTATATTACCAAAAAGGATGCCAGGATTATGGATTATGTTGTAGACCTGATAGCTTTTAAAATATTATATATATTTCTAGTCTATTTTGGCAGTGTAATTCAAGATAGAAACATATAAATCTTCTGTTTCATACCTTATTGGATAATGGTGTGTTTCTATACTCTCCAAGAATAAAATAATGATTAATTTAAAAACAATGGATGTTATGTGTGTTGAAATATCAAAAACCATAACTCAAATGATATTTATAAATTCAAAATACAAAAACATGATGGTGAAATTAATATATCCCCTAATTATTTGGTGTCATAATCCATGTGTATTCAATTTATTAAAAAGTCTCATGAAATATTGGAAGAAAATGAGTATTGATATCAAGTACCTCATCATTGATGGGACAATAAGACATTTTGGGTTGAATTTTGAATATATTTAAATTAAGAATCATTTTTTAAATATATTGATAATTACATTAACAATGGATGTCTTATACTTCATTATAGAGTTTTGGGTGTGTATCCTCTCCTAATATCCCAATTCAATTACTTTTCATCACAATTTTATTCATTTAAATTTTTTTGGTAATGAGGGTGAATATATTTAAGTTTTACGAGAAAACAAGGATGATTAACAATCATTTCATTATTATAAGATGTGGGAGTAGTTGTTTAGGGGGTTCCCATGTATGGGTAATCAAGTTTATGTAATTTATTTTTTGAAAGTAAGTAAAAAACATTTTACCTGATTCTAATAAATGAAATGTAGGGGACCAAAGAGCCCCTATTAATTGAAGGACCCATACACCGTGAATTGAAAGGGGGTGTTTATATTGAACTGATATGATGTTAGTATAACTTTTTATTGATCCATAATAATCCTATAAATAATATTTTCACTCTCATTTATTACTCAATCATTAAATGAATGTTTAATGAATTCAAGAAGATTTATTTACAAAATGGGTTCTTATATAAGCTAGTAGAGTGCTAAATCTAGTTATGTTGATGTATTAGAATAATATAATTGTTTAATATATTATATTAATCAATAATTTATTAATTTAATAAATTTTTTTGATGACTAATATTCTATTAGTTTTTGAGATAAAATCAATGATCTCCATTATGAATTTGGACTCCAATTTAAACTCAATCACGATCATATAATTACATTTATGGAAATATCTTTTTAACCAATCCATGTATATTCTTATTAACTAACTAAGTTGAGATGACTTGAGGAAAACTATGATATAAATCATTATAAATTATACTCAATTTAGCATTATTTTGATATGAATAATTTCAACTATGTTCCAAAATCATGTTCATATACTAATATATGAATCCCATCATCGCTTGAATATGGAACTAATCATTATATTAATGTTTAAAGAACCCTTAAAAACAATGTTCTATTTGTTGGGGTGGTTATTAAATAACAATCACTATGGTATATTTTATTCATTAAAATCATGATGTGGTCATCCATGAGTTTGAATTTTTTTTATATTGAATTAATTTCACCATACTTATAGATTGATAGGATGTTAGTTATAGTTAATGATATTTCAATGAAAGGAATAAATTTTCAGAAAGAACAAACCATGTAAGGCTAATAGGTAAAAATTCCATGGTATGTATCCCGGAGAAATGTTTTTTGATGAGATTTAAAAAAAAATGTTTCATTATCATTTTATTAAATAGGTTTTGCAAGTATCTATATAAAAGAAAAATATTCCTTGTTTTATATCATGTTGTTTTGATTCATGGAAAATATCCCTCCAATATAAGTTTTAATTGATTTTGAATAATTAAAATTAGTGTTAATATCCACCAAAAATGGAATAGAATCACATTTTATTCATAATATAATAACCTGATTATTTTATGCATTTCCGTGGTGTTGGTTTATTAAAACATTTATAGACACCATGCTCATGGGAAATAATATTATGTTTATTTTTTGAGATATAGAGATAAGAACGCATCATGGTTCATTTGAAATTCATTTTTTAATAAAATATATAATTTTGGAATGAAAAATATGCTTTGACAAGTATTTATGACAGCAGTTTTTATTGATTTTGTATCTAGTTTGACTAGAAGATACACAACATTTATGAAAACAACACATCATTATTTTGGATTGTAATATTTAAGTACATATATTTTTGGAAATATTTGAAAAAACATGTGGTGTATCCACCATATCATTACAAGATTTAGTACATAGTGATATTGATCATGTTTTAGGAGATGAAAATTTCACTATTTTCACTCTAAAGATAGTAAAATGATTCAATCATAAAGACATGATGTATTGTTAAATATATATTAATCTAAATACACTATTATACAAACATATTTGTTTTATAAAACATGAGATAAGATATGATAAAAATCCCAATGAATATATGGTTTATCAGGATATCTCCAATTCATGATCATCAAATTTGATTTTGAATATGTAATAAGATTTGAATAATTAGAATAATATGTATTTATATTCAACTGATAACTCAAATGATATAATTCTGTGAGATTGTATTCTGATTTTCCTTATTAAGGTGAACCACATATATTTCCATATATAAATATATATCATCATTGGTACTTAGTTGAACATGGGGTTTGTATCCTTCAACGTAAGGATGAAAAATTGGTTCCCCGCTTGAGTGGTTTCATAATCGAATACCATTTTAAATTCATTAAAATTTTTAGATTAATAGATACTAAATGGGTATGATAAAAATCAACTAGAGTAATTTAGTCATCCAACTAGAATTTGTTTGCCCATATGAAGATTTATAAAATCATTTGCTTAAAATGATTTTTGAATAAGTTCATGTTAATGTTAAGATAATAAATAGTTTTTAACTACATATTTTGTAATAAACTAAGGAATTGGGGATAGAGACATCTTGTTTGTAATTGGCATTTATTTCCCCATGGTATTTCTTGATGTCAATTATAATAGAATATTGGTATTGAAAAAATGGTTGATCAGATCACAAAAACCCCAACTGTTTGTGATTTGTTTTTATATTCCACACATCTTTTATAATAATCATTGGGAGTCATATGTACTAATGACATTTCAAGTGTCCCTTATAGTCATAAAATAAAATAATTTATGTTTACTTTATTAGGAAAATTGTATTATTTCTTGTGAAAATCATTATTTTATTCTCAGAACAAATAAGATTTCTGTTTTCCTCATTTAGAATATTTTTGTACAAATAGTTATTTAATTAAATAATTAATTTAATGTCTTAACATAAAAAGTGATTTGTTTATACATTTAAAATTTAAACATTCATAAATCTAAAATTGTAACTGGGATTTGGTCATGGGCTTCAAGTAATGGGTTTCTAAGATCCATTAAATAATAAAATATCATAAGACCACCATGATAGTCCATTTAAGCTCCACATTTTCTTGATTAAAACCAACTTAGAGGCCCATTAATACACCGCATATGATGGTTTATGACTTTTAAATATTTTGAAGGCTATTTTATGCATCAAATGACCATTACAAGTTTTTTATTTATCATTAAATGGATTACTGCGAATTTATATTCCTTTTAGGATATTGAATATTAATCCTATTATAAATATCAAAGATGTGAAGATAATTCATCATTTTCATTATGATGAGGAAAATGTGGTGCATAGTCATATCTAGATTAGATAAACAAAAAGAGGTCTAGCTTTTAACATCCAAGAGGTTCTCTAGTTTCTTTTATTTTTCCTAATTGTATTCTTTTCTATATAGGGGTGACTAGAATCTCTTAAATGTGAAGAGAATCCAATAATTTCATTAGAGATTACCATTTTTTAGAAATGAATTTTTTTTATCAATTATAAATTTACAAACAAATCCAAAAATATTTAAAAGTTATATTATTTTCAAATTTTATTATTTTGTTTCTCATTTACCATTGATGATTTGGGATGGGTTCATAATATTTTAAACTAAAAACTAAGGGTTAGTAATTTCATTAAAACTATATAAAGATAATTTTCAAAATCAATCCATAATTTGAAGTACTTAAGGACAAATCTAATTATCAATGTTTTTGAAACAATTTATTATTTCGGGTACTAGAGCTAAGTACCATATTTATTAACCATTTAATTTATTCTTTTTTGATATTAGGATAAGGAAGTGAACAGTAGAATCATAGCCACTAAAAACTATAGAATATTCCAATATATTAATAAAATTAGGAAACCATGAATAAACGTCTTATTTCATTTACAATTTACTCTTTTTGTTTACCTCCCATCATCATCATGTGCATGGTCATTTGTGGATCCTATGTTTTGAATAGCATAAGGATAATTATGTGAATAATTTCAAGCAACGGTTTTTAACCCCCTGACTAACAAGTAATGTATTACTAACCTAGTCTTATTGAATCCTTATGATTCAATGCATCATCCACACTTCTCAGTTAAACTTTATAAAACAATGATGTGTGGGTTATTAACATAAAAATTTTCTATTTCAATATAGTTATTCATATTCCCAGATATTATTTTATCCTCTACATTATTATTTTATAATTGGTAATATAAATTTGTATTACCTTTACCATTTCATAATTATAAGTCATTAACATCAACTATTTAATCAACTAAATCTTTAATATTCTCAAAAAATATATATATCTACCAAGAAAATTAAATATTTGAATAATTTACTACATGATCCTTTATTTGAAATCCAAACACCATAAAAATATTATTCAGTCACATTTAAATCAATATTACCAATGAAATTTACATTTTTCTTTTTAAGATAATGATAAAACAATATATTCCATTATTATCCCAAGAATGAATTATCAACTCATCATTTCTCAAAACATATAATGTTTGTATATTTTACTCTAAAAACACAAGGACATCCAAAAATAATAATTAATAAAACAATTTTTACAATATTGTAATATAAATCATAATGGAAAAAATATGTGTTAGGATAAAACAAAAAATAATTTGTATTCTATTCCATAGAAAATAAGTCAAATGTCTTAAATAAATGTAATTTCATGTGAAAGCCCAATATCATATGATCTATATAAATCGAATATTGATTCCTCCATTCAATAAGATCATTTTGTTAAAGGGTTAATGATATATTATATTTATGATAAATATCATGGTTTTCAGAATAAGGCTAAATAATTATACTTTTATATTTAAACACATTGTTCATTATCTGTTTATTTAAAAGATAATAATTTTTTCATTCATGTAAAATCCATTAAACCAATTAAGAGACTAAATTTTGAGGTAAACAATTTATAGAAGTTGTTCGAGTATATTCATAATTTTATTATATAATGTACTATTAAATATTTGTATAAATTATTAACATACATTTGTGAAGATATAATAAATCATTCTCATGATTAATAATATTAATTATATAGTTATATTAGTTATAATAAATATCATGTAATTTTTATTCAAAAAAGAAATTTTTTAATTAATGACTATAATTATATGATTTTATTTTAAATTATAACTTGTAAAGTTTAAATTTTATATTTATTAAAAGGAATATCATATTTCAAATAAGAATATCATAATATTATTTTGGTGAATTTTTTTGATATGTTAGAAAATATTGATTTTTTGTGAATAGTGAGAAATTAAGATTTTTTTTAAAAAATGTCATTTTTTCAATAAATTATGTAATTTTAATGTTTATTTTTTTCATATTATTTATGTAAAAAACGTATCATTTAGTTATATGTAATCCTCTTAATTAATTTTGAATAAATATTATACTGTTTTTAATATAAGTTTGTTTTTTGATTTAAAGGCGAGTTTTTCTAAAAATAGTTTATAATGTATAATGATTCAAATTTTAAATTATTAAAAAAATACCTAGTTGGTAATGTTTTAAACGAAATTTTTAGGTTATATATCAGTAAAATTCATTCATTATTAGTGAAATAGATATTTTTCTTCAAATAGTTAATATAGATTCATCTTAACGAAAAAGGAATACACTTCTTAAAAACCTGTTGTCTAGAAAAAACAACATGATTAATATTGATTGAAATTGGAAATTTTTTTCTATATTTGGATTTAGAATAATTTATAATTTCTATAAATTTAAACATAATTTTTATAACTACCCAATGTTTTATCAATGGAAATTTCCATCATATAATAACTTTAGGAAACAAAATGCCACATCATACATTTATAAACTACTAATTACTATGTGAAATTTATAGATTATATATTAAAATTGATTTTTAATCATTTATGAATTTAACATTGATGAAATGAAATACATAGTTGTGATTAGTAATTTATTTGGAGTCTGATAGGAAAAAACATAATTTTTAGGGAATAGTTACTTACCCTTATGTATAGTAATGTTACACTTATGAATAGTAATACGAACCTTATGAATAGAAAATAATCCTATTGAATAGTAACCTTACAAATGAAGGTATAAATAAAATTTTCCCATTTATATATTATATATGAAATAATTATAACATAATATAAGAAAATAAATATTTTGAAAATTATTAATTAGTTGTCCATATTTTTATTAGTCAAAAATATTTAATTAAAATTTTATGATCAATTTAAAAATATAAAAAATATTTTCATAAATAATTTTGATTAATTTATATTTTTTTCCTTAAGATTTTATGATTATTTTATGGGACATGATTTAATTTTTCAAAGTGTTATAAAATAAATTATATTTTTAAAATAAGTATTTTTTACTAAATTATGGATATATTTAAAAATTAAATTAAAAAAATTTCGAATATTATTTTCCAAAACATGAGTTAATTATTGAATTATAAACATATAAAATTGGTTAGTCTGATGTTTCTTGATTTTTCTGAAATACGTGAACTATTGGTAAATAGTAAAATATGATAATTTATGATAATTTCTTAAACCTGAATTTTTGAGCCATTGATGATGTTAGTGACCATTTGTTCAAACTCACATGGAATAATTAATATATTTATTCACAAAAATTTCCAATATTTATTTTCTTGAGAAGACTAATAAACAAGTGGTAAAAATAATATGAAACCACCCCTCTCCTCCTCAATAAATACTACCCCCTCTCACCCTTATCTCCTCACACCTCTCAATCATTGACCATGGCCTATATTCTAACAAATACTCTAACCTAGTCCCTCTCCCACATCAATAATCTCTTTGTCTCATAAAAATAATAATCCTAGGTTCCTTGATAAGGATCTCAAGGGGAGAATTAAAGGTGTAAATCCACTATGTTTTCTTCTATTTTTAATTCACTTTCAACTAATTTTTTTATTCTCTCCTAACCTCCCATCATAAAAATGTAATGAAAACTCCATTACCTTAAAGATAATATAATTATATCATGTTAATTGAATATCCAACATTAAAATACTCCATACCACTCTTGTTTCTAAAAAATTAAATTGTCACATGTGAGGTGTCAATTTGCAGATGTTGTGGGTAATGCACATTCATTTTTATTTAAATAGATTGAAAGTTGTAAATAATAAAATTAAATGGTTAAAATAGATTTTAATTTCTATCTTATAAAAAAATTTATGTTCTAGAAATAACATATACTCATAATACTAATTGTTAAAACAAAATGAGATCATTATGTTCGAACAAACTGCCAAAATTAACCTAAAAGGATCATAATTAACTTTTAACTAATGAATCATCCTCATGATATATAGCCAAATTGATTGTAAGAACATTTAATCTTATGGAGTATCATTAATAATAAAACATATCAATTTATTATGTTCGTATTCATTTTATACGATCATCCATTTAAGTATACAAACAAACAGATTTTGAAAACCATGTAATTAAATGCTCTCAAACTACGATAATAAACTCTATATCTAATACAAAGTCCTATAAAAGAACATAATAAAACTACAATCAATCATATTAATGTATAAAATGTATTTTATTTCTTAATTAATTAATCTAATGTGATTTATAAGATTTAGACCTGATGTAAGCAATCCGACATAAGGTAAGTGGAATTCATGACCCCAACTCTCTTTATTTAGGTTTCCCCTCCTTCACCCAAATTTTCAGACTTCTTACCACTAAAATATATTTTCTTCAAAAGTATTTTACCTTTTATTGGATATTCATTTTTACTGTATTTTTTGATAAACATAATTTTTTCTAAAAGAACTATTCGATTCAAAAACATTACTCTTACATATCGTTATTGTTTCTTATAAACACATGGTTAATGATTCTTATATCAGGTATGTTATTCCCTATATTATTTGCGAACCCAATTTTATTATATTTTTCTTCATTAAATGAATAATATTACATTACAAGGGTAATTTTATGTCTAATGTTGATATATGTTCTATTTGGCTTAGTGGTAATCAGCCCATAATCCTACATTAAAAATGGGGGTTTAAAACCCATTGGGTGTAGGGTATTGTAGCATTAATATAGTGGAACTGTAGTAGTGGTTGTACAGTTGAATGGCGGGTACTATAGCGGTGGCAGGGTACTGTAGAGGTGGTAGGGCACTTTTGTAGCGGTGGTACTGTAGTAGCAAACTTACTATTCACAGAATGGGCCTTGGGCCAAATATTTGGGCCAATAGGACATGTAATGGGATACGTTCCCACGGAGGATCCATGTATAGTCGCCATCGTCGTCGCAGTCGCTGCCAGCTCAAGGGTTCTTGCACACATCACACTCGATTCCCGGAGGGTCAACTCCTCGAGTCAAAGAACGATACATCAACTGTCACGAAGACTAGAGTTGAAGTATCCCATAGTTCTGCCCCACTTCATTGGGGAAAACCCAAGAAAATTTTTCCCAAGTCACGGAGGACAAGACGAACAAGCCATTTTCCAAAAGTACATGGCGTGTAGGTAAGCGATACACACTGTGTCATTAGACACCGGTTACTGCCCATGTGATACGGCATGTGTCGTAGGGCTGGTCGTGTAGATAAGTAAATACACGGCGTGTAGTACAATTACATGACGTGTCCAAACCTCTCGGGTCAGTCCCATGTGCACTGGCCATGCCGGGCCATGTGTTGGATTACATCCCCGTGTACACCACCCAGTGTCCATGTATTTCCAGAATACACGTCGTGCCTCTTGGCCTTGTGGTTCTGCCTGTGTCCATGTATCACCCGGATTACACGCCGAGCCTCGAGAAGCCGCTTCTACCATGGTGGTGGTAGTACACGTCGGGCCTCGTGGCCTTGTGGTTCTGCTAGTGTCAGTGTATCTCCCGGATTACACGCCGAGCCTCGCGAAGCCGCTTCTGCCTTTCTATGAAGATAATACACGCTGTGTCTCGTGGTCGTGTATTTTTGTCCATGTTTGTGTATTTTCCTTAAATACACTCCATGACCATCGATGTCTCCTCTGTCAAAGTGTGTGGATAGTACATGCCATGTATTCTGGAATTTTCCAGAAAACGATGCCTCTAGCCAGCATGCCTTCTAAGGCGTCCGTTCTTCGTTCTGATGATCTGTTTGCTACCAAACTCCCACTCCTAGTTCATTCTGATGTTCTGAGGCTGTTACCATTGTATTCAGGCCTCCGATCTGCTTCGAAAACATGCCTTGATTCACCGCTCAAGAACGGGAGGAGAACACCATACAATAAGAACGGCGGAGGAATAGGACCGTGTTAGTTTGGTCTGGTTCCTTCTGCATTAGTTTGATAGCAAATGGTTTACAGATAACAAATAACATGGAAGGAAAAACAATGTTCCTCATTCATAAAAACACACCTACCTCAACTCAATAAGGTTGATCGCATTGATGGAGGATGTAGATGCTTTCGTTGTTCCATTGATGTTGCCTCAGAAAGATGGTGTTGCTTCGTCAATGTCGAGAAGAAAGAAGTCGAGGTTGGAACCGGCGTTCTTGGCATTCTTCGATGAGGAATATGAAGTTCTTCCAAAGAAAAGGACTTTCTCCCCCAATATCTCCACACAACAATCCTCCATCCCCCAAATAAAATAAGAGTTACTCTTATTTTATTATAACATGCCAAGCATTTAAATTTTAAAATTCAAACACATAACTCACTTAATTGAATAAGTGTGCTGGAATGAATAAAGAGGAGGGAGGGGAGAGTAACAAATTAATGGGGTGTTGCCAACTTAAAGATGGGTTAGAGGAGTTAATGGAATTTGAAGGGGTGGGGCTCCTATGGGACCCACCTAACAAATATCCTAACAAGAGGAGATAAGATCTAGTGGGTCCCACCTCAACTCTTATACTGAGGATAAAACCACTTAGTTTAGAAGTAAAATTTGTTCCAAAAATTTTATTTACTTCCAATTTAATCCTCAATTTTTAACAACTCCTCCCTAGAAAGCACATATTCTAAAAAGGCCCTCTTAAGGAAGTATCGCTGCTACGGTTTCGTTGGTGACCTCAGATTTTGATTCCACGCACCGGTTCAAAATATAGAAAAACCCGCTCGTCTGTTCACTAAACGCACCCGAGCTAAACTTCGGAAATTGATTTAGGGCACATCGGGCCTCGGAATCAGGTGCCATCATAAACTGGGTACTAGTAAATTCCCAAAGAAATTAAGAAAAAAAATTCCTTAAAATTTATGGGTCTTTACTTTAATCCCACCTCAGGGCTTTACGTCCCCGTAAAGATGCATCACAAAATTAGGGAAACAAATAAGGGTACTGAGCAAGCATCTGAGCCTCCCGCTCCCATGTGCTCTCCTGGAGGTTCTCGTGCTGCCAACTGATGCACACTAGAGGAATCGACCGTCCACGTAGGACCCGCTCTTGTCGATCCTCGATCTCCACCGGGACCTCCGTCAAAGTTTCCCAATCATCAATGTCCATCTCCCCATGATCAATGATATGCATCGGGTCGTGCACGTATCTCCTCAGCTGAGATACATGGAAGACGTCATGCACCCGGTGCAACATAGGTGCAAGAGCCAGGCGATAAGCCACCTCAACTATCCTACTGATATACGAGAATGGTCTGATTAATCATGCAGATAACTTTCCGCCCCGGCCAAATATCCGTAATCCAGCCGAGGTGAGACCCGTAAGAAAACGTGGTCGCCATCCTCGAACTCTAGTGGTCTTCGCCTCCAGTCAGCATATGATTTCCTCCGGCTCTGAGCAGTCCTCATCCACTCTTGAATGATCTGAACCTTCTCCGTCGTGGCCTGGACCATCTCTGGCCCTACTAGTGCTGACTCCCCAGGGTTTGCCTAGCAAAGAGGTGATCTGCAAGGTTGGTCGTACAGTGCCTCATATGGTGTCATCCCAATGGTGGAGTGGTAGCAGTAGTTGTACACAGACTCCACCAAATGTAGGTGATCCTCCCAGCTTTGACAAAAGTCGAGGACAAATGCATGAAGCATGTCCTCGAGAGTCTGAAAGGTTCTCTCCATCTGACCATCCGTCTGAGGGTGAAAGGTGGTGCTCAGGCGTAGCTACGTCCCAAATGCCTCCTACAACCCCTTCCAGAGCTGGGAAGTAAAACGAGCATCTCAATTAGAGACGATAGATGATTATACACCATGAAGACGTACGATCTTCTGAACGTAGATGCATCCCAAGCTCTCCACCGAGCCCTGCTCTCTGATAGGTAGAAAGTCGGCCAATGTGGTGAGTCGGTCGACAATCACTCAAATGGATCCATTTCCTATAGAAGTACATGGAATCCCAGTCACGAAATCCATAGATATCACATCCCACTTCCACTCCAGGACCTCCAAGGGATGTACCAAGCCTGATGGTTCCTGGTGCCCTGCCTTCACCTGCTAGCCGGAAAGACATCGTGAAATGAACTCTGCCATTTCCTTCTTCATACCTGGCCACCAGTGATATCATCTGAGATCCTGGTACATCTTTGCTACTCCAGGATGTACTGCCAAAGGAGAAGTATGAAACTCCCTCAGCACCTCCTCATGCAAAGCGGCTAGTTCCATGGTACGTCCTCTGAAAATAACGACGTCCTCTCCTCCTACAGAGAAACCATAAGGTTCTTGTCCTGATGAAATCTGTGCACGTCACATCTCACAGTCAAAGTCCCCACATTGTGCCTCTCTGACCCTCTGACGTAGTGGAGGAGTGACTATGAGTGACTATATAAAAGCTGTTGCATCTCTATCCATGAAGGATATCTGCAACGCGGCTAGCTGCTTCGTCACCTCTCCATGTAGCTGAATGCCCGACCTCCTGCTGAGAGCATCAACTACTATGTTCCCCTTCCTAGGAGTATATACAATCTCAAAGTCATTGTCCTGGAGGAGCTCGAGCCATCTCCACTGTCTCAGGTTCAGGTCCTTCTACGAGAAGATGTACCTGAGACTCTGGTGGTCAGAGTAGACTGTAAAGCACTCGCCCATCAGATAGTGCCGCCAAATTATCATGGAGAAGACCACTGCTTCTAATTCCAGGTCATGGGTAGCGTAGTTATGCTTATGATGCCTCAACTATCGTGATCCATAGGCAATCACTAACCGCTCCTGCATCAGGACACACCTGGGTCCGGTCCCTGATGTATCGCATTAAACTACATACCCTACACCCTTCTCTAGTAGCCTTATGATGGGTGCACTGGTCAATCTCTCTCTCAACTCCTGGAAGCTCTGCTGATATATATCTGACCACACGAAAGGTTTCCCCTTCTTCATAAAAGCTTAAAGTGGTGCTAAGACTCTAGAGAAGCCTGGAAAAAATCTCCGATAGTACCCAGCCAGACTTAGGAAAATATGCACCTCTGTCCCTCTCCTGGGTGGCTTCCAAGATAGCACTGCCTCGATCTTCGCAGGATCCACCACAACTCCCACCTCAGAGATAACGTGCCCTAAGAAGTGGACCTCTCTAATCCAGAACTGACAACCATAAATTTAGTGCTCACGGAGTGTATCCAGAATAACCCACAAGTAGTAGATGTGCTCCTCCTCAGTAGTCGAGTAAATCAATATGTCATTGATGAAGACTATGACAAATCGATCAAGTTAAGGCTGTAATATCCTATTCATGAGATTCATGAACACTTATGGAGTGTTGGTTATGCCAAAGGGAATAACCAATAACTCATAGTGGCCATACCGACACCTAAAGGCCATATTTTTCACATCCTCGTCTCGAAATCTGAGCTGATGATAGCCTGACCTGAGGTCTATCTTCGAGAACCATCGTGCCCCCTTGATCTGATCAAAGAGGTCATCAATCCTTGGATGTGGATACTTGTTCTTCATAATCACCTGATTCGGGTGACGGTAGTCGACACACAGTCGCATGCTCCCGTCCGCCTTCTTGGTGAATAAAATAGGGGAAGCCCAGGGTGAAACAATGGGTCGAATTAATCCCTTTCCCTAAAAGTCCTCCAGATATACCTATTGCTCTCGAAGCTCAACGGGAGCCATCTGATATGATGGGGTAGATATTGGGGCTATCCCACGGTGTAGGTCAATATAATACTCTACCTTTCTGTGAGGGGGTTGTCCTGGAATGTCGTCAGGGGAAACATCCGCATACAGATCCACCACATCAGGAAAACTAGGACTCCACACATCAAATGCTCCTAGAATGATACTAGCCAACTAATTAGTGATTGGTTGTCCTCTCCTCCGCGTGAGTCCATCCTACGTTGCAAAGGATCCCTTCTCGCCGGTGAAGGTGAACCAACTCCCATCGGTGCAGACACATCGCACCTTGGTCCTAATACAATCAATCTGAGCATGGACCGTAGATAACCAATCAATGCCCAAGATGAAGTCATAAGGCCTCGATGCCACTACAAGAAGATCCCAGTCAATGCTCTCGTCTCCTAGAGTAAGCTGACACTACTGGAACCAGTGTATAATTGTCATGTCTACTCCTGTAGGAGTCTCTAGCCGTAAGGATCGGGCCAACAGCTCTGTCGGAATTTCCGAGCTCCGAACAAGGGCAGCGGCAATGAAAGAATGACATGCTTCTGTGTCTATAAGAACTACAGAAAGGGTAGAGTAGAAATAGATAGTACCTCGAATCATCTCAGGTGTGCCGTGTTCAAAGGCCTCCACTGCCTAATATTGAGCCTGCCTCTGTCCGCCAGCTCCCTATGGTCAGGGTGGTCCTCCTAGTGGTGGTGGCGGTAGAGCCCCAAAGCGTCCTCCACCACCTGCTGCTCGGCCAGCTCCTCTACCTCGTCCGCCTGCTCTCGGCGGACCACCACGGTCGAACCTCTACCTCTACCTGGGTGGTCCCTCAACCGTTTTCTGCTCCTATGCATGGCGGGTCGGGCAGTCACGGGCCATGTGGCCCTGCCCGTCGCATGCATGGCACTATTTTCCTCTCGTATGACTGGATCTATTGCGTGTGCCCCGCACCTCCGAGCCAGTATCCTGAGGTCGTCCACTTGATGGTCTGGTCCTCTTGTACCCATGTGACATCCGTCGACTTCCAGCTACAGAATACTCCACTACGTCCTGCCCTACGGTAGGTATCGCTGCTGGTGTAGGCTCAGCAAGAAAGCTCTCCACAAGAAGAGATCGCTCTAGTACTCCGGCCTGCGTTGGAATACTGAGGGAGATCATCGATGCCCTGATCTCATGCCTCATTACATGCTCGAAGGTCTAGACCCGGATGAATGTGTCCCATACCTTGTCCATGGAGTAGTATGAGAGATCAGTAAATCTCGTCGAGTACTGGGCTATTATCATCTTGCCCTGCCGTAGCTGTAGTAGCTCCTGAATGCACACCGCAAGGAGGTTGGCTGGAATGAACTCCGGGCGGAAGAGGATCTCGTAGTCCGACCAATGTAATGATGCCTCTTCGTGCACCTGGAGGATCAGGCTCCACCATCTACCTGCTTCCGCGTGCAGGAGACTCTCCGCAAGGATCACCATGAGGTCAGCTAGTGTCCCTACTAATATGAAGACTCGAACAACAGCCGCCAGCCAATCCTCGGCTGCCTGAGGGTTCGTCTCCCCACAGAACATGGACGGTCTCTGACACTGATACTCATGAAGTACACTCAGTCGACGTGCACTCTCACCAACTTGGGCTGGTGGCATCGGTGGCTCGGTGGGTAGTGGTACCGCCAGTGCCTCCGCTATAATGGGGCCCTGCACTAAGGTCTCGTCGCTCGGTGGGCTTCCATCTCGCACAAAGCTAAGAAACCTAGATTTCTGCCATCATGGGGACATCCTGAAAAGAAACAGGTGTGCCATGGTCAGTAAACTTGGTGAGCTGACACAAGTAATCACAAAGAAAACATTGAAACACACATGCAATCAATGTTTTCGTGCACTGAGTCGGAAATCAGAAGTCAGGGTCCTGATGTATGGATACATCGGCCGCCACACCAACACTGGACTCCTTCGACTAATAACCACAATCAATACTAGAAAAACTAATTCTTAACGGATAATAAAGATCAGAGTCTTGAGTTATGCGGTAGAACTGAACTCCTCTGATACCAATTTGTCACGACCCATCCTCGAGGTCTGTACCCTGACTACCCCAAGCCCTCCTTCCATAGGCCAGGGTCTGGAGACTAGCACCAAAGGCGTAAATCCCGATTAATGGGAAGGCATTGCCTTTATATAAGAAAACAAACACAACAGAGTATGCAAGCTGAAGTTAACACTAAGTAAACTGAGTACAAAAGTAAGTGCTGGAATGTAAATGGGCCAGTATAAAAATCCAAAAGAAAGTACAGTAGAACTAAGAAAAGTAAAGTAAAATAGATAAAAATTAAACAGAAACCAACGAGACGTCCTCCAGATACCCCACCTGAAGGGTGAGTACAGATGGTCTCCTCACCTACTCGAATCTCTCCATCCGCTCCAAGTACCTCCCGCATGATAGTTAACATCTGGATACCGTCCCACTCCACAAGCCTCAACCACGGTCAGCGCTATCCATCATCTGCAACCAACACAACGTAGTGCATGCATGACCCATGCAGGGGTGAGTATACGATACTCGCTAGGTACACCGAGACTTCCAAAGGTCTCCCAGAATCCACAAAGGATAAACCACAATGAAAAGATAAAATCACAAAGTATCAACCAACTCTACTTAGGTATATTCCCATTCATATACCTAAGTCATGAATTCCAACTATGCTCCAACTCACGAGCTCAAGTACAACCTAGTCTACCCAGGAAAGTATACCTCAATCCACACAAGAAAGTACGTCCCAATCCACATAGGAATGCAAGTCAATCATATTGAAGATATTGATTGAAAGTCAAGACTCAGCTCACACAGGTATACTATTTTCGAAGAATGGTGGAGATGATTAGATGTTTCCTCTGAATCATCTCCTCTTCCGAACCCACGTAGGATCCATGTATTGATGTCGTCACTGTCAAACCCACGTAGGATCCATGTACAGTAACCATCGCTGCCGAACCCACGTAGGATCCAAGTACAGTCTTCATCGATGTCGAACCCATTGAGGATCCAAGTACAGTCATCCTCGCTACTGAACCCATGGAGGATCCAAGTACAGTCGCCATCGTCGTCACAGTCGCAGCCAGCTCTAGGGTTCTCGCACACAGCACTCTCGATTCCCGGAGGGTCCGCTCTTCAAGTCAAAGAACGATACATAAACTGTCACGAAGACTATAGTTGATGTATGTTGTAGTTCTGCCCCACGTAATAGGGTAAAACCAAGTAAAACGTGCCCAAGTCATGGAGAACAAGATGACCAAGACATTTTCCAATAGTACACGGCGCGTAGGTCGGAGATACACGCCGTGTCATCAAACACTGTGTATTGCCCGTGTGATACGGCCCGTGTCACAGTGCTAGTCATGTAGATAAGTAAATACATGGTGTGTAGTACAATTACACGCCGTTTCCAAACCTATTAGGTCGATCCCATGTGCGCTGGCCATGCCTGGACATGTGGTGGAGTACACGCCAGTGTATTCCACCCCATGTCCTTGTATTTCTGGAATACACGCTATGCCTCTTAGCCGTGTGGTTCTTCCCATATCAGTGTATCACCTGGATTACACGCCGAGCCTCGCAAATCCCCTTCTGCCATGGTGGTGGTAGTACACGTCGTGCATCGTGGCCGTGTGGTTCTTTATGTGTCCGTGTATATCCCGGATTACACACTGAGAGTCGCAAAGCCGGTTCTGCCTTTCTATGATGATAATACACGTCGTGTCTTGTGGTCGTGTATTTCTGTCTTTGTCCGTGTATTTTCCATAAATACATGCCATGTCCATCGAAGTCTCCTCTGTCAAACTGTGTGGACAGTACACGCCATGTGACTGGTGTCACATGTTGTGTGTCACTTCTTCTGATGTCTGTTACTTCTGTCATTGAACGCTTGTACTACACGGAATGTGCTTTGGAAGCACACGCCGTGTATTCTGGAATTTTCTAGAAAACGACACCTCTAGCCAGCACGCCTCCTAAGACGTCTGTTCCTCATTCTGATAATCTGTTTGCTACAAAAATCCCTCTCCTAGGTCTTTATGATGTTCCAAGGCCATTTCCGATGTTTTCGGGCCTTCGATCAGCTTCAAAACAGGCCTTGATTCACCACTCAAAAAACTGTAGGAGAACACCATACAACAAGAATGGCAGAGGAATCAGACCGTGTTAGTTTGGTCTGGTTCTTTCCGCATTAGTTTGATAGAAAATGGTTTAGATAAAACCAATAACATGGAAGTAAAAAACAACGTTTCTCATTCATAAACACACCCCTACCTCAATTTATGAAGCTTGATCGCTTTGACGGAGGATGTAGATTCTTTCTTTGTTCCGTTGATGTTGTCGCAGAAAGATGGTGTCGCTTCGTCCACGTCGAGAAGAAAGAAGTTGAGGTTGGCACCGGCAATCTTGGCATTCTTCGATGAGGAAGATAATGTTCTTCCAGAGAAAAGAGATTTCTCCCCCAATGTCTCCACACAACAATCCTCCAACCCCCAAATAAAATAAGACTTACTCTTATTTTATTATAACATGCCAATCATTTCAATTTTAAAATTCAAACACATAACTCACTTAATTTATAAAGTGTGTTGGCATGATTAAAGAAGAGAGAGGGGAGAGTTAAAAATTAATGGGGAGTTTCCAACTTAAAGAGGTGTTAGAGGAGTTAATGGAATTTTAAGGGGTGGGGCTCGTGTCGGCCCCACCTTAGAAATATCCAAACAAGAGGAGTTAGGATCTAGTGGATCCCACCCCAACTTTCATACTTAAGATAAAACCACTTAGGATAGAGGTAAAAAATTTTCTAAAAGTTTTATTTACTTCACATTTAATCCTTAACAACTCCTGCCGAGAAAACGCACCTTCAGAAAAGGTCCTCTTAAGCAAATACTGCCGCTGCGGTTTCATCGGTGCCCTCAAATTTCGTTTCCAAGCACCGTTTCAAAAGATAGAAAAACCCACTCTTTCGTTCACTGAAGGTACCCGAGCTAAAATTCGGAAATTGATTCCGGGCATCGGAATCTGGTGCCATCATAAACTTCATACTCGTAAAATCCCAATGAAATTAATAATAAATTTTCCAAGAAATTTATGGGTCTTTACACCCTTGTAGTAATTTATAAAATACTGAGATTAAAATTGATATTGAAAAATATAAAATACTATGATTGGATACATTTGATGGAAAATAGAAAATATTTATTATAAAATTAATTCATGAAGAAGAAATTTTAAAATATATTCCATAAAAAAAATTATCACGTTTAAATAAATGAATATAAACATATGAAATTTTAAAAAAATATGTCAAAATATTACTGTAAATAATTATCCATATAAAATATATAGAATCATAATAACTAATTAATATTTTATTATTTGTAAAAAAAATTATTATATATATTGAAATTAATAATATAATATATTCATGAATCAAGTCATAGTTTAAAAAAATGTCACATTAAATAAAATCTTGAACTAATTTAAACAATATAAAATCAGAAGTAGAATATTAAGTCTCAATCATGTGAGGCGTACATTGAGAATTCATCTTTATCTTCTTCCATCAAGCTGCAGACCTGAAAAATAACTATCATGTTAGATTTTGTTATTATTTTACTTTCCTATAATTGAATAAATCGAGGAGGAAAAAAAGTTAATTGTAATTTAAAATATAAAATATATTCCAATGTCAACAATTTAGGGGATACACTATTATAGTAAAACATTTAATCCATTAGAAGTATAAATATTTAAATCCCGCACTAGGATATGAATTTTTAACCTATATTCCATTATAATGCATTACCATGTATTATTCACAAAATAACTAATAAAAAATATGGTAAATAGTACATAATAACACAAATTGAACATTTTTGTTCTATTTCGTTACTAAAATGAAATATCCAAAAATAAATATAACACAATTCACCCATGTTGAATGTATTAAAATTTTTTGATTTAACAAAATGTAGTTCCTTGAAATAGCTAGTTCATAAAAAAATAAAATGAATTTCATTCAATATTAAACCAAAAACATCATCATATTTCACAATAATCATCAAATCTAAAACATCATCAATTCTGACCCCCATTATTATGACTAAATTGAACTTGTATGTGGATGGTTATCAAGGTTTCATAGTCTATAGTTGTAACATTTCTCTAAATTCACAAAAATAGAAAAATAAAATAAACTATCAAAGTGAGAATGATCGAAATGAACATCTAGTTGAATGCACAATGATGGACCTGAGAAAACCTGAATGTATGAAGATGGTATGGGAGAATGATGATCACCTAGTTAAATGAGTGTTGGTTAGATATGTGATGACAAATAATGTCCAAAAGGAGGGAAAAAAATGTTTAGGATTACATCATCATAAAGTAATTTTCTACTCAAAGATGGTGAGACATAAGAAAATATAGACCAAAAGGAGAAACAAGACAAGATCACCCCCTCTTAGGGTGGCCTAAAATAATGGAGGCCATGGGCATCCCCTCTAATCAAATTCACTCCTTGGGGCTTTAGGCTGGTCCTAGTATGAACCCACACATACTCCGAGCCAGTGAAATCCAGTGCTACGAGATGATCTTCTACTTTGTTCCCTTCCATCCACATGTGTGAAACATTACTATTGTCGAAGAGGGTGATTTTACATTTCCTGATGATATAGTCAATCTCCCAAGGTGTATTTCCACTGGCTTGTAAAGAGTTGTGAAGAATCAATGAGTCTGTTTCCGCCTCCATAAAAACCAATCCCTTATGTCAGCATATCCTCAACCCTGTAAGCATTCCCATGGATTCTTCCGTCAATGAAGAGCCATGTCCAATAATGACAGTAAAATCCATGAAAATAGACCCTCTACTATTTTGCACCACCCCACCATCATGTGTATTTCATAGAAAACAAGACTCGTCCATGTTGAGCTTCATGCCGTTTTTCGGGGGTCGCCAACAATCCCAATTGTTTCCTCTCTCACTGTGGGTGACAAACCTATACCCTGAGTAGAACCGGCTCATTGAATGGTCTTTATTCTAGTTCCACATCACCCAGAGTAGATCAAATAATAGATTCCTTATCCACACTATGATCACTACAGCCGACAAGTTTTCCCCTTCGTGCCTCATTTTGTTCCTTGACCTCCATAGACACCAGCAACCGGCCAATCGTATGGTTTTTCGGGCTAGCCTCTCTGGTCCAGCTCCTCCCAATCCATGGTTCCATTTCTCCAGGAAGTGGTGATCATCCATACTACTCCAGGAAAAGGCAATGAATTCCCAAAAATAAAACCATACCTCACCTGCCCATTCGCTTTCGAAAAAAAGATGGTTCAAAGTCTCTTCACTGTGAGACATACATCACACACATTTAGAAGATAGATTAACACCAAATCTCTTGATATTATCATCAGTTGGAACCACTCCATTCTTTATCCTCTAAGTGAGAATGATGAATTTGGTATGGATGCTCTTAACTCAGGTGATCTCATCCCAATCATTCGCATGGGCCTGAAAAAATGAGGCAAAATAATAGTCATTAGATGTGAAAAATCATAATGGTGATGGTGTGAACACACATCTGTCGATGTCTGGTGTGAGTTTAACGAGATCAAAAAAATCCTACTAATCCTTATTCAACAACACTTTGATAAAGGATGGAAACCTACTAGCATCCCAGAATGAAATGGCGGGAACTTGGCACCCCGGGAATCCTAAACATTCACCGCACCAGTTCTGATGCCAAAATGATAGGTTTCATCTCCCCATGTTCCAATGGGACATTGGTCGGCGGTTCTCATCCTGGGGGCCCATGAACTTACTATGTAGGGATTATTGGTCCTCTCTTGTATCATGATGTCCTGAGCCAATGGTGTGCATGGATAGCCCCCACAACAAGCACTGCTCCACAATACTTCTGGCAATCTTTTCATTCATGAAGTGTAGTGTATCTGCATGATTGCGCACATCGATACCACCCTCTCAAACTGGTTGCACCATCTTGTGCCAGGATACCCAATACTTTTTTCACTCAGAAAACTGATCCCAAATAAACATGGCCAGAAGCTTATCAATGTTCTTGACAACGGTTTTCGGGGCTCTAATCGCAGACAATGCATGAATTGGGGTAGCAACCAGCACGCTATTGACCAGCGTGATCCGACCCCCAAAGGATAGATAAATGTTCTTCCAATTAAGCACCCATTCATTGATCATGTTGAGTATTGGATCAATGTTGTGAATGCGAACTCTTCCGGGTGAGATGGGGACACCCAAATACTTCATAGGAAAAACCCCTCACTCCATGCCCGAATTGTTTCTCACAGTAGAAATACGTCGGGAGGAACATCCACTGCAGATAAAGAAACTTCTCTTGTTATTGTTAATGAATTTCCCACTCTAATGGCAGTAGACCTCCAACACTCTATTCAATACCAGGAAGGAACAGCTCGATGCGTTCAAGAAAAGTAAGGTGTCATCAGCGAACATAAGATGGAACATCATTGGAGCCTTGAACTTCCTTCTATAAGGAAGAATGTCACCCTTTCCAATGCTTCTATGTATGTGTCTGCTCAAAACGTCAGGAACTAGGATGAAAAGGCTCAAAGATATTGTGTCCCCATTCCTCAGGCCCCGAGTTGGTTTAAAAAAAACATATGATTTCCACATGAAATTGATCGAAAGCCATGCATAACTAATGCACCAAAAAATAAGATCAATGTTACAAGGATTAAAACCCATACCTATTATAACATTCTTGATAAAGCTACATTCCATGCGGTCATAAGCCTTATTCATATGTAGCTTGATGGCCATATTAGATCCACGAGTATTGAATTTGATGTCCCTGATCATATCTTGTGCTTGATCCACTTCCTCCAGAATCGACCGCCCCTTGATAAAACCATTATGCTCTAAAGACACCCACCGTAGAATGAGAGGGGTTATTCTGGAGTTGATAATGCTGGAAAAGATTTTTTAGGGGGTATTAAACATGCTAACTAGATGGTAATGTGAAATATCAATGGGATTCTTGTTTTTAGGAAGCAGCACAAGTGTAGTGGTGCATGACACACGCGACAGTCCACCCCCCCCCCCCCCCCGCAAAAATAGTCTTGAATAGATTCAATTAAGCCCTCCTTCACAATATCCAATGATTACCTATAAAAGGATCCAGGGAAACCGTCTGGTCCCACCATGCTATCAAGATTCATGTGTATTAACTCTTCCATGATCACCTTCTAGTCCGGTATGGCACCCAATATATCACTTTCCTGAGAAGGCATGTGATTGGGAACCACTTCAAAAAACTCAGTGACCTTCGAGCGGTAGATGTGGGCCATGAGTTCATTGGGTCTAACAAGGAGTTCATAGACTAAGGAATTGGCCATGCTTCCAATGAATTATCTGTCATCTATAAAAGAATCATCCTCTGACATGATGTTAGTCATAACCAACCATTTCCTCTCCATAATGAAACCGTGAAAGAAAGCGGTGTTTCTGTCACCTTCTTTAACCCACATAATACATTCCCTTTCCCTGGCTAGTCATTCCTGTCTAAGCAGCATGTGTGCCATGTTGTCCCTTTTGCCCAGATTTCCTCAAAGGCATGGTCATCCCAAGTTTCCTCCAGCCGGTTCTCGAGGCATTCGGCCTTTTTCATGGTTTCCTCTAACTCCCCGCCAGGTGAACTAACATCTTTAGAACATGTTTGGAGCCTCGATTTCAACCTCCTCGGCTTATTATGAAGAGCAGTCCACTTGTCTCCCTTAGAGGGATCCACCCATAAGGCTCTAACAAGCTCCTAGAATCCCGTACTGATGACCCAAACCTGCCAATACCGAAACCTCTCGTGAAGATCCTGCATAGAATACAAAGATACCAAAATGGGTGAATGATCAGAGATAACTCGTACCAGGTGAGTCACTTTTGTGTTAGAAAAAGCAGATATGGAATTCATGTTAGCCAGGCAGCAGTCCAGGCAGTTCCACAGGCGGTTATTCCCCCTCTGGTTATTGCACCAAGTAAACTGATCGCCCACATATCTGAGATCCATGATCCCCTTCGTATCCATGAAGTAGTTAAAAGCTAGGTTAGCTATTCTATGAAATGGTCCCATGCCTTTCCACTACTCCGGGTTTTGCATAATATTGATGTACCCCCCTCTATCCAAAGGAAAGGCCTTGGGTCAAACCTACTCAGGTCATCCCATAGAGTATCTCATTGAATATGATCATAGCTCCCTTACACAAATGACACGAAAAAACCAGGTGACCCTGGCTTACATTGACTGTAATGCACTGGTTTCCCGCCTAAGCCATATACATAGTGTAATGACGACACCAGAAAATACAGATATGACTGTTGATGAGATCATCATGTAAGAAGCCATGCATTTTCAGGTTTTTGGATCACTCCTGGATTCGTTTGGGTAGTTGTTTGTGTTCAAGCACTGCAACAATGGCAGCCGTGTGCTTGGAATTCTTAGAAGTGAGAAAATCTGACTTCACCTGGGTGCCAATGCCCTAGGCATTCCAGATGAGTAACGTAATCATGGACGAAAGATAATCCTGGGACTTTCTCCAAAACTCATATCCTGCTCGAAAATGTGGTTGTTCCTTACCTTCTATATCCTTGTTTTTGACCTAGTTCAAATCCCCTTCCCGTAGTGATTGTTGATCCATCATCATCTCCAAGAAGAGTATTACCCCGGTCTATAGGCGATGTTGTGGAACCTCTCCTCTAGAAACGAGTCCTGGGGGGAGATCTATCTGACGGAGCCGGTGATGAATCCTTCTCTTGTGGGGAGGGTAGCTCCTCGATAATCTACCTCATGGCTTGGGGGCAACGACAAGATCCCTCACATCAACAAAACTGGCAATCCCCGAGAGCGCTGCTACTGGGGGAGGCCTAGCCATTGGCCCCGCGGATTGGAAAGCCGGTATGAGATCCAGCCTCAAAACTCGATCCCCGTTCGAGAGCAGTAACCCTAACCGCACTGAAGAAGAGAAGAAAGGATGAGGAGAATGAGATGGACTTGAAACAGTGGGAACTATTACAGAGCATGGCTCAGGAATATCTCCAATCATGGGGGGTAGAAGAAGCGTCGGTCCTAGCCTCGACTGGATGGATGTCTGGTTGGAGGCACGATTCTTATCCCCCACCTGCACCAACTTTGAAGGAGTTGGAAACACCGAGACGTCCCTGGAGGACCGCACCGCTTCCACCCCAGGGGAGCGATGATGGCAGTTTTGTCTACTGTGCCAGAAAACGTGCAAAGAGTGTCCATGTAGGAGGCAATGCGAGCCAAAATTGGGGAAAACGGGGTAGGAGATTTCTTGAAACCAACATAAGTATTCTGCAACCCTATGCTCAATCTGCTCCAACACAGACCCAGAAAGGTCCAATTCAATGCAAATACGAGAAACCGATGTGAAAAGTTAATATACCCAAATATTTAGGTGAGTAATAAATAAACAACTTCAAAACTACTTAATAAGACACACCTTATGTACTAGTAACTTTGATGCATAAATTGCACTATTTAATATATTTAATACAATTCAATCATTTATTCTGGTCTGACTGGGTCATAAAATCACATTTAGCCTCAGCTCCCAGTCTCGAATTAATTCTATATAATTTTAAAAATTAATATATTAAAAAACCCAAGACATTACAAGTTATATTTTCTAGTTAGATTGTTACACAAATTAGAATCCATATCACCATTATCCTCATTGAATTTAAAAAGATAAATCTTGTCATTATTTGTCGAAAACCCTCCACATGTGGTTTATTATGAATCAAATGACCAGCGATAGAAGTGATATCCATATTTTCAAATACCTCTCACCATTATTGATTAGAATGAATGTATGATATCTGAGTATTGTATTGCTTGGGGAAAAAAATTCAGGCATTAGATATCCCAGTAAATGTTCTCATAAACTCTATAATACTTTTTGTAGCCATATATTATTAATTTTCTTCCAAAATCTATATTTTCTCTAATAATATTACCTTAAAAGTATTTTCTATTTATAAAAAATATTGGGATTATTTATAAAAAATTGTATAAGTTTGTACTATTATTCATTTATATAATAAAAATTCCAACCAAGATTAATGGTTCCCCATTTATTATTGTTTTAACAATAAAAATGGCATATACTAATAAAAATGGTTTATAAATTTTCTCCCTTGACGAAAAAACATGACTTACAACTTCAATAATTGACTTCTAAACTTTTATTCCATTTATAAATAATCTTTTTTAACTATTAATAATTTTACATAAAAAATTATTAAAATGACCTGACTTTAATAATATTCAATAACTTTTTCAATCATTCTCAATAACTTTTTTCCTTCTGGAATAAAATTTTAAACATTGATCTAAAAAATCATCATGTGATTATCAACATACGATATTTTTTGTTGAATTGTTTCATGATTCATATACATAGGTATATAATTAGATTAATTTTCATAATTTAATATTTTATAAATTTCTAGTGAAACCATAATATTGTCGGTATCATTTAATAAAATGTACTGTTTTTTGTGTAGAAATATCACATCTATTTTATGATTATAGAGATTTAGTAAATATGATGTTCTAATTTTCTAATTATGATATTTTGGAACTTTAATAATTAAATTCATAGTTTAGAACCAAATTTATCTTTGTATTATTCTCTTAATCATTTCAATTATCATCATCATCAATTAGAAATTATTTCTCATTTACTAAAGAAATGTACAACTTCTCATCAGGTTTGCATAAAGTCCTATCTACACTCCATTATCTATGTTTTCTTATTCCTCCACATTATATAATAAATAAATTTTTTTAATTATAGATGATGTTTTATTTTTATATTCTGAGGAAAACGATCACTTTTTATACATTGATGATTTTTTCAAAGAAAATATTATTGAGGCGTCATCTTCAACTTCATTTTCCAATTATTTCAATTTAAATTAGTTTTCTAGAAAATAATTTATTACACTGTAATTAAAATACATTAATGAAAAATTACTATGATAGATTAACATTCTTTTTTCAACATCAATTTTGAAATGTGAAATTTTTTACTAAATATTGAAACAGTGCCACATTTTCATTTATTATTTACCATAAAAACATTGGAATCTGAATATACTACATAGAATAAAAATGTATCTCCATTTTAAATTTTCCTTTATTATTTACCAAAATATATTTCAAATGTTATTTGAATTTAATAAGTGAATCAAGTCTTATAATGTAAATGAATCTAATTTATGATATTCTATACTAATATCTTCAGAAATTTTTTTACAATAAATAATATACTATATTCATAACAATGGTAGGGTCCTCTAATTTTTAAAAATAAAATTTTAATGGAAGTAATAATGTTAAAATATTTTTTGAGTAATATATACAATATTTCATCATCTAGCATGTGAATATATTTTAATTTTGATACAAAACTCAATAAATTATACTCCATGGATTTAATTTCACATTTATATATGTTTTAAATATGTTTTAATTATTTATTCATCGTATTGATTCCCATACCTTTGGTAAATAGTGTCCCAATGTGAGTATGATTTTTAATTTAATATTCACTCGTTATTTTCTATATTTATTTTATTAGTAATTTCTATCACAACACCCTCCAGAATAGAATCATGTAATATTGTAACAGTATTACGAACATATAATTGTATATAAAAAATATATAACAGTATAAACTATTCAAAAATGTCATATTTCTTCCAATATGATATGAATATATAATTTTTATTCTATGTATTGAAATTATCTATTTAAAATACCAATTATTGTACCTCAAAACATTTTCAAATCTATTTTTCTAAAAAATCCTATAATGAAAAGAAATTGACAAATCCTTAAATGGAAACATTAACTACCCAATAAAACTAATTAAAATGGGTCATATATGAGATATCAATACAATTAGGCTGTAATAATTAAATAGGTTTTATCTAATCATATATAATTTCATATATTCATTAAAACTTGGTTTTATGAATTATATAAATGTTACATGTGATCATTATAATTATTATTGAAATGTATTGTAATGAAATTAAATAAAATATCAAGAGAATGTGAATTTTCTTGTTTTATCATTAAATATGAATTACTATATTCTAGAAATGATGTGGAATAATCTATGATCATGTGATTCTCAAGAATCATCCCATGAGTACAAATGTGTGTGGTATATCCTTGAAATCATTACAAGTAATGTCTCCTTCCTGGACACAATCTCCAAAATAAAAACATAGATGAACATATATAAATAAATAATTAAAATATATGTTATTACCTTAAAATCATTGATATGTCTTAAATAAAAATAAAACATCATGTATAAACAATTTTATCAATTTTATTTAAAAATCCAAACTTTCTCCACTCCTTAATCAAAAATATTATTGAATTTAAAGAACCCCAACTCAAAATAACATCCCAACTCCTTCATTATTCAAATTTTACGACATAAAAGAGGTGATTAACAATATATATCATTAAATAATAATATGAATATTAGAATACCCCTTCTTCAATGAAGTCATAGTTTAAAATCATCATGATAATTATATTGTATTTAGGTCAACGTAATCAAACCTTGACAAATGTATTAATAAAATTATTCAATGACTCATTCTTTCTATTTATTATTAAATAATTTTTTTTATTAAAAAAATTATTAAAAACATTTAAAAATACATTTAGAGTCTATAGCACATTCAAATTTTAATTTCAAATTCTAATTAACACATCTTAAAATAACCATTATTCAATTTTTATATTATATAATAAAGTACCTTCAAGTAGGCCTTAGATAAAATCTTATATTCTCTTAGTTAAATAATGGGTCTATATATGGGGAAAACACTTAGAAACATACAAAACAATACAAAAATATATGTACCTTTATCACAACATTTCAAGGTTTATACTCGGAACCACATGGTATCCAATAAATATATATAATGAAACAATTTATATTATTTTGACCAACTTCTATTGACTCAAAGAATTATATGTGCTTCCCAATCTCTGGAGGTCATCACAAGTGGTAAGGGATGAATATATTAAATGGGTATCAATTTAAATAAACTATTATCTAAAAAATCAATATATTTTTTTAAATAACTTAAAGTACCTCATTGACAGAACTGTAAGATACATAAAATATATTGTTTAACGTCAATATGTATAAAAAAGATTAAATATCAATATTATAAGTAGACAATAAATCCTCGGTTATTATAATGTATAAAAAGTACAATAATGATAAATCTATATTCATAAAAAAAATATTTCTCTTCCAACTCCAACACTCTTATTACACCAATTCAATAATCCCATAAATTAACATGTGGTTATTCATATCCCATTCTCAAATCACAACTAAAATTTCATACATATATCCATTGTTTTATGAGGAGTGTTAGATTAAAAATACCTTATAGGTATTTACCACCCACCCTAACAAAAATATCATAAACGACAGTGAATATAGTGAAAATCCCAATAAAAGAAAACAATATCATCAATTATTAGTTCACATTCATGAAAAAGAATAAACAATAAGAAATTTTACCTTTTTTATTGTCTTCACATTTTTAAGTAATTAACCATATAAAACTACATTACATACATCTATTCAATCTTGGAATCACAATTGATCACATAAGGCATCCTTAATAAGAGGAAAAATAATCCTCATGGAATCCTAAATATAATAGAAAATATCCATATCATCATCCTTGATAAGAGTAAAAGTAATCATCTACACATCCTCACATGAAGATAATATAAAAATTTAATTCATGACACATTATATCATCATTAAATTCAATATATAATATAATTTTTAACCCTTAACATATAAATATATAATTATCAAAATCCAGTCATAATTCAAAAATACCTGTAGAATTAAATTACATAGGATACAAAACTATCCATACATTCCTGACGTTTTTGATACTACATTGATTGATTTAATAGTGAAAATATATCAAATATACTTATTTATAAAAAAATACATTAATAGTAATAAATTATACATTCATAACAAATTAATCCATATAAAGTTAAATAGACTCAATTTTATAGATTTATTTTAAAAAAATATTTATTTCATCAAACACAATATCCCATGTCAATATTATCATAACACATCAAAAATATGTGTGAGATTAAATTTCACCTATTTAATAACATATTAAATGGATGAATAAAAATAAAAAACATGTCTAATTTATAATAGACATAGAAGACTAAATATATAATGAATAATTGGGATTTATTTCCCATTTTTTTATCATCCGCATGAATTAATGAAAGGTTATACTATGAGGTAATACACAAATTTTTTAAGAAATATTTAACATTAAATAATTTGATATATTAAATAGCTTGAGATACATGGAACAATGGGATAAGATAAACCAACTAGCATTATTAAAATATAATTTGTCCATTATAACCTACCTATTGGATTAGTGGGTAAGAATCATAAAAACTAAATTATGAAAAATAGGTTGTCTAAAATTTAATTAAATGAATTAATGAATTATTAAATTATTTTTATTAAAAAAATTATTTGAAAATAAAAGTGATTCTTTTTATTAAAAATGAATTTTATGAACGTAATTTTTTTTTATAATAGTAAATATAATTAAATAGTAATGTTGACTAATTTTAATGAAATTTATATATTATTTACTTGATTAAAATTTTGAAACATTAAATATATGTATTATTCTAGGATTGGGATAAAAAATTTCTTTAGAAAATCATTTTTCTAAAAAATGTAGTTTTTATCATAATTTACACACATAGATTATTTCATTTTTTTCTTATTTATAGATATATGAATAGATAAAATGAGTTATATATTTAGAATAATTAGGTTAAAATTATATTAATTAGTCCCCATTTATTTTTTCTGGATATGAATAGTAACATTGGTAAAAATTTTCTCTTCTATAATAGGTAAATAGAGATAATATTGGTTAATCATAATTGATAAGGCTATAACATTTCATCTTAATTCTTAAACGATGCAGTAAATTTTACCATGAACACATTATGTTCAAAATTGATTTTTTAATTGAAACTTTAAAATGAAAATGAGTTCTGTGATATTCAAATAAAATAATGTCACAATGTTTAACTCCATTTATTTAAAATAACACTTATGTTTCTATATAGAGAAAAATTGTGTAATGAAAAAATATAAGTGTCTATATGGAGGTTAATAAAAAATTATAATAGAAACATATTTTTAATTTTTGGATTTTATATACTGGGAATCCTTTTTTGGAAACAATGATGTAGTATTTCACCAATTGATAATGAAAATATAAAAAACGATTTAAAAATATTAGAAGTAATGTAATTTAAATGGGTTAACGTGGCCCAGAAAAGTTTTCAATCTACATAACATGTTAGGGATTTATTAAAGAATTATATTAAAATTTCACCCTTTTCCTGATGTGTGTGATGTAAAATTAAATGGACAGTGTAAAAATTGATGGTAATTGTATTTTATCGAAATTACATTTCATTAAATTATTTAAAAATAATATAAATATTGAAAAAATAATAGGTGGTTGTGGTATGGTCCAAAATTTCATAAATTTACTAATTATAGTATAATTTCACTCTTATAAGAAAAAAATACAACCCTTTAATGTTAAAATATTGTTTACCTTATTTAAATATAAATTTTTTTAAATAAAGTTTAATCAAAATGATATGGAATTTAATTACACGAAAACATTTATAAATTATATTTTATGATGTGATTAAAAAAATATACAACCTTTTCTATGAATCTGTGACCATTTTGACTTATTTTTCTTCAGAATTTATTTTATATAATTTATTCTTTTAACATATTCCAAGAATTCCCATCCATTATCTTATAAAAGGTAACTAGTCCATTTTACTCTGACCATAAAATTTTTCCTTATATTGATACCATAATAATCCAAATTGTCTTCTTCAAAACCCTAAAATCATTGTAGTTATTTTATGATTCTCAAAATACCATATGTAGTTCCCTTAACAAGATCTCTACATGAGTTCTTTCTAAGAAGAGGTAATCGCCTTAACCAATCACATTCCATCATACTCTTATTTATCAAATTAAAATATATTATATTTAATATTAAACAATAAATTAGTTATCTTAAATTTTTTTAAATATTTATTTTACTCTGATAACCCAATTATAAACAAATTTTCATTGAAAACATGTTATGGTGGTATCACTCCTACGTAAATTTGACTTACCATCTCCATGTAGCGAAAAAATTTAATTTTTTTCACCATATTCAATTGTTTGTTATTATGCTCAGTTAAATATTTATATATGATGTTATTGAATATATGTACTTATTAAATGATAAAATATATTATAACATCATAACATAGAATTCTTTTGTTAATGATAACGTCATTTGTGTGTACGTGTGGACTACAAACTCCACAAAGTGATCAGATTCAATTTTACATTACATTTTTCATTGATTGTATATATGTTGAATTTTATGAATTTATGTTATATATATGTCATAAAATTATTATATAATGCTGAGTAATTAATAATATTTCTTCATTTCATTATTTCATTATTTGAAACAATGTTCATAAGTACTTATAACCAACCATGTCCATTAATGGTGTAATTTATTACCCTATCCATTAATTTTATACATGACTCTAAATATGTATATAATGAATATATATATATATATGTATGATATTTATATCATTACTAATATTCATGAGGTGATGTAATTAACATCAATGAATGATGTTAAGAACTACTAAACAGAAATACTAATGACAATCAAAATTGTAAACACTAAAAAAATTTAAAAAATAATTAGTTATAAAAGGGGTGTTGAAAAGTTATAAATGGATAATATATGATGTTATATGAATAAAAAATGTTTTATATAATTTTAATGAATGCTAAATTCTTATAAAAGATTTTATAGTGATTTCAAAATAAGTTGAACTCAGTGTTGGGGATTTATTTCATAGTCTCAAAAACATATAAAATTATTTATTATAATGACTTTATTGGGAGAATTATGTGTTAAATCAATACAATATCCATGTTTTCAAATAAATCACTATTTTTTTATATTCTAAAATGATTTTTTAAGTAATATTTACCCAAGTTTATAATTTCAGAAATGATTTAAATGGGATTATTATGTCATTTTCTGAACGTGTTACATTTAGACCATGATAAAGTATTATTTATCTTACATGACCTGAATTTATTACCCCTCTGTCATGCATAATAATTTAATTAAATAATAAATTATATTAGTAAATGGTAATTTAAAAAAAGTCCCTCTATAAGTGCATGGTATTTAATAAAATATGATTTCAAAATGGGATTGTTATTCCCCATAATAATTTTTCCATACAATATTTAAAAATAATTTCCCATCTATGAAAATATATATTGTGATTACCTAAGGTTTATTGGGTTTATTATCCAAGGTTACCATATGTATTATTTCTTTGGATAGTTTATTTTCATGATGTAATGATTATAAGTGTATAAAACCCATTTCTTTTACATGGGTTATGATATGATGAAATGTTTATGAAACACATCGCATTTAATATTTTAGGATATGATAACTGTTTTATGATCACGTGGAAGATATATATATGGTGTTAATTATATTACTAGTGGTTAAAATACTTCCCTCCAAAGCATTAGAATATCTATTAAATAGCATGAGATGGTTATAAGAAACAAGTCAATGTGGTTGATCCAAAAATTAGAATTAGGTGTTGATGCATGATCTGATGATCATGGTAGTTTACCATGACATCTGAATTGGTTTCTATAATTTTATTTTGGAACACACATTTATGGAATGAACTTCTAATTCATGAATTACTTATGATGAGTTAAAATTCTAATGATTCTTGCATTTTGAAATGCTATTTTTTCCATAACTCATTTTTATAATATTTTTCATATCGGGTATGAATTGTTAGGTTATTTTCATGATATCATACCATTATTATTTCATTTGATCTTCAATACATATTTCCCATTTTTACCCTTTCTGAGAAACCAAGATCACTACATTCTTATGTTTATCTTATATAGGTTATAAATATTTTTTTGGTAGTGTGTTCCTTTTAAGAGTACTATTAGGGAAGGCCATTAAGGGAGATGTCTAAGAACATTCATAAAATTAGAATATTGTATATCAATAATCTAGAGACTCTAATCCATTGTTTTTATATAGTGGATTTTTTTTGTATTTAATATTAAACTAGATATATGTACAATTTATATTGTAATATTTTGAGCCACTATAATTCAATGTACAAGAGTTTTTAGCCAATATTGTGATATTATGGTTAGGAAAAATCAACAAAAATAATGGGAATAGATTTAAGTATAGGATAAAATCTGAATGTTTTGGTTGGGATCATGAATGAACTCTATTATAATAATATATAATAGAATATGGTTCCATGATTTAGGCATTTATAAATGATTTTTTTAGAATTATGTGATTTTAATAAATAAATTTTATTTAATAAAGTGTGATTTTAGTCAATGGATTCATCCTGAAGGAATCTAATGAATGATTAATGTGATGAAAACTTCAGCGATTTTATACTAGATAAACCAACTTTTCTAATAGCTAGATTGTAGAATCTTGTTGATGTGGTCATCAAAAATTATGGGGAAATGAATTATGATGGTTATTAAAATGGTAAGTGGATGTAAAACATAATATTGAGTCATTTATGAGTAAATAGCCACATTTTTTAGTGGATAATATGATCCAGTAGTGGCTTCATGATGGATCAACACCATTGATAATATATTTTTTATTCTTCAATGCTCGGAACATGAAAATGTGGTATTACTTTAGCATGTAGAAGGAAAAGTAGATCAATGGTGGAAATTTTATAAATAATACAAATAAATAGGATGGAAATGAATCAATTAAATGGGATTTGTTTAAGGGGGTATTATTTAGTTACTACATACCACATATTATATATAAAATGATATAAAAGGAATTTCATGAGTTGAAGACAATGTATGATGAATCCATTGGTCACTATGGTGATAATTTTAAAAAGCTTTAAGGGTATTCAATTGGATTAATTATCAACACAACATGTGAAATTACACCCATATACATGCTAGAAATATGGGAAGAAACATTAAAGAAGGTGTTTTAATAAAGCTAGAAGGTGCATGAAAAATATAAATGTGGGTCATAAATGTAATGAATCTAAAACTATGATGAATTGATATGTGAATTCAATAGATGAAAAAAAATATGCCAACTAATTCACCACCAATTATCCAATTCTTCAAATGAATGGAATGTGTAAATTATCACATCTTTTTCATGAATCCAATAGTTTTTTGTTATCATCACCACCAACCTATTAATCCCAAATTCTAAGGAAATTATCATGCATTCGTTACTATGGAAGTGGGTTATAAGAATGATGTAGTGAACAATACACTTATCATTAACTATTTAAAATATATGCCATGTTTTCTTCTATATGCACTAGCTATATTATTTATAAATATTTTCATAGGGTATTACCATGTCACCTCAACAATTAGTAGTTGTCTTAGCTATGAAAACATTAAATTCCATAACGGTCACATCTTATGTATATATTTTTTCTTTAATTAATATTTATGGGAATATTATGCTGATAAATCTTTTTTTTCTTCATTTAGTTGAATTTCAAGTTAGTTTTGGAATGTACTGGATTTTTATATATTGAGCCCATATCAAGGAATGGTATGTCACATTTAATATTCTAATAGAATGTATTATCATTTATTGATATGATGAATAAGAACATCCAATGGAAATTGAACCCATATTATGGGTATTAATTCTAATACATGAAGTTTTTCTATCATAGATAGTTGAGAAGAAACTGATCATTCATGGAAAATATGTTGTATGTGAATTTGTTGTTTTCTCTACAGATGACTTTTTAGGTTTTACACTAAATCATGTGGTTTTGTATTAAATTAAACACTTATCTGGATATATGCCTATTTCAATGAATACTTATAGAATGGCCCTAATTCTGATTTAGAAATTTTATAATAAACTAACTGTGAATATTGACAATAGATTCATTCATCCTAGTACATCTTCATGGGGGTGATACTTTTTAGTTTGCTAAGAAGAAAATGGGACACTATGACTCTGAATTGATTATTGATAACATAACAATATAAATATTATGAAAAACAATCAACTACCCCATATGTATAAATAATTGGATCAATTATAAGGATATTAATACTTTTCCAATTTCTTCCACTGATTTATATATCAAAATTTGAGGTTCCGGAATGTGGATGTACCCCTAATGACATTATGTAAAAAGTATGGACTCTATGAATTTATATTTATGCCATTTGGTATTACTAATTCACCCAATGTATTCGTATATTAATGAATGGATTCTTTTGATATTTCATTAATTAATTTGTGGTAGTATTTATAGATTATATGTTTTTATATTCAAATAGTAAGGAGGAGCATGAAGGCCACTTGTGGATTGTGATGAAGACCATGAGGAAGGAATATCCTCATGAAAAATTTACCAATATTCTATTTTTGATTTTTAAAGCATCATTATGGTTAATCTCAATTAAAGGTACATCAATAGATCCTTAAAATATAAAAGCTATGGATAAATATCCTAGAAGAACCATGGTAACTAGAACACATAGCTTTCATTGGTTACCTATATATTAGTGATGATTTTTTATAAATTTATAATGATTATCTAATCAAATGAAAATGTAAAAATATAAAAAAAATTTGTTCATATGGATTTTATAATGTTCAGATTGTTTCAAGGAGTTAAAAATGTAGATAGTTGGTTCACATGTTCTTATACTACCATGCAGTTGAAAATTATTGTTATCTATAGTTATTCATAAAATAATGGACTGGGATGTAAAATCATCAATAATTATATAGTTATTTCTTATGACAGAAAATAATTATAGCTTCATGTGTATAATTACCCAACTTAGGATTTATAGTTAGTTTTTGTTCTTTATTTATTATAGATCTGTTGAAAATATCTCTATTGAGAAAGGTGTTACAAATATAATGATCTGAAAATTTTAAATTATATTCTCACTCAAAAAGAGCTGAACATTCGTCAAAGAATATTCTAGGAACTAATAAAATATTACAACTTCTCAGTACATTACCAACCAATGAATGAGAACATGGATGATGATGATTTGATTTGAAATGGAAATTCTATCCTGTATATGATGATGATCAGAAAAAAGATACAACATTTCAATATTTTAAAAGGATTAATCATGAAATATTAATGAATGGGGATAAAGATTATCTTTTTAAAATAAATGTTCAACCATGTATCCTTGTGAGGATTAAGAAATTTCAGAAAGAATATTTTTAGTAGAAAAAGGTAGTGAGAAACATTCCTATGGCCATCTTTGTTTGTGATGAAATACGACATTTTGGGAACCATTTCTCTATCCCACCCATACAATATTTGATGATAGTTATGTTGGATGTGGCTCATAGTTCATCATTTTATATTCATCCTAGAATAACAATGTGGTACAGATACCAGAAAAAGTATTTTTGATTAGATGTGATAAAAAGATAAATGATTGAATATGTTTCTCTAGGCATGGTTTTTTAGCAGGTCAAGTTTGAGAGACAAAATTATATAGTTATCTTAAAACTATATCGATCATTATAATGTGAATGGGAAGACTTTCCTATTGATTTTTCTCTTAGACACCCAAAAATATCTAAAGTAAATTATTCCATATGGGTTTCAGTTAATCATCATACAAAGTGAATACACATCATTTCCATTAGATAAAATTTCCCTCTTGTTCAAAGAATTTGGTTATACATTAAAAATGTTGTATTATTTCATAGTATACAACTAATTGTTGTATTTAATCATGATCTGAGGTTTACATTGTATTTTAGGGACGTATTCCGCATTTTTTATATTTAGAGTTACGTTTTAGCACTGATTATCATCCTAAAATATACTTCCATTCTGATAATACTGTTAAAAATATGGAGTGATTGTTGAGAGAATTATTTATATATTTTAATGGGGGTTAGGATAAACACCTTTTATTAGATTAATTCTCTTTAAACAATAGCTTTCATTCTATAATTTATATCTCTCCTTATGAATCAATCTATCGTAGGATGTTTATAAAACAAAAATTAATTAATTCAATTGGATAAATAAACATATTATGACCTAATTTAGATTAATTAATTATATTAATTGTTAGTGAGATTTAGTTTCACATAAGATAAACTCATATTTGATAAAAGAGTTATGCTATAAATTATTAAAAATATCTAGAGTTTGATGCTGGTGGAGTTTTCATATTATGAATATATCCCTATAACTGTGTGATAATACGTTAGAATGAAGGTAAATAATATCTCGTGATATATGATTTGATTCCGAATTCATGATTCTTTCCAGATCATAGCTTATCGATTAGTGCTTCCCCTGAATCTCTCTCATGTTTATGATCAATTATATGTGTCTCTCCACAAGAATTACATACTTGATCCTTCATATGTAATAATCTAAGAGTTAATACCAAGTGAAATAAATACATATCTTAGCAATAAAAACCATTAAATATTTTGGATCCTTTATAAAACATGCAATGAAATAAGACCACTCACATGGTCAATGTTTTATGGAAAACACACCAATTTAAAGATGTTATTTGTGAACATAGGGTTATGATAGGTAAAATGTATCCCCACGTGTATATATATAAGTGAATAATTTCAAGGGATAAATTAATTTTAATTGGAATATGATGTAACACCAAGCTATTTTTAGGACATATTTCACATTAAATTATTTTATTTCTTCGATTATATGCATTACATACAAAACGAGTCTGGATAAACCACTCACATTATTAAATTAGTATGTGTATATTATTTCCAATACATTGGATTTTTATGTATGATTTTCAATAACTAAATTTAGAAAATATTTTTTCTATTCATCTCTAAAATGAAATCATTTGTTGTTAGAAAAGATACAATTTAAAAAATCATTTCAAAATAAAAGTGAGGTTTTTTATGAAAACATAAATTATGAGGGAAATAAATTTTACCATAAGTAAATTAAATAAAATACTAATGGTGACTAATTTTAATGATATTTTATATTATTTAGTTTATTTTCATTTTTAAAAAAGTAAAAAATATTTTTTTATTCGAACATGAAATGAAGAAATTCATTTTCAAGAATAAAATATATTTTTCTAAAACAGTAATTTATTATCACATTTTTCACAATTAATTTAAAAATAATCTCTGAAAATTACTAATATTTAATTGGATAAATTGGAATAAAGTATTTTATAAGTTATTTTTAAATTAGTTATTATGATCCATTTATTTTTAGTCACCACGAATAGTAAGTGTGGTAAAATTTATCACTTAGGTAAAAGGTAAATTAGTTTAATATAGGTTAAAAAGAAGTGGTAAAGATATAATTTTTCATCCTAATTATTATTGAATGAATTTAATTAGACTACTAAAACATTAGTTTTTTAATATAGTTGATTAATGGACACATTTAAATTAAAACTACTTATATGTCATTTAAATTTAATAATGTTACAGACTTTTACTCTCTGTATTTTTAATATTTCATATGTTCCCACATAGGTAAGAAACATGCTATGAACAAATATAAGTGTGTCTATTGATATTTATAAACTTTTTTTCATGATATAAATTTATTTTAAATATTTAGTAATTACATAATAATCTTGATTTCATCTAAACACTGATGCATTAATTTTCTAATTAAAAGAAAAACATGACAACTGATTTTAAAAATATTAAATGTGACATAAATTGAATTTTTAATTTTTAAACATAAATTTAATAGATATATATTACATATTTGTAAGGGTTTGAATAATTAAATTATAATTACCTTTATGTATTCATGTATATTTAGTTAAATTAGATGAATACTGTCTAAATTTACAATAATAATATTTTATTAAAATAATATTTTATTAAATTATTTAAAATAATAGAAATAAGTAAATATGAATTGGTAATTATTATATAGTCTATATTTTCAAGAATTTCCATTTATATTATAATTTTAAAATTATATGGAAACATTACCACACTTAAATGTTTAAATATTTTTTATAATAGTTAAATTTAAAATTGGTTAGGTTAATCAATATGATACATTATAAAATTACACAAAAACATATATAAATTTTATTACGTGATGGTATGATAACCCTATATTCTATTATATTCTAATACAAGACCCATTGGGGTAATTTTTCTTGATAATTAATTTATTATAATATTGTCAATTGAGATATTCAAAGAGCGCTCCCCCCACTCTTATAATATGTAACCTCTAATATATCTTATTTAAATCACATTGATCATTATATATCCACCATAATCTAAAAAATTATCTTCTCCGCTTTTCTATACAAATTATAGATGTAATATTATTATTTAAATACAAACATTATGGTTCAAAATAGGACATCTATTAGAGATCTTTTTGTAAGATCACAGCCTTTTCTGAAGTCATCTTCGACACATTTTGAATTAATTTTTGATTTTCTAATGTACCATTGATTTGTAATAGTTTTTTAGGGTGAGTATGGGTGAATTTTTAAGGAAACTAATGGTCATTTTCCTGTGCATGGTTTGTGCATGGTTTACAAACCATGCGACCAAACCATGCCAACCATTCATAGATTGAAAAAGGGGTACCCATGATTTGTGCATGGTTGGGAAAGCCATGTGGCCAAACCATGCCAACCATGCAAACAAGGATAGAGAGATCTACATGGTCGGTGCACTGTTTTCCAAACCATGTGTAACTACCCAAGAAATCATGACCATGATATTTTAATTCCAAAAATAGTTTTTAAAACAACCCAAACCCCCAAGACTTCCATATTTTGTTACTTTGCCTCGGGCTTTATGAATTATAGGTGTTTCTAAAACCTCATGGAGAGATTCCAATGTTATCTAAACCTAGTTCTTCAAGATTGAAAGCCCAAATTTAATATCTTCTATCCTCCCAGTAAGTGGAATTCATCCGGATGCATCTTATATTCTTTCTCTTATCTTTTCTAGGTCCTTTCATGGAAGATCTACGTTGTTTTTTTGGATATAAACTCATGAATTAAGATATAGATCAAGGATTGTAGATCTAGATAAATATTTGAATGATTTTGATGCATTTGATCTTAAATTTGGTTTTATAGATCTTGATTTTGAACATGATTGTTGACATAATGCCGCTCGAATTTTGGGGATTTCTATTGAGCTAACTTTCATCAAGAAACTGAGGTAGGTTGTCTAAATAGAACTCCCATTGTCATTATTTATGATATATTAATATGATTTTATGATTTTCTAGATTTCCAACGACGATTGATTTCTTTAATTGGAGTGATTACAAATTTGGAATTGAATTTATTTTCCTTGGTGATTTAATTGATATTTGAATCACGAAATAAATGATGGGGGTTTCCCAAATAGATCTTTTGGAGATTTTATTTTGTATTTTAGTTATTTCCATTGAGATATTAATTAGATTACAATAAAATAATTAATTGAGGGGAATTAATAATGGAACTATGTTTTGCTATGTAAGATTAATAATTGTGAGAATTAATTAAGGTCCATGATGTAATCTAAGATAATTAATTGTGAGAATAAATTATTACTTGTTGGATTTTAATATTTATAATTAATTGTGAAGAATTAATTATGGAAATAGAATGTTGTTGACTTATAAATAACTTAATGAATTGATTGATTGGTTTTTTTCTTAGTTAACTGTTGAATTAACTAATAGCCTATGAAATATTTTACTAATCGTTGGAATAGTAAATGAATAATGAGGAAAATTCTTATTACTCAATGAATGATTCAATGGATGAGATTTTTGGGTTCTAGGAATGGAGACCAAGAATGATTAGACATTGGTACTTGGACATGGAGTTCCTCCCGTACAACTATCCATGATTAAGATTAAGGGTTTCTAGTCATGGAGACCTACACCGAATGACAATCGGAGTGCTAGGCAATATGACCTACACTCAATGAGATTTTCAGTGTTAGGCATGAAGACCAACATCAAATGATTAATGATAATAATGAATAATGATTCAACTGAGAAATGGGGTCTCATGCATGATGACCTAATCAAGTTGATTTATCATAATGAAAGATGATTCCAATGAGAAACATGAATTGAAATTGGCCTCATGTGATTATTAATGATTAAATGACAATTAGATAACTGTTTAAATTATGAATTTTATTTATTGATTCATAAAATTGTCTGCATTGTATTTTTACGGGACTCATTTTAGTCACCGTTGGTGATTTCCTACTCAGTTTTACTCACACCCTATTCATGCCACCTGATTAGTGCCCGAGCAGACATTATTACTACAGGACATGATAATGGAAAGGGCCCTAGGATTTGTTTTAGTTTAGTATTGAGGTATGGGGGAGGGAACCTGACTTGGTTTGAGGCCCATTTGAGAGTCTTGTGTCTTTATATTCGTTTTCATTATACACACATGGCATTTTCATTCGAATAACATGCTTTACCTATTCTGTAGAGTATTGTATTTTCATGATTTTGTTATCATATGAAATGGATTTGTTCCAGATATTTATATATTCTTACACACTTGATTATTTATATTTTACATCATAGTTGTTTTATTTTGATAACAGTTTATAGAGTCTCCCCAAGACTGAAATACCAAACCCTTGCTTATAGTGTTCTCCCTATGGTGTTTGGTGAGTTGCCCTTGAGTGCATGTGGCCAACCTGATCAGGGCACCATTCAGTGGCTCCCTGGTCGGGATGTCACAAAGTGGTATCAAAGTAGTTTTATTCTCTTTGTTATTATTTGGTCTTAATATTTTGGGAAAAGGTATACAGGAGACTATGAAGAGTCAAGGCTTAGTAATGAGCTCATGCAAGGGAGTTGAAAACCCAAGTACAGGGGAAATCCGAGTACTCAATAGTGGGATTTTTGTGATTGTTTATTGTTGTTATGGCTGAATATTATTTCACCTCCGATGACACACTTATGGTGTGATGTGATATTTGTTTTGAAAATTGTTGTGATTTGATTCTTGTCTTAATGAATCATGATATATGAGTCTGCATGAATCATTCTTAGAAAGCATGGTTGTTGTAACACGAATCATTCTAGGAACTCATGGGAATATGATTTGTGGATATGTTGTTTAACTTGAACTATTTTTAGTTTTGTGAGAGTAGAGTAATGGTTCAAAATGAGAATATGGGTATCAAATTAGAAACTTGATTGATGAAATGTGTATGAGAAATTAATTATTTGTCGAATAAATTAATTTGACATAATGGGATTAATTAATGGTTTGATTAATTAATGAGAATAAATATACCATTTTTAACCACGTCCTAGTATTAGGATGTTTATGATTAGTGATAAGGCCTCAGTGTTGATCATGTGGTGAGAAAATGGGGGAAAAGACATGTGTTAGTTTCTACTCTTATGTAAATGATATTAGGTTGGGTTTTGAGACATAAGACATGTGTTTGGATTTGTAAGAATATTCCTCCTTGAAACTTGTTGTGGTAGAGACCAAGGGGTATGGCTCGAGATGATCTTCTAGATAGGGAGATTAATGCACCATTGGTGTAAGATGAGGAGGAAGGGGAAGAGTTTCAAGAGAACATTTTCTGTTTCATGAAATTTATAATGATAAACCCAAGACGGGTTCAGAAAAGAATGTCTAAGTTTATAAGGGAGTTTTAGCTACAACACCCTCCTACTGTTACTAGAGAGGGTGGACTTGAGGGATCTAAATTCTGGATTGTGTCCATAGAGATGATACATGACCTTTTGGAGACTCCAGTTGAGAGGATGTTCATGTTGGTTGTTTATATTCTACAGAGTTCATGGAAATGTTGGTATGAAATTCTAGTATGATCTTAATAGATTGATGTTATGTTATAGAAGGACATTATGGAGAAGTTCTGGGAACCCATCCATCCAGACATGCTGATGCAAGAGAAAGATTAAGATTTTATGTATCTGACAGATGGAAGCATGTCAATAATAGAGTACATTGATCGATTCACATATGTATAGTTTTTTTATCCATCTAAAAAAGAAGAGAGGGATTCTTCAAAAAATGATTTTAGGATGGACATCAGTGTGAAATTATGTCTTAGGTGAATATATTTAGGCTGTTGAAATTTTTAGAAGTTGTTAATCTGGCTCTAAATTCTTAAGGGAACCTAATAGAGGATTCATATACTTGAAAGGTATTTGGGTGATCATGGAGTGTGACTTTCGAGAACTGGAAGCGTCATCATGAGAATCATAGTAAGAACAGTGAAAAGAAAGGTGGACAGTCCGGAGGAACATATGCCCTGGATGTTTCTCAGGTGCTTTTCCACCAGTGCAGTAGGAAGGGACATTATTTTACACATTTTCCTTAACCACCAGTGGAGTGTCGGTATTTTTTCAAGAAGGAACACCTATATAAGTTCTGTAGGAACAATTGGTAGGCTAGTGTTGAGGTAGCGCTCAGATTTAAAGTATGGGAAGGGGGTCTTCTATACCATTTTGGTATGGCAGCTGGAGTTTTACTGGAAGGGGTGGTTTTGTTAGTGGATGTGGTGCTTTAGGGTATGATCACCAGTATTAGCAGAGTTGTGCCACTCAGGGGAGTCAAAAAAATTCATAGGGAAGAGGGTTGGGACTGTTACATGGAGTGAAACCTACACTTATGGATAGTGTGGTTGGTCAATCGATAGTGAGAGGTAGTATTCTAGTTGCTTATAATTCTACATCTTTGTTTGATACTGGATCCACAAATTCCTTTAAATATGAAATCCTTTTTATTGAATTGAGCCCAGAGGTGGAGTTTGTAAGCAGGTTGATGAATATCGATACACCTATGCAAAAACATACTAGGGATATCTGTTTATGCAAGGGATGTTCCCTGGATATCGGAGGGAATTTTTTCCATTGGTATATCTATGTCCTTTATATAATGGGCTTCAACCTGATTATGGGTATGGATTGGATGGTAATATACCAAGCCCAAATATATTGTTACAACATGATAGTTTATTTTTTATCTCCAGAGGTTGACCAATATGTCCTTCGTAGAGAATGGGATATCCATGCTGGCAGATGTGGTTTAATTACTCAGCAACTGGGAGAGCTCATGGCCCTTGTTTCTATATTCTTTTGGATGATGGGAGTAGTAGGCAAGATGTCCATCCACCAGTGGTAGAACTCTTTTAGGATGTCTATCCTGATGACTTTTCAGGGTTTCCACCTAAGAGATATGTAGAATTCAATATAGATCTCATGTCAGGGGCTGAGCTGGTATCTATTCCACCATACAGAATGGAACCGGCTATGATTCGAGAGCTCCAAACATAGTTGGAGGAGTTAGAGGATATATTTTTATCCATCCAAGTATGTCTCCTTGGGGATCACCTGTTTTGTTAGTAAAGTTTGCCAATTAGAGTTTATGTTTGTGTGTTGATTACCGAAAGATGAAAAATTTTACTGTGAACAAGTGATAACCTCTTCCATATATTGATGATTTGTTTGACTAGCTGAAGGGGGATAGTGTGTTCTAAATGATCGATCTGTGATGTTGGTATGATTAGGTGAGTGTTCAGACCTTTGATATTCCAAGAACTTATTTTAGGAGTAGGTGTGGAATTTATGAGTTTTTTGTAACGTTGTTTGGGTTATCTAATAATCCAGATGTGTTTATGGCCATGATGAACTTCATCTTTCATCGTTGAATAGATTAGTTTGTGGTGGTGTTTGTGGAGGACATGATTGTGTACTCTAAGACTCATGACAATCATGTTCAACATCTTTACATCGTCTTAGGTACACTGGGAGAGTATCAGCTATATGTAAATCTATCTAAATGTCAGTTTTGGATTGAAAGGGTACACTTTTTAAGGAACATTATGTTTGAATAAGGTGTGGAAGTGGTCCTAGAAAAATTTCATGAGGTATTTTCGTGGGAGCATCCCAATAATGTTTTGGATATTTAATGTTTTTTTTATTAGCTGGTTGTTACTAGGGGTTTATCCAAGACTTTTCCTAAATAGAAGCACTAATTTCTGGATTGACAAAGAAATTTATAATTTTTTTTGACATAATCATGCAATAATTCATTCAAAGTGTTGAATAAGTGGTTAACATGAACATAAATTTTGGTATTACCTGATTCGGGTGTGGAGTACATGGTGATCTGACTCTTTTAGGATTAGTCTTGGATTCGTGTTGATGAAATGGGATATTGTCATTGCTTATGGGTCATATAAGTTGAGACCACATGAATGGAATTACCCTACTCAAGACCATGTGATTATGTAGTGGTTTATGATCATCAGTTTTTGAAAAACAATATTTTGGGTGAAAAGTTTACTGTTTTTACATATAATAAATTCTTGAAGTTTTTATTTTTATAGCACGACTTGAAACTTTGATAGAGAAGATGGTTATTCTATATGAAGTACATTGATTTTGACCTGGAATATACACTCAGTAAGGAGAATTGAGTGGTTGATGACTTGAGTAGAAAAGCTCACACTCAATTGGTACATGATTCTAGTGAAGAGGGGAAGATAATGACTTTAATGGCGGAAATGCATATGGTAGTTTAGGAGAGTTAGAAGACGATGACTATGGTTTCTGTATAAGTGGATTCAAAAATCATGGGATGGATCAGGGACATGAATTAATAGGATCCAAAGTTTTTATCCTTGAGAGAAGGCATTTAAGGTTGGGAGAAACCTTTAGACTAGAAAATAATGAGGAAGAGATCATCTATGTAAAAAATAGGGTTGTTGTGCCTATGAGTATGTTAGAAAAGATCATTAGCGAATTTAATGCTTCAAGGTGGGAGGTACATCCTATGGTGACAAAAATTTAACATGACCTTCGATGACAGATTTGGTGATCAAGCATGAAAAAGGAAATAATAGGGTTTGTAACACGATGTTTCACCAGTCAGTAGGTGAAAGAAAAACATCAATGACTCGGAGGCCTATAGAAACCATTACCTATTCCAGAATGGAAGTGGAATGACATGCATATGGACCACATTGTAAGAATTCCAAAGACTCTTAAGATGAATAATTCTATTTGGGATGTTGTGGGACGACAAATGAAGGTATAACAATTCATTCTGATTAAAGAAAACCATTAAAGTGGGGAATTTGGGATAACTTTGTGTGAGATATATGCTTTGTTTTCATGGGGTTCCATGTACTATAGTTTAATATCATTATTCGTGCTTTACATCACTCTTATAGAAGGGATTATAGAAGCCTCTTGGTACATAGGTTCTACTATGTACGACCTTCCACCCACAGATATATGGGAAGTCAGAGTGTACCATATAATTGTCAGAGTATATGATGTGATCATGTGTGCTTGACATTGGTGGTTGTTGTGAAAAGTAGTTGTCTTTAGTGAAGTTCTCCCATAACTACTGTTTTCTAGAAACAATACAGATGGAACTATATTAGGCCCTTTATGTAAGACCTTGTAGATCAACACTATATTGGTTAGAGGTGGGAGAGTTAGAGATGTTGCGACTGAGTCTTGTTTGCGAGACATCGGAGGGGGTGTAGTTTCATCGGTAACAAATGGCTACGGCTCAGAGTAGATAGAGGTTGTATGATGATAAATTGATATTACCCCTAGAGTTTACAGTGGGTGATCATGTTTTATTTTTAGTGTCTCCCATATTGGCTCACCGCAAGATATAGACACAGGATAGGATGGCGCCTAGGATAATAGGACCGTTTGAGGTGTTGGAGAGAATCGGGCTGGTGGGGTACTGATTAGAACTTCCACATAAATTTCGTGATATGAATGATGTTTTACATGTTTCACATATACAGTTGTACCACCAATACCATTATCATATGATTTATGTAAAATAGGGTTTTCTCAATATAGATTCATCCATTGAGGAGAATATGATACATGAGTTGGGTAGTAGTGAGGAAGTGTTATAGGGAATGATTGTGTTGTTAGTTCATGTGTTATAAGAACATGGAGGTGTTCAAGAGGAAACAAGGGAACCAGAAGCAGACATGAGGGCCTGATGGCCCCATATTTTTAACTTAGAATATTAGCGATGTTTGAGAGTGGAACTTGAGGACGAGCTATTATAAGGTGGGGAAATTAGAAGATCTTATCCTTTTCTAGAGTCATCTCAGGCATGTTTTTGGGTACTTTATGTTTTTTTTATACCATTGATTTGGATTAGTGGCATGGGGTGTGATTGATTGAATTTTTAAGGAAAACTAATGGACAGTGGGTACTGCATGTTTTGCGTATGGTTTGACAAATAGTGTGACCAAAACCTACCAAGTGTGCAAAACAAGACAGAGGGGTCTGCATGTTTTTCACATAGTTTGAAGCACCATACAGTAAAACTGTGCCAATTGTGATAACCTGGATAGATAATCCCACATGGTTGGCACATGGTTTGCCTTACTATGGGACTCTTCCCAGGAAACCATGTGTGCAGGATTTTGATTCTGACAATCCTTATTAAATATACATGAACCCCCGAGACTCCCATATATTCAACATTGTCTCAGGCTTGAGGAATTATTGGTGTTTCCCAAACCTCCCATAGAAATTCCATGGTTATACGAACATAATTCACTAAGATTGAAATCTAGGATTGCAGATTTGATCTCCATCCAGTAAGTGGATTTCATCCCGATGCTTAATTTTTTCTTCCTCTTTTCTTTTCAAGGTATTTTCATGGAATATCTCCACCATTTTATTGGATCTAATCCCATGTTTAAAGATATATATATATATATATATATATATAATTTTAGATCTAGATATTGATTTTCATGATCATGATTTCTTTGATCATAATTTTGGTTTTAGGAATTTTGATTCGGAACATGATTAATTATGTTGTGATACTTGGATTTTGGGGATTTCCTTTGGGCTAACTTCTATTGGAAAATTGAGGTAGGTGGTATTAATTGAACTTTCATAGTTAGGATTTTTGATATGTTTATGTGAGTTTAGGATTTTATATATTTCCCTTGATGATTGATTTCTTAAATTATAGTAATTATGAATGTTGAATTGAAATCAGTTGTCTTGGTAATTTAATTGATAATTGAATCACGAAACAATTGATTGGGTGTTGTCCAAATTGATATTTTGGATGTTTGATTTTTTTGACATATTTTAATTGAGATATTAATTTTATTGCGATAAGAGAAATAATTGGGGGATATAAATTATGGAACTATGTTTGGATATTTAAGATAATTAATCGTGAGAATTAATTACGTTCCTTGATGTGATCTAAGATAATTAATTGTGATAATTAATTATGACTTGTTGGATTTTTATTTGGATAAAAAATTGTGAATAATTAATTATTGAAGGAGAATTGTGTTGTTTGATTAATTAATTGACAAATTAATTAATGGGTTTTATGCCTAGTAATTGTTGAATTACCAAATGGCTTATGAAATGTTTAACTAATCGCTGGATTAGAAAATGAATAATGTGTAACTTTCTTATTTCTTAAAGAACGATCAAATGGATGAGATTTTTAGGTGCTAAGTATGGTTTCCAAGACCGATAAGGTGTTGGGACATAGACATGTAATTCTTCACTAATAGTTATCCATGCTTGAGATTATGGGGTTCTAGGCATGGAGACCTACACAGAATGGGATTTGAAGTGCTAATCATGAAAATTTACACTCAATGGGATTTGGGGTGTTAGACATGACGACCTACACCAAATGATTAATGATAATAATGAATAATGATTCAACTGAGAATTGGTTTGTTAGTAATAACGGCCTACTGTGATCTTGTTGATGTACAGGTGCAGGACGGTTTGCGGGTTTGCGGTGTCTCTTGATCGGCGACGGTGATGGCGGCGGCCGTTGTGCGGGTTCCACCCCCTCCAGGGGAGGGACCTACGCCATGGAACACTAGAGAGGAAGGCCCTTTCTCCCTTTCTCTAACCGGGACTTACTTCCTCCGTTCCCCGGAAGCATTCTGATCCCTAAGATGCCAGATCTACGCGATGGACGTCCTAATCTCCCGCTCTCGGTTACAGAGTTTAACGAAGCTTTGGATCTTCATAGTCTGATGCTGGTTGCCTGTTTTTGGAAGAGAAGACCCTCGGTTGATATGTTCGATCGATTTGTCTTCAGTTCTTGGGGATTTCATGGGAAAGCAACGATAGGTTTGTTAGACAACAGGAACATATCGATTCGTTTTTCTTTAGAAGAAGACTTGATTAGGGCCTGGTCGAGTTCCCCTCGCATCTGCAATAGATCACAGTTCTATCTATTCCTCTGGTCGTACGATTTCCATATGCGGCGTGATTCAACTTCCATGGCGATTTGGGTTAGTTTTCCGAATCTCCCTTTAACTTTTCAAAATCCATCAATTGTTAGAATGCTTGGGAACCTAATGGGGATATTTCTCTGTTCCAATAGCCAGACCACGACTGTCTGCCACCTGGTTAATCCTAGAATGTGTGTGGAGGTGGATGTCTCAAAGGCTCCATTGGAATTCGTTTGGATCACCGTCGGTGAAGAGTTCTGGTGTAAACAACCGGTTATTTATGAATCTTGGCCTAATTTTTGTTCGGATTGCAAATGGCTAGGCCATTCACTGGAGAATTGTAGAAGGATGGCAAGGGATGTTAACTCCCAGAGGATTACAAGCACGGGTTATTGTAGCATCTCTGGGAATGTGAGGGCTCATGTTTGCAGCACCTCAGAGAACCACTTGGCGGGGAATTCGTTGGTGGAAGTTTCTGGTGAAGAGACCCTCAACAGACCCCTGAAGGCAGTGACGCTGGCCTTGCCCGTGGGGTCCTGATTGTGGGTGAAGTCCAAGAGGTACAAGAAGTAGGTGTTCTGTCAGTTGGCCCAGGATCAATGTCTGCAGGTGCGAGTCTTCAGGCGAGGTCGGAGAAACCTCTTGCGCTGTCTGTTTCTGTTCCGACTGAAAATGCAATTGGCAGGTCTGGACAGGAAAAACTTGCAGATGCTTCTCAACCAATTTTCAACAAGGGAAGGTCTAAGGAGCAAGTTTTTTGTGAAAACTGTGAGGTGACATCAGTGGAAATGTTTAGGCATCAACACTTCATGGGGAACGGCCTCTAACAGGACAACCAGACTGAGGCAGATGGTCAACATGTGTTTGTCGAGGAGGCTGGTATGGGTACTCCGAAGAAGAACCCGGGTGGCAGTGGCTCTACCTCTAGAAGGGAGCTGCAAATTATGGATGAGAGCAGGGGTCTGGGCTTGATTCAGCTGCCAGTTCCCCTATGTAACAGATTTGAAGGCCTGTCAGAGGATAATTTGCTTTTCGAGCTCATTGCACCAGGTGAGGGAGATGAGGTTGGCTTGGAGGAAGCCAACCTAGGATAACTGGATCACTCGGCTGAAGAGGTATCAACTCCAAAGGGCAACATGAGTTTTAAAAAGAAGAATAGGAAGAAGTATTACTCCTCGCTTCCCCCTCCTCTGGAGACCCGCTCTGCGAAGAAGGTACCGGTGTTATTGCCCAACACGGTGGAGGAGGATTCTCATGCTTCAGTTAAGGGAAACCCCAATAAAATGGGAAGACCTGTTGGAAAGGTAAAAAAAATTATGGAACCCATCCTTTGTTCTAGGGAGGACATGGTAGAAGAGTTTCTCTATGTTGACATTCCACAGGAAGAGGCTAACATGATGGGAAGAGCTGTTAGAGTGGAGGTCAACAATGAGCAAGCTAAGTGGATTGATAAACAAGATCTGATATTAATGAGAGGCTTCAATGATCAGAAAATCAGCAAAGAAGAATATATCCGAACATGGGACAAAATGGCGGACCGTTTGGAAGATATTATTGGGGATGATCCTGATGTTAAGGTATGTCTAATGAAATGGAATCTTTACAGGGAGGTAAGAAGTAATAGGCTAAGGCTATGTTTTGGTAATTTTTCCTTTTCTTATGATGCTTCGCCACCGGTCTGATTTGGGAATTGTAGTATGGACATTTTCGTTGGGATGGAGCAATTTTCCACCACTTTTGCAGGCCATTTGGGATACGAATTATTTGGAGGGATGGCAACATCGGGAGGGACCATGCTTGCATGGGATCGCCGAGTGTCCTGCATGGGGACGGTGGTTATTGTTGTGGCTTGAATGTGGTGATCCTATTTCATTCAGTCCTTTTCTATTTGGTGCTGTTTGGGTGTTTTGTTGGACACTTTGGTTTCTCACATTTCCCATAAAATGTTTTCTTTAATAAAAAATAATTTTCAGTCAGTAATAACGGCCTACACCAAATGATTAATGATAATGAACGATGATTCAAATGGGAAACATGAATTAGATTTTTCTTAATGTGTTGATTAATGATTAAATTAAAATGTTTTAACTGTTAAATTCTATATTGTATTTATTTCTTCATAAAGCTGCATGCACTATATTTTGACAGAACTCATTTTAGACATTGCTGTTGGGGGCCTACTAAGTTGTACTCAAACCCTATTTTGGACCCCTGATTGGCAACCGAGAAGACTTTTTTATTGCAAAAAATGATAAGGGAAAGGCCCTAGGATAGGTTTCACTTTTGTATTCGAGCATGGGATAAGGAAACAGATGTGGTTAGGGATCCATTTGGGAGTCGTTGTGTCTTTAAATTCAGTTTCATTGTTGACACATGACATTTTCATTTTCATAGAATGATTTACATTTTATTTGAGAACATTATTTTCAAGATTTGGTTATCATATTACAAGGATTCTCTCTGGTTATTTATATACTCTTCCTCACATGGTTATTTTTATTTTATACTATTGTAGTTTTATTCTGGTAAGAGAGGTTATAGTCTCTGCAAGGCTAACATAACAGACCCTCACTATTAGTCAGAAACCTCTAGAATATGGGGAGGTGCGCTTGTGGGAATTGGGTCAACTGAATTGGGGCACCATTCAGTGGCTCCTGGGATGGGAAATCACACATTCTAATGATTAGTAATCACCTAAACTGATAAATTTATTTTATACTCTTCTTTACCTCCTATAGAACAATGATATTTAGAATAAAATAGAAACATTATTGTCCAATATATTATTAAATTATATTATGATTATCCAAACACCGTTATTTATACTCTTTCCCATAAAATGAGATGTGAATGTATCAATTAGGCCTATGTATGACATATCGTCTACTTGTATATATACAATTCATTTTTTAATTACCATCTATTATAAATGTGTTTCATGATGGATTTAATGTTTAAATATTATATTTATGAAATAATTGTTTTTCTTTAGTCTAAATATTATTAATACCTTCATACTGTCTAATCCTTTGGTAAATGATAACATCATTTGTGTATACTTGTGGTCTACCACATCCATGAATCGATGTGATTCTTTTTCATATATATTTTTCTTGAGTGGTAATAAGGATAAATTTAATTAACATATATTATATATATGATATCATAATGATTTTATGAAGGTGGATTATTATTTACATCTATTTTGTTCTATTTCATTCTATAATTCCATCATTAACAAACGTAAACAGTGTTCATGCATACGTACAACCAACCATCTCTAGAAAAAGTTTAATGCATTTTCTCTCTCACTAAAATTTATTGATGAATATATATATATATAATAAATATGTATTATATTTATATCATTATTAACATGATTCAAGTCATTATACTATGAAGCGTTTAAAATCACGCCAACTAATGAATTCAATCCTCATGAAAAACTAAATTTTTAACACCCAAAAATAGTGATTGCAATCAAGAATCTACATATTTAATAAATTTGGCATTTTTCAACCCCATGTCTTTCCCTCATAAAATACCTCCACAATCCCCTAACCATCCTCCATTATTCTTTACACTACCCCTCCCTCCCCATAACAACTATCCTCATCGACTACTGTAGTTTCAAAACCATTACAACGCCTCTTGCCCTCGACAATTAATTCCCTCTTTCTACTGTTTCAATTCTAATACTATCTAGATTCCTCAATCTCGGTTCCCCGATACCAACATCAACGCCCCATTAGCCCATCAACTCACATTGGATACACTTCCTTTGAACTAATGGATCATCATATTCATCTACACCTACTCTTTGTCTCACGAAGTCGCCATCTCCTCCAGTTCACGAATCGCCTCCGAAGCCGTGATTCCACCATCCCAGATTTACCACGGAAAATCATTTCCTCCCCTACCCTCTAATTTTTTCTTCATCTTAGACCCAGTATTATCCTACATCTACCACTACTCATGGTTTATTCCTCTAGACCTAGGTTTTTCACCTCCACCATCAACCCCCTCTACCTCCACAACAACCCTTGGAAGCTTCAGCTTCTCTACCTCCTCCTCCGTCTGATTCGAGTCCGGATAATCTGCCTCCTCCTCTGTCTGCTCCGCGTTAAGATCCTCTACCTCTCCGCCTACTCCATTTTCTATTCCTCCTATTTAGGTCTAATAGGATAGATACCCTGAGGGGGGGTGGTGAATCAGGTTATTAAAAATTAAAACAAATGCCCCTTTTGAGCTTTTTTGGTTGTCAGGAAAAAAGCTCTTCACTATCTCTCCTTCCCATTATAGAGTATAAAAAAATATTAACGCATGAACATGACATAGAAATTTTACCTAGTTCACCCTCACTGGGCTATGTCCCAAGATCATACACCGACGATGTGCTGATATACCAAATTCACTATAAGTGAACAACTGTTTACAAGTTTGGAGTATACTCACTATCCCTCCTGGTATAAAACCACTCAAAATAAGAGAACTCACAGCTCTCTCAACTGAAGTGAGCCAATTGCTTCTTCAAAAGATCCACTCAATGTCTATAGAAATATAGCTCTCTTCATTATCACTTATGAATACATCCTCCAATGTATGTAGATGCTATATTGAATTCAAAATTTCATCTAATGACGAACACCCCTTTTCCACTAATAACTGGGCAACACCATTTGAAAATAACATCTCAAGGCACCTTACTTCGTGAAGCTCCCTATTTCACGAAGCTCAAACAAGATGTCATGAAGTTTCTACCTCTTCATGAAGAACACACCTTCAAAGATCTCACTGCCTCTTATAGTACACTGATTCATAAAGCTCAGACCTTCGAAAAGATTAATCCTTCCCAACGCTAAGATCGTCACAGAGCTTAAGCCATCGTAAAGAGACTTCCTTTGTGAAGCTCACTAAGCCAATGCGGAACACACCTCTTTAGCGGAGCTAGATTAGCCGTCATGATGCTCCTTCTTTCGTGAAGCACACTGGCATTAAAAACCTCCTTCATGATTTTAAGGTAACAAATTTTGTTTTCGGAAAACTCTCTTCCTATCTCGAAGGGATCGAGGTATATTTATAAGCGATTCTACGGACCCTTGATCCTTCCACGCGATGTTAGTTCCATGTCAGCTCAAATCACAAAGCTCTGAAAATTCCGCCAAATTTATATATATATTGTGATGCACCACGACAATTTTCAGAACATGGAACTTTTCATAATCACGTATCACTCCATCAATTCCTTTTTAAATACACCACAAATCTCCACTCGCAATTCTCTTCGCCGCTGCAATGCTCTTCAACACTACGGTTCACGAAACTCTTCGTAATCACGAAAACACCATCCAAATTTTTCAGATCTTCCTGAAAACCACATCAAGATTCCAATCATCACAAAACAAATTCTTTTCCCTTATTTTGATGAAATATTTATGGAAATATACATTGCACGATGCTCACCGAACTCCAAATTTTAGAACCCAAAAGAATTGGCATTCGCTAGAAAACGGTGCCACCTTGTATCTGTTATTTTGTACCACCTCTAGATATTCTCATCCTTCATCTTGGTTCTTTGTTAACATGGATTTTAAACAACATCTTTGGAACTCAATAATTCACCATAGAAACCTACATTTTCAACAAACACAAGAAACACTATAATTCTACAACGTCACCATGAGGTATTTTTTCCCAACACAACTTCTCTGTCTCCATGCCAAAACCATTTTATTTTTCAATAATTTTGGTTTTCGTTAAGAATATATTTTGTAATGGGGAATGTTGATCTATAGGTTTCACTATTTTTGGAGTAGATGGAGAACCACAATGGACATAAAAATTTGATTATTGATGTGATTTCAGTGGCCTTTTCTGGTGTTGTTTCTTGGACTATAACCTTACCCCCTGTAGCGATCATAATATGATTCTTGGTCTAACTTTACTTTAAGGATATCAAATTTCTGCACAACTTCATTATGAACTACTTAATATATGATATTAAAACTATATTGTCCATGTCTTTGTATTAATTTACTTTTTTGGGTAAAAAGAATGAGAAAATAGTGGGGTTTTCCCGGTGGATTGGAGTGTCCTCTTCAATTTATTATATAATTTATCATGTGTACAAGGTTCTTCTATGATGGTTCATTCATCCCTTTATTTCTCTATTTTAGGTGTTACATATTTATTTGTTTATTACCAGGAATATGCCCCAATTAGTTCAGTGAGATGAAAAATATAATATTTTCATTAAGACCCACTTTATTGAACTATATCTTTCCCTAATAGAAAATGGAAGTTTACAGTGAATGATGAAAGATTATTTTAAAGTCATTGAATAAACTATTCATGTTATTGTGGTTGGTAATTTTGGACCATGAAATAGGGGAATCAGTTATTAGTGTTTATATGTTTTATATGTCTCTAGAAATTTATTCTTCCATACAACAACAACTATATTTTGATGTAGTTAATTATGGTATGTGTCTTGGAGATGAACATCCTTTTTTTTATTTTTTTAAGAAATTATGATGGGTCATTCCACATAATTTAATTTGTTCTTCCATATTTATCTATATGTTAATCATTACGAATTATATACATATATCTGTACTATTTATTATCGGTCTCCAACAATTTATTCTTTCATTAAACATCATATATATATATTCAATTATTTATTTCCAGTATGTTTTTTAAAAATTAAATGTTTGATTCTTTTATTTTTTTTAAGAAATGAAAAGTTATGGAATATCTCCATCAGTTTATAGCTACAACGTTTCCATTGATGGAATTTTCCAAATGAGGAATCAAGAGAAATGTATGTTCTTAAATTCATAAATTGTTTGGAGTAGTGGGTGATATTAATTTTATGCATGTTCTACCAAATTCAATGTTATCCAAGAATTGTAAATTTTTTGTATGTTTCATGATAATAGTATTAGTTTCCAATGTGCAGACATGTCTTCTTTAATTTAGGTTTATTTTTCACCATATCCAGTTTTTGAATGCAATGTTAACACATTTTCAAGGAATTTCTCCGGATATATTTTTCTATTAATTCAATATTCTATTTTTTAACTTATGCTTCTTATTAAGGTATGTGACGTGAAATAATTAGGTTTTTATGGAGGTTTCACATCGATAATGAGATAATATTGTGGCTAAAGAATTCGTCATTTTTTGGAAGGTATACAAAAGGTCTAATTGGAATGAATTCATTATTTTTTTCATTTCCTTTATTTATTTCACTTAGAATTAAATGGATAATAATTTTTTCAAGCTTATTTTTTTGAATCCTATATAAAAGTGTTGTTAGCATTTTTTAAATATTTTTTAAAATATACCTTGAACTTCGTCTCTTTTCATCCACTATGGAATGATGAAATTTACCCATATCTGATGTACTTTTTTACACGATATTTTCCATTATTTATGTTTCCAGAAGAAGTTCATTAGTTTTATCTCTATTTTCCAATCATTCAATTGGTTATGTAATTTGGGAAAGAATATAACAAATGGTGATATGTGATTCTTAATTTTTTGTATCGTTGTACTATTTTTTATAATTTGGTTTCCATGAAGAATGAGAGAGATACATTAATGTCGTGATTTATGATCAAGAAACATGGACTGACTGGAACAAACCACTTCTGAGTTCATTGTAATCGGGTGGGAGTACTCCATTTCTTTTAGAGTCACATCACACTATTGTAGTAAGCGCTAAATAAAAATGGATATTTGAAATAATATATACCAACCATTACTATATCACAAAATCTAATTGTGTTATGACTATATTTATACATGGTGATGCCTAGGAAGTAGATAACATAGAGAAATGAGGGGGAGGATCTTTTGGGATTGAATGTTGCCACCTGAAGTAACTAGAGAAGTGTCTTGATAGCAGATTGAGTGATTTGATTGAGAATATGGATGACAGATTAGCCACAACCTATCCATTTACATTTCCTAATTCATTTTAATTTTCAATCTTGTTGTTAGAAGTTTATTTATTTGTTTATTCGGTTACTGTTCTGAATCATATTTCAATCTATTATGCAAGCTCAACCAACTCTTAAGGCCATCCTTCTTCCTTCAACACTATTGCGTCATAGAACATGTATGCTATAAATTATAATCAACTGATTCAGTTTAATTTTTTATGTTGATTATGAATTTTTTTTGTATATAAAATTATTATTTAAAATAGTTTACATTGAAATTTTCATGTTTTTTATTCATGAAATTATATTACATTATTCATTATGGCATGTATTTTATTGTATTTTCAGCTATTTTTTGGATCCATGGTGAACACCTCATTGTCTGTATGTTTGAAATTATCTTCTGTTATCATCATGATTTGAATGAATCTATAATTTAGTGGGGAATCGTGTTATTTTTTATGGGTATTGTGGTAGGTTTGTTTAGCCCATGAAAAATATGAACTTGTTATTGTTGGTTATTTGATTTATAATTATAATTTTCAGTACATCCTCAAAATGAGTTAATTATATGTCAATTTTAAATAATTATTCAAATAGTCCTATTGTATTATATTGATTATATTTGTATTAATTTTAGTATACCTCATTCCAAACTACTAAAATACTTGATATTGTAAACTAATTAAATAAGAGAGAGCTCTCATAACCTATTTCTAAAACTACATATCAAATTTTCATATTTTCAAGCTAGAAATAATGATTTCATATCACATATGGAAATCATATCAATCATAAGGAAATGAAGACCATTCACAATTGTTATAGGGAGAGTATTCATTTCATAGTGACTTTCCAGTTGATAGTTCTAGGATTTAAATAGTCATCATCCATTGGATGAAAGATAATATTTTTAAGATATTATAATTCACCATGATACTAATACATATTTCTTGGTTGAAGGACATGAATACAACATTAATAGATTTATGTTTTTAATGAAAATTATTAGGCTGTAATTTTTAGGGGTATATTCTCATTCAAGAAGATGATAGGATTCGTTGAATCAACTGTGAAACAATTTGGAAAGCCATATATACATGGGAATGCTACAGTTGGGAATTTTCATGAACCACCAGAATAATTTTTCTCAAAATGGTTTTGGAAAAGTTTATGAAATCATATAAGGATATTTGTGGTTAAAAATTTTACATTGAAATTTTTATTGGATGAAACAGTTGCAACATCAAATAAAAAATTGTGAAACATTAAAAAATATTTAGTTTCTCCTTTGAAATAAAAATAACAAAAATTTAATCAGAATGCTTCAATAAACTTCTGAATGTATTATAGAAATAAATTTCTATATGACATTATTACATTGTAATACCCCATGAGATAAATATTTTTAAATGTCTTTTTTTAGGATACTAAGTGTTATGATTTTTATAGATTCATATTTCATCCCATGTGGGAGTTGATGATTTTGACTTAGTGATTTGTTTCCACACATCATCCTCAATATTCTAAAAAGATATGTTCATATCAGAATACCGAAGAATTTCTACATTTTTAATACTTCCCCTAGTTTCTCAAATTTTCAAAAAGTTCAATGATGAAGAACAAGAGTTCAAGCAACCGACCAATGCTAGTCAAATCATCGACCACTCCAAGAAATAAATGGGGTTCCTCCAAACCAAGATATACTCATTGTGTCCCCTTCCCAGTGATGTACATTAATGTTCCCAATAATATAGTAGCAATGTAGGAGAAGGTATTCAAGTCACCCAAAAAAGGATCATTACATATTCTTCTGTTAATTTGAAAGAATGCCATTTCTTATTTTCTTATGTGGTTTTAAAGTAGAGTTGCATTTAATTTCCTATTCCAATCAATATTTCCATTTAGGGTTTCTATAATGAAACAAAAACAATAATAAATAAGATGTGTATAAAATTGTTTTTTGTCAAATGATGTGAGACTTCTTAGTTACCTACTATGCATAAATTAATTTGTATGAATGTCATCATAAAATCAAGAATGTTAGTTGGGGATATTTCCGATACAATAATATATTAATATGAATTCATAGTTCTAATTACTAATATAAAATTATCATTTAAAAAGGATTTAATTAATTTTAGTTTTATTTAATAATTGATCTTATATAGTAAACATTGGTATTTTGGTTTTAACATTTGTAATATAATCATATATTGAGAAGTATTCCAACATTGGTTGATATAATATCTAAGGTTCAAATCTTGGTCTAATCTATGTTTAGTTCATCATTCCATACTGTTTATTTTAATAACCAATGATGAATGTTTTATATAGCATCAGGTATATAAATATCTTATCTTATAATCCACTATCCAAGATGATTACTGAAATTCGTATTGTGGAATGAAAATTATTATTTTTTAAATCTGTTTGAATATTATAATCGACTGTTTATAAAACAATGACGAGGCTATGAATAGTCACAATAAAATAATTTAGATATAACATTATTCAAAACTATAATAACACATTATTTACATTTAAAAATACTAATATAGAAATTTATTCTATGAATCTATATATTAATGATATTAGAAAATTTTTCTTTAAATAATCGATGAAGATGGTTTGCACAATTTATTGAATGTGTTGATGTGTCTCTAAATTGATATATGAAAGTATTATAACATTAATAATAAAATATATTGATATAAACTATTAGATTTGTAATAATTTTATCTTTTTAGAACTTAATCATTATTTTGGCCATTATTATATCAAAATAGCATAAAACATAACGAACACAATAAAAACATCATTGTTGTTGTGACCCCCTACCGATTAAGTGTACCCATCCTAGGCCGACAATCTGAGAAGGGAGATAATGACCCCCATGTCCCGCCTCCAATAGGCCCCTGGTTGGTAACTAGCAGCAAGGGTATAGTAAACACACAAATTGGAGGCATTACCCTCTAAGAGAACACATGCGGAAGAGAGAGATAAGATTGACACCAAAGAACTCCAACTCAGAACTGAAATATAAAAGAAAACCCAAGTGCACATATGTAATGTCATGAAAAAATAATACAAAGAGAAAGGGAAAACTGCATGTGCCCAAAATAAAGTAAAAACAACATCAACCACAAGTCCAAATAGCTCCTGTAACCCCAAACTAGTAAAGACCAGCTTGATATCCAACATGCTACCAGTGACCTGAAAAAAATGGTATATATACATAGGGTGAGTATAACAGTATACTCACTAGTATCCTCCCCAAATCCTCTCATAAAAAATTAAATAAATCATACTAAAGCACAGTGAACAACAAGTGAAACTAACTCATCCTCTAGAAAGGTTTACTAAGTTCCCAACCTCACTATGGATACTCTCACCAAGTTACCCATACAAGAATATATCATATAATAAATAATATCAAGGGTGCCCTACTAATACTTCCCCACTAGCTTGCTGCATTTCCCCAACGTCGTACTTCCTAATCATCTCTCTCCAAAAAGGCTTTCCCGCAAACACCTGGGCGAAGAACTACAACATGCACCTCGTGCAACAAAACCACCACGTCCACATAAGTAAATTTACCAAGTAGTTTTTGGGTTCCACAAAATCTCACAAATCATGTATCATACGTTGGGTATTATACCTCATGCCATTACAGCCCATACACTGAGTAAGGATCCTCATGCCATCACAGCCTATACATGTTACACCTATAGTAGTCCATAGGATACTATATCTAGAATATATGTGTGTGAATAACCACAAGCCATTACAACCCTCTACACATATATATGGGGAAAACTAACCGTTGTGCCTACTAGAACAAGTAACTACAAATAGAAGAGAGTGGGTCCAAAGGGGGTATTCAACCATCCATCCCCCCACCAGAATGTTGTAGAAAACACCCCCCAGGGATCAGAATCCTCGAGGTGTCAGTTTCCCCTACTAACAGGGTGGAGTAGCGTATAGAAACATAAAAAGTACAGAATATACTATAACTCACAACCACACTATGGGCATAACCTAGTCTAAGACTCAACTACAGCTAACGTCTATCAGAATCCTGGCTGCCACTTCTAAGACTTGGTATCCTATAAGCACACGTTCATTTAAAGAGAATTAATACATTATTTCATTCCCTTTTTATCACTTGCACATTACGTTAATTAATTCGTAAAAAATTAATTAACTAATAAAAATTCCTCATTAAATTTCATTTGCATCACACCTAAAGTACATTGTTCCTTCAAATAACAACCTTATCATTGCACCCGAGCAAGCTCCAAACCCTAGTTGTTACCATCATTTATTTAATTTTTCATTACATAATTACTATCCCATATTCCCAGGCATTCTATGAAAAAAATCTATGCTACTAAACAGAAGGGGGATTGACACGGTGAGTAGATGAACTACACATAAATTATTTTCCGCCTATAGAAAAATCATAGACCCATTCTCCCTTGAGAAGATAAACATGGAAAGAAGGTGGCATACCCCACATGTCTTCGCCCCATTCAGAATAAGGGTAAGTAAGACTAGCTGCCTTGAGTAATGGTGATAAGTAAAGCATATAATAAACCAAAGAATAAACAACCATACAACAATCACATCAATCCCATTCCATTATCCCTAGTGTCCTCCCCGACAACCACATGCATAAACTAATGAAACTCTCTGCTCTAGGCATCATGTTATGCCACAACCAAAGGTCTGCATGCCCCTGCATATCACAATAGCCATCCAGGATCACATTACAACACAAGCAAAAAGAAATCAAACATATTAACAACTGTATCTTGTCCCTTAAACAATCAAGATGGTAACTTAGAACCCTTAAAGTATTTATCATACAAAATCCGTTTTGAATTAACAGATTTATTATATGTAGGTTCCACATTTGGGAAACCAAATTAGTAAGCTATCACAAATAAATTAAACCTGCTTACTGCATAATTTTGATTAACATCAAAATTAAAACAAGAACAACCAGATTCATTTACATGCCTATTTATCCTTATCCAAACAATTGTCAATTAATTCCGGTTTATGTTCTTTACCAATTCTTGTCAAGAACAAATAGTTATACGATGAAAGCAAAGATATCAAACTATCTAGAAAAACAAGGGGCAATAACATAAGATTAATATCAATTTATTTATTTGGTTCAAGTATTTATTATGTCAGTTCCATTGTCATCCAGTGGGATAAATCATGCTAACAATATAGTTGCACATAAATGAAGAGAGAAGAAACGAATCCCCTATCTCAATAGTTCTTGAAGTTCTGTATCCACAAAACGGGTCACTATCCGCCTCTCATGACAGCTGTATCCACTAGAGGATGCCACGGTATGACCGCACCAACAAAACACAAAGAAAAATCCATTAGAAGCATGGGAATTACATGCTATAAAATGTAAAGGAGAAATAGGAGAAGACAAACCCCAAAATAATGATGATAAAACAAACCTTATATTGAAGATTGATCGATACAACTTGGTTGCATAAAAAACAGAGCGGAACTAATCCTAGGAGTACGTTTGATTATGTAACTCCTACAGAATGGAATGATAGGTTCTAGAATCTCATAGCCGAGAACAAAGAGGAAGATATCCCGTCCCATTAGAAGATTTAATAAAGCAGCAGTTGAAGATACGCTTGATTTCCCATTAAAATCAGACCGCATTAAACCACGCGGTTTGACCAAGAAAAAACATCCTGAGCCTTAGGAATAATTAATATATTATTTATTTTATTTGTATCGTACTTAAGGTCCTTAAAATATGTCTTTAGATGCATTTTATATCAAAGGAAAATGCTAAAGGCGTGAAACTGTATGAATATTGAAACACAGTTCACGAACTCAAAATTTGGAAAAGGAAAAACACTATTCAGGAACCTCACCATTAGAACCTCACTGATAGAACATCCTTCATGAACGTCACTGATAGAACAATTTTCATAAACCTCAATGTTAGAAAATCATCGAGAGAACACTATTCATGAACCCCACTGTTAGAACCCCATCGATAAAACATTGTTCATGAACCTCACTGTTATAACCTCAACTATATAACAATGTACACCTACCGTTCTGGAAACACTATACACCAACCATTGTGGAAACACTGTACACCTACTTTTTTGGATACACTTTGCACAAAACTAAAAATTTGGCAAAGGAAATAGAGGATACTCTTAGAGGATACCGATAAAAAAGTTTAATGATGGAACTGTTCATAGAATTGGAAATTTGGAAAAAGAAAAGAGAGGTTATTGTTAGAGGTTACCAATAGAACTGTTCACTGAAGGACCTGTTCATAGAATTGTAAATTTGGCAATGGAAAGAGAGGTTACCATTAGAGGTTACCGATAGAACTGTTCACCGATCGAACTGTATATAGAATTGGAAATTTGGAAAAGGAATGAGAGGTTACTGTTAGAGGTTACTAATAGAACTATTCACCAATGGAACTGTTTATAGAATTTGAAATTTGGAAAAGGAAGGAGAGATTAACGTTAGACCTCAACGTTGGAACTCTTCACAACTATCCACCATTGGAACTGTTCCCTGAGGGTCACTGTTGCTACTGTAAAAAAAAATGGAAAAATGGAAAAGTGTTGGGGATGGGTCACCTTGATCTCCTAGAACACCTCAAACACCATATTTTAACAAAGGAATAGATCAGAGAGGTCCGGACCATTAACTCAAATACCTCTCAATACATTATTTTTCCCAAGAATTAAAAACCTACCTAATGTGAAAAAGAAATGGGGTCTGAACAACCACCCATAGAGATACCTCTCAAAAGATAGAAAGCCACAAAAGCAGAAAAGGGAGACATCTAATAAGAATGAAAGGTTCATAACCACAAAGGTTACATCTATACATGAAAAGAGTTAAACATCTAAAAACTCTGGGAACTGAGCATGTATCCTTGACTCATGTTCCCAAGTACTCTCCTCCATGCCACAATGTTGCCACAAGACACGAACCAAGGGGACAGAATGCCCGCACAACACCTTCTCATTGCATTCTTCGATCTCCATAGGTCGCTCCTCAAAGGTTCCATCATCATCAACATAGATCTCTACCCAATAAATAATGTGAGATCTATCATGAAGATATTTATAGAGCTGTGATATATGGAAAACATGATGTATCTTACTTATCTGTGGTGGAAGTGCTACTCGATACGCCACAGATCCAACATGAGCTAACACCTCAAAAGGCCCAACTAAGCGGGGAGAAAGCTTACTTCAATGACCAGACCTTCACTCCCACGACGGGTATTCACCTTAAAAAACACATGATCCCAAAAATTAAACACTAAGGGTCTCTATCTTTGATCAATATATAATTTTCTGATGATATTTCCCTATCTTCATCCTCTCACGAATCACCTATACCATCTCTGTAGTATTCTGCACTAGTTCAGGTCCGAGAATTGCTGACTCTCCATCACCCATCCAGCAGAACATAGAATGACAAGGCCGGCCATACAGGGATTCAAACGCTTCCATACCGATGGTGGAGTGAAATCTGTTATTGTATGCGAGCTCTAATAAGGCTAAGTTCCTCATCCATGAACCTCCAAAATCAATAACACAATAGCATAACATGTCTTCAAGTGTCTAGATGGTTCGCTCTATCTGACCATTCATTTGAGGATGAAAAGTAGTGTTAAGGCATAGTTGAGAACCAAAACCATGTCGGAGACCTCTCCACACCCTAGAGGTAAAACAAGGATATCAATCAGAAATTATCATTCTTGGGACTCCATGAAGTCTCACCACCTCCTCTAGATACTTCCTCGACAAAACTTCCACTGAGTTCAACTCCTTAATTTCTATAAAGTGGGACGATTTTGTTAAAAGATCCACTAACACCCAAATAGAATCATGTCCTTCTGGAGATCAAGGTAAACCAGTAACAAAGTCCATTGAGATTTCCTCACACTTCAACTGAGGAATCTCTAACGGTTGGAGAAGACCACCAAGAACATGGTGTTCAGCCTTCACCTTCTGGAAGACCGAACATTGAGACACAAACTCTGAAACGGAACGCTTCATCCCAGACCACCAAAATTTTCTCCTCAATACTTGGTACATCTTTCTCACACTAGGATGCACCGATAAAGTTTAACTATGAAATTCTATGAGAACCATCTCGCGCATTGTCAAATGATCAAAAATCCTTACGTGATACAATAATCGGTGTTGTTTATCCTCTGACCAACCTCCGGGGCCTCACCAAAAACAACTCAATCTCTCCACACCTCCACCTCAAGATCCCCCAACTGGGACTCTTCCAAATTATACATTAGTTATGACTTTTCCATCATCTAAAAAAGACAGCCTCTATCCTGAACTTCTCCCATATGAAGATGTAATGTTGATAGTTCTTCCATTACTCTCAAAGAATCATCAGATTCACACACAACATCACTACAGGACTTTTGACTCAGCGCATTAGCTTCAATATTCCCCTTTCCAGGTTTATATAATATATCAAAGTCATATTATTGTAATAAAACCATCCACTGAAGTTTTCATATGTTTATGTCCCACTGGGAGATAACACATCTCAAACTCTTAAGATCTGTGAAAACCACAAAGCGCTCACCAATGAGGAAATGTCTCCAAAACATTAGAGCTGACACCATGGATTCCAAATCAATATCATCATTTGAATAGTTACGTTTATGGGGACATAACTACTGATACCCATAAGAAACAAATAATCTTTTATGCATAAGAACACATCCCAACCCCAGATGTGAAGCGTCGCAGAAAACATCAAACTGAACTCCCTCCGCTGGAAGACAAAGAACTGGAGCACTTCCAAACATCTCCTTTAGATACTTGAATGCTTCCAGACACTGATCAGTCCATATGAATGCATGATCCTTCCTAGTCAAAGTAGTCATAGGAGTATCAACTCCTGAGAAATTGTCTACGAACCTCCGGTAGTTTCCTGGGAGACCAATGAAAATTTTCACCTCCGACACTATCTTGGGGGCTCCCCATGACAGAACTGCTTCTATCATCAATAGATCCACGTCCACTCCCTATTGGTACACAACATGCCCCATGAAACAGAATTATAAAGCACAAAACTCACACTTTGAAAGCCTCCCAAATAGCTGATGTTGACGGAGATCTCCCAAAAGGCGTGTAGATGCTCTTCCTGATCCTCCTCAGATGTGTAGTACACAAGGATTTCGTCAATGAAAACCACCAATAACTTGTCCATGAACTCAAAAAACACCAAATTCATCAATCCCATGAACATATATGGATAATTAATCATGAAGAATGACATTACAATGAACTCATAATGCTTATGATGACAATAGAAAGCAGTCTTCAGGATATCCTCATCTTTCACACGCATCTGATGATATCCTAACCTCAATTTGATCTTTGAGAACCAAATTTCACCATTAAGTTGATTGAATAAATGATAAATCCATGGAACATGATATTGACTCTTTATTTTCACTTTTTTTAAGCGAAGATAATTGATACACAACCCAAAATTGACGCCAGCCTTCTTCACGAACAAACCTAGTGCACCCTAGGGTGACACACTTGTCTGAATGAAACCACACTGTAACAGACCATCAAGATATATATGTAAATCTTGTAACTCGGAAGGGGCCATCCTATATAGAGACATAAAGGTAGGATATGGTCCTTGTTTTAGCTAAATCCCAAACTCGGTCTCTCATTGAGGGGGTAATGCTACAACCTCTTCTGGAAAGACATCAGTGTACTCTCCTACGATCCTAGGAAACACCAACTTTTGAACCTTTGAAGAACTCATCATCATATCATCCATCATGAATGACAAGGATATAACACGCCAATGACCCATTAGAGGATCTTGCAATCCAACAAACACCACCGGAACTCTATCCATACAAAAGAAAACGACCTTCTTCTTGAAGCAATCCACGATATCCTGCACCAAATACAAAAAATCCATGCTGAGGATGACATTATATGGTTTTATTCGTAAACATAGGAATTCTCCCCAAGAGCAGTGCTTCCCACACACTAGATAACAGTTTCTACATAATTTAATCAAGTCATCTTGACCTCCAACCAGTGTAGTCAAAACCAAGGGCACTAGAAGCCTCTCTACCTCATGTCCCAAAGCATGGAAAAGGGTAGGTGATATGAAGGAGTGTGTCACTCCTAAATCAAACAAGGTGTACACAAAGGTAGTAAACATGAAAAGGCTACCTTGAATGACATCTGGCTCACCTGGAGATGGAAACGATAAAGCATGAAGCTGACCAAGACCTCATCCACAGCCTCTCTGACCTTGATGACGACTTCCACCACGGCCGTGCTCTGCTCCTTGAGGACGGGGAGTGCCATGGTGATGTCCTATACATGTACCATCAAACCTCTACTGATCTAAAGCTGGTGCAACCTACTGTTGTTTCCTTGACTGGAACTGCATCAACCGAGGAACCTGGAGCAGACCACCTGGTGCAGGAAGACTACTCTGAAAGGTAGGTCACTCCCGCTGCTAATGACCTATACCACCACAATAAAAGCAATCACTTTATCCATTGCTATAGGACAGAGATTTTTTTCCTCTAAAGAAACAAGATGTGAAGGGCTGGGACCTACCTCCGACTGAATGGAAACTCTTCTGCCCTGAAAATCAGGAACCCTGGACCACAGCTCTACTTCGTGAGGAATCATAAATATTCCCCACTCATTATGATCTAGTACTCTCCAAGGTCCTCTTGAAAACTTCTTCCCTCCCCAGCACCTCATGATATGTCTTCTGCAAAAAAGGGGTGACCTGGCGCTGGATATCTAGATGCAAAGCCTCCTCGAAATGCCTCTCCCTGGCCTCCTCATCTGGAAGTAGGTCCGAGAAATATCGTAAAAGGTTCCTGAAATAGATTCCCAACATTCGAACACCGAAGCTCCCCTGTCAAAGGCTAAGAAGCTCCTTGAAACTGGAAGCCTTTGTAGTTGAAGAAAGAAACACGAACCTAATCTTGTCTCAGACCTCCTCCCCTGAGGTCGTTGACTCCTCACGATCTCTATGGAACAAGAACCACCACTACCTCGCTGCTCCATGAAGCATCGTCACAACCAAGGACACCTAGTTCTCCTTCCGAGCATGGATCGAACTGAATCCTATCTCGACCTCCTCCAACCAGTCTTTCATGACTGCATCTAAAATGGATCCCTCGTACTTCTGCAGAGTCTGGCGCTGAAACTCTTAGAGTGTCTTCCTCGAAGTGTCGTCTTCATCAACCTCTACCCTACGACGATCTAATAGAATAGCCTGCTGGACATTTTCTGCACAAACCTGATGAGGATGTCGACCTAGAGCCATACCTATAAAATAACAAACTATTAGATCTCCAAAATCAGGAATATGGAAGACTCAAAATTAATTTATTTATTTTTTTCTTTCATTGATTTTGAGTTAACCAATCCCAAGGTTTACCAATTCAAATAGATGCACAAAGAAGAATAGTTCATGATCCTTTCCTATTTCTCTACCCTGCAACTAGTATCACCTTGTTTAATAGACATTGTAAATAAAAAGGTCTAGACATCAGATCATAGGGGTCCCTAAACACCTATGTATCTTCCGGTCTCGAGTGTTTATATCGCTTGTTAAACATAAATTACATTGTTTCCCTACCAACACATGAAACCTCACCTGTACCTAACTCCAAAATCCATACTATCCGTCAACCAGAGCCTCTGATACCACTCTTTCATGACACCTCCCCACAAATTTCACCCCTCCTAGGTCGGCAATGCGAGAAGGGAGATAATGACCCATGAGTCCCGCCTCTAGTAGGCCCTGGGTTGGCGAATATCACCGAGGATATAGTAAACACACAAATGGAAAGAATTACCCTCTAAGAGAACACATGCAGAAGAGAGAGAAAATATAGAAACCAAACAAATCTAAATCAGAACTGAAATATATAAAAAACAAGTGCACATATGTAATTTCATGCAATAGTACTACAACTAGAAGGGGAAAATAGCATGTAGCCAAACGAATGTTAAAACACCAGAAACCACATGACCAAATAGATCCTGCTACCCCAAGATAGTAGAAACTAGATTGATCTCCATCCTACTCCATGTGACTAGAAAAACTGGTTATATATACATATGGTTAGTATAAAAGTATACTCAGTAAGATCCTCCTTGGAGCCTCTCGTGAAAAAGTAAAGAAAGCATGCTAAAGCACAGTGAACAACAAGTGAAACTATCTCGTCATCTAAACATGTATACTATTTTCCCAGCGTCACCATGGATACTCTCACCGAGTAACGCACAGAAGAATATATCATATAAAAAATAATAGCAGGGTTACCCTGCTACTACTTCCCCACTGGTTTTCTACTTTTCCGCAACATTGTACGTCCTAAGAATCTCTCTCCAAAATGGATTAACCGAAGACTCCTGGGCGAAGCACCACAACATGCACCTCATGCAAGAAAACCGCCAAGTCCATGTAAGTAGAGTAACCAGGTCGTTTTTTGGGGCCACCATAGCTCTAATAACGTGTATCATATGATGGGTATTATACCTTATGCCATTACATCCCAGACATTGAGTAAGGATCCTAAAGTCATCACAACCTATACACATTACCCCTATAGTGGTACATGTGATACTATATCCAGAATAAACGTGTGTTAATACCCACAATCCATTACAGCCCTCCTGCACACATATATTGGGAAAGCTGACCGACGTGCCTACTAGTATATGTAACTACCAGGAGAAAAGGGAGGGGCCAAAGGGGGTAGTCAGGCATCCATCATCCCACCATAATTTTGGGGAAAACACCCCCTAATGGCTAAAATCCATGGGGTGTCAATTTTCCTTACTGACAGGCAGGAGTAGGGTATGATTTTGAAATGTACTATGACGGAATATATTTATGGGAGATATTTAATATATTTCATAAAATAATAATATTGTATATATAGTTTCAAAATATTATAAACCGTAATGGATTTTGTATTGATTTTATTTATATGTATAAATATTCATCTAGATAGATTTAATATTTATGTATAAAAATACTAGACCAGTATATACCATACCATAACATTATTGTAAGAAGGGCATGCTTCATCCAATTAGATAATACAATGAAAAATATGAATTTAGATTTTCATAAGAGACTAATGGGAGGAATAAAATAGATAATGGTGTTATGGTTATTTATCTCTTAATAATGTTGACGGAATTATATTAAGAAATTAAATAAATATAATAAACTAATATTTTGAACATAAATTCAATAAACCACATGGTATCTCTTATGTGCCTATAATGGGTACACTATGCATATCGTAGCGACTAAAAACATAGTGATAACCACTATCCACATGGTGGTGGTAGTGTGGATTCTTACGACCCACTTATTGGCCACTGATTAAATGATGCTACTTGCTATACAATTAGATCTCCATCAACCTAATTTTTTTTATTAAATATTCCTTTTTTATGTCATAAAAATGAATGGATGATTAAGAACTCGTTGTTTTCTAATAAGAGTGAATTTACTATTTTTAATTTTTACTAATAATGGGAAATCATTAAAATAGTGTGTTTTAATTGATATATTGGAGTGTGAAATATGGGTAAAGAACCCCTATAATGAGTATTCACTAAATCGGTAATTTTTATGTAGTATATATCTAGGTTAAATACTCACTAGGTGCTCTACTAATAAAATTGTGTACTTTCCCACTAATTTTGGTTGTTGCATTCCAATGGGAATCAACCAGGTACCCAATAGTCCCATCTTTCTATTTTTTAAATTTCTGTAAAAGGATTATTTTCCCCTTTTCATTCAACAATCCCAATAAATGGTTCCTCTTATTTAATTTAAGGAATTGGGAGGGGGAGGATCCAACCCATTTTACCTCCCTTCTATCCCACCTATTCAATATTAATCTTATTTGATTAAGATCATTTTACCACATGGATTAATGTAGTTTTCTTCCCTAAATTAAAATTCCTCATTATTTATCATAGAAAATCCTCATATTTTCTAGGGATTTAGAGTGAGATTAAACCATAAGAAATATTAATTGAATCACAAGATATATCTTACATGTGGTGTACATAGAAAAGGATCTATAAAGATAGATTCTCATCATTTCACACATTTTAGTACAGTTATATCAATCAATTAGTATTAAATTTTTAATGATATTTCATGATATTTATAGTATTTTATTTTTTATAAATTGGTTATTGCATATAACATAGGCTCTACTGAATTTAAGAATTATGTTGTACAAATTTTCAAATGGTTTTGATGTCATCAAAAATCCATATGTGTTTGGAATCAATTATGTCAATTTTGGTTTCAATTTAAATCAATTGGTGATTGATTTTTTTGTTTTTATTGATAGGATATGTGATCATTGGTCACATTTTTTTGATAAATTGTTTATTTAAATAAACTTTTCTTTACTTTGAGGGGGACACATTCTTTTAATGAGAGGGGTTAATTCATTGTTAATTTTCATAAAAGGTGGAGTATTATGTTCATTTGATTTATTGTTACAATTATAATTAAATTATTGTTTTAAAAATTACTACTCTATAATGGGATAGGATGACAACATTAAAATATACAACAAGGATTATATATCATGTAATATTGGTCATTAATGTTTCCTTATTCCAATAACTATTGGTTATTAATGTGTTGTTTTTATATATTGATTCCCATATTCATTTTTATAATTATTGATGATGAATTTTTTCTTTTAATGGGATATTAATGTGAATTATTTGGTTTCTATTTTGATTGAAAACACATATTCTTGTAGTTTTTTGATAGAAACATTAATTTTTGGGATTTACTATAAAATGGATCTATATTTTTAATTCATAAGATTTTGTGAAAAAATCATATTTTATAATTTCTTGAGATTTTGAATTTAGTTAAAAATTTTATTAATATGGTATTTTCATGGTCTTAATTAATTGTATGGTTTTAATTAACAAATTTAATACTTTTATGTTAGTGTTTTTGATGTACTCTTTGGTGAAAATCATCTATAGATGATGAAAATGTAATTGTTTTCGAAGATATTGAAAATTAATATATGTTTTGGGATGATAGATAACATTAATTGACATTTTATACAGGCCTTATGTAATTATATTCCTCATAAAATCACTAAATATGAGTAAAAATGGGTTTTAAGGATAATATGTGATTAAATCTGTGCAAGTGAGCTCATGGTAGATAAAAACATTGAATCAAAATTTTATGTAATATTATATATAGATTGTATAGATTCTTTTCTGTGATTAGTTAATATGGTAGTGATATTATGGTATACTAAATCTATAGGGGAAATTTTACTTCAGAATGGATCACGTGTGATTAAACCCTATTGAATGGAACTAATGTCAAATTAACTAATCATGACCAAATCTGGATAAAAATATATAGTAGGGGTTTCAGCTAAAAAAATTGTTTTATGGGATTTTAAGGACGGTTAAAAAATATTAAATTATAAATAACTGAGCTATGTTAGATTTAATGCAATGTTAGTAATGGATTAACACCTAAAAAATAAAAAAACTATTCCCTAGTATTAACATAACTAATAATTTAGGGAAGAAAAATTAATGACCATCAGAGTTCTACATAGAGGATGTCGATAGAGATTATTAAATTTATTTGGAGTGATTGAATCAAGTAATGAATTATTTATAGGTGTATTTGACATTTTATTTGCATTAAATCACATTGGAATGTATCTTTTGTTATGGAGAAGAAAAAAAATCACTATAATTTTACCTTCTTCGAGCTCAAGATCATCCAAAAGAGATACCACCTGAATTTAGGCTACCTATTTCTAGTTAATTCAATTGTTTGTTATATTTATCATTGTATATGTTTTGGAGGAGTCATATAATCATGGAACTACTATATTCATATATCAAAGTATAATATTATAATCCTTCATTTTTATCATTCTAGGGAGTTTTTCTCCCTCGTATCACTCTTTTTAAAATTTCATTACCACGTAATTGTAGTTTTGTGACATTATCCTCCATCGGTAATGTGGTGTCACCGCTAATATCTGTCATGATAGAGATATAACATTACATATTTTATAAGGGATAAAAAATGATTTATTTTGATTTATAAATATTAATTTCTAGAATGAAAATATGTATATTCAAAAAATTTTAGGGAATTAATTTTTATTGGATGACCGGTTGTCATTATTTCCTATATTTTTTATTTTATTCTCTTCTTATATAGTCTTTAAACGAAAATTAATCTACAAATTCCATCATTTATTGAAATTGGGTTGTGTGTGTAGTGTTTGATAGGGTATTTTATTAACAAAATTTTATATTTGTTGTTCCATAAATCTGAGAGGTTTTAGTCTAGGATTCACAATTTTCAAATGATAGAGTTAGAAGATAAATGGGTTTTAACCTTTCATTGAACATAAGTAAAAATGATTGAGCATATTTTAGTAAACAAAGTGTTAAATTTTCACTTATATCTCCCTTAGATAAAATTCTTTTCACCGATTCACTATTATTTTTCATTTCATCCATATTATTCTCATAATAATACATTGATATACATATTTACATACTTTTCCATTTAAATTTTTAAAATTGTTACATGTCATTGTTTTTTTTAATTTAAATAAATCATTAAAATTAAATTCAATGTGTGTCAGTATACATTATGAGTGATCTACCCTAGGTGTGAATTGTATTACATTCACAAGTAAATTTGAATTTTATTTTATATATAACATTGCAGCAATTACATACTTATCATTATTTGAAAATAAATAACAATGTAAATTAATTTATAGAAGAACAACAATTAGTTGTTATTATGGACTCTATTGGACATCATTATTCTTTCAACATTAATTATTTTAATAAATAAAAAAATTAATATCCATAAAAATTCTCTTATACCCATATAGACATGAATTTCTATATAAACTACAATATTTTAAATAGATCAAAATATATTAGTTAAAAAATAATCAGGATAACATAAACATGGAGTTTTCCTGTGGTATCCTCAAGATATCAACCTTAGTCCATGAAATAATAGTTATTTACATAAATAAATAATAAATTAATTGAAATATATTCTTGAAAAATAGTTGTTTATGTGGTAACTTTTATAGCATGTATGGTGTCTAAAGGTGGGTTTTTAATCGAGTTTAAAAAACCGAATGACATTAACTATAAAATTATATCATTATAAATTCTTATTTAATTGGAAATATAATTTCAATTAAAATTTTAAAATAATTTTTTTAATTGGTATTTTAAAATAACATATTAGTTTCAATATATGCAATAAATTGTTCTCAAATGAATGAAACGTTGGTACTTTAGTGAAATTCCCAAGGTGTATTTTCACTGCAAAGATGATACCTCCCTTATAATTATAAAGATGTTTTCAAATTCCATATATAAAATTTTCTAAAGTTTTCTTTTAGTTTTATTATAATAAATTCAGGATATCTTGTATGATATCTAATTTGTTATGTTTTACCCTAGAATAGTTATACCATATTTTTCAAAGCTTGTATTCTTATTTGAGATTCATGATTTATTGTTTCTATGATATTATCACATATGTAATGATAATTTATAGAAATATTAGAGATGTATATTGGACCATACCTTGGTTATGTGGTGATTAGTTGGGATTGAGATACTTATTTCATTTACTTTTACTGTGGGTCTATATGAACCATGAGATGCAATATTTGTGAAATATTTGAGACTATGGTTCATTGGTTATACATACAATTTAGTGTGGGTCATTGAACTTTGTGTAAATTGTTTTGGGTGATTCCATGTGCGTGGGGATTAGTACATGGAATAACATTGGGATGGAGTAAAACACATTTTATGGAATTGATATCTATCAAGTTATATCACCATTAGAGGTGGGGAAAATATTATAATTCTTGATGACTTTCATGGCCTCATTATTTCATCTAAGAGTACACTATTGACTAGGTCTCATTTATTGAGGAGGGAGAGAGACCCCTGAATGTTGTGACTGATGGATAATGTCGTATTCTTGGGATGTAATAAAAAAGTTTTAATGACCCTATGAATCTATTGAGAGATATATTTGGCGATGAGTTGAAGTCTACTGTATAATATACTTATGGGAGAATAGTGAGTTCATATTGATTACAGTTTGATTATGCCAATATGAGACACAATGGTTAAGAATGAAACATGTGAGAAAATATGAGTCACTTAACATACATGTAGATCAGTATATGAGAAAATGAGAGATAATGTTTAATATGAACTTGACGTTTAATATTTAAATTAATAAGTGTAATTACATTTATTTTTATGGTCACTTATGTTTTATTTTGTCATTCAGAATTGTACTCACTATTGATTTGATCCTCTGCATGGGTTTTTGGGAATGGTGCAATGATTAGAGAAAAACTATGAGGGATTTTTATGAGAACATTGTGGGGTATTCTTCGATTCATATGTAATAGTAGACATGTGGACTCATAAAAATATACCTAGGTAAATAATATAGTTACCAAAAATTATTTAATTTATAAGGATACTAATATTATATTTGAGGGTCGATATAAATAAATAGGGCAGTGTGAACATGAGGTGGGATTTATACCTTGTAATGAATTACAATATATGGTATAGAGCTGATAATTATCTATGAGTAGATTATAAGATATATACGGTGAGAACTAATGAGTTGATATGGGGAAGGGTAATAGTTATAAAATTTTATTTAATATATTTTGGACCCATTATTTATTTTTCAATTTATTTTATAATGTTATTATTTTATAAAATACCTTATCACAGTGTAATTTAATGTTTAATATTTATAAAAATTACCAATTTGATTCTATATTACGGAAATTTTAACAAGATCATTATTTCCCATTACTGTGGGGCCTTTTATAATAATAAAAGTGATAAATTTATGGGTTGGGTTGTTCTCAACTGGTTGAGTCATTATAGATATTGGTATGACCGCTTGATGATTTTGTCTACTAAGATAAAATATACTATAAAGCATTCCATTGTGAAACATGATGGTATATGAGTCTTTAATTACTAGTTGGTGGGACATGACATAAGTTGGGCATCATTAATCAAATATTGGGGGTGTGTCTTCTATTTATAATAGGACATTGTTATTACATTGAATTACCATGTAATAGTTTTATTGATTAGGTTTCTTATTTTGAACTCATCATATACTTACACACACCACGATCATGCACTTGAATACACTTGATCATTCTGAGATAGTGTTTCAAGTGAGTGGGGGAATCATACTGGGACATTACACTAACCCTTTAACATCATACACAACATTGGTGTTGATGCACATGGGTTAACCTTCATATGTCAATTTCAATTATAGGTATCATCTTGTAATTTAATGTATGTATTGGGACTAAAATTATATTAGAGGGTGATTATTCAATAGGAACTGGAATAATGATTTGGGTCACAATCGATTTAATCTTTATTTTATTATTGTATTTCATATTTATCAGCCAATGTACTACGTTTTAGAATTGTTTGATAACGATTTTCTATATTTGTATGTTCATGATATTATTTTTCATGTGACTCATCATATATAATTTTTTATTTTATATTATAAATAGTTAAACATCATCTGGGAGGCCTAATGAGATTTTATAGGATTTCAATACATTCATAATACAGATACATCATGCTAAATTTTCAATAAATATGGTAATTAATAATACGGATTAACATTACTGGAATAATCTTCATATGACTATTTCTAAAACACATAATTAGTTTATAATATTACATCAATGATTATCCCACTTGAATTGTGATTGAACTAGATGCTCCAAAAGACCCCAAAAATATCCTCATTTTCTAATGGTTGTTGACTATCCACAAGTTTCTATATAAATTTTAAGAAACTATACAATCTAGATCAAATGACTACAAATTGTAGTGTAAATAAAATCAAAAATATTTCTAAATAAAAAAACATTATATATAGTAAAAGTATAATCTAACTAAATTGAATCATATATTATATTTTAAGAAAACGATAAAGATCTATCTGGCACCCAACCCTGAAACGAGTATTCTAGATTTCCCATCTGCCGATATTATTTATAGTAGTTATGAAACATGAAAAATAGTTCATAAAACATTAAAATAAGAATATAATCCCTTATTAATCCCATCTCTTAACCCTAGCCTTGTAACTGCTGCTCAAACATTCTTTGTAAATCCCTTTCCCTAATTTACATCCCAATACATAATATCTATTTGTGAATCAAAACACCCAAGTTATTTGTTAGTATAACTTGGTAAAAAACATAAATTAATTACGATAACCAATGTATTTAATAAACATGAATTAATGATTTGATGTGGCAATAAATAAATAATAAATTTAATAATAATATCATCCTTGGTGTTAAATATGCCTTCTAGGGAGCTGTTATACCAACATCAGTCAATGTTTGGGGTGAAAAAACATATCACATTTAATATCTATGAGCCAAAATATTATCCTACATGTAACAATATATTTTTAACAACAAGGAATTTTGTCTCATTTTGTTCTAATAAAAAACAATATGACATCCCATCACATTTCAAGAACATTTAAGAGGGAAGTGATTCCCAGTAACATTATCAAATTAGTGGGTGTAGGGACATAGTAACAACAATACATGTTTGGATTGAACCATATTGGTAACATCATATAAATCGGAATATAATTTTAGTATCAACAATATATTAGTGGGGATAACATCCTTGTCCATGCCAAAAAAAGAGTGGCAGTTACAAAAAAAGGCATAAGTGGTAACAGATAAATGGCAAGAGTATCCTATACCCTAGGTATAATTAATATGATTGAAATATTATCCATTTTATTTGAAATATCAATATGTTTTTTGAGATATGTTTTCTATAAGAAATGATAAAAAATAGGATAAACATCAACAACTATGTTCCATATCATAAAGTAAGGTATATCATCTCTAACCACTATCTATAATAATGAAAGTCGATTGTACATCCCATACCATTACCATAATCTATAAAATGGGTATAACATACCATGACATATGCAACATCAATTAATTGGTATTTCATATTGAGCCATAGGACACATCAAAATGGATGGGCTTATCATCCCTTCAATGTGGAAATAAAAATAGATTATGTATCTAATTGAAGGTTAAAAAACTGGAAATTGAAATCTCATTATGCCCATACTTGTGTAAATAATGTTATAAAATTAAATCCCATACTTTATCAATGTTATGGTATATCACATAACACCACTATTAATTTTCCAAAAATTTATTATAAATGGTGGTGAAACATATAAGGTTTTATTAAAAAGTAATGTAGGACATCACATGACTAAACCACATTCCAAAATCTAAATCCAAATTATATACTACCTGTGTGGAATAAAACATTAAGCAGATATTCCAAACCTCTTTATCAACTCAAATTAACACATAACTCCAAATAATAACTCATGGGTTCCATTACTAAGAAATCCTCAGGAACGTTTCTCATATAACCATATCAATCTTCATTAATGGGGGATTATAAGAACCTATAATTCTATGTTGAGCCATAACATTACCAAGGGAACCTCTATTGGACTTATATTTAAAATTACAAATTCTTATTAATTTAGGAAACTGATGAATTATTTTAAAACACATGAATGACCACTTATTACACTAATAAACATAATCCTCTCTAAAAATCGGAAAGAATCATTGATTATTTTAAGGTCATACACACACAGTTATAAAACCCATGTTGTGAATTGTTTCCACTAGGAACCAATCATGGGTTAGTGGTGATAATGATTCTGGTCCCAAATGTCCTCCTCTACTAGGCCTGGAGTATGGCAACTATAACAGGGGTTAAATAATTCATAAATGGGATGCATCTCCCTAAAAAATCCATGGAACATAATTCAAAAACAAATAAACTCCATATGACATAAAACAAAACATAATCCATAATGCATGTAAATGCTAAGAAAAACTAAGGTTTGTAGGTAAAATATCAAAAGGAAACTCTTATGGTGGTGATTTCAATAGAAACTCTAATCCTTGAGCTATTAATTTCAAAATCAATATTAAAAAACTCTTTTAGAACCTAAAAATTATATTTAAATATAATGGGGTTAGTATACACCAATACTCAGTAGTATTATCATTAAAACTCGAAAAAAAATTTAAGAAGCATATTAATTATTTAGTAAACTAATCGTGAAACCATAACACACTTATATAATGTGAACTACCCTATAACATAACTAAGGATCACTCACACAATATCACCTCCAATGTATACCTACATAATATCAATAAATATTCCTATAAGGTATCTCTCAATAACTTCTACACTAATCATGTAACCCCCACATCCCAGTGGAATATATCATGTGTTTAATCACCATCTATATTAACATGCCCACAAAAATGCATACCTCAAAAAATATATAATCACATATCCATAACCACATACCAGATAATCACATGACAGCATCATATTAGAAACTCATCATAGAAAGGTATCATGAATATAAAGGAAATGAACCCATTCCCTCCTCTTAAGAAAAATGACCCCCACCATGTATCCAAATAAAAATCACAGACCCCATTATATAGGATATATGTACTGTAAACACTATCTATTACATACCATATATATGTAACAACCTCAAGTTATCATATATCATGATACATATGAAGGGAGAGAGAGGAAAAGTGAACATCCATCCACATATTTCCTCTCAATCCTAGATATTGTGGGAGAACTCAGAATCCAAATATCATATGTATTTTAGTAGGGTTTTCTAGAATAGGTTTTAGTTCATTATAAATAAATAAAATAATGAATATCATATAAAAACAGAATCCCAACATATGGGTTCACACGTAACTAAAACTACCATCATGAAAAACATCCAATGCATAACCATTACAGTGCACTAAATTTTTTCTCATATCTACACTATACCTAGGACCACATTTTCAAATAATAAACCCATAACAATCATCATTAACATCACATTTAATTATATCTTAAATATAGTGTTATTTAATTTCCATTAATGTGTCTCATTTAAATAAATATTCCATTCATTTATTTATTTTTATTGTCACACCATTAATTAGTCATTAACAGCATTTACCATAACCATTGAAATTCATTTAACACATTATTTTAATTGTTACCTAAACATGAACCACTTATTACCTATTTGTCTTTTAAATCATTAATTATGGCCATTATAACTGATCCATCCAACTTATTGTATATTTTATTCTAGTATTGACACATATTACTAAGAAACTAAAATGAAACCACATAAACACTTACTAACCCCACACTTTCCATTGAAAATTCGTAAACAGAAAACCTCCAAAACCATAACAAAATGAAAACAATATATTCAATATATCTCCACATATATCACCCACCAACACTACCGTAAAAACAACAACCACACCTCAATATAAAAAACACCCATGACAACCAAACCATACCATTATAACCTCAACAATAATAAATCATATAATTAAATAAAATATCTACATAGATAATATTAAATCACATTCAATAAATTACAATAAAATATTCATTTATATTAAACCAGAATTCCATACTCAAATATAAACAAGAAAATTAATGATTCATACACCACGAATTTATTTCCAACATTATTTGATTAACCCATTATGAGTGTTGATTCCAACATATAATATATATGTGAATATATATCCTAAAACTGAATATAATCTCCTTATAAACAATTAATCTATAAATTGAATTTTTAATAAATATCCTGAAATCTCAATAAATCACATAAGAATCACACTCCTCCCATAAATTTAATTTTTTTTACTTCGTTATCCTGATCAAATTAATATATACCATCAATCCAATTATTGAAAAATATTATTTCTTCAATAATGTACACTAAAAAATTAAGGATATGTTGAATGTACTACCATGATTTTAGTGCCGTAAAATATTTCACATGTATGAAACTATAGAAAACATCATTAATGTGGATGGGAAATTGGTTGGTAATTGACCATAATAAACTCTCATCAAACTACACTCAAATACTAAATTGAACCAAAAGAAAAATCACTAATTTAACCCCTAAGGTGTGAATGATAACTGAGAAAGAGGATAAATTGAGAAGGGAAGAGAAGTTGGATCCACAAATTATTAATAATCAATCACTTTGAATTAAAGATATAAATTTATAAAAATTATTACCAAAAGACAACAAGTATTACTTGGGGATAGTTAGGGTTTAATGAAATTAAATAAAAAAACCAAGGAAATCCTATTAATAAAATGTATAGAAACCCTTAAGTTACTACACTATTATGAGGTCGTTTTTAGATCAATTATGATAAACATAGTTACTGTGTGATCCAAAATTTTACCCATTTGGGAAAACCATCCACCCAAACAATCATATTTATATCACCTATTTTGAAATGGTTTTAAATAATTCCACACTCTAGCGCCACAAAAAAAATTTATTTAAAATTCAACCATGACTCTTAAGATAGATTTATATCCCATCTCCATTCCCCAAATGGATTCCATAATAAAACTCATATTCCACTCTCAACATAACAGTCATCACCATGACATGGTGATATCCTCACATAAGAATATGTTGAGATACCTGAACATTATTGACATTCCCTGTGAATGGGTACACCACTAAGAAGGGGGGTATGATCAATAGTGAATGTCTTTTACTGTTTCATCCACATGAAAGTAACCTCCAAAACTAGTTTAGATTATGTCCTCTCATAAATAAAAAATGAAACACTGATCAATGGAAAATATAAATGAAATAAACAGGGAACCAAAAAATTCACATGTTTTGGATTTATCATGTAAATCTAATCCTTGTTGCACTTTATTGATGCCCTAATTGATATATATTACACTAAAAATGATTCAATGATTACAAGTGGGTTGTGATGAATCAATATATAGCTATTCTTAATTATAATCCCACAATAATTTTACACTTTCCTAATTTTCACAATGATATTGAGACAATATTAGAAAAATATCTTTATAATATATGTTATTTTAGTAACTATTAATAATAAGTTTTTTTGATAACTTTGGGATTGATAGTATAATATGCTCACATGTCACATTTCTTCGACCACATATCATCACATTAAGTAATATATGATGAAATTTCACTATATAAAAATATAAAGTTTCTATTACTGACTTTCATCTCAAATTTATCCTCGATATTAGCTTATTGAATAGTCGTTTTCTAGAAAGTATCATTCTTTTAAAAAACGGACATCTGGAGCTATTTTCATCTATTTTTCTAATTTTTTATATTTAAGACTCTCTTTTTAATACTCCCCCATGATTGGGTAGTCTCTAAACATACATATTTGAAAAATAATCCTAGAAATTAGTTCTTACTCCAAAATTATAGTCCGTTATCTTAGGTTTGTTTCCTCATTAAACAGATCACATGAGAGTACTCAAAAAATTATGGGATATTACAATATTTATAAAAATATTATCAATAGAAAATTTACACTTATAACCTTCATTTATTTTAATGGTTAAATTAAATGAAGTTGTCAAATCAAAAAATAAATGTATGTGTGAAGTAAATAAATACCAAATAGTGATTTCCTTTCCTCGTTCCACTAGTTCAACTTCATCTCATTTCTTCTTAAGAATAATTTTGTGTTAAATAATTTTATTATGGAATAATAAATCTTATTTTAAAATCCACAGAAAAATGTATCACTATTTAATTCCTTATTTGAAACACCACATAATGATATCATTGGGTTTATTAAATAAAGATAATTACATAATCATCTAATTTAATTTCCAAAATTTTTTTATATATAATTAACATAAATATAAATACATTTAATCACTATTGGTAGTTCTCAAATAAACCCAACTTAAATCATCAAAAGGATTGATCTGTGTTCACCCATTTGGATTTCGTAAATTAACCAGCATAAATCACGTTTTAAAAGTGATATTTTAATCATTGAAAAATTTCTACAATGTCATTAGATTTTATTTTATTCAAGATACATTGTTCTTAAAATAATATATTTTTGAATATTTTATAAATTATTACGTCTTAAATGATTTAAAATCCTTACTCCTAGACTAAAATTCTTACATGGGAATAAAAAAAGAATAATCAAGGATACGAAGTTATATGTTACTTAACATTGTCTTACTCATTGTTTAAAAGTCACATTAGAAAATGTATACTAATCATGGATGTCTTTTGGTGACCATAAAAAAAGTATAATGAATACCTTCCATTGTAAAATTAAGTTGACATTCATGTCATTAGTGAAGAAATTATGTCTTACACACTAACTATGAAGAATTTTTAACCCCTTTGAATATCCTATGATTTTACCCAAAATCACATGGAACCCTGAAGAGTCATACAGTATCACTGAAAATATTATAATGAACATTATTCCAACTTCTAGTATTTCATCCATCTATATCTTATTGGATATGATGAAATTATTACACCCATATAGTGGTTTCTATACTTATCTTTTATTCAAAATTCCATACATCACCACAAGTTCACATAAGTTTTTAATTTTATGTAAGGGCCTCTTAGCTCATCTCAAAAACATTCCAAAATACTTCTACAACGTTTTAGTAGCCAGTATTGATTCTCAACCAGGGTTGTAAAAAATTAATACCCTTTAAAAAATAAATTATGATCATTACATATGAATAATTAAATTAGATACAAATTAATATTAACCCAACACCACTCATAACCCCTCTCACCACAGCACAACACTATCACACTCACCAAAACTGGTTTTACTTGTCTATTAGTTTTCCACAGGGACTTCCCCAAAATATCCATAGGTACCAAACCCTTTCAAGTGGGTCTTATGAAATACAAAAAGGAGGTTTCAAATCTAATCATCCCCATTTTTTTAAATTCAATCAAATACGTAATTTTATAGCTCTTTTTTATAATTAATAAAGATAGCATATACTCCATGACTATTTCTCTAAAAAGGTCTCCATCAAGGCCTCAAAATGCATAATTTTAAACCATTAATGATGAAATCCAACCCTCTATCCCTAGAAAACCATTAAATATTCTCTTGATGCCTCTAAAGCCATAAAAATCAATTAAAGGTCTATGAAGGTCCATGAAATTACATTAAATACATCTCAAATTATTCTTTTCCTCAAGAGTAAAAAATGAATCCAAAATAAATAAATTCAATAAACATAACTCCTAATGAATATTCCTCTTAAACATGACCCACACTATCCATTTGAATCACTCTCCAAACAACAAGATGGATTACAGTATTCATAGAAAACTATTCAATATATTCTAATTATCACCACACCAGAGATAAAAAATCTTTTAAACTTATGACTCCCATGACACATGATCTCTAAAATAACATTATCTATTCCAAAAAATAATAATATTTGCAACTGAAATTCTAGGGGAGGAACCTCTCAACTTGGAATCACTCTATCAAAATGATAAGAAAGAAAACATTATTCTCTATAATCCAAAACAACACCATCTTATTAACCAATAATACATTTATAATGATTAAACAAGGTCATGAAATTTTGTTACCAAATTTTTTTAATTAATCATAAAATAATTTCAATTTCACTAAAACATTCAAAAATATAAAAATTTATACAACTTATTTTTAAATTATAAAACCTCTTCAACTTTTATGTTACATTCATCAATGTAAAATAAAATCGTTTTTAACAAAATTGTATCAATTTTTTGTATAACACTTTAATATAAGTACAGTGAAAATGTTCAAAAAACATCGTATATATTAAATATTATTTAAAAAAACAAATTTTCAAAGGAATAAGGTCACTAACACAATAAATAACCACTATAATATTTAAAAAAAACTATACTCACAACATCACAATCAACTATGAATCGAAGTTAATACACACAAATAGACAAATAAAACAAAACACCAATACCAAGGAATGTCATGAATAATGGGTTACTCATATCGATGGAATACCCTTACTTCATAATGAACACATACTAGGTCTCTTTAAATGGTAAACCATGATCTACTCAAATCCATAGATCAAATAGATGTTTTAAAACTATATGGCCCCCTCAAACGACACATTTCCTATCACAAGGCCAATAACTATGTGTATTTTATTTACCTCTCCCAATTACCTGAATCATTCCTAACTATATTGTCTCACCAAGATTCCCCACTTCCAAACATGACTCCAATAGTAATATAGCCTCCCAAAATCAAATCTATACCATCAAATAATACATTATACATCATGATTACAAATCTTCCTCATCTAAGAGGGGATGAAATTTAGATACAAATGAAAATAGAGAATCACAAGATCACACACACTATATTCTCTTTGTTGGAATTATATGAGTGAATTCCACATGTTCATCACTTATTACATAGGAAACAAACTCATTCATGGACAATATAATAAACTCTTCCCATGAAACCTTTATTAGATAACCATGATTCAACATTCACCACACTTGATCCACACCTCAAAGACAACCCATTTCTATGTAAACTTGGAACTAATTGTGAGTCCTTATTAATTCTAATTAATCCTCAGCCTCTTACAAAAATTCCTCATACTCAAGGATCAATACTCCACTAAGAAACATTGGCACTCCTTGGTACTAATAACTATATTTTACCTTATCCCAATATCCCTTCTTCTACCAAGGCACAACAGCCTTATGATTCTCTTAAGATATGCATTCATTCCAAGATTAAATATCAATAAGGTGATGTATAAAAATTTAATATTACACCAAAAAAATATAAAAAAATAACACACTACAAGAACTATAGTTACCCCTATAACACCAAATAAAAAAATAATTGATCCTCTAGGAAAATATCTCACCCTCATTAAAAATCAATATGATAATTTCCTCTAACCACACAACCACATAATCACTTCCACATCTATAACCATAGAACTATAATGAATCCAAATAAACACATTATTCTCCCATTAGTAAATTGACGATACAATATTCCCCAATAATATGAATTAAATAAATGAATTAAAAAATACCTTACAAGGAAATAAGAATTTTCATTTCCTAAATTTAATCACATTAAATAATGGTAAAAAATATTATTAAAAATTTTATTAATTCAAAACATCAAACCCTGCCATTAAAACTACACATTTAAAACATAGTGTATAAAAATCAAGTAATCCTTCACAAAATCTCTTTTTCCAAAACCACTTCAACTAAAAACTATTATACATTCATCAAAATAGGGTAGCAAAAGACCCCTTTATAAAGCATTCCAAACACATCTTTTTTTAAAGACAACTTTTTATTTAAATAAAAATCTTAACTAAAGTTAAAAAATCATTCATTTATGAAAACATATTTAAAATTTACCACGTCATTATTTAATCACGTTAGGTAAAAAATAATCAAAAAACACTACAAACAGTATTATATAACACATGTTATGTTATCAAATTTTCTTTAACAAACTATAATATTTTTTCCATAAATATATCATCACATATTAAACACACAAATTTCTCAATAAATTATATATTTTCACTTTACATGAAAAAATGGATATTAACTTTCCATCCATTACTACATTAATCATTTACCATGCTTTCTTTCAAGGAACTTCTAACCCTTAAATATTTTTACATATGTTATACATGATTAACATATCATATTAAATTGGATTTCCATAATGGCTCACATATCCCCAAATAAAACCTTTATATACATTTACCATTTTACTACTTTGACTATAAAAATCCTAAAACATTCTTTGTCAGGTGAATATCAATGCTTTTTACTTGAAATCAAATAAATCAAGATTAATACAAAAAATGTTATATAAATATAAATTTATTTTATCATGTGGCTAAATAAGTATTATTAACGAACTCAATGGTCCTTTAGGTAACTAAAAATTAGGATATATCACAGACATCATGTTTAGGGAATATATTATTAAATAAGGATCTAAAAAAATAAGTTTTTTTTCCTTGAAATGTTTTCTATTTTCCCATTGACTATTTACGTCATGTTATATTCGTTTCTTCTTAGAGATAATACAGACATACAAATTCATAAAAATATCAGAATAAATAGGTTTTACATATATATACAAATTAACGTAAATAATTATTAAAAAGAAACATAATGAAACAAATCAGTAGAAATATATCTAGATATTATAAAAAATGAAATAAGAATTTGAATAACCCACTATATATACCCCAATCCTTGACATAGGTCACTATTGTGGAACATATCCTTATTCCAAGAAAATATAATCTTACTTAAGATTATTTGTGTTGGATTATTTTTATTTACCAAAATCATCAATTTTTTGGAACAATCGTAATCACATTTGATATATGTATGTCTCCTAGACTACTACCTCACAATCTGAATTATCATTCCAAAAATGGTCAATAAGCTTATGGTTCTATTGTCGAGTTGTAGGGGGGCTATATCATCTATGTCTTATTCGGTATCCCTAACTAAATCATAGACTATTATTTATTAATAATACTTTCCTATCAATATTTTGAAATCATCATCTATCCCTAACCTCATTCTTCATTATAATGGTAATCAATAGCTCTAATACCAATATTTTCGGACAAAACCCTTTGGGAGAACCTCATGGGACAATAATAATGATTAGTGTGCGCCTTACATACTTTATCTTCTAGTCAATGGTTTATAGACTAGGATAGAGTTATAATCACACATAAATGTGAGGAATTACCATAAAATTTTATTGGAAGATATGATAATCTCCAACCATCACTGTATATGTTAAACCAATAAAAAATCCATAATGAATATAAATATGACACATAAACAAGGTCTAAAGGTTAAACAAAAAAATCATAGGTTACAGAATCTTATAGAATATAAAAGCCTCAAGCTAAAAATATCTACCTCAGTTGTCAAAAACCTCTTAGAAACTTTAAAAACAAATTTATGATGAATGGGGAAACCATACCTCCAAACTCAATAGGATCATCCTCAAATCATCTTGGGAAAATATGGAAGAAGTATATAAATTCTCTAGTAGACAAATAAAAGAACAAAATCACACCTATATTGGGTCAACTACCACCCAATACCACTAATATGAAATAAATTCATATTGTATCCATGTTGTAATAACATAATATCCAATAAAATGGTGAGATGTTACCAAAAATCCACTTCCACACTAATCTAGTTTCTATCACAACCCAATGGAATCAATAAGAAACAATAGTCTATTAAAGACTCACTACCCATATACTATATAATATTTATAATAACATATTCATAGACACATTCCATATACACACAACAAAAAATCACATCACCAAATTACAACTACAGATGACATCCACATCATGGAAGTGTACTATAAATATTGTGAAAATCCACCATATTCCCTTCACTTACCATGAAAATTTCCTCCATGTATATATATCACAATAAATAACCACATTCAATAATATGAACATTCTCTAACCACTAGATACTATTACTCATATTAATATACCTACAAAAATATATCACATATCATATTAGGTATAGAGGGATTTCTAGGAAGGATGAACGGTCAATCATTTATTCCCTTTGTAAAGAGGTTGTTAGAAAAAACTGTAATATGCCATTCTGATAGGGTAATTGGGAAGGTTATCCAACTTTTTGGTGGAGCATCATAAGTCACAATAATATATAAAAAATATCATATTTCTATACAATACCAACAAAATAATTTTCCCTAATCAATCATTATCATCAACCATAATAGTTTTTTATCCCTACTAGGATACACAAACAACATCACCCATATCTATCCAATAACTCATCCCCACATATCCTCTGATAATAGCCATAGAAATCTTCATTACCTTTTTATTTAGTCATAAAATAATTACTAACTTAATATTTTACTTCTTACTCACCTAATTATATATATAAAATTAATTTATCTATACATAATGCTACACAATTGATTAGTCATTAACTAAATTTATCTCAATCGATAATACTTCCATTAAAACTTCCTTTTCCAAGTTACCATCCCACACACCACTTATCACACATAAATAATTTCAATCATTAATTCCATATATCATAACCAATCCATACCTCTATCCCTATGTTTTATTCTAGTATTAATCCATGACAAAAGGAAACTAAAACATAGATAATAAAACTCCTTATAACACCACACTAACCAAAGTAATTCAGGAATCTAGATACCACCAAAACCTTAAAAACAAAGATATCTATTGAATAATTTCATCTCTTCCCACAAAAACAAGTCACACAACCACCACTAAAACAATAAAAACTATACCTCCCAATGAAAACCAAACATAAACATCAACACATTGCATTCATACCTCCATAGGAATAACTCCGCATATATAAAAATAACAAGAGAAATAATATCATAAAATATCATTAAATAACTAACCATTAAATATTCATCCATATTAATGAATAATTATATCTTCAAATATCATCACAATAACTCCAAATTCCTACCTAACTAATTTTTTTACCGAGATTAAGTGATTTACCCATTATTAAATATTATTATAAAATATCTAAAAAACTATATACATATAAAAAACATATCCCTTATAAATAATAAATAGGAAATTCATCATATAATCCCTATTATTGGGAATCAATAAAGAACATTCTAATAACCCCCCATTAATTAAATTTATTATAGTCTAGTACATAATCATGATTTATTTATTCCTTATCATCCAATAAATTAATAGAAAATAATGTGTCTTCCATAATGTATGAATGAGTAAATTAAGAGAATTATAAAGTCAATTTCCCATATTTTATCATCAAATTACATCACATGTCGATGGAATATAATGTGGATCATTGTGAAAATTTATGGGAACATCCAAAGGAATTAACAATAATGAATCCGCATCCAACCACACTCAAAGGATGTCCATGGAATGAATAAAATTATTTGTTATAACCTCAAATGGAACAAGGTTAAAAGTGGTGGAGTTGAAATAGAGAGGGGTAAAAGAGGGTACATTATATCAAGAGAGCTAAATCCACTGGAATCAAGTTGGTTAAATCCAAAAAATTTATTACAAGACTACACTACGAGAATACTAGGTTTAGTTTGGTTTTTTCAAGAAATTATATAAAAATAAAAAAGATGAAATTAATACCCCAACTAATAGGTAAAAGTAAATGGAAGACCATCATGATATTGATATTTATAAAATTTTTATAATTAAATTGATTAATGAATAATAAAAAATTTCAATTAGTCATTATGGCCATATCACATGGATCATAATATTAATTTCACCAATATTAAAATATATTTTACCAAAACCATTTCATGGACATACCAAAAAAAATTTATTGACCTAAAATGAAACTATTAAAATTGTATTTCTATCATAATTTTTCACATATATATTTCTCAATAAACCCAATATTCCACATTCAGAAAAATGGTCACCCCCATGTCACGGTAATATCTTCAATTTAGATTTTGTCCAAATACCTAACTGAATGTTTCAGAGCATAAAGAATGTTTCCTGGATAATAAAAATAATTCTTTTTCATTACCTATGTTATATTTCTCCTTATGAATATATGAAATAGTAACCCTTGAATCTATGAGGAAGGATATTTTTCACGTGTAATTTAGAATTTATTTATTTAAATTAATAATTACATTTTTCAATTATTTTATAATTGATGAATTAAAATACCACTCTTGTCATGTCGTCATTGTGCCATATTAACCAATGGTATATTCCCTCTATTGAAGATCCAAAGGTGTTCTAAAAATCATTAATAATAGAAACAGAATTATCTAGGTGATATAATTGATGAATACATCACTTGTGCTGATATATTTTGATCACTAAAACGGTCAAAAAAATTTCATTTTATTAGTGGTGGAAAATATCTCTACGTTCTATAGAGAATTTTAGAGGGTGGTCTACTGGGATTGAGAGGATTCATTAAGGTACCTGGGTGTGAATAGAAAGAAATTGGGATGAGGAATTAATTTATTTTTTCCTTGTACCAACATAAGTATGTCATATCTGTATATTTTATATCTGAAAAAAGGAGTATAATCTAATGTGAATTTATCTCAGAAAAAAATATTACAAAAAATAACCTCATTATATTTGAAGGTAAATTCAAAATATTATCATCATCTATTATCATTTCTCTGATTAATGGATTTTAGATCCCTATAGATTTTCCACAAGGACATTGAAAGCATAAGGGATTGTTTGTTATCAAAATTTGGGTGCTAGTGCAGAGATTTGATAAATCCTTTAATATCCAAATGATTATAGATACATCAATATCTCTATCCCTAAAGGATAAATTGCATCAGTTTCTCAGATTAGACGATTATCTCTTTAGGATGTAGGAGAGATGATAAAATGTCTCTAAATTTTGGTTAATTAATAGTACTATGAATACGAACCTTTTTTACTTAAATATTGAATTCTATAGAACCCAAAATGTTCTATGCAACCTCTAATTTTATATTACTCTCAACGTAGTCTATAAATGACATGTTTTGAACAAATAAATATAATTGAAACATCATTTATAATTTTTTTACTAAATAGAATAAATTTATTTTGGTAGAAATGTGTGTCATTAACATGAGTCATTATTCCCTCAAATGTTACACAAACCTTGAATATTAAAATAATACTCATTTTCTAAATATTTTCCCATGTATTCACTTAATACCATGTGAATTATTTTAATAAAAATATTATTACCTTCTATCATAAGCTCAAATAAAATGAATATATTTATTTTATAGTGGTCATTAAATATGGACATTACTCGGACACTATGGTGGGATCCAACTTGTCCTAATCTTGTATTCATAAGAATATATAAAAAATACAAATATTATAATTGGGTGACCCAATTTTCCAAAATATATATAGTTGTGGTTAATAGTTTTTGACCTGTATTACCATCTAGAAACCCATCAAAGCCCCTATAGATAGAATAAATTGTCATCGAAACTACAAAATTTCCAACAAAAACACATTTCATACTAGAATATATTTGTCTTAAAATATCCAATATTGTAGGATTCAAAATTTGTGTCACCATAATTTCTCACTTTATATTACTCTAGAGAGTTAATATTTTTAATTCAATACTATATAAAAGTATTAGTAATTATTTTCAATAAGTTTTAAATATATTTTTGAAGAAATATTGTGGTGAACCCACTAAATTATTATTGTAAAATGGAAAAATATCATTCTAAATGAATGTTTTATAGTCATATTTTTTATGTGAATCCAAAATTTTATTTAGGTAGGTTTCACTACATATTATAATTCTACGATGGACTTAAATATTTTTGATTGGATCCCAAAGAAACATTCCTTGGAAGGGGGTCTAGAAATCTAATTCCTAATAATTTTAACAAATAAAGTAGCTTTGACTAGTTGAATTTTGATGGATTTAGGAATTATGTCTTCGTATAACCAATTATTCCATATTATTAATTCCCTTTTACCACCCATGTATAGTCTCTTTAAAATACCCACTGATCACATTACATCTACTATTGAAACTACCAAAATAAATACATGATTTGTGTATATGGTATCAATTTCCTAAATTCATATAAACATGTAATTAATTTCTAATTTCAATGTTCTAAATCCATGCTGGAATTATCATTCTCAATTCCTAATGTGTCAACTTTGATGTTTAACATAAATCCAACACTATAGTTTCATTCTTTATATATAATATGTGTCTTTGGAACATTCCTTTTCAACATGTTATTGGGGAACTTATTACTATGTCAAGTAGTTGTGAATATTGAACCATGAATTAACTCATTTCAATCTTACTCCCACCACCACAAATATATTTTTCCACCATATTATATAATTATAAACTATCAATTGATAATGAACATTTGGAGTGATTTATATAATATCCTATTTTATATTTATGATACTACTAAATATATAATTTCTGTTTATCGTGGATATTTTTTTTGAAATCATAACAAAATCATTGCATCTAAACATGTGTTATTATGACATAATGAACTTATATCATATAAAAACTCATATGATATGATTTTTTATTATAGTTGGAATAAGGATACGGGATAAAGATGGTATTTTTTATGTATGTGCTGAATACAATTGATGTTTATGTAATTCATTTGAGTCTCAATGTTGATTCCCCTTTTAATTTCGTAATGAATATAATGTATATGATGAAATCTGAAATTTCAAATTACACCACTCTATATTTATTAATAATTTTCTACATGTATCACTAATCATTGATTATACAAATTAACATCAAAGATCCAATGTGTATAAGAAAATGTCATTGTAATAATTAGTCAAATATATATTATAATGATAAATGAATTCTTTGTCAAAATGTTTTACCACATATGGTCTTGAAGCAGCTAATATTTTCTAGCCTGAATATTCAGTAATTAAATTTTATATTCCTTGATACTCTTAATAAAATTTAATTAAGTGTGTCAAATTTCCCCCATCTTAACCATGGAATAGTTCACACTCTTTAGCTAAAGAAAGTCCAAAATATTTTGGGGCTATATTTATTTATAATTGTTTATAACTATAAATCTAAAAATGTATATTTCCCAATAATACCTAAGGTATTTTTTTACCAAAGTGTCTAAAACCGTACTAGTTATTTTCTAAAAACTGCATTTTTTTAACAAAAAAAGATGTATCATTCCATTACTATGTAGAACTAAGAGTTAAATTTTATATTCATCTATTATATCTTACTATTCTAAAATTATTGAAAATTAGTTGAATATGAGGCACCAAAAACAACATTCATTACTAAAATGGGATAATTTATCCTAGATTCTAGTGGGCTTGTGTGATGAATGTTTTTTGTAAAAATCAATACAATTACAATTATATTCATTAATGTATTGAATTATATGTTGTTTACTTATCACCAAGGAGTTAGGGATAACCCTTCAAAGACAATTTGATAATTCAATTTACTTACTATAACATTTTTGTACTTACATTGTAATTTAATTTTGATAAAAACACGTGACAAAAATTCAATGACTAATAATAGAATAGTGAAATAGAAACATCACAAATAATATATGACTATACTTGAAGAATAAATGAATTATTTCTTCTTAAATTCATTTAAAATAATTTTATATTCCAAATAATAATCGCATGACATTAAAATCAAATATCATCTTGTATGATGATCATCCTGTTTAATTTGAAGGACATTATGAATTTTACTTTAGAGACACACATTTAATAGGAAATTTCACCTTTTATTTCAACTTATTCATCCTAATTACTAAAGATTACAATTTATTTAAGTACATATAAACTTATTGAAAATTACCCAAATTGAATTTTTTTTGTTTTTACATTTATTATCAATTTAGAAATCATAAATGATACGAGAGTAATTGGTTGATAATGATATAATAATGATATGTATTGAATTATCACGAACAATCTTTCAATTTACATGTATTTAGTTTAATAATCATACCATTGATTATTTTCTTTTATTACCCCACACAAACTTCTTGCAAATGATACATCTGCTAAAAATATACAAATCATGTTATTTTGTCCACAACTAATTGGATTTGGATTATATGATTATGATTTAAAATAAAATTTGATATCTATATGTATCATGTACGCATATTTATCACCCATTATTATGAAGGTGGATAAAAAATAAATGGGGACTCCAGAATATTCAATTTCCAATATTGTAGTACATTGTTCATGTGAATGTAATACACTTGCAAACTCATGTCAGAGATGACATGTATTTTTTCCAATATTAATCATAGTGTATTTTTTTGTTATATTCCAATTTTCTAAAAATCACAAACATTTAAATTACTAATTTTATCTTTAGTACTGACAATATATTTTGTGATTAAATCGTTAAATTTCTCCCACTATTTTATCAAACACTAGTATCCCTAACAACAAGTTCTAGAATACTGAATCACTTGAATATCCTAATGAAAATGGTCCTTGAAACCTCTCCTAATAGTTTATTATATGGAAATTCCACTTCCTGTAGCGTCTCAAGTTATTTTTTTTACTATTTCACTAGATTAAATTAGGCCCACATGAACTATTTAGGGAATTACAATATTACGAAAATGGTAACCTTCATATACTAAATACATTACCTCTGAAGATAAAAAAATCAAGTAATGGATACATAAATGCTAAATTATTTGTTTAAGTCAACCCATCTCTTTAATAATTACTTACTAGTAGTAAGATTAAACATCAACTAGGTTTGATGAGTACCATATACACCTGATTTGATTTATATTCCAAATTTTCAAGGCATTACCATATAAAATATTTCATCGAGTATTTTTATTATTTTTTGATGAATGAAATAAATTTCTGTTTGATATTCTTGTATTTATTGATCTACCTCACATATTAAAACATCATTTACTATAAATCATTAATTTTATCTAAATATTTATTAATTTTAGAATTAATTCATTATTATTTTATGTAATTTTGTAATATTGAAATTCAAAAAATAATACTAAACAATGAATAAATTAAATAATCAACATGAATGATCTTCATAAATTTTTCATTTGATATTTGAATGTTCAATAGGCATGTTAGGACCCTATGGACTAAATACATGAGTCATGTAAGACCATAATTGCAGCTCACAAAATTTTCCAAAGTTTCCATGTCTTATATAAAATGACATCATGTATCAGTATGGTCGGTGTCTTATAATGGTGTTGAAATTATTTATATGTTCATGATTATGAAAAAAATACATGAAAAAATATTAACATAAAAAGATTCCCTCAATCATATAATATACGAAATTATGAAACATATACCTTAAAAAATATATTTATAATGACACAAATCACAAGCAACTGTACAAATTTATTAATTAATTTAAATTTTGGAAATAAAATCATAGGTATTTTTTCTAGATCATTTGGCATGTAAAATAGACGTGAAATAAAATTTATTATGTAATTAATTATAATTGAGGGAAATTTATGTGAATTAAAATATTTTTATCCAAATCCATATTCGTATGATAATTATTTTATAGTCCTCAAAAAAAGATCAATCCATTCCAAAAAATTTACAAAATTGTTGAAATTTCTATTGATGTTGTTTGGATTTTAGGTGGATTAGAATGTCTATTAAATGGGTTATGATCTATTTAATGGGTTTCATGTGGGAAATTTGGTTGGGGATAGAAAAATTAGTTCTATATATTAAACTATCCAATGACCTTGCCATCACATTTGGAGGAAGAAAAGGTGGGAGATCTATTCAAGCTATAAAATCACCATAAAACAATATATGTTTTATATCATAACACCCACACCACATGGTCATAGTTTTAAATCATCTATATTGGATAGATTGTATGAAAAGAGCCCATAAACCAACCCATACTATTTATTTTCTTTTTATTTTTTTAGCAAGGATTATAATAATCCTCATTAAGAATTACTTTCTTTTTTTACTTTCTTTTTTTGGAATGATGTGGGGACACATCTCCTTTTTCTGTTCATTTTATATGATTATTTACTTTACCTTTTTTTAATACTATTTAATAATCCATCAAAAATTTATATTATTATTTTTTTCTTAAATTTATGGAAATATGGAATTACCGTAAAATATGATTATGACCACCTAAAACATTGATGGATTTCTAGGGTTTAATGAAAATTAGGGTTTGATAAAAAAATCACCAGAAACTGAATCTCGATAAAATAACACCCACACCCACACATAGATATATATGTGTGTGTGTTTGTGTGATTCTATTTGTGTTAGTCATTTTAAACATGTATTAAAACACACATGTATCCAAAATAATACATTGGATGACCATATCTTGGACATGTAAGGTTAAAACAAAGTTAATTTCATTATAGTGGACCTATTTTCATTCCCTCAACACTAATTTTAAAAAACATAATTTTCCTTTGAATTAAACCATTATAAGATCACACTTATACCATTTAATGTTACCAGAGAGCACATCAGAAGTAAGTAGTCCTATAATATAAAAAAATCACATCATCAAGAAACGTCCTGATGCCATCTTTGGGGTTGAGTAACATGTTAAAAAGGATGAGGATCACATGTGAATTGATGTGATAACACTAATAAAATGAATAATTATCTAATTTTATTTGAAGGAACATTCAACCACTGTTCATATCCATTAATTTTTTTCTACTGGAATCGAGGTCAAATTCCTCAAGGTCATCCACATGATCTTTAAATGTCTATAGAAAAAAAGATCATAAATATCATAGTGATAGAATGGTGATTTAACGAATCTTTTGATTCCCCAAAGGTCAACGTTATGTCGATCCTTCAACCCACAATTCATATCATAGAATGATTTCTTATATAGGTTGGTCTCTATCTAGGATATATGAGAGATGAGAGAACATCTTTCAAATTAATTCAATTGATAGTGCTTTGAGTGAAAACCTCTTATTCTATATATAGGGAGGTATATAATACCCAAAATTGTCTCACCATCCACCTAATAGGTATTACTCTTTATATAAGCTATAAATGACATTTTATGACCATCTAATTATGCCATAAAAATTGTTTATAAATTTATCACTTTCTTATATGAAAATTAATATATTATATTCTATAAAAAGACATTAATTTGACTCTTTATTCCCACAAATATTCAATGTAACAATAATATTAAAATTATATTAAATTGTTAAATATATTTCCAAATATTCATTTAATATCATGGGAATCCATTTCATAAATATATTCATATCAATGATTAAAAACTCAAATAATATGAATTTATTTATTTCACGGTGATCAGTAAAACATGGACATCACATGGACCTCATGGTTGGGCCGACCATTCATTAAACGGAATTTCATAAGAATAGGCCATGCATTTCAATATGCTAAGTGTAAGACCATCTAGGAAATTACCATATATTGATTAATAATATTCATTGACCAGAAGAAGATTCTAGAAAACTATAAAGGCCCTTGAGGACATATGAAAATTCATTTATGGAAAAACAAATCCTACAAACACTTATCATGTAATATAATCTCTTTATATCATGATATATCATAATGTAGTTCACACACATTGTTTGATAATCCTTTGTGGTTTCATTATTAATTAACCTTAATGAATGGACTTACATTATTCTACCATGTACGTGGATTCAATGAATGTATTACCATCCTATTCAACTAGGATAGGGATATCACTTTCCTTCAAAAGTGACCAGTTATGTCTTGATTATTGAATCAATTACATAACAAAAATGGTGCACCCAATGAAAGATACCACACTATGACATAAATTTTATGGTTTTAATATTTTATATTTTTATAATAAAATAACATACAATAATAATAATAGTATCAATTGAAGAGACCATTACATATGTTCATAGATAGGAACTACTGAAGACACCAGAAGCATGTGGAATTATTATTGGCAGGCCATCCCTCAATATCCCATCTACTCAATATCACCATGTGTCAACTTCATGAAAAAAATAATCAATGATTATAAGCCCTTGAATCATGATAGTGGCACATATTCTATGTTCTGTCAGCATAATGATTCTAGAGTATTGTAATTTTTTATATCACATTCATAGTATCTCTAGGATTTCATTAAAGTGTGGGAACTAATAAAACATTTTTTTACAAAAATTATCCTATGGAAACTACCATGTAAATTTTATATAAATAAATATCAACACTATTATGGTAGGTATACATCATACATAAATCACTGTATACCTAATATGGTAATTGTAAAGTACTTTTTATACTAGTTCTAGGGAGCCCACTGTTATACATATTCAATGTAGAAGTTGTTGTGCATACTAGTTAAATGAATCTCAGTCTTGCACAAAATCTCATAGCCATGTTCCTCCAATGGCCCAAAGGCCATCATTTTTTTATTGAATTTTGATAATCAACCTTGCAAGGGGTGATGTTGAACCCTTATAAGGCCCATAGGTGTAAGAATTACATGGATCATAAGACTTTGAGGAATTCAATGCATGTAGGTTTCCAACATTACATACATCCCAGACTAACTACATGAAGCTGCTCCTCCCCATCATCTTCATTGTGCAATCAGCACACAATATTCACCTGGCTATTCGGCTAGGCTTTCCCATGCATGCACAGGCTGGTCCTGATTGCAGGTGACATACCCTCTCATTGTTTCAATTTTTTTAGCTTCTGATATGGAGAAAGCTTCTTGATCATCCTCCTTCTGATTCTTGTTCCTCGTAGGTTGTCTAGTTTGCATCTCCATTTTACATGGCTCGAAGACCCTGAGGTGGCTCAGAGGCCTTAATAACCCGAAGTTCCGGCTGGCACGAAGGCATTAATGGAATTGGGAACAAAATCAGTGGGTCGAAGGCCCAAACTGAGGAAAATTTATGGCTATTATAGTTCCAAATATTACCTACTATAGTACCTGCTATAGTACCTCCTATAGTTCCCTCTACATTAATGGCTACATTACCGCACATTTCCTGCTATAGTGCCTGCTACAGTACGTCTACATTACTGCTTCAATGCTGGAAATTAGCCTCCTATTGGATTTGTTCCCAGGACTACTTGATGCAATTTAGGAGTCCTCACCAACTGGGCTTAGGCGCCTGTGCCTCAGAACCATGATTATATAAATTTAGGGTTAAAAAATATATAATTATGTCAAGGATCCTATTGTTTTATTAATTTTTGATTAACCCCATTTCTAAATATTATTTTTTTAACTTGTGATAAACTCAAAGTAAAATAAAAATCTATTTTATTAAACAAAAAATTTATTATTTAATAAAAAAATATTTAAATTGATGTTTTTAGTAAAAAAAATATGCATCATTCCACCAATATTGTTTAATATTTATCATTCTTTGAATAATTATTTATATATTCTCTAGAATAATTAGTGATTTAATATATTTATCAAACCAACATGATTAATTATTAAACCATGTTTATAAATAATATTTATTCATCAAGTAAAATTAATATGTAATTTAACTGAAGTTGTGAATACACATTGTGTGTGACCCTATATGCCCCTTTCTAAGTGGAATATGGCTTCAGTACCTAATGTATAAGGATATCATCAAGTAACAAGCTATGGATCCCATAGAAAAATATTTTAATGTCATAATGACATGTAACAACCTTTAAACATAAACTATGTCATGTAATATCTTTTTTGTGATATATCTAATCAAGAAGGTTGCATGCTAATGTCATCAACCGAGGTGCTTGAAGTCTCTTTATTTGATATTTGGGAGAAGAACTTGTAAACAACACTTCAATGTTTGTAGACATAATTTGGGTATTTAAATTATCTTATAAGGGAATGATATATCAACAAAATAAACATAATAAAATAGATAAATAATATATCACATTATTCGACAATATAACATCACTCATGATGTGCCCAACATATTCAACCTTTTAAAGAGCCTATATCATCATTGTTTTCATCAATACATAAAAGTAAAAAACTCATGAAATATATTAATAAATATATGTTATAAGTATCATTACATACTTATAAAGAGAGTAATGTCCCATGATATGTATAAATGTGGATTTCCTATTTTGGGGTTATCTTATAATAATCTCTGTCACTAAATATTAACAAGGGTACAAACCATTAGACAATATCACAATGTTCTATGATTTTCCACATTTGATAGATTGTATCATTTGTGTATCATCATGTGATATCATGTATCAATATAATATATAATTGACAATACTATTGTAGAATATCTACGATCCCATCTTAGTGGGGAAAAGCTATGAAATTTCAATGTGAAAAGTATGATTAATAAATTTCTACATTCAATTTCATGCAGAATAATAATAATGATGTGATTAAAATTATTATTAATATTCAAATACAAGAATAAATGTAGTCATAATATAAATATATTTTGGTTCAAGTGAACCAACTCAAATATACTCCAACTTTCACTATTAATATTAAATCACAACCTTTATTCCAGTAGAACTCAAAAGATTGTCCTACTTCTGCTAAGATATAGATTTAGTGAAGGGGTCCTCCATGCTTTCTTCCCAATAAACTCGTCTTACAATGATTCCTATAATTTGATAAAAATACCTCAATATTTGGTATTTTCAACTTTTTTCTTCGTCGGTTGATGTTTCCGTAGCTCCATTGTTTGATCTACCATTGAAGTGTTATCAAAATACAATGTGATTGGATCTCTATTTCTAGAAACAACATTAAGATCATTAATAAATATCCTAAAACAAATTTATTCTTTAGTTATACAGTAAGATAATATATACTCATAATCCTCTATATAATCGATGAAAATTGGATTCTTTTAACTCTTCTATATCATAGCTACTTCATTGAGACCAAATACATATCTTAACTACAACATTCAGCCATTCTGATCTATTTGGATAATATAATTAATATATCATCTGATGAATAGTTCCTTATCTATTATATATTCAAGGAAAATATCTTCAATATACCTCAAATACTTAACAATATCCTAATGTACATTACAACGTGGTTCTATAGGATAATCTTGATATATGAAAACATTTTTTTAATAAAAAGGAATAATCAAACCTACATAATAACAAATAAAACATGATAGATAATTTCACATAAGTGTATGGGATCCTACTCATTTTCTATCTCTCTCTACTAAAAAGATTTAGGTTAGGTTTTCAAAGAGATATATAGAGAATGTGACCCTGGAATTAATCCACTCAATGATTGTTCCATTCTGAATTTCATGAGTATCTTGTCAATGATATAATTTGACTTAGTCTAAGTATCATTTATTATATATTTTGAATAATATTGATTCTAAAAATATATGTTTCTTCACAAAATTCTTTTTTGGAGGTGAACATGAAAACATCGACTTAACTACCGGTAATACTTTTTTTCATTTAAATTATGAAATATTCCATCAATATATTCTACAAAGAATATGACTGCACTCCGACAAAACCACATATAACCTCATAGTTTATATTCCATATCTATAAAACCAAAATATCACAGGGACACATTAAACAGAATATTTCATCAACTATATGCCTACATTAAACCATAATTGTATCTTTATAACATTTATATCTCATTCTCATTTTATAGAGTCATAAACCCTTTAGGTTGTGTCATATACAAGGCGACCTGAGAATTTCATACATAAATATATCATCTTATTATATGAGAATTCATTACATTTCATTATGATCCTTTCTAGAACTATAATGGATTACTCTCTTTAGAAACGTTTATACATTAACAACATGTATATAAATGAGATAAATAATCTTCCACTAAGTTCATCAAAACTAAAACCCTTATTTTACTTATTAAACATAAAATATTTCTTCTTATCCTAGGGAAAATATAATGTAATAAAGGCTGATATTAAACTATATGTAAGGGTAAAAAATTATATATCTATAAATATTCGGTTTTATGAATAACATGATTTTAGTGTTATGATAATATGATTATCACATCTGAAAATATTACCCAAAAATTATTAGATCATAATCATGATTCTTGTAATAGTTCTTGGGAGTTCGTGAGACATGAATCATAAAATATAAATGAACATGGACCATGAGAGAATAACATTTTCATAATATAATGCCATAAAATTTTTTCATATATTTTCACATAATCATAATGACAGAAATATTATATCATGGCTACCCACCAAGATATTCATCGCATGTTAAGCTTCGGATAACACTCATATACAAGCATTGGGTATCGAATATCATCTCATGTACCTTCTTATGGGATTGGTATAATCTAAAATGTATCCCTTAAGATAAAAAAAATATTAATATTCACTCAGTTCACTACAGGTCTATTATATACACACTTACCATAAAAGCATAATCCACTTATAATTATTATAGAAGATCATAAAAAAAATTATCAATTCGTCATAAAATAACCCATGAAAAAACACATGTTTCATCACGAATTCATAATAATAATAATAAAAATCCAAATATATAATAATGATTGTATCATAAAATCATATTCCCAATTTATCATAATTAAGATCAAAGGATGTTATCATTGATGTAAAAATATTTTATAAGATTAAATAAATATTTCATGAGAAAAATACCATTTTTACAATGAAATTATATATTTAAAATATGAAAAAATTTAAAAATATAAATGAAAAAATAATAATTGAAAATATATATGGAAAATGTTAATAGAGTTTTCAATGAAAATAGTATTCATGATGGCAGGAAAAGTTAATTGTGTTGTGTACTAATTTTCTTCTCACCATTGGTAAAAAGTAAATAATTTTGAAGATTATAATATGAATCCATTTAAAAAAATATAAAGAAAAAAATGGTTAAAAATATCCTTAATTAATAATTTCTGAATTTTTAAAAAAAAATTGGAAGAATTATAGAGAATATATTCATTGATGAAAATATTCTTGATCGAAAAAAAAATTAACGTCAGTTTTCATCAAAGGAATTTTTTATTATTTTAAATATATATAGATATGAAATGAAATATCATTCTTATAATCTCTAAAAAAATATAGTAGATTAAAATATATTATATTTATAATAGAGTTCTTATAATTTCATAAATAAAATTTTTAGCATAAACAAACCCTATAAGCATTGTTATTGTGACATAAAACTCTTACCTCATGTTTGAATTTCATGGTAGGTACTCTGACCTCATATATAGTAAAATAATATTTATTATAAATATATAAATAACCATATACATAATTATAAATTCATATATTATCCACCAATAATATTACCAAACCAATTTACTAATAATTCATTGTTAAATATTTTATTTCTGTGTGTTAATTGTTTCATTTTTCACATTTGATTTGGTTCTTCAATTCCAGTATCTATACATTGATCATTGTTCAAAAAATCTCCATAATTTTAATCAATATATATAATATATATATATATATATATATATATATATATTTATAACTATCCAGGAATGGTATGAATAGAAGAATTAATTGAACCATTATTGGAGATGGTAGTCTATGCGTACACATGATAGTTGTATTCATTTTTCAATGAAATGAAAGCATTGTAAATAAATTTTTATCATTATAGAATAGTAGTTGAATTCTATTTATAATATATATATTTATATATTAAATAAATCATTATATCTATCAATAAGTGCTGGTGATCAAAATAAATTATATCTTCCCATAGAGGCGGTAGTCCAGAAGTACAATTGACATATATTTTCGTTAATAATTTCATGGAAAAGAGATTAAAAATAGTTTTTTCATCTTATTAATACCATATAAAAATATTAATAATATTTTATTAATCCTATTTTTATGAATAAAAATGTATTTGAGATTGAGTAAAACAAATAAAATTGAAAGAGCTGAGTTACGACTTATACATCTTATTCGAGAGCGCTCATTTTACAAAGTCATTAATTATTGAACCTTATCCTTATGAGAATTATGGAGGTTCTAGAAAAGAATTTCATAAAGCTAAAAAAATATTTAAAGTATTTTATGAGGTAAAAATCACTAAATTTATGAATAAGGGTAAATAGGTGGTTCACTTTTATAAGTGAGGAAGAGGAAACCCCATGAATTACTTAAGAGATTTAAAATTATAATGTCACATTCATGTAAAATTGGAACCAATTGGATATGAACTAAATGTTTTAATATTATAGTGTAGAAATATATTCAACCAGTAACACCTCAACATTTCGAGAATTGTTTTTTTGAATTAATTTATCTTTTCTATATTTAATATTTCACATGACAGTAGAAATATTTCTTTATATATATATATATATTAAAAAACTAATTCAAAAATTCCCATCACATGAATTACCGACATTGATTTCAATACATGAAATACAAACATGGCATCCGCTTCAAGAAACACAAAATTTGTGTAAGATGAATGCAATGATGAGTTTCTAAGAAACATGTATTTTTTTATTTTAATTATCTAAATAAAATAAATATAACATAGCAGTAAAACATATTAATAACTAATTTTCAAATATTTTACATATATAAATAAAACATATTGATAGTGAAAAATAATATTTTTCATAATGTCATTTTATGTTACAAATATTATTCTCTTGATTGATTTTTTAATAATAAATTTAATTTTAGACACATTTAGAATTTTAATTGTATAAAATAATCATTATATTAAATTCAAAAAATCAAAATTATCCTAGGGTGAATTTTAGGGGTTTTCTTGAGAAACATCATTTTTTGATGAATAGTGATAAACATTATATTATAGTTAAAAACTATCATATTTACAATTTAATTATTAATTATAAATTATAATATAATTATTTTTAGGTTCACAATATATAAATATTAAATCTAATAATACACTGATATTTATTATAATCAATTCCAATTTCATAATGAATATAAAATCGTAAAAACTTTCGAAATATTTCCCACTTTAAAACCCTTTTTTGTCCCATCTGCGGGATTAGATTTAATCATAATTTTTTCACTTATATGATGGGAATAAAAAAATTAATGATATTATATGCTTAATTTAATTTCAATTCATTTCATGGAGGGCATGATCACCATATACCAGGATATAATAGTTTATTGAGACAATCTCATTGCTTTTTTAGATTATTTTTGTTCATGTTTACATTGATGAAATCATATGATCCATAAGTCAATAATATTAATGAGTTACTTATCATTCGTTATTTAATTATATAATCATGTATTTATATCATTTTACACTCATTGGTATATATTTATGTTACCAATTGTTTTTAGAAAATCCTAACTTTACCCTCTCTTTGGTCATAAGTATATGCTTTCTAAAAAGAGTTTCCTATAATATTATAACACTATCGTATAATATCTAAAAGGTATTTTTACCCTTTTTCCATTTTTCCTGTCTCTTTAAGGGATTAATATTTTCAATTTACAAAGAACACACTTTTTAATCATTTTATACTTTGAAAAAAATGTTCTTCTTACCTCATACAAAATGTATGAATTTACCCGAAGTCATTTCTTCAAAGCTCCCATTGCATTGTTAAAAAGGCGAATATTTAAGAAAATGTTATTTAAAAGTAAAATTCTGGGAAAATTGTTTTCAAAATGGTTACAAACTTATTCTATATGTTTTCATGGAAAAAAATTTTCAAATATTTTTCATGTCTTATTTACATGTTCTCAAAAATGCTTTTAAAGAAATGGTTTTCAAAACATTTTCACGATTCTTTACAACTATTCAAGAAAAATGGGTTTTAAATTTTTTTCAAGATTTCATTATAATGTTTCATTATATTTTCAATTAAATGGTTCTCAAAACATTTTTATTCTTTCTTTAAAAATTTTCAAGTGATTTCAATGAAAAAGTATTTTGAAATCTTATGATTATTATTTAAAACATTTTCATGGAAAAATGATTTCAAAATGATATCTTGTCTTTATTATAAGTTATCAAGGTATTTTCCAAGAATATTTTCTTGAAATGGTTTTATGTATTAACAATTCCTTTTTAATCATGTAATATATATTTTCCAAAATTATGTTTTCTAGGGTGTATTTCTAAATTATGTTCCATCTAAGATCATATATATTGATGTTACTCATGATTTTCGAGTAAATAATATAATAGTTCCATTAATATCTTTTCTATAAATTGTTAATGAATAATGTAATGGTCTTTATGAAACATATTTCTCATTCATATGAGATATTTTTAGGAAATCAATTTTTCATTGATGGTTTAGGTTTCGATGAAATATTTTTGAAACCTATCTTTTTTCCATAGGTTTTGATGTGATGAAATTTTAATGATACCCATTTTATTTTATGGGTCAAGATTTGATTTTTATATGTCCTACATCATTTTATGGGTCATGATATGATGACTGTATTATTATCATGTGGAACATTTGTGAATGATTTTACTTTGGGATGGGTGGGACCTATATCTCCCTCCAATGAATTCGGTAATGATATGTTTTATATGAGCTCAATTGGTACAAAAGTTGTAGTCCAAGACTAAAAAGAAATAAGGTTTATGGGTATTATCCCAATAAAAAAAAGAAAGATAGTGTATGGGTTGTATCCCAATCCTGAAAAGAAAAAGGATGTGATTTATATCCCCAAAATAAAAATTAAAGATGATGTATGGGTTGTAGCCCTAGAACCAAATTAAACAGGGTGTTTATGTTATATCCCAAGCTTCAAAAGAATGTGGGTGTTCAGGTTTTATCCCTAGACTGAAAAGAAAGAGGGCTTTGGGTTGTATCCCAATCCCAAAAAGAAATAGGATGTACTTGTTGTAGCCCAAGCCTAAATGAATGAGGGTAAACAGGTGGTACCCCATATCCCAAAAACAAGAAGGTACATGGTTTATTGACCAATCCTAAAAAAAGAGTGGGTACATATGTTGGTAGCCTAAGACCAAAGTAGGTACACAGGTCAAAGACAAACCCTAACATTTTATAAAGGTCTGGGTTGGTACCCATGACATAAATGTTTCTATTATTATATATATTCCACAAGTCCTTTGTCTTATTCCATTGTTATTATTTAATGGCATAGGATTCTTATTTCATTACGATGCATGACTTATGAACTTCCAAGATTTATCCCATAACTCATCTTTATGACCTTTGGTATGTGGGTTATGATCTCTTAACGTTATGATCATGTTATCATATTATTATGCTGTTATTTATTCTTATATGTCTCCCTTGTTAACATTTAGTGGGAATTTGAACTCATCCTATTCTTATGTTTCCCTACTCAAGTTTATGAAGAAAGGATTTAGGTATAAGTATTAGTGGTTTCAATCTTTATCAATGATGATGATGATTTTTCACTAGGATATAAGAGTTTGTTTCCATGTTTCTCAAGACACTAACCTATTAATGTCATTGGGAATGTATTTTGGCATTGTATGAAATATTTAAATGAAATGATGTAATATCCATGTATGTTAATCTTGGGTCCATAATGTTTGAATAAAATGAATGGATTAGTAAACCATTAGAAACTAGGATGATAAATCCATAGTGATATCTATAGGTTTATTTCTATAGATATGTCTACAGATGTCTCTTAGGTTAAGTATAAGGATGATTTAATTTTTAGGAAAATGACCTGGAATTTTTGGTAAAGGATATAGTGAGTAGTTTACTATAAATACATCACTATCTAGATATTACATGTGGTTGTGGCTCTGGTACAAATGTACGTAGGGGTAACATCTCCAAAAAGATGTTCTATTTTGGACTTGGGTAATCTTTTACATGACAATGGGCATTGATGCACCCCTGGCTTGACACTCCCAAGGAATATGAATTGGGAATTCATAAACTCTTCAGGATCCATAATAAAGGTTTAATATATATGTTATCTATGAATATCCTAGGATAAACTAAATGTGTCATAGATAATGTAAGGTAACTTGATTTAGACATATTATAATTAATTTTTACAGACTATGTGGTTTTCAAATATGATAACTGATTATCGCACTATACTTATGTATTTAGTTAATAGAGGGAACCTGAAGGAACTACATAAATGTTGAATTTGATGGAAGAATTTCTATTGAGTCATTAAGTGGGATGATCACTAGGGTAAAAGAAACCATGATCATGCCGAATTAGTTTTCATGGAACATGATTAATAATGATTACTCTAACCAACTCCCAAAATCTCTAGGGAAAATAAATAAGGAGTCCACAAAGAGTTATGGTAATAGAGACCATAGGAGAATGAATATTTGGATACCGTTCAATAATGAATATGGAAGGAATCTTATAAGTGAGTGCATTAGAGGATTAATACGGTGTATTGACTATGGAAAAGAAGGACACAAAGCAAGCGACTGTAAGAGAAAAATAAACAGTTCAGTTAATGAAAGGGATTGGAATTTTGGCCTCCATATGTTCTCATCGAATGTTAAGTGTTTCTAGTGTAGATAAAATAATCATTATGAAACTCAATGTCTCGAGTGGAATGATCCTGATGAGAATCAACAAGGAGGAATGAGTAATGGTTACATTGTTGATGATAAAGAAAATATGGATGAAATGTGAAAGGAAAGAGGTATTATTGTTAATGGATTAAGGAAGAAGTAATAAAAGTATTTATATATTTTTATTTCATAATTAATAATGGTGAATTATTAATGGATTGTTCAGTTTATGTATTTCTATGGATTTCCTATAATATGTTGAATGTGAATGACAGACTAGAAAGGTTATCTCATGAAATTTAACATTTTGACTAAGGTAAGGTAACAATTAACATGTTCATTATGTTATGATAACATTGTATGGATAAAGATACGTTGGATATGAATATTTAAATTGGATAGTACTTATTACCTTGGATCTACGTGAGGATCTGTTTATAGGTGGTTTATACTACCACTAATGACGTTAACAACATTTTTGGATTTCAGGATTAAATCCAATATACGTTGGAATGAGGAATCATAAAAGTTTTCCAAAAGTATTTATGGTAATTTAAGTAGTTACCATGATTTAATAGAATATATGATGACGTTATTCACATTCATGGAATGTGGCAACTGAGAGCTACTTTTTTTAATCAAGGGGATCAATGATAATCTGCTTTAATGACTCAATTTCTAATCTTTTTTATTGTCATTATTTTTAAGGGTTGTAATGTTATCCACCCATGAAAAGTATAAGTTAAAATCCCTAGAAATTATTATGCCACTGCTTATATATTGAAAACATTAGTTAAAAGTATCATAATCTATTGAACTTATTTCTATTATTTTTATCTTATATATTATATTAGTTCTCTTTTGAAAAAAGAACATCATGTGTGTCGGGTGACAACAAATCATGTCTGGTAAGGCGCCGTGTCTTGAACCCCTAACTAAAAGATGATAAGGGTTTCACATATACCACTTTCGTAGATGATGTGTTGGATACTGTATATTTATTTTTTATGAATCAATATTCATGATTCACTAATAGTGTTACATTTTATTTCTGGTTTATTTTTTTAGGAGACTAATAGTTAGATTTTTTAATATTTTATGGGCCTTAAGATCAATTAAAAGTATATATTAATGATTTAATCATAAAAGTTAATTTATAGACATACATTCTATGAGGTAATGGATGTATTCTAAATTTTCCAATCAAGAACCCATGAATAATTTTTTTATATAAATCTATCAATAATTACTCAATGTTCTGAAAGTGATCGAATTAGTTTTCCAAATATGATAATTTTTTTGAGGTTGTGGCCTTTTAAATCATCCTAGATTTATGAATTTGATTACCTCAACATTCCTATTATCAATAACTTGTTTTATATTGAGGATCTTAATCACTCCTTAATAATATTTTCTCTTTTCCTCCATGTCTAATCATCACTCCCAACAAACTTTCTCTGATGTGGAAACCTAGTTATATGTTACATTGGATAACCATTTTAGTTCTAAATTTTCCTTTTTAAGGGATGTTTTAGTATCCATTTTTACAATTTGTGTATCTATTAATGAAAAATTAAAGTATTAATCCATTGATAACCCAGATGAATTTTGAGGGAAAAATTATTTTTAAGGGGGGTAGAATGTAACACCATGAGATTCTGAGAATTTATATTTTTTTTAATTAATTTAACTACTAAGTATTTTTTATTTTAAATGACACTAGAAATAGGTATTTATTAATATATATTAAAATATTAATTAAAAAATTACATTTACATGCAATCCCAACCGGGCTAACACTGTATGCAATACCAACTTGTCATGCACTACAAGCAACACCGACATGGAGTAAGATGCACACAACACTTAGTTTCTAATAATTATATCTTTTTATTATTTTTATTATATATATAACATAATTATTACCTATATTTTAAAATTAATAATAACTACTTTTAAAATATATTTTTTAAATAAATAAAAGATATTTATAATCAAAGATACTATTTTTGGGAAGCCCTTTTATGTTAAATATATTTTTCTCACGAATGAATCGCTTTTAGTAAAAAATATAAATTTAGACACCTTTAGAAAATGAATTGGATAAAATATAAGTCATTTTTTATTTTAAAATGTTGAAATTATCTTAGGGTGATGTTCTGGGGTTTTCTAAAAAACATCGTTTTTTGGGGAATAGTGAAAAATACTGCTTTCTATTTAAAAAATGAATTTTCAACTAATTAATTATTAGTGAAAAATGATATTATATATTATTTATACGGTATGATTAGATACATATTTCATCTAATGATATAACTAAATTCCTTAGAATAAAATCAACCTTAATACTAAATATAAAATCATAACAACCTTTTGAACATTTTACTATTTTAAAACCTTGTTATTTCTTCTCATCAGTAGGATTTGAAAAAATCTTAATTTTTCCACTTATATGATTGGAATTTAAAAAAATGATATACCCCATTGTATTGAATCTAATGATTAGTTTCTAATAATACCAAGTTAATTATTGAAAAAAATGATAAGTAAATGTGAATAAAATATATCATAGCAGTTAAGGCCGAATTATACTTAATTATGGACTAAACCATAAAATTAATGGCATAAATGACCCGGAAATTTAATTTCATAAAACCAATTACCCAGAGTTGGTGAATTATAATAATACATTGGTATGATTATCATGAATCAATTCCTGAAGGACTGATCAATTTAGTAGTCTTGGAAATTACATTACATATATGAACATTACATTAAAATTTCAAAAAAAAACACAACATAAATAAACCTTTGAGAATACCATTATCCCCATTTCTTATCCTGTCATATCAATCATAATATACTTCTTCACATCCTTGGAAAAATAATACATAATAAATGGGATAGCTCTGATTCTCAATAAGGATAACAATAAAGAAGAAACTATCATAAATAAGCATTAACATATAAGTAAATCTATAAGACCAAAAAAAATCCTTTTAAAACTTAAAGATCTGCATAATATGGAAACAAATAAATCAAATAATTACAATTACTTATTCACATGGATTTTATACTAGTTGAATAATCACATGTAATGTCAATAGCTTATTTTATAATGATAGAATTCATAATGCCGGACATTATAACCACATAATCAAGGCCTCGCGCAAATACTACAAATAGGGGTTTTTCAAGGCCTTTGCCAAGACACTAGTTTGTCTAATGAGACCTACCGATGCGTCGAGGAGCTACAACGGGCTCCACTCGTCACTTACTAAGCCCAATGCATTCCTCGTATGAAAATTATGCAACATAACATAAACATTAGTACTAAAATTTGCATTTGAAATAATAATACTTAAACCATAAACCATAAATGTTACAAAAATAGCACATCCATATTCAAAAATATCATATCTCATTAAATACAATATGGAAGATTTCATTATATTAAATCAACCTCAATAAAAAATAATATACAATAAAAGATGTTTACATAGTTGCAAATAATCAATAAAACTCTTTTAGAGAAATATCCCTTTTCAATAAATCAGATAAATGTCACACAATTTATAAAGAAAGTCATTTAAAAGATATTTTTTAATAAAATTCTCCCATAACACATTGAAACATTTGATTTAATTTAATACTTTAAAAAAATCATGTCTACATAAATAAATCCTTAACATCATTTTTAAATCATCAACATAAATTAAAAGATTTTGAAAAATAAATCATTTAAAAATTTAAAATGATGATCTAGTTAATGATTCCCATCCATAGAAACATAAAATATTCGTTTTTAAAATATTTAAATGAAACATGGAAATAGATGATGAATATTTCCCCTTAGATACTTATAGATAAATATACTCAGATAATAATGAGATTGAGGAAATAACCCTTACCCTATACTTTCTTTAGGACGATGGTACGTTTAACCTCTTGTATAATGACCATAGGATGTTATTAAATTATACCATAACAATATAAATATTTATGATGTCATACATTATTCTTTTATGGATTTATACTACAAATAAAATAATAATATCTATGTTAAAATAATAATTCGGGTAATAATCGTTTTCTTTATCGTACCTGTTTAAACATGTTATTCATGATTGTATCACTTATATCATGATTTTACTGCTTCTATAATATAAAACATTATTTATGTATCATATATATTCAGATTATAAATATGTATAATATATAGATATATCAAATGGAACACACCGTTTATGGAGATGGTAGGTCAGACGTACTCATAAACGCTGTTTTTGTTTTCATATCGCATTGAACAGAAGTAAGTGAATGAGATATATGTAAATTCATATATATATATATATATTTACAATAGAATTATTATTCATTATATTAAATACTTATTAATAATATATATTTTTATGATCATCATTGAATAGTGAACGTTGAAATGAATCTCATCGCATCGTGGAGATGGTAAGCCATACGTACGCATAAGGGATGATATCATTCTATTGATGGTGAAATAGTATGTAATTGGATGTTATATTATATATATATCTATAATAATTGAAATTTTATATTCATTTTTTACATCAATTATGGTCATTATTATACCCATCCAAATAATGAAGTGTTGAATAACAAACTACACCATGACGTGGAGACGACAAGTCGTACATATGCACGTATGTTGACATTTTCATTCATAGGATGGATAGAAAAATGAATATGGTTGTATCATATTTATGATAACATCAATTTATTTATAAGGTACTGGAGTTATTATTTTTTTATGGAAACAACAAATAAAGAGGAAGTGGAAGAAAAAAGAACTTTGAATATGGTTATGATGTAATTGCCTCTTCTTCAGGTTCTTCTTTTTGATTTGATCAAAAGGACTCTTAGGATAGATTCTAATAAAGGAATGGAATATAGGATGTAGTGAGGGTAGTTTGAAAGATATTTCAGTAGGGTTTGGTTGGTCCAAATGGCTTTGGAGGTATTATTTTGAGAGAAGGTAATGTACCTTCTTATAATAATGGTTTGGGTCACTTTAAGAAAAGATTGAAATATTATTTTGTTATAAAATCATTTTCAGTTTATAACTGCTCAAAATGAATTTATATAGAGTATAAGGTGTGGATGGATATAAATCCTCTCAACCAATCGGTTTTAGACTAGTTTAGATTGACATATTAAACATATAGTTTAGATTTATCAATTAGTTAAATTGGTTAACTTTTATAATGTCTTCTTGTATTTTTATATTACATGGTTAATAAACACACTATAAAATTCCAAGAGAACATTAAGTGGTTCATTAATGAGATATAAATCATTATATATGTAATTTTCCAGAACCATATATTTTTAGAAATACTATATTATTTAAAAATATAGTATTTGTTTTAAAAATGCTTTTATGTCAATTTAGACCCTATTTAGTATTTGATTTTTTTGAAATTCAAATAAACTTTATTACTTCGAAAAATTACATTAAATAAACCCTAACATGTCATATAATCCTAGAAAATTTTTCGAATGCATTTACTGCCTCAATTTACATTATTTGGATATTTATAATATCAATTGTTTTAATCTTTTATTAATAAGGTAATTACTCTATCAGCATTGTGCATAAATTAAACGTATTTATTTAATGAATATAAATTATAAATAAAATACCATGATGTTTGAAATATTTTTGTATTTTTAATTAATTTTTATAGTTGAATATATATTATCTATAACCCTATATAAAAAATGGTTCAGTTATTAAACCATGAATTTAACACTTTTAACTCTTCTTTAAATTAAATAATAATAAATGTCCTCATCCAATACAAGAGGACCAAAAGAATTATATTTCTTTTCTAAGGTTTATTTCTGTCAAAATTCACTTATCCAATAGAATTAGAACATGTTTTAGGGTAATTATAATAACATTTTACCTTTAATTACCATGTTTACTTTTAATTGTGGTAAATAAAATTCAACAGTTACTATTCACCAAAAATTATTTCCATCCTATTAAACCAAATTTTACAAGCTGATGTCAACTATTTCTCTTAGAGTTTTCATATTAAATTCACATAAGTGGTAAAATTACATTTTATGAAAATTTTTAAATGTGCCTAGAAGGTTGGTAAAAGATGTTAAAAAATTCAATAAAATTTTATACAAGTAATCTTATTATTAAAGGATTCCAATAATATAAATTTAACTAATACTGTTTTTATGTATCCATTTGGTCTAAAAATAAATTTAAATAAAAATAATTATTATTTAAATAAAAGTCAGTTTTAAACAATAACGTATTGTTTTTCACTATTCATCAAAAATTGAATATTTTCATAAAAATACCAAAAATTCACCCTAATAAAAGTCGGATATTCCTAATCCAAAAATGATTTATATTTTTCCAATTTCAAAATGTATTAGTTTCATTAATTAATTTAAAATTAATACTCATTGTCAAAACTAGAAAGCATGTTTCCTAGAATTAAACTCTCAAAAGATTGACATGTGATTATATAAAATTTAAATGTGAAATTATATAAAATGACATAAATTATATTAAATGATAAAAATAAAATCTAATTATACGTTAAAACAACTAAAATTTATAATTTAACACTATAAATTATTTTAATTAAAAAATTTGTTTTGAAATATTTTTTTTTTGTATTTTACACTATTAATCTAAATATGATATTAATCAGAAAAGTACCAAAAATTTATCTGAAATAAAAATTTATTTTATCACATCTAAAAAATAATTTAATTTCATGTAAATGAATATATAATAGTTTCAAATATTGGATTTAAAAAAAATTTCCATTAAAATGTTGTAAAATTACAGATTTTTTTTAAAAATACTTGTTTTATCTAAAAAATGAATTTTTTCTTATATTATGTCTACGAAACACAATATATGGATTATAAATTTATAGGGAGTATATAAAATTGAAAATACATTTAATACTATTCATAACCTCTTTTTGAACGGCTAGTTTTTTATTTCATGGTGCGCTTGAACACAGTGTTGTGTGCTACGTAAGCTATTGAATTACTTTAAAGAGATAACGTACTATGAATTCAAGGGGTGTTGAATTCTCCCCTCCTTAAATAAAATGTGACCTCACAATTTGAAATTGTTCTTTGAAAATAAATGTTTTAAAATAGAAAATACTATTGTGGAAAACCCACATCAGAAATAGGGTTAATAAAATTTAGTATTAATAAGAGTGGAAGGGAAATGTAAAAGTCACCACCAATTTAGGGGTTAAAATATGATAAAATTGGTGGAAATTATAGACACAAAATTCGAAGAAAACCGTAAAATTAATAGAGTGTGATTGAGTTCATCAATCATAAACAAGTGAACAATAAATTGAAAATTGAAGGCTTCAAATCCATAAATTTATAATGAGTTAAAATATCATCGGATCAACAAAAAATAACTTATTGGGATAACACATTTTTGTTTTTGAGATCAATTACCTAATTAATAAGTATTAATTTAGTCATAGAATAAGAAAAAATATACTTGACATGTTGACTTCCATTCTTTAACTAATTTCTACCACAAACTCATCTTTCACACCCAATGATAATAGAACTCAAAAATATTCTATTTATCCTAATCATATTGGGTTCAAAAAGTTATTAAAAATTAATATATTAGTATTTTTAAAAAGAACTACATTATAAAATCTAGGAAATCACATAGGCCAGTGGTAGGTGATGCACCCTTGTCTCCCTTCAGTTGCGGGATCAAGTCTCTTGGCCTTACCGGATGCGACAGGTTGTCACCCGACCTCTGGGTTGTCCTTTTCATAACAATACAAAAATAATATTAAGAAATTATTTAACCATAAAAATATTATCCAATTTCAATCATAATCCTTTCCAACCTTCAGACTTATCTACAATACTTCTATCTGAACACACTGTCGAAAATTTATAAAGAAGGTCATATAATAGACACGTGAATACCTTCATCGTGTGTTCTCTTAAAAAGTGGTCAAAAAATTAATTACTAGAAAATCTTATTTTAATAGGTAAGTACTTGTTTATTCCTTCTGTAAAACATTCAATCCTATATATAATCCTTAAATCCAAAAATGTAATAATCATGAACAATGATGGAATAAAAAAACGATTAGTTAGTTCCATGGAAGTCAATAATATCTAATATAATTTATCCAAATCAGGCATCTCTTATTCCAAAATCAATACAATAGTATCAAGACCATATTAAGGATTATATTACCTTTAACTGTGTATTTTCTAAAAAGATTAACTTGTTATTGTGTTTCTTTTCTTGGTACCACACAATCTCAAATCCATAATGAAATAGTACTACAATACAATCCTTATATACTCAAAAATTCTTATAACTATTACATAGTTAATACAACACTAAAATGACATAATTCATTAATAAAAACATAAGAATACTAGTCATTCCTCTTCATCTATGGTAGTATAATTACATGAATATTATCCCATAACATCATTTGCACCATACTCTGAGGATTGGGACATTGATTCGCGTAGTGTCCAAACTCGATACATACGAATCATTGTACATTTGAACCCTTTATATTACCCTTACTATCATGTACTTGGTTCCATTTTTCACCAAAATTATAACAAACTCCCATTCCTTTCAATCATTTTCCAAGGTGATTATTTCCACAATTATCACAATGGAAAAATCCTTCTTTCCCTTATACCGTTTACCCATCTTTCTCTCTGCCATAATTTTCATCTCAATCTTCCCTTAAAATAAATAAAACTCATCAAATTCATTAAATATCTTATTAACACATGATATTATTTCTCTATATGATGGTAATACAAGGGAGACTACTTCCCTTATAAATGTTTTCTTCTAACCAAGAATGATATGATCCTTCATACACTTTGTATCCTCCATATTTCCGTAGTTCACATTCCATCTACTGGGAACCTTTTCGGAGTTTTCACTCATACGTAAATCTGTGTTTGAGCTACCTCTACCTGCTCATATCTAGTCAGTGATACATTTCATGGAAAATTCACAAAATCCATACATTACCAAAATTCTAGGAAGTTATTTAATACTAATCTATAATGTATATCTTAGGGAAATGTTTCAAAATCAATGTTTATCTAAATCTATTTCCAATGTTGTTACTAACTTTCCTATGATACCAATTGTAATTCCTCAACTGAGTAACCCAGAGTCGGTGCATTATTTGAATACATTTTCATGATTAAAAGTAATCAATCCCCGATGGACCGAAAATTATAGTAGTCTTGGAAAATAAATTATATATGTGAATGCTGTATTAAAATTTCTTAAATAAAACACAAAATATATATAATAATTTTAAAATTACAATATTATCTTAACATAAACATGCATATCAATCATAATACACTACTTCACATCCGGGAAAAAATAAAACATAATAATGGGGTGAGCTCAGATGCTCAGTAAGGATAACAATATAGCAGAAACTATCACATATAAGCATTAATATTTTATGAAATATATAAGACAAAAACAAAAGCCTTTTAAAACATAAATATCAGCATAATATTGAAAAAATAAATAAAATAATTAATCTTACTTGTTCACATGGATATTCTTCTAGTGAATAATGACATGTAATATCAATTTCTAATTCTATAATGATGAAATGCATAATGTCGGACATCATAACCACATAGTCAAGGCCTCATCCGAGTACTACAAATAATATTTTGTAAAGGCCTTTTTCCAAGATACTATATTGTCTAATGAGACCTACCGATTCATCGAGAAGATATAGCGGGCTTGACAAGTCACTTACTAAGTCCAATGCATTCCTTATATGAATACATTGAACCAAAATATAAACATTCGTATTAAAACTTGCATACGAAATGTTAATACATTAACCACAAACCATTTATGTAATAAAAATATCACATCTATGGTCAAAAATATCATAACATATTAAATAAAATATGGATGATTATATTATAGTAAAAAAACCTCAATCAAGATTATTATCCAATAGTGTATGTTGACATAGTGGAAAATAATCAATAAAAATCATTTAGAGAAATACCCCTTGTCAAGAAATCATTTAAAATTCTCCCAATTTATAAAGTTAGTCATTTAAAATTGATTTTTAATAATAGTGTCCAACACCAAATTGAAACATTTAATAGAGATTAACACTTTTAAACCATCATTTCTAAGTAAATAAATCCTTAAAATCATTTTGAAAATATGGACATTAATTAAAATATTTATAAAAATAAATCATTAAAAGCATTTAAAATGATGATCTATTTAATGATTCCCTTCCATAAAATCTTTAAATATTCCTTTTTAATTTTTTTTAATGAAACATAGACAAAGATGGTAAATATGTCCCAATAGATACTTATAGATATATAATCTAGGATAATAATTAGATTGAGGAAATAACCCTTACCTTATACTTTCTTTTGGTCGAGGGTACGTTTAACCTCTTATATAATGACCATGGTATGTTATTAAATTATAATAGAACAATATTCATATTTATTATATCATAATTTGTTCTTTTTTGACATTAATGTTTCCATTTATTAATAATTTCTATGTTAAAATAATATTTTGGGTAATAATCGCTTTCTCTATTGTACATGTTTTAACTTGTTATTCGTTATCGTATCACTTATATCATGATTTAATTTCATCCATAATATAAAATACTGTTTATAAATAATATATATTGAGAATATAAATATGTATAATAGATAGATATTTGAAATGGAAAGCACCTTTTATGGAGATGGTAGGCCGTTCGTACGCATAAACGTTGTTGCCATTTTAATATCATATTGAATAGAAGTAAGTGAATGAGATATATGTAATGGAATACACATATTTATATATATCCAGTATCATTATTATTCAATATATTACATACTTATTAATAATATATATTTTAATAATCATCGTTGAATGATGAATGGTGAAATGAATCTAATCACGTTGTGGAGAAGGTAAGCTATACGTACGCACGAGCGAAAATATCATTCTATTAATGGTGATTTATTATATAATTGGGTGGTATATTATATAAAAATAATAATTATCATGATTTATTTATTATTTACATAAATTATAATCATTATTATACCCATCCTAATAATGATGTGTTGAATAACAAATTTCACCACGACATAGAGACGGAAAGTCGTACGTACACACATATGGTGACTTTTTCATTCATATTATGGATATAATAATGAATAAGGCTATATAATTTTTATAATAAAATCAAATTCTGTATGAGGATTGGGATTTATTATTTTTGTATAGATGCAACAAAGAATGTAGAAGTTGAAGAAGAAAAGAACGTTGAAATTGGTGATGAAGTAATTACCTCTTTTTCGGGTCTTTCATTTTGATTTAATGAAAAGAGATATTTAGGTAGGATTATGATCAAATTAATAATCTAGGTTGAATATAGAGTAGTTGGGAGGATATTTAAGCAGGGTTTGGCTGAGCCAATGGTCATTGGAGGTGTGATTTATAGAGAAGGGGAAGTACCCTTTTATAAGAGAGGTGGGGGTAATTTTAGGAAAAGCTTGAAATATTATTTAATTGTAAAATATTTTTAGGTTTATAATGGCTCCAAATTGAATTATTTAAAGGATACGATGTATTTGGGTATAAATCCTCCCATCCAATAGGTTATAGACAAGTTTTGGTCAAAATATTAACTTTATCAGTTATATTTAACTCTTAGTTAAGTAGTTTAACATTTACAATGTCTTCTTGTATGTTTATATTACAAGGTTAATAAACATAAAATAAAATTCCAAAAGATCCTCAAGTGGTTAAATAATTATATATCTATCATTATATATATCCTTTGTCTGATCCTCAGATTTTTAGGAATATTATATAATTTAATAATATAGTATTTGTTTTTAAAACTCATTTATGTAAATTTAAAACTATTTAGTATTTGGTTTTTATAAAAATCCAAAAAACATTATTAAATTGAAAAAAATACATTTAATAAACCATAAAATGTCATATTAATCTAGTAAATTCTTAGAATTCATAAAAATTCTGAATTTAGATTTATTTTGATATTTATAATATAAATTATTTTAATTTTTCATTAATAAGGTAACTACTACATCATTGTTGTGTCATAATTAAATTTAATAATTTAATGTATAAAAATTATAAATAAACTTCCATGATGTAGGAAATGTTTTTATATTTCTAATTAATATTTATAGTTGAATTTATCTTATGTATATCCCTATTCTTAAATTTGTTTTGTTATTAAATATTGAATTTAACACTTTTTACTCTTCTTAAATAAAATAATAATAAATGTACTAATCTAATCCAATTAAACCAAAATAATTATATATTATTAATAAGGTTTATTTTGGTCGAAATAAATTTATTAAATAGAATTAGTTAATGTTTTTGGGTAATTATAATATCATTTTTCCTTTATTTACCCAATTTTATTTTAACAGTCCTAAATTAAATCCAGAAGTTACTATTGACCAAAAATTATTTTCATTGTATTAAATCAAATTTGACTTAATGATTTAAACCCTGTCTCTCATATTTTTTAAATTCAGTTCATATAAGTGGTAAAATTTTATTTTATGCAAATTTGCAAATGTGCCTAGAACGTGGGTAAAAGACGTCAAACTATTCAATTTCTTGTTTATACATCTTATATTATTATGAAATGAATCAAATAAATTAAATTAAACTAATATAAGTATTATTTATCTATTTGTACTTTAAAAAAAATAAAAATAATAATTATTATTATTTAAATAAAATTGGTTTTAAATAATAACGTAGAGTTTTCACTATTCATCAAAATCAAATATTTTTAGAAAATTACAAAAACATCACCTCAAGATAATTTTGATTTTATGAATCCATAAAGGATGTCTATCTTAGCTATTTAATGACATATGAGTTGAATTAATTAATATAAAATTAATTCCCGTTGTCGAAACCAGAAAACGGGTTTTCAAGAAGTTAAAACTATCAAAATATTGACATGTTTTTATGTACTTTTTAAAGATGAAATTACATCCAATGAAATAAATTAAATTAAATGATAAAAATATTATCTAATTACACTTTAAAACCACTCCAATTAATAATTTATCACTACAAATTTTTTCGATTGAGAATGTAGTTTTCAATTACAATTTAGTATTTTTCACAGTTCATCAAAGTATAAAAGTAATCAGAAAAGTACCAAAAATTTATCCAAACTAAATTTTTATGTCACACTACTAAAGAAGAATTTAATTTCATTAAATTGAATATATAAAAGTGTCTAATATTATATTTAAAAGGGTTCTCTATTAAAAGATTGTAAAATTGCATTTTTTTTAAAAATACTTCTTTCGTATAAAAAAATAATTTGTTCTTATCTTTTGTCCTAAGGAACATAATATGGACTATAAAATTATATGGAGTTTATAAATTTAAAAATTTAGTTAGTACCATTCACATCCTCTTTTTAAAAGGCTATTTTGGTAAGTTTTTGTGCACTCGAACTCGGTGTTGCGTGTAGTGTAAACTATTGAAATATATTAAAGACATAACGTACTATAAAATCATTAGGTGTTACAATAAACATGTACAAAACACATTTTCTATCAAAATTAATTATATAAACCTTATATGATTTAGTTTTTTTTTTGTTTGGTAAGAATTAGTTAAGGTAATTACTTGTGCACACCTAATTTTTTTTTTAAAATTCCTTGTGAGTCCTTTTTCATACCTCTAAAAGGCCACACCTCTACCCATTCCAAAAACCTCTAAATCCTCTTATGATCGGCCAATATCGGCCCAAATATCCTCCCAACAATCCTCCATTCAACCTTAATGCTTTGTATTAGATAGAACCCCTCTCAAGGAATCCTTTTCGCGTAACCCAAAAGGAGTTACCCGATTAAGAGGTAAAGTCTTCTCTTAGGCTCGATTCCTTTATTTTCATTATTCACCCCCTCCAATATCATTATATAATTCTTATATGAAAACAATATAATAATTGATATTCTTGTTGTTTTTTATTGAATTTTTCTCACCTACACTTTCACACATTTCCATCTAATGGATGTTGAATATAATGTTTCTCTGTACGACGAACTACTACCTTATAAAACTATGATTGTTCATTTATCCTTTACCACCCATCATGGTGGCCATTATGATGGTTACACTATTTATATATTTAATATATTATACTTATTATGTCTTTAATATTATGTATTAACATTACAACAAACGTTATTTTACCTTCCATTTGCTGTTAACTCGATAATCTCGTTTGAGGATTGTGGAAAACCTGCCCCTCAAAGCAATGTGATTCTTTCACACACCACATAGAATGTATTAATGATTGGTTTAATGAAAATATATTATATATATGATATATTAATGATATTATAACAATTATATATCTAAATATTTATATATAAATAATCCATTTAATACTTTCTTTCAATAGGACAATAAAAACTGAAAACTACGTTCATGCATACGTATGACTTACCATCTCAATAAACGGTGTATTTCGTTACATAATTAATTATACTATATATTTTTATAATATACATATAGTAGATATAAATTATATTTTTATAATTTTACACATTCTAGAATCAATATATATGAATAAGGATCTTTGATATAACAAATTAAGACACATGTGAAAAACAAAGAGAATAATACACAAAGTGGAACCTTAACATAGGATCATTAACAAGAGGGTAATATATGGTTGTTATAAAAACATAAAAGTTAATAGATATAAGAATATTCTTATTAAATATATTTATATTTAACATATATTTAATTTACAAATATCTTTTATGTGTAAAGGGATAATCAAGACACAAGGTATGGGGATTTCATCTCACATTTAATTTCTATGAGATACAAGCTATGTTCTCAACACATCAATATTGTGTGGTGCATATAATACCCATGAAAGTATTCAATTTGTATTTTAATTAAATTTATGGGTATTATAATTCCCATTTTATGATCATTCTTTCATGGGGATTATGTTTCAAAAGATGCCAAATTGGTAAAAATGTTTTTGTCACAAGTTGTCTTCTTTAATACTCATGTTTCATTATAAATCTAAATGCCTTTTAAGGGATCATATACTCCCATTTTACAAGTAATATCATAAATATAAATATTTTCATGATATTCTATGATTCCTGTAATTTTATTTCCTTACATGGTGATCATGATCCCAAGATACTGAGGTATAAGAGTTTATTGAGAAATTATCATTGATTTTTGAGATTGTTTATTTTTATGAGTCCATCAATGAAATTTTAACAAAACTCTCTAAATAACATTCATGATTTTATTATCATATGTTATTTAATTATATGCATATGTATTGGTACCATTTTATACTCTTTTTTACATATGTTACTTAAAAAAATTGTTTTTTAAGCCCAACATTACCCTCTCTTCGGTCGGAAATATATGTTTTCAAAGAACTATTTCCATGAATATGACACCATTATCCAATAATATCTAAAATAAATTTTTAATATTTTTTATTTTACAAATCCATTCAAGTAAGTATTCTTTTTTCTTTCGGAACAACACTCATTTATATCGTTTTCTATAAAAAAATGAATGTTTTTTCACCTCGTACTACGAGTAGAGATTTACCCTACAACATTCTTAGAAGCTACCTTTACATTTTTAAAATGTTAATCTGTAAGAAAATGTGTTTGAAATTTAATTTTCAAAAAAAAAATCCCAAAATTGTTTCAAACATCTTTTTTATGTTTTCATGGATAACTATTTTCAAAATTTTTTCAAGTCCTATTTATAAGTTTTCAAAGTGATTTCAAATATATGGTTTTAAAAATGTTTTCAATATTATTTATAATTTTCCATGAAAATTGATTTTCAAAACGTTTTGAATATTTATTTATATGCTTTCAATGTATTTTCAAAGAAATGGTTTTCAACACATTTTCAAGATTTCATTATAATTTTACATTTTTTATCAAAGAAAAATATTTTTATAATGTGTTGAAGATTATTGTAATTATTTTCAAGGAAAAAAATTAAAAATTATTTCATGTACTATTTATGTTATTTTAAGGTAATCTATATGAAAATTATTATCAAATTGTTTTATGTATTAAAAATCATTTTTCAAACATGAAATGATATTTTCCTCGAGAACTGTTTTTAGAGTATATTTCAAAATTATTTTACATCTAATATGACATATATTAATGTTTGTCATGCTTTATATGAAATTATCTAAAGGTTCCATTCGTATCCTTTATATTAATGGGTCACTCTTAATGTTATTATCTTTATGAAAACTATTTCTCTTTCACAGATTATAGGTTTATGAAATATGATTCTCATTCACATGTTATTCTTTGATTAAATGGTTATAAAACCTAACTCTTTTCCATAGGTTATGATGTGATGAAATTTGAATGATACCCATTTCATGTTATTGGTCATGATTCGGTGTTTTTAAGATCGATATCTTCATATGGGTAATGATATAAATAATGTTTTATTATCATCTGGCATGTGTGTGAATGATTTTACTATGAGATGGGTTTGACCTATATCTCCCTCTAATGCATTGTGTAATGATAGGTTTATATGAGATCCAGTGGATCATGGGTTGTATCCCAAACCTAAAATGAAAGAGGGTCTACGATTTTATAGACCTAGTATGAATAGCATGAGGGTGTACGGGTTGTATCCCATCCCTGAAACAAAATAGGTCACAGGTAGTAGCCCATACACGAAATAAAAGAGGGTGTACAAGTTGTAGCCCACGCCCAAAACGAAAGAGGGTTTTGGGTTATATAACAAGACCAAAAATAAAGCATGTGTACTGGTTTAATCCCATTCCTAGAAGGAAATAAGTTGTTTGGGTCATATCCAATGTCCAAAAAGAAAGATGTTTTACAAGTTGTACACAAGCCTAAATGAAATATAGTTCACTGGCAGTTGACTATGCCCAAAAACAAGAAGGTACATGGGTTTGTTTCTAAGGTTAAAAGAAAGTGGGTACATAAATTTACAGCCATATCCCAAAGTAGGTACACTGGTCATAGCCCAAGAATATCATGTTATAATGGTCTTGGTACGTAGCCCGAACATAAATGACTCTATTCCTATATGTTGGCCACAAATCCTATGTATTTTTCCACAGTTGTGATCTCGGAGCTCATGATGTTTATTTTCTTATGATTCATGTATTATGAACTGCCATGACTTATCACATAGATCATTTTTATTTACTTTGATATGTAGGGTATGATCTCCTAATGTTACAATTGAATTATCATACTACTATGTTCATCTTAATGCTTAAAATTCTCCCTTGTTTACCCTTACTAAAAATTTAAATTCACCACTTTGTTATGTTTCTTTTCTCTAGGTTATGAAGAATTTTTTTTATCTAGAAGTGTTAATGGTTTGGATATTTATATGTTTTTTTGATGATCTCTCACCAGGATAGAATATTTTGTTTCTAGGTTTCAAAGACACTAATATATTACGATCATTTACCATGTTTTTTTGAAATGTAATAAATATTCATCTATAATGATGTAATATCCATGTATGTTATGTCTGGGTTGCTATAAAACCAATATTAATTAGAAAACATTATGTGTCATTATTACTGGTATCTCTTAGTTTCCCCTAGTATACGCGTTTTAACGACAACCGTCGTAACATTTTTTTTTTGCATTTTAATTTTCATTGTGACAAAAAATGAATGTGACCTCATTAAAAAAATTAAATTATGATTGAATATATGGTTACCTTTTTATTAAATTTACATCTTGTACATTTCATAAATTCATTTTAAAATTAATGTTCCAAACACAATGAAAACCCATTTTCTGAAAATTACATTTTTCATCATAAAAATTGAATATAAATTCAATACATGACTAGTAAAACCTGTAAAATGAATTTAAAATATTTTATTTAACATATAATATATAAATGACATTAAAAAATTAATAAATAATGGATTTTTCAATTTATGTTGAGAAAAATATAGGTTGTACATATATTTTAAGTATATTATCTCTATTTACATATAAAAGATTTTATCATGATTTCTATGATTTAGATAACTTAAGTTTGGATAATTATTGATTTTTTTGGAAATTATCAAAATAATTGTTTTTAAAAAAGAATAAATATAAGTCAATATTCCAATTTTAGATAAAAGTACACAACATGTACAAAAATGGATTTTACCAAAAAATGGGTCTTCTAATCATTAAATGACATTATTAAAACAGAATTCTTATCAAAATATTTTTATCATCCTAAATCATTACAAATATATTTATTAATTTGAATATTATTATTCATACATTTTAACCCAATATCTATATTATATAGGTATACTACATCATGGTTCATTTAGACTCAAGGATTCATGTGGGGTAATATATTGATTAATTCATGTTTATTTTAAAATAAATACATATAAAGTCACGGGGTGTTACATTCAACACCTTAATTATAAATTTATCCCCCAGTATTTTTATATATGAAAAAATGGTAATAAATAAACTATTTCACATCCTCAGGTTCCCATGTTGCTTCCTTGAATTTTTGAATCCTATATATAATATTAACCATGTGAGTTTCCTTATTTAGTAGCACTTTATTTATATGATCAATTGTTTAAAAATTTTATCTTAATAGTAAATATAATTCCCTAGTGGTAACACCTATTGAGTTTGTTAAATGTTAATTATTTGGTAAGTAATTCCTTAAGAGTGAAACATGGAACATATCATAAACTTATGGGAGGATTTATGGAGGAACCATGTGAAATGAAACCATCCTGATCCAATTAATAATTTTAAATGGGGTGATATATCTTGGGGCTATATTACATTTCTTTTAAAATAACATATTATTCTTCAATAAATAAATTTATTAGAATACCTTTTCACTAAATTATAATTCTGTATCACACTGATGATTATCAGTATAACTCTATTTTCAACTAATATTTGTCTTGATGTATAACCCAAAAAATTATAATATATTCTTTTTAGATTAGATAAATTTTTTTGTAGATTTAATTATACATATAGTTACTCCCACACTACACACAACACAGAGTTAGCTTTTGTTACATAGAAGGTCATGTTTTACCACCGCTTAATAGTGTACCTATTTTAAAACTAAATGATTACACTTTAAATAATTATATTTAAAAAAATTCATTATTTAATTAGGATGGTTGAAATTATCTTAGGGTGAAATTTTTAGAATTTTTCAAGGATTTTGTATTTTTTAATGAAGTCTGAAAATTAGTGAATTTCAGTTCAAAACAACATTTTAATCAAATTAATTTGTACAGATATGTTTTGTTTTGATATGATATTAAATTATAATTATAACAATTTTATATCATTTAATCCAACTTACTTCATTGGAAACAATTGAACATTAAATATATATATATAAACATGGCAAACTTTTGGATGTTTTTACTTTAAAAACATGATTTGTAATCCTTTAGAGGGATTAGCATTAATCTTAATTTTGAAACATTAGTTAATTTAGTTTTAAAAAATATACATACATAGTGGTAATAAATATGAAAATTTTACTGTCATTTGATCAACTAAGTTGTTTCCCAAAAATATCTGTATAATTAATTTAGATTACTTGTATAGGTTAAATGTAAATCCGGTATTTAAGTGTAAAAATAATATTATAAGATTTATAAATTACCAAAACACCTTTTCTATTTTTATTGGAGGATTTGTAGTCAAAAATGATCTTCCAGGGGCATAAATTATATTCTAATGAAAATCATATATGTCTTACAAATGTTTCTAATAAGTATTATGTTTTTATATGTGGTTATTAAGAATATTTATTACACTATAAATATTAATTGGAATCATAAAATGTATAAAATTATAAGAAAATTTATTTTTTTATTTTTAGGAAAGAAATAAATAAATTCAAGGCCAGCATAATGAAGATGTTCTGATTGATAAATTAATAGACATATCAAATAAATTTTATTAAAAATATTAATATAATTATAATTTAATATTTCCACTCTCATAAAATGTTAATATAATATAAATATATTTTATGTATGTATTTAAATGTTTGGTTTGATGTTATATTGTGTATATTTATTTTTAAAAAAGTCATGTAATGAGTTGTGTCAGAATTGAAATTTATGATATTTTAAAAAAAATATTTTTTTACAATATGATATAAAATTCATAAAAATATAAAATTCATACAATTGATTGAGATAATGATTAAAATGACATCCATGACATATTTTTTTTATATAGAAAATTCATAGTATCTATATTATCCCTTAAGAAATAAAAACACACGTTTTCATGGTAGGAGTTAAAGAGGTTAAATAAGGGTTAAATCCAAATGACAAGGGTTATAATGTGACATAAATTTTTCTAAAAATTCTTTTTCATGTTTATTCATCCATTATAAAATTAATATCTACATTTTTTTGTTTAATGGACACTTTTACCTAATAATTATTTATATATTATTTAAATCAAGAATAGATACAAAATGATATTCCCTTTTTATTTAGTATCTTTTATATGTTCACATAGAAAAAGAATCCAGAAATGATAGAAAATAAATGTCTATATTGTTCTTAATAAAATTATTTGCATTATATAGTTTAATTTTTAATTTTTATAAATTATATATTAACCATAAATTCTATTTAATGCTAAAACAATATTTATTTAATAAACATAAAAAATTAAATGACTTTAAAAGTATTAATTTTGATACATATAGAATTTGATAATTTTTATAATGAATTTTCTAGTTCTATATGATATTATATATAAGTTTTAAAGAATAATATTTTAATTATCTCTTTTTATTGATGTATTTATTGGCATACTAAATGAGTAGTTTCGAATTTTTCAATAATGATATTTTATGGAATTAATATATTATTAAATTATATAAAAATCCAAAAATGTTATCTAATCACAAATAGTAGAATACATGATCTATAATGAATTAAAATATTCATTTATAGGTTGTTTCTATATATTTTATGTAGAATATATTTATTATATTTTAATATTTTGAGGTTTCTTGAACGTGCCCCTCACCTCAATTTTAGAACGGCACCTTCTCCCGGAGTAACTCACACCACTTTGAGCCATCTAGGTGTACCAAAACTAAAATTTTTCTCTTAAAAAATTATTTTTTATGTTTTATAGGTTCTTGAACTTTCATAATACTTTCCCTATATCACTCTAAAAGAGATTATTGGAAATCTGTGAAAGAAGAGGTGATCGTCTTTATCGACTATTTCATGTTAATTTCTTTTTATACTTAATCTTCATGAGTAATTTCCATTAAAAAGTAATAACTACCTTATAATATATATTAATAGAGTTCATTATAATTATTTAAAAACTATATTCCACCTTTTATCCATTCTAAAAAAACACTGCATGCGTGTAGGTACGACTTACCATATCTACGTCGTTGTGTAATATGTTTTTCATCACCACTATTCTTGGATTGTTATAATGATGAAAATATTGAATATATATGAAATATATTATATAAAAACTATTTAATTATAAAATTTCATACTTATTATAAAATAAACAAATGGAAGTAATGTTTATACGTACGTATGATCTACCGTCTCCATGAACAGTGCAATTAATCTCCTATCTCAAAATTTTATAAACACATATATACTGAATATATATGATATTTAAATCATTATTAAAATTATGGATATTTTTAAATCATGATCTAATTAGTAATAACAACATGTAAAAATTCTACGTATACTAAAAAAATTTAGGAAAATAACATCCAAAATAGTGAAAATAATGGATGATTGGTAACAAATGGGTATTAAGATATTATAAGAAGTCAATATATGTCATTATAAATTTTAGTATGGTTCTATTATAAGTTAATAACACGATTAATGCCATTTTACATTATATTAATGAATATTCAACTAATGTAATGGGAATGGTATGTGATTTCATAACAACGTACATTCCATAGAGTCTTATTTGTTGATATTCACCAATTCACGTTTATATGGTGTATTTAAAACCCTTTGACATGTTATATTATGAATTTCGTTATTATCATGATATTATATTTTTAATTAAATTTAATTCCTTATTGTGTAATATTATTCATTGGATTCAATGTGTTATGGGACACATTGGAATGATTAAATATTATTCTCATCAAGAATGTATTAATGATATTTAAATGTTGTTTACTTTCATCAAAATAAAAAAACATTGTTATGACCAATCCTTAAATGAGTATATTTTGATAAATCTATATATTATATTTAAAACATATATTTTATTATTATGACCAATTATAATTAATTATATCTATTATTCTACATTTGAGGAATGCATTAGCTTTCGTATATGATGGGCGAGGGCCATTATAACCCATAAATGAATTGGTAGGCTTCATGGGACTAGCTATATATATTTTTGGGAAAACCATACACATTTATTATATTCTTGGATTGAATTCTATATATTATATATTATTGTATTCTTAACATGAATCCATGACATTATTATATTATTTTCATTAATCCTTGACAGAGTTAGATTAATTGTATAGATCCTCGAGGATATATTTTATATATCTATTATTGTGTTCTCCATAATTATCATTCCTGATTTCTTTTATTATAAGTTATTATTTAATTAATTATTATAACCTTGTTTATGTTTCTTTCTTATATTATTGGTAAAATAGAATGTGTTTTTCTTTTCTATCATTCCATATTTATAATTTCTTATATAATTATTTTAATGGAATTTTTAATAATTTAATTAAATTTCAATAATGATTTATTCTCATTTATATATTATTAATTGTGATTTTATTACCCTAACAGAGCATTTGTGATCACCCTTATTATATTCCCTTTCCCTGGGTTAAGAAGAGGAATACTTTGAATGAGTTTCTTGTAGTCATTTTATATCATTTTATTATATATCATTTTTGTATTTTCTATTTGCCAATGTATTATGGGTATCATATATGTTCTGAGTCTTTCCAAAACTGATAAACTGATCGGTCTTTTAATATTTCATTCTGTATAATCATGCTAATGTAATAAAACAATGAACCTCCTCTAAGATTCTATGGGTGTGATGTTACGGCTGGTAACAAAGGGAGTTTAGTAGATACACTGGAAGCTAGAATTTAAAAACATAGATTTGGGAGCAAAACCCTAAAATAGAATTTTAAGATAGGTATACAAGCACATCCTATAATTTTAATAAGTTAGGTATTGTGTAATTATTCTTAGTAATACATATTTATCTTCATACAATATGTGGAAGAAGTTTTATTACTGATTTTCATAGGATTGACAACTCTGAAAATGTGCATCTAGCCTGACTCAGCATAACTCAGTACAAGAAAATGGCATTACTATGCACATGGTTTGACACTCCTAGGGGATACACATAGTTTAATTCACATCTTTTAGAAATAATTTTTATGTATTTAATGATATCCCCAAAGAAATTATGTTTATGATTATAAGATTCTCTACGTATAAGATATTTAATATATGATAAGTGATATGTCGTATTTAGAATTATATAGTGTTAATAATTTTATGACCTAATAAATTAAATTATATTTTATAGAAATGGGACCTATAAAAAAGAAGTGTATCAAAAATCATGGTCAATATAGAGGTTTCCCTACTATGAAAGTCAATGTAGTTGGTATAGTATTAGAGTATGTTATAGAGATATTAGGGTGGCTGAATCATGAAATGACAAAAAATCATTCCCACATGTAGCAAACTATTTAGAAATGAAACTCTACTATGTTGGATCACCTTATGATACATATTACCAGATCGTTTAGTTTCACTATTTATCAAATAACATGTGAAAAAAAGAATTATGTATTTGGAGAAGATATTTGCAGCATTGGGATGTGGTGAAACTGAAAATGTTACATTTACAGTCTATTTCCATAGAGAGCATGTTTATTAGTTGTATTCATTGATCCGAAATACTTGAAAATAATAGAAGATATAACAGAATGAATAAAAAAATTTATAGAGGCATTCTTTGAAATATATTTCTCCAGTGAGAAAAAAAATTAGATGAATAGAAAGATCATTAGTTTAAAGAAAAATTAGTAATAAAGTGGTGTTGAGTAAGAAGATACCATTACAAGGGTAGAAATGTATGCTATTGATTTCATAGACATCATGGAATGCATGATTGTCCATTTCTTTGAAGGTAATAGTCCCAGTATCTTAATGGATCAAGTGTCTCATAAATTTTACTCAAAAAATAAAAATATTTTTATCGGCTATCAATATATAGAAAGAATTCTAACACTTTTTTGGCATCAAAGGAAAGAAAGACAAGAAGATAAAAATTGAGAAAATGTGGATAACAAAAAAATGACAAAAAGGATTTTCTAAATGTGATACGTGTGGAAGGAAATATATTAGTTCATGATTAAAATGGATAGTAGTTTTCTTTATGTGTGGAGAAAATGTCCACCTTACTCAGGATTGAAATGGAGAGAAATAATTTTTTAATAGCCAATGATTCAATTGTAATGGTATAGGTAACTTTTCAAACAAATTCCCTAAACACCAAGACAATATAACCTAGAAGAATATTGGGGATCATGTTTAAGAATTTTTTATTTACAAAACTGATGTGGATTGACTAACATAATTCTACATTTGGATCTATGAAATATGTAGAAATAATTTTTTCTGGATGATTTTATCATCATATGATTTATGATTTACATAAGTATTATACGACATTACAATTTCATTAATGATTTGACATCATATATTTAATGGTATCAATAAAAGTGATTCTGGTTCATGTTAAAAAAAATTTAAAACACATGGTTGAGGGAAAGATAAACCTTGATATATTCCAATTTTGAGACAATGTTGTTTTAATATAGATACGATTGATATAGATAATGTAATTTGAATACTAGTAACTTCAACGGAAATGAGTCTAAAGTGTTGGATCATGATTTTTCGTAAAGGATTACTATTTAAAAATGGTTATGTTGAAATGTGGATGTGGCTCTAGATGTTAAAGTATTATTTCACCATATGATGCAACTTATGCTAAGAGATGAAGTATAAATACTTCAAGGCATAATCAAATGGTACGATTTTTTTAAGGAAATCTATATTAACATATATCCTTATAGGGTGAAAGAATCTCTGAACACTATGAAAAGTGTATTTAAAAATTTTCATATTATAATCATTTTTTAAGATATCAATGACCTTTATTCACTATTTTTGTTTATTGTTTTGTCGTCAGCAACATTCAATTGAACATTTTCTCTATCGCACTCCAACAGAACATGATGGTTAGATTTCACTTCTATATTCATGTATTCAATAATATTATCATATATGAAATCCAATATTTCTGAATACCTAAACACTTACGTTTCTATATTATTGATAATATGCGTTACTGACCTTGTTTATGATGTGGGGTTTTCAACAATAGTTTATTTTCAAATTTTAAATCATTGATTGATGAGATCAAGTTTAAATTTCAAGGAAATTATTTAATTAAGGTGGGTAGAATGTATCACCACAATACATTACCACATTTTATCTTTAGAATAAATTTAATTTTGTTTTTATCATTCATTAAACACATTTTTATGTTAACGCTACATATTTCTTTGATTTAGCATGCGTTACAAACAAGAGAGAGCTTTACCACCCTTTAATGGAGAAACTATTTTAAACCTATATATTCAAACTATTATAAATTTTATTTCTCAAAATTAAAAGAATTTTTAAATTCAAAATTCAAAATTTATATTATAGAAATGTTTTGGTATTTTGTTCAGAAGTTTCATTTTTTGATGAATAGTAAAAATTACTATATTTTATTTCAAAATTTAATTTTTTTTCTAATTTATTTGTATCGTTAAATTATATTTGGAATTGGTTTTATTGTATAATTATACCAGTTTTATATCAGTTAAACTAATTTAGGTCATTAGAAATAATTTTAAATAAAATTTAGATATAAATACATAGCAATCTTTTGGACGATTTTACATTAAAACACTTCTTTATCATCCAGTGTGTGGGTTAGCATTAAACATAATTTATCCACTTATTTGAATTGAATTCATCAAAATAGACATAAAATTGTTTTATATATATGAAATTTTTAGTATAATATGTTGAAAAGATTTTTTGACCAAAAACCTTAATAAATGTAATTAAAATAAATTGTAGCAATTAAGGGAAATCAGGTAATTGAGGGTAATAATAATATTATAAGCATTATAAAATTACCCTAGTAATGGTAATAATTTAATTTTATGAGCTAGTGTCAATTGAAACCAAAATTGGGATGATTTTAAAGCTGGTTAGAGACACTTAGATGAGCTTAAGGCGTTTATAGTATTTTTTTCAATAGAATGTCCAAAATGACTTACTCATGTTTATATTAAGTATTTCATTTTTATACATGGTTATTAAGAAGATATTCTTGAGTATAAATATTAATTGTAAATATAAATTTTTTATCTTTATCATGAAAATTTATTTTTATTTTTTAGGGAATAAATATTTAAATTGATCTCTTGCACAGTGATGATGCAATGATTTCTTACATAAAGTACATATCAAATAAATGTTATTGAAAATAATAAAATAAATATAATTTGATAGAATTAAAATAATAAATGATTTAAATTAAGTAACTATAAATATATTTTATGTATTAAAATATTTTTTTTGATTTTATATTGTGTATTGATATTTCTAAAAAGTCTAATAATGAATTCTGTCAAAGTTGTCATTTATGATATTTTAGAACAAATAATATATTATAAAATGATATAAAATTCATAAAAATGTAATATTTAGCCAATGGATTATTAGAAGGTTTAACCATAAATTGATGACCCCTTTATGATTCTTTTTGTATATTATAAAAACTATTTTAACCCTTCAGAAATAAAAAAACATGTTGTCACAATAGAAGTTAAAGAGGTTAAATAAGGGTTAAATCGAAATGATAAAGGTAATAATATTAACAAAACATGTCTGAACATTTATATATGACAAGTATTCATAAATTATAACCATATTCTCTAATTTGAGTTTTTTAATGGATAATTTTCCTTGATAATAAACTATATATTATTTTAATCAATTAAAGTTAAAAAAATGTCACTCTCTTGGTATTTAGAATATTTATGTGTTCACACACAGAAAAATCATGATATGAACGAAAATTAATGTATATTTTTGTAAAAACGAAATTTGTTTCATTATATAATTTTATTTTTAATTTTTATAAATTATAAAATTACATTAATTCTTTCTCATTGTTGAAAAAATATTTATTTAATTTAATATAAAAATAAAATATTTGATTTTAAATTTAATAATTTTGATATATTTGGGATTTTTAATGTTTATAATGAATTTTATATTCCTATAAGATATAATTTACATGTATGAAATCATTATATTTTAATTCCCACTTTAACTTTATGTATTTAATGCAAAACTAAAGGAATAGTTTTAAATTTTAAAATAAAGATATTTTAATGAATTAATATAATAATAAATTATTTAAAATTCAAAAATATGTTAAAGAAGAACGAATGGGATAATATAATATCTAAACGGTCCTAAAATATTTATAAAAGTAAATTTTCCAACCTTTTACTCAATAATAACATTATTATGTTTTTAACTTCTTAGGATTTCTGAAAGTGCTTATCGCCTAAATTATAAAAGGAAATATCCTCCCAAACTTCCTCACAAAATTGTGATCCATATTTCTCATCCAACCCAAAATAATTTCTCTAATACAAATCCTTATTTATTTTATAATGTTTTTGTTGATTAAAAAATACCTACCTAGATACCTTTAGAATATATTAAATATATTTTTTTAAAGAAGTTGTAATCATCTTTATCGGCTCTTTCAAGTTCATTTATTATTATACTTCCATTTTATGTTTTTTTATATGATAATGTAATAAATATGGTATCATATATATTTTTATATTCTACTATGATATGGTACAACTATATGACACATTTTTTCGTCATATGAAAAATGAAAACATTGTGTGTGCATATATACAGCTTACCGTCTCCACAACGTGGTGTAATATTTTATCATCCCCACTTTACATGGATAAGTATAATGTTGAAAATAATTTTTATATATATGAAATATTTGATATAAAAATTATAATATAATTATAAAAACATATATATAATTTAATTTACATTTTTTCTTACGACAATAAAATGGAAGTATCATTCATGCATACGTACAACCTATTATCTCCATAAAAGGTAAATTTTATTTCCTATCTCAAAATTTTTTAAATTACCGTATAATAAATATATATTATATTTAAATCCTGTTTTACAATTTTTGAGATTATTCAATCGTGAACTAATTAATAGTTAAAACAAGTAACAAGTCAAATATACTTAAGAAAACATGGTAACTAACACCCAAAATAGAGAAAATAATAGAGAATTTGTATGAAATGGGTAATTATATATTACCATACATTAAAATATGATATTATAAATATGATGATGGTTCTAGTATAAGTTAATAAAATTTATGAAACTATTATACAAGTAGTTAAAGAATTTTTGTCTAATGGAAAGAAAAATGTAAGATATTTTTTCTCAATTTATATTCCATGGAGACTTATTTGTTGTTTTACAAAAATTTACTTTTATATGGTGTATATACTACCCTTTTACAAATTATATCATGAATACATTTATTATTATGATATTATAATTTTAATTTAATGTTATTATTTCATGTAGATTGTGATTCAAATGATTCAAGATGGTATTGACACATTTAATTCTTAATGATTATTCTCCTAAAGAATATTTTTATTGTGATTTAATGTTGTTTCCATTCATAAACATAAAAAACCCTTATTATTTCTTATCCTACAATGGGAATAATTTGATAAATCAATATATCTTATTCAATATAGATATTTTATGATAAAGAAAATTGTTTATTAATTAAATTTATTATTCTCCGTATGTGGAATGCATTGGATTTCGTATGTGATGGGTGAGGACTGCTATTTCCCCTCGATGCATCGATCTATTTCATGGAAAAAACTAGATGTGGTTTTTTATGATGACATACCAATTCATTATATTCAATTATTTAATCCTGTATTATAGTATATTCTTAGCATAAAGACTTCACAGTATTAGATTTTTGTCATGAATCCTTAATAGTATTAGATTTATGGAATTTTGAATCGATGATATGTTTTAGATATCCATAATTGTGAATTAAATCATTATGTATCCAATTATTTTTAATCCATGTTATTATTTAATTATTTATAATATCAATCTTCGAGTTTCTTTATCTGATCATTGATTAGATGACATGTGTTTCAGTTATCTACCATTTCATATATATTATAACTTTTCCAGTTATTGTTATGGGATTTTTATCAGTTATTTACCATTAGAGGTTTATTTATTCTCATTTATTAATTATTGTTTTTCCAAAATATGTCCCCATACTGAGTATTAGAGGTCACCATTATTTTTTTTCTCTTCCCTCAGTTATGAATATGATTCCTTTTAACGAGTTTCAGGAATGTTATTTATTTCATGTAATTATGTATCTTGTTTTTATTTTATATTTCTCAATATATATATTGGGTATCGTGTATGTAATATAGAATTTTAAAACTAATAATCTAACAAGTACATTATGACTTTATTCCTTTCAAAAATTAATTTAAAAAAATAATGCACCATCTCTGGACTTCTGGGATTGGGGCATTACACTTGACAGGTTGTTTAATGGATCTAACATTCTATTCAATTCTATTATCTATCGTCGGCCCCTATATATTTCATTTAGCACCTTCATCTAATAATGTTGCAGTATTTCACATCCTCCCATAGAGTGCTTCATAATGAACTATATAAATACTCAATTGAAATCTATTGTTATAATATAATTCAAAAAGAAGAAGGTATTGATCCTTACCACACATGAAATCAAGATATTATGATCTTTGTTTTTAATCCATTGTTTGAATGGTTCTATAAGACTAACCATATTTTTTATGATGATATGAAATATTAAAACAAAAATATCTATCTAGATCATGATGAAGAAATCAATAGAATTTTAACTGAAACCATGGATCCCTATTATATATAATTGAATTTATTATCCCACAAAACCTTAAAAATTCCATAATTTATTTAATTAAAATGTGATCATGAGAAAAATATAATCTCTAATAAAAATATAATTTTCTTACATCATAAGTCGTGTGACTCAAATGAAAATATAATTATATCCTTTATATGTTTTGGGGAGTCTAATGACAAAATATATAGTTATGTTTTCCAATTTACATTCAATTATAGGTAGTTTTTATAACATCTCATTGACATAAATCTCTCAACATTAAATTTCATACATACCAAGAACCAATATACATACTATTAAATATCATTCTTCATATAATCACATCCTAAAAAATATTTCATATCTTTTTAACTCTTTATTAGTCTATGATGAATAAATAATGATGAGATATGATCTTATACCAATATATAGTCCTTCATGTAGATTATTTACATGACACATACACAGTTCCTAAATCTTAATATTCAATCATAATCAATTTTTACTTCCACAATATTTACCACCATCTTTTGTAAGTATAATTATTTCATGAGTATATCATTAATCATTACTTGGATATATGGTTGAACCATCAATAAATAAATAAGAAATTTCTCTCCTTAATCTAATATTTAATTTACATACTTCTCAAATATGAAGTTATTTGATCATTTTAATCCTAATTATAGATAATCTAACATGATCCTTTCAACTAAAATCACCATCCACCCTATTCTCCATCACAGGGTGGTAATATATTGTGGAGTCTGATTTTTTATTAAACTAAATGAAATATCTCTGTCACATATTCATATATTTATAGTAAAATATGTTATAAAAACCATTTTGATCAGTATATAAGTCAAAACCTTCCATGTAAATATAATAACTCTATAATTTTATGGAAAAAATTATAGATCTTCAACTTCAAACTATAAGTGAGTTAAATTGTCTCATGATCCTATAATTTTATTGAGGCATAAGATTTCACCATTTCATTTTACATAAAATCACTAACTAATACATTGTTTAATGTACCACAATAAATCAATAATCCTTCTCTAGTATAATGTAGTGTGAGCCCGGGTGAACTGATAGACCTTCTCTTCTGTTCCATTAAAGTATATTAACATCCATATATCCAAAGTAACATGACTCCTTTCATAGTTATCATACTGAGTGTATGATATGGAAAGATAATTTATTTACAAATCATGAGCATTATCTAGTAAATCCAAAAAAACTATGGATCATATACACAATGGTTGTCTAAGGAATGTTCTTAGAAATATGTTTTTTATCCACTCATATACCCTCCATTAAGAATATATGACACAAAAGCTAAAAATTATATGGCCAAAATTAATAGTTGGTAAATTTTTCAAATATTTTCCCCTTCCCATGGTACAACAGTAATGTCCTCAACGGATCTTCATAACCATCCTTTCACATTGAATATATAAGATTATCATCTATAAAAACTATCTAAAAATAATCTATGTAATCTATAGATACATTATTCATTCAATACATGAATATAGTGGTGGAATTAGATTGAACAAATATATTCAATATAAATTCATATTGTTTATAACTCTATGTAAGTTTTTCATGAGTATGATATCCCTTTTGAACCTCAATTAAAAGTATCAAGAATGATGCTTGGTATTGTAAAAATATTGAGCTCCTCAAAATTGATCAAACAAATTATCAATACCGAAAAGAGGATACTTATTCATTTTCTTGGTCATGTTATTTCCTCTATAATCAATAAAGAGTCTCATTGTTCCATCTTTCATCATAAAAAAAAGTAAAATTCCACCACATGGTGACACGCATGTATAAATGAATCCTTTTTTGTGATTACACTAGAGTTGATTCTTCAATTCGTGCATCCCAATATGATTAATTATATATGGATTGATTTAAATAGGTGTAGCACCAAGTATGAGTTCTATTGAAAACTCAACATCATAATTCAGTGGAACCATAAAAAAACATATTAGGAAAGATGTCGACAAACACCCATATAATAGGAATATCTTTGATGTTGAGTTTCTCTCATGCCATCGGAGATAAATACCACTTTCTAATAGAAATAATGATTACTAAAATTGATGTAATATGCATAGAAAGATCATATTTATCCATATACCAATATATAATCATAGGTTGTATTAATATATAAAATTTTAATACCCTTCCTCATCAATTTATATGGTATTTATAAAATTAAATCCAATACATGACCAAAATAACATCAAATTCAATAATCGGGATAACAAGGATACTTTCAAGAAGCTCAATCCCAAAAAATTATATCATAGTACAATCATAAACATTTAACATGATCATCATACTATAATAATTTTTAAATACTAATTCAACATCTTATTGTGGAGGTTATATTTTATACCATTAATGAATTCTAAAAAGATAAAATAGTGGTTATATCTATAATAAAAAATGGAATTATCAGTTCTAGAGATGATGATAAGTGTACCATACACCAATTTATTCATATAACCAATATTGAAAATAATGGTAACAAGATATTTCAATATTTCTATTCTATTAAGAGTTTTCAAACATTAATCATTTTCATTAACCCATAGATATAATAATCAGTCAACCTAGTCCTCGTACTCTATAATTTTGAAGTATTGTACTTTGGGTGGTTCATTTTGTTTGTATTTATTTCTATTCAAATTATTTTTTAACTTCTTCCAACCACTTCATAATTTTATTTCAAGATGACCTTTTACTCCAAACATAAAACAATAATTTTATCCCTAATGATAGTTTCTCCTTTTTTTGTTCACACTTCTATAATAATGGAAGGCCTATCTTGTATAGACCCAATCTTAATGTACATAGACATTACATTACTTTTTTGTAATACTTAACACATTACAAAAACATACTCCCAAAGACCGTATAAGTTTAGTGTATTTGGAAACTCAGAACATAATCTTCTAATCATGGTGAATGATCTTCAGCAACTCCCTTAAATATCTTCCCCTTTTGTCATCATACCTAAAAACATTATTTATATCCTGGGGAAAAGAAAACATAAAAATGGTGAGCTAAAACACTCATTAAGGGTAATCATGGAGAACATAAAATAATCTATAAACATTTTAACATAAAACATGAACATGAAACATCAAAATCTTGAGCAATGACATAAATCATGGAAGTACATAAGGCATAGATAATAAAGGAACATTAATCATTATAAAATAGCATGGGAATAAAACATGTAATTGTGGAAAACCATTAAGCTCATGATATTATTTCCATAGTAGCCACGACATTGTTTCCAAGACCATCATAGTGGACAAAGTCCATCACTGAACCGAGTTTAATTGTCATTCCATCCATGTATTACTTAACTGGATTCACTTGATGTTCCAACCATGTCTATCTCATGAGATATTAATTTTACCCAATGAATTGGAGGGAGATATAGGTCCCACCCATATCATAATGAAACCATTCTTATGTGTTCTACAAAATCATAAATCATACATCATAGCATAACCCATGTAATAAAAATGGGATTCTAAAACAGAATCCCATCATAACATAATCCATATAGGATAAAAGGACTTCATAAAATAATTCCAGCATAACATAATCAAATCAATGTAAAAATTGGGGTATAAATAGAACCCAATATTATCTTAGATGGAAAATAATTTTGATAAATCACTTGAACTCCATTCTTGAGGAAAATATCCTTTCTACTTCAAAAACATTTTTCCTTTATTAACATGTCATACAATTTTAAACTAAAAGAAGTTAATTGAAAATTAACATGAAAACGTTTAAAGGAAGCTTCATGGAAATAATGTTCTATGAAATCATAAAAATCTATTCATTCCATATATGTTATAAAAATATTCTTCTCGTACTTTGGCTGAAAAAGTCAAAAAGGCTCCCGTACTGAAAATGACAAAAAATTCCATTTATAACTATTACTAAAAATTCACCATTAGGTAATATTGGATTTAAACATTTTTATGAGGATATAAATAATATTACAAGTTGAGGAAACATGGATGCGGATGATAAATATTCCCTAGTAAATACTGAAGTATAAACAATCTCGGAGAAAAATGAGATTGCAGGATTTTCCCTTACCTTATGTCCAATTTCTTCTGTATGTGTCTGAGACTCTTGTATAGTGGTTTTAAACATAATATTAACTTTTAAAAGAACCTTAATAATATTTATGATATCATATATTATTCACTTAAGACATTATATTACCCGTTCATTTGTTAATCCCATGTTAAAGCAGTGTTATGGGTAAAATCGTTTCATTTATCATCTGTGTTTTGACTTGTAATTATTCATATGATTACATAGTTCATGATTACATAATTCCAGAATTTAAAACATGATTAATATATAATAAATATATTTAGAATATACATATATATAATAGATCGATAAATGGAATGAAATACACCATTAATGGAGACGGTAGGCCATACGTACGCATGAACACTATTTTCATTTTTTCTTTATGGAATTAAGTAAATGAAACATATATGTACATAAATATAGTATCATTATTATGTCCTATCTTTTATTATTATTAAATATATATAATTTATAATCATACTTGATTTTTTAATCATGGATAATGAATCTCATCACGTCGTGGAGACGGTAATCTGTACGTACGCACGAGCGATGATATCATTCCCATATTTATTGAATGGAATTGGAGTGGATGATATAATATCTAATAATTAGTATCATGTTATAATAATTATATTTTTTTTATTCTTTACACTATTATTCCCATCCAAGTAAGGTGGTGGTGGAAAAATATATTACACCACGTCGCAGAGATGGTATTCTGTAAGTACGCACGCACGATGATTTCATTTTCTGTAGGATGGATACAAGGTGAAATAGGGTTGGTTCATATTTATAATGACATATAAGTATATGAGTGAAACTGATTTTATTACTTTATTATAAAACAAAAAAAATAATAGTAAGTAGAAGAAGAAATTAATTTGAAAGAATCGGTAAATGATATTACATATTCTTCGACGCGCCTCTTCTAAACCTCCTCTTAGGGCACTAATGTTGGTATTTGAAGAAGACCAAGACATCTAGTATGTTTATAGGGAAGTGAATAAGAGAAATGGTCAGGGTTTGGCCTAGTGTGAAGTCTCAAAGTGGTGTGTGGATGAGAGGGAGGAGGTTCCCTTTTAAAAGATAGGAGAGGGGCACTTTTGGAAACTTTTAAAATATTAATTTATAATAAACTAAAAACCCACATAAAAACATCCACAATGACTCAAATACAAATATTGGATTAGATAGGGTTGTAAGCTAATCAACAAATAAAATTTAGACAAGTTGGAAATTTATTTTAAACCTTATCAACATGATTTATCCTTATTTAATCTATATAATTTTATTTGTTGTAATAATATTCTAAATTTTAAATTATTATAAATATTTACTTATGTGTTTTGAATTGTCCATAATTAGATACTTTATGAAATTTTAGACCACATAAATTTCAATTTATAATTTTTAAATATTTTTGTGATTTTTACACAATTTTATAATATGTTATTTTTGTAAAATAACAATAGTGTCAATTTTAAAACTATTCATTTATTTGAATTTAAATAAAATATACACAGAGGATATATTCGAACAAAAATATTTAATATCTTAGTAAAATGTCATATTCATCTAGAATATTTGTGGATAACATTAATTAGTTTATATATTATTTATTTTAATATATATAAAACCTTTTATTTGATATTTCTCTTAATAAAACAATTAGTACATCATTTTGGTATAAACATTTAATATACTTATTAGTTGCATAAAAATTATAAATAAAATTCTATAAAGATTATAAATCTAATATTTTTAAAAATAATACTTTTACTCGAATTTATAATCTTAAAATAATAAAATTTAAATTTTTATATTTATTAAATTATGGAGGTGACAACTTTGACTTAATTTATAATAAAATAATATAAGTGTCATAATCGCTTTTTTAAGTCACCAAATGGTCAGAAACTGGACTGTTGGATGATTATGGATTAACTGTACACAAAAAATATGTTTTTTTCAGGTGTTTCTTCTTTTTATGGTCATTATTAGTTTTATAAAATATTAATTATTTATTTTTCTCTAAATAAATAATTTCTACATCACTATTGTGTCACTATTAATGATAATTATTTAATCCATAAAAATCTAAATAAATTCACATTAAGTAGATAATTCTTTTTTATTTCTGGTGACTATTTATTTTTTTCGCCTAATGAATTTTATCACTAAATTAAAATTATTACACTTATAAGATAAAAGAGAGTGACATGTTCTCACTTTCTTTGGTTCTAAAAATAATTACATCATTTTCATGGTAAAAAGTCCAAGAAATGAATCTATTTCTACCCTTAGGTGATATCACTCGTCTTTTAGTCATCCAATATAATTTTGGCCTTTGTTAGGGTAATTTTATAATCGTATTTTTAACCTAAATTACCTGATTTACCTTTAACTATAGTAAATAATATTTACTGTATTTACTATTCATAATGTCTAAAAATAAAAACTATCCTATTAACATAATTTGGACCTACTGATTCCAAATATGGAATCGATTTTTCAAAATTCAAAACATAGAAGTTGCAGTAATTAATTTAAAATTAATCCCATTGTTAAGAAAATGGGTTTTAAAAGTGAAAACGTTACAAAATATTGAAATGTTTTTACCTATGAATGCAGTTTAAAATTAATGCTAATGACTAAGATTTTATTAAATGGTAAAAATATATTATATTTATACATTAAAACCATTCAATATTATAATTTAAGCATATCATTTATCTCGATGAAAAAAGTTGTTTTTAAATAAAATTTAGCGTATATTTATTATTCATCACAATATGAAGGTTATCATAATAATGACAAAAATTTATCAAAACTATATTTTTATATCCTGATTTCAATGAATAAGTTTATTTTGTCTAATTGAACTTATAAACATGTAATAAACTATATTTAATTAGGTTGAGCCATCAAAAGGTGGCAAAACTGCATTTTAAGAAAAATACTTATTTTACCCGAAAATTTTATTTTATTTTCATACCATGTTCTAGAATATTAGTAAGAAGAATAATAATGTTATAAAATTCAAATTGTGGTTAATACTATTCATAATGTCTAGTTCATAATAATATTATAATAATACATCATTGTTTAGTGAAGCTTAGTATTGCGTACAACACACGCTATTGAGGAAGGTCACTCTTGGGTGCAACACAAGAAAAGAATAGTGATGCATATACTACAAGCTAATATGGTGTTGCATATAGCGCAAGATAATCTTGGTGTAGCGTACAACACATAACATCAATGAAATTAAAAAGAATATTTCTCATAAAATCTCGGGCTGTTACATTCTACCCCCCTTAATATGAATTTCTCCCTCGAAATTTGTCGGGGATATAATTGGTTTACTACTTAAATGTTCCTTTCATAGAAGCCCACATCGTAAAAAGGAATAATAAATCATTATTTTAAAAAAGAACATGAGAAGCATAATGGATACCCAATGTAACTCATCACTGGGTTTCCACATATGAGAATATAGGTGAAAATATGGATATGTAAGAGAATTCTAACCATAATGTTTGGATGAAGAGTGGAAGAGAACATGGCTATGAAAAATACAACAATCACAAATACATAAATTTTTGATGATCTATTGTACCATCTGATTCATCAAATATGAGGCCACTATGAAAACATTTTTTGGTTTTCATGATAATTTCTTTGATGTTGAAGAATTATTGAATTAAAAGAAATACTTACTTTATTTTGGTACAATATCACTATTATTTTCCCTTGAACAATTTCCACTTCATCTCTTAAATAAATGAAGTTGAATTTGTCTTTCGTGAAGTGTTTGAAGATCATGCGATAGAATGATAGGTCATTCCATCCGTCTCAAACATAAGGTTAAAAAAAGATATATGCATAAGTCCATCTTATGGTGAGATTAATCGTATTTGTTTCCAAAAATGGACTTATACATCATCTATCATACCGCTAAATAAAATAAAACTAGTTTCTACTAACCAAGGTCTTCTTGTAGGCCATTGGTATGAAATATAGTCTTGTCGCACTTCGGTTGTGGGTTCTATTCCCACAACCTTGTCCGACGTGAGGGGTTGTCACCCGTCCTGAAGGTTGTTCTTTTTCTAAAACTACACTATTATAACATTCCAGAAATAATATCGAAAAAAGGTTCTATCCTTACACAGTATTATCTTATTTACAACATAATACATTTCAAATCATTAGGATTATCCAAAAAACATCTATCCAAACTGATAGTATAAACAAAATGATTACTAGAGATGTCATCAACGAACCATCTGAATACCATCATTTATCCCCCTTATATCATAATATATATCTTGTTGGTCACATTCCAAACATGTGAATACCTTAATCATGTATTCTATTGAAACATGAATTACAATAGAATCATTGTAAAACCATGAATGTTGTCAAAAGTCAATACTTTCAACATACCAAAATCCCAAAAATTTTATATACTCAAACCATGATATCACTTTGTCCTTATATGAGCTCATTAATAATGTCAAACATTTGATTATCTCTTTATCCATTCATTATGCACATATCATCTTCTTTCCAAAAATATTTCTATCACTTTTCAGGGTTACCGGTACTATATTCTTATGGAAAACCACAATGGACCAATACATAGATATTCCAATATAGCATAAAAGAACCTAAACAATATTATTATTGAATACCATTACTTAAACACCTCAATCTGTCTTCTTCAATGATTGTCATGGAATAAGTCCTTCCATGATTTAGATGTAACCTCTTAGGTTAGGGCATTGAGTTGGGTAATTCCCATGTTCTCTACAGATAAGACAATGAACTCCATAAAAGTCTGTCCCACAATTACCCTTATCCCCCCAAAGATAACGTCTTCCCCTCCATTTCATGTATTCACCAAGGTTCTTCTTCCCTTCTTTAGAAATCTCAATCTTACATTATCTATGCTCCTCACCATGATAACATGCATAAAAGTCCATATTCTTCTTATTTGATGAATTATGAATACCACTAAAGATCACCGTGTTAATCATATATCATGATGACAGATTCAGAATAATCAAAATATCATTATTTCGAGGTAATACGCAATTTCGTTGCTCATAGTCACTGATTCTACCATTGGATTCAATGCTTTCCCAATTCTTCTGGTTCCCTCTGTTGACTAAAATAAGAAACCATGGTGCAAGAAACATTTAAAACAACGAGGAACCACATAATCATAAAAAGTATAACTTATCACACATTATTTAATCCATGAAACCTTAGGTTCACCCTAGGTTATTCATGATCATCAACAAAATTCCAGGATTGTAACCTATAGTTATACTAATCCTTAGGGAAATCCCTAGACATACTTTAGAAATATCTCTAGGGATCTCACTAAACTTTTCGCATCCTAGTTTCCAAATGTTAACTAAACCATTGCGCTGATACCAACTGTAGATAACCAAACATGATGTACATAGAAATTACATTACTTTTGAGGAATACTTAATATATTACAAAAACAGACGCCCAAAAACCGTATTAGTTTATTGTCTTTGGAATCTTGGAACATAATCTTCTTATCACGGTGAAAGATATTCAGCAACTCCCATAAATATCCTCCCCTTTTGTTTTCTTACCTAAAACCATTATTTATATCCTGGGGAAAATAAAAAATAAAAATTGTGACCTAAAATCCTCAGTAAGGGTAAACATGGAAAACATAAAAACAATCCATAAACATTTGAACGTAAAAACATGAACATAAAACATCAAAATTGTGAGCAATGACATAAATCATAGAAGTACATAAGGCATAGATCATAAAGGATCGTTAATCATGATAAAATAGAATGGGAATAAAACATGTAATTTTTTAAAACCATTAATCACATGATATGATTTCCATAGTGTCAAAGACATTGTTTCCAAGACTATCATAGTGGACAAAGTCCATTACTGAATAGGTTTTACTTGCCTTCCATCCCTGTATTACTGAATCAGATTCACTTGTTATTCCAACCATGTCTATCTCATGAGATATAAATCTTTACCCAATTCATTGGAAGGAGATATATATCCCACCCATATCATAATTAAACCAATATTATGCATTCCACAAAATCATAAATCATACATCATAGCATAACCCATGTAATAAAAATGGGATTCTTAAACATCATGCCACCATAAAATAATCAATATAATATAAAAAAACATCATAAAATAATTCCAGAATAACATAATGAAATAAACGTAAAAATAGGGATAGGAACAGAACCCTGTATTATCTTAGATGTAAAATAATTTTGATAAAACACATGAACTCCATTCTTGAAGAAAATATCCTTTCTAATTCAAAAACATATTTCCTTTATTAACATTTCGTACAATTTTAAAATAAAATAAGTTAATTGAAAATAAACATGAAAACTTGTAGAGGAGGATTCATGGAAATAATTTTCTATGAAATCCTAAAAAACTATTCATGACCTATAAGTTAAACAAAATATTCTTCCCGTACATTGGCTGAAAAAGTCAAAGAGTATCTCATACTGAAAATGAAAAAAGATTCCTTTCATAACTATTACTAAAAATTAACCAATAGGTAAAATTGGATTTAAAATTTGTTATAAGGATAGAAATAATATTAAATATTGAGGAAATTGGATGTGGATGATAAATATTCCACATTAAATTCTGAAATATAAACAATCTCGGATAAAAATGAGATTGTGAGATTTTCCCTTACCTTATGTCCAATTTCTTCTGTATGTGTCTGAGACTCCTTTATAGTGGTTTTAAAAATATTATTAACTTGTAAAGTAACCATAATAATATTTATGATATCATATATTATTCACTTAAGACTTTTTATTACCCATTCATTTGTCATTTCCATGTTAAAGTAGTGTTTTGGGTAAAATCGTTTCATTTATCATCCGTGTTTTGACTTGTAATTATTCATATGATTACATAGATCATGATTACTTACATCCAGAATGTAAAACATGATTTAAATATAATATATATATTTAAAATATATATATATATATATATATAATAAATCAATAAATGGAAAGAAATACACCGTTCATGGAGACTGTAGACCACACGTACGCATGAACGCTGTTTTTGTTTTTTCCTTATGGAATTTAGTAAATGAAACATATATGTATATAAATATAGTATCATTATTATTTCATAACATTCATGATTAATTAATATATATATATACTTTATTAGCATACTTTAATTGTTAATCATGTAGAATGAATATCATCGCTTTGTGAAGATGGTAATCCGTACGTTCGCACAAGCAATGATATCATTGCCATAGTTTTTGAATAGAATTGGGGTGGATGATATAATATCTCAGAATTAGTATAATTTTATAATAACCATATATAGTTATTGTTTACACCATTATACCCATTCAAGTAAGGTGATGGTGTAAAACTAGATTACACCACGGCATGGAGATGGTATTCCATACGTAAGCACGCACGGTGATTTCATTTTCTGTAGGATGGATAGAAGTAGAAATAGGGTTGGATAATATTTATAATAACATATCAGTATATTATTGAAACTTATGTTATTAATTTATTATGAAAATACAAAATAAGAGGAAGTAGAAGAAGAAATTAATTTGAACGAATCGTTAATGGATATTACCTATTCTTCGACGCGCCTCTTCTAAATCTCCTCTTAGGGCACTAAATATGGTCGTTGAAGAAGAACAGGACCTCTAGTATTTTTTTAGGGAGGTGGAGACGAGAAATGGGTAGGTTTTGAATGAGCTTGAAAACTCAAATTTGTGTAAGGAGGAGAGGGAAGAGGTTCCCTTTTATAAGAGAGGAGAGGGGCACTTTTGGAAACTTTAAAATATTAATTTACAATAAACTCAAACCCCACATAAAAACTTCCAAAATGACTCAAATACGAATATTAAATGTGATTGGGTTGTATTATCATAAATAAATAAAATTAAAACAAGTTGTAAATTTATTTTAAACCTTATAAAAATGATTTATCCTTATTTAATCTATTTAATTTTATTTGGGGTAAAAATATTATAAATTTTAAATTGTTATATATAATTACTTATGTGTTATAAATTGTCTATAATTGGATAATTTATTACATTTTAGGCCATATAAATTTCAATTTATAATTTTTAAATAATTGTTTTATTTTTTAACAATTTTATAATATGTTATCTTTATAAAATAACAACAGTGTCACTTTTAACACTATTAATTTATTTGAATTTAAATAAAATCCACACAAAGGGTATACTCGAAAATAAATGTTTAATAGATTCCTAACATGTCATATACATCTATAAAATTTGTGGAGAACATTAATTAGTTCATATAATATTTATTTTAATATTTATAAAACCATTTATTTGACATTTCTCTAACTAAATCAATTACGACATCATTTTTGTATAATCATTTAATATACTTATTAGTTGCATAAAAATTAAAAATACAATAATATGGTGATTATAAATATAATATCATTAAAAATAATACTTTTACTCTAATTTATAAACTTTAAATCACAACATTTAAATAGTTATATTTATTAAATTATTATGTTGACAACATTGACATCATTTAAAATTAAATAATATAAGTGTCATAATCGCTTTTATAAGGTTCCAAATGGTCAAATATTCTACCATTGGATGATTATGGATTCCTTGTACATTACTAATATGTTTTGGTAAGGTTTTGGTGCCTTTTATAGTCAGTATTAGTTTAATAAAAATTTTATTATTGATATTCAACTAAATTAACAATTTCTCCATCACAATTGTGTCACCATTAATGCTAATTATTTAATCGCTAAAAATTCTAAATAAATTCACATGATGTAGATAATTTTATTATACTTCTGGTGACTATATAATTTATAAGTTTAATTAATTTTATCGATAAATTAAAATTATTACACTTATAAGATATAAGAGGGTGACATGTTGTCACTTTCTTTGGGTTTAATTATAATTACATCATTTTCATAGTAAAAAGTCCATGAAATCAATATATTTCGTCCCTTAGGTGATATTGGTGTACTTTTATTCATCCAATAGAATTTTGGCAGGTGTTAGGGTAATTTTATAATCTTCTTTTTACACTTAAATACCCAATTTACCTTTAACTGTATTAAATAAAATTTACCTTAGTTACTATTCATAATGTCTAAAAATAAAAAGTATACTATTAACATAATTTGGACCTACTGATTCAAAATATATAATCCATTTTTCCAAATTCAAAACATAGAAGTTGAAGTAATTAATTTAAAATTAATTCAGTTGTTAAAAATGGGTTTTAAAAGTTAAAACGTACCAAAAGATTGAAATCTTTTTACCTATGAATTCAGTGTAAAATTAATGCTAATGACTTATATTATATTAAATGGTAAATATATATTCTATTTATACTTTAAAACCATTAAATATTATAATTTAACCATATAATTTATATCGATGAAAATATTAGTTTTTAATTAAAATTTAGTGTATTTTTACTATTCATCAAAATATGATGGTTGTCAGAATAATGTCAAAACATTATCCAAAGTAAATATCTATATCCTGATTGCAATGAATATGTTTATTTTGTTTAATTGAACTTATAAACATGTCAAAACTAGATTCAAAGTGGGTGTGCCATCAAAAGGCGACAAAACTGTATTTTTTTAAAAATAATTATTTTACATGAAAATTTTATTTTTTTTCTTATACAATTTTCTAGAATATGTGCATGATAAATAATAATGATATAAAATTCAAAATCTGGTTAATAATATTCATAACGGCTAGTTCTTAATAATATTTAAACAATATATCATTTTTTAGTGAAACTCGGTTTAGCGTACAACACACACTATTGAGGAAGGTCGCTCTTGCGTGCTAGACAAGACATGAACAGTGTTGCATATACTACAAGACAATATGTTGTTGCGTATATCGCAATATAATCTTGGTGAAACATACAACAAAAGACATCAATGAAATTAAAAATAATATTTCTCATAAAATCTCGGGGTGTTACATATCTTCTACCCTATATGTATTTATTTTTAATGTTCCCATTAAATTATATCATTCTTTTCTTGCTAATGAAAATATATTGAAAGGTAAATATGATCTCAATTTCTACCATAAGATCATGATGAAAAATTTATTCATAGCTACTAATGTCTCTTATTTGTAACACCCTTCAGAGAAGAATTTTCATTCCACTATATAATTGATCGTTGTTACATTTAGGTTAGATTATAATAACATAATAATAATTCACAAGAACATTAATTTTTTCTTCATATGTATTAATTGATTTATTATCCATATTTTTTAGATCAAGTACTTCCCAATCCATTTTCATAAAATAAAAATTACATATTGAAAAATAAACATCATAACTAATCTCTCTGTATAGAGTATATTTCATCAAGCTTCAACATGTTGATGATATGATTACAATATATATCTAATTATCCATCTAAATTAAAAAAACAAAAATAATATTATTATAATTCATGAGATTTTTTTATAAAAATATCATTTCAATGGTAGAGATCTATTGTTCTACAATTATTGGATGAAAATACCAACTATATGAATGTGGATTTTTCATCCTGAATGATTCAACATAACAATATTCCCCCCAATTCAAATTTGTATTATCAGTGTAATTCATTGCTTTACAAAGACACATTAATATAAAAATGTTCTTTATTATTAAATATCCCAAAATATTCAGTTCTTGTGGGAGAATGTAGTTTCATTTTATTTTCCATTATTTGTTTTAAATGTCAATTCTATTTAAATCCACTTACTACAACCAATAAATATGGTTTGAGAAATAATAATCATAGTGAGAAACCATATAATTAAAAATATTTATTTGGAAGTCTAAATCAGTTAACCTTCTTTTCAATCAATTTCACTTTATCATTAACCAAGTTCCTCCATTGTAATAGACTATTGAAACCCACCATAATGTTTCATAGTGAAAATTTTAGTAATCCCAAGAATATCCAATTGGATTATCTAGCCAGGTGTACAGTTTTAGGCCAACTAATCTTGAAAAGGTGATAATCATGTTGATACTCAATCTGCCCCATTTGGAAGTCATACCCCTAGATGAATCAATTCCCCAACCATGTCCACTTAATAGTATCTATGTATAGAGTTATTTTATTGGAAAACATAATTCTTTCTTTACTATAACATATGATATTCACCTATAATTATTATTATCTTCAAGGCTTTCACAAAATATTTATCATACTATTTCTTAAAATATCACAAAACATTGATGTAATTCTATCTAAGGTGAGCTTAGAATTTAAAAAATAAATATTATATCTTATTAGATTAATATTCATTATATATAATTATCATCAGTTCCATTACCATGATTGATCAGTGCCTATAAAATTATTGATACATAAATAACTGATACAAAATATATCTACATTATCTCCCACAAAGTTATTTACAACAAGATCCATTCATATAAATATCATACATAAAATCTTTATTCAAATCCAAGGGAAAAGGAAATACAATAAAGGATGATCTTAGATGTCTAGTAAGGGTAAAAAGGATAGAAATAAATCTAATGTCATTTTTAGTCGTAACATGAAAAAAAGTGTTTGAGGATTTGAGACTAACATTTTAAATCATACCGAAAAATTCATTGATCATAATCGTGTTTCATGGTATAATGCATGGTTGTTCATAAGACATGAATCATAAAATAATCATGGGACATGAGTCATGATACCATAACAATAGCGTAATATCAGGTAAAAAAATGTCTGGCATATATTGTGGCCTAATAACAATCATATAAAAATTATGTGAAGGATACCAACCAAAAAAATCATCACAAGATAGGCTAGAGATAGTCACATGCGTACCTACTTTTGTATTCGGATGACCTCCCATGTACCCTATTTTTTTCTTGGGATATACTCTTTTGTAAACTTTCATATCATAAACTATTAATATGTACTAATATATTATATGGAAATAATAGACCCACCAATTACATAATAATAATCTATTCAAATGTGTTCCACATTATCATAAAAACATTTATGATTTCATCGTTTCATGAATTTTTTAAAAAATATCAATATTTTGACATCATAATAAATAATCATCTTGTGAAAGAATATGGAATGTATTATAGAGATATATCTTTAATTTATAATATGTAACAACAAAGGTTATTATCATACATATAAAATTCTACTAAAATATCCATGTAATATTATTTCAGAAAAATACACTTTTCACATTGAATAAAAATATTCTACATATAATAAATTACAGAATTTAAAATAAAAATGATAATATGTCATGTAATCTACACTAAAAAATGTTGTAATGGAAAAAGTAAAACTCATTGTTGATTAGTATGTGAAAACAAATATTATATTCACACATTTGTTAAAAATTAATCCATTTCATGAAACAACAAGAATAATTATTTACATTTTTTATAAAAAAAATATAATAGGGGAAACTTTCCATAATGAATATTTATATAATTAAAAAAATCTAATTTTTTAATTAATGTATTTATATTTAAGAAAATATTCTAATCCGAATAGAAAAACAAAGTTTCTTTTCCTTTAAAACTTTTATTTTAATTTTCAGTACATTGAGAGAATAAAATGAAATAAAAAAAATATATTATAAATGAAAATCGGATATGAAAATAAATTCTATTTATTATAATTTTATCATATAATTTTATCTTTGAAATTTTTTTCATAATCAATCCTAGTAAAAAGTGAGATCATAATATAATACCCTTACATCAAATATAATATATTTTTAGAGATCTCTAATCTCATTCATAATAATTTTACATTTTATATAATTATATTAATGAACCATATAAATTCATGAAACATCATATATTATCCACTAATAAAATTTCAAAACACATGTATTAATAATTCTTTATTAAATAAATTATTTCAAGATATTAATTCTTGGTTTTTCATATAAGTTTTCATTTGTAAATTTTGATCCTTATATATTGAACATGGTTACATTACCTCCAAAATGGTAATTATTATATAAATGACATATATATTCCTTATATACATAAATATAAAAATAAATGAATGTTTGAGATAGAAAAATCATTTACATAGTTCTTGGATATGGTAGTCCATTTGTACACTTCAAGGTTGTATTCATTTTATAAAAAAATGAAGGAATGAAATGAAAATAATTTTTTATAATAATATAATCATATTTATAACATAAAAATAATATATATTTATTAAATATATCATTAAAAACATCAATATGTGGTGGTGATAAAAAATTAATCATATCATTACGCGAAGGTTGTAGTGAAAGTAAACGTACCTTCGATGTATTCATTTCAATTTTGATACCGAGGATGGGAAACATTGATCCATCGTAATTATAATGAATCCTAAAATTATTTTTGATTTTTTATTATTCATTTTATGATAGATACAAGAGGCTTATATAAATTGGATGAAGATATAAAATTTAAATTACTCAGTTCATATTTATACCTCTTCTTTTAGAGACCCCCTCTGACTTACATCAAAGACCTGAAAATTTGGTCTTCGGAGAATACAATGGGTTATATGATGAATTGAAAAAATATATAAATATTTTATAGAAGTTCTTATCTGAGATATATGGCTCACAATTATGGAATAATGGTGGATGGAAGGTTCCCTTTTATTAGGGAGGGAGATGATATGGAATTACATAAAATATAAAAGTAATATTATGTCATTTTCTTATAAAATCTGAACAAAATATGAAATAATAATTTTTTAAAATAATGTAGGGAATGAATATTTTTAAAAATAAGAATTAGATAAGTATATTTTTCATTGTTACCATGATATTTATGATTAACTCCCTGGTGAAAGTGTTTTAATATAAATCATAGTTAAAAATTCTGTTTGTTTTTACTATTCAATATAACCAGAAATGAAATTATTATAAATAAAAATTTTGGAAACATTTATTCATAATAAGGACACTATTTTATCATATTTAATTCATATAAATGGAAGAAATTAGGTTGATACTAAATGAAAAAAACTACGTAATGAAAATCCTTTTGTAATGCATTTTTAAGAAAAATTTATTTACATTCATTCATTTATTTGAAAATTAATAATTAATCATTATTAAAATACGTTTTTGAATATATAATATATGAAATTAATGAAAATTGTTAAATTATTTTTATTCATTTTATTTATGATTATAAAAATACATTGGTCATATAAAAACAATTTTCTGAAAAATAACACTTTTACATTTTAAAAAAAATCCTAATTATTCAGCATTAGATGTCAAATGTTTGAATGATTTTTAATTTATTTACATTAATTATAAATATATTTTATTTAAATTTTTTAAAATAGTAATAAAAATAATTTTTTTAGATAAAAATACAAAACATTTACAAAAAAAACATTTTTTCAAATAACAATTAGTTTAATCATTAAATTATTTTATTAGATTTTTGTACTTATCAAAACAATTATCATCAGAAACTATTAAAAATATATTTCATAACTTTATTAATCAATTAATAGCTATCAATATAATGGATAGATTATAAATATATATTATATCATGATTCATTTGGGCTCAGCATTGTGTGTAATGAAAGTTATCAAGTTGTTCATTTTTATTTAAAATTAAATACTTATTGGATCATAGTTTGATACAATATATATGTATTTATTATTGTTTATATTAAATAAACCTATTTTTAAATCCATCCTCCGTGTTTCGTTATCATGGATAACTATTATGGAATGTATAATTCTGATCGATTTAAACATGGAAACTACAAAAACAATTTCTGTCATAGTTAATGCCTTTACATTATCTATACCCATTTTCCACTTGTAATGCTTTATTGGTACTTACATTACCTTGTATTCCTATATTTAAATTGAATACCATTTTTAACACAACATTATTTTCATCAACTGATGGATAATGAGGAACAAATACTTGATTCTAAAACAAGGATTCCATCTCATAATTAATAAATTCATTTCACATTTCATCTTTTGAGACCAATACTTTATCCTTATAATAAATATGATAATTATCATTAATAAACAATGAATCAGAGTCATTGGAGACTAGAAAACCATATTTTTCTATTTCACTATCCTCTCTAGAGCTCAAATACATTACTCTTATTTTGGATACTTAATCTTCCATGAGGATCTATGGAATTAATTCGTCAAAAAAACTGATGTATAATAAGAATAAACTTCATCAATGTCAATCATTCTACTAATATCATTCTTGAGGATGTGATATATCCCAAAAAATATATTTTCTTGCAAAAATAACCTTCTTTTTTGAGGTGTTGTGTATGTAGTATCACCTCATTTTATTAGGATGCCATATAAAGATACACATTTGATTATGATGTGATAGTTAATTTCCAATGATAACCTTTACAAAGAATTCACAACCCCATGAATAAGTATGTGAGAACATGGATTTATTTTCTTACATTTACTCATATGGTATCCCATATTCCACCATAGCTTGTACATAGATTATAATGTGTTTTTTTCTTGAAATAAATAGCCCCAAACATATAATTAAAGAATTTCATGGATCATAATCAACCATAAAATTTCAATATAAGTACAATTTAATATATCACTAACATAACTCCATTATTTTGTATAAGGAGAAGTAATTTAAGATATAATCCCACACTCTCATCAAAATTTAATGAATTCTTTGTTAAGATACTCACCAACTTTATCAGATCAAAAATTCTTTTTCTCCAAACCAATTTGTTTCTATACATCATTCTTTAATTCACTGAATATATTATAATATTCCAACTTATACCACATTAAGTAGAAATATCCATGTTTTATTAAATCGTTAGTAAAATAATATAGTAATAATACCAACCTCATAATTCCAATGTAAATAATACACAAACATTTGTCTTTTTGAATTTTATAATATGTGTATCTCAATCACCTTGTCCATAAAAAGGTTTATTTTTAATTGTTTTTATTATAAATACATGTGACGTATGTAAAGTGGATTTATCTCAAAAGAGTATAAGTAACCATTTTACGAGATATTTCTGAAAATCTTCTTATTTACATGACTATGATGGTGATACCAAATATGGGTGTCAAATAAGTCTTTTGAAATTAATTTTTTATGAGTTTCCAATACATGGATGTAATAATTTTATTCATTAGGTCATTTTTTAAAAGATTCATTTCATAAAATATGTTATCATTATAAAATAAAAAATTATTAATTTTTAGACCTATAACAAAATAATTTTTATCTACGAATGTTATAGAAATTATTGTTTTTGTAATATTTGTTAGATTTCAATTATATTTTAAAACTAATACCTTTTACATTGGAAACGAATGGTGGTATTTTCCAATGGCCAGTCAATCCATACTCACAACATTGGTAGCGCATAAATACACCTATTATTTTGAAATAATTCAAAATATACATTGTTCTAACATTTGAATACAAATATAATAAAAATCATGTATATCAAATTCCCAATGCAAAAATACATAAATATTATTCTCGACCACGAAAACACATGTATATTACCCTTACATCAGTAAATGGGCAAAATAAATATTTCAAAAGCCACGATTTCAGCATGAAAAACATTCTACATCAATTTCATTTTTTTTGTTTAGATCATTCATTTCATATAAATAAATTGATCAAGATAATTCCACATGTAATAATCATTTGGGAATTTTCCTTCTTTTTTAGATTTATATTTACCCTAGAGACCATAAGATTTTCATTCTGCAAGTAATTATCAACATAAAGAACCAATATAGTAAGTTTAAAGGGATACATATCAGTATTTACCATATAACAATTAAATTTTAAACTAGATAAGAACATAGGTACTGAATTTAAAATAATACATGTGTTCATATCATTATGGATAATAAATCCAATGACATCCAAGTACTCAATGAATCTAATCATGTTGACTTCAAGAGGCTCAATGGATACAGAGTCTCCATGAATTCATACGTACAATACATTGGAGATCTGACATACCTATATTCTCACCTAATCATGATAATTACCTTGCAGATGAGACACAATTCTATACACATCAATAAACTCATGTTGATTTAATATCTCACAAGACAAAGAATATATCATCAAAAATATTAAATATTAAGAGAATCAACCAAATGATTCATATGGAGAGAGAGTTGTTCCTTGATTTCATTTTTTAGAATCCTTATTATAAATATTTTCATGCACATATAATTTTAATTCTTTTCAGATTATAACACACAAACTCTCATACCATTCTTTTGAAATTTTGGTATGTGATATAGTTATCCTTCTATAGAGTGGATTGAGGTGATATTATCAAAATTGTGTGAATATACTTTTCCATAATAAACATGATTATAATTAATTACATTATTTGGATTATATATTAGATAATAAATTTAATATAATTTATTAATACCTTGTTGTTTCAACAAAACCCAATAGACCTCATAATTTGTTTTATAAAATTCTATTACACAAATATTCTTTGATTCCTTGAATATTTAGAGGTATGTACATGTTTTAATTTTAGATTAATACTCCAATTGTTGGTTAATTAAATATTTATCGGGTGAAAGAGGATGTTCAATGGTGTTTCTGTGGTTCGAGACAAAAAATAAAGATAAAATGGCCATTCATTTCATGTTTCATGGTTGGATCATGATTAGGGGTAACCATGCACCAAAACCGTGCTAGCTAGGGTAAGTGGCCACATGGTTAAGTAAATCCTTAAAAGGGGGAGGATAAATTATGAAACCATGGATATATTTTTTCCACATGGATGTCACAAGATTTCTTAAACTGTTCAGGCTCCATATATAACCATGCTACTTCAATGCCTATTGGATAGAAACTGGTGCAAATTTGATGCACAATTTGGAAAATTGTGCACCCTATTAAAAAGTGTATTCTTACACATTACCGTCATTTGATTTTTAGTGTTTCACCAAATTTAATTACTCATTATTCTCCCAAAATACATAGTGAATAACATAAATAGACATATCTTCTTAGGGGACAATATACTTCATTTATATTGTATTTGTAGTGTTATTGGTTGCGGATCAAATCTCTGGAAAATTTTAAAGATCCTCTTTGTTCTCTTTTTCATACTGGGTATTTTGGATTCATTATTCTTCTTCCTAATCCCCGAAACCCTGTTTTCTATTAGATATTATGTTTGTATTTACAGGGTTCTTGAAATCTTATCCCATGATAAGGTTTAGAGATCATTAGTTTATGGATTCGGTGTAAGGGGTATCAAAGTTATATCCAATATCCTTGAAGTTGATTTGTTCATGTGTGGTAGTGTTATTGATTATATCCTATTGTATAATTGATTATTTTAGTGAGGGTTTGTTAAATGGTTGGTTATTTTATGAATTAAACCTCTCATGAACCCCAAGGGATGAATTATGATTGATTAGACTAGTTTAGGGGCACCCATGTGGTGTGTCAATATTCCCAAACATGCAGAATTGTAAGGTTTAGAATTTTATTTATTTATGTTATGATAGATCCAATGTTAAATATTTTTATAGGTTTGTTTTGTTATAAATATTCATTAGTGGTAGTAATTTCTAGTCATTGGAAATAGTATAACAGATTTCTAGTATAATGTGCATCGGTTAAATGCAATATTATGAATGTGAAAAATGACTTACGGTTTCCAAAATAAAGTATATAAATTGGTTAAAGAAGGTGAATTGATGTGTATGATAAATGGTATAATGTAAGGGAATTGTTGAATATGATTAATAGCTTATGTCATGGGAAAGGGAAATGGGTAAAATGGTCTATGTAATGTAAATGGTAAATGTGATAATGGGTTATGAGTTGATGTTTATTTATATGTCGAATAATTACGAAATTTGATGGTTATGTGTATTGATTATTTATGGTTTGTAATATGGTATATGTTGTAAATGGATAAATATTCCTGTTCAAAGGGCTTGGTAGTTCTAGTGTATTGGACATCAAGATGTATGACCACATGTTGGGATATATTTATTATCTAAAACCCCTCACATAATGCATGAGTTAGGGAAGGGTATTAAGGCTCTATGACCATAACAGTTACATTTAATGAGGCTACCAAAAATGAGGATCCATGGTAAGTGTGTTGTTGTTGTTTATGAAGTGTTTATCCTTATTGAGATAGGGAACTGAATTATTATATTATGCATAGTGATTTTCTGGCTTAGGGAATTGTGAAAATGTTATAAATTCCTAACCCATGGAACAAGTGATTAAAATGGGTTAAGTGATTAAAATGGTTAGAGAGGAAAAATTTCACTAATTGAACATAAGATTCCTTTTTCCTTATCATTTAATTATTAATTTCATGAAGTATCTACTTAGACTGGATATTTTGTAGACACAGTTGGTAGTGGACTACTTAATGTTAATCCCATCCTTCTCGGGCCGCGATTATGTACTCGAGTGGATTTCATGGTTGCATTTAAGGATAAGGGTAAATGACATATTGTAGATAGCTAATTTGGGCTTGGAATGTGCATGGATGGGGATACATACAAGGAGTTAGGAACCAACCTAGATATTTTTCTATTAGCCTAATTTTGGGTTTTCTTCACATTATGCATTGTTAGCATGGGATGGAATATGTATCATTTGGTTGTGTTTTTACCATATTTGGGAAATTTTTGGTGTGGTATGTTTTTGGTTTATTACTTATTTTTTCATTATTTAATATGTTATATACCATTAATTACTCTTGTAATGATGGTATAATCACCCCCACATTATCTATTATACCCTCGCTACTAGTTGGATGCCTCTATAATATGGGTAGGCTTGCATGAGTTAATGTGGTGACCTAGTTCGCGGCGCATCTTTTGTGGATTCCTGTTATGGGATATAAAAAATATGAATCAAAGTGGTTATTTATGTGGTCTTATTATTTGGGGATGGTAGGTGGGATATTAATAAGGGTGAGGTCTTGGAAATGAGCTTGGGTGTGGGAGTAGCAAATCCATGTATGAGGGGAACCCATTTTCCCATCATGGGATTGTTCTTCTTTGTGTTTGTTATTATGGAAGAATGATATTTCTCCATTGGGGGATGCACATATTGTGTGACATGAATATTTAATGATATTATTCTCATGGCCATATGGCACTAGGTTTTGTATATAGGAATCATTTTAAGAAACTAGGGATATATGTGTTATGCATCATGGTAGGAACACATGGGGAAGATGTTTGAGACATGAGCGATAAAATGCATTTCATGTTCTATAAATATATTTGAATTACATGATGATTAATAAAAATGAAGAAAATGGGTAAATCCAAAAATAATTTAATGAATGGTTAAAGAAAAAGTTCTTAATGAAGATTAATATATTGTTTTAATGATTATTATGTTGAGATAGAATGATTGATTAGTGCATAAAAGGGGGATATATATATTGTGAGAGTTAAAATGGTAAAATGGGTGTTTAATGAAAATTCCTCTAGTTTTTGAGTTATTCTACCCCATGTTTAACATGACCTATTGTATGGATGAGTTGGGGTAGTGATAAAGTTGCATTTACATTAATTGGAATAGATATTTTAGGACGAGTTGTTTGTGTCCAATAGAGATCCATATTTTGTTCAAACTATAATGTTTTATCATAGGTGTCTGCAGATTTTTGTTTGGAATTGTAGAAAAATGACATCATGATGGAGGGTGTTAGTTGGGAGACAATATGATATAGTTTATAATGATCCTCCAATGGTGATAAAGAATTCTCAGTGGTTTAGGGTATTAGAAGAGATGATAAAATCTAGGGGAAAGTGTCAATTTTTATATAGTTGGTGGAATGGGACCCAGGTTGGGTAGTTCCTATTATGTTTGATATGACTAGAGAGCATCAGTTGAAGCACCCTCCAGTAAATTTTAGATGGGCTAGACCTGAGAAATTAGACATGTTGAGATATTATATCAAGTTGATTCTAGATCACTTGGATACCCTTCTAGAGAAGAGATTCAACTTTGTGGTGTATATGTTTTAGGGGATGATGAAGCACTGGTAGGATATTTTGGTTCAGACAGAGCTGGCTAATAAGATTATATTGAAGGAATTTGAGGATAGGATTTTGTAACACTAATATCTAGTGTCATTGAGTTAGGAAAAGTCTTTGGTGTTTATATGGTTGACCAAAGAGTCAATGTCTGTGGTAGATTATGATAGTTGCTTCACAGTCCTTTGACTCATTATCTGAACACTGTTAGTGGTCTAGGCAGCTGTAAAAAGATTATTACAGGGTTGACATAGTCATGTTATCATGTCCCATGTAATTATATTTTGATTAAAAAGGTTTTCTAAGTTGGTGGATCATGCACTTATTTCAAAGGGTAACCTGAGGGATGTATCTAGTGGTGTTCTTCTAGTACCGATTGGATTTTACGGAGGTGTGAATTCTGAGGATTGGATGTTTTTCTTAGATATTCCTTACTAGGGTAGTGGTTTGGATATTTATTAGAGTTGAGGACCAATCATGTAGGGTGGTGACCTAGTTTTTTTTCTATCAATGTGGAAATCTAAGGCACATGTATGGTCAGTTCCCCTGACCACCAATTGAGTGTCGTGAATATTGCAGGATAGGAAATGTGTAGAGGTTTTGTTGGAACACTACACAATTATTCACTGATGGAGGATCGAGGATGATGCATAGTATAGAAATAGGGGTTTTCACCGATTTGTGGCAGGTAGTTGGAGTTATTCAAGAAATAGTTTTCATGTTGGTGGAAATGGTACTTTGGGTCATAAGCACCCATATCATAATGTTATTATAATAGTAGGAACTTAGAATATAGCCCAGGTTAAAGGGGTGGGTCGGAGTAACACAATTTATCTAGCACCATGGTGTGGTGTGGTCGGACCATCAACATCTGGACATATGATTAATATTGCATTAATCTCTCTAGTGATTTATTTCATATAGGTGCCTTAGATTATATCATATCAACCCAGTTTTCAATGTGTGGGGCATAGCAGTGGAACATATCAATGGGTGATATTTATTAGTACACTATTAGGGGGGTGAGTAAAAAATATTCCGCAATGTGTGGGGTGTTCTCTTGAAGATTGTGGGTATTATTTTCCTTATTACTTGTTTCTTCAAGAGATGTTATGATTTTATCTGATTTTTAGAATTGATTAGATAGTGTTATACCATATCTAAATTAACTATTACATCCATAGATTAATATTATTGTCCTTATAGGGGAATAATTATGTTCACCGTGGATAAAGGGATATCCAAGTAGGCCATGTAGGGCCAGTCAGTTAGCAGAAGGGTGTGATCACAGCACATGTTGCTTTTCTTACCCTTGACGATGGGAATGTGGGGAAGCTTGTATTTATTCTAGTGGTGTAGGAGTTCATTATGTTTTTCCTGAGGAATTTTCTGGGTTTCCACCCAAGAAATAGGTGGATTATATAATAGGGTTGATATCGGGGGTAAAACCAGTTTATATTCTGCTTTATATAATGGAACTGGAAGAACTCCAAAATGTAAAACTCAATCTGAGGAACTTGTGAACAAGTGTTTTATTCACATGAGTACATCACCTTGTGGATCTCCAATGTTGATTACCATGAAGGATTATGGGTCCTTTCAGATTACTTTAAAATATAGGAAACTGAATCATATGACCGTTAAGAATTGATAACCTCTTCCATAGACTAACAATATTTTTTACTAGATGAGAGCTTCATTAGTGTTTTAAAAAATTTAATTGATATTAGGGTATCAACATCTTATATTGATATATTCTAATAAACCATAGGATTCATTCATGAGTAGGTATGGGTTATATGAGTTTTCTTTCAGGTTGTTCTGGTAGACTAATGTGACAGTATTGTTTATGGACCTAATGAATTGATTCATTCATCCTTACATGGATAATTTCATTATAGTATTTTTTTTGATGAAATATTGATGTACTCAAATATTCATGATGATCATGAAAATCATCTTAACCTCATCCTAAGTTCACTATGTGAGATTGTGACATACAAAAACCTATCCAATACAATTTTTGGACCGATTGGGTGCATTCTGTGGGTTATATTCTTTCCTATAAGGAGTGTCTATGGACACTAATAATATTCATGTTATTGTTTCTTGGAAAAATCCTTAGAATTTTTTATATATCTAATGTTTTCTAGGATCATCAGGATACTACTTAATGAAAATTATTGAATTATAGTATTTTGTTTCAAATCATTCAGTATTTACTAAAAATGTAATCAGGTTTGAATTGTATGATGCATGTAAGGATGCCTTTTATGAGATAAATAAGTTGTTGAATACTGCAGTAGTTTTGATTCTTCCCGAGAATGGTATACAGTATATCTTGTTTTTTGATTCATCTAGAATTTGTTTTGGGGGGTGTTAACGTTGAAGGAATAGGTTGTGGTGTATGGATCTCGTCATTTGAGGACTCATGAATGAAATCACACTATAGATTTTCTTGTATTGGTAATAGTGTTTTATTCCTACAAGTACGGGGAACATTAATTGTTCTGATGGAGTTTTACTATGTTTACCAATATTAAAATTATTATTTATATCTTCTCTCATCATTATTTGAATCATCTCTAGGTTAGATGGTTTGAATATCTGAAATACTTTGATTTTCAGATGACATACACTCTGATAAAGGGGTACATTTTTTCTATGTAATTGAGATGAAAGACATAAAAATATGATGTTCATGAATCTAGTTATGTGTGGAAGATGAGGTTCTAAAAAATGAATCTACAGGTTCAAGGAAGACAAGGATAAATTACCCTGGAATCCATGGAAGTTGATTCCACTCATCTGAGACAGATCAAGGAATTGAAGTATGAGGATTTTGGGTGTATTTTTTTAAGTGATATTATATTTGTGGGGATCCCCCTGCTTGTTTGATGGTTATTAGAGCTGATATAGTATATATTTGTGTCCATTTCATCATGTGTACAAGTATACAAGAAGAGATGATGTGCAAGTCCCATGCATTGAAGTGGGAGGATCATCCTATTTTAACCGAAATGTATCATGATCTTTATTTTATATAATGGTTTCTAGGAATAAAGATAAATATTGGTTGTTTCAGGGATTGATACATTACTCCTCATTATATAAAGTTGATGCACTCATGACCAAGTGGTTATTTACATCCATTTCTCATTTATTAATTCTAGTGGGGTGATATGATGATGGTTTTTGTTGTGGTTATTCCAAGGACACCTCAAAAGAATTATGAGAGATGGTTATGCATGGATAAGTTCACAAAGTCATCATATATACAACCGATTAAAGATGCCTTCACTATGGCTTAGTTGGGTGAGATTTATGTTCAGTAGATATTTTAGTTACCTGGGGTACTGTGGACTATACATTCAGATCATGCATTGTATTTTACTTCATGCTTCAATAAGTAGTTACAGAAAACAGTTGATACCCTTGATTTTTTAATATGGACTTTCACCCGCAGAATGATGGGAAGTTGGCTAATATAATTCATGTAGTACATTAAATTTTAAGATCATGTGTTCTATACATTGTGTGATAATGGGAGAAACAAATGGAGGTTGTTGAGTTCTCTTACAACAATATTTACTATGTGAAAATTAATATCAAACCATATGATGGACTATATGGTAGGTCATGTAGATCATCATTATGTTGGATAAAGTATGGGACACTATGGTTGGTCATGTAGATCACTAATGTGTTTTTTTCATTTTCCCCATCATGATTTTTAGTCTTTCACATGATTCTATTTTCTATTCATCTCCCAATAGCCCTTTAGAAGAACCCAAATAGTCAAATCATCATATGGCATCATCTCTTTTATTTATAAGATTTTTTTAATGTCATTGTGGGCTGATCGATGCTCCAGGTAATTCTAACACTCCCCTCTATTCTGTTTTTTGAATTATGGATTGTGGTTTCATTATTTTTCTTTTAATTCCCTATACCAATCTTCATCCCATAGATATTTGGTAGGGGTATGAAATATTTATTGAATATATATATTTGGTCGTGGATAAGAAAGAATATTTCCAAAGATTACTTGTAGGTTGTCTGTACGTTATGTCATATATTCTTGAAATAGAATTTCTCATTTGTGGTTTTGTTATATATTTTCTCTTCTTTTTTAATTGATTCATTTTCTGGTTTTTGGTGAAATTATTGGTTAAAATATGAATTGAACCTCTGATGATACCCAGTGGAATTATTTAGAATATTTATAATGGTTTATGGCCACCAATGTGGTGTGCCAATATTTTTAAACATGGAAAATTGTAATTTTAATCATTTAATTGATTTATATTGAGATATATCCAATGATAGATATATTGATTTCATGGATGAGTTATAAATTATAACTGATGGTATTTTTGTCTAGTCCTTGGAAATAGTATTATGGATTGTCGGTATAATATGAATGGTATAAATTAAATAAAGTGAATTTAAAAAAACTTATATGAGTTTGTAATTGAAATGTGTAAATGGGTTAATGCAGGTGAATGGATGCGTATGTTAAATGAGATTATGTATATTAATTATTTAGTATGATTAATATGTTAAGGAATGAGGGAGGGAAATGGAAGAAATGTGCAAGGAAATGAAAATGGTAAATGTGTTAATGGGTTAATGCATGATATTGATTTATGTGTTGAATAATTATAAAATGTGATTGTTTGGTGTATGTATTTTTTATGGTTTGTGATATGGTATATATGATAAATGGATAAATAATAATATGCAAATGTCATGGCAGTTATGGGGTATTCGACTTCAGGATCTATGTAGATGGGTCAGGATAGACTGAGGTTTTAAACCCCACCCCATAATCGATTAATTAGGGAATGGGACTAATGCTCTATGCCTGAAATGGTTCATTGGATGATAGTTCTTGGACTAAGGCTACAAGTTAATTTTGTTCTAATTTTTTTCAAGTGTTTATCCTTAGTGAAAAATGGAACTTTACATATTAATTTATGTATAGAAATTGACCATTTTAGGCCATTGTGTAACTGATGTAAATGCCTAACCCACAGAATAAGTGATTAATATTTGTTAAGGTGATTACAATTTTTAAAGTTAATATTTTTACCTAATATAACCATAGATGTCTTTTATTTACCAGGTCATATATTTATTATTTTCATGCATGATCGGTTTAAACTAGATTTTTTTGTTTGAACCATTGGTGGAGTCCTACTATGTTTTACTCACAACCTACTCAGGCCACCATTGGATACCAAAGAAGATTTCATGGTTGTTGGTCAAGACAAGAGAAAAAACCATATACTAAATAGTTGAGTTCTTCTTGGAATATTCATGGATGGGGTTCTATAAATCGAGTTAGTACCTATTTTGGGGATTCTCTAGTTAGTCTTGTTTTAAGTTTTCTTCACATTTGGAACTGTTTGCATAACGTTGAAAATTTGTCGTTTGGTTGGTTTTGATACCCTATTTGGGAATTGGATTCTAATAAATGTTCCTAGTTTATTACATATTGTTTCATTTTCTCCATGTGTTATCTAATATGTCTTACTCTTGTAATGATGGTATAGTATACCCACGTGATTTATTAGACCCTAGCTACTAGTCAGCATTCTCTGGTGTCTAGGGTGGTACACATGAGGTTATGTTGGGACCTATATCAGGGAACGAGTTTAGTGGAATCCATGTTAGGGAATTAAAAAATATCCTTGTGATAATTATATATATATTCTTCATTCATACATTGACCAATGATTAATAAGCTAATTGAAGGTATTTTTGAACGTGTAACTTTCCAACAAAATTATCATATAGATCATTAATATTTTTAATGGACTCCCCAATCCATAAATTCGAGATTATTATTTCCTCAACACATTGCCTCCTAATTCCACTACTCCTTGAGGAGGTCATAAATAGTTAATGAAAGCTAGGTTAATTTGACCCAAAACTCAATATTGAGATTCCTCTACACTATGTGCATAACAATGACATGTCATGTGGTCTGAAAAACTGTATACTAGGATGTACTGATCAACAAAATTTTTTAATTAAATAAACCACATGTTATTTCATCGTGGAATTTCCAAATTATGTAAACACGCCCAGGTGTAGTGGAATTGGGAACCCGGTGTGTACTTTTGGGCAAATTTCATATATTTGAGTCTAAGGGAAGGAATCCACATAACCTTCATATAGAATATTTGATTGTTCTTTAACTATTCATAATCATTTTATGATGATATAAAACATGATGGATGAAAAATAATATATTTAAAACATGTTAGTTATACTATATATTAAAGAGAAAATATATTATAAGTGAAAACAAAAAACAATTCCATATAATCGGTCAATGAATAACAAATAATTATAAATTATTAGCTCACCCCAATGATTCCACATTATAGATCGGGGGAATTTTGGAAGCAGTTGATACCATGCCTAACCATTTTTTTAAACAATTCCTAATGGTTTCCCCTCATAAATAGATTAATTATAAACTATAAAATCCATAAGATGGGATATTTTCCATTTAAAATAAATAATAATCTTTATTTAATTAAATAATTACCTTTTGTAGAATTCATTATTCATTGATGTGATTGTGGACCAATTTTCCCATAATATCATTGTGTCATAGGTGTGAATGGTAGGTTCTCTAAAACAAAAATATCTACATGTTCTTCACTAAAGTATGATCGTCATCAAATGGTTCATTCGGTTGAAGTGTAGTTGAATTAATCTATTTTAATGATTAATGATGATCATAATTGAATCCTTCAAAGGAAAAATATTTGATGAGGTGGAGGGGATAAATAATCTACATTTTTTAAAATGATTAAGTGGAATGATAACTCATGACTTATGGGATTCTCTCTACAATACATTATGAACAATATTAGAATGAAGCAAGGAATTTCAAAAATTTTCATAATTTTTTTAATATAGTTCTAGGGTATGAAATTAAATAACTAGGAATATGACCTTATTATTTTCTTAGTTCATCGAAAAACCTAAGTATAAATATTATTATTATTTCTCTTATTTTATGACATAAAATAATTATAAAGATCTAATAAATATTATATTCCTCAATAATTAAATAAATATTTATTAAAATAATATTTCATATGAAAATAGTCACCACACCATAAAACATAGTCTGGTTGTCCTCCTTAACATTTAACAGTACATGAATTATGAATATTTATTTAATTTAATAAATACCATTGTTTTACTATTCAATAATTATATAAATTTTATATTAATATAATTAGTGAAACAATATTTACAAAATATTAATGTAACTAACAAATAAATATTTTTTTCACCGTGTGAATAATCGAAAATAAATAAATATTTAATTATCATAAAATTAAATAAGATTTTACACGGTAAATAAATAATTATTAGAAAATAAAATCCTATATGGATGACCACTAGTATCTTTTTATTAAATAATTGTGATCAAACCAAAATGGATACTTATTAAACAATGTGATGAATAATATTTATCCAGCATGTTAAATTCATATTGAATTTAATAATGGTTATCAGAACACTTATTATGTGGCCATTTAGGCCCCTCTCTTTGTTTATTTTGGCTATAATTCTTAAATCCCAATTTTAGTTTCTAGAAACATTGAAAGACTCTCATAGAAGAATAAATTACTGGAACAATGATATTTAACATCGTATGAACGTACAATCTATAATATAATATCATTATTATGATAGCTTTAATCCAGATTTTTTCATGCTTGTTCTAGTAAAATGTGGGTTTGAAATATCTTTCTTTGATTTTCCATTAATGAACTTTCTTAAAATACTTTCATGGACAAGGACATAATCAAGAAGTTCAATTCCCGTCAAAGGTATTGAGATATGTACCTCCATTAGAGAACATAAGAGATAATTTTTTTCTTACATTATTCATTAAAACAAAATCACTTATGATGATCCCAACATATCCTTCCTCACCATAAGAATATTTATCATCGATACAAAAAATTATGTGACTCATGATGGTTATCGATAATAATTTTAATGTCTATGGATAATTACACAATACTCATATAGAAATATCCAATGACATATATGAATTTTGGTTTCTTATTGGTAGGTTTTGTTCTAATAGTATCCTAATATTAATATTACCAAGGGTATAAACCATGAGAAAATATTTCAATGTTCTATGAGACTCTTCCATTGATTACATGTATCATTTTTTTATTGTAAAATTATATCATCTGGATCTACAACATATACTGGTGAATACTATTGGGTCACATCTAGCTTCCCATCATAATAGGAGAGTTGTTATGACTTTTTAGTGTGAAAACCACTATTATGACATTATCACATATTATGGAATGCATAAGAAAAATCACTATGTGATAGGAAAAACAATTTTACACAAATATATGAATACAAGTAATCATAATGTATATATAATTAGGTTCTAGGGTACCAAATTTAACACTGATCCTTACACAATATTAAATCGAAACACATGTAATATTATTCCAAAACCCTTCCTTTACCCTCTCAATATATCACAATGCATCCATGACTACCAATACGGGTGTTACAAATCTCCCCAAATTATACAAGTACTTCACAAAAATCTACAAATGCATTATGACCTTTAAAAACACTCTTAAATAAAAAATGGGTGTTCTAAATCCCAAACCTCCAAAAAATGAGTAAATGTATCAAAATATAAATTTTACACCAAGGATTCACCATTCATCCAAATACACAATGATCTATGACTAAATCAATGAAACAATCTGCACCATAGCATCCAAAATAGGTTTTTGGACCTTAGTTATCTAAAACTCAACCATTTACCTTCAGATAACCTTCAGTTATTCTCTTTAAACGTCAAGATCCAAAAGGAATACCATGTAATGGTCTTAGAAATTTTATGCCAATACATTAGTTAAATTTAAAATAATTATCTCCCTCCAACATAAAAAAATATTATTATAGAAAGTAATCTCTAAAAGCATTCAAACTAAGGATGATATATCCCAATAAATACTAATTTTACCTACATGATATACTCTACAAACCCTAGTAAAGGCCATATTATTCATTTAAAACTATCTCCTAACATTCTAGGATAACCAAACCCAAACAAATCACCTACAACATGTCTTACACCCATGACACAAAATTTCAACAACCACATCAACTCTTCCAGATAAAAAAACTATAAAAACTAAATATTATGTGAGAAACCTCCCAAAATAAATCTATATTACAATAGTGGAATAATACATCATTAATTACTTTAAAATAAAACAGTCCCATTTTTTAAATAGTTAATCCTTTCATAATACACAAAAAAATAATGAAATTATGTTTCAATAATGATGAATCTATCATACATAACTTTTAATTTTCCAAATAATTAATTCATTTACAAAACCATATTTGATTTCAGTAAACTAGAATAACACTTTATCATTTTTTACTCATTCAATTTCAAATAATCTTTCTTTTTAATCATTGGGATTTCAAATATTTTAACCACATTAAGTGAATTGGGAGACATTGTTCTAAAAAAGATTGTCTATTATATGAAAAACATTATTTAAGATCACTGACTACGAATATAATAAGGTCAATTATGGAAGACACATCCAATAATATATTTCCATAAACATAGTCACTCATCCAAAACAAAATAAAAATAAAAATCCATCCACACTATGTGAAAATGACAACCAACGCCGTTACTAAGGAATAACATGAATGATTTTGAAATCATATTTTCGAATTCCTGCCACTTCAAATCCAAAACATGTCATATTATACCCCATATAATTACAAGATATACTCAAACATAAATCTTGTATCCAGGATAAACTTATATTATACCACCCCACTCTCTATTTTTCTATCTAAAATACTCAAAACTCATGGAATCATCCCCAGATAACCCAAAAATAAATATAAAAAATTAATCTATCGTCATATAAGTATTATTCACATCAATAAAAGACACTAGCCAAATTATATACACTTTCTATTGAATAATACCCCCTAAATAAGACTTAAAATATCATTCTCTACATCTCCACTATATAGGTGGTCAAGAAATAGGGCAATAAACTCATAAAAACCCTATTTTACATTCACTAGATTCTACCTGTTAAAAATTTATAATATCTTTAACACATTTTTTATGATAATGTTTTTAAAAACCTCCCACTTGAACAACATAAATAGCTCTTCCTAATAAATAACATTTTTTCATTCAAGTTTCATCATCTTTTGAACTCAATCCACCCCTTAAAGAATACCCAAATCTAAGGTAACATGAAATATATTCTCAATACATCATAAATCAAAGGAAAAAATAAACATCTTCTAACCAATACTATTCCTTATAGACCAATTCTCCACTAAAGAACTTCTATGCATTTTTTTACTAAAAACTGGACAGATTTTTACCCAAGAATCCTTTCATTTCAAGATAAAAACACCTTGATAATTTTCGGATGAACCCTCTTCATTAAAAACATAAAAATAAGCACTAACAATTTAAACAATTAAATCTCAAAAAACAATAGATAAAATACATATTCATCTTAACAATAACATTCACTCATGCACCTATGAATCACTAAACAAACAAATACTCTAATAAAATGTCATCAACTTTATAAATCAACACTATCATTTCTTTCAACAAAATGACTACCCGATAACTTCCACATCACTAATCATCAAACCATAGGGGAAAACACAACCACTTTCCTCTCTCTTACAATTATTTCTACCACACAATTATAACAATAATCAAAATTAATGAGAGGAAATCAAAAATAATCTCTATGGAATGAACAATTATCTTTTCATAAATTCAACCACATTACATATTTCTCAAAATAATGCTATAAAAATAATGATTAAATATTATGAAAATTACACCTAAAACCCAAAAATTAATAAATTTTCCAACCAAAAACATGTTTTACCTTAAAACAAAAATTACCAAAAAAAACATTTCAATGAAAAATTATTGATCATTCTTTATAATATTCAAGAATAAAAAACTCATCATCAAATATTCATAAAAATTAATTACTTTTTAATAAAACTTTTGAAATCATTAAAAGTTATTAAAAATGAAGAAATTTATCCATTTGAGAAAAAATATCACCAAAAAAATAAATAATTATATAATCAAGACATCTAAATACTATCAAAAAACACAACAAACAATATTAAAAAACACGTTATGAATTCTTAGAATCAGCATGCTCAATTAAAAATAATATTTAGAAAAACATTTACATTCTTATTAAACATACTAAACTACTCAATAATATAGTTAATTTAACTTTTAATATAAAACAAGATATTAAATTTCCATCCCATACTACATTTAACCGTTCACATGATTTCAATTAAGAAACTTTAAATATGTAATTAATGTACTATATACTAAACATGATGATAGATATATCACATTTACCAAATTTCATGTAATAAAATGGATATATTAAAATTTAAAATATTACATAATTTTTTATATTTTTAGTTCGAATCAAATAATTCTAACATACACTTTGTCTAATAAATATCAACATCTTTAGATTCCATAACACGAAATATAGATAACATGTATCGTGTTAAATGAATATAAAAATATTAAATCATGAGGATTAAAAAATTATTATTATATATTTCAAAGTTAATTTAAGTAATTAACATATCAACACTTTTCATTAATTCACCAAATTTAAAACTCAAATTAAATATTTTAAGAAAATTGAAAAACAAATCATGAATTTGGTCTCAAAATTGCCAAGTATTCCATTTTTCAATTGAAACATTACTCTATGAATACTTAAATATTATTTATAGTTTCACATTATACTATTATTATATATAATCTAAAAAATTGACATAAATAGGAAATTATATTAGTAATATCACGTTTAATATATCTATACAAATCAATAAAGACAAGAATTTACCCCCACGATAATTAAAAACTACACTATAAACGTATTGATATAGTTGAATAACAAAAAAAAGATAATTCTAATAAACCCTACATTACACTCAAAACATAAAATTGGATACAAATAAAAAACAAATCAGTAGCCCAGAATATTCAATTTCACTTTATTATTTAATTAGATACATTTTTATTTCCTGTTATAGCACCAACTCAACCACCTGAATAATTAAATATGATGTAGGTACCTCTCCAAGGATTTTAACCCCACAATAATCATTATAATTCCTAGTGAGATTAGTCAGAAAAAGTCCCGTACTTTAGATAAGAGGGTTTCCCTAATCACAATTATCCGAGTTTTCATACCATGTTACATCACATACTATGTTCGATTGATAATACTTCCTTACCAAAACAATGTATTCCTCACCAGTTCCTAAGACCAATCTCTGACCAAACTGACATCTAATGTTATAAGACCACTATTTCCCAACAAATTCCCACTACGAACCACTATTTTTTGGTCGTTGAATATGAATGTGACACATAAATTCTATAACAAATAAGCTATAATTTATAAACATGTAAAAGGAGTATAATTACAAATTTATGGTTTGAATAACCATTATAAGTCACAAAAACATAAGAAAGCCCTGAATAATATATATATATATATAACCTAAAACAAAAACCAATTATTATTTAATTAAAATATCAATTTGAACTATTTCTATATAATATAGAAATGGAATCCCTGGTATTAACAAATCTTATAGTAACTTCATTTTTCCAACAAGTAATTTTTTGAACTATCACTAACATCCTATAAGAAATATAATGATATTAAATTATAGAGAATTTCATAAATTTATATATATATATATATCTTCGTGTGTGTGTTTTTTTATATTTATACTCATTTGGATAGACCTTAAAACCTCTCGGGTAAATGTGTAAAATCATATAATTACATTATTAAATAAATTGCACAACTAACTCACACTTATATTACATCAACTACCACCCAAACATAGTAAGGATCACTCTCAATTTATCACACTATAGGGTTTAGGTAATTTACACCTTTTATTTATTTTCAAGCTATATAATAATTATGTTTTCTTTAGGTGGTTTCTAGATGTCTTTGACGATTTATTTACAGGATTTAAAGAGTGAATGATTTGATTAATGCTAAGGGAGACCAGGAATACTCTCTTGGAAAGCATGAAATGAGATATTAAGAGTTACAGGATTAGATAATGGTTTAGAAAACCCATGTGGATAACCTTGAGAAACAATGTGAGGTGGGAGTAATTGGATAGTATAAACACAATGTTTGATCACGTTTTCCCAAACCGTGCAACACAACTGTGAGACTCCCTATGCTATGTCCTGTTGAATGCACATGGTTTTCACATATTTTTGTAAGCCATGTTTCTTGACTATGAGATGTGAATTAAATTATATAATAATATTATTTTAACTCATATGTTACCCACTAAAACTCTAGGTTCTCCTATTCTCTCTAGCCCTTGAATTCATCTCCTCTCATAATAATCCCCTATGATTCCATATGATCTAAAAATTGGTTGTGATTATTTAAGGTGTGCTAGATCTATAGAATCAGCAGTAATTATGAATTATTTATGTATTTTTACTCTTCTATTATTTCATAGAGACATATTTCTTATATATAAATATATAGATCAATTTATTTTGAAGTGTATTTTGATGAGATATTGTTAGGATATGTAAATGTAAGATGTTTAAATTTAGGATCTAGAGGTTTCATGTTTTATTATTCATTTTATAGAACAATTGTGAGATAGATTCGATATAACACCCCAAGTTTTTGAAAATAAATTCTTTTTATAATCTATCCATTAAACACAACATTTCATATATTATGTTTTGAATTTTGAAAAATGGTCATCTAGAGTTGTGATCAGTAAGTCATTTGAAGTCTGGTGGAACAAACTTGATTTCATTGTGAATAGTAAAATACCCTTATGAATATTAATATGACCCTTTTGATTAGAAAATAATGATATTATTTTATTAAGGTGATAGGATAATGATATCCTAATTAATTTTTCAATGTGATGTAAAACTAATTATACCTTTAAAATAGTTATTTTTCTAATTAACTATGAATTTGTTTAAAAATTATATTACTAATATTTAGTTAATTATTTTTGAAAAATTGATTTAATTTTTGAATTCAATACGTCTAAAAGTTTTAGGGATGAATTTTTACGATTTTACTGAAATTCGTGAATTTTTAATGAATAGTGAAATACTGTAAAATACCTTATATAAAAACAATCTGTTAAATAAATTATTTATGACATCATAAGTGATATACGCCCACATGGGTCTAACTCACATGAATTTATTATTATTAGTGGTCACATGAACCAACACAATTAATTTTTCTGAGGGAATTAATAAAATATTGAATAAAATATTCGAACTTTATCCCTTCCATCCACTATAAAAACCCCTCACCACTCCCTCGTCTCTTTACTCTTCTATGACTTAATGATCCTCAAATATATTCCCAAATATCCTTCTCTAGTCTCTCCCAATGGACAGGACGGTCTTGGTCTTTCCAAAAGACCAAAATCGCTTCCCTAATGTAGGTTCTCAAGGATGTTATGTCAAGTGGTAAAGCAACTTCCTTTTTTTATTTAGTTTCATTTGAATTAATCTTAATTTTTTATCCTCTCCTCACCTCGTCTGTCCAAAAAACCTGATGAATCTAGCATCATCAATATACTATAATTATATCATGTGAATAGAATAACCAACATCAATATTCTTATGACCTCCCTTTTATTTTAATAAAAAAAATCAACATCCATGAGGTTCCAATTTATAACCTTCGTGGACAACCAAGTTTCATTCTAAAATATCTCCTTCATTACTGGTCGTGAAACAATTTTTATGGTTGAACCATACTATTATATATTTACTATAACCTAATTAATATTCATAAAACAATATACGTACATATTATTAATTTATATGACAAAACTAGTACATAATAATCAAAATACCACCAAATAATTGAAGTGGTTATCATCTAATAATTCAACCTCATTCCATGTAACCAAATGATAGAAATGACTATTAAAAAGTATTAATGTTCATAAATAATGTGAAATTATAATTTTGTAGATTTACAACCTGTGAAAACTAGGTCCCGGTGACATCACAATCATCCCGCCATAACATGGTTGTCGGGTCCTGGCCCACTAGGTACCACCAGTCACCCCGCTGACATGTGGGTCCCACCCCAAGTTCCACCCACGTGCCTGAACGGGTCATCTGACTAATGACAGTCCCCACATGCCATCAAATTTCCTTTCCAGTGTGATTTGTCCTCACTCTCACACACCCTAAGAAACATCGCAGATGGTCACTCATCCTGATCACTACTCCAGGCCAAGCACGCATAACTATGGAGTTCAAATCAGACAGGCTCCCGAAAAGGAAGGTGCACCTTGTTGACATGAGTCATATCATTTAGTCATTTAACCCTTTATCATTTGGGGATGTTACAATCACCCCCCCCCCCCCCTTTAGAGCACAACGTCCTCGTTGTGGGCCCTACATATCAACCCAGGCAGTGCACCACACATAAGCTAGGGTACCACCTTTGATACCAAATGTGACAACTGGGTCCCAGTGACAGCACAACCACCCCGCCTTAACATGGTCATTGGGTCCTGGCACACCAGGTACCACCAGTTGCCCCGCAGACACGTGGGGCCCACCCTAGGGTCCACCCACTTGCCAGAATGGGTCATCTGACTAATGAAAGTCCCCAAAAGACAACTCATGTCCTTTCCAGTGTTCTTTGTCCTCACTCGCACACACCCTCAGAAACATCCCAGGTGGTCACCCAACCTGATCACTACTCCAGGCCAAGCACGCTTAAATGTGGAGTTCTAATCAGACATGCTCTCTAAATAGAAGGTTCACCTTGTATACATGAGTCATATCATTTATTCATTTAACCCTTTATCATTTTGGGATGTCACACAACCATTCCACAAGAACTCCATTACTTAAAAACAAGTGAAAAGATTATGAAAATCTAGAAAAATACACTCAGGAATGACAGAATTCAATATTATAACTCATCAATAAGGAAAAAATAAACTAAATATAATTATGATAAACTAAATAAATTTCTAATTGTCTTTTAATTAAGTTATTAATGAGTATAAGTTCTTATTCTAGGGCATTAATTTCAAGAGGGTAACACTTTCAGACATAAGGTAAGGGTTTTCCACCCAAACATCCATTTTATTTTGGGATACTTTCATTGTATAATTACCTCAATGGAATTCTTATGTATTAATATGTACTCTTAATAAATTATGTGTGAGTATTATATAAATTTACACTAACAATAATCCTTCTCTATTTTATGGGTAGTTACACGTTTTAATAGAATCATCAAAACTGTTTCCAAAATACAAGCCCGATTCAAGGGAATTTCTCAAATTCTTATCTATTTTCAAGGGAACAATATAGTCTATTTTTAGACGCCATTATCTTTATAAAATCACTAATTTTATTATGATAATACTATCTTACTTCAATTATGGTTTTATAAAAATGTTTTACCAAAAGAACGCTTCTTTTACAAATAAAGAGAATTTTTCTCAATAATTACTTAATGATTTTATTAGAGTATTTTTGTATGATTCAACACCATTTTTGATTTTTATGTATTATTTGTTTTAATAGTTTTATATGTAATATACGATATTTGAATGAATGGTTTATGACTAATTTTATTATGGATGATCTATCTTAAAACTATTCACCATATTACTTGGAATGGTTAGTGTTTTATGTTAAATGATTGGGGAATGTTAGTTACATTTCATATGATAGTTTCAATATGAATGTATTTGTTGTTTAAATTTATCTCCACTGATATGAGGAATTCAATTTACATATTATGTGATGGGTGTATCCTGCTATAGCCCCTCGATGCATCAGTAGGTCTCGTGAGACAAATAGACGTGGAATTGGCTGAGGCCTTTCCCAATGTGATAAATTGTTTTGGCTGACGATTTAATCATCTTTATATGTCTTGGTCAAGTCCTTGAGAAAATGTTTTATAATTTCCATCATATTCTCTTCCATAATTATGATTATAGTAATTGAATGATCATGTGGTTATTCGACAAGTATAATACCCATTATTATGTTTTATCATGGAATTATTTACTCAGCTCATCTTCCATCCATATTGTGTTCAAGTTTATTAATAAAGTCTTGTGTTTTTAATTATTTTCCATGTCTTATTTATGCTATCATACATTTTATTGTGTAACCTTACTAAGTGTTTGATATCACCCCTTTCATATGTTTCATTTTCTAAGGAGGTGAAGAAGTAAATTTTGAATGACATGTAGGCATTAACTAGGAGTCTTGGATGTTTCTAATTGAATTAATCATTATTTTATTTCCCTTAATGATTTATTTTTGAACTTATATATGTATCTTTGTTCGAAATCCTCTAAACTACTCAGTCCTTTGGGAGGCATGTTCATTATTTATATGCCAATGTAAACAAATAACGCACCCGCTTTGTGAAACTGGGGTCAGGTCCTTAACGTTGGTATTAGAGAAATTTTACTAGAAACCATGGAAACTATATTTAGAAAACATATATTAGAGAAGAATCCCTAAGATAGAATTTGACGATTAACATATAATAACTTCATGTTATTTTAGTAAGGATTAAATTATGTGGACCTTTCAAGAAACATATCCATGTCTAGATACAAGCTAGTAGAGGCAACTCTGGCACAGATATACCTAGGTGTAAAATATATGAAAAGGTGTTTCGAGATTGACCTAGTGTATCTTGGTACATTATAATGGGTCTTTCTGCACTCTTTGTTATGACACTCATGGGGGATATTCTAAGGATAATTCACATTTTTTTATAATACATTATGAAGGATTTAAATGTATATTTTTTCTCAACGATGCCATGATTGTGATTATGAGATTAGCTATGCGTAGAATTTTGAATTATGATATGTATTTTTATACATTGAGATTATACATTACGATTCATACATTAATCTCGTGTATTCCATTATTTTGAAATGGTGCCTAGTGGATGCAATGCAAACTGCATGAATGTGTGTGTCCGTTGTAGGGATTTCCCTCCAATGCTAGATAATGATATTGGATATAGTGCTGAGAAACATATAACTATACTAGAACAACATACTCATGTTATGAATAATAACCTTACCCATATGGAGCATCCAGATCAACCATGTATATGAGCTATATAATATCTCTTTATGAGACAACAACCACCATCATTCAATGGGTCTACAAACACATTTGTAGATGAATTGTGGATAAGTTCCCAAGAGAATATATTTATTTCATTGGGATGTAATTAAAGAGAGAAGGTCGCCATGTAAGTTTATCGGCTATCAGGAGATTTGGATCAGTGGGTGTCATTAATCCAAAACACAAATGAAGATGAAGAAATCGAAGATATGGAAGGGAGAGACTTTATAAAAATATTCCTAGAGAAATACATTCCTCGTGAACTGTGAGAATACATGGAGAGGTAATTATTAAATCTGAGGAAGAAGGAAGATGAGAATGTTTCAAAGTAAGAAGTTAACTTCACAAGGTTATAAAGACATGTTGTGGACTACAAACGAAATCCAAGGAGAAAAATTGATCAATTATTTTATATCTTAACGCCATTCCTCCAGCGGGCACTGGTCTCCAAATTTTTTTCCTCATATGAGGATACAGTTTCACGTGCTATCAAGATAGAGTACTAATTCCCTATGTCTTATGACTTTAAGGGAAAGCAAGAGAAGAAGAGGGATACTGAAAACACTGGAAAAGGAAAAAAGGAAACATGAATGAATGGAAGAGTTTAATTTCCACACAATCATAATTGTGGAAGGAAAGACTATAGTGTGTCATTAAATGGAAAAGGAATATGCTAAAAATGTGGATATAAAGGCCATCTTGATTGTGATTTGAAGGTGAAGAAATAATCTTTTATTGTTCAATGCTATAATTGTCCGGAGTTGGGGGCACTATGGTAATGATTCTCCAAATCCTCAAGAAATCATGCAACAGAAAAGGCCAAGGGATCAGAGACAAGCTTATGTGATCAAAACATCGAAGGTTAAAGTTTCTAATGAAGTGATGGTAGGTACATTGAGTGTTTCTTCAATCTTAGCCAATGATTTTATTGATTCTATATAATTTCATTAATTTATATCTTCACAATTATCCAGGAAACTTAGATATGTCTAATTCAATTAAATAAAGGTGTTATATGTAAACAATCCTAGTGGATGTATGTTTACAACAAAGGTGTGTCAATTAGTCCACCTTATGACACATAAATGTGCTTTAGTTTCTAACATTATCAATCTACCAATGAATTAATTTGATATAATTATCAGTATGAATTGTATTTCACATTATGATGTGATGATCTATTGTAGGAAGAAGGAAGTTACAATATTTGAGAATAGTGAGGAATCCCTTTCCTTTAAAGCAAAAACCTCAACATCTGATTCTCATTTAGATCAAACCTCGGTATCTATAATAAATTAAATTATTTGGGAAGAAGAGAATACAATAACTATGGGAGAGGAAAATAATTCTCAAATAGAACATGTACCTGTTCTGTAATAATATATTGACGTATTTCTAGATAATTTGCCTACACAACCTCCAGAGCCGGAAATTGAGTTTTCCATTGAGTTAATTATTGGGTCAAGGCCCATATTAATGATACCTAATATAATGTCCACTTTAGAGTTAGTGGTGCTAAAGAATCAACTAGAATAATTTATTTGTAAAGGATTTATACTCCCCAAATTTTCTCCATGGGGATACCCTATTATTTCTTTAAAAAGAATGATGGTTTTATGAAGTTGTGCATTGATTATATGGAAATCAACACAATTACAACAATGAATAAGTATCCTCTTCCATGAATTGATGATTTATTTGATCGACGTCATGGAGCACAATATTTTTCAAATATTTATCTTCGATCTGGATATCATCAGTTGCTCTTGAAGAAAGATAAAATTCCAAGAAAAGAATTCCTAACCAAGTATGGCCTTTATGAGTTTATTGTAATGCCTTTTGGACAAACTAATGAACCATATGTTTTCATGGCTCTAATAACTAGAGTCTTCAAGGAATATCTTAAAAAAATTGGTGCAGTTTATTGATGATATCCTGGTATACTCTAAAAGCTATGAAGAGCTTGGAAATAACTTGCGCACAATATTGATGACTCTTAAAAAATTGAATTATATGGGATGTTTAGCAAGTGTAATTCTTACCTTCTATCATTTTCATTTTTGGGCCACATTGTCTATAAGGATGGAATATTTGTAGATCATGTGAAGACTAATGTTGTGCATGAGTGGCCTACTATAACAATCATAAATAAGGAATGTAGATTATTGGTTTGGCAGGTTATTATCAGTGTTTCGTTTATCACATCACTCGTTTAGTCATCCCAATGAACAAGCTCAAACAAAATAGGGATATGTTCGTATGGACATAGGAATGTGACTAATTTTTTGAAGAATTGAATAAGGGGTTACTGAATACTCTGATCCGAACCCTACCATCAGGGAATGACGAGTTTGTTATCTATATAGAAGCATCAAATAATGGACTTCGTTTAATCCTTATACTAAATTATTGCGTGATTTCCAATGCACATAGGAAGCTAAATATTAATGAACAAAATAATCCAACTCAAGATCTTGAGTTAACAGTGGTAATATTATCTATGAAGATTTGTAGACATTACCACATTAGAGAAAAATGTGAGATATATACATATTATAACCGTTTGAAATATATCTTCTCACAAAGAGAACTCAACACGAGACAAAGGAGATGGATTTAGATTCTCAGAGATTATGATTGCACAATACACTACCACCCGAGGAAGGAAATTAAGGCATCATATGCTTTGAGTATAAAGGAACACAAAATTCTTAACAAGATGAGTGTTGAAGGGGATCCTATGTTCATGGATCTAGTAAAGATAGATATGGGAATTATCAAGGATGGTAACAAATCCTAACTTTTTCAAATTTTTTCCATTGAATCGTTGCTAGAATGGATAAAAAGTTCTCAAGCTGATGATGATGAGTTTTAAAGAATATTAAAGATATAAATGATGGAAAGTAGACTGACTTTGTATATGATGGTGGAAATTTGAAATTCAGAAAGAGGCTTTGTGTTCCTGCTATTCCTGAGCTAAAGAGGGAACTATTGGATAATTCTCATTGAACTACTTTTTCTATACACCCTAGAAGTATAAAGATTTATAGAGATCTAAAGGAACATTTGTTGAGGGAAAACATAAAGAGGGATATTCATGATTATGTGTCAAGATGTTTGGTTTCTGAATAGGTGAAGGCTAGAAGACAACATTCTGGAGGAGGCATGCAACCCCTTCCTATTCCTCTGTGGAAATTGGATGTTATTTTAATAGACATTATCATGGGGATTCCAAAGACTCTATGAAAAAATTATTTGATATGGTTCAATTTTGATTGTCATCCAATATCAGCACATTTTATTGTTATAAGAGAATACATACCACTTGAATGTTTTGCAAGAAAATATATTAATGATGCGGTAAGACATCATGGGGTACCGTTATCAATTGTTTCGAATCGTGATCCCCATTTTTCATCACAATTTTGGAAAATTCATTAGAAGGCCCTAGATACTGATCTTCATTTGAGAATTTCCTACCACTCAAAATGGATGGACAATTAGAACAAATTAAGGATTGGGAATTTCAAGAAGGAAATCATGTTTTCTAAAAGGTATCTCCATTAAATTGGATTATACCATTCAGTAAGAAGGGAAAATTAAGTCCCCAGTACATCCGACCTTTGGAAATTCTAGACCGAATTGGAGCTGCAACTTACCATTTTTTAATGCCTCCAAGTCTCACCAAGGATCACAATGTTTTCGACATGTCAATGTTAAGAAAATGCATGCCATACCCAACACATGTACTCGTCTTTGAATAAATAGATCATGAGCCCGGTCTATTTTATTTTGAAGATCCTACCAAAAAAATTTATACCAGAGGACAACTATTGAGAAATAGGATGACTTGTCTGGTAATCGTTCTTTGGAAGAACTATAATATTAAGGAAAAAACATGGGAGTCTAGTGATCTTATGTTAAATACATACCCGAATCTTTTTAGGTAACCTTTTATGAATTTTGAGGATGAATTTTTTTGGAGGGGAGAATGTAACACCCACAGGTTTGGAATATAAATTAATTTTATAAAATATAAATTAAACAAAACATTTCTTCTATTATTTTTTGAATTTTGAAAAATGGTCATCTAGAGTTGGGAGCTGTAATCCATTTGGAATCTGATAGAACAAACATGATTTTTTTTATGAATAGTAACACACCCTTATGAATAGTAATATGAATAGTAGTATAACCCTTATGAATATAAAATAATGATATTATTTTTTTATGGTAATATGATAATGAGTTCTTAATTAATTTTTTAATGTAATGTAAAACTAATTATACCTTTAAAATAGTTATTTTAGGAATTAACCGAGATTTTATTTAAAAACTGAATTAATAATATATAAAAAATAATTTTTGAAAAATGGATTTAATTTTTTAATCCTAGACGTCGAAAAATTGTATGTGTGAATTTTTGGGATTTTTCTGAAATTATTGAAGTCTTGAGGAATATTGAAAGACGATAAAATACCGTATATACAAACTATCAGTTAAATATAGTATTTATGACATCATAAGTTATTTAATCCCACATGGTTTGAACTCAGATGCACTTATTACTATTAGGGGTTACATGATCCAACACTACTGATTTTCTTTAGGGAATTAACAAAATATTGAATAAAATATTCAAAATTTACACTTCTCCTCCAATATAAAAACCCCTCACCACTCCCTCTACTCTTCACTCCTAAAAGCCTCGATACTCCTCAATTTTCGGACACAATATCCTTCCCTATTCACTCCCTTTGACCTGTAACTTCTTGGTATTTCCAAAGGTCCAAAACCCCTTCCCTAAAGTAGGTTCTCAAGGAAGATATTTCAAGAGGTAAATCACCTTTCGTTTTCAATTAGTTTCATTTGAATTTATCTACATTTGTTGACCTCTCCACACATGCTTTATAAAAATGACCTTGATAATGAAAGTATCATCTTTTTACTGGATTTATATCATGTAAATGGTAGAACCATCATCGATATTCATACTCCCTCCCTTGTATTTTTATAAACAAAATCAACGTCCATGAGGTTCCAATTTATAACCTTCGTGGACAAAGATGATTCATTTGTCAATGTATCCTTAATTACTGGTTATGAAAAAAATTTATAGATGAACCAGACTATAATATATTTATTATGACCTAATTAATATTCAAGAACCATTATATGTACATATTATTAATTTATATGTCAAAACTAGTACATATTTATCCAAATACCACCAAATAATTGATGTGGTTATCATCTAATGATTCGTCCTATTTCCATGTAACCAAATGGTGGAAATTACTATTAAAATTTATCAATGTTCATAAATAATTTCTTAATTCCTATTCTGGATATTTACAACTATTCCACATGAACTCCATTACATAAAATCATGTAAATTGATTAAGAATAACAAGAAAACAAACACTCTGGAACGACAGAATTAGATTTTAAAACTTATCAATAAGGACACAAATGAACTAAATATAATTACAAAAAAAACTAAATACATGTATAATAGGTTTTGAATTAAGTTATTTATTAGTATAATTTCATATTCCAGGAACATTATTTCAATATGGGAACACTATTGGAATTAATTTAAGGGTTTTCCACCTGAACATCCATCTTCATTCGGGTTACTTTAATTGTCTAATTACATCAATGAAATTAATATGTATTATTATGTAACCCTAATAAATTGTTTTTTAGTATTATATATATGTAAAACAACTATAATACATCCATGTTTAAGGTGTAATTACACATTTTAAAATAAACATTCAAAAATGATTCCAAAATACAAGCCCGATAGAAGGTAATTTCTCATATTATTTTTTATTTTCAAGGGAACTCTATATTATGTTTTTTTTGGAAATTAGTATATTTTTAATGAAAATAAATTGTTTATGAAACTACTATCATATATCACTTCTATTTTTATAAAAATATTTTTCCAAAAGAACTCTTTTTTTCAAAATATATACTCTTTATCTCTAGAATTTCTTATTGATTTTATTAGAGTATTTTCGTCTGATTCAAAATTATTTTTGATTCTTATGTATTACTTGGTTTTATAATTAATGATGTAATATAAAATATTCTAATGAATGTTTTATGAATAATTTTATTTTGGATGATCTATCCTAAAACCATTCACCATATTACTTGGAATGGTTAGTGTTTTATGTTTAATGAATGGGGAATGTTAGTTACATTTCATATGATTATTTCAATATGAATTTATTTTTTATTTCTGTTTATCCCCTCCGATATTAAGAATTAATTGATCTTATTATATGATTATTGTGTCCCTTTATAGCCCCTCGATGCATTGGTAGTTTTCATGAGACAAATATACGTGGAATTGTTCGAGGCCTTTCCCAATGTGATATATGATTTTGGCCAAGGCCTTAATCATTTATAGATATCTTACCTGAGTCCTTGAAAAAATGTTTCATAATGTCAGGTATATGAAATTCCCTCATTATGATGCATGTAATTTAATGTTCATGTGGTTACTTGACTATTAGAATACCCATGATTATGTTTTATAGATACATTATTTACTCAACTCATATTCCAAGCACAGTGAGTTAATTTCTATTATTAAAGGCATTTGATTTCAATTATTCACCATGTATTGTTTATGGTATATTCTATTGTATTTATTACCCTTACTAAGAATTTGAGCTCACCCTTTTCTCATGTTTCATTTTCCCATGATCTGAAGATGTAAATTATGAATAGAATGCAGGAATTAACTAAGAGGCTTGGATGTTTCTAATTGAATTAATCAGTGTTGTATTTCTCATAATAATGTAAAGTAGAACTTATATATGTATCTTGTTTCAAAAATCTACTAAACTACACGGTCCTTAAGGAATCTTGTTCCTTGTTTATATGACTATGTAATCAATTAGGCACCGACTCTGGGAAACTGGTTTTGAGTCCTTACATTCCATCCCACTGACTATAATTATTCTAGAACTAGAACTATTGATGTCTAAATGACTCTATAATGAATTTTAGGAAACAAAATCGTGGTTTTAGCACTTAAATAATTGGTTTTAAAAGGATACACATAAGGTGTTTAATAATTTTTTTAAAATATTTTTTTTTTCAAATGAAATGTTTTTTTTCTGAACATGGAATGTGAGGAAATTAAGAGTTCATGAAATTTTACTAAGAAAAATGGAAATATTTAATTATTTAATTAACTTACATCACCTATTTTATCATTAAATATTGTATTATAGTGACATATTATGATATTATCGTAATATATTTTATATAAATTTGAGATAAAACATTCATATTCCTAGTCGTGTGAGTAAGGATGTCTTGGGGATTTTTTAATCTATTTTTTACTCACGCCTACTTGTGAAAATTGTTTTTTTGCCAAAGTTTTGTACAAAGGTACAAGTAAAGGAAATGAATTATACCTCTCTATTGATTCATTGGGATATAGTGGGCTTGTGAATTAGAGTAGGAATATAGAGATTGACTAGGTTTATTGTTGGGTTTATTCCTCATTAGTTTTGTTATGATATTATTTCATTTGTTATGTCGGTGTTATACCTTTTTTTATTTCATATGATACTCAGGTGTTTAATTATCTTCTGAGTTGTATTTGTTTATTTACAATCATCATATAGTGTTTTATGTCTTTATTTTGTCTTTTAAAGGTTGTAATACACTTAGAGAAAATTATAATTTATTATTATAGTATTCCCATCAACCTTTTTCTAGCCATTAGTATCCAAGGGTCATCAACTAAGGTTAATAGAACCTCTACCTCTCCCTAAGCCGATGGGTGGGGGAGGGATGTAACAAGTGGTATCATTCTAGGTTGTTCCATAATCATAGGATATTACCATTGTGATATGAATTTTTTGACATTAAATGTATAGAATAAATATATATATATATATATATATATATATTATTTATGGTGAACATAATGTAAATATGGTGGTATGAGGACATAAGTGTTCAAACAAAGTTATCGAAGTGTTTTTATCTCATTATTTAGAGTTCATCTGATGAGTTTAGAATATCATGATTTTGTGATGATTAATACAACTTGTAATTCATTTTTCATATTATTATTAATGGTTATCATAATGTTTTGTTAATGAGTTTTGTTTAAGATTAGTTGAAATATTTTAGTCCTTTAGTTTCAAGTGAGATATGATTAAGTGTGGATTTATTATACCATTAGAATGAATGGAACTAGTTCGATGATCAGGGATCCCTATATAGGAAGAATATGATAATTTGGTTTGGTATGAACTATAGGTAAATCCACAACATTTTCGAAGCATAATCCAAATATTTCAATCCAAAGATAGGTGAAATATGATTCCATAACCTTGTCATAAAAATTTAACTATCATGTTTTAGGAAAAAATCACTGATTATTAAGGGGATTTTAGGACCATAATATTTGATCCAAAACTAAGGGTAAAAAATAATTTTTTTATGGGGAACTCTAGAGGTTAATAATGTGAATCGAATGGTGTATATAATACCGGAAATGACTATTTAGTGGTGTGATATTATTTTCCATACTACACAATACGTGGACCTAACATAGCCATGATTTATGGAGTTATTTTGAAAAAACATTATATTCACACCATTAATATCATATGGATGATGGATTTATTTCTTTTGATGTGGGGAAAAATTTGTTGAATTACACATCCCATTTTATGTGGTTGCTGTTTTTTCTATTAAATTTTCTATTAGTGTTCACTTGAAGGAGAGGATCTTTGAGGTAGGTTTGTAACCAGACACAAGATATAGGTTGATTATCTTATGTATTAACAACAATAATGATATGGTGAATATTTATATCATAGTGTAAAATGATATCTTTGAAACCTATGTTGGGGGAATCACTTTTTCATAATTTCCTATAAGTGGATACTCCAACATGGGGAAGAAGATGATAATAGAGAATTATTCTCATGTCACTATGGAATTGGAGGGCAGTCGACTGGTTCAGTATTCATTCCATCTCAAACCTATAATAATCAAGGATTTTAATTTAAACACCAAATATTTTATGATCAAAATATAATAAATTAAATTTCATTAATGCATGAGCTCTGCACATCATTGAGTTCTATTGAACAATAATATACTCTTTATATCACTATTTCACATGGTCTTTATGACCTAGATGTTAAAATTGGTGGTATGTATAATAATGTCTTCATTTATATATTTATTTTTAAAGTATTTATATTAATAAAACAAATTTAAAAAATTACTTTATTTTTCACAGAATATTTATATGTTTTGAAAATTATATTATTTTAAAAAATGATTTAATTAATTTTTTTGGACAAATAAAAAAATTAAAATTTCAAATAATTAAAAAAATTATTTGAAAAACATAAATTATTTTATGGAATTTAATTGACAAAATTATATTATGGTGAATTTTTGGGTATTTTTAAACATATTAATTTTTTATAAATAATGGTGAATACATGTTTTTATTGAAAACTCTACTTTCATGTAAGAACTTTTAAAGGTTATATTTTATTTAAAAATAGAATAAAAAGTAAAAATAATTATATTATATTAATATTAAATCAAGAATTTTATTTTTATAAATTTTATAATGATTTTTTATATTATATCTTTTTAATCTTTTGAGACTTTTACCATTGTAAAACAGCTTTTTCGTCATGTATGCGGGTTAACATTTAAATTAAATTCATTCACTGCATTGAATTGTATTTAAAAATATAGATTACACAATTTTAATCATTATAATTAATATTATATGTTATGTAAAAGTAATTGTTTACTACAATGAATCATGATAATAGTAAAAAATAATTACAACATTTAAGGTTAAAATGTTTTATCCTGCATTAAAATTACATGACTAGGGGTAAGATTACCTATAACCCTATGAAACCCTAATTTAAATCCATTTATGGACCTTATAACATATATAATTCTTTTATGAACCCTTTTGGATCCTATTGGAATTTAAAAAAATATGGTTATGCTTTTTCCTTCCAAAGATATCACACGTTTCCTATCCCCCACGAATAAAAGGCCACCCCATATTCTCTGCACATAACCTTTAAAAGACACATTGGATCAGATTATCCCTAACCAAATAACTTCCTAACTTAAATAACCTCTTACTGGAGTCCTTTCTCAATCATTAATATTTTCTAGAATTGATTTTGGTGAAAACCATAAAAAATCAGAAGAGGTAACGTCCTTAACCAAGTGTTTTATTGTATTTATCCAGTCACCTATATAAAAGATTATTAAAACATAATGATATAATAACCATATTTTTTTAAATATTTAGAGATTTATTTATTTTAATTTCATGACCTACAACCACAACCATCTCCTCCTCAATCAATTGGGTAACAAAAGTGTTGCTCGTGTCTACTGTGGAATAACGTCTCATGAACTCACATAATTCATTTTCAACCACCACTTCTTTCATATGGATATAATGGTGAAAATAATAGTTATTTATGATATTTATTATATAAATATTTTTATTTAATTATAATTGAACATATACATTCTAACATTCCATTCTGTAATGAATATGATAATGTTACTCATGTGTGTGGAAAAATATCACGTTACGAAGTAATGTGATTAATTTTTCAGTTATGATTTACATAAAAGGTAATGAAGAATATTTTTTATGTTTATATATGATATTAAATAAATATTAATAATTATTTAAAATTAATATTGAACAAACTTTCTTAACTTACTATCTATTTAATAATTTATATGTAGTTCGTGTGTACGGAAAACTACCCCCTCGTGAAGCAATTTGATTCGTTTTTACTAAGACTTTCAATGGAAGGTAATAAGGGATAAATTTGATGAATATATGTAACATATATAATAATAATGAATTTGGAATTCTATTATGTTACTTTCCTTACTTTATTTCTATCAATCAATAAAATGTAAACATCAATCATGTGTATGTTCGACTTACCGTCTCCATGAACGTTGTAACTCATTATTTATATCTATCATTAATTGATTACTATAAATACATATATAATGAATATATAATATATTTATATCATGGTTATTACTCAAGATATGACTGTAAAATGATCAAATAAATAGGATAAAACTACCAAACCTAAACATACACAAAATATAAAGCAATTATTAATAGAAATGTGATTTTAATAAGGAATTATTGATAAACGGGTAATAAAAAGTCCAAAGTAAATCATTTATGGTATTATAAATATGATTATGGTTATTTAACATAAATTTATATAATAATCCTATACATATAATAAAATATGTTCAAATGTATATAAAGGAATTCAAGACTTATGTTGAGGAACATTTCCCTCAAATAAATCTCTTTGAGACATAAGATATGTTACTCAAGATATATTTATGTATTGGTACAACTTTAATACTATTTGGTACATAAAATAACTAAGAAAAAATAAATAAATATTAACTTATATATAGAAACCCTGGCTTAAAATACATGTATGCTACATCATTTATGATTAATATTCATCTTATTAAAAAACTAAAATCCCAATGAATGTAATAGTTTAGTGTATCTCAAAACATGGAATAAAATATTTTAAATTGTTAAAAGATCATAGATGTCTATAGTAAGGATCCTCCCCTCCTTTTTTATAACTAAAACATTCCTTTATTAGTTGGGGAGAAAAAAATATATGAAAGGGTGATATATAATTCTTGGTAAGGGAAAATAATGTAATTTTGTAAGCATAAAATGATTATAAGGGAATGTGAATGTGATCATAAAATTTTAATATAATTACATGCATATCAAATATCATAATCATGATACATGGAATAAATATTGGTTTTTCTTAAGACAAGAATCATAAGGAAATAAATAGAATAATCCATGAATGAATAATAAATGTCTAAGACAAGAAATAGTTCTATAAACATCAATGAATATCATCATGAACATGTATAAGTAGAAATATGTTCTCACATTAAATTAATGAAACGAAATTAGGCCCTCGCATGGACTTAGGGGCATGAAACCTAGTCCAAGCATAATGTTTTTAACCTGGAATAAGGATCCTTCATAACATTATAAACAAATAATATGGTTCACTCATAAAATTTTAAACATTTAATAAGGTTCATGCATAAAAACATGGACATGATACCAGGTTTAGGAATAGAATTGTGAACATGTAATCTGGTTCATGAATAACATTTATACTCATGATTCATCCCTCATTACACAATTAATTTGGATGATATATAGGTCCCATTTATCAAATTACGAAAAAATAAATACATGTGACACAAAACATTCATCATATCAGATCCCATGAAAACATATGGGTTCTATAATCATCAAATCATAACACATTAAATAAAATGGGTATCATTAACATCTCATAACATCATAGCCTATGGAAAATAGATAGTTTTCATAATAATTTCATCAAATCATTATTCACGAAAAAAAGAAGATTCAAAAAAATATAACCCCTAGAAATGAAGATGGATTCATAAGAATAATTCCATAAAAACATACACCATTAAATAAACAATATGAATCGAACATTTGGATCATTTTATTGAAGAGCATGAGTGACTTGAAAGTAATTCATCTTATATGGAAAGAAACTTGGTACTATATTTTGAATACATTTCTTGGGAAAAATATACTTTCTTCTTCGGAAATGATTTTTAAAACATATACCCTTTATAAAACCATTTTCATAAATAACTTATAAATAAATCATTAAAGCATTTTCAATCAATTTGATAGAAATTTTATAATGAAATATTGAAGATATTTTTAAAAATATTTTTTCTTGAAAATTATAAAGGAAACACGAAAAAATTCTGATATCCATTTTCCATTAAAATTTATATAATAATCATGAAATTTTTGTTAAAACCATTTTCCATGAAAACATAAAATAAAAAATCAATTTTTTAAACATTTTTATTAGAAAAAAATTGAAACAAAATAATTCTATAATATTAGGAATACATTTTATTTTTTAAGAGAAATAAATTTTTTAATATTATAGTGGAATTGTCATGGTAATTTCATCTATCATAGTAGGTAAATCCATACACACCAAACATTCCTTTTATACCAGAAAATGATTAGAAAGATTCCATGACCAAAAAAATGACAATAAGATTCCCTAATAAAAAAATGAAAACACGGGTAAAATATTCTTTTAAATATCATAATACAATTATAGAATATTTTTGGAATCCTTTTAGAAGACATTGTTTATAAGGAACAATGATTCTTGAACGAAGGGAGAGGTAAAGTCATGATTTCTTAAAAATTAATTCTTTATCATATTATGTACCAAATAGTGGTAAAATTGTACCATTACATAGAAATAACATGAATAACCATATGTTAAGAAAAATAACAATATTTCTTTATATATGAATCATACTATTTCATCAATGGGATGATAACCATAAAAAATATCGATAAATGGTAAGATAATTATTATAGACATTTACTAATTTTGTATCATTGAATAAAAACCAAAGGAAAATAATAAAATTAAATGAATATTAGCATATCATGAAAATACGGAGATTCATGATATAAAATTTCAAAGACAGTATATACACCTCATGAAAAAATATAGGTTCATAACATTACATGTGTTTCAATGAAGGAAAATTGAGAAAAAATAAATTTACCGACGTGGTTACATTTGAATCATAGACACCATGAATGAAAGATAATTCTATAGATATTTTCGTTCCTATAAAATAAATTATAATAATAATATAATATATCCATGTGTAGTATAAACACAACACAAATGAAATGAATGATTATTAATTCATTGTCCAATGAAAAATATAAAATTAGATGAAATCTCTTTACCTTATGACTTAACATTATTTTTTCTTGTAATAAACACCTATATAAAGAATATTAGTTTATTATAAATAATATATATAACCATTATTTTATATATATTGGAATATTTGGTTTTATTTTGACCTTATATTACCTTCATTTTAACAATTCTATGTTAACTTTATTTTTGGGTAATATTCGCTTTGTTTTTCACATGTGTCTTAATTTGTTATATTATTTGTCGTTATACTTGTATCATGTTTTCAAGAATGTAAAAAATTGAATAAATATCATTAATATTTAATTTAGTTTTATTATAATAATCAATATAATAAATATGTATGAATTAGAATGCATCATTCATGGAGACAGTGGGATGTACGTATGCATCAACGCTACTTCCGTTTTAGCGATGTATTAAAGGAAAGAAAGTAAATGACATTTATATATATATATAAGTATATAAAATTATTAAATTATAATTATTATGTAATATATATCATATAGGTTCACTAAACATATCATTAATACCATCATGTCATGGGTGTTTGAGTCACATCGCTTTGTGGGGGAGGTAGTACAAATTTCCTCAAACGAACATATCAAATTTTCATAAGATGAAAATCATAAGGATATGTTCTAATTAAAAATTATAGAATTATGAAGGAATTATAAATATAATATATAAATTTACTTCCCATAAAAATGTACCCTATGAGAGGTGGTAAATGAAAAATGAACAATCATCATTATGTGAGGCGGTAGTTCGTCATACTGGTAAACTGTATGTTTGATACTGATTATATAGAATTTAGTTTAATTGTAAGTTGATAACATATAATATAAAATCTTAGTATATATAGGTTATAATTTTAGTTATAAAATCATATAGTAATAATAATATTTTCAGGAGTGGATAATGGAAATAATAGAAAGCATCTTGATGGAGGTTGTTACCTATAATCGGGTAACCCATTTTGGTATGCACCAAAGGGATTATTTTGAAGTATTTACTCAAAAAATAAGGCTTAATAAAGAAAAGAAATTTTTTTCGGGTGTGTATTGGGAAGATCTTTTCAAATACTTGGGGGATTTATATGTGTGAAGAAGAGGGAGAGGTTGTGGACTTTTACAGGGAAGGGAAAGGATGCACTTGGAATTTTCTAAAACTAGTTTGGAGTACCCACATTTTTACCTGAAAAAGGTCACACCAAACCAACACAACTCAATAATTTAATTTTTATATTAGAAATATGTCCATAAAAAATTTGGTAAATTTTTACAGGTTACTTTGTCTCTTATTATTAATGTCAATTCCCTTGTTAATCATTATTTTACCTTAATCACAATAATTAATTTTAATTGGATTCACTAATATTTTTTTTAAAATAATTTTGCCTTATTAGTCATTATAAATTACTTTTATTCCAAATATTTAATATAATTTTTTTAAATTCAATGCAAATTATTGGAAGAAATTAATTTATATATAATTTTGCTGATGGAATGACACTACGTGTTTTTAAAGTAAAAAAGATACAATTTTTTTCTTTATTTATATACTCTTTTTAAAATTAAAATAGATCATAATGAACTAAATTGGATTAATTGATAAAAAATTTAGATAATTATACTTTTAAATAAATTTCAATAATAATATATACTTATAAATAAATAATATTAATAATAAGTTTTGAATTAAAATTCAGTTTTTTAGCTATTCGTTAAAAATAAAACCTTACTGAAAAATTCAAAAAAAATATAATTACCTAACATAAATGTTTATATTGTATATTTGAAGTTTATTTTAAAAAAATTAATATAAAAATGTTACAAAGAATTATTAAAAATGGGTTCACCATTAAAATCAGAAGAAATAACTTTATAAAAATATATGCTTTATGTGTCGAATTGGGTTTAATCATATATTTATCCTATCTAATATATTATATGAATTTAAAATATATTTGACTGCATATATAATGGTTATATCAAATTAATATAACTCACTAATTTTTAATAATCTAATTTATTATGGTAAACCATGTTTGTCAATATAATAATATTTTCCTTTATGTACAATCAGTTTTCATATTCTTTTCTAATTAATTTGGAACCAGTGAATTCATTTTATATTTGTGTAAACCCTAGATTTTTATACCTTAAATAACCTTTTCCTTGACTAATAATTTAATATATAGGTTATATTAAATATTATTATTTTATTTGGTAAAACATGGTCTTGCGTGTTATACAATCCATCAAGGAAAGTCATTATTTCGTGGAAAGCAATCTAACCTTAATGTTCTGTGTAAAGTTAGATAAAATTTATATTTTGTGTAGAGAATGATTAACATGGTTTTTTATAAAACCTATTCCAAAGATATATCATTAATATAAATTAAACTATTTATAGTGTTTTGTGAAATTAAAAATATCAAAACTATTAAATTAATTCGAAAAAATTTATTTCACAAAAACTAGTGGAGTTACCTTGTACCCCCTTCAAAGGAATTTGACCATAAAAATTCATCTTTAGTTATCAATGTTTGAAAAAATTAATGTTCCTTTAAGATAAAACCACATCATAAAAATGAAAACATAAACATTATTTAAAAATAATATAGGAACAATAATGGTTACCTACAATCATTCAGAGTTCGGTTTCCACATAAGAGAATAAAGGTGGAAAGATAAAACATGTATATTGAAGAAAAATATAACTATCAGGTTCAAGAGGAGAGTTATTGATAACTTTCTCAGAAGAAATTTTACAATTCCAAATCCACAAATCTACGATGATCTAAGGGGCCATTTGATTCATCCATAAAAAAGAACTAGGATAACCTTTTCAATTTCAGGATTCATTACCTATAGTTGATAAATTTTAATGGGATGTTATTCTTACATTATTTTTTTTCCATTCATAAGAACAACCTATCCCTTTGGTTGTTCCTTTATATATTTCCACTTTATCTATTACCATATGAAATGAATGGGATTTTTATTATTCCAAAAGTACTAACATATAATAAGGTTTATGAAAAGCCATGCCATATATCCTTAGTTACCATCAATATAAACTGGTTATTAATTATTCATTAATACTAATCTGGTATGGTAATAATTTAATCTTAAATACATTATTGGTTGTTTTACTTAATATTTCCATAAATGGATATCCTTATAAAGATTCTGTAATATAATTCACCCTTTATTCCTTAAAAATGAACTTATCTTATACCAAAAACATTTTTATTTGATACTTGGGTTAACTATTGCACCTAGATAACATTAAATGGGATTTTATTATTCTAAAATCCATGTATATGGATATAATCACATGAAATTTAACTAAATTATGAACAACAATATTATCATAGTGTTTATTCGTACAAAATCAATCTCAAGCATCCCAAATAAGGGGGGAAAGGTAATGTTTTCCCCTAATTTTCATTATTCACTTCATATATTGTGATTTTGTAATCATTCCCTTTGTCATGTTTCCTTAGAGGTTGTTTGTAATGGCCCGGACCCTCATGGCCCATCCCTTTTCCAAATTCGGGGACCCTAAGGGGTCGCACCTCATTTGGGCGTGACCGGTCAATGCGACCGATCGGAGCAATCGATCGAAGCGACCGATCAGTGCGATCGATCGGAGCGACCGATCGGTTTGACCGATCTGTGTGACCGATCGGCGTCATCCAGCCTTGTCGGGTCTTTCCTTCTACAGTCTTTCCCGTAACTCCTCTTTAAGGCCCTTTTGTCCTTTTAAGGCATTTCAAGGCCATTTTAACCCATAATTAATATATAAAGATCCTGAGAAACCTCGCTATTAAATAAAAATTAATTCAGTCATGTGTAACCACCCAACCGCGTGGTAGAACGACGATCCACCTTCCAAGGCATTCAAATTCCTCACCCCATAACATTGGGTATCTCATCTTTTTATCAGGATATAAATTATTCTTCTCACTCTTGGCTTGTCTCTACATTTTCCTTGTGCGTTTGAAGTCCATTTCATCCTAAGGAAACTGGTGCACCTGTGCGGGAGCCCTGCGAGTCGCGCTTCCCCCGTTTTGGCGCGTGGAGACAAACTTTGATATTTGGTCAACCAAGTAGGGATTTTCTACTTTTCATCTTCTTTCTATGTATCATGCAAGGTGGGTATGCTTTTTCCCCTATGGAAATTGATGAATCCAAACTTAAATAATATAATGAACCGAACTTTAAAGAATTAAAGGGGGTGTGATCGATGTTCTGTTGTACTCTTTATGTTCCTATATGTTGTGAATTGTACAGGTTATGCTCACTGAAAATCATGGTCGTTGGTGGTCATTCTCTGTGAACTGTTGAACCTTGGTGCTCTTGGGTGTTTAAATAACCGTAACATGGAATTGGTTAATTATGTATACTCGGTTAAATAAATTGGAAGCATCATGATCAACCCTTTTCTATGATAACCCCTGTTAAAGCACAGTGGAATTGAAACCATGGACTATGTTAAATCTTTTAAATATGAAAATACTTGCATGGTCTTGCCTTGTGTTGGTGGTAGCAGTTTGGTTATTTCTTTCACTGGCCATTTTCTATGGTGATACGGTTGGGTATGGGATCCCTTGTTGTTGTACTTTGGCAGGTTGTGAATTTGGGGTTGTGTGGTTCCTCTGATTATATCATGAATTGGGGATGAATCCTCTGTTGTTGAGAGACCATTGGCTCCTGGATTTTGGGGACATGGGGCTGTGTCTTTGGGTTTTCGTTGGTTCCAGTACTTCAAGGGATCTCATTTATCTCTTTGTTGTGGTGACTTTTCAAGAGAACTAGGTGTGAATGCTTAAATTACCATTGGTTGTAACTTTTTCCATTGGTTTATGCTAATGCTGCTAGTAGCCCAGTAGTGCAGAAAGTTATTTAAATTAGATTACATGAACATTGAAGTAAGGATAGCTTATATAGGAATTGGTTTTGGGGATGAGTTGTGACTCGGTTGTGAGCAGTGTGCTTCCTATGAATAGAGACGAGTGTGCTAGTGCTTGGATTGGATTTGGAAACTCTAGGCTGGGTTGAGTGTTTCTTACTTATACATATATTTGTAGTTCTTATGTTTCTTATTCGTGACCCTCCCAAGTTGAGCTCTTAGTGTCGAACACCCCCATTTCATGGGGGAGGGTGTTTTTTCCAACACTTCTATTAGTGTCTGGTTATTAGCTCCTTTATTCTCCCTTTCCCGGATAGCCCATGTATCTTCGGGAAGGCTGTGATGGAATGAGGTCCATTATTACCCCAAGAATCTTCGGGCGGGGTAGTTGTGGTGGTTGTCTTGGGTGTTTAAGGGCAGGTTGTTTCCCAAGTATCTTTAGGGTGAGGCCCAGGTGTCTTCGGGCGTGAAGGTAGCTTTCTGGACCAGGTGTCTTTGGGCCTGGTAGTGGTTGTTCAGGCCCAGGTGTTTGCGGGAATGGTTACATGAGGTTGTTGTGTCCCTGGTGTCTGCGGGCGGGATAGCAGTTGTGGCCCAGGTGTTTATGATCGGGATGTGTGTTTGTGGCCCAGGTGTGTGCGGGAGGGTGTGGCAGTGGGACTGTAGTGAGAATGGCGGGATTGGTTCGATGTGTAGGATGTCTCCAATAACCAGTGCGAAAGCGGCGCGAGGTACCCAAATATCGATGTGATATTACTATATGTTACTTGACTTGCATTATTTGGGGAGCATGCCTTGGTGAGGAGTGGGTGGATAGATTTTCCTCTTTGGGTGTTTGGTTATATCTTTTTCCAAGGGTCATTATAATGTGTCCTCACTTGTTCATGAGAGTCTTTGGTTTTCCCTACTGAGTGTACTTGTATTCTCACCCTACGTATATAAAACTCTTTTCTGATTTTCCAAGAGGACTTCAGGGATCATGCGAAACCATAGTAGCGCGGACCTTGGGGTAGTTGTTGTTGTCATTTTCCTTTTCTTGGTACATTACATTTAGAGTTTTTTTTGAGGTTTGTAATATTTAAAGTTGAACATGCATATGGGAATGGGTTACCTTTGGCTTTTCCTTTATTTTCATCTTGGGTTTTGTTGGGGTTTATATCTCACCCCTCGATCCTTTTAAAATAAAAAGTGTAATGCCTTCCATTTTTCATGTGAGATTATATACCCTTGGTGTGGGTCTCCACTCTGGGACCTATTGAAGGCTGGTTTCAGGGGTCATTATCTCTCCTTCAACTTAAATAAGGAAGGGCTTGGAAATCTGCTGACCCTTCCCTCCTTTTGGTGAAGGCGGGTCGTGACAGAATGGTATCAGAGGAGGTTGAGAGATAGGATGGAGTCTGGAGTTAGGAACAGTGAGGATTTCATGGGATGGTAGGGCAACAGTGTTGGGTGACCTTGGTATGTGAATTAGGCCATGGAAGACCAGCTAGGACACCGGATTTTAGGGACCCCCGTTATCCGATGCAAGGACTCTATACCTACCAAATGAACAAGTGGGGCCACGCTGATTGCAGGGTAGGGACCCTAGGAAATGTACATGCATCCTAATGACATCTGTTCTCATGATTCTAGGGTGTTTTGGGAAATTGAAACAAATTAGAAGTTTAAGAAATTTTAAGAACAATATTCTGCACTACTTGGGCTTTGACATTCCTTGTTTACCTTGTAGCTATGGAACCTAGAAGGAGACCACGGGTGGTGTGGGTGATCTAGTCCCAATAGGTTGACGTGGATGACCAGCAGAGGTCTGAACGAGAGGAGGAGGACGACCAGTGGCAGAAGACGCTTCGAGCCTTCCAGTGACAGACACTCAAGAAGTACGAGGGAAAGACCTCTGACATGAAGTCAGAGGGCTGGATAGAGGAGTTGGTGATAGATTTCAGCATGATCCAGGCTTAGACTGAGTATTGGGTTCCTTTGGCCATCATCCAGATGCGGGGAGCAGCGCATCAGTGGTGGATTCTCTCCCTGGGGGAGAGGAGAGAGGTTGAGGTGGCATGGGCTGATTTCAAGAAGGAGTTCCGGGTGGAATTCATCTCTTCTACGATGAAAGATGAGAAGAGGCAGGAGCTAATCTCCCTCCAGCAGGGGAGTATGTCAGTAAGGGAGCTGGGGATCAAGTTCATGGTTCTCCTCCACTTTTCTCAGGACCCTTTTCCGAACGAGGAGTCTCGGGTGAGACGTTTATAGGAGGTGCTCCGACCTTCCCTCCAGTACGTCGTTACCCCCTTCACCTTGACGACATACTTAGAGGTCCAGAAGAAGGTAGAGGTGGTGGAGAGGATGCACGTACTGGGTGGTGTGTCACGAGAGGGGATTCAGCTAGGGTCGTCAAAGGGACAGTCTGTCAGTAGTAGGCCTCCAGCATTAGGGCCCTCTAGGTTTCGACCAGGAGGGAGCATGCCCCAGCAATTGCAGTTCCGATCTCCCGGCACTCGACCTTCCTCTTCAGACCCATGGCCAAGATTCTACGTCTATGGGTGCCATGGGAACCTCCAGAATTAGTGCTCAGATAGAGTGCAGTACGGCGGTGGCGGGCAGGTTCAGCACCTGCCTCAACAGTAGCAGCTTCCAGCGAGGCATTTCCAGCAGCAACAGTAGGGTCAGCGAGCTCCCGCTCTTCCGAGGGAAGAAGTTGCAGGGGGAGTCCTACATCAGGGAGATCCTCAGGGACCTCGACCAGGACATGGTCAGGGAGGTGGCCTACAACCGAGAGGTAGAGGATCAGGGCGCGGGCAGGTGTACGCCGCAGAGGCAGTAGTTCCAAGAGGACTGGAGGTTGTTCGAGGTAGGTCCAGTTTGTTCAGTACCCTTGCTTACGTCTTGTTCAATACAGGAGCTTCACACTCCTTTCTTACACCCAGTCTGGCCTGTGCTTTGGGTCTAGATTCCAAGAGACTTCTAGTTCCCCTGGTGTTGAGAACACAAGTTGGCGGTCATACCGACTTGATATATGTTTTTCAAGGATGCAGATTGATGATAGGGCCACATCAGTCAGTCAGGGACCTCCTACTATTGCAGGTACATCCATACGATGTCATCTTAGGCATCGATTGGTTTTTTTCTGTATGTTCCTTCATCGACTGCTTCTGAGGAAGGGCCATGTTCTCAAACTTAGGCAGCCGACATGTTACATTCACCAGTGACCGGGGTGGCCAGAAGGGCAGAAGGTGAGAGGAACCCCTCCTCTCCTTGTTAGATGAGCTATCAGTGGAGTCAGTGGATGCAGAGATGGTGGAGGTACTAGGGATCATCAGTGAGTTTATGGACATCTTCCCTAAGGAGGTGACGACTGTACCCCCTCGACGTGATGTGGAGTTTGGGATAGACATGCAGCTTGGTGCTCGTCCAATTTCGATGGCTCCCTACCGGATGGCGCCTTCGGAGCTACGGGAGTTGCGGATTAAGATTGATGATCTGATGAAGAAGGGTTTTGTTCGACCGAGAGTGTCACCGTGGGGTGCTCAAGTCTTGTTTGCAAAGAAATCTGACGGTGGTCTCAGGTTGTTCATAGACTACATGACACTAAATCAGGTAACGGTCAAGAATCGGTACCCTCTTCCAAGGATAGACGATCTCTTTGACCAGTTGAAAGGGACATGATGGTTCTCGGAGATTGACCTACGGTCTGGATATCACCAGTTGAGGGTGAAGGAGGGAGACATCTTGATGATGGCCTTAAGGTGCAGATATGGGCAATTTGAGTTTGTGGTCATGTCATTCGGCGTTACAAATGCTCCAGCTGTATTCATGGGGATCATGAACTCCATCTTCCGGGAGTACCTAAACCGGTTCATAGTGGTGTTCACTGATGACATCCTGATCTACTCAAGATCAGAGGAGGATCACGCTGAGCACCTGAGGATGGTTCTAGAGGTCCTCTGACAGAACCATCTCTATGGAAAATTGTCTAGGTGCAAGTTCTAGATGCGAGAGGTGCACTTCCTAGGATACGTGGTGTCTGAGCGGGGGATAAAAGTGGACCCATAAAAGTTCGAGGCAGTTGTTTCTTGGGAAGCACCCAAGAACGTGGCAGAAGTTCGTAGCTTCCTTGGACAGGCAGGTTACTACCAGAGATTCATACCCAACTTTTCCCAAGTTACAGCACATTTGACATCCTTTACAAAGAAGGATCGTGCTTTCATATGGGATGATTAGAGTGAGGAAGCCTTCAGATATCCGAAAGAGAAGTTATTTAGTTCCACAGTGCTGAGATTTCCAGAAGAAGTGGTGGCGTATGAGGTGTACTGTGATGCTTCAGGGCATGGCCTCAGATGTGTGTTGATGCAGCAGCAAGGGGTGATCTCATATGGGTCTTGGAAGTTACATACTCATGAGCATAATTATTCCACCCACGATCTGGAGCTTGTAGCGGTCGTTTTCACTCTAATGTTGTGGCAGCATTACCTCATCGGAGAGTGCTTTGTGGTCTTCACGGATCACAAAATCTTGAGGTATATCTTCTCCCAGCATGACCTACACTTACAACAGAGAAGGTTGATGGAGTTCCTCCAGGATTACGACATTGAGATTTCCTACACTTCAGGAAAAGGTAATGTAGTGGCCGATTCTTTGAGCAGGAGGTTGCAGAAGGATGTGGTCCGAGAGTCGGCGGACTCTTGGAAGACGATGGAGGAGTAGGCTGCCTTAAACCAAGATGTGAGGATGGATAGTGGTAGAGGTGTCCTTTATCATATGACAGTGTAGTCTTCTCTGATGCGGAAAGTGGAGGAGTCCCAGTGGGAGGACCTAGCGTGAAAAGTGATGTGTGACCGAGTTGTCCAGGGTGAAGCTCCGGAAGGGTGGACGGAAGATGGTCAAAATTGGATGCTCTTCTGGGGGAGGATTTTTGTTTCAGAGGAGATTCATGGAAAGGATCTAAGTGAGTTTCACAACTCACCCCTAGCGGTACACCCATGAGTTTCCAAGATGTACCAGGGTCTGAGGAGACATTTTTGGGGGCCCGAAGTAAAGCGAGCAGTGGCAGAGTTTGTGGCCAAGTGCCTAGTGTGTCAGCAGGTAACGGCTGAACACCGGGTTCTAGGCGTGTTGTTGCAACCTTTAGATGTCCCCGAGTGGAAGTGGGATGACATATCGATGGATTTATTCACGAGACTACCCAAGGTTAAAGGAGGGTGCGACGCCATCTGGGTAGTAGAGGACCAGTTGACGAAATCAGCTCACTTTCTGGAAATCAAGGAGTCGAGTGTAGTGGACGCTCTAGCACGGAGGTATGTGGATGAGGTGGTGTGGTTGCATGGAGTTATGAGGTCCATAGTCTCGGATAGGGATGCACAATTTACCTCACGAGTTTGGAGGGGTTTGCAGCATGCTTTTGGCAACCAGCTGCACATTAGCACTGCATTCCCCCAAGACAGATGGGCATACAGAGCGCACCATCCAGACCTTGGAGGATATACTATGAGCATGCATCCTAGACTTCGGGGGATCATTGGTGCAACACTTGACTCTGGTAGAGTTCACCTATAACAATAGCTAACACTCTACCATTAGCATGGGTCCATTCGAAGCTCTATACGGGAGGCCATGTCGCTCAACTGTGTGCTGGACAGAAGTTGGGGAGGCGGATGTTCTTGGTTCGGAGGTGGTGCAGAGCATGATAGAGAAGGTTCAGCTTATATGAGAGAGGATGAAGGCGGCTCAGGACTGATAGAATTCATATGCGGATGATACGAGAAGGCCCTTGGAGTTCGAAGTTGGGGGCCACGTGTTCTTGAAGGTCTCCCCTCGGCGTGGGCACCGAAGGTTTGGTAGGGTATGTAAGCTCTCTCTCTGGTTCGTCGGACCCTTTGAGGTGTTACACTGGGTCAGCGAGGTGGCTAATCCACTGGCGCTGCCACCACACCTACAAAGGGTTCATGATGTCTTCCATGTGTCCCAGCTTCTTCGGTATCTGCACGACGATGTGCATGTCCTCGACTGGGGAGAGAAAGATATCGAAGACGATGAATCCTTCGTGGAACGACTAGTGATGATCGAGGGTCGTTAGGAGAAGGTGCTTCGTGGACGAACCATCCCGTTAGTTCACGTGTTATGGAGGCATGGTGGGCTTGAGGAGAGTACCTAGGAGAGGGAAGCAGAGATGCATGCCCAGTACCCAGAGTTGTTTTGAGTTTTATCCTGTTTTGTCAGTACATGTTTTCTATGTAATGCTTTACCTTGTTGACTATGGGATGTGCAATTTCCTTTTTTGTGAATGAGTGAGAAGTTTCCTAAAGGATTGGGATGGGAGGACCTGATTCCTAGTGAGGATGCATTAAAGTGGATGTGCCTAAACCCGTGCGGGCGGGTCAGTGTCGTCCAAATCAGATAGTATCTTAAAACGGAGGAAGGAAAAACCCTCTCCCACCTGTCCGGATGGATTAGTCATTTTTTTTGTGTGGTTGCATTGGGAAAGGAGCGGCCGGGCGTCCGTGGTTGTGTATGAGGTAAGGTGTTCCTGTGTCAGAGAGGTTCACTCCTGAGAGGTATCTTCTGGGGTGGTTGTCCGGATCCCCCCCCCCTCTTTCCTTCAGGTCTGGTTCTAGATTCTCGAGGGTGAGAATAGTTTGAGAGGTATTTGATGTAATGGAACATAACCTCATGGACCATCCCTTTGCCAAATTCCGGGACCCTGAGGGGTCACACCTCATTTCGGCGCGACCGGTCGGTGCGACCGATCGGAGCGACCCATCGGCGCGACCCATCGGCATCATCCAGCCTTGTTGGGTCATTTCTTCTACAGTATTTCCTGTAACACATCTTTTAGGAATTTTTGACCTTTTAATTCATTTGAAGGCCGTTTTTAACCCATAATTACTATCTAAAAATATCTAGAATCCTCCTTTTTAAATAACAATTAATGCAGTCATGTGTAACCACCCAACCGCGTGGTAGAACAAAGATCCGACTTCCAAGGCGTTCTAATTCCTTATCCCATAATGTTGGGTATCTCATCTTTTTATCACGCTAGAAATTATTCTTCTCCCTCTTGGATAGTCTCTTCCTTTTCCTTGTGCGTTTGAAGTCCCTTTCTTCCCGAGGCATGTGGTGCACCTGTACGAGAGCCCTGCGAGTCGCGCTTCCCCCGTTTTGGCACGTGGAGACAAAATTCGATCTTTGATCAACAATGTAGGGATTTTCTCCTTCACCTCTCTTATCTGTGTATCATGCGGGGTGGGTATGATTCTTCCCCAGTGAAAATTGATGAAACTGAACTTAACGAATATAATGAACCGACCTTTAAGGAATGAAAGGGGGTGTGATAGATGTTCTGATGTACTCTTTATACTGTTATGTGTTTTGAATTGTACGAGCCTATGCTTGTTGAAAATCATGTTTGTTGGTGTTCTTTATCTGTGCACTATTGAACCTCGGTGCTCCTAGGTGTTTAAATAAATGTAAGAAGGAATTTGTTAATTACGTATACTCGGTTAAATAAATTAGAAGCAACAGGATAAACCCTTTTCTGTGATAACCTTGGTTAAAGCACAGTGGAATTGAAACCATGGAGTGTGTTAAATATTTTAAATCTGAAAATACCTGTATGGGCCTACCTTGTGTTGGTGGTAGAGGTTTGGTTGTTTCTTTCCCTAGCCATTTGATGTGGTGATACGGGTGGGGATGGGATCCCATGTTGTTGTACATTGGCCGGTTCTGAATTTGGGGTTGTGTGGTTACTCTGCTTATATCATGAATTGGGGCGGAATCCTCTGTTTGTTGAGAGACCATTGGCTCCTTGATTTTGGGGACATGGGGTTGTGTCTTGGGGTTTCCTTTGGTTCCAGTACTTTGAGGGATCTCACTTACCCCTTTGTTGTTGTGACTTTGCAAGAGAACCGGGTGTCAATGCTTAAATTGCTATTGGATGTAACTTTTTCCCTTGGTTTTTGCTTATGATGCTAGTTTTCCAGTAGTGTGGAAATTTATTTAAATGAGATTACTTGAACATGGAAGCAAGAATATCTTAAATGGGAATTGTTTCTGGGGATGATTTGTGACTCGGCTGTGAGCCATGTGCTTCCTATGAATAGGGATGTGTGTGCTTGTGCTTGGATTGGCTTTGGAAACCCTAGGTTGGGTTGAGTGTCTGTTACTTATACATATCTTTATAGTACATATGTTTATAATTCACTCCCCACCCAAGTTAATCACTTAGTGCTGAACAACCCCATTTCATGGGTGAGGGTGTTTTTCAAAACACTTCTACTAGTGGCTGGTAATTAGCTCCTTTATACTCCCTTTCCCTGATATCCCAAGTATCTTTGGGCAGGCTGTGATGGCCCGAGGTCCATTATTAGGCCAAGAATCATTGGGTGGGGTAGTTGTGGTGGTTTCCCTAGGTGTTTAAAGGCAGGTTGTTTCCCAAGTATCTTCGGGATGAGGCCCATGTGTCTTCGGGCGTGATGGTAGCTTTCTGGCCCAGGTGTCTTCGAGCGTGGCAGTGGTTGTTCTGGCCCATGTGTTTTCGGGCATGGTTACGTGAGGTTGTTGTGGTCCAGGTGTCTGGGGGTGGGATAGCGGTTGTGGCCCCGGTGTTTGCGGGCGGGATGTGTGGTTTTGGCCCAGGTGTGTGCGGGTGGGTGGGGTAGTGGGACTTCGGTGAGAATGGCAGGATTGGTTCAATGCGTTGGATGTCTCTAATAACCAGTGGGAAAGCAGCGCGGGGTACCCAAATATCAATTTTCTATTACTATATGTTACTTGACTTGCGTTATTTTGGGATCATGCCTTGGTGAGGATTGTGTGGATAGATTTTTCTTTGTTGGGTGTTTGGTTATCTCTTTTTCCACGGGGAATTATAATGTCTCCTCACTTGTGCATGAGAGTCTTTGGTTTTCCCTACTGAGTGTACTTTTCTGCTTAACCTATGTATATTAATATATTTTCAGGTTTCCTAGAGGACCTCAGGGATCGTTCGAGACCATACTAGCGCGAACCATGGGGAAGTTTCTATTTTTGTTTTCCTTTTCTTTGTACTTTACCTTTGGAGTTTTTTTTAGGCTTGTATTATTTACAGTTTAAAATGCATATTGGAATGGGTTACATTGGGATTTTCCTTTACTTTCATCTTGGGTATTATTGGGGTTGTTATCTTATCTCTCGATCCTTTTAAAATAAAAAGTATAATGCCTTCCATTTTTTGTGTGAGATTCTATACCCTTGGCGATTTTCTCCACTCCGGGACCTATTGAAGGCGGGTTTCGGGGGTCATTATCTCTCCTTCAACATAAAGAACGACGGGCCTGGAAATCTGCGAACCCTTCCCTCCTTTTGGTGAAGGCGGGCCACGACAGAATGGTATCAGAGGAGGTTGAGAGATAAGATGGAGTCTGGAGTTAGGCACAGTGATGATTTCATGGGATGATAGGGAAACATTATTGGGTGACATTGGTACATGAATTAGGCTAGGAAAGACCGGCTAGGACACGGGATTTTAGGGACCCCCATGATCTAATACAAGGACTCTGGACCTACCAAAAGGCCAAGTGTGGCCACGCTGATTGCAGGGTAGATACCCTAGGAAAGGTACACGCATCATAATGACCTGTGTTCTCGTGTTTCTGGGGTGTTTTATGAAATTGAAATAAATAAGAAGTTTATGAAATTTTAAGAACAATATTCTGCACTACTTGGGCTTAGGCATTCTTTGTTTACCTTGGAGCTATGGCACCTAGGAGGTCACCACAGGTGGTGCAGGCAATCGATGCCCAGGAGGTTGACTTGGCCGATCAGCAGGGGGCTGATCGAGAGGAGGTGGATGACCAGTGGTAGAAGACGCTTCAAGCCTTCTAGCGACAGACCCTCGAGAAGTACGAGGGCAGTACCTCTGACATGAAGACGGAGGGTTGTCTAGAGGAGCTGGTGATAGCTTTGGGCTTGATCTAGGCTCCGATCGAGTACTGGGTTCCTCTGGCCATCAGCCAGATGCGGGGAGCAGCGCGTCAGTGGTGGACGCTCGACCTGGGGGAGAGGAGAGAGGTTGAGGTGGCATGGGCTGATTTTGAGAAGGAGTTATAGGCCTAATTCCTCTCTTCTATGATGACTGCTGAGAAGAGGTAGGAGCTACTCTCCCTCCAGTAGGGGAGTATGTCTGTAAGGGAGCTGGGGATCATGTTCAAGGATCTCCTCCACTTTTCTCCAAACCTCTTTCCAGATGAGGAGTCGCGGGCGAGACGTTTAGAGGAGGCGCTCCGACCTTCCCTCCAGTACGTTGTTACCCCCTTCACCTTGCGGACCTACATCGAGGTACAGAAGAAGGAAAAGGTGGTGGAGAGGATGCACAAGCTGGGTGGTGTGTCACGAGAGGGGATTCAGCTAGGGCTGTCAAAGGGAAAGGTCATCAGTAGCAGGCCTCCCTCATCAGGTCCCTTTATGTTTCAACCAACAGGGAGGAGGCCCCAGCAGTTCCAGTTCTGATCTCCCAACCCTCACCCTTTCTCTTCGAGCCCAGAGTCGAGATGACACATCTGTGGGAGCCATGGGAACCTCCGGAATTAGTGCCTGGATAGAGTGCAGTTCGGCGGTGGCGGGCAGGTTCAGCACCCGCCTTAGCAGCAGCAGCTTCCAGCGAGGCCTTTCTAGCTGCAGCATCAGGGTCAGCAAGCTCCTGCTCTTCTGAGGGCAGACATTGCAGGGGGAGGCCAACCTCAGGGTTTCCCTCAGGGACCTCGACCATGGCATGGTCGGGGAGGTGGCCAACAGCCGAGAGGCAGATGAGCCGGGCGCGGGCAGTTGCACGCCGTAGAGGCAGTAGTTTCAGTAGGACCGAAGGTCGTTCGAGGTACAATCAGTTTGTTCAGTACCATTTCTTACATATTGTTTGATACAAGAGCTTCACACGCCTTTGTTACACCCAGTCTAGCCTGTGCTTTGGGTCTAGATTCTGAGATACTTCCAGTCCCCCTGGTGCTGAGCACACCATTCAGAGGTCGGATCGACTTGAAATATTTTTGTCGAGGATGACGACTGACAATAGGGCCAGATCAGTCAGTCAGGGACCTCCTGCTATTGCAGATACAACCATAAGATGTCATCTGAGGCATTGATTGACTATTCTCTGTATGTTATGTCATCAACAGCTTCAGAGGAAGGGTTGTGTTTTAAGACCTAGGCGGCCGACGTGTTACTTTCACTAGCGAGTGGGGTGGCCAGAAGGGCAGCAGGTGAGAGGAACCCCTCCTCTCCTTGTTAGATGAGCTATTATTGGAGTCAGCGGATGCAGAGATGGTGGAGGTACCAGGAATCATTAGTGAGTTTATGGACATCTTCCCTGAGGAGGGGACGACTCTACCCCCTCGACGTGATGTCATGTTTAGGATACACTTGTAGCTTGGTGCTCATCTGATTTCGATGGATCCCTACCGAATGGCTCTTTATTTGCTACGGGAGATGCGGATTCAGATTGACGATCTGATGAAGAAGGGTTTTATTTGACCGAGGGCATCACCGTGAGGTGCTCCAGTCTTGTTCTCATTAAAGGCAGACGGTGGTCTTAGGCTGTACATAGACTACAGGAGATTGAATCAGGTAACAGTCAAAATCACTACCCTCTTTCAAGGATAGATGATCTCTTTGGCCAGTTGAAATGGGCAGGATGGTTCTCGAAGATCGACCTGCGGTCTGGATATCACCAGTTGAGGGTGAAGGAGGGAGACATCCCGAAGATGACCTTCAGGTGTAAATATGGGAACTTCGAGTGTGTGGTCATTCCATTCAGCATTACAGATGCTCCAGCTGTATTCATGGGGCTCATGAACTCTGTCTTCCTGGAGTACCTGGACTGGTTCATAGTCATGTTCATTAACGACATTCTGATCTACTCATGATCAGAGGAGGATCATGCTGAGCACCTGAGGATAGTTTTGGAGGTCCTCTAATAGCACCAGGTCTATGGAATATTGTCCAATTCCAAGTTCTGGACGTGAGAGGTGCACTTCCTTGGACACGTGGTGTCCGAACGGGGGATAGCAGTGGACCCGTCAATGGTCGAGGCGGTTTTTTCTTGGGCATCATCCAAGAACATGGCAGAGGTCCGTAGCTTCCTTGGGCTAACAGGTTACTACCGGAGGTTCGTACCCAACTTTTTCAGATTTGCAAGACCGTTGACAGCCTTGATGAAGAAGGATCATTCTTTCATATGGGATGAGCAGTGTAAGGCAGCCTTCAGCTATCCAAAGGATATGTTAGTGAGTTCCCCAGTGATGAGATTTCTAGAAGAAGGGGCGGCGTATGAGGTGTACTTTGATGCTTCAGGGATGGGCCTCAAATGTGTGTTGATTCTGTGGCATGGGGTGAACTCCTATGGTTCTAGGCAGTTACATCCTCATGAGCATAATTATCCCACCCACAATCTAGAGCTTGCAGTGGTGGTTTTTTCACTAAAGTTGTAGCGCCATTACTTCATCACAGAGCGCTTTGTGGTCTTCACGGATCACAAAATCTGGAGTTATATCTTCTCCCAGTGGGACCTAAACTTATCTCAGTGAAGGTGGATGTAGTTCTTCTAGGATTATGAGTTTGAGATTTCCTACACTTCAGGAAAAAGAATGTAGTGGCCAATTCTTTGAGCAGGAGGTCATAGAAGGATGATGTCCGAGAGTCAACAAATTCTTGGAAGGCGATGGAGGAGTTGGCTACCTTGCACCTGTATTCAAGGATGGATAGTGGTAGAGGTTTCCTGTATCATATGACAGTGCAGTCTTCTCTGTTACGGAAAGTGGAGGAGTGCTACTGGGGAGACCCAGAGTGTGATGTGATGCACGACCGAGTTGACCAGGTCGATGTCTGGAAGGGTGGACAGAAGATGGTCAAAATTAGATGCTTTTCTGGTGGAATATGTTTGTTCCAAAGGCATGCGTGGAAAGGTTCTTAGTGAGTTGCACAACTCACACCTAGCGGTACACCCAAGATTTTCCAAGATGTACCAGTGTCTGAGGAGACAGTTTTGGTGGACTAGAGTAAAGCGAGCAGTGGCAGAGTTTTTGGCCAAGTGCCAAGTGTGTCTGCAGGTAAGGGCTGAACACCGTGTTACAGGCGGGTTGTTGCAACCTTTAGATGTCCCTAAGTGGATGTAGGATGACATGTCGATGGATTTCATCATGGGACTACCCACGGTTCAATGAGGGTGCGACGCCATCTGGGTAGTAGTGGACTGGTTGACGAAATAGGCTCACTTTCTGGAAATCAAGTATTCGAGTGTAGTGGATGCTCTAGCACGGAGGGATGTGGACGAGGTGGCGTAGTTCTATGGAGTTATGATTTCCATAGTCTCAGATAGGGATGCACGATTTATCTCACAAGTATGGAGGGGTTTGCAGCATCCTTTTGGCACCCAGCTGTGCCTTAGCACTGCTTTCCACCCCCTAGACAGATGGGAAGACAGAGCGCACCATCCAGACCTTGGAGGATATGTTGCGACCATGCATCTTGGACTTCGAAGGACCACGGGTGTGACACTTTCCTCTATTAGAGTTCGCCTACAACAACAGCTACCACTCTAACATTGGCATGGCTCCATTCGAAGTAATGTACGGGAGGCGGTGTCGCTCACCCGTGTGCTGGACAGAAGTCAGGGAGGCAGGTGTTCTTGGCCAGGAGGGGGTGCAGAGCACGACAGAGAGGGTTCAGCTTATACGAGAGAGGATGAAGACGCCTCGGGACTGACAGAAGTCATATGAGGATGATTGGAGAAGACCCTTGGAGTTTGAGGTCGGGGACCATGTTTTCTTGAAGGTCTCCACTCGGAATGGGAAGCAGAGGTTTGGTAGGGGAAGTAAGCTCTCTCCCAGGTTCGTCGGACCCTTCGAGGTGTTTCACTGGGTCGGCGAGGTGGCTTATCAGTTGGCGTTTCCACCACACCTAAAAAGGGTGCACAATGTCTTCCATGTGTCCCAGCTTAGTCGGTATCTGCACGACGATTCGCATGTCCTCGAGTGGGTAGAGCTAGATATTGAAGACGATGAAACCTTATTGGAACGGCCAATGATGATTGAGGGTCATGAGGAGAAGGTTATTCGTGGTCGAACCATCTCGTTGGTTTGGGTGTTACGGAGGCATGGTGGGCTTGAGGAGAGTACCTGGGAGAGGGAAGCGCAGATGCATTCTAAGTTCCCAGAGTTGTTTTGAGTTTTATTCGGTTTTGTCAGAACATGTTTTCTATGTAATGCTTTACCTTGTAGACTATGGGATGTGTAGTTTCCTTTTCTATGAATGTGTGTGAAGATTCCTAAAGGATGGGGAGGGGAGGACCTAATTCCTAGTTAGGACGCATTAAATTGGATGCGCCTAAACCTGTGTAGGCGAGTCAGTGCCACCCAAAGCGGATAGTATCTTAAAATGGAGGAATGGAAACCCCTCTCCCACATGGTCGGACGGTTTAGTCTTTTGTTTTCCATGGTTTCACGGGGAAAGGAGCGGTAGGGAATCCATGATTATGCCGGAGATAAGTTGTTCTTTTTTCAGATAGTTTCACTCTTAAGAGGTATCTTATGCGGTGGTTGTTCGGACCCCCCCCCCCCACTTTCCTTCAGGTCTGGTTATGGATTCTCGAGGGCAAGAATAGTTTGAGATGTATCTGATGTAATCGCCCAGACCCTCATGGCCCATCCCTTTTCCAAATTCCAGGACCCTAAGGGGTCACACCTCATTTCGGCAAGGCTGGTCGTTGCGACCAATCGACGCGACCAATCAGCGTCATCTAGCCTTGTCGGGTCTTTCCTTCTATAGTCTTTCCCGTAACGCCTCTTTTAGGCCCTTTTGACCTTTTAAGTCATTTCAAGGTCGTTTTTAACACATAATTAATATCTAAAAATCCTGAGAAACCTCCCTATTAAATAACCATTAATTCAGTCGTGTGTACCCACCCAACTGCGTGGTAGAACAACGATCCGACTTCCAAGGTGTTCAAATTCCTTATCCCATAATGTTGGGTATCTCATCTTTTTATCACGATAGAAATTATTCTTCTCCATCATGTCTAGTCTCCTCCTTTTCCTTGTGCATTTGAAGTCCCTTTCTTCCAAAGGCAAGTGGTGCACCTGTGCGGGAGCCCTGTGAGTCGTGCTTCCCCCGTTTTGGCATGTGGAGACAAACTTCGATCTTTGATCAACCTAGTAGGGATTTTCTCCTTTTCCTCTCTTTTCTGTGTATCATGCGGGGTGGGTATTCTTTTTCCCCTCCGGATATAGATGAAACCGAACATAACGAATATAATGAACCGACCTTTAAAGACTGAAAGGGGGTGTGATTGATGTTCTGATGTACTCTTTATGCTGTTATGTGTTGTGAATTGTATGGGACTATGGTCACTAAAAATCATGGTCTTTGGTGGTCATTCCCTATGCACTATTGAACCTCAGTTCGCCTTGGTGTTTAAATAACTATAACATGGAATTGGTTAATTATGTATACTTGGTTAAATAAATTGGAAGCACCAGGATCAACCCTTATCTGTGATAACCCCGGTTAAAGAACAGTGGAATTGAAACCATGGAGTGTGTTAAATCTTTTAAATCTGAAAATACCAGCATGGGGATGCCTTGTGTTGGTGGTAGCGATTTGGTTGTTTCTTTAACTGGCCGTTTTCTGTGGTGATTCAGGTGGGGATAGGATCCCCTATTGTTGTACTTTGTCCATTTGTGAATTTGGGGATGTGTGGTTACTCTGCTTATATCACGAATTGGGAAGCAATCCTCTATTATTGAGAGACCGCTGGATCCTGGATTTTGGGGACATGGGGCTGTGTCTTGGGGTTTTCTTTGGTTCAATTACTTCGAGGGATCTCACTTATCCCTTTGTTGTTGTTACATTGCAAAAGAAACGGGTGTGAATGCTTAAATTTCTTTTGTCTATAACTGTTTTCATTGGTTTGGTCATATGATATTAGTTTCCCAGTAGTGCCGAACATTATTTAAATGAGATTACTTGAACATGGAAGCACGAATAGATTAAATGGAAATTGGTTCTGGGGATGATTTGTGACTTGGCTATGATCAGTGTGCTTCTTATTAATAGGGATGAGTGTGTTTGTGCTTGGATTAGGATTGGAAACCCTAGGTTGGGTTGTGTGTTTATTACTTATACATATATTTGTATCACTGATGTTTCTTAATCACGCCCCACCCAATTGGAGTACTTAGTGCTAAACACCACCATTTCACGGGGGAGGATGTTTTTCACAACACTTATATTAGTGGATGGTTATTAGCACCTTTTTTCTCCCTTTCCCGAATATCCCAAGTATCTTCGGGGTAGGTTGTGATGGCCTGAAGTCCATTATTAGCCCAAGAATCTTTGGGCGGGGTAGTTGTGGTGGTAGGCCCAGGTGTTTACTGGCAGGTTGTTTCCTAAGTATCTTCAGGATGAGGCCCAGCTGTCTTGGGTCATGATGGTAGATTTCTGGCCCAGGTGTCTTTGGGTGTGGCAGTGGTTGTTCTGGCCTAGGTGTTTGTGGGCATGGTTATGTGAGGTTGTTGTGGCTCAGGTGTCTGCGGGTGGGATAGCAGTTGTGGCCTAAGTGTTTGTGGGTGGGATGTGTGGTTGTGGCCTAGGTGTGTGTAGTCGGGTGTGGCAGTGGGACTGCAGTGAGAATGACGGGATTGGTTTGATGGGTAGGATGTCTCCAATAACCAGTGGGAAAGCAGCGCGGGGTACCCAAATATCGATGTGCTATTACTATATGTTAATTGACTTTCATTATTTTGGGAGTGTGCCTTCCTGAGGTTTGGGTGGACAGATTTTCCCTATTGGGTGTTTGGTTATCTCTTTTTCCATGGGGCATTAGAATGTCTCCTCACTTGTGCACAAGAGTCTTTGGTTTTCCCTACTGATTGTGCTTGTATGCTCACTCAACGTATATAAAACTATTTTCAGGTTTTTAGGAGTACTTCAGGGATCGTGCGGGAACATACTAGTGCGGACCTTGGGGAAGTTACTGTTGTCGTTTTCCTTTTCTTGGTACATTACCTTTGGAGTTTTTTTAAGGCTTGTATTATTTACTGTTGAACATGCATCTGGGAATGGGTTACTTTTGGCTTTGCCTTTACTTTCATCTTGGGTGTTGTTAGGGTTGCTATCATATCTCTCGATCCTTAAAAAATAAAAATGGTAATTCCATCTATTTTTTGTGTGAGATTCTATACCCTTGGCGTTGGTCGCCACTCTAGGACCTATTGAATGTGGGTTTCGGGGGTCATTATATCTCCTTCAACTTAAAGAAGGAAGGGCTTAGCAATCTGCTGACCCTTCCCTCCTTTTGGTGAAGGCGGGTCGTGACATTGTTGTATATTATCATCCATATTATCCTTTTTATCGGGGAATTTATTCTGGTATTTCCCATAATCTATGCATTTGAATCACTAAAGCATGGGTGGTTCATTCTATTGATGTCTCTCTCTAACCATTTCAATGAATTTTCTCTTCTTTTCACATTTATATTCATTTTTTTGGTATTTATGATTACCACACATGAAAAATATTCTTATTATTTTCCAAAACTCTCCTATGTGAGTTTTCTAAAAAAAATAGAAACCAATATTTTGAAAAAATTTCTTCCTTACAGGGTTTTTTGATTTCGCATTTAACCCCGTCTTCATTTTCTTGATAAAACCATGATATTTATACCAAATCAATCCTCAATTTCAGCTTTGATTATTCAACGCACAATCACATGGTAGCAACTATATATTCTTTGGCCAACTACCCTATATGACATGGATTTAAGCCAGTGAAGAATATATCAACATTACTTTTAGGATTGATGATAATACCATAATCATACGATGCATGTCTTGTGAAACTAGCCTTGTATGTACTGATAAATTCATTATCCTTCTTCTTCATAACAAAGAACTCCTTTTCAATATTCATATAAAGAAAATTATGAAATTACTAACTAAAAAATAAGTTATAGAAATCACATGAATCCAGGGATTCAATTTCATCATACTTCCTTGTATTCTTGATTGGAGCCCACCAATGGTCTGCTTCACCTTTTGACAAATAAACAAGAAGAATGACTTTCTCATGATCCAAACACTAGAGAATAGAGAATATCTTTTCAATGGTACTAATCCATTATTCCTAAAAAAGTGGATTAGAAGACATACTGAATGATAGTGGATGTTTCCACATGAAGGAGTCAATAGAAATTTTTTCCCTCCTTTTAACATTTAGAAGCACAACATGATTTGTATCTTGACAATGTAGTGATAATTTTGTAATGAGTTTGTGTATTCTAGCCTCAGTAGATTTTAGATCTTTAGGAGAAAAGAATTCCATTGTGCATCACACTCACAAATTAATGCGGTTTCATTAGGTTCCACCAATTCACTAAAACCAAAATCAAAGATTAGGCAATAGTTATCATAACAAGGAACCACATAATCATTAAAATTCACTTTTAGTATGTGTAAATAATGACAACTTTCTAAATATATGACATTGTAGGTTTATCCTATGGTTTTTATATCCAAATTGTATTTAAATCATTCATTATGGTTGGTGAAGTGTTTTTTAAATCCTAAAGTATATCCCCCAAGAGTATCAAAGATGATGTGCATCATGACTCATTGACGTGTACCAGATTACCCAAATTCAAGATTGGAACATCCTTTCAGAGTTGTTACTCTGAGGTACATCTGTTCCGAATCCACTGCCACTTTTATTATCCTGATAGGGATGTGTTTCGTGGAAACCACTTACCCTATCCTTTAAGAAAATATGAGGAAACATTATTATACGTTTTATTATAATAGACTTAACCATATATATGCTCACAGGGTTCCCACTATGGTTTTATCATCCTAGTTTCCAAATGTATACTAAATCATTCCTCTAATGCCAAATACAGTGACGCGGGACTAACATACATGGCTATTACAATATTTAAAATCAATATTCAGTTCATTACAATAGCACATTCCCAAAGACCTAAATAATTTATAATACTTGGAAACACGTAACAAAATATTCTAAATTGGGGAAAGGTCATCAATGCCTCTAATAAAGATCTTCCCCTCTAGTACATTACCTAAAACATTCCTCTATTACCGGGGGAAAGGAAACATATGAAATGGGTGACCATGAATGCTCAGTAAGGGAAAATGAACAGAATGCATATGCATAACATGAACACAAGGGTACGTTAAATTGAGTATATAATTTTAATGTCACATCCAACATATCAAAGATCATAATCATGAGAATTAGAATAAATATTTTTAGTACGTAACACGTGAATCATGAGGAAATCAAGATCGTAAACCATTAAAGTATAACATATGATCGATACAAGACATTGCAGTGTACACATAAAAATATAACATCATGAACATGTATAAGTAGAAATAGGTTCAGACATTGTTTTAGGGATATGAAATTAGGACCTCATATAGACATATGAATATGCATCGAAGACCACACATAATTTTTAGAACATGGAATAATGTTTATGACTAAAATTTTGAACACATAATCTGGTTCACACATAATATTATGGACATGAAATTAAGTCCATTACTAATATAGTGAAAATGTAATCAGGTTCACTCATAACAATATGAACACATAATAATGTTCACCCATAATATTGTGACCATGTAATCTGGTTCAGGCATAAACTAATGGACATGCGACCAGGTCTATGCATAACATTATGAACATGTAATTAGGTTTACACATAACATCTATACTCATGAGTCATCCATCATTACACAATGTATTGTAGGGTGATATAGGTCCCACCCATCACATAATAAAATCACACGTTCATCTGCCACAAAACATTCATCATATGATAACCCAAGAAAAGTGATGGATTTTATAAACATAAAACCATAACAAATGAAATTAAATGGGTACATTAAAATTTCACCACATGATAACCTGTAGAAAATCAATAATTTTCATTATAATTACATCGAATCCTAACCAATGTAAATATATTGGATTTAAAAGTGTATAACCCATGAAACAGAAATGAGTTCATAGGAATCATTCCATCCATTCATAAAGAATTAAATAAATAATATAAATGGAACCATCGGATCGTTTCTTATAAGAAAATAAATTATATCAATGTATTTCATAATATATAGAAAATAACATAGAAATATATTCGTAATATATTTCTTGAGGAAAATATACATTTTTATTTGGAATTTTTTTAAAACATAAACACGTTAGAAGAACATTTTCATTAAAACATATAAAATAACTCTTGATGGTGTTTTGAAAAACAATTCATTGAAAATAATTAGATAACTTATAAAGAATAATGGAAAATGTTTTGAAAACATTATTTCCTTGAAAATGTATAAATCAATCTTTAAAGAATTTTTAGAACCATTTTCCTTAATAACTTTTAAAATTAATCTTGAAAATGATTCTAAAACTGTTTTCCATACAAACTTATAAAATATCTTAAAATCATTTTGAAAGCCTTGTTTATTGAAAATAGATTAAAACAATGAATTTCCAGAATATTTGAAAAAAACTTCTATTAAAAAACATTTAATCAGCTAAATGTATCTTTAAGGTAATATTCGATATGATGGAGGGGGAATCTGTACATGTTAAACATTACTTTTGTAATGTAAAAATATTAAATAGTACCTTGAACAAAAAATGAAAATAAGATTCTTTATTAAAACACATTTATTTTAAAAAAATAAAACATGGGTAAAATTTTTGTCTAGAGATAATAGGATAAAAATATAATAATTTTGGAATCCTTTTAGAAGTCATTGTTTTGAAGGAACAATTATTTCGACTGAAGGGAAATGAAATCTCAGTCATTCTTAAATATAAATTTTTGGTCATATTTTCTAAAAAATACTTGAAAATTTGTACCATTCCTTGGATATAACATGAATAATGAGTGTTTGAGAACCATCTTAAGAGTTATTGAGATATGGAATACTATATTTTATCAATGGTAACATAATCACAATCAATATCAATAAATGGTGGGATTATATACCTAAACTATTACTAATTTGGAAACATTAGATCATAATAAAATAGAAAGAATAAAATTAAATGAAGCTTAAAATATCATTACAACAAAGTGATTAATGATATAAAATTTCAATGTATGTACTTAAAACTAATGGACAGATATAGGTTCATAACATGGTACGTGTCTCAAACAAGTAAAATTGAGACAAAATCACTTTACTGATTTGGTTTCCTCTAAAACATAGACCCCAAGAACAAAATTCCCTATGCTGAATAGCTAAATACCAATAAATTAAATTATAAAAATTATATAATACATAAATAGTAATTTTATACACCATAAAAATTAGATGAGTGATGATTAAGTTATGTTTCCCATGAAAATAAAAAGTGAGATGAAATTACCTTACATTGTTTATTGACTATCTTTTTGCTCATAAGAACCTCTTGTATAATAAATATAAGTTTATTATATATATTTTTCCAGAAAAATATTCTTATAAAAAATGAAATATAATTTTTCATTGTGAAATTATATAACCATTATGTTAACAATTATATGTTAAGGTTATGCTTTGGGTAATATTCGCTTTGTTTTTCCACATGTATCTTAATTTATTATATCATTGGTACTTATACAAATATAATGATTTCAAAAAATTAAATCATGATATAATTATCATTAATATTAAGTATATCTATATTTTAATAATATATATAATATAGAATTATGAAATGGAATACACCATGCATGGAGATAGTGTTCCATATTTATTCATGAAGTTTACTTTCATTTTAGTGACGTATTGAAAGAATGAAAGTAAAAGACAAATATTTATATGTATATAAGTATATAATATCCTAAAATTACAATTATAAGTTTATATATATCATATTGGTTCATCAAAAATATCCTTAGTAAATTAATTGTAGTGTGTGAATGAATCACATCGCTTTGAGGGAGAGGTAGTCCATACTTTCTCAAACGATATTATCGTATTTACATAATATGGAAAAATAAGTTTATGTTCTAAATAAAAAAAATTATAAATATCATGTATTTCATATAAAAATATAGTTTTTATCATAATTTTCATCATGAGAGCTGGTAACAGAAAAATGAATAATCATAATTTCATGAGGCGGTAGTTCAATGTAAATGTAAACAGTTTGTTCATTACCCATTTGATTGAATAGTTTATAAGTTTCAGTCAGACTCCTTTGAATAGAAAACCCCTAGTATATTGTTTATAGTATTTTTTTTACATATTCATGGAATAAGAATATTTTTGGGAGTGGAGAATGGAAATAAAAGTAGGGATCTTGAGAGAGGTCATTACATCTTAATCACATAACTCTTTTTGGTTTGAACCAACAGAATTCATTAGATATATTTCATCACAAAGGGAGGAATTAGTGAGGAACAGTGATATGTAGGTTATTTTATTGGACATATCCTATATGAGCCTAATTTTTTTGATATGTTTGAAGAATGGGTAGAGTTGGTGGCCTTTGTAGGGAAGGGAAAAGAAACACTTCACATTATTGAAATCAAGTTAGTTATAAACACATGTTTACCTAATCATAGACCTAAAAATACAATAAACTAAATAATGGAAGGTTTATGGCTGAAATATTTCCTTTAAAGGCCTTTTTTACAGGTTTATAGGTCATTTTCGCCCTTTATTGTAAGTTTTATTCCAGTGTTAAGATTAATTTTACCTTAGTCACTGTAATTAGTTCTTTCTACATTAACTATTTTTTGGTATAAACTAAGTTGATCATATTAGAAATTTCAAATTATTCTTATTCAAAAAATTTAATAAAAATTTAAAAATTCTAATCATAGAAGTGGAAGAATTAAAATTAAATTTAATCCCATTGACAAGACAACACTGTGGGTTTTTAAAGTAAAACCATCCAAAAGATTGTTATGTTTTTTTGCATAATTTCAAACTAAAATTAATTATAAGGACCTAAATTGGATTAATTGATAAAACTATGATCTAATTAAACATTAGAATAAATTTAAAATATAATTTATCATAATAAATAAATTATATAAAAAAGAAGTTTAGAATTAATTTTCGTCATTTTAAACTATTTATTAAAAAAAGTAACCTTATAGAAAAATAACCAAAAATTATCCTAATACAATTTTCATGTGTTGAATTCTAATATGAAGTTTATTTTATAATATTAAATAAAATAAAGTTCATAAAATTGTATTTAAATTTGGTTCACCGTTAAAAGGAGGTAAAACTACTTTTATAAAAATATAGGGTTTTGGGAATAAAATTGGGTTTATTCTTTTCCTCATCCTATCAAATCCGTTGGATTCATATTAAAAATATATGATAGTATAATATATATATAATTATATATAATTATTTAATATTATTCATAATTGTAATTAATTTAATTTATTCAGTTAAAATAGCTTTTTGGATATAATAATATTTTTCATTATATTATATCTTTTTTAAAATTCATTTATAATTAATTTGTAACCCATGAATTAATTGTATATTTATGTAAAATTTATATTTTTATATTGTATTTAAACCTATTAATAATTAATAATTTAGTACCTATGATAAATTAAATAATATATCATTATTCAGTAAAAATCATTCTTGCATGTTACCTAGGCCATCGAGGAAAGTCATTATTGCGTGTAACTTAGGATAACTTTGTTTATCCATGTAAATAAATCTAAAATTTATATTGGTTTTATTTAATGATTTATTTTTTTTATATATAATTAAATCCAAACAAAGTTCTTTAATATAAAATAAAATATTTTTATCACTATGTGAAATGATTAATTTAAAAAACATTAAATTAATTCAAAAATATATTCCCCAAAATATAGGGGTGTTATATTATCTCCCTCTTCAATTAGGAATTTGTGTTCCTTAAAACATTATTTTCTAAAAAATCAAATTTATATATATTACCTTTTAAGGTCGTATTCATTAAAAGTATTTTAAAAACATTTTCATATTTTTAATGATTTTTTAAAAGGTTTTAAAGGTTGTTTTCAGGGGGAGATGTTTTATAAATGATTTTAAGATTCCAATACATTTTTTCATGATTATTTTAAAAGAAAATGATTTTCAAATCGTTGTCTATTTTAAAAATAAATTTTTTATAAGAAAGAATATTTCCAATAATAAATATTTTCCAATATATTTCAAAATTACTTTCCATCTAAGATGGCATCTGTTCTTGTTACATATACTTTTCAGGGATATGATCTTAGTGTCCAAATCATATTCTTTCTCTAAATAGTTTATTCTTTGATTAAATGATTTGTATGAAACCCATTTATCTTTCTTGGATTATATTTTTATGAATCCAAATTCTCTTTAATGGGTTATATTATTTTGAAACCCACATCATTTCGTAGATTATTCATTAAAGAAACGTTTTTGAGACATGTCTCTATCCAAAGCTTATGACATGATGACAAGTTTATGATACAAATTTCATTTCATGGGTTATGATTTTACTACATGTGATATTATGTAACATGTATGTATGATTTCATTATGATATGTGTGGGACATAAATCTCCCTCCAATGCATTGGTTTAATAGTTATATCTCCTGAGATAGACATGGCTGGAATAGGTAGGGAACTCAGTTATATAAAGGAATTTATCCACTAATATGGTTTTATGAATGAAAATTGAAAATTAATATGGTTTGGGGAGTGATACCATTACTCTATGATAACCTTGGAATTATTAATTAAATTATATGGAACTAATTTATATATTCTTATGTGTCTTCCACAATTCCATGTATTATTCCTATGTTATGATTTCACAGCATATAATGTTGATTCTATAATGATTAATGTATAATTAAGTGAAAATATTTATGCTATGAATATTGATTATGTTCTTATATATTCAAGGTACTATTCTCTAATGTTAGAATCGTGTTCTCACACCCTTATGTTCATGATTATGCTTTCATACCTCCCTTGTTAAGCCTTACTCAGCAGTTGATCTCACCCTTCTCATATTTCCATTCCCATGATTATTAAGATATGTTTAGTAAGGGATTTAGTATTAATGAACCTAGAGAGAGATAAGGTGTCTCACTTATGTGCTTGTTTTTATGTTTTTGTGATTCCCATGGCACAAAACTAATATGGTCATTGGGAATATATCTGTGTATCGTATCAAGTATTCTGAAAAATGATAAAATGTCAATATATGTGAAGTGAGGGTCTATATAGTTGGTATTGAAGACGTGTTTTAGTTAAAATTAATAATCTAGGATGAGGAAACATTACTGAGAACCCTATGAACATTTCAAAGGATAAGCCAGTGAGTGAGGAAAGATTATCGAAAATGTCATGAAAATATTTGGTAAAGGATACTATGAGTGATTTCCAATAAATATATCACATTATAGATATTATGGGTGGATATTTATCTGGGAAAGTTGTACGTAGGGGTTACAACCCAAAAAACACCATTTTGAGCTACACTCGATTGGGATGTTTTGCATGAAAATGGGCCATGTAGCATGCCTTGTTTGACACTCCTGGGGGTATTATTTTGAAGTTCGAAATCTCTTAATGAAATATCATGAAGTATTTAAATAGATGTTGCATATCAATAACCTAGGATAAACATAATGTGTCATAGTTTAATGAATCTGTCTTAATTTAGATATTATATATGTGATTACATGATAATGAGGTTTCCCAATATGAATATTGTTTCTTACTTTATGCCTTTTGGTTTTAGTCAATGGATAAAACCTAAACGAACCGTGTTAATGATAAATGTGATGGAAAATGTAATGATTGTTGTCCTAAGTATCCAAATTTATTGGGGTTTAGAATTTAAAATCTCATTGATATACTCACACAACATTCTCAAAAATGATTCTTGTTGAACATTAATATGTGTAAGGGATGGAAATTCATTTTATTGAGTCCTTTATGAGGCAGCATCCACCTTCCTTCAATGGTTCTTCTAATCCACGGTTTTCTAAAAAATGGAGCAGTAGCACTAAAAATATATTTTCTATTCATTAGTGTTCATAACAAGAATTATTCATTTTGACTATTTATTGTTTAGAAGCTGAAACAGAGGAGAGAGGGACTCTAATCAATAATATGAGGCACCAAGATGAAATTCAATACATGTATTCAGATGATTTCAAGAACATATTCTTCAATTTGTAATTTCCTCATGTTCTTCATACATAAATGGTAAGGCAATGTAAAAGTGAAGGGATGATGAATCTGTTGGTACCTATCAATATAATTTTAACTGACATTCCAATTATGATTTTGGAATTATCATCCAAATTAAAAGTATGTTTGGTCTTTTCTTCAGGGGCTTAAATCCAATTATTTGAATGGAATTATCCATAAGAGATATCAGTAGCTATGAATCAATTTTTAATTGAGAAATAATGGTTGAAATAGTGGTTAGAGCTAAATATCAATCTTTTTTATTTGAAAATAAAAGTAATATGAATTTAAAATGAAAATATGAAAACAATTGAGAGAATAATAGGGGATTTCCATTTTTAATAAATGTTTGAATAAACAAAGTAGAAATTTTCTTAAAGGGAATAATAATTGTTTTAATTGCAGAAATTATGTTAATAAAAAATGTGATTACTAAATTGATGTGAATATGTTAGACAAAAATATAAAGGGATAAAAAACTATATCGAATTCATCTCCCCCACTTCATTGATTCAAGTGTAATGATAATTGGCCACAAGTTAACCAGTTTCCTAACCAAAAGTTCAATGATAATAATCGGTGTTAGCATCCTCTAAATCATTCTACAATGTGAAATCCCTTGTGATCATTGTTTCTAATAAGGGGTGCAATAACATCATGGTGAAATCTATAATTTCATATATCAACTATAGAAACAGTAATGTCTTTTAGGATTATGGTTGTACACACTATTCCATATGTAAATAATTTGATATCTTCATTAATATTTCATCTAAATGATTAAAGGTGTAATTTTCCGTGAAAAACTGTAAGGTAATGAGGATCACATCTCAAATATAATGTTATTTTTTAATTTAAATTTGTGGAAATTTTAATCTTTTAAATAGTTTCATTGTTTCTCTGGTAGAATTTGATGTCATCATTGGAATGGATTGGATTTATCTACATAAATCCTACATCAATTTTTGGGGAAGGAAAGTTCGATTTGATTTTTCAAACCAACATTTATTTTCTATCAATGAGGAAATATTTATGAAAATACAAAGTATATTACATAAAATGTAAGTGTATTAATTCCCATTTATAAAATTGTTTTTATCTCAAACTTTTTGGGTCTTAAATTGAAATCGATGATATGAATATTTATTAGGTATTTGATGATGTGTTTCCAGAAGAGTTACCTTCATATCAAACAATACATGAAGTTGTGTTCTCAATATAAATCAAACCTGATTCAACAACAATTTCAAATACTCATGACATTATAATACCAATTCAGTTGTCAAAATTGAAGAAGAAACAATCAGAAAAATGTGAAAAGGTATTCATTCGGCCTTGTGTGTCACCATGGAGTGTAGATGATCTTCTGTGAAAATGAAATATCATTAAATGATATTTTGAATTGATTATCATGAGCCAAACAATATCAAAATTATGAATAAGTATAATCTTCGCATATTTATTATTTGTTTGATCATCTACTTTGAGAAAAATACTTTTCAAAGATTGAAATGTTTTCAGGAAAAAATTAATTGAGGGTTAAGAAGTTGGATATACTCATGGAAGAATTATATACAATGTATGGACACAATGAATATGTATTGATTCATTTTGGTCTTACTAATTACTCTTTTATATTCATTGATTTCATTAATAGACTCTTTTGAGATTACCTTGATTTGTTTGTGGTACTATTTATAGATTATATTCTTATCTATTAAAAGATATATAAAGAGTATAAAGACCACATGAGAGTTATACTAATGTACCTATAAAAGGAAAAATTGAATTTATATTTTAAAAAGTGTAATTTTTTTCATAAGGTTTCATGTTCTAGTCACATAACCTCAAGAAAGGGTATAATAGTTGATCCATTATAGATAGAAGCTATTCAATGGTTTCCTACACCAACCAAGGTGACTGAGATCCATTGTTTTTATGGTTTGGAAATATATTACTGAATCATTGTGGAAAATTTCACATTATATTCTAATAAAGTCCCCCAGTTTACTAAAAAGGGATTCATATTCCAATGCAAAGATACATGTCATCAAAACTTCATGGAAATGAAGATATGTCTAGTTAGTGAACTTTTTATTACATTATGTTGCAGTGGAGAAGGGTTTGTAATCTATAGTGATGCATATAAGAAGGGGTTATGTTGTTTTATTATGAATAATATGGTTATATCCTATTCCTCATGAAAATTTAAAACTATGAAACAAATTACCCAACTCATGATATTGAGTCAGCAGCGGTAATTTTTGTTCATTAATGATATAGAGGCATTATCTTTATAGAAAAAATTCTGATATATATACTGATCACAACCATTAGAAGCATATATTCAAAATAATTGTTGAAAACACTCTAGATAAAATTTTAAGAGCATATAATGGATTATGACTTCTCAATACATTATAACTCTAGGATAGAAAACAAGGTTTTTGATTCATTGATTTGAGAGAATCATGCTAGCTTATCCATGATGATGATTACAGAAGATCATATATTTAGGGATTTTAAATGGGTGGACCAAGAAATACTGAAGAAAGGGGGAAAATATTTTCTTTCTCAATTCAATGTTCAACTCTCATTCCAAATTAAGATTAAATAGGTAGAGAAGAAAATCTAGAAATGTAGAAGAATGTTAGAAATGTTCCTAAGTTTGTTCAGAATGGAATGATGAGGTTCAAGAACTATATATGTGTTCCTACAACACGATACTTGAAGTAAGAGATCTTATTGGAATCTAATTGTTCATAATTCTCAATTCATCATGAATGTATGACGATATAACACTCAAGAAACATTGTGAAGAATTTCCTTCAAATTAATTTACATTTTGATATTTTTCATTTCACGTGACACTATAAATAGTTCATTATATATATATATATAAGTGAAATATTACTTTCACACAAAACTAACTTGGATTGTGCTACACGTATTACCATCTTGGCTTTCGCTACATGCAATACTGACTTGGGTTGCGCTACCAACAACAGCAACTTAGCATATGTTACACGCATCCCTGATGTTTCTACAAAACATAATTTTTTATTATATTTATTTAAATGATATATTTATAACCAATCAATTAAACATAGTTATATTAATATTAATAACTAATTTTCATATATTATTATAATTTTTTTATATAGATAAAACATATTGGTATAGAACAATATGATTTTTGGAAAATCCATTTTATATATAAAAATTGCATTTTCTTGACTAAACCGATTTTTATAAAGGAAATATTTATAGACACATAAAGAAATTTAATTTCATAAAATAATTTTTTTAATTTAGAATTTATAAATTAACAAAGGTTTATTTTTTGTGATTCTTGTAAGAAAATTCATTTTTTAAGAATATTGAAATATACTTAATTTTAGTTAATGAATGCCTTATTGTATAACTAATTATTCATATTAAATTATATGTTAAATTTTCTAATGTCAAATTAGGTAAATTATACATATTTAATTACTATTTAGTTAATTATAATCAATTTCACTTTGAAATTGAATACAGAAAACATAACAATCTTTTGAACACATTTATCTTTTAAAACCTCATTATTTCATCCAGTCTACAGGATTAATAATAATCATAATTTTGCTGATTTTATGAATTGAAATTTGAAAAACCCAAAAACACCATTATAATAAATATAATATTTATATTCTTATATGATCAACTAATTTTTTACCAAAAATATGTGTAAAAGTGATTTAAATTAATTACAACGAGGTAGGTCAAATTAAGCGTTATTATGGACTGAACCTAAATATTAGGAGCCCGAATAACCCAGAAACTTGTCAGAAACCCATTTTATGGTAATTATTAAGGCCATAAAGCATCATTTATTGAGTTATGATGGTTTTTTATGGATTTTTTATATATGAAAAAGTGTACACTGAACTTGTTTTCAAAAATTCCATGTTAGTCCTTTTTCATCCCTATAAAAGGACACCACCTCTCCTACTTCTTCGCAACTCTAAAACCTCCTAGGTTAATCGATTAACTACCCAATCCACTTGAAAAATAATAATTACTCATATAATTCTTACCTTTTGTATAAGAAAATCCAAGGAATCCATTTAGCATAATCCAAAAGTAGTTACGTGATTTAAAGGAAACATATTCTCTCAAGTCCTTTAATTAATTTTATCTCTACATCACCTCCATATATCTTTATTATATGCATGTATAACAACACCTGTATAATCAATATACTATTATGCTGTTATGTAAATGTTTTGATCTAAACATACACACACATCCATCAAATTATAAATGAACATATTGTTTCTCTGTACGGCGAACTACTGCCTCATGAAATGATGATTGTTCATTTTTCTATTACCACATACCCTGGTGGCCATAATGATGGAAACTCTCTCTCTCTCTATATATATATATATTATTATATTTATTAATTATTTAATATTATTGATTTATTTTTTACCACACCTGACTTTTTTACTTCCCATTTTCTGTTAATGTGGTAATTTCGTTTTAGGAAGTGTGGACTACCAAACTCTCAAAGTGATATGATTCATTCATGCACTATATAGATGTAATAAGTATGGGTGTAGTGAATATATATGTAATATCTATGATATAATAATGATAATCTAATTACTATATATATACATATGTATACATATATGTATTTGGCTATTTTTTCAACATGACAATTAAACAGAAATAGAGTGCATGCGTATGTACGACCTACAGTTTCAATGAACGTTGTATTTCATTTCATACTCATAAATTAGGTATATTATTATAATACACATATAATATATATATATATATATATATAATATTTATATCATGTTTTATATTTCTAAAATCATGATATATGTATAAGACCTATTATATGACAATATAAGACACATGCGAAGAATAAAGAAAATACTACATGAAGAAGAACCTTAACATAAGTTTTTTAACAATATGGTAATATAAGGTAATAATTAAACCATTATTTAATATATAAAATAATATGGTTCTATAAAAGGTTTAAAATGAATTTATATTTATTAAATATGTGTTTTAAATGTGTGTGATTAGAGTCCAGACACATGGTTAGGGGATTTCATCTCGCGTATTTAATCCCGTCAGATACAAGAACTGTTCGCGACACATTCCTCTTGTGTGGTGTATGTACATACCATGATTGAATTCCATTTATATTGTACTTAAATTTATTTGTATTAACATATCCATTTTATTAACGTTCATTCATGGGGATTTAGTTTCAAATGTTACCAAATCGAAAAAAAAGGTTTTGTATCAATTTTAATTCTTCAAGACTCATCTTTTTTTGTGCACCTGAACTTATTTTAAAGGTGTATATACATTAATTTTACATGGTATATCATTAATATCCATATTTTTATAAAATTTTATCAATTTTTTTATTTCATTCTCAATTATAGAGATAATGATCCCATGTTACCATGTTATAAAAGATTATTGAGAAAATATCATCGCTTTTTGATATTGATTACATGTATCCTGATGTTGGGGAATTCTTAGGTTTCATATTTCCGGACATTCATGAATCTTCTTATCCTATGTGTTTTCATGATATATTCATTTAGTGGTACCATTTTCTAATAATTGGTACATAACATAGTTAAGAATGTTTTTTGAGAATTCTGAACTTTAGCCTCTCTAGGATCGGAAATATATGTTCCTTCAAAACTATGTTTTCTAAAAAGGATTTCCAAAAATATTCTAATAGTATCCTATGATCATTAAAATAAATGTTTACAGTTTTTTACTTTTACCAATTTTTTCAATGGAATATTCTTGTCACTTTACAAATGAAAAAAAAATTCTATAGATTTTATCATTTAAAATGAATGTTCTTTTACCCTCGTACGGCATTTACGGATTTAACTACAATAAATACTTTGAAGCTTCCCTTTCATGTTTAATTTTTATTTTCGTGGAAAAATATTTTTAAATGAGATTTTTAAGGAAAATTGTTTTTAGGAATTTTTTCTTTCTTTATATGTTTTAGTTGAAAAATTATTTGAAAACAATTTCAAGATTCTATTATATGTTTTCAAGGAAAATGGGTTTCAAAAAAAATTCTAGATTTATTTCAAAATATTCATATTATTTTCATGGAATATTTTTTTCAAAACATTTTAAAATTTTATTTATATTTTTTCAAATAATTTTCAATGAGAATAGTTTTTAAAATGTCATTAAACATTATTTAAATGTTTTCCAACAATTTTAAAGGAGAATAGTTTTAAAAATGTCTAGTATCTTTATTTACAAGTGATCAAAATATTTTCATGGAAAATAGTTTTCAAAACCTTTTCAATATTTATTTATATTTTTTTAATGTTTTTTTGAAGAGAAATGTTTTCAAAAAGATTTGGTGCTTATTTTATAATTTATCAAGGAAAAATGGTTTCAAAATGGCTTCAAGTATTCATTATAATTTTTCATGGTATTTTTTAAGAAATTTTTTAATGGGTTTATGTATTAAAATTTATTTTTCAAAGAAGAAATTATATTTTCTTCAAGATATTGTTTTTAAAGGAGTTTCAAAAAAATCCATCTAAGATTAAATCCATTGATGTTACTCATTCCCTTATTGGAAATGATATAATGGATCCATTCATAACCATTCTATGAATGGGTTATGCTTAATGTCATTTTTTTATGAAACCGATTTATCTTCCACAGGTAATATGTATATGAAATCCATTTCTCTACCACAAGTTACATGTTTATGAAATCTATTGCTTCTCCATGGGTTATATGCTTTTTAAACCTACTTATTTTCATGGGTTATACCATTATTAAATGGTTATGAAACTAATCTATTTTACATAGGGTATAGTGTGATAACATATTAATGGTTCCCATTTCATTTCATTGGTTATGAATTGACATTTATAGAACTCATCTCTTATTATGGGTCATGAAATGATGAATTATTTTGTAGAATATGTATTTGTGATTTCATTTTTTGATTGGTGTGACCTATATCTCCATTAAATGAATTGGGTAACGAAAAATTATTTAGGAGCTCAAAGAAAACATAGGAAGACATCCCATTCCTAGAATAATATGGTAATCTAGATAACATCCTAATCCCTAAAAAATAGGGTATATAAAAGGTATTCCCAAGCCATAAAAAAGAGTCTAAATGGGATGAAATTCCAAGCTTGAAACAATAGGGTAAACTATGAGTGAATCACATGAACGAAACAAGAGGGTACATGAGAGGACGTTACATGCCCGAAACAAGAGGGTACATGGGAGGGAATCCCAATCTAAAATCTGGTACATGGGTGATTATCCCATGCCTCACTTATTACAATGGTCATAGTATGCCTCCTTGATATAGGGATTTTATATGATTTTGTGTTTTTCAAAATTCCATGTTTTATTCCTAAGTTATTATTCGAATGATTATGTTCTCTATTTTCATAAGGTTCATGTATTATAAAATTCCAATATTTATTATGATCTTTAATGTTCGGGGTATGATCTTCAAATTTTGTTCTCATTTTCCATACCCCTTTTCATGTTATCCTTACATTTTTTCTTTATTTAAACTTGCTGAGAATCTATGCTCACCCCATTCTTATGTTTCCATTCTCCATGTTATAAAGAATGGTTTTACATAGAAGTAATAAATTTTTAGATATTTATGGAGGATGTTGAGGATATATCACTAGGATATATGATTTTTTTCCATAATTACAAAGACACTAAACTATTACGGTCCTTGGGAATGAATGTTTACAGTGTACAAAGTATTACTATGAAATGATGTAATATACTTGTATTCTATGATGGGGTCACAATAGATTATATAAAAGGAATGGTTAATTCAACATTTGAAACTAGGATGAGAAATAATTTTTGATATCCCAATGTATATTTATAACGATATGTCTAAGGATGTCTCTTAGGATAAGTTTAAAGGGTGATTCAATATTTTGGAAAATGGAATAGAATTTTTGCAGTGTGGACTGAGTTATTTCAAAGAAATACATCCATGTTTGGATATTACAAGTTGATTGGCTCTGGAATAGATATACCTAGGGTTAAAAATTATGACAATATGTTCTATTCCTGAGTCAGGGAAATCTGGTAAATGATAATGGGCCATAGTGCACAAATTGTTTGATACTCAAGGAGGATATGATTTGGGAATTAAAAAACACTTTATGAACCGTCCTGAAGGATTTAGGTATATGTTGTCTATGAATAACCTAGGATGAACCAAATGTTCGGAATATTAAGGAATGAGCCTCGATTTTGATATCCAATAAGTAAATCTTTTTATGACTATGGTTTTATTATGTGATAATTAATGCTCACACTATGCTTCTTGGTTTTAGTTAACAGAGGAGACTCAAAAGGAATTTGGATAATGTGGAATAGGATGAAAAAACTGGTTATTATGTGAAAATAATTTGGATAATTATTGGAGATAAAGATATTGAAATTATAGTGAATTAACTATCATGATATATGATTATCAGTGAGATAAATGGTGTTATTCCTAACATATTACATAAGAGCATGATGTAATTTTATAAATGATTCAATTCATTGGAGAATTAAAGAAAGAAGATGTGTATTCCTACATGTCAAGAAGAATGGAAGAAGAACATTGAGGAATACCTCAATGGAGGGTAATATTTTATCTCTTTGGGAAAAGGGTCTTTGAGTAACGAATTGTCAGGGAGTTTAATGTCTCATATGTTGAGAAAAAAAGCATTACCTGAGTCAATGCTCACACATAAGAATCCTCTTCTAAACCATGAAAGGAACTATTCCATGAAAACCATTAAAGTAAATGTATTGAATTATTTATATATTTGGATCCATGAATTTTGAATGGTGAATTAATAAAGGCTTCTTTGGTTTATATTTTTCCCTATGGAAGTTACAGAATTTTTTGAATAGTAATGATGTTTAAGAAAAGTGACTAAATGGTGAGGTGATATTCATGGGAATAAAAATATTATGGAAAATATAACCCTTAACATGTTTCTAAGGTTGAGATAATTATTTTTGGATAAGAGAAATATTGGATATAAATAAGTGAATTAGACGGTATTGATTACCCAGTATCATATTATTGATTAGTTGAAAAGGTGTTCTCTGTCCTCAAGGATTAATGTTATAACTACTTGGATTTAAATAATATATCCAATAATCATTAGAATAGGTAATAATTCATGTTTTATAAAAGGATTTATTGTAATTCAGTTTTCTAAAATTGTTCAAAGGAATATAAGATAATGGAATTCACATACATGGAATGCAATAAACAAGTGGTACATTGTGATATACGGAGGATCAATGCAAAACTAATTTCATGAATCTATTTCCAAATATTTAGATTTTCAATTTTCAGAATTGTTATGATGTTAAAAATTTATGGGATGTGTAAGCTAAAATTTAAATTATTTTTGTATTATTAAAGTGTTATCTCTCCATATAAGAATTTATACATATTCTATATCATTTTAAAATTACATTGTGTTGATTACAACTGATGAAAAATAGGATGTCTTTTCATGGATCTTATGATCTTCTAGTACATCATGAATGAAAAATTCACCTTCCTTTTTGAAGAAATAGGTTATGTGGATCACAGAACAAAAAAAGTATATGTTTTCCTGAAATCATTCAAGTATCTATTTTAATTAAAATTATTCAACTTTAATAAAAAGGATCTTGAAACCAATAATGTTTTCTAAATACCTTCATTTTTGATAAATCAAAAGTTCCCTTAGGTCATCATATATTTATGGATCTATTTTTATTAACATTTCTTGGCCATGTTATCTATCACTCTCCATCAGAACAGGAGAGTTATATTTTTATCCCATGCCTATGTTTTCACTTCCAACCTATGTTTCTAAATGTGGAATCCATGCTATATATTAATTTGGGTAACAGTTAGGGTCCCAACGTTACCTTTGAAAGGATGATTTAGTATTCATTTTTATGATATCTGTTTCTAGAAATGAAACATTCTAATATTAAAACATTGATTATGTAAACGAATTTTTGTGGATAAATTCATTTTATGTGAGTTAGAATTTAACACCCCAAGATTTTGTGAATTATTTTTTTAAAATTATTATTTATTTTTGATATATTTTATTTCACCTGACAATTTAAATAGAGATATATATATATATATATATTAAAACAATATATCAAATTTTACATTCACAAAACATCAACTTGCCTTACCCTACAAACATTACCAACATATCATGTGATGCATGCAATAACGATTTCGTTTTTCCGACTCTCTACACTAACTTGATGTACATTACATGAAACTATGATGTTTCTATGAAACATAATTTTATTATTATAATTATTTATATGTGATATTTATAACCATTTCATTAAACATTGATATATTAATAGTAATAACTAATTTTTCAAATATTATTTATAATTTTTTTGTAGATAAAACATATTTGTAATGAAAGATAAATTTTTTTGTAAAGTCATTTTATGTTTAAAAATATCATTTTCCCGAATAAATTAATTTTATAAAAATTTATCAATTGAAATATTTAAATTTAACATTATATATGAATTTATAATTTCTAAATAATCTTAAGGTGATTTTTCCATATGTTTCTAGGAAACATCATTTTTTGGGGAATACTGAAAAATATCGCATTTTAGTAAATTACCGTCTTTTCATTTAAATAAATGTTATTGTTAAATTAGCATTAAATTTATATTAATGCCAAATTATTTCAATTAAACATCTATTAATACAATCTAGATAATTATACGTTGAAATTTAATATAAACACATGAAAAACATTTGAACATTTTTCTACTTTAAAAACTCGTTATTTAATCCCTCCTAAGATATTATCAATAATCTTAATTTTTTGCATCTGTGAATTGAATTCTGAAAAGAGAAATAAACAATTTTAATCAATATTATATTTATATTAAAAAATATTTACTTAATGTTTACCAAAGAATTAGTAAAAGTGATTAAAATTAATCACATCAATTAAGGTCAACTTAGGCCTAATTAAGGACTATACCTTAATCACAGGGACCTAAATTTCCTAGACAGTTGAAAAAAAACACTTTTTAAGAAATTATTCATCCATAAACCTTACATTATTTATTTTTGTTGGTTTATTTTGACTTTATATCTGTAAGAACATGTGTTTACCTAACATATTTTCATAAATTCTAAGTGAGTCCTTTTCATTCCCTATAAAAGTCAACCACATGTCCCTCTTATTTGCTCTACTAAATCCTCTTAGAAATGGAAACTATTTTCCCAATAAACTCACTAACATTAAACCCTTATTCCTAGAAGTTTTACAGTGGGTAGATACAAATTCAAAGAATCCTTTCGGCACAAAACAAAAGGAGTTATCTGATTAAGAGGTAATGTCTTCTCTCAACATATTTCTTTTATTTTACCTATCCACCACACCAACTCTCTTAGTTCTATTATTATATAACAACAGGAAGTGTCATAAATATAATAGTCAATTTGTATGTAAATTCTTTGACCAACACTTATGCACAACTTCATCTAATGGGTAACTAACATATTGTTCCTGTGTACGGAGAACTACTACCTCATGAAACGATGATTGTTCATTTATCCACAAACACCTCCCATGGTAGAAATTAGAATGGAAGATATGTTTATATATGTAATATATTATATTTATTATTTATTTAATATTATTTCTTTACTTTTTAAAAAAATATCTTTTATACTTTTTATTCTTCTTTAATAAGATAATTTTGCCTGAGAATGTGTGGACCAACACCCCCTCAAAGTGATATGATTCTTTCATGCACTACATAGATTTATTAATCATGGGTTTAGTAAATATATATGATATATTAATGATATAATAAATATAATTTAATATTTATATATATTAATATATATATATATATATATATATTATTTTCACTTTTTACCATTCAAAACGATAATTAAACACAAATAGTGTTCAACCATACGTACGGCCCACAGCCTCCATGAATAGTGTATTATATTTCATAATAACATATTCTATAAATTATTATAATATATATTTATATATATATATTATTTATACAATTTATTACCTTATATAAATCATTATAAAAGTATATGCACCAAATTTATAACAAATTAATACACATACGAAGAATAAAGAGAATATTAACTAAAGTTAAGCCCTAAAAAAGGATTGTTAAAAATAGGTAATATAGGGTCATAATCAAACCATGTATGGTATTATATATTAAAACATGGTTCTGAAAAAAAAATTAATAAATTTTATATTTATCGTATAGTTGGTTGGAACGATTATGATAAGATTCAAGACACAAGGTATGGATATTTCATCTCACTTTTTATTACCATGTTATAAATGCAATGTTTTCCAACTTTTCATTTTATATGCGGTATTCACATCCCATGATTTTATTCTATATATATTATACATAAATTTATGGTTATTAATATATTAATTTTGTTTACTTTCATTCTTGTGTTTTAAATTTCAAAAGTTATTGAATGAGTAGAAATGTTTTTTCTTAATTTTCCTTCTTTGAGACACTTGTTTTTTAATGCACCAAAACTCTTTTCCATGGTGTATATACCTCCATTTTCATGTTATATCTGGAATATAATTCTTTCAATGATTTCTTAAGCTATATGTAATTTTTTTTTACCTGGAGATCATGTTCCCAAATTACCAATTTATAAGAGTTTGTTGGAAAATATCATCGCTTTCCATGATTGTTTATTTTTATTCTTCCATTGATTAATTCTTATGTTTTGTCTATTAGGAAATTCTTGGATATTATTATCCTCTTATTATTCATGATATGTTCAAATGGTGCTACCATACTCTACTCCTTGGTTTATAAGATATTTAACAAAATGTTTTTAAGAAATCACGACTGTAACATCTCTTCAGTTGGAAATATATACTCCATAAAAACCATGTTTTCAAAAAAGCTTTTTCAGGAATATTTTACTAATCACTTATGATCAATTAAAATACATTTTTACCCTCTTTCCATTTACTTGTTTTTTAAATGGAATATTCCTATCTTTTTCTAAATTATTCAATTTTCTATCATTATACCCATGAAAATGTTATTTTATTTTTACCACATGTGATATGTACATATTTATGTTCCTTAAATCCTTTTAAGGATTAATTTCATGTTTAATGGTTATTTTTTTCAAAAAAAATTAAAAGGAATTTTCATAGAAAATGATTTTCAAAACATTTTTTGACATCTTTTATAATTTTATCAATTAAAATGGATTTCAAAACATTTTAAAGATTATTTTATAAGTTATTAAATATCTATCAAGTAAAATGGTTTCCAAAACCTTTTAAAGAATTATTTAAAAAAATTCAATTTATTTTAAATGAAAACTATTTCCAATATATTTTTAAGATTTATTTACAAATTTCCAATGTATTATAAGGTAAAATATTTTTCGAAAGGGTTTTATGAACAATTTATAAGTTTCAAAAGTATTTTCAATGAAATTTGTTTCAAAAATCATCCAATAATTCGTTATATTTTCTCAAATTGATTTTGAAGAAAAAGTTTTTAAACTTTTTTTAAGCTGATTGTATAATTTTTCATGGAAAACTATTTTCCATATGATTTCAAGTCTTTTTTAAAAGGTTATAGGAATTTTCTAATGAAATGATTTTTAATGGTTTTATCTATTAAAAATCATTTTACAAAGAATGAATGAAATTTTCCTCAAGAAATATTTAATTAAGATGTTTCAAAATTATTTTCCATCTAACATGACATCTTTTGATGTTACTCATGAACTTCAAGAAATGTTCTAAAGGTTCCATTCATAACCATTTTATGAATGGGTAATTCTGAATATCATGGTCTTTTGGACTCTTTTTTCTCTTCAATGGGTTATATGCTTATGAAATCTGTTTCTCTTTTACGGGTTATATGTTTGTAAAGTCTATTTTTTTCACTAGTTATATGATTTGGAACCACACTTCCTTTCATGGGTTATGCTTCGATGAAATCCTTATGAAACCTAACTATATTCAATAGGTTATTATGTGATAAAATTATTTTGATACCCATTTAATTTTTTGGGTTATGAATTTATGTTTTCAGAACAGAACTTTATTCATGGGTCATGATATGATGAATATTTTGTGGCACTTGTTTTTTTATTTAATTATGTGAGGGTGGGAACAATATCTATATCCAATGCATTGGTTGATGATAAATGTTTTATGTTCTCATAGGGCGCACAGGGGGAAATATCAATCCTAAAATAATAGGTTACATAGGATAACATCCCATGCCTGGAATAAGAGGGTTAACGAGAGGAAATTCCCAGACTAAAAAAATTTGGTAATTGGGATGAAATCCCATTATCTAAACAATCGGGTAAATAAAAGGAAATACTATTCCTAAAACAAGAGGGTAATTATGAGGACATCGTAAGCTTGAAACAAGAGGGTACACCAGAGGACATCCCAAGCCCAAAATAAGAGGAGACATGGGAAGGAGTCTCAATCCCAATTTAAGTACATTGATGATTACCCAATGTTAAATATGTTATAAAGGCCTTGATTGGACACCATGACATAGGGTTTTTATATGGTTATGTGTTTCCCAAAATTCAATGTTTTATTCCTATGTTATTCTTTCAAGTCTTATGTTCTTTATTTCTTTATGGTTCATTTATTATCAACTTACAATATTTATTAGTATCTCTAATATATAGGGTATTATCTTTAAATTTTATTCTCATGTTCGATACCCTTTTCTCGTGTTATACTTACGCATTATCTTTAAATACCTTTACTAAGAATATGTTCTCACCCCTTTATTATGTTTCCTTTCTCCAGGTTATGAAAAATGGTTTTTGGTAGAAGTATAAAAGGTTTATATATTTATGGTATATGTTGAAGATCTTTCCCCAGAATATAGGATTTTGATTCCATGTTACCAAAGACACTAATCTATTACTTTCCTAAAGCTTTTATTTTTTATAATGTACTATATATTTATCTAAAATAATGTAATATAAATGTATCCTAATCCTAGTTCTCTATAGAAGAATTATAGATATTTGAATGAGTATTTACGGTGGTTTGTAAAGAAGAGTAATATCATAGTGTATGTATATCTTTTCATGGTATGACAACAATTTAATGATAAAATAGAAACATCTATGGTTATGATGCATTCATTACCCATACTAGAATGGAAGTGTGAGAAAATCACAATGTATTTTTTCATTGGAATCCCTAAAACATCTCAAGGTAATAATTATATATGGGTGGTAGTTTATCATCTTACTCAGTTAGAAAACATTATCTTTATTAGGAATGACTTATCTCTGTAACAAATATTTTGAATATATGTCACGCAATTGGTAATCAGTCATGGTGTACAACATTAAATTTTATCTTATCAGGATATAAGGACTACCGCAATGTTTTAGAGAAGTATTTAATAATTCATTGATACAAAATTAATTTCATCACTTATTATCATCCTTAGACAGATGGTTATTCAAAAGAACAACTCAAAGCCTATAGGTTATGTTGAGATCTTATTCATTGTATTTAAAATGTGGGGGGGAATAACACATTACTCTATTTGAGATTCCATTCAAAAATATCTTTCACTCAAGAATTCATATGTATCCTTATGAATCTGTATATGGAACGAAATTTACATCTCCATTTTGTTGGAATGAGGTTAGAAAAATAATGTTATTGGTTTCTGGTATCTATGAAGAAATGGTCGAGAACGTTAGAACCATTCAGTAGCATTTCATGGTAGATCAAATTTTGGAAAAATATTGTTTTTATAATCATATTTTTGGCGTAAAATTTTATGTTATTAGATTTTTTTATGTATCTCTTATTGGATGAAGGTTATGAGATTCAAGAATAAAGAGAAACTAAGCCCAAGGTATATCAGTCCCTTTGAAATACATGATCGTATCGGGACAATGGCCTATTGCAAGACACTTCAACCAAACCTCTTGAAATTCTAATATATGTTCCATGTTTCTCTAATGAGGAATTAAATACATGATCATTTACATAAACAAAATTTATAGGTCATACTATTTAAGAAGGGTCTTTCTTTTGATGAACAAAAAATTCAAATTATGGATCATCTAGAGAACATTTTATGAAAAAAACCACTCACCTGGTAAACTTTTTGTGTTGAAGCCACCATTTAGAGGAATATATGTGGGAATATTAGGATATGATGAGGAAGATGTATCCTCATTTTTTGTATCACTATTATGGATTTTTAAGTCTAAATTAATTGTAAGGGGGTAAAATGTAACACCTTGAGTTTTCATAAACCTATTTTTTAAGAAATTAAATTTCATTGATTTATTTCATTATAGAATACACCAATTTAATAATTCATTACACTATAAAACAATTTAATCTTGTGTAACATGAAACATTGTCGTAGATTGTGTTACATCTAACATTGTGTTTCTACCAAATATCTTTTTTGTGTTATATTTATTTTTAACTAAATTTTTATACAGTATATGTTTTAATTAGTAATATGAATAGTAATAACTATTTAATATATATTATTTATAATTGTTCTATATAACATTAAAATATTTATAATTAAATATTTAATTTCCTCAAAATGATAGGTTTTGAATAATAATAATATTTTCTAAAAAGAACAACTATCTAGGTCCTTATTCTAAAAATAATAAAAGATAATTCTAGACAATTATAGAAATTTGATTTGATAAAATAAATATATTTTTGGAATTATGAATTAAAGAATTAGTTTTTGTGGAATTTTCTCTAGTTTTCATAATATTATCGTTTACGGATGAATAATTAAAAATATTGAAATTTAATGGAAAACAACTTTTCATATAATTCATTTATAAAGTTAAATTATTATATAATTTGGTATTAATGTATAATTAGATAAATTATACATCGATTAATATAATTTATGTCATTAGAACCAATTTCACATTGAAATTTTATACAAAAAAATTTCATGCATCTGATCCATTTCACTTTAAAAACTCATTGTATCATCCAATTTATAGGATTAGTATTAAATTATTTTCACTAACTAATGTGATTTTAATTTGTATAAATGGATTCAATATTTGGAATCAGAATATTTTTTATGTTTAATAAATTAATCATAATTTTCAACCAATATAATTAGTGGATGTAAATAAAATTAATTATAGTGATTCATGTAAAAAATGTGTTCACCTAGTGGTTAAACTATAACTTAACATGAAAAATAACCAAAAAAATTTCCACAATTTTTTGGGTATCCATATATAGATCATATCCTCTCTTAAATATAACATGAACCATTTTTTGAGTCACTTTATGTCAATTAGACCTCTCATTGTATTCCTACACCATCTAAGGTAACTGTAATCCATTATTTTTATGGTTTGGAAATATATTACTAAACAATTGTGGATAATTTATCATTATTGTCAAATAAAGTCCTCATGTTTACTCAGAAGGATTTCATGTTCCTATGGATAGATAAATGTGATCATAATTTCATGGAATAGAAGATAATTATAGTTAGTGCACTTTTTTACATTATTTTTTTGTGGAGAAGGGTTTTTAATCTATAGTGATGCCTCCAATAAGGTTTTGTGATGTTTTATTAGGTATAATAACAAGGTTATATCCTATTCTTCATGAAAAATTAAAACTACGAGATAATTTACCCCACTCATGATATTGAGATAGGAGTGGTTGTTTTTTTCATTAAAGATATGGAGGAAGTCTCTTTATAGAGAAAAGTGTGATATATATATATATATTTATTTATATATATATACTAATCAGAAACTTTTGAAACATATATTCACACAAAAAGACTTGAAAACACTCTACACAATATTTTAAGAGTGTACCATGGATTATTACTTCTCAATACATTATAACTCGTGGATAGAAAACAAGGTTTCTGACTCATTGATTTGAAATAATCATACTATATTATTGATGATGATGATCACAAAAGATCATATATTTATGGACTGGAAATGGGTGGACCTAGAAATACTAAAGAAAGGGTTAAAATATTTTCGTTCTCAATTTAATGTTCAACTTTATATCCAAAAAGTGATTAAATACTGAGAGAAGAAATATCTAGAAGAGTAGAAGAATATTTGAAATGTTCTTAAGATTGATCAGAATTGAATTATAAGGTTCATAACTAATATATATGTTCCTTCAATAAGATATTTAAATAATGAGCTATGATTAGAATCTAATTGTTCAAAATTATCAATTCATCCTGATGTATGATAATGTAACACCCATGAAATTTTGGGAATTATTTCATTCAAATTAATTTACCTTTTGATATTTTCCATTTCATGTGACACTGTAAATAGTTCTTTATATTTATATATATATAATGAGACAAATATTCCTTTCACAAAAAACTGACTTGTGTTGCGCTACATGCTTTACCATCTTGGGTTGTGCTACCCACTACAGCAACTTGGCTTACGTTACAAGCATCACTGATGTTTCTACTAAAAATAATTTTTTATTAGAATTATTTAAATGATATAATTATAACAAATCCAATAAAAATAGTCATATTAATAGTAATAACTAGTGTTCATATATTATTTTTAATTTTTATATAAATAAAACATATTGGTAATGAATGATAAAATTTTTGTTAAAGTCCTTTTATGTTTAAAAATTCCATTTTCTCGAATGAAGATATTTTTATAAAAAAAAATTATAGACACATCAAGAAATTTAATATGATAAAACAAAAATTATATTTTAATTTGGAAGATCAAAATTAACATAGGTTTATTTTTTTATTCTTCTAAGAAACGCCATTTTTTAAGAATAGTGAAATATACTTCATTTTAGTTAATGACTGCCTTATCGTGTAAATAATTATTCATGTTAAATTAAATGTTTAAATTTTTTAATGTCACATAAGATAAATTATACATATTTAATGACCATATAGATAATTATAATCAATTTCAGTTTTATATTTAATATAATAAGCATAACAAACTTTTGAACACATTTATTTTCTACACCCCATTATTTCATCCCATCTATAGGATTAACAATAATCATAATTTTTCTGATTCTATGAATTGAAATTTGGAAAACAATGAAACACCATTATAATAAATTTAATATTTATATTCTAATGTTATCAACTAATTTTTTTCCAAAAATATTTGTAAAAGTGATTAAAATTAATCACAATGATGAAGGTCAAATTATCCTTTATTGGGGACTGAACATAAATATTTGGAGCCCAAATAACCTAGAAACTTTTCAAAAACCCATTTTATGGTTATTATTAGGGCCATAAACCATCATTAACTAAGTTATGATGTTCTGGTATGACTTTGTTTATGTAAGAACAAGTGTACACCGAACTTGTTTTCGAAAATTCAATGTTAGTCCTTTTCCATCACTATAAAAGGACACCACCTCTCCCACTTCTTCACAACTGTAAAACCTCATAGGTTGATCCATTATCTACCCAATACACATGACTAAAAAATCATTATTTTTAGAATACTAACCTTTTGTATAAGAAAATACAAGAAATCTTTTTGGAATAAACCAAAAGTTGTTACTTGATTTAGAGGAAACATGTTCCCTCAAGTCCTTTAATTAATTTTATCTCTACACGCCCTTTATATATCTTTATAATATGGTTTTATAACAATCCCATTGTCCTAAATATACTATTATGTTTTTCTATAAATGTTTTGATAGAAACATACAAACACATCCATCAAATGATAAATCAACATATTGGTTCTCGGTACGGTGAACTATTGCCTCATGAAACGATGATTGTTTATTTTTCCATTACCACATACCATGGTGGCCATTATGATGTACACTCTATATATATATATTAAATATATTATATTTAATAATTCATTAATATTATTTATTTCTTTTTTACCACACAAGCCTTTTTTACATTCCATTTTGTGTTAATAAGGTAATTTCATTTTAGGTAATGTGGACTACCAACCTCTCAAATCGATATGATTCATTCATACACTCTAGGGATGTAATAAGTATGGGTATATTGAATATATATGGTATATTTATGATATAATCAAGATAATTTAATAACTATATATATAAAAATATATATACATATATGTCTTTGCCTCTTTTTTTCCTTCAACACGATAATTAAACATAAATAGAGTTCATGCATATGTATGACCTATAGTCTCAAGGAACGTCGTATTTAATTTCACAATTATATATTTTTTTGATTATTACAATAGACATATCATATATATATATTATATTTATATCATGTTTTATATTTTGGAAATAATGCTATATTTATAGGACCAATGATATGAAAAAATTAGACACATGCGAAAATAAAGAAAATATTACACGAAGTGGAACCATAACATATGATTTCTAACAATATGGTAATATAAGGTAATAATAAAAAATTATTATATATAATAATATGGTTCTATAAAATGTGTAAAATGAAAATATATTTATTTAATATGTGTTTTAAGTGACTGTGATTATAGTCCATACACAAAGTAAGGGGATTTCATCTCACTTTTTTATTCTCATCAGATATAAGCACTATTCGCGACACATTCCTTTTGTGCAGTGTATGTACTTACAATGATTGAATTACATTTATATTATATATAAAATTTATTTTTATTAACATATCCATTTTATGAACATTCATTAATGGGGACTAAGTTTTAAATGATACCAAATCGATAAAAATGTTTTGTATCAATTTTCATTCTTCAAGGCTCATGTTTTGTTGTGCGCCTCAATTCCTTTTAAAGGTGTGTATACTTTAATTTTACATGTAATATCATTAATATCCTTATTTTTATAATATTTTAACATTTTTTTAAATTTCCATTTCAATCATTGAGAGAATGATCCCATGTTACCATGTTATATGAGATTATTGAGAAAATCTCATAACTTTTTGAGATTGTTTACATTTATCCTTTTTGGAATTAATAGGTTTAATATTTCAAGAGATTAATGAATTTTCTTCTCCTATGGGTTTTCAAGATATATTCATATAGTGGTACAATTTTCTAATCATTGGTACATAAAATAGTTAAGAATGTTTTTTTAAGAATGCAAATCTTTAGGCTCTCTATGATCAGAAATCTATGTTCCTTCAAAAACATGTTTTATAAAAAGGGTTTCCAATAATATTCTACTAGTATTCTAGAATCATTAAAAGAAATTTTTACCCTTTTTTCTTCTACCAATTTTTTCAATGGAATATTCATGTCACTTTCTAACCGAGGAAAATTGCTATAAATTTTATCATTTAAAATGAATGTTCTTTTACCCTCGTACGACATGTATAGATTTATCTACAGTAAGTACATTAGAGCATTCCTTTCATTTTTAAAGTTTATTTTCTTGAGAATATATTTTTAAATGAGATTTTTGAGGAACATTTTTTTCAGGTTTTTTTCAATATTCCTTTATATTTTTTCATTGAAAATTGTTTTGAAAATGTTTTCAAGATTCTATAATATTTTTTCAAGGAAAATGAGATTCAAAATATTTTCAAGATTTATTTCACATTTTTCAAATTATTTTCAAGGAAAATTTTTTTTATAAAATTTTAAAATTTTATTTATATGTTTTCAAATTATTTTCAATGAGAATAGTTTTTAAAATGTTATTAAAAATTATTTAAATGTTTTCCAAGAATATTCAAGGAGAATTGTTCTCAAAATATTTACTAGCATTATTTACAAGTTATCAAAATAAATTCAAGGAAAATAGTTTTCAAAACGTTTTCAAGTAGCATTTATATGTTTTCAATGACTTTTCAAAGAAATTATTTTCAAAACATTATCAATCATTATTTATATTTTTTTAATGTGTTTTTGAAGAAAAAAATTTTAAAATGTTTCGAAGCTTATTTTTATAATTTATCAAGGAAAAAAGGTTTCAATATAATTTCAAGTATTCATTATAAGTTTTGATAGTATTTTTTATGAAAATTATTTTAAATGGTTTTATGTATTAAAAAATATTTCTCAAAGAAGAAAATATATTTTCTTCATGAATTTTTTTTTTAAATATGTTTCAAAATTATTTTCAATATAAGATAAAATCCATTGATGTTACTCATTCCCTTATATGAAACAATATAAAGGTTCCATTCATAACCATTATATGAATGTTTTATGCTTAATGACATTGTGTTTATGAAACCATTTTATCTTCTACATGTTATATGCTTATGAAATCTGTTTCTTTATCTTGGGTTATTTTCTTTTGAAACCTACTTTTTATCTTGGGTTATACTTTGATTAAATGATTATGAAACCTATATCTTTTCCATAGGTTAAAGTGTGTTATCATAATAATGATACCCATATCATTTCATTAGTTATGATTTGACATTTATAGAACTCGTCTCTTTTAATGGGTCCTGACATGATGAATTATTTTGTAGCATATGCATGTGTGATTTCATTTTGTGATTGGTGGGACTTATATCTACCTTCAATGCATTGGGTAATGATAAATGATTTAGGGGCTCAAAGGGTACCTAGGAATACATCCCAATCCTAAAAAAAATATGGTAATCTAGATAAAATCCCAATCCCTGAACAAGAGGGTATATAAGAGGAATTCCAAAGATAGAAACAAGAGTGTAAAAGGCAGGAAATTCCAAGAATGAAACAACAGGGTTAACTAGAGGGCATACCAAGTCCGAAACAAGAAGGTACATGAGAGGACATACCAAGCTCGAAACAAGAAGGTACATGGGAGGGAATCCAAATCTAAAATCCAGTACATTGGTGATTATCCCATGCCTGACTTGTTACAAAGGCCTTAGTAGGCAGCCTTGATATAGGGATTTTATATGCTTTTTTGTTTTTCATAATTCCAATTTTTATTCCTAAGTTATTATTCCAATGTTTTGGTTCCTTATTTTCATACAGTTTATGTATTATTAAGATCCAATATTTATTATAATCCTTAATGTTCGGGGTATGATCATCTAATTTTATTCTCGTTTTCCATACCCTTTTTTCATGTTATGCTTACATTTTTTTCTTTATTTACACATGTTGAAAATCTGTGGTCACCCCTTTCTTATGATTCCATTCTCCATGTTATGAAGAATGGTTTTACATAGTTGTAATAATGTTTTATATATTTATGGGGGATTTTGAGGATCAATCACTAGGATATATTTTTTTAGGATTCCAAATACACTCAACTATTGTAGTCCTTGGGGATGAATTTTTACAATGTAAAAGATATTACTGTAAAATGATGTAATGTCCTTATATTCAAAGAATGGGTCACAATATCTTATATCAAAATAATGGTTTAGTAAACCTTTGGAAACTAGGATGATAATGCATTATTGATATCCCAATGTATATTTATAAGGATATGTCTAGGGACGTCTCTCAGGATGAGTACATGGATGATTCGATATTTAGGAAAATGGCATGGTATTTTGGAAAAGTGTAGACTGAGTTATTTCAATGAAAAACATCCATTTATGGATATTACAAGTGTATTTGGATCTGGAACAGATTTACCTAGGGTTAAAAATTCGGAAAATAAGTTCCATGCCTGAGTTTGGGAAATCTGGTAAATGATAATGGGCCTCAATGCACAAATTATTTGATAGTCTTGGGGGATCTGATTTGGGAATTAAAAAAACTTTATGAACCATCATGAAGGATTTAGATATAAGTTGGCTATTAATAACCCAAGATGAACCAAATGTGTTGTATAATAATCAATGAGTTGTTATTTTTATATCCAATAAGTAAATATTTTCATGACTATGATTTTATTTTATGAAAATAAATGCTCCCACTATGATTCTTGCTTCTAGTTAATGGAGGAGACAACAAGTAATTGGGATAACATGGAGTCTAATGGAAAATCAGGTTATTATGAGAAAATAAATTGGATAATGGCTGGAGTAAAGATATTGAAATTATAGTGAATCTGCTTTCATGATATATGATTATCAGTGTGATCATTGGTGATATTCCTAACATATTACATAAAAGGATGAAGTAATTTTATAAAAGTTCAAATTATTTGGATCACTGAGGAAATAAGATGTGTGTATTCCTACATGTAAATAAGAATGGAAGAAGTACATTTAGGAATACCTCAATGGAGGGGAATATTTTTTCCCTTTGGGAAAAAGTTTCTTTGAGTAACGAATTTTCATAGAGTTCAATGTCTCATATGTGTAGAACCAAAACATTAAATGAGTCAATTCTCACAAAAAAGAATCCACTTCTAACCCAAGGAAGAACCTATTCCAAGAAAACCATTAAATTCAATGGATTGAATTATTTATATATTTGGATCCATGAATTTTGAATGGTTAATTATAGAAGTATTCTTCAGTTTTTTTCCCTATGGAATTTATAGAATATGTGGAATAGTAATGATGTTTATGAAAAGTGATTTAATAGTGAGGAGATATTCATGGAAATAAAAAAGATTAAGTGAAATATAACCCTTAACGTGTTCCTAAGGTTGAGATAATTATTTTTGGATAAGAGAAATATTGGATATAAATAAGTGAATTAGACAGTACTCAATACCCTGTACCTAATAATTAATTGGTTGATAAGGTGGTATATGTCATCAAGGATGAAGTTTACGACTTCTTTGATTCAAATAATATATCCAACAATCATTATAATTGGGAATAATTCATGTTTTACAAAAGGATTTATTGTAATTAAGGTTCCTAAAATGTTTCAAGGGAATATAAAATAAGGCCATTCACATGCATGGAGTGCTACAATCAAGTGGTACATTGTGATATATGGGGGATCAATGTTAATCTATTTTCATGAATTTATTTCCAAATCATTAGAATTCCAAATTTCAGAAAGGATATGAAGTTTACAATTAATGGAAAGTTTATGCTAAAATTTAAATGAATTTAGCAAAATTAAAGTGTTATCTCTCCATATTATGATTTATCCATATTGGATATCCTATTAAAATTACATTGTATTGATTACATCTGATAAAAAATGGGATGCTTTTCATGGATCAAATTATCTTCTTGTACATCATGAATGAAAAATTCACCTTTATTTTGGAAGAAATAGGTTATGTGGATCAAGGAAAAAAACAGAGATGTTTTCCTAAAATTGTTCAAGTATATATTTTCCTGAAAATTCATCAACATTAAGAAAAATGATCTTGAAACCAACAATGTTTTCCAAGTACCTTTATTTTCGATAAATCAGAAGCCCCCTTAGGTCATCAAATATTTATGGATCTCTAATCATTAACTTTCATTGTCCTTGTTCTCTATCACTTTACATTAGAACATGATAGTTATATTTTTATTCCATGTCCATGTTTTCACATCCAACCTATGTTCATAAATGTGGAAACCATGTTATATATTACATTTGGTAAACGTTCGGGTCCCAACCTTACCTTTGAAAGGATTATTTAGTAATCATTTTTATGATATCAGTTTCTAGGAATGAAACATTCGATTCTTAAAACATTGATATTGTAAATGAATTTTGGGGGATAAATTAATTTTATGTGAGGTAGAATATAACACCCCAAGATTTTGTGAATTATTTTTTTAAAATTATTTTTTATTTTTTATATTTTTCATTTCATGTGAAAATGGAAATAGTTATATATATATATATATATATATTAAAACACTATATCAAATTCTAAATTCACACAACACCAAATTATCATACCCTACATACATTACCTACTGAACATGTGATGCATGCTATACCATTTTCACATTCTCGACTCTTCGTACTAACTTGTTGTACATTACATTATACATTAATGTTTCTTCGAAACATAATTTTGGTATTATAAATATTTATATGTGTTAATTATAACCATTTCATTAAACATAGATATATTAATTGTAATAACTAAATTTTCAAATATTATTTAAAATTTTTTATATTGATTAAACCTATTGGTAAAGAAATATACGATTTTTGTTAATGTCATTTTATGATTAAAAATATCATTTTCTCAAATAAATTAATTTTATATGCAGTTATAAATTGAAATATGTAAAATAAACATAATATTTGAATTTCAAATTTCAAAATTATCATAGAGTGATTTTTTAGGATTTTTATGGGAAACATCATTTTTTGAGGAATATAGAAAAATACTACATTTTGGTAAATAACTGTCTTTTCATTTAAATAATTATTAATGTTAAATTATATATTAAATTTATATTAACGTCAAATTATTTCAATTATACATCTATTAATACCATCTAGATAATTATACTTTGAAATTGAATATAAAAACATGAAAAACATTTGAACATTTTTCTACATTAAAAATCGTTATTTCATCTCTCCTATGAGATTATTGATAATATAATTTTACACATCTATGAATTGATTTATGAAAAGAAACATAAACCATTTTAATAAATATTATATTTATCGTCTAATAATATTTACTTAAATTTACCAAAAATATTTGTTAAAATGATTAAAATTAATCACATCAATTAAGGTCAAATTAGGGTTAATTAGGGACTAGACATTAATCATTGGGGCCTAAATTTCATAGACACTTAAAAACACTTTTTTGAGATTATTCATCCATAAACCTTTAATTATTTATTTACTTTTTTTATTGTGACTTTATATCGGTAAAAACATTTGTTTACCTAACATGTTTTCATAAATTCTAAGTGAGTCCTTTCTATTCCATTTAAAAGTCCACCACATCTCCCTCTTATTCGCTCGACTAAATCCTCTTATAAATGGACAATATTTCTCCAATAAACTTAAAAACATCAAACCATTATTCCTAGAAGATTTACATTGGGTAGATAGCAATACATGGAATCCTTTTTTCACAAACCAAGACGAGTTACCTAATTAAGAGGTAATGTCTACTCTCAACATATTTATTTTATTATCCCTATCCACCCCACCAACTCTCTTAATTACGTTATTATAAAAAAACTATCATAACTATAAGTGTATATTTTTATGTAAATTTTTTGGCCTACACATATTCACACCTACATCTAATGGGTAATGAATATACTGTTTCTGTGTACGGAGAACTACTGCCTCACGAAACGATGATTGTTCATTTATCCATTACCACCTCCCATAGTGGAAATTAGGATGGGAAATGTGTTTATGTATCTAATATATATTATTTATTATTTATTTAGTATTATTTATTACTTTTTAATACACATATCTTTTTTACTTTATATTCTTTTTTAATAAGATAATTTTGTTTCAGGAAGTGTAGACCACCACCCCCTCAAAGTTATATGACTCGTTCATATAATGCATAGATTTATTTAGCATTGGATTAGTTAATATATATGATATATAAATGATATAATAAATATAATATAATAATTATATATATTAATATATATATATATATATTCCTTTAACTTTTTTCCCTTCAACAGGACAATTAAATGAAAATAGCATTCAAGCATACGTACGGCCTACCGTCTCCATGAATAGTGCATTCTGTTTCAGAATAACATTTATATAAATTATTATAATATATATATATATATTATTATATTGATACAATTTATTAAATTATATAAATCATTATACATGTATATGAACCAAATATATAACCAATTAATACACATGCGAAGAATAAAGAAAATATTACCTAAGGTTAAGCCTTAACAAAGGATTGCTAAAATGGGTAATATAAGGTCGTAATAAATCCATGTATGGTATTATATATAAAAATATGGTTCTGTAAAAGTTTTATAATAAATTTTATATTTATCGTATAGGTGGTTTGAACGATTATGATGATATTCAAGACAAAAGGTATGTGGATTTCATCTCACTTTTTATTTCCATGAGATTCATGCAATGTTTGCCATCATTTCCTTTTGTCTATGGTATAAACATCCCAGAATTTGTATTCTATATATATTATAATTAAATTTATCATTATTAAAATATCAATTTTATTTTATTTCATTCATGGGTTTTAAATTCCAAAAGTTACTTAATGAGTATAAATTTTTTGTCTGAATTTTCATTCTTTGAGACACCTATTTTTTTATGCACCAAAAATCTTTTCCAAGGTTTATATACATCTATATTCCATGATATTTCATGAATATAACTATTTTAATGATATATTAAGATATATGTAATTTATTTTTATTACATGAAGATCATATTCTCAAATTACTAATTTATAAGAGTTTATTGTGAAAATCTCATCGCTTTTCAATATTGTTTATGTTTATTCTTCAATTGATTAATTCTTATGATATTTATATCAGTACATTCTTGACTATTCATATCCAATTATTATTCATTCTATATTCAAATATTGGCACCATATTCTTCTCATTGATTCATAAGATAGTTAAGAAAATGTTTTTAAGAAAGCTCGACTAAAACATCTCTTTAGTTGGAAATATATACTCCTTCACAAACATGTTTTCTAAAAAGGGATTTCATGAATTTTTTACTAATATCTTATGATCAATTAAAATATATTTTTACCTTCTTTTCCATTTACTTGAGTTTTCAATGGAATATTCATTTCTTTTTCTTAGTGTGTCAATTTTATATCCTTTTAACCATGAAAAGGTAATTTTATTTTTACCTCCTCTGATATGTACGGATTTATGTGCCCTAAATCCTATGAAGGATTCATTTCATTTTTAATGGTTATATTTTTATGAAAATGTTATTAAATTCATTTTCCTAGAAAATGGTTTTCAAAACAATTTTTAGACATCTTTTATATTTTTTTCAAATAAAATCGATTTCAAAACATTTTCATGATTCTTTTATATGTTTTTAAATATTTATCTCGGAAAATGTTTTTCAAAACATTTTAAAGATTTATTTAAAATTGTTCAATTTATTTTCCAAGAAAAATATTTCCTATACATTTTTATGATTTATTTACAAATTTTCAATGTATTCTTCAATAAAATAGTTATCAAAAGGGTTTTATTCAATATTTATTGGTTATAAAAGTATTTTAAATAAATTATTTTCAAAACATTTTAAATCATTCGTTTTATTTTTTAAAAGTGATTTTGAAGAAAAAGGTTTTTAATTTTTTTTGAAGTTACTTTTATAATTTTTCACGGAAAACTATTTTCCATATGATTTATATACATCTTTAAAAGCTTATAAGAATTTTATAAGAAAATTATTTTTTATGGTTTTATGTATTAAAAATCCTTGTACGGAGAATAAATGAAATTTTCCTCAAGAAATACATTATAAAGAGGATTCAAAATTATTTTATATCTAACCTGACATCCATTGATGGTATTCATGACCTTCTTGAAATTTCTATTCATAACCATTATATGAATGAATTATTCTTAATATCATGGTGTTTGTGAAACCTTTTTCTCTTTAATGGGTTATATTCTTAATAAACTTATTTCTCTTCCATAGGATATATGTTTATAAACTCTATTTCATTTCCACTAGTTATATTATTTTGAACCCCACTTCTTTTCATGGGTTATGCTTTGATGAAAACATAATGAAACATACCTATCTCTAATAGGTTATTATGTGATAAAATGATTTTGATACACATTTAATTTCTTTGGGTTATGATTTTATGTTAATATAACCCCCCTCTATTCATGGGTCATGATATGGTGAATATTTTGTGGCACCTAATTTTTTTATTTAATTATGTGAAGGGTGGGACCAGTATCTCTATCCAATTCATTTATTGATGATAAATGTTTTATGTTCTCATAGGGTACACAGGAAGACATCCTAATCCTAAAATAAGAGGTTACATAGGATAACATCCCAATACTAAAACAAGTTTGTTAATGAGGGTAAATTCCAATACTAAAAAATATGGTAATTGGGAGGAAATACCAATATCAAAACAAGAGGGGAAACGAGATTTAATACCTTTCCTAAAATAGAATGGTGAACTGGATGACATCGTAAGACCGAAATAAGAGGGTACACATGAGGCCATCCCAAGCCCAAAATAAGTGTATGAATGGGAAGGCATCCCAATCTAAAAGGAAGTAAATTGATGATTACCCAAAGTCTAATATGTTATAAAGCCCTTGTTTGGACACCTTGACATAGGGTTTTTTTATGGTTATGTGTTTCCAAAAATTTTAAGTTTTATTCCTAAGTTATTTTTTCTAGTCTTATGTACTTATTTATTTATGGTTCATTTATTATCAATGACCAATATTAATTATGATCTCTAATATATAGGGTATTATCTTCAAATTTTATTCTCATGTTCACTGCCCTTTTTTCATGTTATACTTTCACATTTTCTTTATATACCTTTACTGAGAATATGAGCTCAACCCTTTATTGTGTTTCTTTTCTCCAGGTTAAAAAAATGGTTTTTGGTAGAAGTAGAAAAGGTTAAGATATTTATGGGACATGTTGAAGACCTTTCACCAGAATATAATATTTTGATTCCATGATACGGAAGACAATAAACTATTACGGTCCTCGAGATTATATTTTTCTAATTTATTAAATATTATTCTAAAATGATATAATATAAATGTATTCTAAGCTTGGTTATCTATAGAAGAATTATTGATATTCGAAAGATTATTTATGGTGGTATGGAAAGAAGAGTAAAGTCATGGAGTATTTATATCTTTTCTTAGTATGCTAACAATTTAATGATAAAATAATAACTTCTGATGTTATGATGTATCCATTACCCATACTAGAATGGAAGTGTGAGAAAATTAAAATGTACTTGGTCGTTGGAATACCTAAAACATCTCAAGGTAATAATTATATACGGGTGGAAGTTTATCTTCTTAAAATTTTAGAAAACACTATCTCTATTAGTAATGAATTATCTCTGTAACATATTTTTTGAATATATGTTAAGCAATTGGTAATCGTTCATGGAGTACAAAATTCTATTTTACCTTATCCGAATATAAGGATTACCTAAATTTTTTTGAGAAGTATTCGATAATACCTTGATAAAAAATTATTTTCATCACTTGTTATCATCCTCAGACAGATGGTTATTCTAAAAGAACAACTCAGAACCTATAGGTTATGTTGAGATCATGTTCATTGGATTTAAAATGTGGTTGGTAGAAACACCTTAAATTATTTGAGTATCCATTCAACAATATCATTTCCTCTAGAATTCATATGAATCCTTATGAATCCATCTATGGAACACAAGTTTCATCTCCATTTTTTTGGAATAAAGTTGGAGAAAGAATGTTATTGGTGCCTTGTATCGCAGAAGAAATGGTCGAGAAGTTTATAACAATTCCGTACCATATCAAGGCAGATCAAATTTATAAAAAAGGTTATATTTATAAGCATATAGTTGGTATATAATTTTATGTTTTTTAGATTTTTTTTATGTATCTCTTATTGGATGAAGGTTATGATATTCATGAATAAATATAAACTAAGAAAAAGGTATATCGGTCCCTTTGAAATTATTGATCGTATTGAGACAGTGGCTTATCGAATGACACATCAACCAAACCTCCTGAAATTCCAAGATATGTTACATGTTTCTCTCTTGAGATATTATATACATTATCCTTTACATATGCAAAATTTATAGTCTATACCATTATAGAAGGGTCTTTCTTTTTAGAAACAACCAATTCAAATTGTGGATCATATAAGGAATATTTTATGAAAAAAGACTACTCATTTGGTAATCTTTTTATGGTGAATCCACCATTTTGAGGAATATAAGTTGGAAAATTAGGATGTGATGAGGCAGATTTATCCTCATTTTTTATAAAAAGTATGGATTTTGAAGTCAAAAATAATTCTAATGGGGTAAAATGTTACAACCTGAGTATTTGTAAACCTATTTTTTAATAAAAAATTTTTTATTTATTTATTTAATTATAAAATACACCAATGTACGAATTTATAACACTATACATCAATTAAATCTTGTGTAACCTGAAACATTGGGATAGCTTGTGTTACAAGAAACATTGTGTTTCTATGAAATAACTTTTTTATTATATTTATTTTTAACCAGGATGTTATACTATATATGTTTTATTTAGTAATATGAATAAGAATAACTATATAATATATATTATTTATAATTCTTCCATATAACATAAATGTATTTATAATTAAATATTTAATTTCCTCTAAATGATAGGTTTTGAAAAAATAAATTCTTTTTTAAAAAAGAACTACTTATAATGTCTATATTTTAACCAAATTAAAAGATAATATTGGACAATTATCAAAATTTAATTTGATATAATAAATAGATTTTTGGAATTATGAATTCAAAAATTAGTTTTTGTTGAATATGTTCTAGTTTTCAGAATATTATCGTTTATGGATGAGTAATTAGAAACACTGAATTTTAATTTGAAACTACATTTCATATAAATTATTTATATAGTTAAATTATTTTATAATTTTTTTAAAGTATAACTAGAAAAATTATAAATCAATTAATATAATTTATATCATTAGAACCAATTTCACAATAATATTTGATACAAAAACATTTCAAGCTTCTGAGCCCTTTCACTTTAAAAACTCATTGTCTCATCCAATTTATAGGATTAGTTTAAAATTATTTTCATTAACTAATGTGATTTGAATATGGATAAATGGATTACATATATGGAATCAGAATAGTATTTTATGTCTATTAAATTAAATATAATTTTCAACCAATCTAATTATTGGATATAATTAATATTAATTACAGTGATTAAAGTAAAAAAACGAGTTCACTTAGTGGTTAATATATAACTTAAGGGGGAAAATAACCATAAAAATGTCCACAATAATTTGGGTATCCATATATAGATCATATCCTCCCTTGAATCTCACATGAACCATTTTTTGAGTCACATTTTGTAAGGGAGACCACTCAATAGTTTTTACCTTTTTATATTTACAATAATTCTTCTCATCTTCCACAATATAAGGAAACTCACCCACCTCAATTATTTGCACCTCTCGCGCCCCTGGGATCATCCAAAAATATCCCAAATATCCTCAAGGATTCCATAACATAATAATAGAATCCATATTTTTGTTTCATTTTATTATAAACCCCATTAATATTTATTATTATGTTGTTAGATAAAAGCCTAAGTATATTAAATATATTGGGATCTTGTTTTGTTATGTTTTTATCATAAACTTTCACACACATCCATCAAATGTGATAAGAGCTTGTTATTCATGTGCATGGTGGCCTTCTGTGTCACAAACAAATGTATTTCATTCTTCCCTTACCATTATTTGTGTTTAATAAAAAAGTTTTAATTAATTTTTTTTATTATATTTATGATATTTATTCTATATTTACAGTTATGTAAATGTTATATAACACATACCTTCATTGTTTCTATTTTCTAGGAATATGATATCTTTGTTTGTGGGCGTATGGACTACTGCAACCTCAAAGCGATGTGATTTTTGACGTTTTCATGGAATATATTAAGGATGTGTATAGAAATAATTGTTTTATGTTTGAAATTATATTTATATATGAATTATAATGCATATATATCATTAAAATTTCTTTCATTCGATATGACAAGAAAATAGAAACATTCATGCATACGTATGGTCTCCCGTATCTATGAATGGTGTATTTTAGTTTATATTTCGTTATTTTATAGACCATTTTAATAAATATAAAATTACTATAAATTATATTTATATCATGTTTTGGATTATATAAGTAGTTAAATTATTATATAATTAATTCCACAAATAATAACAAGTGAAATCATGTACAAAAAAACCGGTGAATACTACCAATATTGTATCATTAACGTGGAATTGATAATAAATTGGTAACATAAATCCCTAAGTAAATAATATATTCTATTTTATAAATGAATATAGTTCAGTGATAGAATAATAATAATATTATACTTATTATATTTTAGGATTTAACAATTACAATGTGATTCAAAACATACATTCTGGGGATGTCTTGTCTCACATTTAATTCTGTGGGACTTATTCCTTATTTAGCACAATTTTATTTTGTGTGGTATATATACTTCCCATGAATTAATTTAATTATTATTATCATTAATTTTAGTGTTATTTACATTCCCAATTTATGATCTCAATCTCATGGGGTTTTACAATTCGAAATCTACCAAAAATTTAAAGTAATCTTGACTCAATTTTCCTTCTTTGAGACGCATGGTTGGTTATTCCCTATATCCATATAATAGATGTATTATCATAAATTTGAGATGTTATATAATGAATATAATTTATTTATGATGTTTTATAATTCATGAAATTTCATTCATTATTGGGGAATTTGATTCAAAGATAACTAATTTGAATGATTTTATTGATATAGTCTCATCATTATTGAGATTGTATATGATTTTTTATCCATTAATGCAATGATATGATCTATATATCAAGAAGTCCAATGTATTATATTCTCTTATGATTTTTAATAATAAATTAATTTATTATTCCCAATTTCCACTCATTAGTACTCAGGATAATGAATTAAATTTTTTAACAAAATTTGACCTTATCTCCCTCCTCATTCGAGAATCTGTGTTCTTTAAAAAATGTTTTTAAATGATATTTTTTTCTCATTTTCATATAAAATATTTTTAAATTTTTTTGTTTCATTTCATTCTTATTTTATAAATTTTCAAGTTTATTTTCATGGAAAATGTTTTCAAAATATTTTCAATCTTCTTTTATGAGTTTTCAATGTTATTTTAAACGATAATGGTTTTCATAAGGTTTTGTTTTTAAATCCCATTTTTCACAGAATAATGGATATTTTCCAAAAAAAAATTTAAATATATTTCAATATTATTTTCCATCTAATATGAAATCTAGTTTTGTTACATTGGAATTTCTGGGGATATAATTTAAGTGTTTCCTTCATATTCTTTCCATGAATGTTTTAGTTTTTGATGGAATGATGTATTTGAAACTCATTTCTTTTTCATAGGTTATATGTTTATGAAACAATTATAAAACTTGTCTATTTTTCATAGGTTCTGATATGATGACATATTAATGATACCTATTTCATTTCATAGGTTATGATAAGATTTTATGTGATATTGTGTCATATAAATGTTAGATTTCATTATGAGATGGTGGGACCTATGTTTGGAACCAATTCTTTAGGTAAATATTTATATTTTATGTGATTTACATCGATGAAAGGAGGATTGAAATTGGATTAGTAAGTGTATTTTTCTGCAAAGATGGTATTGGAAGTGAACCATGACTACTAAAATGGTTTATGGAATGAACCCATTCCCCAAATATAGACTTAGCCTCATGAATTAACTAATATGGAAAAAAATTATATTATTATGTGTCTGCCACATTTCCATGTCTTATTTCAATGTTATGCCTTCATTGATTTTTCTCTTGATTCCCTAATGATTTATATTTAATCAACATCCAACATTTATTCTATGTATATTGATTATGATCATTGATATGAAGGTTATGATAATATAATGTTATAATCATTTTCTCATAACCTAATTCTAATGATTATGATTACATATCTCCTTGTTTACCCTTACTAAGTGTAACAACCCAAACAGTTATAAACAAATTTCTCATATGATTTAATTAGATGTATTGTTATTTAAAATTGTTATATATTACACATGAAATTATTTGGTTTTATTAAATCCTATTGGATTTAAATGTCTATTAAGAATATTTAGCATTGATAAAATAGTTGTTCTACAATGATCAGATGACTAGTATAAATATGGGAATTTGATAAATCCAATTGACATGGACAAAAGAAATGATGGCCTCGACCCGTGGGATCATACCCTATAAATACCATTTATAATATCATTTGATCGATAAATAATAACTGGGACTTTACCCTGAAAAATACCAAACTAAGAACCAATAACTTAAGAATGATTAAAATCATTTACAAGACAAGTTCAGACCCATTATGATAACATCCCAAACCACATATGTTGAACCACCCCAAGAATGTATCACCATCATGAACCTCACTCTTTGAGAATTTTATATTGTATTAAAGGGTATGTATCAACAACATGATATTATGAATATATATATATATTGTAATTTTTAAATTTAATAATGGTCATATTATATTCTTATCGTTACCCTATAAATGATTTTGAATTTATGCAATAAAAAAATGATTTGTTAATTAGTATTCAATATCAATTAAGACATTTATTTTGATTAATTAATATATTTTTGAAAAAAAATAATATGTTAAAAAAATTATAAAAAACAATATCTCAAATATAAATGATCATATAAATTTTATGAAGTCAATCGTAATTTTTATAAGTGTTCAAATAACAGTTATTGTAAAAAACCCACCATTTCTCAATAAATATCATTTATTATTTTAAAATAAAAATTAAAATACATAGTAAATTATAGAGATAAAAATAATATTATTTTCTGAATCTAAACATCGAATTTACTCAATGGTGAATAGTTAATAATTTTATGAGATAGTCAAATTTTTGGGTAAAAATTAAATACTGTATAAATATATAATATGTATTAAGGCTTAATAATGATAAAAAGGTGATGTCATTAATATTATATAGGTTATAAAATACCAAATATATGATTTCTATATAAATTAATTTTGTTTTATGTTTATTTTATTTATTTTATAAAACCATTACAAATCCTCCAAAACTAATAATATATTTTATGGTTTTAAAATCATTACAGGGAGAGTATGACCCACCTTCACATCAATAAAGGTAATATATTACAATTTTCATCTTATGGACTTCTAAAATAAAGAAATCCAATCCCATTTGAATGAAACCAAGGGAAAACCCATTGGAAGGTTTGTGGTTTTGATTATTTTATTACATATAGTCTAAAACCAAAGGGTGAAAAATAATAAATAAATCAACCCTTAATCCCTATATAAACCCTCCCAATATTCCATTTATAATTAATAAAAATACATGGATCATGTCCTTAGTCTGACCTCTCTTATATAGAGTCCTCTCATGGTTCCCTATACTTATAATAATCATCGCCCATTCATTTGATGTCACACACTAAATTAATAAATCCTCATATTCTCCTCTTTATTAAGGTTTCTTTATTATATTATGCCTTCTTTACCCAATAAATAATATTGTGATTTGTTTTGACCTGTACCTTTTACAGTCCATTTTATTTAAAAATTATTATATATCCATTTAACTCTTACAAACCAATTTTATGAACTTTCAATTGACGGTGTTTTACTACTAAAATTTCACTCTGATTTTTCAATGCCAAAGAATTGTGTAGGGAATACCATGCCCATTACCTATCAAAGGTGTTCACATTTATAGATTATTTATTCTATATTTCTTGATCTATAGAAAAAAATTTATTATGGATAAATCCTTGTTATATGATTTGTGTTTCACAAATAAGCATTAGAGCGAAATGAAAGTGATAGGTGCGCAAGAATTATATAGTGCTCCAATGCATTCAGTGATTTTTAGTATCACGAAACATCATGTGTGGATATGGATTGATCCTAATTCATTATGATACTTTTTTCAACATGATGTATTGGTTGTTATCCTTAACATATGCATACGATATAGTTTTTGTATGTTATTACCACATTTCCCAGTTTTCCTTAATTATTATCATGATATATCATGTATAATTTTCACGTTTATAATTTATATTTCTTTTATGACTTATTGATAAACCTAATGTATAACATGTACTACTATATTCTTTTTATTTTATTTTTATTCCCTTATTGGGCTTTAAAACTGACCCATTTATTATGTATGTACCCAGGTTATCATGTACAGTATTTAAAGCCAAATAATTTTAGAATCATGTTCATGATGTTTTCAATAATTTTTTACATCGCATGTTCATAATTTTATGCTATGTAGTTAATTCTCAAATACACTAGAAATTCTAATCTTCAAGGTTGTATTAAGTGTAACCTTATGTAATAAATTAGGTATTAATGTGAATTAAAGAGTAGGGTTATTATCGTTGGTATCAAAATATATTTTTGGTTATTTTTGGGATAAGGATTAGAAAACTTTGTAGAAAGACTTATGGATAAAACTATGTATAAGAAAACAACCCTTAATTTTTTATTTATGCATTTATTTTTATATAAAGAAAATAAATCCCTAATTTTATACTGCCAGTGGATTTGAATCTGGAACAGATGTTCATAGGGGTAAAAACACTAACATGGTGTGTCATTATTGACTCAAAATAACATAGGACGCAACAAAGGGCCTTAGGTTTCACCTGGTTTGACACTCTAAAGGTATCTTCTTTGGTAAATTCATATAATAATTAAGAAACATTATTATGGGAACCAAAAATTCCCATATGAATATATGATAGGAAATAGATCATCTATTACATATACTGAAGCCTATAAATTCATAATATATGGAAATAAATTATTGTTATAAGTTATCCAATTTTTTCATTATATTCTTGTTTTTGTGTTTAATAGTTTATAAATATTCTGCCAAAATTTTCCCATTATTATAGCCACTAGCCTGAAATAGGAGGAAACTGTTAGAAAATCCAAGCGATGGAAAATGTGATGACTACCCTATTGGGATTCCCATACTGATGGGAGTAGGAATCACAAACATTATGAAGATACTCTCTCAAATAAATATTGTCTTTAATAGGATCATAGATCAGGGAAGTTCCCATTTCCCACTAAGAATGAACCTGTAGAAATTATGAGCTTTATATAACAAATGATTCCACCTTTCAATGTATCTGTTGATCCCTTAATCAAAGAAGAATTGTTCAAGTCTATTGAGAAGATCATCTCCATCCAACAATGTTCTGAACAAAAGAAGTTTCAACTTGATGTTTATCGTATGGATGGAGAAGCTGATCAGTGGTCTAAATTGATTAATAATATGAAGCCTGAGTAAGAGATTGATGTGATGGGGAGGAAGGAATTCCATTAAATGGTTTTCAATAAATATTTTCCTCAAAATATAAGACTTAAAATGCAAACGTATTTCCTTTCCCTCATGAAAAAAGATAATGAATTGATTATGGGGTATAATTAAATCATCACAAGACTTTCCCAATATGGATCTGGTATTTTTTTACCCCAAGATTCATGGTTTATCACTTCTTTGGTGGGATAAAACCTTGTATTAAAAATCCCTAGAAGTCTTATACTTCTATATATATGAATACATTTATTAATGTTCCCTCAAAGTCAAAATAGAGATCAGAACAATTCAGGGGTATCATATGGATATGATATGGAATGTAGAGTTTAATTATGGTTGTTCGATGGATAAATGTAATGGAGCCATGAAACTTCAACATCCCACATTTCAATGGTGTGGAAATAAGTAGGAAAAAACATCTAAATGATCCATCGAATAATTTTGTAGGTCTAGTGCCTTTGGAAAATTTGATACATAAAAATATAGATCATAAGTGAAGTAAATCACATCCCTTATAGTTCTTCATAACTATCACCCTTCTTATACATATCACACATAAAAACTCTCTTCACAACATGAGAAATGGAAACACAAGAATGGTTGAGATATAAAACTATGTATGGGTCAACATGGGATATATCTATAATTTGATAATAATAACTTGACAATAAGGGTTTGATAATAGGATTTTAGCATTTAAATTCATTTCCCTACATGCTATTGATAATAATCTTAACTCATAGTACAGAACTTTGATGTTTATAAGACAATAATAATAATGGAATAAATGAACCTGATTAATAAATGATTAAATTTTTTAAAAGTTATAGGATTGTGTCGAACGCATAATAATATAAAACCCTATATCAAGGCTACCCACCAAGACATTCATAATTTTTAAGGATTCAGAAACTACCCATTTACTTTCTTCAGGATTAGGATAACCATTATTGTAACCTTTGATCACATAGAACAATAATCATTATCTAATGACTTATAGGGACATTTAGGCCCACATATCATATAATTAAAATCATACATATTTTCAAAAACATATCATGAAATATTAATCATATAAGAACCTGATAAAATGAATGGGTTTCATAATCATTTCAGCATAGCAAAACCCATGAAAAAATAATGTGTTCCATAAAAATCTTATGAACTTAAACATTTATCATGAAAAAATAATAAGGACTATATCATTGTTTTATAAAAATACTAAGGCTTAATATACATTAAATTATATCATCTTTGATGGAAAATAATTTTACAAATATCACTTAGAACATTTCATATTGATAATAACCATTTTTTTTCAAATCACCTCACTACAATCAAAAAATTTCCTAGAATTTAGGGAAAATGATTTCTTTTAAAATAAACATGGGAAGTTTTAATTATGATTCAAATCACATATCATTAATGATGGTGGGAATGTATGTTCATGTCATATAAGTTGAAAGAAAATATTATTTTTTCTTTATATAAAAAGATCATAAGGTAACTCATTCAAAAAATAAAAATAACATTATTTTTGAACTGTTCTTAAAAAATCAATAATAAATACAAAATGAATTCCAAAAATCAAAGGATAATATTTAAAACCTTATTTATATCATTTTTAGAAAACATTCATATGGTAGAAAAAAAATTCAACCACATAGAGAAATAATATCGATTTCCCTAAAAACAATATTTTCAGTCCCTTGAGAACATAATGTAGTGGAAATGAAAGAAAAATATGTATTTTAAATTAGTAAAATATGGATAAGAAAATTAAAAATATTATTGAGAGCTGGTTCATAATACTTCATCATTATAAATATAATAATTAATAGTTTTGGTAAAAACATGATACTGTAACTTCAAACCTTGACCCCTTAGGTAACTTTTGAATAATAAATCCAATGAAATGGATATCCTTATATGGATATGTATGCCCCAATAATTTTTAATAGAAACAACATAAAGGGAATATGTTGAATATGTACACAACAAAATTAAAATAAACATCTTAGGTATTATGCATGTTTCCAATAGAGATAAAAGTGATAAAATAATACCTTACCTTGAGTTCCACTTCCATCGAGAGCATTTTGACCTCCTATATAATTTATTTATGTTTATTATAATTCTATACCATAATCACATTAATATTGTTTATATCATATATATCCATTATAAACATGTATTTAAACTAATCCCTAATTTTAAATAATAAAAATCAATTACTCCATTCATGGAGATGTTTAGATGTACGTACGCATTATAACTATTTTTATTTTTAAATAATTGAAATGAAAGAAATGAAAAAAATATTTTTAACATAATGAATAATCGTAATATTATATAATTAATTTATGTCCTTCAGATCAATCCTCCTTACCATCAAATTCAAATATAAATGAAAAATTAATCAACCCACTACATAGATGTGGTAGTTCACACGTACACATGACAGACATTATTATTTCCCATCGAATTGGAAGGTATGAAGTTTGATGTGATATTATCACTATATATGAATTACTATTTCATAAATATCATATAAAAATTTTAAATACATTGTAAAAACTATTCATGAAAGATCCTGATGTAAAACTAATTGAGTTACTTTTGTAACTTTCTTTGATTTAAATATTAAGAATGTAATTTTTATCAAAACATGTTCATTAAAAAATTAATTTATAGCCTATGTATATAAGGTTAAAAACTATGTTTTTAACTGAGTTATAGAATATTTTAATTCCCATAATTTTTTCAAAATTTTTAATTATCATCTAATATGAATTCTTTTTGAGGTCATAGAGGTTTTGTAGGTGTTTGAGGCTTTTTCAGAGCTCATAACCCAATGGTTGGTAAGATAAAGGCATGTCTCGTGGTTTGTAAAAACCATGCTAGGCATAAAAAATGGTTACTTCTAATAGTGAAAGTTTTGAATGTGCTCATTGGAAATCAATATCATTTGAGAAACCATGAGCTTTGAGGCAGATGGCCATTTTTCTCCCTCTTTGGTTTTAATAGTGTGATTGGACCTGGTTTTAACATGATTAGTCAATCCATCCATACAAACCATGTGGGGTGGCCATCTCATATTTTAATTGGTGCATAGTTGGTGCATGGATTGGCCAACTATATGGAAGACCCACACAAACTAGTAATTTGGTTAAAATTTTGAAACATGCATTATTTGATAATAAAAACTAAACATTTTCTCATTTCTTCTCCTATAGAGAAAGCCCGCCATTTTAGAGATCCTCTATGAAGCCTATTCTAGGACATACCACTGAATCTATGTCCAATATCAGAATTAAGAACTATTTTTCTCATTGCGTCCATGCTAATAAGATCTCAATTCTTTTCATTTTATTACTCATTTGGTCTGGTATCTACTATGAATAGTGTTGAAATACAATTTCCTCTTTTTTCAGGTTCTTCCTCCATTTTTCATTTCTCTCCCAATCCGAGTCAAATCATGAGATGATACTAGATGAGAAATCCACTGTGGACCTATAGTAGCTGGTCTTGTTCTTTTCCATTAATGTTGTGGTTTTAAAATATATGTTTTTATTCTATATTATTTAATTAAATTTAATCGTTTGTTTTGATTTATTTCTTGACATATTGAATTAATGGGACCCACTGATAACATTTAAAGGTTAAGAAACTCAAAATTAACCCTCCCCCCCCCCTCTTTAGGTGTGATTTTTAATTTCCAATACCTCCTTGGGTAGAATATTACCTAGAATACATTTGAAGTTCTCATTTCCCATTTCCATGGGATGTTAAATGCTAAATTGAATATTATAATTGAATTTTATTTTCTTATTGATATTAAAATCATTAAAGGAATGGGATGGATGACCATAACCTAATGATTTTTCTATGTAATGGATTGTTTGTGAATTTTTTTCTTTTGAATGAATTAAAAATGTGATTAAATTAAGAAGCAGTTCATCTATGATTATCCATGTCTAATGCCACCTTATATGGTGAGTTTTAATTTAAATGAAAATTGTGATGACATTGAATTAGCTAAATAATATAGATTAAATAGTTACATGTATTTGGTGACACATGGGTTCCGATATAAACTCCATGGAAGGAATCACTTTGATACATCCTTTCATAAGAACGCATGACATTTGGAATCCTTATGTGGATTTACAAGGATGGAATCATGGGGGGTTACTGTTATATTACAATGATATACCTTGTTTCTTTTGAGATTTCCAAGGACAGTCTCATATAGAATTTGATTATATGCGCCAAGGGTGACACATGGGCTCCCTTAGTGGACCACCAAGTATGTACTTAATGATCAGTGATATTACACCACAGCTAGAGAAATACTAGAATTCTAATGAGGAATGTCTGTGAATAGCTTATAAGGGGATTTGTGTAGGTTACACATAGAGAGATATGTGGATTCTGTATAAGAAATTCCATGGATGAGCACAGGTTCTAAAATTATTAATTAATGAGGTGATTGGTATGATGTGTCTTCTAAGAAAAAGAACAACCTTGGAATGATTAATTAAATGGACATGATTGTAATAGATATAAGACTGACTATTAATTTAGTGAAATTATCATTGAGGTTGAGGTAGGTCATAGAGGATTGGTGTGTATGGGAATCCTAACCTATGTGGGTAGTTTTATTTCTATACTACCTTTACATATACCATCACATCATATACATTATTGTTATAATATTTTTACTAACTAAATGTTACTTGAAAATTAGGTGGTAACCTACTACGATTGTATCTCACACAATTTAGTGAAATCATTGGGTACTCAAACAAATTATGTGCTTTCAGGTATGGAAAAATTCAAAAAACCCTACAATATGTTATGTATTATTCCCTATGAGTATAGGGTAAAATGGTCGATCTAAGGCTTGTGATGCCAGATGTGATAGTTTTTGGCCTTTTGGTATTTGATATAGGTATTGTACTATAGATGTTTGTAATTTTATTTGGTGACTTGTAGAAACATGTATCATCTTCATTATATATGAGTTTTAATTTGGAATTATTATCCATTCCTGATTTTTATCAATTATCTTTTTTATTTACTTCTTCTTCTTTTTAGTGTGTCTTATTCTGCTATGTTAACTTAGGTAAGAGGGGATTTTCTCCCCAAAAACACACCAATATCCTCATTTAATGTAGGAAACCAATAGAATTTGAGGAGTTGCACTTGATGCCATGTTTTCAATGGATCTTGGGCCCCATTGAGTGGTGCATGGGTTCTAGATGTTACAAAGTCGTAATAGAAAACTTCTTTTCAGATATTATTTTTATATTTTGGTACAAAATAAAGGGGTAATATGTAAATAGAATTCGGTAATAAGTTGTTCTTGGGTTCATTTAACCCACGTATAGGGAAAATCCAATCCTCCACAAATGAAATTATAGTTTTCTTGATTTTTGATATTATAATTCACCTGATTCTACCTATGGTTGATGCACTTGAATTGTGATTTTATAAATGATATGAGGTAGGTTTTATGTTTTTTTGAAACTGATGACATCAGGATATTTCATATAATGCATCATTTTGGTAAATTGATAGAGATCACATTCCATGTGTTATGTCAAACCATAAAAGATGCATGGCTCAATTTCATTCTTTTGTGATATGATCTATGACTAATATACCTGTGATTTGATATAAATTTTTTCTAGATAATTATGACACATATTTAGTAATTAGAATTACTGCTTTAAATTAAAAATTGTTTTCTTGATTAGGATTCAACTGATATTTTACGAAAACAACTGTGTTACATTGGGTAATAAACCAAGATATTATGGGGGTAAAATGTTTTATTGTATGGATTTGGTGGATGCCATATTTTTTCATGAGGAGTATGGGCCCTTATGGATCATAATTTTTTGAACCATTTCTTTAACGATTAGAAAGTAATTTAGATAATATTTTAATTAAATAAGAATAAAATGGACATCAGAGTTTCTTATAGTAGATAACATGACCCAAACCTGACATCGGAAAGGGGTAGTAGGTAGTATCTCTTGATTTTATATTGTCTATAAATCATCCAAACCAGACTCAAGGAGAATGTAGAGGGGAATGTTCTTATATAGGATTTTTGGTACCTACCATATTTCTATATATGTTCTTGGATCTATAAACATTAACAATGATCATGATCTGAGGTATTCACTTGGTATTATTATAGGTATTCTAATGTGACGTTATACAATCGTGCACCAGGAAGGTGGTGGTGATGATGTTGTAGCTGTAGTGGGGCATGGGATACCAGTATATCCTCTGATAGTTCTATATATGGAACCAGTAGTCGTACTAGACATATATGTTGATAAACAGTTACAGTAAGACGTTATGTATTTCACGAACACCATTTAGGGAGCACAGTGACCTACCTCGACAATGGCAGAGTTCATGCATCAGTTCCAGTATCAGCATTAATCCAATTTTTTGTGGGGTGCTGGAAAAAAGGATGTGAAGTCATTGGTAGAGGCCACGATATATATCACCGAGAATCATGAGATGCCTTCTGAGAGGATGGTAATGCTCGCTACATATAGGTTGTGTGATTCCACCAAGAGATGGTGGGACATCATTACTTAGATAGATCGTCGTCAGTAGATAGCTTGGAATTATTTTCATATAGAATTCTATGACTACTTCTATCCTATGATATTGAGAATCAGTAGAGCCTGTGATTTTATTCACTTAAACTTGGGTGTATTATAAGTTATGGATTGTTTAGACAATTTTATAGATATCCCACACTTCAGACATATTCTAATGGGTGATGAGTTATATAAATACATATGATTTGAATTTGGACTTAGGTATGAAATTTGATCAAAGTAGAATGTATTTTTTCTTACTACCCTTTTCAAAATATTGAATTAGGTGTTTCTCACATAGATAACACATAAAGAGTCTCAAGATGCAAGACAAGGTAGTTTTCCACCTATATCATGCGATACATTGTCCAATTTTATGAATAATTTCCTTGAGATTCCATGATGTGGTATTAGATTCCATCCCACATACTTATGAAGTCGGGTGGGGTGTCACTTGTGAGGTGGACCGAGAAATATGATACATTAGTTAATGAGAGTCACAGTTGAGCGATGATCCTGTGGAAATATTTTATAGGGATTTTGAAAAAACATTCCTCAAGAAGCCACTGAGAGAGGGTCTTCACCGACTCCATGGTTTGGAATAGGGTATGTAGCTTCTCATCTGGTAGGGATCTAGAGTAAATACAACTGATCAGGCCAAGGAGGTGGTCATGGCCATGGAAGTAAGACACCAAATTTTCAACGACTGCAGAGCATCACTTCTTAGTGTAGCTATGTTTTATTATCGGGATGCAGATCTAGCCAGATATTTTAAATGTAAGTTACACAAAAGGGGTAGGATCATGGACCTTCAATTGTGAAAGTTATTATTCTAGTTGCCTCTAATTTATCAAGTATTCTTTTTGTTATAGGTTATTCGCAATTATTTATATCTATGCCCATTTTGGAGGTCCTAGGGCTCAGTTATTAGTTTTTTGGTGGATTTATGATTCATGGTACTACATTGGGGATTATAACCGCGGATATTGGTCAATATAGGGAGTTACCCTATGAAATTAGAGTGAAAAACCTCATATGAAACCACTTTTTCAATGAGATTAAATTTTTTAACATTATTCTTATGATAGACTGGTTGGTATGCTTTCATTATTTTAGTGATTTATATAAATAAAGGTTGAATTTCTCATCACAATAGGGTAGAGATTGCAGTCAATAAATTTAATGGGTTTTCTAGGAGAGATGAGATGGACCCAAGCATCAACGTCTAGGTGGGATGACATCCCAAATTGTGAGTTTATATGTATATGATAAGGGAACAAAACAAGAAAAGTTTCCTCAAATTTTTTATCATTTCAGGGGAGTTTTCAAAGACATAATTTTAGGATTACATCTAGTGAGAGAGTTTGAGTTCCCAATCAATATAGTTCAAGGAATTTAACTAGTATCCAATCATATTTAAAAGATGGATATTACTGAGATGTGGGATATCAATAGTCTTGTAGAGAATTTGGACAGAAATGGGTTAATCTGACCTTGTACTACTTTTTGTGGTTATTTGTTTCTTATTGTACAAAAAGAGGAGGGTTCCCTTAATATATGAGTATATTACTGGAAATAGAACTAGTGGATGGTTAGGAATCAGTGTCATCCTTCCTGAATTGATGATAAATTCAACTATCTTCGAGGAGGTCTTGAATTTTCAAAAAATTATCGAAGATTTAGTTATCATAAAATGAATATTAGACCATTAGACATACCTTACATAAAATTTCGTAGAAGTTATGGTCTATATGAGCACTTCGTTATGCCATTCAGTATTACAAAAATGCCAAAAAAATCATGGAACTAATGTACTGAGTTTTTCATCCTTATCTGCATTCATTTGTCATTGTATTCATGGATGATATCCTGATATATTCCCACAAATGACATGACCATGTGAAAAATATTGAGATATTAATGGATACATTAATAAAACATCAATTATATGTAAATCTCACAAAGTTTCACTTTTGGATGAATTATAGTCACATTATGGATTACATTATCTTAGATAAAAGAGTATTAGTGGACTTAACGATGGTGAGGGATATAGTTTCCTAGGAATAGCCTAATAACTTCTTTGAGGAATGAATTTTTGTTAGGTTGGATGGTTATAATAGATGAATTATAAAATACTTCTCATGCATAGCAGAACCTCCTATGGTCCTAACCACAAATGGTGTGATGTTTATATGGTCATATTCCTATGATTTGGCCTTTCAATAGCTAAAAAGAGATTGAATTAATCACAAATATTTATTTTTTCATATCCATGAATGAGTTACATTGTCTACATTTGTACATCTGGTATTGGGATTAGAACTGTTCTTATACACGGGATAGATTTGTGGAAAATAGGTCTCAAAAGTTGAGGCCACATGAGAGTAACTACCCAACACACAATCTCAAGATAGTTGTAGTTATCTATTTGTTTCACTATTGGATAAATTAGTTACTAGGATAGAATTTTTTGGTGTGAAAGGAACAAATAATAATAAAGTATATATTTACACTATGTAATATGAATTTGAGACATTGAAGGTGGGTTGAATACCAAAATTATTTTGATGTCGACATTGATTATATACCCTATAATGGACATTTAGTGGCTGATTCATAGAGATGGAGGACTAAGATATAGGAATTTCAGTAGACTAGTAGAGATTGGAAGCTCGTATATTTGTTCTCTAAGATTAAATAGGCGGAGTAGTACAATTAACATTAAACTTTTCTAGTATCCTTATCTATGACCAATAAATTTGTCGATAAAGTGAGAATGATTAACCTATTTGATATAGAGATTTAAGTCCTACAAGAGGACGTGGAAGGTGGTGACACATCACCTAGTTGGTCTTTAGGTTAGGATTAAATTTGGGGGGGTACATGATTGTGTATGTGTTTCATCAGACATGCGTGAGAAGTTGATGTATGGATTTTATGCTTCAGCTTGAGAAGTGAATCCTGGAGGCACTAAGATGTATTGGGATTTACACCACCAATACTGGTGACTGAGTTTGAATATATATTTATCTTGTTTCTTCATCATATGTTACACCTATTAGTAGGTGAAGGTGGAACACCAGTGACTAGACAGACTTTTACAGCACCTTCCCATTCCACAGTGGAAGTGGGATATTGCCACAATGGATTTTTTTTGTATGTTAACTTAGGACACCATGGCGTAATTATGTTCTTTGGGTTGTTTATGATTGGATCCAGAAATTTTCACATTTTCATCTAATAATGGAAACCTTCATTTTAGATGATCTTGGGGGTTTAATATTTGTGAGATAGTATGACTTTTTGGGGTCCCATGAACTATAATTTTATATAGGGATACCTGTTTTACATCACATTTAGAGTATAGTTCGTATAGGTCACTGGAAAAAAAGGTGCTACTAATTATTTCATAACACTCTTAGACTTATTTCAATTTGGAGCACAAGATTTAGGTTATTAGACATGTTTTGAAAATGTATCCAACATTTTGGAGGCTGTTGGGAGAGGCACATACCCTAAGTTTAATTCGCCTAAAATAATAACTTTCAGAAAACTGTTTAAAAGTATAAATATGAGGATTTTTATGGTATTCCATTCCAACCATCCATATACTAGTTATAGGTGGGATAAGAAGCTATGACGGGACCTCATATTCATCAGGGTACTAAATTGTAGGATTAGTGGATTTGAAAATGAATAGAAACTACACAGTCTCGAAAATTTATTACATCAATAACCGAAAAGAAACAATAGAATGTGATCTAGGGATTGGGTATTTTTACTTGTTTCTTTGAGTTCGATACATATGAGGATCATGAGATATGATACTCATTCACCATGGTATGTTGGGCCATTCGAGATTTTGAAGATAGTTAGGTCGGTGGTCTATCAGGTGTAGTTACCACATTGGTATCAAGACAAGGACAACAACTTTCACATATCTCTTCAATGAAGTTAACATTCAGAAATGTCTCATGATTTTAATCCAAATTAGGATGAGTTACATGTATATTTGTTCTTTATAGAGCATCTTATACCTATTGTGGATCATGGCATGAATTTACTATGAGGTTGGTCAATTACTCTACTATGGGTTCTATGGAAGAATGACTGTCTATGGGGCTAGACCTTTGATTGTGATGTTGTTCTATAACCACAGTGGTTAGATCTATTCTCTAGAGATTCTTTACCACCCTTTAGAGGTAAATTAGAGGATGAATTCATTAAGGGGGGAGTTTTTAACAACTTGGTTCTGACATGAGTTATGGAATCTTTATTTTTAGTTAATTATTAGTTTAAATTATTGATTATGGAATAATATGCATTCTATCTAAGGGAATCGAGGTTTTATGAGTGTCCAGGGTATTCTTAGTGTTCAGAATCCATATTTTTTGAAGAAAATGGTATATCTCAAGGTCAGTAGAAACGACGTGGTGTAGACAACATGGTTACTTCTAATCGTGCATGTCTAGATGGTGATATGTGGGATTCCAAACAATTGAAAAAACCATGTGATTTTTTATACACAGTCGTTCAATACCCACTTTAGTTTTTGACATAGGTACGCAACACAATTTGTGTGTGATTAGTCAAACCATGTGTGGTGCTCCATTCCTACAAAAAATGGTGAAAATTGGAGCATGGTGTGGCTAACCATATGGCCAAACTACGTAGTCCAGTAATTTTCTTAAAATTATAAAACCTCCCTTATTTAATCTTACAACCTAAACATTTTCTCATTACTTCTATCTGAAAAGAAACACCCTATTTGAGAGATCCTATATGAATCATATTCTCGTATTTTCAATCAACTTTCCATCTATGCTCATAATCAATAAATGTTTGGAGGATTGGATCTTCACTGGTAAGGTCTCAATTCCTTTTGTGTTTCTCCACATTTGATTTCATATACACTATTTAGGTGCACAAAAATTTTCTATAATATACGTGTATTCCTACATTCTTTGTTTTTATCTCGATCTAAGTCGAATCATGAGCTCATACTAGATCATCAATCCATAATGGACCAATATTATATTTTATTATTCTTTTTAATGTCAATGTGCTGATATATGTCATTGTGTCTCACAAACATTTTTCAAAGAAACTCCCTTGAAATTGATTTATTCCATGTTTTGAATTGATAGGTATGACATATTGAATTAATGAGACCCAAAAATAACTTTTAAATGTTAAAGAACTCAAATTAAAACCACCCCTTTACGTTCGTTAATTAATTAGTTGGACCACCATGGGTCACATATGATTTGGAATAAGTTTTAGGATTATGTTTCCCATTTCCATATGATTTTAAATGATAAATTATAAATAAGGATTGAAATGAATCTTGGGGTTGATATTTAATATATTAAAGGATGGTGATAAATGACTAGGCCCCTAGGCTTAGGTCTCGTAATGGAATGTTTAAACAAGAATTTACCATTTAAATGAAATTCCTAGATGAGTAAATTAAGAGTAAATCCTTGTAAGATTAGACTTGTCTTATGCCGGATTTTGATGTGAGCTTTCGTTGAAATGACCACTGTGGTAATTTTGAATCAGTTAAATATAATTTATTGAGTGGTTATTTTTCTTGGGTGACAAATGGGTTTCGATATGAACACCATAGATGGACTCATTTAGCTATTATCATGATTATGTATGAGTGATAATTATAATACTTATATGGTTTTACAAGGACAAACTCATGGGGGCATGCAGCTATATACTCCTGTGATACATGGAATATATATGGTTTTATAAGGACAAAATTATTTGTCTATTAATCATATATTAAAATGGTTGAACATTGTCTCCCTTAGCATACCACTAAGGATGGACTCAGGGAGTGGTGATATTAAACTAAAATTAGAGTGATACCATGATTCAAACAGGGAATTACTAGGATGGGCTGGTAAAGTGATTGGTTTATGATACGTTTAGAGCGATACATAGATTCAATGTAATTAATTCCACATATGAACTTGGGTTCAAAATCATAAATGAATTTAATGATGTGTCTACCTTGATAAATCACAATATTGGAATTATTCAATGACTTATACATTATTGAAGGACAATTTAGTCATCTTTAAATCATATACATATACACGGGATAGTGGGATACATGCAAGGTCTCAAGAAATATTTATTTAAATGGGAATTAATAATTAACTGGCCATGATTATTATTGATACCTGACTTACTATTACTTCATAGACATTTTAGCTAAGGCAAAAAATGTAGCAGAGGACGAGTGTCCCTGGGAACTTAGATATTTGTGGGTTGAATACGTTCAGTATTTCCATTACATATTCCATAACATTCTACACACTATTATTATTATATATCCACTAACTATATAGCACAAGACCTTTGGGAGGTTTCTTACTGGGATTGTATCTCACTCTATTTTCAAGACATCCTTGGGTACCCAATAAGATTATATAGTTGTAGGTATGGACAAGCTCAAGAACCCTGTTAGTGGTTCTTGATTACTACATAGGTGCAGGGGATCACAAGACCAAGATGACTCTTGTGATGCTAGATGGGATAGTTTTTGTCCTTTTTGGTATGTGATTAATGTATTGTATTATAATTTTGTGTACATGTTTTGGATACTTTCTAGAGACATTTATAATCTTTAGGGAATTTGATATCCCATTTGGCATTGTTATCCATTCATGTTGTTTATCTACTGTTTGTTTTATTTACTGCTTCTACTTTTTAATTTATAACATTCCACTATGTTACACTCTGGTAAGAGGGTATAGTTTTCTCATAGATACATCAAGTCCCTCACTACTAGTTGGCAGCCTCTAGAGTATAGGGATATTTTCTTGAGGACATGTCGCCAACCATTATTAGGGCACCATTGAGTGACATTTGTGTTTGATAAGATACAATAATAATTGAATTCCAATCACCAAATAACATTTTAGGGGATTAATTATTACCTTATAACTTATTTTTAACCATGATTAAAATGATATACTCTATTACGATGTGATATATTTTACTATAATTATAATTCATATTTACAAAAAAACATAAGTGATGTATTTATCAAATTTCAACCTCCTGATTCTATGTGTATAATTCATTTTATCAAATTCAATAATTATAAGTGACTTAAAATTAAATTAAATTTATATTCGAAAAATCCAACAAACACATTTTTTAGATAAATATATTTTTTAAGCATAAAAATATATTTATTTTTCTCTCATTCCCATTGAATAAATTTTTAGTACATTTTATTGAATATATTATGTGTATATTACATTACAATCATTCACTATTTGTAATAAATGTAATTTAATATGATAACAATAAAGCATGCATATAAAAATAGTATTTTTAGAAAAACATTACACATGTTTTAAAAAAATTATATTTCATTTAAAATTAATTGAAAATCAATGAATTGATTTTCTAAATCTATATTCCATATATTTTCATAATTTATTTAATCATATTCATTCCTATCAATACAATTAGTTGGTGATAGAATATAATAATATTTTAATACTATATATTCATTTGTTAGGCATGTTTTTTCATGAAACAATAACTATTAAATAAATAATTCTTTTTTCAAAAATCTATTTTATAAATTCTGGCATTGTTAGAAAGAATTTTATCCTTCTATTATAATGAATTTTCAATCTACTTTACATTCATTGTTTAAAATTATAATTTTTCATTATTGACATAAACGAAGGGATTTTATTGTTTTTCCAATTCATGGGAATTCTCATCAATAATTTTTATGGATTCATCTTTCTTCCTGAGTGCATCAAGTTAATACTTCCTATTTTTGGAGCACTTTTCTTCATGCTCCATTATTCTATAAATTTTAGAAGTTATTTTCTTAGTGATATCTAAAATTTTAAATATTTTGTGTTCCAATTATTTCTCTCTCTTATCATATTATTTTACAGGATTGGATGTCTCCTTGTGAAATACATAAAAATATTTCATATATTAAATTTTAAATTTCATCAAATTCATCTACCATGGTCTTAGTCAAAACATCATATACATCATCATTAATTTATTTGTAGACTTATTCTTGCACACGTTAACATGGTTCTTCTTTAGTATAGTTTTCACAAGACATTTATGTTACCCCATATCCATGTCAGATACTTTAATCATATGAGATTTAATTAGTGTTTGTATTTTTGTTAGTTTATTTGACAACTATTTCGGAATCCTTCATTATTGTTCTAATTTATTCTTGATTGTAGTATATGGAATATTAATTTTAAATATCTTTTAAAACTAGGGATGTCGGATTCATTTTCATTGTGTCCTTCGTCCTTTTATTATTCACATTATAAGAATATATATATACTTTATTAATGGATAAAAATTAATATACATGTCTTTAATTCATAATATATATTGGAAGATAATCTCAAAACATCAATAAAATAAAAAAAATTACAATATAATCAGATATGGAACCTGGACCTCATACCGATTGTTAGAATCACATTGGATGTGTTCCCTACTGAGAGGGATAAATTAATGTGTGTGAATTATTGTAAATTTAAACCATTTTCCCTCTCTTAACCATACACATATTCGATGAATATATCTCTCACCATGTTCTCTAATCAAATTCATCTTGAATAAATGAAATAAAAATATAAAAGAAACTACACAAGAAACATCTTGATTTTTTAATGAGTTTCACCTCCAAGATGAATGAATAAATCCGAAATGTATGTTGGTTCCTATCCTATTAACATAATTATCGCCTTTTATTAATAATAAGGAAACTAGACAAGGGTATATATATGGGCCCATATTATTAGGCCCATATTGGTAAAATACACGAACCAAAAGTCCTTCCCCTAAAAAACATAGGATCCATCCTACTCTATTTTAAGTATTTATCTATTGAAATATTTTTTCCTCTCTAGAACTGAATATGATCTTCTTAATTTAATGTAAGAAATATCAAATGTTCCTCAAACACAAATCATAGGGATCTCTCCAACCTTATTTTTTAATGATATTACAGGACTTTGTATTTAAAATATAGATATATCAAAATTTGATTTATTTTAAATTGTTATTATTCAGCCTGAAAAATAAATGGAATATGGAAGTTCAATAAATCCCACTTATCTAAAAATAATTTTCATTCATCAATACTATAGGATAAACGTATTATAAAATAAATTTTCCTACCATTATTCATTGACTCATAGGATATAAAGATAATAATAGTGTTAGATCAGACACCTTATTTTTTGCTTATTCATATATACCCACATATACAATTGAATATTATCATAAGAACATTTTGGGATTCCATTATATTGTATTTATATTCCTTAACAATCTTTAAATTTTTCCATGATTAATAAAATTTAATTCACATAATGACATGATATATTATGTTCCCATGATATTATCATTATCAAAATTTCCTCACAACATTATACCCACAATTATCACTGGTACTTTCCTATAAATCATACTGAAAAACCATTTTCATATCCAACCATATTCAAGTATGAAAACATGTAGTGTGACTGTTTTGGCATAATGGATACTCTCATGATATAGAAAATCATTCATGTTCATTAATATTTATCAAGGAGATCATCACTAAATTAATCATTGATTGACTCCATTTGTGTCATGATATTTAAACATTGAATATGATCAATGAATCTTCAGAATTTTATTTCAATACAAATTTCCTTAAATCATGATTATAATCTTAATATTAATATTTAAAATACTGAAGATCGTTTAATGCATTGTCTGAGGCACTTCTTCTTCCAAAAAATATCATGAACCCTGCATTTTTTAAACTAGTAAATCCTACATATGAATTACAATTTCATTTATAACATTATTTGATATATTCTCATTTCATATATTCTCAAACCATAAAATCTTACATTAGATTTTTTTATAATTTATGTATTGGAAATGTGTTTACTTTTCCAAATATTTCCATGAGATTCAACAAAAACCTCATATATTATTAAACGATTTACACATAATTAACTGCATTGGTCCTTTATCAAATTTCAGTATAAACTTTAGAAAATTCTATACATATCATCAATGGAGTAAAACCATTTCTAATTTACAATTATATAGGAGTGTATTATCTAATGTAACTTTATAAACATTTTATAACACATTGTGGACTCTAAATAATTTTCCAAATTACAAATCCTGATAATATTATACATATATTATTATGGTTATACCCTTTATATAATTTTAGTGTCTAATAAATGTATAATATATCATGGACATTCAAATATTTCCAATAGCTTGTAACTCAAAATTTCCAAACATATCTCCACATTAATTCACTAAAATCATACATATTTAAACACTTTGAATAAATTTCAATAAGATACAAATCAAATTCAATAAAAACTATAAAAAAATTGAAAATTAATCAAACATAGAAAAATTACTAAGAGTATTTTTGTGGTATTCCACTGCCTAAATAAACTTTGAATCTACCTATAGAATCATCCATGTGTACTATTCATGAAACATATATCTTCACCAAATGATAAAAATTATAATGGAACGTAAAATAAATTTCATTGAGTCATAATATTCATCAATATACATACCCAATGAAACATATCGTGGAATGTAATCATCACTCAAACTCATTGAATGAAGAACTCGTTAATTGGAATTTTTTATACTGAGTACCATAATTTCATTATGCACTAAGAAAGAACATATATATTATTTAAGTCCACTTTTCTAATTGGTGTGAAAAAAATTGCCTCAAGAAATACTAGAAGAAAAACAATATATTTTCCACATGAATTATGGTTTTACCCTATTTTTATTATTCAAATATTCTTTAATATATTACCCATATAAAATATCAAGTAACATGCCGTACAAAAAACACTCTTCCATGTGAATCGATATATAATAATATGAATCAAATTTATCATAATAAAATCACATTTACTATTTAAATTCCAATTCAATTTCATCATCACTTCCATATAAACAGTTTATAAAACATATTTCTATCCTTTAATAGGGTTCTTCTATTCTCATTCAACATTCACAACTCATAATGTTACCACGCCTTTCTTGGTAACTTCATTCCATATTATCCTATTTAATGTGAGCTTCAAATTCCATATAAGAAAAATTTATCGCTACATGTTGATATAATACATAATACCTTAATCATCATTGGTAAAAAAAATATAATAAACACCCAGTGGCTTCAATAATATCATCCATTGTATTTTTTTCAATTCAAACATTGAAATTTATGTCAATTCTTTACTCCTTTATCTTCCTCTCTCTCAAACTTATTTATAATAAATATAAATAAACTGTAGTGAGAATAGTATCAAATCTGTTAAAGAAATATTTCATAAATTTTTTCACTATAATTATCTTTATAAAATATTATGTATAGAAAATAAGTTGGTCTAATCTAAATGAAAATTTCTCCAAAAACTAATAAAAATATGATAAAAACTCTAAATACTTATTTAAGGGATATTCAATCATTTTTTAAGATTATTTAAATTTCATGAAACAATTAAATTAAGATTGTCTACTTATATTTTCAATGAAATTTTTTCATGTACGTACCAAAAATCCATATTTATATAAAATATTATATTTTTTCATCTTATCACATTTCTCCCCCTCGAGTGATATACTTCTACATCTCTTCATCAAGGATGATTTATTAAAAATATTACTTTAAGATATAAAAAATTTTAAATTGTCCAAGATTGTATCTTCTAATATACAATCAATATTTGATAAAAAACCAATTCCCATAGTCACATAGAAATCATACATCACCTTTAATTCCCTATAAGGATAGATCAAACAAAACATATAAGAATAATTTGAAAATCTTTTTCTAATTAGTGAGTTAAATAAGGTTGAGAGTTTCTTCTCAACCATGAAACTAATTTCTTTTCAGTGCTACATATGGGAGAACACATCAATATTTTCTTTTTATTTAAATGGATGTGTTATCTATGGGATATAGGGTATTATTTCCTTCTTTTAAAAATTCATTTTGTTGTATTTATTAATTTATAGCACACATGTATCCACTGGTATGAGACTTATCTTCCTCGGTTTTTCATAAATGGATGGTATTATGAATATACAATCCTTTGAATCAATGCCTTCTTGTTTGTAGCTTCCACACACATTCAATGAAAAATTCTACACCAAACAAATCCTCGCATTTCTATCTTGGATTTATTCCTCATTTTTATTCTCTTTACCTAAATCAACAACAACACACATGTTTTGACTAATAAAACACCTTGGTTTGTCCTCTACATCAATAATATAAGAATCCCCTCATATTTGGTGGGGAAGCCTTGTAGATATTCTAGGGGTTTCTTTGAAAAAAATTATTCTTTTGTTTATTTTCCAAGGCTAACTCACCATTATTATCATTTAAATTGTTTTTTGTCTCATTATACCAAATTATTTATAGTTTGTAGTGGACCCTCTAGGTTACATACCATAAAAGGAGGCATGAATTAGGGTATTTTTGATTAAAAAATTACTATTTTGATCTTATTTTATCATTTAACAATGCTCTCCTTTCTCTCTTTCTTACAAGAATATATAAAATGAAATTAAAACATGAATGAGGCAAAAAATTTACTTCGATCACCCTATTTGGGATGATCCAAGGTGAATAGGATGAAAATGTTACACCATAAAAAATTCGCTAAGGATCTCTATTGTTACAATTTTTTTGAACACTCAATGTCCCTTCTTATTTACAACCACTCAAACTTGAGAAATAACTATCATATCCATTGAAGTGAATATATTAATTCACTATAATACTCCCCTAATGATATGTATCAACTCTAAATTAGTTCACAAAAATATTCATATAACATGAAGCCCCTCTTCCATCTAAGAGATACAATTAATAATAATGAAAAATCATTTCTTCGTAGAATACACTATCATGAAATAGTATTCTTCACAAAAAAATCCCATACAAATTTTTTTATAGATGATTATTTACTATGTACTATCCATGTGGGATATTATTTATAAGATGATTTCTCTATAAGACTCTTTTATTGGATACCTATTTATACTAATTTAAATCCATCACTTCTATGTACACACCTCCCTAACTATATTCTCTATGTAATCCTCTCTATAATATCCCATTGTGGTTCACAGTACAACCATTGTGAACTTCCTTAATAGCATGAGATTAAAGGATTACTCCAAAAACTTCTCATCACTTCATGAACTACTTTCTAAATTAGCATAATTCCACATTATGATCAGATGAGATAATTATCTCTCTATATATTTAAGTGATTATGAGGTATAATTATTTAAAAATATATCTGAAGAATCCCAATAATCATAAAATTTATATTTATCCATTTTTTACTCCCTTTATCATTCCCATCCTTGTTTATAACATCATATTCCTTGAACATAATTTTCTGATGGACAAGAATCACCTCCTCATGTCTAAAAATAATGAGGCTACTAAGATGGTTATCTTCTAATTCCTTCATAAACTATCCCACTGCACACTTCCTCCACATTCATGTACAAGTAACATTACAATGATAGATTACACCCCCTTCAAAGTTTACATTCATACTTTATAAAATGGTTATTAAAAATCCCTATAAAATCCATGTACATATAATGTGAAAATCCTTCCTTTGACATGGTTTTTATATTTAGTCATTATACACCTCGAATATTCTCCCGAAACTAATTTTTATCATTATTTTTCAATAAAATCATTGGAACTATGTCAAAAAACGTTTTCAAAAAACAGAACAATCCAAAAACATGAAAACATAAAATTTAGATATTTTTTCCCACAATCCCAACATTTATGATAATTGACGACATTTAAACCCCCTATAAAACATTTTTTGACCAAAATTGTGCACACACATATTCAAGCACTGTTTGAATTTGTAAAGTTTTACAAAGAGTCCAAAGACGGACTCAATATGTACTATAATCCAACATAATTCCAAAAATGGAATTATATAAAATAGTAGCATGAAATGTTCATCAATGAATCTCATCACTCTTTATAACATTTGATAAATAATACCAATTGTTTATGCATTTACACATCTCAATTTATCTTCCAAAACCAAAGTTGGTTAATTATTTTATCAACAACTTAATGTCTTCTCTTACCCTAAATTCATGATTTTTATGATTTAACATAAAAAACTCCCCGTTATCCTTACTCCCATATATTAAACATTGAATTTAACTCACTTATTTTTCATCTGTTCTCACACGCTTTCATAAATAATATTTCTCCCACATTTTCCAAAAATACAGAGGTCTCTCCTTTATGGAATTAATTAGGGAAAATGGAATGTATTAGAACATTAGGAAACCCATATGTTTTGGATTTGGAGTACCACATCACCACTTTTATGTGGGGGATATAAATGGCACTCGAGATCTCATTGATTCAATTAAAATGATTTTTTGGGTATATCCTTTTCCAGTGTTTCTGTGATATGAATATTTATAGTAACTTTCTCATATTTGACAAACCCACACTCCAATTTCTATATTATATGTTTATTGTTAATATTATTGTAATTTTTTCCATGATTAATGTGTGGGATTTTTTATATAATTGATATCACATGAATGATCACAATTGATTCCAATAATAAGTTTCACTTAAAATACGATGTCTTGAAGTTACTTATTTATCCCCAATAATTGTTTCTATGATTAATTTCTTATAATATATTAACCTTCTATAGTATATAGTAAAATTCCTTGTTATTTCTTGGTCATGTATGAAATACAAAAACTATTAAGATAAAATGACCTTACTAGTGTAGAATTTTTATCACCTGTTTAACTAGCCTAATCAACGCTTGTATATCCCAAAAAAACCTTTTCTAATGTTGAATTATTAAAAAAAGTCATATAATCAATGCATTGGATATACCATAGTATTGTTTTCACTCATTGTTAGTGGATTTTATTGGTATTACATTGATATCATTCCACCTAACGTGAGGAAACTACTATATTGTATCTTTTAATTGGTATGTACTAAAGCGTCCCAATGATCTAATAATATTCTATGAAATTGACAAATTTTTTCATCTTAATCATTTGGATATATCACCAATGTAGTAAATGGTGTTATCATTACCTTAAAATCCACTTTTACAAACATTATTAGTAAATATATTACATATTTAGAAAATGAGATGAATGTATCATTCCTTCATTATAACACCTATTTAGAAATAAAGAATGTTCTCTCTCCATTATTCTGCATTTGAAACTTGAATATCAAAAATTCTGTAAACTATTCTCACTATGCTTCATTCGAACAACCAAATATTATGTCATCTATATATACAAGAACCCTCATCCTTTGATCGGTTTTATTATTGGAAAAAGATTGTAAACATATCAAATATTCTAAAAACTATTCTTTTTTATGGGTTGATCAAATCCGAAAACTATGCCAAAAAATACATTTATTGGTGGTTTAATCCATAGTGAGATGTGGTGTTGAGAAACATTTGAGAACGCTTTTGAAAAAGCATTTCAGAACCTTTTTACATATTTTTTTTTAATCCTTTATAGTTTTTTAAATAGATTATAAATTCAAAAAAAGTTTTTTTTAATTTTTTAATTTCTATTTAATTTTTTTATTTTTTATTTTTTTCATTTATTATTATTTATTATTTATTTAATATTTATATATTATTTTTTATTATTTAGATTTTATTCATATATCACTCCATTATTATTTATTTATTATTTGTTTATAATTTACATGTTATGACATTCCAAATGTAAGAATAAATATGTGTTTTTAGAGATTTGAACATATTACCTCTTAGTAATTCTACATAGACTTTATCATTCAAGTAGGCTCTTCATGTGGTAACTAAGCTAACTTAAATTTAAAAATATATAAATATATATATATATATAAATACATATTCATACATTTTTTAACATATAATTTTTTATTTTTATTTTTTATTTTTTATTTCATTATTCCGTATTTTTTTGTATTCTTTATTTTTTAATATTTTATTTTTTTCATTTATATTTACAATTTAATATTTTTATTTATTATTATTTATTTTGTGTACAGTTATATAATATATATTGAATAAAATGTAAATAATAAATAAATAATAAAAAAGTAAATAATATATAAATGATAAATATATAAATAAAAAAATAACTTTTAAATAATTCATATATAATATAAAATACATAATATATATTATATATTATATATTTTATAAATAAATAGAATAAATAATTACTAAAAAGTAAATTTTAAATTAACTATAATTAAATAATAAATAAATATTAAGAATTATAATAATAAATAACAAATAAATAACAAATAAATAATAATAAATAAATAAATAATATATTTATATATAAAAAAATAAATATAAATAAATACATATGCGTAAATATATTTTTCATGATGTGTAAATATATAAAAACATAAAAAATATATAAATAAGATTATACTTATTTAAAAAATAATATATATTTTGTAATTAGTATATTAATATATATATATATCTTATATATATATATATTTAAAAATTTCTGTAAATAAAGTGTGAGATATAAATATATATATTTATTTATATACTTACATAATAAATATATAAATTTATATAAATGTACATAGATAGATAAATATATATATATATTTAACTAAATTTACATAAATACATATAAACACATACATATATAAAATTAAATATAATTGTATATATGATGAGAGAAATGGTGTTCAACAAGATAATTCCTAGAATTGATAGCGATGTAAACTAAATCTTTCTTTAAGAGATGGAATTCCCACACTATTATTCACATCTTGAGAACATCCTCGGTGGAGAGATTTTAAGTGATCGACCATGTGAAGGGGATACCTTGAAAAATGATGATTTGGATTTGAATTGTTTGAAGGATGTTGATTCTCATTCACATACTTATTATTTCTAAAGAGATTCAATCATTGGAAGGATTATCAAGAAGGTATCAATTGTTCATGTTGAGGAAAATTCTATTGTAATCTTTGTAAGATTTGTAATGTGAAAGAACTCAATCATTACAATGCTTATTCTTCCCCGGGATGAAAATCCATGGTGCTAGGATGACCTATTATGTAGAATCTCGACATTATGGGTATTTCCTAATTGTAATTGCATCTCTCTTATACATGGATTATATAACATTCTATTTATCGTGGAAGATCTCAAAAAAAAGTATTTATGTTTTGGATCACTATTCCTAAAAATTATATTATTTCATTTAATGAGTGGTCGTATGATTTTAATCTAGATAATGTCATGGAGACATTTGTGTAGATACAGATTCATCTCTACGATCTCAAATGGATCCAATGGAACGCCAAAATATTTTATGATATTGCACAGTCAATAGTCATAAATATTCTCTAAGATGTGGAATCCAAAATGGTATGATTTTTTCATGACACCATAATCATGGTTGAAATATATGCCAGTGCAACACAAATTGATATGGTAATTCACTCTAGTAATGATGATGAGATTAATCTTAGAGTAGAGTATGAAAAGTTTCCTCAACTTTTCGGAGGAGTTTCATTCAATTTGGAATCAAATAAGTTCTTGTGTAAGGGTCATTAATGTTTTGAATTGTGGCATGTGAGGAAACATGTAAAAATATAAGAAATGAACTTTGGAAACTCGAGTAACTTCTTCTAAGATAAAATAGTCGTGGAAACAATAGGATATCTCTCCTGGTAATTATATTATAGAGGGGTAAGAGATCATAACTAATAAAAATGGACAATATTATTCTATATTAAGGAATTTTTTATGCTTTCCCAACCATCTATATCATATGAATTGTGAAACACTTATTGGTCATGATTCAACTGTAAAGTATAATTGATCTGGGTCCCTAGAAAAAATTTATCAAATGATGGTTTTTTTTAAGAGTAGGGGAGTACTCAGGTGATCTATGAAAATCAATGTTCATCAGTTTATTATGCTGATAAGGAGGCAGTGGATTATGGTTTGGAGACCCATAGTTAGATGGAAATTGAACAATATATAAAAGACATTGTGGATTTGTAGCATAATCAAGAGAACAAATTGATTTCCTCAATACTTAAGAAATGTAATCATAATTTTTTTTAATAACATAACAATCATCGGTCAAAATAACTCCTTAAGAATACATGATGTTGTATTGACATCCTGAATATAGAGTACCAATGGCCATTATTGGGAGAGAGAGTTCTCCCTCCAATGCTAATCCTAATGATCTAGTTACACTCTCTTATTCTTTATCTCTTAAATAAGTTGTTTAACATCCTTTTTATAAATATTATTCCACCACAAATCATGGCATAACTATCCCTATAGATGATGAGAATTTTCATGTGGTCATGTCGAAGAAACTTAGGGATACTTCACACGTTTCTATATGTTTCTCTCCAGATCAAATTATAGAATCAAATGAATAAAAGAAAGTGGATATTATGGATACTACTAGTGTTTTAGTGACTATTGGTACACTATAAGGGAAGACAAAAACCTTGGATGGTTTCATTGTACCATCGTTTTCTGTTCACTATATAAATCAATTTACAATGCGTGATTTTTAAAAAATATATAATAGTAGGAAAGTCTTTCATATGGAATTTGGCAGTGTCCATAGACCTTTTTGAGATAAAGGGAAATCCACAATCATTATTAATCTCAAGAAATGGATAATCTTTGATTTAAAAGGTGGTTATTTAAATCAAATGGGTTTGTTTTGATACTAAATAATGACTTCACTAGAGTCAATGAGACTCATGATGAGGATGATGAATCATTGGTCATGGATGATCAGGATGACACATTGTAGGATACCTAGTAGTGGAAGAGAGGGAGACGCTTGATAGGTCAGGTTGGTTCCTGAGGAAGGGGTATAATACATAATATAATATGGTTGTTAAATGATCTTTTGAATTTCGTGGTATTTTTCGCTTACACTCTTTAGCATTTTAACGCCCTAATCTCCTATATTGTGTACTTTCTTTTTATTAATAATTTTCTGGGACTATGGATTTTAATCCAAGATGTGTGCATTCTTGGTATAATCATACATATTTATAAGCATATATAAATATATTTAAATATATAATATTATATTTATATATTTATATATATATATACATATATATTTATATATACCCATATAATATATAAATACTAATATAATATATATATACACACACAAAAATATGTATATATATATAATTATAAATATATTTTGACAAATGTATATAAATTGTTAATAATATATATATATATACATATGCATATGCATATTTAATAAATAAACAAAATATGAAAGACCAATATAATTATATCACTTTCATATCAATAAGAATAGAAACTTGGGGAATACAATTATATTCCATCCAATAAGAATAAGAGGATCATATTAAATGAAGCTAAAAGTCCATTGAATATTTAAATATTTGGGTATCCATCCCAAAACACAATTTTTTAGGCCCTCCTAGAATTTTTAAAGAAGAATAAAAAGGTACTAATGACCCCATTAGTTTTCAGAATTAAATTTCATGATAACCATTTATTTGAAAGTTCATTGAACCCAAATGAACACCTGGATCATAAGTAATGGTTTTTTGAATATGAAATTCGTTATTAAATTTTTTTCTAACAATAATATTTTTTTAATATTAACTATTTACATATTATCATACTATGTGATCATATTTATTTTTGTTGTGGTCAATTTGATATACCACTGGGAAATCAAGGAAATCCAAAACCAAATTTATGTTCACTTGATGATGATGTCTTTTTTTCATCTTCATTTAGAAAATTTGTAAAGTGAATACATTAGGGCCATGATTATGATGTTTTTATTTGTGTGTTTATATATATATATATGTGTATAAAAATAATTACTAATAATTACTTAATAATTAATTTATTATTCAAAATATTATTTACAGATATAATAAATAAATTATAATTAATTATTGACACATTATAATTAATTTGACTTGGAAATAATAAATAATAAATGACTATAAATACTAAATTATTAATAAAAATAGTTATTTAAAAATAATTTATGATTATTAAAATAATAGTAGTTCTAAATATTAAATAAAAATTAATTATTAAATATTAAAAATAATTTTATAATTAATTATTGGAATGGTTTATTAAAAAATCTCAGCTAATTAGCAGCTATTTTATAAAATAAAGAAAAATAAAAAAAACTAAAATAACAAATTCAATGGATGTTTAATCAACCACTTAATGGAAATGGTTTTCAATAAAACCCAACTAAAATTTTACAAATGATTCATTTACAATCGGTGTTGAAAACATCAGGTAAGTGCTTGTTTTTTTATAATGTGAACACCACGATCTTGGTGCTTACCACTATCCATGAAGTCTCATCTTCAATAAAAAAACTATTTTTTACCTTTATGGATTCAAAACAATTCAGTATGACGTATGGTAAATACATGTTTTTCTATATTGTGATCTCCACACACATGGTGCTTACCACAACCCATGAAGTGTCGTCTTCATCAAAAAAACTATTTTTAAACTTCATGGATACAAAAAACATTCTAGTATTTTAATGTACTTTTATTCAACCAGAACATAATTTATAAATGCTGAGTTGACATCCATTTGGATTAAGATGAATTTTCTTTAACACTGTTAATTTTGAGATCCATTGAATTATCACTATAATTAAAATGAGTGAAAATGATTCATCTATATTGATGCCCTTAATATGTGAGTATCCCTTGATGTCTGGTCATGATTTGTTTTAAACCCATTTCCATGATTACTTAGAAACTTATGGAAAAGTCAATTACTCTTGGTGACATTCTTATTTATCAACCTCAAGAAAATCACTCATGTTTGATCTTCTTCCATTTTTCATGATCTTCTTTTATCACCGGAACCCAATTCTCATCTCTAATAAGTTATACAACATTTATTTTCTCTACCTGAGATACAAAATATTCTTGTTATAGAGGATAATTTATAATCATCTTCATTGTAATTTTCTGATCACCTATGATATTATTCTTATTAATTTCACCACAAATATTCAATTTCTGAATAGACATTGTTGTTTATTCACGATTTTCATTATCAATAACTTCTTTTTAATTATTCATATCCCTATTTTCTCCCCCAAAGTTACTCACCCCATTATCACCTTTGTTTATATAATACTAACTATTTTTTAGGAATATTCATCGCATTTTCCACATAAGTGATTTCATTTCTTTTGTCAATATTTACCATTTAATTTTTAATTAATTTATTTTATTTTATTTTTTTGTAGAAAAATAAAATTTGTTAATCTACATGAGACTGAAGCCTCCTATGATTATTTTTATTATGATTGAGTCACTTAGATTCAATTATTTAATAGTGGTTTGACATTATCATATTTCCATGCTGTATATTTAATGGAGACATTTCTTCCCTCAAAGAAAAAAAGATCATTTTGAAATATAGGATAATGTCTTGATTTCCTCCTTCCAAAAAATCTATAATATGTATTCTCAATAATCATTATTATTGTTATATTTTTTATGATATAATTTTAACTCTCAACCACAACATTTCTCTTTGGTGTATCATTGTTGATATAAGGTGTCTTATCCTAAGATTCCTTAGATAATCCTTCAGTACAATATATGTAAACATTGAGACATTATCAATCCAAAAATTAAAAACCTTCTAGTCAATGATCTTTTTATAAATACTATGATATTTAGTAATGCTACTGAACACCTTTAACGTGTTATTGATGACAATTATCAATTCCATAAAGCTAAAATCATCAATGAAAAACATATCACCTCTTCCCATCAATAGAAATTATTGATATCAGTCCACACACATCAACAAGATTTAATTCATATAACCTTTGGGATTTTATTATTTTTTCCATATATTTCATTGCAATTGTCATCCCTTTCTGAAAAACACCACATATGTGTGTATGGTCACAAGTTAGTTTAGGGAGACTTGATCTCTATTAATTTTTCACTAGATCATCCATGGATTATTGGCATTGGTGGGCAAGCTATTTTTTGTAATCTATTTTCTTTTTTTGGATGTAAATCACATGTATTCTTCTCTAATAACAATTTATAGATTCCAATTTGTGTTCTTCCCCTGAATTACAGCCCGACCATTATTTTCTATGATGATATAGGTATTCATGAAAAAATTTGTAATATACTTTGAGTCGAAGAGTTAACTAAAAATTATCATGTTATGACATTGGCATTCAATAACAAAGAAATTTGTATTCCTTATATATTCATCCCCAAACATATATTTCCAATACCTAATGATCTTTAAGCCTTCAAAATTTTCAAATATAACAACACAATATTTTTTTCATGAAACCTATAAAATATCCATATTTCTCATTATATGGAAGGTACTCCCAATATCGTATATCTATAAACCAATGGGAAATCCTTATTTTATGGAAATCATTACAATCGTTACCTTCTCTGTAATTTTATTTTTGATCCATGTATTAAACAGTAGACATTGTGTTGATAAATATACTTGATCTTATCGGATATATGATCAAACAAATTCATCTTTTAAATATACAATTTGATTTTATATTTTGGGTTTAATAAATATTTCTTGAGCTAATATGTTTGAATATGATGGGTAATTAATGGAATATTCATATGTATGTTTAATTATTAATATGTGGTGATATATACAATTACATCACATTTGAAACAATGACCATAAAACCCATGCATGGAATACTGATCTCTTTTTTTCTGCCTTTATTTATCTTTTTCCCATTGGTACCTTTTGGATATAGAATAATTTTTTTTTTTTTGAATTTATCATCATTCCCAAATAATAAAACATATTTAGAGTTGAGTTCTTCAACCTATTTTTTACTAGAAACCTTTATACCTTCAGTTCTCTAGGTATTCTTATTTTGATTCCTACTAAAATCAACCTTCAACTTTAGATTAGGCTCTTGGGGCCTGGTATTAGATACCACTATTTTCTATTTACAATGAAGCCTCATATCATATTTATCATTATGGTGTCTCATTTACTTATCCTAATAATACTATAACCTTTTTTATGGACCTCTATGCTTAATTTTCACCTTTTTGTCTCATTTATGATATACATTCATGATATCATATTGGGAGTCCATACTCTCTCTTAGTCTCTTAATTTTTTATCATGATGATTAAATATGCCTTGTGATTTTTGATAAATTTCACCCAATATTTCATTTTGTTATTCAATCAAATGATAACCCTAGTCTATTCCTCAATCATGAACTCACACAATGTGATGGTGTTTATGATTTTTTGGGTTTTCATATCTATGCATTTCAATTTCGGCGTTTAACTCATACTTCACTTCTTATAGCTATTGTCTAAAGAGTTTGGAATCATGAAACACTGTATTGGGTTTCATTATTTTATCTATCCAAATATATATCTCTTCCAGTGAATTCAATAATTATTCTTTGAGATTAACTCTAGCTCCTACATCTCCTTCTTCGTTGTTCATCCCTTCTCTTTTCTTGAAACATTCTATAACTGTCACAAGACCACCATCTTTTCTATTTTGTTATTATTTAATTTAGTATTCCTTACATTATTCTAAACTATTTTCCTCTGGGAATATCTGGTTCTTTTTCATAAACAAGATTCATCTTATACCTCTTCTTCCATTCACATTTTATATAGATTTATTCATGGAAAATTCATCACTCTCTTTATCATCATGAAATATCATTGGAAACATTGTTAATAAATTAAAAAAATTAGGTAGAACTCATAGTAATGTAAATTTAACAACCGAATTTATGACCTAATTAATATTATAAGAATCATGGGATAGAGTATAAACAACCCACCATATACTCATTTATGTCTACCCCTAGAGTAATGGCCATTGATATGATAAAAATAAATAGAAATGAAAAAATCAAAAGAATATAAAAGAAATATATTATTTTATTAAAATATGATAGAGACCAAATGATGGTGAAAGACATCAAGAAAATAAAAAATTGCACAGACATACATTTCATAATATACTGATCATAATGAACAATTGTAAATGTCACAATGAAATGAGGGGAAACCGTTCTTAGGTGGGGATAAGAACTTAGTAGGGAGGAAAAGTTCATCACATTAAATATAAAAAGAATACCCCTTCTATTATTAAAGCAAAAAATATAATTAATTAATTTAAAAATAAAATAAAATAATATATAGGCAAGTTTCAAATCAATAACAATGGTCCCCAAGATGAATACATCAAGGTACGGGGTCAGGACCCCTAACTGAACATTTCAGAGTTTGACCCAAGATGTCACGTCAGGAAACGATACATCCTACAATTGTTTCACTACGGTCTTGATATCTTTTCCCAAAACAACTATCAGGTAATTATTGACCACCAAAATATTTATGACTAAGTAAAACACACATGGGTTGGTAACAATTTAAATATAAACATACCAAAAAGGGTCAATGTTTTACAACATGAATACCATATAAAAGTTCATCCCAGATATCCTTTCTTAGACATCATTAAGCTTCACATTTAAATAACTCTAGTCACTAATATCACATATTTGACTCCTACTCCAATGTGTCCCAAGGTTTTACTCATGATATCATTTTACAATAACTATAGAAACTGTCTCTCTATAAAGAGACTTTTCACAATGTTCGTTCATAAAAGATAGACACTTATTAAAGGAAGAATCATCATTTATATCATCATCCTCAACATTGATCACTTCAAACAAGTTTAAGTAGTAAAACATAACCTATGATACCAAGAATACATCATCCATATAACTAAAACAATATATAATATCAAACATATATTCAAAAATATTGATTCATTATTTAATATTGAATGTCCCCTCAAACTTGATTGTCAACATACCCTATCTCTACACTTGGTAATGTTCCAACATGAGTGACACTCCTAAAAAACCATTCACCCGCCACAAAATCAAGACATTATCATCTTCAGTCTTCATAAGATCTCCTCATTATTTGGGTATACCCTATTAACTTATGGGTTAACTAAATATTCTTTGAAGAATCCTCTAAAAGACTTAGCATGATAATTACTTCCCCACAACCCTCCAACCAACCCATGGTTGAATGTCACAACCTACCATATTAATTCTCGTATGGCCCCATTTATATGGTTTTAGGATAACTATTATTATATGGAAACTCCAAAAACTAAAAAACATTCTTTCATGAACCATTAAAATTATGTATTAATGATTTTATTTTTTCATATATGATCTTTATAATTCCATCATTATATGTGTGATAGGTCTTTCTCAAAAACTCTTACATACCCATCACAATCTAAAGACCCAAAACGAAATTAAATGGGCATAAATTTCAAAGCATACACTCTAGGTTAACCCACATGAATTCACAGTTTTTTATACATAAAGCGTTCCTAGCTCATCAATTGAGAAAGTCTTATATTTCAGTAGAAACTATTCCACCTTGGTTAGTCAATGAATAATTACCCACACAACATCACTCCCATAGGATACAGTTAGAAACGTCATCATAAAATATATAATGACATTTTACAACTTCTACTTAGGAGTGGGATACAAATATAGAAGACTAGTGGGCTACTAGTATTTGTCCTTCATATACTGATTGATGGAGGACCATACGATAAAACACACAGCATCCTTCTTACCCATGGAATCTAGTACAACTGTTGCATAACATGATACATATTTTTTAAACCCAGATATACCTCTGACATTATTTTATGAGATTTTCCCAATGTCTCCTCTCACTATTCAATAGGGACCAATATATATCTGTGAATGCGGAGAATCTCATTACTGTCATTGATCCAATCTGGCAGTGGAACCCCATAATATATATATTTTCACTCAATACTAATCACTCTGAAATGGATAAATTCCTTCTATATATCCTACTGGGATAAAAATATATTATAGAGAAATATATAAGGGTCATGTAACCATGGTAGTCCTAATGTCCTAGTGTTTCTCTATAAAAATTCCCTCAAACTACCACTAACTACTCAAATACTTCAAAAATTAAGCATCCTTCTTCCAGATCAAATAATCAATAACCATGATCTCATTTATAATAGTGTATACCAACTCAAATTCAAATGACTATATATAAAGGAACTACCTTATCTACCATTGTTTTCAATCCCATAATGAGACTATGAAATTTAAGCTCTTAGTATGGGAAGACACCAAATATTTCCCACCTACAAAATTAACCTCTAGATTCTCAGAGAATATAATAAATCTACTAGATCTATGTCATTTTTTGGGTAGTTCCACTCATAATGCCTCATGTTCATAGACCAATATGAAACAAAATCACAACTTAACATAAAAATACATTTATTTAAAAAAAACCTTGGGTATCTACCTTGAAATAATAACTCTAACATTCTTATAGAATATGGACACACTGGCCTCAGATATCCCATAGCCCCAAAACTAAAATTTTCAATACAAAAGTCACACATGGAGAGATTTTTATAAATATGATGATCTCTAAGTTTCCTAAATATGATCTTTAGGTGTTTTTTATTTTCCTGATCTGATTTTGAAAAAAATAAAATATTGTCTAAGATAGTAACAGTGAACATGTGCATATATAGTTGAAAATCCTATTCATCAAATGCAAGTATATAGTAAATGTATTCCTCAGACATAAAAACATCACTAAATACTCATATAATCTATTCCTATTTCTCATAGAAAAAATAGGTTAATCCAGAGGACTCTCCCTCAATTGGATATAGCTAGGTCTCAAATATATCTTTGTGAATACACTAGATCACATCAATTATTCAATAAGGTTGTCAATATATGGAATTGGTTATTCTTTTCATTAGAATAATAGGATTTATCTTTTGATAGTCAACACACAATCTGAATGAACCATATACCTTCCTGGAGAATATAACAAGTGAACCCCAAGGAGATGTTCATGGTTGAATGAATCCCTCATCATCAGTGTTCTTTAACTGATTCGTAAGCTCCCATATCACTATAGGAGATATCCTATAAGGAAGAATACAATCAATATTTATACCCATAACGAGAAAAATGCTAAAATATACCCCCATATTAGGTGGTGTTACCGTAAAATCCTTGTGAAACACATCATGGAACTAATACACCATGGAATGAAAAATTATTTTTTACACATCCCTACCATCCAACACCAAACTAACCCTCTAGAGAATAGTATGACCCATCTATCAATGTCCAATCACTAAACGCTCGGGCTAGATTTACCATTTTCTATAATTAACATAATTGAAACCCTCTAAATATGAAATATTCATTCATCGATGGTTACAATTGATGTGCACTACCCTATACATACTAATAATATAATTGAAACTAGTCATTTATAGTATAAAAATATCTCAGTGGAAAATATAACCTTCAAACTATGTGGTAAATTTTCTACCCTATTTAATACCCTCTCAACTCACTCCCAACAAAATTTAAATAGATATCACTCTATATAGGTACTATATATTCAACCCTATTAATTCCACAAACAATGAAAATATAAAATAATTGAAATTCATTATATCAAATAGATAAAATTCCACATTAGAATTATTCAAGATAATGCATTGGACCATATATGGTTTTGTATCATATAATATATGATTATTTTATACATTATATTTTTTGAATACACCACATCTTGAAACAAATTCATGTGTTCCCTCAGATGAACTACCCTATAGATGTAACTTCTCCTGACCTAAAGCACTGCCCATTCACTTTTCCCCAGACATCCAATATAACTCCAATAACATACTTACTATGGTGTAGCTAATCCATACCCTAATACATGAATTGGTGATGATAATAAATCAATTTTCACCAATTATGGACTCATAAAAACCCTATATAAGTGACCCAACATTCTACATACTCATTTATTAATGGGTTATCGGTCACAACATGGTTTAATATAGAAATACATTAAAAAATAGTGATACTGCATTCCATTACATCTAGAAAGAGGAAGATATGATCCACCAGCCTTGATACATATCCTACCATTTCTCTATATTGGACTTCCCTAAGAAATCTTCCTTATTCTTTAACAACCACCACCAGTCCCACTTGTAGAATTCACCTTCCCAATGACCTTACCTTCACTCGGGTCCTTCATTAAAATAAGAACACCATTCACTAATGTGGTAAAGAATATGAGGTGAAAAATGTCCACCTAAACTCAATTACCATTCCATATCCCATTTTCAATGAATATTTTTTAGGCTTCCTCATGTTCAGCTAATATAAGGGCAATGTTCTATAAATTAGTTAAACAGTTAGCACATTCCATGATCAACATATCCCACTATGTATGGTGCATGAACAACCAAGAACCATCATAAATCATTTTATTTGGGAAGAAATAGTAATATAAAAATGTCATTATGTAATTTTTGTATAACCATAAGTGTTGATCTTACATTATTATGATATCTCACCATCCTTTCAAGAACATGAAGCATATAAACTTCCAATTTCATCTCGTCTCTTGATTGGCCTCTAAGTGATCAAAAATTGTCTATAAGTAATCAATTTAGGCCCCTGTTTACAAAGTACCACCCTCCCCATTGAATAATTTCCTAAGCTATAGACAAAACTCTCTATTTATGTTATCCATTATTAGTGTAGTTAATCTAGTCTCTCTCTATAGGTGATACTTCCTATAGCCGGATCGTACAGACATGATCATCTACATTTAATCACTAGTGTATAGTCCTATAGAGAACCATGATAAACATTACTTTATTTTATATCCTTTACATGATTTAAATCAATACATTTCACAGATAATAATATCTCAAGGACTCGTAGGTTTTTTGAATTTGGAGATTATCCTGATAAAAATATTATATTAAAAATCATGAAATAATTTCCACATAAAGGAACCATAATAGACCATACTCTAGAAATATCATTAGTAAAGAATCATCCTTGTAAACTAGGGAATAAAAAAATATAGTATTGAGATCAAATTTTTAGTAAGTGATAGATAAAAATATCATCAAGGATGAGTTCATAAGAATAAGACTAAATATGAGAATAATTTAAATCTCATAACAAAATCACTAATGATCAAAATAAATAATGGAGATTCAATGTATATTTAATAATAATTTAATTCCAAAAAAATATTAACATGGAAATAAAATAGGTATAACATGGTTAGAATAAATTAAAATAAACCCTGAATTAGGAGATCATAAGACCATTATAAGCAACATCCATTAACAGCGGTGCAAAAATTATCATAGGGAAACATTGCATTAAGGAGACACACTATCTGTTCCCATGCTTATATGAAACTAAAAAATACTCATGGATACCGAAAACATCATATAATAACTTTTAACCAGTGAATTGGAGGTTGATATCAGACCCCTCACATCATTCATCCATACTTATGTGTGCCACTTAATAATCATTCACTTTTCCAATCATAAAAAAACTAATGAAAAAATGGGTTTCTCTTCAAAATTTAAATAGGGAAATAAAATGGATTTAATAAAATATATACATATAAAATATAAAATTCTCATAAAGAACCTAAAAATATAAAATATGTTTCATAAAAAATATAAATGGTTTAAAATAAAATGTTGAATTAAATCAATTTATATAAAAAAGTGATCTCACAAAATAATCACACAATTAACGAAAATATAGTGTGAAATAAGAAACATATCTTCCCTTGAGATAGATCATTTGAATTTGATTAAAACATAAATCATGAAAAAAAATTGGAAAATATTTCTTATTCAACATTGTGAATTTTCAAGTTATGTGACTATTTTCCAAATTTATCCATTTTTTATGAAATATGAAAAGATTTATTTTAGGAAAATGGATATGGTTCTAAAACAGTTTTACTTGAAATAAATAGGGAAATTCATTAAAAATAGAAATTATTTAAATAACCAAGTTCAATAAGAAATTGTATTTCCCAATGAATAGAGTTTGATATTCCAAATCCATTAACTTTACCCTTTATTTATACAAAATTGATTTAACATCATATATTATAAAGGTAAACATATAAATTAGCTATTATATAAATTTATTGAGATATATTTCCACTTTCACTATTCATTAATAGTAGTTATGTTTATTTTTTAAATTTTGGTAATCTCTTTGCAACGTCAAGTTTTAATAATCTTCATTGTTTTAAAATAGGTTCATAAAATCACTCTAAATATTCATTATTATCTCAAATTTCATCATTTAAAATACATTAATGGTTATTTAATTGATTAATTATAATGACCAGTATTTTTATCATTCCATTACATGTTATTTTTAATCATGTTTTTTGTATATGAAATCATGGTTGAACTACTTTATGGTTATTTAATGAAGTCGATTTGTTACCTAATAATGATGGATAATTTTTATTTTACACCTAAAAACAATATTAATTAGATATATAATGTATATATATCATATATAATCAAAACAATTTAATCAAAAATGACCCATTTTTTAAATTTCAATTGATCAAAACAGGTTTTTTGTGGAGGTGGCATACCACAAAACACAATATTCACTCTTTCATTTTTTATACTAAAAATGGGGGCGGTAAACTCTTGTTCCATTATTATATTAATGTTATAGGATAATGATTATACTTATTTTACCATTTTAGGATGTTTAAATTAAATTTTATTCTTAATACAACCATATGAATAAATAAAAAATAGAAATAGATGTTATGAAATTATACCTCACGTCTTAGATTTTCACTATTTAGAAGGGGATTGAACCATTGATGTGTGGACTTTTGAGAATACCAGAACATCATCAATGTTGATATGATCTTGTAATATATTTTTTCAATATTGTTCCCTAAAATTAATGGGGTTTTTTGTAAGATAAATTTATTAGAGTAGTTGCACATTTATAATTTAAAAGGACTTATATTTTTTTAAATACCTAAAACCTATAATTAATAGAATGTCACTCTAAAATAAAATGGTTCCAAAATGAAAAATAATAAAGTGTAGAAGTTGAAAAGTTTATCCAAGCCTCCATTATTAAGTTATATCATTTTTTATACATGTTTTCCCTTTACATCTATGGATAGTCATTTTTAGGATTCATGTTTTTACAACGGTAACATGTTTTTACCTAGGTAGTTTTCCCTTTATGATCAAAAATATTATTTTTAGTAGATAGTGTTAAGGGATATATAAAACAATTAATGTACATCTAAGTTGTTTTTGAAGACTCTTATGAGATAATATACAACCCCAACATGATTAATGATTTCAAAGAAATCAATATACCTATGGTTTAGCGTCCATTTCTTCTAAAATCACATAACACAATTCCAAGGAGATACTTGAGGGAAAACCTTATCACCATCATGAACATATAGATGTTTTCAAAAATTATCAGCATAACTACTTTATTGAATATTTTTCACTTTTATATTTTATTGAATAGTTTAATCATTTTCCCTCATTTCTAGGACAAGTTCAGGACCTATCATGTTCCTCTCTCCAACATCATCCCAATGTGTTAGGGTCTTATAACTCTTCCAATTAAGATCTTCATATAGGGTTATCTAAATTATATAATGAAAACTCTTATTATATGGGAACTATAATAGGGGGTGTTGATCCCAACATCCTTGGAAATCCTTTAAACAATACCTCAAAATATCTCCAAATTTTGAATTTTTCTCTCAAATTGAACATCTTTATGATGATGAATTTTTTTAAAAAAAATATCTCTATGTCAAAAGAAATCTGAAAACTTCTCCCTAATCTCAAGGTATAACTCTTATCCTAATTAGATATAATGTATTTTGGTTCTCCACATAGCCTCACAACTTCCCTTTTATATATCTTGAAGCATTTTTGAAGAGAGAAATATTCATTGATGGAAATAAAATGATATTTCTTCATAAGGAAATCATCTACAACCCAAATATATTTATGGAATTTAGACATATTAGGGAGCCTTATGATGAATTCCATAATGATATTTCCCCTTTTCCATATTTTTATGGGTAATTTTTACATCATATACTTATATTATTGTCATTCAGCCAAATCTTATTGAATTATCAAGAATTGGGATAAACATTCCACAATCTCTATCTTTATATTATCCTTCCATATGTTTCACGTTATACATCTATAAATATCCATGATTCCTATATGAATATATAATGAATATATATGAGTATCATAAAAAATTAACCTCCTTAGTTTTGGTTTTTATGGGAAACATATCTAGGATCTAAGACTTATAACTACATCTTTATCAATGTTAAACTCCATAATATACGTTAACTTTTATTATATCTATACAAAAAACGTTCTGGGCTTCCTTGATAATCACATGAAGCGATGATTGAGCAAAAATTTTGGAAATTTAGGATTTCTCACCTTCCGTTGAGGATACAAGATTCATCTTTTGTAAAAAAACATGAATATTAGGTCTCTTTCAACACTCATCATTGATAATGTAGCATGATACTTCCTACATAAATAATCCTCAACCTTTTTCCTTCTTTAATTGGTAATGTATTGGGTAGACATGCCCTCTAGTTAGCTCAAACCATCTCATTCGTTGGATATTTATCTTAATTCAATGTGAATTTTTTTTTCAAGATCTTTTGATTAGTATTAATATCACATTATTCACCATAGGGACAATGCCTCCAAATTTTTAATGAAATGATCATCACTTATAACTTTAAGTCATGTATCAAGTAAATTTTATCCTAATTTTATTATTATAATGAGGATTATGAAAAAGAATTATTATTTTTCATGAGGATGCATACCAATACCTTATTTGAAGCATAATTATATATTATAATCACATCCTCGCATTAGGGTAATGTATGTTTAGTTGTTATGAACAATATCTTATTCAATTTCTTAAAACATTATTCACATTCCTCTCTCCAGTATAACTTAACTCCATTCCATTTATAATTAGTTAATTAAATCTATGGCCATGAAAAGTTTCTTATAGATCATTGATGATATCCAACTAACCCGAGAAAGTATGGATCCCAGTTAATATGGTTGGTCAAGACCATTCTTTAATAAAATATTTTTTTGAAGGATCTACATATATTCTGTTACTGGTGATTACACAACCCAATAATGACACTTTTTTAACCAAAATCAATATTTTATAAATTCCAACTACAAATAATCCTTTTTTAATTCCATTAATGCAGTGCAGAAAATATGTTTATGATCTTCCAATCCTTGTGAATATAACAATTTCAATTATAAATAAAACCAAAACTGATCTACAGAGTCCCTAAATACTATATTTATTATATCCATGATGATAGCATATACATTATTCTATCTAAATGGAATCACTATAAACTCATATTTTCCATACCTCATTTGGAAATTTTCATTTCAAATATCATCGATTTTGACCCTTCATTTATGATAGCTATATTAAAGGTCAATTTGAAGAAGTTTTGAGCTCAAGTGAATTTATTGAACATATCGTCAGTATAGGAAAAAGATTTTTTTTTGTGATTTTGTTATGATCATAATTGTATATGAAAATTACCATTGATCCATATTTCTTCTTATCAAAGAGGACTCGTTCACTACATAGTGTAGAACAATGGATGATAAAACCCTCATCTAAATTATCATTGAAGTACTTCTTTTTTTCCTCCTTTTCAACATGATTCATTCTATTTAGACTCCTTGGGATATGAATAGATGTCCAATCAATAACATTACCTCACACTCTTGGGGGAAACCATGATGATCATCTGAAAATAAATCTATATATTCCCATATAATATTTATGTCCTTAATATTTAATTCCCCTGAAATAACTTGATTATAGAGTCACTTTTTGGGTATCAAAACTTGTTTTATATAAATTAATTCCAATGGTATATAACAAATATGTTGATACATGATAATAGGATGATCTGAAATATGGAATGATATATTCTTCTCTCAAATATTGATATGCGCTCTATGTAGTAATATCCAATCCAAATAGAAAATCCACTCATATTACAATAATTAAAATATAATTAGTTTTACAGGATGTATCCAACTATAATTCTTAATTAGATATGATTTATATATCATTTACATGATCATTGTTCCATGATTTGTTATCAATGATAGTTTAATATCAATCAATTGAGTTGGTGATTCAACACTCTTAACAATATTATGTCGTATGAAATAATATGACGAACTTTAATAAATTAAGGTACATTAATATATAAAATAATCTTTAATTTTACCCCTCATAATTTCATTGATATAATCTACCTCAATGGAAGTGAAATCACAATATCATCTTTATTATTACTATTTGGGTGGTCGTTGGGGCTTATTTTATTCATTAGATTGAGGGTTAGGGAATTGATTCTCATTGTTTCCAAAATTGTTTCACATGAAGAATCGTAGTGCAGGTTGATCGTTACCATAGAACTTATTCTCTATTTTTTGTTAATAATCCTCATAAACATACCATAGTCATTGTGGGCTTGGGATCCAACATTACCATACTTAAAACACATGAAACAATAATGAAATTTACCAAGTGATTCCTATAATAATTTTGGAAAGTAGGGTTTGAAATTCCATCCCCTCATTTGACTGTCATCAAGGATACCTTGATATTCCTCATTCCCTTTTCCACTCTATTGTACTGAGAGACCCCATATTCCATCTCCATATTTAGTATACAGGTGAAATTTTTTTAAATATTCCAATTTTTCTTATTGAAAAATAATTTTGAATAATATATTCTAATCCATTTAAGAAATAATCCATTTAAAAATTCAAATCATAGATAAAATTCTAGATGCATTTTGAATGACTGATGACGTTTCCTTAGTATGTCTCAATGGATTCATGTTCAAATTTTCAACTATGATAATTCCTTCTCCATATTAATTTGAATATTTTGAGAAAAATACATTGTATAGAACAATTTCATAAACTCTTCCCATTACATTGAGTCTATTTACTATTTATTAGCTATATTCTTATTAATAGTGATCCATTGGTTAGCCTTCCCTTCCAAATCGTAAACATTCAAAACAACATTCTAATGTTATGTGAACTGAAGAATGAAAAATATTTTCCCCATCATAGTGTTTCATTACATGATTATTAGTGAATTTGAAGAGCCACAAAAATAGGGTGCATGTTTTCCTTTGAATGAATCAATTAAAAATCACTCTCTCCACTGTGTGTTCAAGGGAACAACGTGGTTCATGCAATTATTCATAGATTAATACTGTTGAGTGATCAATGTTTTGTGGTATTTTACTCTATGTCCCAATCCATTCCATATTTTTTTAGGGAAACCATCATATAATCTGTCCTATCTATTTTTAACCGAGTTTCTTTGGGTTATATCCGATACAACAACCCAAAAGGAGTTATTATGAGTGATAAAAAATTAATATCATAAGGGAAAAATATCATGAACAGAATTCAACCATAAAAAATATTATTCTTTGACACTATCATGTTAGTCTTTAATTATTTTAGTTTGATCGGTATCAATTTTCTTTAATGATTTTGTTTGGATTTATAATACCTTATAACCTAATACATTTAACTAATGAGGAAACAAATCCTTCAAAATACTCTATAAATAGTATGATATAATCCAAATAATATCTAGAAGGAGTTTCTAGCAAGATGTTTAGTTAGGCCTCTTTATCTTGCACTAGGTCATGGTTTTTCTAACACCCAACACAACCTATTCGAGGTTATTACCCCTAGGTTCAACTATATCTTAGCCAGTATACACTAGAATTTATCCAAAAGGGATTTATATTCAATATAAACCGCATATTGCATACATTACCATTATTTCAGGAAATCGTCCTATACATAGATTAATATATCAGGACTTCGGTATGGTTATCTAACCATATTTATCAAAATAACATCTCCATTCTCCTAGAAAACCAAAACCTTTCTCTAATACCAACAATATTGACCCAAGATAATCAATACTTCATTTTAAATACATTACCTAATTTATGAAAAATAATTTTCATTAATAATAATCTCCCAATGAATGATTGATTTAGTTTCATTCAAGACTAGATACATAATAAAATTATTTTAACTAACATACAATCATTTCTCTTTAAAGACGCCATACTATTCCAACCACTAAACACCTCATTCATAATACATGTCTTCAAAACTCATGGAATAAAAACATTAGAAATGTATGAGCTCAAACACTTTGTAAGGGGTAAATAATAATTTCGTCAATGATGAATCTAGAAGAAGAAGTAAAACATTACCATAAGGGATCTATCATAACATCATGAGTCATAACCATAAAACATAAGTGAGCATCAATGTATATGAATTAAGAACATAAATCTAGAATAGATCAACATAGAAACATAACAGATATAACATGTATTATAATAATTAAATATAAACCATAAATCATGAGATCGTTAGATCATAATAAACAAAAACCCTTAACTATGGAACAAACATTATTATAGGGAGTCATTACCTTCATGAGACAGACCATCTCTACCCATCCTTATGAGAACCAAAAAAGTAATCATGAACACTTATCTCATGAGAAATTTACTCTTAAAAGTCATTCACCCATACTTACATGTGGAGCTTAAAAATAACTCATTTCTCAAGTAAAAAAATAACCCATGGAACCAAACTTTTTCACTTCAAAAATCTAAATGAAAATCCTTCACTTTTCGTAATGAAAACGTAGAAATGAAATTTTTTTATAAAACACCTAAATTGAATAAATTCAATTTTCATAATGAACCCAAAAAATAAAATTGGATTAATTAAACATCTAAATGGTATTAAATAATCTAATTAATGAAATCATTTGATACTAAAAACATCATCTCAAAAAATAAAAAAAATAACTAAAAAATATATATTTTAAATCATGAATCATAACTCAATTTGAGATCGATATTTTAAAGATAAAGAAAAACAAATCATTAAAAAAAAATTTTAAAACATTTTGTATTCAATGCTTTTAAATTTCATAATTATGAATCTATTTTTTATAAATTCACAATTTTTTTATGAAAAATGAAAACAATACATCTCATAAAAATATATTTTAATCAATAATAACTTTTTTTATATAATAATAGTGAAAAGAATTCCAAAACGAAACAAATTGGGTTCTTAAAATTAAATAATGAATTTTATAAATTAAAAAATAAATTGACATAACAAGTCCCTTACCATTACCCTTTAATTTCAATGAATATTTGTTATCCTCTTGCATCATAAATACAAATAACATATTCACCAATTTTATAAACATATTCATATACGAACTTCATTTATTATATTCATTAATAAAAATTCTCTTCGTGTTTTTGATTGTTTTAATCATTTTCCCCATCATATATTAATAATCTACACAGTTTTCTACTAGGTTTAAAAAATTGGTGTTGATATTACTTTTTCAACAAAATTCTATCATTTAAAACAACTAATTTTACTATAATTGATTTTTTATAAGTACCTAAATGTTCATAGTTCCCTTGCAGGTGTGTGTTTATCGTGTTTCCGAAAGATTAAATCGGTGTTGAAATAGTGTCTCCTTATTTACTAGTATCAAGGGATTACCATATAATGGTGATTAATGTTTATTTAATCCATAAAAAACATATTAATGATATATATTAATTATTTTTATCATATATAATAATCCAATATGAACTAAAAATATCTATTTTTCGATGTGAAGGAAAAAAATAACATTTATTCATGGGGGTGGTAATCGCTAAAATGTATGATTCATGTGTTTATTTCTATTATTGGAAGTGGTGACGGTTTTGATTTATTATAAGGTAATTATACTAAATTAGATATATTATAATTAAAAATATTTTATCATTTTTATGTTTCAGAATTAAATTTATTGAAGAATAAAAGCACGTGATTAAATTTAAATGTGTAAAAGATGTTAGAAACTTATACCTAACTTCTTGGATTATCTCCATTAATATGGATATTAAAACATTTTGGGGGCGTTTTAGAAGAAAAAAAACATATTTTGTCTTTGAGTGTTCATAAGAGGGTTTGGTGTAGTGTGGGTTGAAACTAAGTGGTTTTAGTGTTAGGATATGATAGAAGAGTAGTGACCCTTTTATAATTGAAAAGGAGTGGAATTTTAGTATATACCCTAAACCTTTCAAAAATTTAAATCCCATCTCAAGGAAAATAATGAAAAATTATAGAAATAATATATAGGAAAACTGATAAGTGTTATATAAACCGCCAAGATTATTGTGAATATGATTTTAATATATTGGTACCGTAACAACTAAGGTTACTCATTTTTTTGTTTTTTGTTTTAAAAAGGAATCTAGTTTTTACCTAGGATGTTTTTCATTAATTCCAATAAATAAAATATTAATTATTATATAATTTTTACATAATGATTCCAAATTTTAAATGAAATTTTATCGTGAATTTTATTTTTTTTTCTATTTCATTATATATATATATATATATATCATTGTGCGTTAGTTTGTTTGTTTATATGTTTCATAATTATATTATCATAAATTATTCCTTCCAATTCTATGGATGACTGATAAGGGTTTAATTATTTTTGATTCAATGTTACGTATAGGGAAAGCTATCAAAAATAGAATTTACTTATGGAGGAGAAACTAGGGACATTGTACGGAGGATCTAGCCCAACAAATTCAAAGTTAGGCTCATCTCACAATCCTAATTCCCAACTAGAAGCATTCATGGTATAATTTTCCTACAATTTTAAATAGATACCAAAAAATACATTAACACAACAGCTAATAATATCACATTTTAGGGAAAGAGATATTAGACATAACACCCTGCTACACTTAACATCCCAAATCATAAGAAAATCATTTTTTAAGCCCTTAATATATCCCCATATACCAATATAAATTGAAAACCCAACATATATATAAAATTCCACATTGAATATATAATATCCATGAAATCCATCTTTTCTATTTACATTAACAAAAATTATTTATTAAAAATAGAGGGTTGGTTAAATGAATTTTAAATTATTAGTTATGGAATAAAATAATTTTTAAGTTTCTATTGCAATATTATTTATTCTATACAATATAATAATAAAGATAAGCTATCATATTATACCATTTTTCAATTTTGGAAGATCAGTTGAGTAATACGCCACCATAAATATCTATAGTAAACCACTATATAATGATTTGTTGAAATGTTAAATAAGGGACCCATGTTATCATCTTGGAAACCAATAATATAAAATCACACAAATCAAATGTAATTATTTTGTTCTTGAGATGATACATAAAGACAGTACCCCATTTCATTCAATAGAATATATAAAATCATATAAATTAACACCCTCGTAATCGTGTGAGTCACCCAATGAGAAATAGGTTGAATTTGAATATTAAAATGCAAGGAAAACAACCACATCCATGGTGACATAAACATTGACACATATATAGGTTATCAATTCCTAGGAAGTAGTTTCATAATAACTCCCAATGGTGACATGTCTCATGTCTACCTTTCCCAAATAGTTTGAAAAAAACAAGATACAACTTTGATACAAAATTATAGCATCCCACCACACAAGACCAATCATATGATCACAGACTACCGATTGGTATTAGAACTTATGAATCCCTCCTCGTATTCCGGAGGCTGAAAATTATTACTCTAAGGTATTATTGCAGGGTAGATATACCCTCATATCCTTATTAAAAATATAATAAATATTAATAAGGATATACATTAACATAATTTTGAAGAAATATTACATAGAAAATACCAAAAAATGATGGTATGACTATTATATCAACATTAGGTGTATACAATGTCATGTAGTCATAAAAAAATAATATATATCAAATCCCAAAATAAAAAAAATTATATAAATTATTTAAAATTCCATCAAAATTTTCCCAAGTCTTATCTATAACCAAAACTCTTATTCTTCATCTTATTAGTCCGATCAAGTATGAGTCATCTAGAGATTTCTAATATTATAAAATGAAACCATTATGTCTTCTATGTTAAAAAAATGAAATCTCATGTTGGGTGTTAGTATAACTCAATAGTAAACCACATATGGATTCTATAATAATATCTAGTTTTATAAATAATTTCATATTGATATGAAGAATAATAATGATAGAACATCAAAAAAATAAAACCATAATCAATCAAAGAGATCTAGGGTGACACCTTATAATGACAATATATTCTTCAGCCAATGTAGGATGTCTCTCTCCACAATGTAATTTGGCATCTATTTTAATCCCATAAAGGTAATACAATGTTGAAAAAAGATATTTGGCATCATCTCTATCCACTAGATTTATGGTCCTTTGTATTATTAGTAATAAGGTAACATTTGAAACCTTAAAGAGGATGCTTCTATGTGGTATAAGTAATTATAAATTATTTATTACCCTGAAGAGGATGATCCAATGAATTCAATGTAATTAGAAAACATTTATTTCCTATAAGAGGATTAAATGGATATTAATCCTTCCATTCTTATATCATTATCTCAACATCATTTGACAAAATCTAAAATAATGTAAAAATTATCTACATGGGGGAAAATATTGAGTAAAACTCTATCTAAAATTTAAATGAAAATAGGGTAACCATAATGTGGTACTATAAAAAGGAATAAGTGCTATAATGGAAACCATGTTAGAATAAAGTGACCATAAAAAATATATAGAATAGAAGATAATAATTATTAATATAATGTATTGTATTTAATATCATAGAAAATACTCTAGTTACTAATTTGAGATGATCGTAGACATACTCATGTGGAGCCCACAGCTAACATACATTGAAATCGTACAATATTACCTCGCAAATTAAACTTAACTAGCCACATTTTGTGAACTACACAAGATATGATGTGACCATACATAAGGGAAACTATCTAGTGACTAATATAATATAAGGTTTCATAGATCTTGATTTCCCACTTAGGGACCTAGGGTTACCATAAAATAAATCAAATTTATGTGATGAAATAATTGATCAAATCATTAACACATATCAATAATATGACATGTAAAGAAATATATGTACTCGCCTTCAAACACCATTAATATAAACAATCCTTTTACACACACACACACACACATATATTTATATATATATGTATATTAAATAATAATTTAGTTCACCACACATAAAGACCATTTTTATATAAAACATAATATAAAGTTCATTAAAATATGAGAGTCTCACATGTGACCAATAACCTTATATAAAAATAAAAAATTCCGTTAAAAAAATTTGTAAATGACTAAATTATAAAATACTCCTTTAAAAGGAAATTGTGATAAAAACATCCAAATAAATATTATCTAAATCAATATGAAATTAAACCATAAAATAAATATTTCCTAACATACCAAATGTTTAATATAACTCTATGCCAATTTAGTAAATACCAAAACTACCCTTAATTTCAATTAAATTTCAAGAAATGATATATTATATATTTTATAAATTGATTATTGTGTCAAAAAACTTCATTGGTTGTCAATATTCTATTAAATTAATCCATAGTAGTTTTATCAAACATTTAGACATAACAGATTTTATTTTTTAAAATAAAGAACCAAAGCCCCATGAAAAACCATTTATATCATGAATTGAAAACATGATAAATAGGAAAAACCAATTTTATACTCACCCTTTATATGACAGATAGCCTTATAATTATAATAATTTTATTTTTTAAAACTAAGGAAGAACCACTAATTTCAAATATATGGAATGATCAAAAATACTTACATCAACGTGTTGGGATCAAATCACCTTAATTGAGGGAAGAAAGATCTTGGGAGCTACTAATATCGATTATACCTAAATAAAAAAACCAAAATTATGCCAATAATAATAATATATTTTTAAATTATGACTATTATGGTTTATCAAATAGAATTAAAGTTGTATAAAATAGAAGAAGAAGGAATAGTAAGTAGGTTTTGCCTCGAATATCCATTATGTTATTGGAGAGAGAAGACCAAAAACCATATAGGAAAGAAAGAGAATCACACATGGGTTATCTAAGGAGTAAATTTCCAAAATTGTGGGATGGAGGATGATTAAAAATAGTATAAATTTATAAATTTATAATATGTATTTGAAAATTAATTTTTTTTAACTCACATGGTTTGGTGTCATGGTTTACCAAACCATGTTCCAAATGGGAAGAAGTTACTAGAACCAAACTACACCAATTATATGGATAAGTCACATTTTTACTCCTAACTATGAACTAACAATGTGATTGATATTGAGATAGATATTAAACCTATATAACATTATGGTGGATATTTAATACTTAACATTTTCTGCCCATACACCAACATTTGAAAATAATTTTATATATGTATTATTAGTCTTCCCAGTTACTACTAATCTTGTTCTAACTGTTCAATCATGGAGATATTCAAAAACATTCAAAATACCCAAACCATATTTCACCAATTCTATGAAAATAAATAATTTGGTAAAATAAGAAACCCATGTTCCACTAGGGTGTTATGCACTAATAATTATAAACACTTTTATTTATCACCTTATTTTTAAAATTATAACCACATTTGAAATTATTCAACCATGTAAAAATATTAAACTATGATCAATTCTACAAAAACATTTTAAGTTAGGTTTAAATTCCCTCACTCCCCTTGGGAATTATGTGAGGTAATGGATGACCCATACTATCAAAACATTCTATAATTTTAATAAAATTACATTTCATTATTATTTTTCTCATAAATAATTTTACCATGGAATGGATGCATGTCGATATGTTCGTATAAGGATTCCACTCTCAACGATCACTTCATATAGCCTTTAACAAAAAAAATTGGCCTTTATAGTCTTACCATAATGTGATTTTTGGAAAAGCATTTCTAGGTAAAGATAATATGAAGTAAAACCACTTAACTTAGCCCAAGAATTTTGAGCCGTATTATTTCTCAAGTTGTAAAGTCGTTTTTATTCATAAAGACCGGGAACCATTTAATTTTGTTTTAAACCATTATTTTTATCAATATAAATATGGTTATTTTTTGGAGAAATTTTAATTGTCACATGGTTGTTGTACGGTTAGAAGTAACCATGCAGTTCATACATGTAATCCATGAATGAAGCTGCATGGATAGGTAAATAAATCACTCTAATAAAAAATCCACAATGGTAGGATACAACCCAAACTAGGGAAATAAGAACCTCATACATGTGGTTGTGTTCAAATTCAAATGATAATAGGTGTTTGCGGCTTAATAATTCATTGAGGGTTTTTATTTTTTATTATTATTTTTTATGGATGAAATATTTTTCTATCTAATAAGAATATACTATGTGATCACACTGACAATTTTCCATTAAATAAATAGAAAACATCCATCACATCTTGTTCATTTTATCTTTGCATTATTTTTTATTATGTTTTGTGTTTGTGCATAAAAATATGGATAAATAAAAAAATAAAAAATTGATAAAAAATTTATGTTAATAATAATTATATAATTCTAATAGTTGATCTCTTTAGTGAAAATTGATCAACCTAACCCTTTAGGTATCTCTTTTAATCGCTAGGCATGTGATTCGAGGTGTGGTTATCACTCATCCCAGGCATGGACTCTGATCTACTGCATCTCCAAAACTCAAGGTGGACTACATAAATTCTTATCCATGCCAATATATAATAATACATTATTGTGGGATAGGGGATCATTTAAATACATAATATCTATAAATAATTTTATCATGGTGGGAATATCCTTATACATTTAATGATGCAAAGGTGAGATGTAGTGGCCCATTTTATTTTATAATTATTACAAACTATGAATTTAAGTAATTAAATTAGTGAATTAACATACACCAAACAGGAATTGGTTAGTCTATGGATCATCATTAATTAATACACACTAAACTCTTTTATATTAATTAAATGCAAAAACAGAGAAATAAACTTGCAATAAATTCTTATAGAGTGTAATTTTAATAAAATAAAATGACTCTGTATTATTTTAATTCAAAAATTTCATTCATTTGTTCCAATTAATTAATTTATTTATATTATAAAATTTAAATAAAATTGAAATTTTACTTATTAATTTAATTATAATTATTATAGCAATATAAATATAATAATATAAAGATAATGTTTTGATATATATTTGTTTTAGTGTGTGTGTGAGTGTGTTTTTACATTTACATATATATATATATATATACATGAAATTTTGTTCTTGGGCCCATGAAAAGAATGAATTTTTCTAATATTGTCTGGAAGAACCTGTCCTGGACTATTTTAGATATGGAATTAATTTCCCAGATCTATTCTGGGTCATTCCAACCCTTCTGTATCTAGTTTTGGGTTTGGGAAGGGCTATATGTGGTGGGTTCCACCTATAGTTTGAGGTCAACTCTAGAGTAGTGGAGGTAGCCACTGCAGAAGGCAAGTTAGTGAGGGACTCTACAGTACGACACATGGGTGGTGGTCAGTCGAAGCAGCAGGGTGGTGTTGCGGACAGGTGGCTATGCAGTGATAATGGGCTCCTAAACATCTAGAGTTAGTGTAGGTGTTGTGAAGGGGACAACCACATGGAATCATTATATTAACAACTTGTGTGGCAGGTGATGAGTGTATGGTTTGGTGGGGTGAGACTAACATGAATCCTCTTGTGATGGGCTAAGGGGGCCAATGACAGTCGGATTCTTCATTAGATATAGGGATGGGAGGCAAACCCCATGAAGGCGACAACGAAAGCACACAACCCTTTCCCCAGTTTTTCTTCTGTAAACAAATAGACTTGTGGAAATGAGTTTTTTTATTTTTTATATAAAAAACATTTCAATCATTTTTTTCATTATCATAGAAATCTTCAAACTCACCGACTACCCCATGGGAAAACATTTTTTTAAATTTTTATTATGTTTTCAAAAGCCTAAAGAAGAGGATTTCTTTCAGAATAATAAAATTGTTATTTTAAATCCACAACCTGTTTGAAATAATTCCCTTCAAGAGAAAACAGTTCAAGCCTTCACCAACTATGATTTTTGGAAAACAACTCACTAACTACCTTTAGGTTTGAAATGAAATATATTTATATATATTATTACTTATAATTATACTCTTATGAATTGTTGTTAAAATCCCTATTAAAACCTCATATGGCTAATACGTTTTCGTCCTATATCATATTGAATCATTATTTTTATTAATGGGATGAGAACTAATCCCTATTCAATTTGTATTTCTAGTTTAAATTTTCCTTGGATTATAGCATTTCTATGTCCCTATGTTACCAATTGATGGTACCAAGAGAAAAGAGAATTATTGATAGTAGGGGATTTAAAAAATTTCATGACTGATTCATGTAACTACGTCATTGTTGGTGAAGTGATTCCATATTAATCCATACAATATTCAAGTGAATAATTAATAAAAAACTTAATCTAAAAATAAAATATTTTATCTGAAGTTATATTCAACATGAATTCATCATCAGTGATCATTGAACAGAACATAATAATCCTTATACATCTAGATCATCCACATGTGCTTCAAAAATGTGTGGGAGCATAGATCATCAAATTCAATGTACTATCACCTATATCCAATGACACCTTCAACACCAAGATGATCACCACATCGATTTTCTTTCAATGTCTGGAGGAGAGCTTATTCTGGTTTCTTAAACTCACATATTCTCTCTCAAGGATGTGGAATATGGGATAGTTTCCTTCATTTCATTTGTAGTTTATAGTCATTTCCATGAGATCCTTTTCCTCCCTTTTATATCGAGTTTTCAAAATATCTGAAAAGTGTCCCAAACATGAATTTGTATTACTCATATAATCGGTATATATTACTGATTTATTAATACATTAATTTCATTTATATTTTTATCAATTTATTCCAATATAATAAATGTATTTCATGATAATACTAGGTCATTAAGTCGATTCTTTATTCCTAAATATACTAAATGAACCTTGAATATTAATGTAATACTGATTTGAATAATATTCTCCAACATATTTCTATAAATACATTTTATAACTAAATTATATATGTGTTATTTTAAATTCAAAGAATATTAATTCATTTATTCCATGGAAATCTCATATCTTTGGACATATCTTGGGTCTTATGGTGGTCCCCACCATGTCCAAAACATATATTCATCAAAATATTCTAGAACATTGAATATGTTCTCGCGTGTGACCTTCTATGCCCATAACTCGATAGCACTGAATATTATTCAGATACTAGGAGTGGAGTCTTGGAACCCATCAATTCCCCCAAAGAGATAGGGAGATTCAAAGTAATGACATCCTTCCTATGGAAACACACCACGTAATTTAATCCCTTTGTCTCGTGATATCTCATAAAGTAGGATGTATACTTGGTTTCATCATTCATTATTTCTTTTTTTCATGCTGGACGGACATACCATCTTCTACCATGGTTATTGATATAATGAATGTACTACCATCCTGATCAACTAGTGTAACGATATACTTGGATTAACTCAGAAGTCACAAATTCATTATTTATCATTTAACCACTGTCATACCACCAAAGAATAACCTAAAATACTAAAATGCACCATGAAATAAATGACATGTATTTTTTATGGCATAAAATTATGTGATAAATTTGAACACATTTATAATGATCTCAATTCAAGAGACCAGTATACAAGTTCAAGGATATCAAAAACCAATGACACCTAGAATATGTGGTGTTCTTATTGGTGATTTTTTCCCCATGATCTCATCAACTCGAGATGACCATAAGCAATCATCATGAGAATAATTATCAATTCTTATCATCCCCCAACACATATTATTCAGAAATAAACTATGTCTAGTAAGAATGTTCTATTTTGGTCGTAGGTCATTTTTTAAGATTAATGTCATGGTATCTCAAGGTTCTTATTACATTCTGAGAGATTTTATAATATTTTATAGAAAAACATTATATGGAAGTTACCATATAAATTGTTGATATAGAAATATCAACATTATTATCGTAATATTACATATTTCATAGGTGACTATAAACATGATTTTGTAATCAAAAATATTTGTTTTGTGGGTTTTGGGAGACCACTATAACAACATCACTTACTATATTTTTCTTTATGCCTTTAACACTTCATATCTCATTTTAATTGTCTAATCACATAGCACATCTCTATCATTAAAGGATTCAATTGACTCTCCTAATGGAATTTTAATACCTCATTTGTTTGTTCTCAAAATCCCCCCTTTTCATCATTCCTTATGTATCTCGATAACTACTTTAATATTCTTTCTTATTTTCTATCATTAAATCATCGTAGGGAATTCTAAATATGAGCAAGGTAATATGACTTATTTTCAAGGTATTTTCATATTTATATAACTCCTTCAATTATATATTGAGTCAAAGTTCAATAATAAAAAATGAATCTACTACCTATATGTTCAGGTGGTGTCATACTTTTCCAATAAGGATGATGTATTCATATTATGTTTTCATTGTACCACATGCCATACATTTCGAGTGATTCACCTAAATTGAAAAAACCCTAATTAATTTTTGAAGCCTATATACTGAAATGTTACAAGACCTTTATAACCATTCATATGTTGATAAACTCAACCCAAACCACCCATTTAGTGAGTTATATTATATTCCTTAATGACTTACAATCCCTTATGACCAAATCACCGCTAAGGTGCATCTGGCTTGGTGTTGGCATGTGAGATGCTATAATGTAAGATAAAAGAACGATTTAGAGACATGTATTACACACCATAGGCCCCATATTATTACTTATCTTTTATATGTATTATGTTATTAAATGTATTGAATAATGGAAACGGTGATTCAATTTAGCATAGAATTTAATCCAGAACGGATCTGACGAAATCATATTATCAAACAATACTAAACAAAATATTCCTTATTATTATTTTAAATTTTGTAAATGATTTTACTTATTGTTCAATTTGAGATTATGAAAAATATTATTTTTATAATTTATTGGATTAATGGACATCATGATCTATATTATTTATTTGGAATCATATGACACAATGTTCATTCATGTCCATTTATTATTAATAGGCATTATGGTCCATAGTTGATTTTCTTAACTGGAGCACATGAAGTTCAACATATTATATTTATAGTACAAGGAAAATATGTTCTATATTGAACATTTTTTTAAATAGTTACGATGCCCTTGATTTTTTGGAATTTAATAAATTTTCAGAGGAATTCCTGTTTGGGATGAAGAATATTTTTTCAGACTGGTTTACCATGGGGAACCATAATTGACATGGTTTACCCATTTATCTACCTTATTTATAATAGTTTCACACTTTGCATTATAAATTCACATATTATATAGTATTATACATCATTGGTGGTTTTCTACTGAGTTTATCTCACACCCTAATCCGTAGGTTGATTAGTTCTTAAATAGACTTCCTTGATGTAGGTAGGGACAATGGAAAAAATTCACCTGTTAATTCCTAATTTTCTAGTATAGGTTACATTTTGACAGAATTGGACCAATATTATGCTCATGGTTCTATTGGAGATATCTTCTAGTATTTTTCAATATGTTATAGTTTTTTTCATACGTTTTCTTCTCTCTTTATATGTATTTCAAATTTTCGTTTCACATCATGTGTGGTGAAACAATTCCTCAAGAAAACCTAGTATTTTTTTGGAATGATATAGTTTGTTAAAATTGTAGATTTAAAGGAATATTTATAACTTCTCGTGAAATTGATGACAAGGTATGTTGAAAAATCTATAATATAATAATATGAAATTTTAAAAGGTTGTTAAGAAATTTAAATTCATGAAATATTAGTTTCATGGAGGAGCAATTGTCATGAAATATTGTTTTCCTAGGCTTACTCATGAAATTATAGAAAATTCGATGAACTCAAGGAATTTAGGTTTCATGAAGATTTAGAGGTTTGTGAAACAAGGTTTCATCAAAGTCTACATATCCATAAAGAAACAAATGGGGTATGTTTTGTGATTATGAGAAGATTCATTAATAGAATAGTTCAATAAATTTTCATGATGTCAAGGATTTTCAAAACAAATGTTGGAAAGGATTGGTAAAAAAGAAGTGAGAAACAATTTCTCCTGAAGGGGAGTAAATATCTTTAAATAGGCGGCTACCCACTCATTTGATAGAGGAATACTCAATGGAAAGCCAATGGCTCTAAATTTATGAAGGATTTTTTCGAAATATTTTCTTTTAGAATGTATTCATAAGAACATAAATTTCACAAAATAATAATGTCTTAGAAAATCATATAAGGCTTTATAAATTGTTTTTGGTTTTATGAAAGGAAATTTTTCATGATGATTTGTACAGTTAATTGAATAATTGGGTAGTGTCATGAATTTTCATGATGGATTTTTTTCAAAGTGAATATTATGAAAACAAGAAGGGATTCCCATTAATTATATGGTAAAGAGTTATTCTTAAATTGGATAAATGAAAAACATCATGATTCTCAAAATGATTTTATAATAATATTAATTCTAGTGAAAAAAAGAATAATATTCTGAAGGAGAAGTGAAACCGCTTCAGTTGAGAGAAGAGCGGGATTTCAAATTGTGATTGCTTGTAAACTATGAAGGATATCGTGTCCTCTCCAAACCATATATGTAGTGAACTGTAGAAGAATTTTTACATTAGAACATGTTCATTTAATTCCCCATGGATATATCCTAGTGATGATAAACCAAGTAAAATTTATGTTGCTTTCTAATGTTTTCATTTATGCTCATAAATTTGTATGGGGATGGGAGAGAATAGTGTTTTATAAATAATGAAAAAAGATCCAGAGGTTTGCTTTTTTTTAATATTTCATACTTTCCCCACCCCCCTCAAGTTATTTACCATAATGAACTAAAATTTTGTATTAATGAGAGTTTATAGGATCTCTCTTATTGGAATCAATAGATGTTTTTAATCACAAATCAATTATGGCCATCAAAGGGAGTAATTTTCTATTATTAAAGAATCAAGTGAAACACTAATTCTAAACATTATTCATGGATTTATTTATAGGTTTCATGCATGACATTTATACTAGTATGGATAGTGTAACATTATCATAAGAAGTCTAATGAAAATTTTATATTGATGCCTATGGAATTAGTATAATAGGGAAATCCATGTGCAATGTAATTTATATGAAGGAGATTTCATGTAAGTGATCATATTCCATGTGGGATATGTTTATAAATATATATGAGTGTAATTTAAAATTCATAGAAGCTAATTTATAGGATTTCGGGATTAAATATTTGGATATTATAATTCTCCCACAATGAGTTCGTAGAAGATTTTTTTGATCGAGTGAATGTTATTTCTGAATATGTGTGTGGTATTAGAGGAATTTTTTAAGATATAAATATGGTTAATCACTTAATGAGTATAATTACACTATTATTCTATCATAAATTCTATTTACATGAACATAATGATCCAAACCAACTAATATTTGATAGATTTCATAGTATTATTATCCCATTTGATATAAAACAATAGGATATGGATTCTATGGAAAACGGCAAGTCTAAATAGGTGGCATTCAAGGCCATGAAAATTCTTTTTTTTAAGATTCTTTGGAAGAATATTATTTGGATGAGGTCCTATCATTCCATTAATCATATATAAAAAGGGGAAAAATAAATTTCAAAGGTTAAATTTCATTAACATGATTTTGATCGGAAAATATTAGCACTCTTGCAGTATGTTGTCGAAATAATTTCCCAAATGACGATGAGGATGAATTTCAAATTTCTATGAATTTGTATTCATCCTATGTGAAAGGTAAGAAAAATTTATTGTGAAATTTTTTGAAAAATATATATCTTATTTTAGAAGAAATTTTATGTTCATAATTATTTGAGGAAAAAAGAGATAGAGAACTACAGGAATTATAGAGAAAATTCAATGGTGGGAGTTATAGGTAACTCTCAGAAAAGGGGAAAAATAATGATGAAGGAGAAGTTGAAGGGGGACTTGACCTCTATTTTTATTTTTAGGTTTTTCTTTTGAGATAGTTGTTTTCAGATCCAAAACAATGAAATGAAATTGAGTTTTTTGTGATTTCAAACTCTACATGCAATAGTAGGAAGAAGAGAAGTTTTCACTAAAGAATGATATGATAGGGAATATATCTGAAAATAATTTAAAGATAGATAAATTAATTTAATACAACATCAAATTGGATAAACAGTAAAAAATTATTGATGGTTTGACTAACAAAGTAAAATATTATATTAAATCAATCAAATAACATAAATAGGAAGTTTCAATACTATAATGGAAGGTAAACTATCATGAGAAACTATTTCTGCCTGGTATGATATTAGGAAGGAAGGAGGAAAAAATTATATACAAAGGGGAATTGGAATTCATATGTACAACAATTGAATCTCTTGAATTTTATGAGAATTAAAAAACATAAAAATTATAAAGCTTGTATAGAGATTTATCACAAATAGAAATAATTAATGAAGAAAAACAAGCACCCAATATGATATTAAATATTGGTTTGGATACACCTAATAATTATAATATCTTTATATCCAATGGAATGACTAGTATTGCACCTATGATGTACATTAATACAACTCAAATCATGTTTTACAGTTGTGGAAAAATGGGGCATTATCTAGCTATAGGTTCCATAGCCAGGATATATCAAGAAATGAAAGGGAAATGGAGGGAAAAACAATGTCCTTGTTTCCTAGATTTTACTGGATTTCATCCTTTTTATGTGTAGTGTATTCATAAATATGGATAGATATTATTCATCAGGAATGAAGAGAAATATGGTGAATCATACCTAAAGGGTTCATATATAGAATCTTATAGAATCATCAAATAATTTAAAAAAATTGATTTGTGTCTCTATAAGATGAAGTAGGTTCATAATAATCTGAGGAAGATCAAAAATACCATTCAACTCCAAAAATAAATTCAAATAGATGGATCAAATAGAAGATTGATGTGAATGTATTACTTACTGAGCTTACCCATAAAGCATCAGATCATGTTGGGATATGAATCCTTGATATTGTAAGAACATAATATATGAAAAGAAATAAGTATATTGTAATAGGAACAAAATATGATATGTAATGTGTAGTAAAATTTAACATTGATGAAGACTTAAATATTATTTGATAAGAGAAAGCTATGTTTCCGGGTAAGTATATGATATGTTCTTATTTCATAGATGTCTAAGGTCTCGGTCACAACATGTTAAGTGTTTGTCATTTTTGTCATTAATGGAATGTTATAATCCTTACCAAGATGTTTTTTATCATAAAAGTAAAATATGGTGAGGTTGTTTTATAGAGAATGTTCATGAAGTGGAATGTTTACCTTGTTGGTGAATTAAATGATATTTTTTTTTTGATCCAAAAAATAATTAAATAGGATTTGGTATAAACAACTTGTCCCCTTATGGAAAAATTCTCTGGAAACTTTGGGGAAATATGATGCAACTTGAGATCTCCCCAATTTAACACATGATCATTCTCACACATGTGATTCTTTCTAGCAATGGATGATTATTAGAAAGATATAAAAGTAATAAAGTATAGAATTCATTTAGAGTGCTTGAATTAGCAAATGATGATCTATGTAGACCAATCTCAAAGATAAAATTTATAGTAAAAGATATTAGATTCTTCTCATTCATGATTTTATTAGGATTTCATGTAAATTTATCATTTCCAACAACTCTATGGTTTTAAGTTGTATTGCACAGTATTAGGGGGAATTTGAAAGGATTGTTGGGCATAAAATGTGGAATTTCCAAACCAAATATGGTATTGAATTCATAGAAATCCTAGTGGAATATGATCTAGAGGGACATGGGATAAGTCACCATGTTTTAGTAGTGATGTCTTCTTAGAAAAATTGATTGGTTTAGAGGATAAATCAGATCATAAACAATATGGGATGAATAATTCATATTGAAAATATACTACAATAGAAATTTTTTAAGTAATAAGTATGGGAATTCATATACATAACCAATAAAGTATTTTTTTTTTTGATGAATAAAATACTCATTGTGTACTATGGTATGGAATGGGGCCAAAATTCCACTAAATTTGAATCATTGAAAGGAAGTGTTTTTTCTCAATTATAAGAAACATTTGAAATTTTAATCTCATGGAGATAAGGGGATATTCTATGGAAACATAAGGAAAATGGAACCATATAAATTATTCAACAAGAGGGTGATAATGTGGTTGAAAGATATTATGTCCCTATTATATAAAATTAAAAAATAAATCAACAATAACCTAGTGAAAGATTTCTTGAAAAAATTAATGAGGATAAATGAAACTCAAGAGGAGTAGAAGGGAAAAATGATGATCCCAAAGAAGATACGAATGATGATTAGTGTGAACTAAAATTTGTATCTATATAGAATCTTAAAGTTTTAGATAAATTTATAAGAAAAAAACATCAATGGTCAATAAGAAATAGTTAAAACATGGATAATGATGTCCTTAAATAAAAAATCAATTCAATATTAGGTAGATCCAAATAGGTTTGAATAAATATCTCAAGATAAAAATTTGTTTTAGGATATAAATGACGGTATTTACCAAATGAAAATAAATAAAATTATATATTGTTTCAAAACTAGAAGATAATAATGGCATCTAGGCCATATGGGTGTTATGAAACAAACTAAATTAAGATTAAGTAGTATTTCAAAAAAATCATAACTGTTGTTCAAGGGATGGTCCTAGATTAGGGGAATCTATTTTGATAGAAAATGTTAACCTATTGTAATGCTTGAGAAAATATGATTATTCTAGTCCATAGTTGTGTGAAATAAGTAAACTTTATTCTATATAGAAGTCAAGTTCGATTTTCAATATTGGGTTATAGAAGAAGAAGTATACATAAAATAGCTAGATGATTTCATTATCCATCAAAATGATAAAACCTTTGTTGATTTGAAGAATGCATTATAAGGTTCAAATAAGGCACAAAAATAATAGTATTCAATACTTGATCAGAATTTTATGAATCATAGTTTTCAGGTAGGTGTAGCTGATTATAATCTCTATTTCAACAAAAAAAGTGATCAATGAATGGTTGTTCTAGAGCTTCTTGACGACATAATTATTGGAGTATCATATGAAGTATCGTGAAAATATTTTAATTAATTATAGAAAAGTGAGTTTTAAATGTCAATTATTGGTGAGTTAATATTTTTTTCTTTTGTTTACATGTGACATAAGGGAGGATTTTCATATTATTATATAAATCCAAATATTCCAAGAAGGATATAAGAAGATTTATAATGGATATTTCCAAGGAGATGAAACTTTGGTAGCTACCTGGATTAAACTATCATGATATGATGAAAAAAAGATGTTAATGTCATAGAGTATAGGTAGACATTTTTAGTCTATTGTACTTAATCGTGAAATGATCGGATATTTTTTTTAAATTTCTTGTTCTGTGGTGTTAAAGTAATCCTATAGAAAAACAATTACATATAGTGAAAATAATCATTCATTATGTAAAGGTAATAGTGGATTTCCTTTTTCTATACAATGAAAAATAATACAAAGAGTTATTGGTTTATATATATGAAAATTCGTTCGGTTCAATAGATGATAGAAAATCAATGTCTTATGATGAATTATATCATGGAATATTGTGCTTGTTTTGGCTAATAATGAAACAAGATTTGATTTAATTTAAGATCACAAAAGATAAATATATTCAATCCATTCAATCCTTCACACATTTATTGTGGATGAAGAATAATCATGAAGATATGGAATTTGAAGTTAAGTATTTGTTAAAAATCCATTGTGATAATTCAAGTGATATAAATCTCAAAATAATTAAGTCCATCATTCATGGATTAATAAAATGGGTATAAATTTACATTTTATAATAGAGAAGGTGGTTTATGGGCTTATAAAGTGTGAGAATGTACATAAAAAACTAAAAATTTCATATATTATTATGAAGGACATACCAAATAAAGCATTTGAATATCATTTAAGGGATCTTATATTTCAGTTTACTCCCCATACATGAACAAGTGTGGAAGTGAAACCCCATATCCCTAAGGTATGTTGGGTTTTTCTCTTATGCGGTGATGTGTGTTCTTTAGTATGTTGCATCTAGATAGGGTTGACTTTTGGGATCATTAGAAAATGGGTCGATATTTCCTTTACCAATATAGGGGAGAATATGTTAGGGGTGTAGTGAATTATGGTGGGATTAAATTGGAAAATTCTATATATGATTGATCAAATGTTATATATCATGATAGATGGGTTCATGATGAAAAAGTTTAACTTTCATGGGAATAAGGTGATTGATTTATGAAAATTTCATAAAAATATTATTTTTGATGGTGAACATGGATCATATGGGATTATAGTGTGTGATGAGTAAATATTTGATCGTTATCTGGAATCAAAAGAATTGAATTATGTTAGAATGTATAAGAATTATTAATGTTTTATCAATGGTTGATAAGTTTTCAAAATATCCAATGTGGGAGATTGTAGGGAAAATTCCATCAAGGTAACATTGTGGTGTTTTTTAATTGAATGTGTTTATTGACTAGTAAGTTTCCATGGTATGTTGGGTGGTCCAGTAAAAATTTTTACAAGGTATATTCATAAACATCCAATATATAAGTATAGAATCCTGTAAATTTAATATAAATATGTGCATAAGAAGTTTCCATTTATTTATAGTTTTTTAAAAATATTTGGGGTCTAAAATTTGGAGGTAGGATCAATTTTTTTTTGAAAGCATTATTTCCAGGATTGTCTCCTGAAATATGTAATGGTATAGAATTCCGGAATGTTTTTCTATTAAGATGGTAAAAGTTTCTTAAAAGATGGATTTATAGAAATACCTCATAAAAATTATGTATATGTCATGGAATTCATGGATTATTAGTGTAGTGAATATTTGGGTATTCACGAAATAATTTAATTTTTGAAAACTAATAAATCATTAAAGAGGAACAAAGTTATTCTTTTGATTATGAGAAGATTCAAGAATTGAAAATGTCCCTGAATTCTTTTGATGACAATGAGTTTCGTGAATAAGTAGGAATAATTTTTCTAATTGATGGTGGTGATCTGGAATAGTTTTTTGGGGCGAGGTATCATTTATAAATAAGTGGAAACCACCTTATTTTATAGAGTGTTATTTAATGATAATAAAAGTCCTTGAATTCTTGAAGTAATTTCATGAAATATTTCTTTTTATGATGGATTGAAAAGAACATGAATTTCTTATTGTATGTAGGCTTCATAAAATCTTTAAAAAATTCACAAATTGATTTGAATTTTTTTAAAGAAACTTTTTTTTGAATGTTTGAAAGGTTTCATGAATAGTTGTTTGGTATCCTAATTATTCAGAAGGTGTTTTGGTTAAAGTGAATATTACATGAACTTATGGATTACTCAGTAATTTAATGGTAAAATTTTATTCTTCATGTGGATGAAGGTAGAGCATCAAGATGCAAAAATGAGGTGTAAACAATATTTATTAAAGTGAAAAAATAGTAATCTTCTATAAGAGCATTGATGATACTTTAGTTGAGGGAGTATTGAGTGTTTAATATTTCTTATTTATAATCCAAAATGGATAGTGGGTCATATCCAAACATTTAAATAGTAGTTTTCTTTATTAGATTTAATACATGAAAATACTTCCATTGTATTCTCATAGGACGTATCCCAGTGAGTGTGAACCAAGTAAAACATATGTGGATTATGCATGTTTCCATTTTTTCTCATACATTGTTATGTGGAAATGATGGAAGATTTTTTTGTTTAACAAAGAAACATGATATGAAGGGGGTAGTTGTTTTAATATTCATATACTGTAATTCATCATTCCACTTATGTTAATTATCCCGGTTGGACTAACATCACAACATGGCTACATTTTGTATATGTTACTAAATGTGGTTCTGTTTATGATTTATTCATGGTTGATTATTATATATAGATTATTTACCATCCATTGATCCACAATGATTATGTTTATAGAATTCATAAAATTATTATACCACTACGTTTCTACTATGATAAAAGAGGGTATAGTCCCTCCATTTTTTCGTATACCCCCACTTCTAGTCGGTTCCCTCTAGAATATGGGGAGGTCAGCTTGAGGCCATGTTCTTAACGGAGTTTGGATACTTATGAGTAAGTCGGGACCTGAAATCTGAAAAAGGTATTTTATGAAATTACATGTGGATATCTAACATGGAATTTTCTTTCTTCATAGTGATCATGACTACAAAAAAATATTTTCTAAAAATGTTTATATGGTGTCGATTAGAATACTATTTTTTTGTATTTTATTTTTCACGCATAATGGTCATTTCACAAGTTCTATGGAAATGTATTGTACTTTTTATAATCACTATGATAATTTTGAATTAGATTATTCCTTATTCAATTGAAATTATGATCTATAATTGCCATATTACTAGGATATATGGAGGTACCTGTAAAATCATATTTTCAATTTATAAATTCATTATAAGATCAATACAAAAATTGATATAAATTATTTGATACCACTGATGGGTTTCAAAGAGTTGACACTCATATTTAAAGCGGTGGAAGAAAACATATAAACCTGATTAATCCTAGAATTTTTCTATACTTTTGGTATAAATAATAAAATAATTATTGAATTGCATACCTTTCACCATTATTATTCGTGATGCAAACAAGCATTTTTTGTAGATCGTAGATGAGAAATGGACATGTTCCTACCACTAGTGTATCCACTAGTTGGGGGAATCTCATGGCACTTGGGATGTACCTCTATCATATCCATGGTTTTTTAAAACCATTGGGTTGAATTATGGAGGTAATAAGTTGGAGATAGAATATTGGACCAAAGAGTTTTCATAGTGTTATGCACATTATTTGAATGCATTTTGTGAATATATTAATAGTAAATAGATTATATAAAATTAAATTTATTTAAATAAATTATATAACACTATATATAAAAATTAATCTCTTTAAATATATTATGAAAATTAAATATATAACTATATATTTAAATATAAAATAATATAAATATAAATTTATATGTATTGAAGAATATCTGTGTCTCTGTATAAATATATGAATAGATTAAATAAATATGTTTAAATAAAATATATAAATTCATTTTTAATTCCATTAAATATATAAGAATACATATTACTAAATACATTTATAGAGTCATTTATGACATAAGTTCATATATATATATACATACACATATATGTATATGTATGTTTCGATGAATTTATTTATGTAAGCGTATAAATACTTTTTCTATAGAAAATGCATATGTTATAAAAAATTATATAATATTCATTAAATTTCAATATATATTTATAAATTTATATATTAAACTATATATATTGATATATAATATTTTCCTTTGGTGAACATGGTTTTGACATAATTGATGTACATTTATGTCATCGGTCCAAGTCGTTGGGTGGGAGGATTGGTTTCTTGTGTGGGTTTGATTATTATGTGTGGGTTTTGTGTTTTCCTTCTCATGGACCGAGTCATAGGTGTGTACACATTATGTTTATCTTTTTTTTCTTAAAAAATTATTATATGAAATTAATTTTAAATAATATTATTTTAAATACATTTTTCACTACTACACATTCTATCTACTGCCATGGATTTTTGGAAGGGTTTGAATAAATTCTGGAAGTATCCCCCTCCCAATATACAATATTGTAGAAACCATGGGAATATTTATTTTCTATTTAATTTTATTTTCAATATTTATAATAATAAAAGTAATTATTTATAAAAATTATATAATAAGTGTATAAGAAGTTTATAAATAAAAAAATTAATCTTATATCAATGCTTTGGTTTCTACTTCCTTTCCATGTAGTTTGTGGTTCAAATCATGTTTTTAGTTTTTTTTTAATTTTGGATAATTTACAAATTTTTAAACCATGTAAATATGAAATAAAACACATTTAAATAGAACTTATTCCAAATAATCTACGACCCCAATCAATAACATAAGATAAATATGTTATTGGAATGTATTTAAATCCTATTGAATTAACTTTGATCTATGGTAATATGATATTTCAGTAATAGCGTTAAAAGGGGTTTTAACCAATACAAACAATCTAATATACTATCACATTACAATAGCCATCACTATTTAGAGTAGTCATCTAGTTTACAAATAGATTCTTATAATCACTAGTAAATTAGTTAGAATAGGTTATAACCACTGATAAATAAAAACAAATACCCTTCCAATAACATCATTTTTATAGTTATTCTATAAAGAAATTTTATCATCTAATTCCACGAAATTAATCAAATAAATATTGTATAGAATGATAATTTCCAAGGAAATTAATTTTGTAAATAAAAAAAATAAACTACTTCATAATAATGTCACTATATTTTAATAATAATATATAACCATTTACAAAAAAACTTCAGAACATAATACGTTATGAAATATCACTTAATATGATTCAAACAACACAAATATAGTCAAAGAATATATAATATTCCTATGATTAAAATAAAAAAAATGATAAAATAGTTTATATAACACATTAATTTTTCAGATATTTACCTAAAAAATTAATAATATTTAAAATGTGGTAATGGTAAATTTATAACCAATTAATTTCTCCCTAAAATAAGCCTCAAAATCCAATATTATCCTCAAATCTTATTCAATGTAATTACCTCATAGAAAAATATAATGATCCACTATTTGGTTTTACATATTTATGTTTTTTTTCAATTAGAGTAACTTGTGGCCTTAAAAAGGTATTTTCAAGAAATTATTTTAATCTAAACTACCGAAATATATCACATAAAATTGTTTGAAAAAACCAAAATGAAATCAACTGTTTTCATATCCATACAAATAATCAATAAATAATACATGTCCCATCTAATCATTCAATATGAGAACCATTAATTGTTAAAAAAATATGTTGTATGTTTCTTAGGATGACAATATGTGTTGTATTTGTAAATAAGGAATTAATAAAGAATTTAAAATATAGTCACCCAAATAAATAAGAGGATGGTTACCATAAACATAGGGACCTCATTTTTCTTGACGAGGATGCATAACAGTGACCTGAATGTATTTGGTGTTTGGCGCAAAACTTGTCATGGAAGTATAATAATTGGAAGTCTGAAATTTATTTTTACAAGAGAACTATGAAAATTTTATGGATGAAAATTCATGATGTTATTTTATAATATATTTTTGAATATGTTTGAATAATACTAAGATGGTTTGAATATGGTTGGAAAATGCTGAGATAGATTTCATTCTGAATGATTGAGATTTTAAATTTTAAGAAATTTGAAAAACTACCATATCTAAAATTAAAATGGAATCATTATATAAAGGTAAGAAGTATTTATAGGATTTCAAAAATTGGGAACATTATATTATGAAAATGCTTCAAGGGATTAATATGTAAATGTAATCAGTGCTGAGTAGATTTTAAAATTTTAATAAAGTATCATAAATAAATATAACCATTATCTAATATGTACAAGTAAAACATGTTTATAGGAAAAGTTCTCCAGTAAGAATTTAAAAAAGTATCAATATAAAAATATTATCAAACCACTATTTAAGGTCCATATCTATTATATAGGGGTGATACGTAATAGGTATTTATGAATGAAAGGAAAAATGTAAGGGTAATTTATATGGAAAAGATAATAAAGTAAGGGTCATTTCTATGAAAATGATTCAATAACTAAGATTAATTTACAATACAGGTTTAATATAGAATGTTATTTTCCATGGAAAACTGTTGTTTATACAAATAAACAAAATGTGTTGGATCACATGAGAATACAAAAGAGTGGATCTAGAGCATACATAAGTGTATTTTTTCAAGAGAAAATTTTATTAAAGGGTAATTTTCTATTATCATTCATATAGTATTATTGATAATTATTCTACCAATGAATTATTATATAAATTGTTAATCATGAGTTATTATTGGTAATGTATCTTGATTAGGATGATGGAAAGTCGTGATGGACAAGATCATGTTTTTATTAATGGAGGATCACACTATTATATTTTAGTGAATTCAATTAAAAATTAGATTTTTTGGATCATGAATTTTACTAAGGATCATAATGTTAATAATGATATCACACTATTATAAACCTGATGATGTAGAAGGTAATGATGTAGTGAAGAAATCACACTGTGAAGAAGATACCATCAGATAAAGTCATGTTCTATTATAATTTAAAATGAGAGATTCAAATCATGATTTCCAGTGGTATGATTGAATTCAAATCAACATTTAAATAACACTAACCATTTATATAGCTATCATTATCATAATGCATAAAGAAGAGGGAAATTTATCCTATTCCTTGGATAAAAGGATATAAAATTTTTAATATCATTTAAAACATTTGGTAGTAGTTCTGGAAGCAGAGAAATAGGGGGAGATAGAGGGAGGGGATATATTTATATATATATATATTGATTGGTATATATAAAAATGAATAAGTAGGGTAGTGTGGTAACCTTACATATCTTGGTCATTCATATAAGTAAAAGAATAAGTTTCAATGCAGAAAATGTATTTTTAAGAAGGAATGAAACCAAATAATTCTACTATAGAATTATCTTCATTTGGAAGAAGAGTGGTTTCTTTTGCTTCTGTTGAATATAGAGAATAAATACTCTCATCAATGAGTTCATATTTTCTAGAATTAGAGAAAATATCATAGATAAGTAGATCATAATAATGTATTTATTTTGAATATTTGTATTCAAGGTCAATATACGAACTATACAGATTTGAAAGGCGCCTCTTTTTGTATAAAAAATAGAAAAAACAATTTCACCAATAAACTAATTGTTTCCTTGACTAAAGTGGTGAATAGAGTAGTAGAATTTTGATTGTACCTTGGATTAGTAGTTATTATTTTTAGAACCTTCTAAGGGTAGTGCCCCTTTGAATGAAGTGATCATGACCTACGAACATTTATCCATAAAAATTAATTATAGAGTAATATTATACACTTAAATTTTATCATGTGATAAGTCCTTATATTAGACCTTAGTATTGAACCAGTTTAAATCCTCATGAGTGTCTTTGATTTATATTTAGAATTCATATTTAACATTTTTTTAGATTGATATTATGAAACAGATATATAGAATAAACATATAATTCCAAATGAAGGAACCAGATTCAGACTATATAATATTAATATGTTAATATATTATTACCATTAAATTAGTAAATTATTTCAATATATTTATCCATAAGAAACATCAAACATAAATACAACTATTATATATTTAGATAAAATTAAAAAAATTAAGTATAATACATAAAACATAGTCATTGAATTAGTAGGATTAAATAAAAGTAACCACTTCAAGAAACACTTATAAAAATAAAATAAATGATACTTTTATTAGGGATAAAATTATATTTATATTTATAAAATGTTGAATACTATAATTTTAATTTTAAAAATTTATTTTTTCTAAAAAATAACATCAATGAGATATTTTTATATTTTTAGAAAACAATACTTAATTAACGGCAATATATATTGATATGAATAATTTTTAAATAATAATAAGTAAATGATATGAAATAAAAAAAATAATATATGGTATTCTAAATTGTAATTTTTCTTATATAAATAGTTCTTCCTTATACTTAATAATTTCATTTTAAAGATAAATTTATAATTTTTTTTATTTGAAAAAATGAAAATTATTTTCTATTAATCATAGTACTATGTTTGAAACAATTTTTTTGGGTATTTTTTTATAAATATTAATTTTAATCTGAATATAAATATATTTAATTTTTACCAAAATAATGATTTAATGACATTATTTGTATGTTATTTTGTCATTGAATTTTTAAAAAAAATCGACAAAAAAATATTTATTCTATAAGTGACATTATAAATATAATAATATGAAAATTAATTTATAAACATATTTTTGATATTTTATAGAATATATAATGTTTTTATCCAGAAATTATTTTTAATTAATTAAAAATTTATTATTTTAAAATCCATTTTATCATTTTTTTTAAAATGAATAAAATAAAATAGATATAATATTTTTAATCAATGGGTATAAATTATTTAATATGCACCATTTTATTTTTATTAATTAATGATAAATTACTTTGATCAGAACTGGTTGTATTAGTGAAGTAATTTATAGCTAAAAGTGATTAACCTAAGGAAAATACTAAAGCATTTTAAAAAAACGTTGATGATGTGTATTTGAGGCCTTGATCTGACATATTTCTTCCTCCCTCCATTATTTCTCAATTATTTAGAAACATTACTTGAGCATGACTACCCGTTATTAATCAATAATGGGTATGTATAAAAAATCATCCATTATCTCTTATAAAAGGGTCCTCTCACCACCCCTTCATTACCAATATTAAAATTAGGTTTCCTCGTTAAAACATGATATTTTTCATTCCATTATAATCATATTCCTCTTATATTATCTTCCGGTCAAAAGAGATTATCCTAATACCTCTAATTTTATTGAATTCTCTAAGGAAAACTCAATGTTTCCAATGTGAGTAATCATTTTTCCTTAACTTATTAACATTCTACATCACCTTTACAATTATAATTTTATGACACCTATATGGTAAAATCAGTATTTTTTTATTTATTTAATTTTTTTATAATATTGTAATAATAATTAAATACCATTCTAATTTTCTATAATAAAAAGGAAAATGTGATTTTTACATGATTGTGGATTATCACCACCACAAAGTGTCATGTTTTGTTTCTCTTAACCTCATTAAAAAAATGGAATTAATATATATTTTAATAAATAAATGTTATACAAATAAATTTTTTTATATTCTTAAATGATAAAATATATTAAACATTTCTATTGTTCAATGGAAAATGAAATCATCAACCACGCATACTAATGGACTTTCGCCACCATATAATGATTCATTTCGATTTTCATTATCATTTCCTACATTCATGGATGGTTATGAAAATAATTTAAATAGTAAATATATGATTTTTTTATATCATAATGGTCATATTAGAACAAAATATAGAACCAATAAATTATATAATCAATAAACTATCATTATTAATTTATAACTTTAAAATGAGCATACTAAGAAGAAAACCCTTTTCTTCATATTATGTAATATTTTACTGTCCATTAATTCTTCTAACACATCTTTAGAATTATAATATATTACACTAACAAAAAATAAATAATATCTTTATTCTTTTGGTATAATTTAATAATAAATAAACCACCATATTATAATTCATTAATCTAGGTATGTTAATGTCTCGGTTAGTTTTACCACCTACATGAAAAATGATATGAATTTATGTCAATGATGAATATGGGAAATTAATTACTAGTATAATATTATATAAATATATAAATAATTATCTTTTTTATTTAATTGTATCATTATTATTAAAATAATTATTTAAGAAAGAGGCTTCAGTTTGTTAAAAATCACTGAAACAAGATCCTCTGGGATTTCATCCTCATCCCTTGTAACCAAATATACCATAGAATTAAATTAAGCCTCTAAAAATATCAGGTAACATATATTATATTAATTTTAATGCAATTATAATGATGAAATTTTTAACAATAATATCTACCAAAACTATTTTTATGTAACTAGTACAAATAGTCAAACTATAAATAACTGATATTAAAAATATTAAAGAACTTAATAGAATTCATGAAGATAATTATTTTAAATTAATAGTATAAATGAAAATATATATGATTATTCTTATGAATTAGTTGGTTAATATGGTTATTTTTTATACAATAAGTTAATATAAATTCATGGACATCTATATAAGAGGTATGGGTTTTATTAGACTCAATTCTGATTCTTTGTGTGATTTTACATCTCATAAACCATGTTTACATTTTATTATTTTTTACTTATTTGAAATATAATTAATGTTATATAATTTATTTCCATTTAATTCATGTTATATAATAATCCAATTTAATTTCTTTTCTTAAAATGTTTTTTACTTACGTGTTACCTCAGCCATAATAGTTTTCGAAAACTAAAGTTTTATTCATTGTTTATGATCATTATCTAAATCATGTATCATATAAGTTGGGTAAATTATAACCTTTATTTAATTATCTTTTATTATCTAACATTTTATATTTTTACCAGATAAAAAAATTGTCAAATATTTAATGTTTCGTATAGTATATTTGTTTAAAGGGATACAAATAACTCAAATCTACATTCCTTGAGTTATATTATTCCATCATGATATTACCATTTACATGTTTGGTTCTTCCACCAAGATATTTTAATATATGATAACTACTAAGCATTATTCACAAAATTAATATTCAATGGAAAATGGTTTTATTTTTTATTTTATAATCTACGATTTCATTAAATGTAATTTTGAGGTATTAAAATGATTCCTTTCATGATCAAATGTTTTATATTTTTCATTGGTATTTCCTATAGAAAAGTAGGGTCATTTTCATTACACCATTATTAAAAGTTATTTCTAAAATATATTTTTTTTTAAAATCCATCACATCACCCTTTTAAAATTCAGTTTTTATTTTGAAATCAATGCTATTATTTTACTTTAATGTTAAAAAAAATTTCAAAAATTCCTTTTTTTTTTCACCAAAATTTTTTCATTTTTGTTCAAAATGAAACACATTGTTTGTAATTATGTTGCATGATTTTTTCTCAAAAAACTATATATTTATAATTTATGGGATTGAACTCATTGTATCAAACAATTTGATTTAATCTCATATTGTGTGATATCATTCGAATAATTGTTTTGAAAATATTTTTTTCATTAATGAAAACATTCTCCTATGTTTCCTTTAATTTACACTAGGGAAATGTTATTTTGAACCATACACCTTCATTATATTTTAAGATTATGAAATTTTAATTTATATAATAATAACGATCCATAACCACCTTTTCCATTCCAATAATTCACTTTTATCATCATCACTTTTGTTTCAATAACTATTCTTTGTGAATACCATATTTTCAATTCATGTTATTGATGTTTTTTCACAAACATTACATACAACTATTGATAGGGAAAATTAAATACATAGATATATACCATTAATATATATAGTTTTATCTTGTGTTCTGTTTTTATAGAATGTTATTACATTTTTTAATTTGATTACTTTTGAAAATATGTATATTTTTTATTTTTTACATTTGTCTTCTAATTACTTAAGAATCTTAAATTGTTATTTCATAACCATATAACTACTTTCTATAAATGGGTTATGATCATGTTATCCCCTTTATTATCATATTTAAAAATATTGGTTGCCATTATATTTTTATTTGAATACGGATGATTATTGGACAAGAATATTATATTTCTTATTTACATTCTCATATGATGAATGATTTAGATCTAAACATGTGACAATTTGGGCCTAACATTATATATCCCATAATCCATTAGTATGTCTCATTAGACATATATGCTTGAGTTTTTTGGTTTATTCCAACCGAAATAAAGTTATTTCCATTATGGTATGCTCATGAAGTCTTAACTCACTATATGTAGTTAGTTATTCAAACTTATACATTATATTTATATGGAACCAGTTATTATTATGCATGTGATATCTTCATTTACATTTTTATTCATGGAATATCCTGCTTTTAGTTTCCTTATATCATGGAATTATCTTTTAATTTTTATTTATTCCATTACATTTATGTAATGTATATCCCAATATTGAATTTATTGTATGTTCTCAATTACTAAGTGTTTGAACTCACCCCTTATTTTGTTTACATTTTCTCGAGTTATGACTAAATTTTTTACAAATGATTATTTTAAAAAGATATCTTATGTCGACAATTTTTGGGATATTTTTAAGACTTATTATAGATTAATTTGTTTCTTATGTAGTAGAAAATTATCTATTACTTGAGAAAGGCATGGGTTTTAATAGTTTATATTTTCTCCTAATTCACTAAATCTCAAAACTAATATGGTATTTTAAATGTATTTAATTAAATATGTTATTAATTAATGCTCTTATGGGATATATATTTCATGTAATTATAGTTTTCATCAAATCCATTTTCTAATGATTTTTTAGGTATTAGATCTCAGAGTGCATGTCCGAGATGCAATAATTGGTATCGGAGTGGGGTTTAGATAACATAAAATATTATGATGTTTGTTAAGGATAATTTAATGTTTGATAAGTTATAATTAATCATAATTTCAATGGTATTGATAACCCTTTATAGATATATATGATTTAATGTTAAGGTAATAATACACATTTTATTGGGGTATTAGGATAGGATAAATATAGTAAAATCCTAGTAATTAGTCTGTGGGTAGGATAACATCCCGAATGTTTAGTATAGTCTTCAGTATGTGGTTTTACAAAAACAATAATCTTCTTATTGGTAATCAATGTTATATGTGTATATGGAACAAATAAATGTAGTGTTAGTCACCTCAAAAAAAATTTATTATTAATTAACAGGGTCTTCACATTGTTGTTTGCTGAATGGGAACAAGACTTTACACCGAGGTGAACATCCTGGGGGATATTACATGGTCAATATAATTATCTTTATAAACCATTATAAAGGATGTATTCTCTAATTAAATTTTGGTGTTACCTTAATAAGTATAAGAGAACCTATCTTAAAGAAACGTAGACTAAATTAGAAGTATCAAAGAATAAATTAAAGGTTTCATTAGATCATACATATTAGGATTGTGTTTTGAAATACATTTGATAATCCACACTGAATTTATTGAAATTAATTTTTCATTTTAGAATTTGGTTTAATTACATATTGTAAATGAAGCTGATAAAGTTATGCATACTAAAACCACTGTGTCTTATAAAAAATGGAGTATACTTAAATAGTTTTTAATCTTATTATTTTCTTGATATAATTGAAATTATTTGTTTAATCTTCTTACCTATATTAGAGAGGTTGATATAATAATAGAAATTAATTCTAGATACTATTAGTTATTTTCATTAGTGAGTGATATTTATTGATGAATTTATCATATACGCAAATATTTATGAGGGTTATGTTGAACAAAATAATATTATTATTTAGTAGTTATTATTTAATTTTTTGGAATAATATATTAAATGGAATCAACAACCTTGAGAAATAATTTTATGAAAATGTTATATTTTTTTGGATAACTATTGATGAATGCAAGATTATGGTATGGATATCTATTAGTATTAACAAATTCTTAATGTAGTGGTAATAAACAGTTGATTGGTTTAAAGGAAAATGAGTTAGATAGAATTAGAATGGATTTTGAATTAATAAATTATACAACCCATGATATATTTTTATAATATATCTTAAATTGTTGATTATAATATATATTGAATTGTTTTTCAGTTTATTAACTAGTGATTAATATGATCAAGGGCTAAAGATGGATTTATTTTGTGGTAGAATATATAATCTCATATTTGTTTAATTTCTGGGAGATTCAAATGTTTTTTGGAACATTATATTAATAAGAATGTTTGATTAGGTTATATAAATAACTTGTTTTATGATTGTACAAATGTGTAATGTTTTAAATGAAACATGTGTAATTTTGTATGACCTTATTATTTTATATTATAATATATATCTCAAATGATAAATATATCAACATTACTCTTAGTTATTTTCATTAGTGAATAATAATTAAAATTAAAGGGGCATTATTTTTCTAAGGCTGATAGAATGTAACACCATGAGATTTAAATATATGATTACCTTTTAATATGTAAATGTGTTTGATGGATTTCACTACATGTGACACTGAAATTAAAAAAAACCTCATATATTTAGATGAAGTATAAATATTTAAGTATGACCATTAAAATATAATAATTTAATTTATAGGAATGAAAATGAGTAACTTCAATAAGAAATATTGAAATTCTATTTGTATTTCTAAAATGACTAAAAATATAATTTCATTCATATAATTGTATTTTAATTAAAATTTTATTTTATGCACTATTATTTTTTATCACTAGAATATTATGACTAATGGATTGTAATATATATATTGATATGATAATTTTTAACACTAATTTATATATTCTATGAAATATGAAGAAGAATATAATGTGTTTTAAATTCTCATTACCATTTAAAATAGTTTTTCATTGTATTTTATTATTTTATTTAGATTTTTTATTTACAAATTTTTTAATTTAAATTTGAAAAAAACAAAACTATTTTTGGATTCATCATAGTATATTTTATTAAGATGCATTTTTTAAGAAATTTAATATTTTAAAAAATATTATGATTTATGAAATTATTAATATGTAAGTATGTAATTCAAATTATGGAAAAAATTATGTACAATAAATATTAATTTTATAAGTGGAATTATAAATATATAAATATTGAATCTAGTTCATATACCTAAATATGATATTTTTAAACTTATGTAATATTTTTCTCAATATTTTGTTGTTAATGAATTATAGATTTATTATTTAAAAATTAATTTTTATAGATTTTATAAATTTAATAAATTTTAAATCATTATAGAAAAATAATTTAATAAAGACCACTTTATTTTTATTTATAAAGGATAAATTACTTAGTTAAAAACTAGTTACCATGTTGATAGTAAATTACGGTTAAAAGGGTTTATCCATGTGAATATGTATAAAAATTGATAAAAACATTTGTGATAATTGTTTTTGAGGCCTTTATTGATCTTATATCTTTATCAACCCATTATTTCTATATAATAGAGCAAATTTCATTTACATTAACTTCACTTTATCAAAAAATATAGAAATTTAAAAAAATCATATTTTCCCACTTATAAAACAGTCTTCCAACCACCCCTTCAATAATAATCCTAAAATTAGGGTTCTTCATGAAATACTAAAATTCTTACAACCCATAGAATCATATTCCTCCTCCTGGAGCTTATGTCCAGAAGATATTTTCTTAACCCCCCCCCCCCAAATTATAATTAATTTTAAAGGGTAAACTCAAGGTTCTCATCATGATTAATCATTTTTCCTCTATTTCCATAATGTATATCTTACCATATTAAAATTTTCATACAATTATACGGTGACATCATTATTTGTTATATAATGTATGCTATTATATTAAGGGAATAATAATTAACTGCCATTCCTATTATTCTAAACAAAAACAATTATTCATGGGTGTGTGCAGATTACCACCTCTTAGGAAGATTCATGTTTCCTTTTCTATAACCACATTACATGGATGGTCATAATTTTGAGTTTAATTAATAAGGATGAAATAACAAAAATATTTTATATTAATAAATTATAATAATATATTATACATTTCCCCTATTAAATGGGAAATGAAATTGTCAACCATGTGTATGTGTGGACTACCAGTTCAATTGAATGGTTTATTTTCTTATTTCTTTTCAACACCTAATTATATGGATACTAATGGAAATGGGTTTAATGGATAAATATAGCATTTATGGTATCAATATGGTTTTGGTATGAAAAATTGGAGAACCTATTGACCCATACCTATCATGGGTTGTAGTGAAAAAAAATTTATTACCTCTTTATATAGTAGTTACTTAACTTTAGGTTGAATCTAAAACAAAAGTGCACAAAAAAATTATTTGTCGCTTTTAATATTATTTTAGAAAACTGAATTTATTTTATTTTAGATAAATTATGTTGTGAATTGTAGAATTTGGATATCAAATTAAATGATTGATTTTAAATAGTCAATGTGAATCAGTGATCATGGAAGGGTTGGTTAAACATGGTTTTATAATTTAATGGTTTCCAAATTTTATTAATTCTCCATGCATTGGCTAGTAAGTGGTGGATTCCTCTATTAATTACAATATATCCTGTGGAAAATTGATGGTGGTGAGGATATCCCTAATATTTGTCTCAAATCATTCTAATGGTTTCCTATGTGTATATCATTGTACAAAGTCCCCTTGAAAAGTATGTAAAACACAAATTAGTTAGTGTTATTAATTAATTATAAAAGTTCCATTCATATGTCCTCACACATGTTGGTGATCTTATAGAACTCACCCCCCAACCCTAATATGCTACATATTAAATAGATTTTTATTCGTGGAGGATGATATGGATCATCAATCATGTTAATCCCAAATTTAAGTAATCTAACTCTAACATTGTCACATTCAGTATTAAAATTTTAATTAAAAATTGAAACTATAATAAATATGAAAGAAACCATTTTTATTCAATTTAATCATAAAAACTCATAGAAATAATAATTGGACCAAACACACCCTTTCTCAGTCACTCAAAAAACTACCCCTCCATGGATAGGGTAGAAGATCAAATTCATGAAATGGATTTCATCGCTGGAATCAAATAAATTAATATGAAAGAAATAAAGCATGGAATAAAGTAGAGTATTAGGATTTCATCCATGTCTTCCCCACAATTTTTGATATCCTTCCTCTTATTTACTTACTTCTATCATGATTGTATTATCATAAATAGAATCCATAAATGTGGTAAAATTCATCCTCATACAGTCACGGGGGTTCCCATGTCATGAAATCACGTTCCAATCATCTATATAGATAAAAAACATCAATTGTGATCTAGGTGAACTATTTTATGTAATAAAACACAATTTTATAATGTCAATTCATTAAGGAAACACATGGTGTGGTTTGAAATTTGAAATATTGCTGAAATAAAGTCAAGTGGGTATCATGGCATGACACATATGTTTCATAACATGACCCATGTGTTTTTCATAATATTTTTTCTCATTTTCTATTTGTTTTCACACGTGGATTTATTTAATACATACATCATAAATATTAATTTACGACGTTAAATCAAGATTTCTAATAATTTAATAACTATTTATACCCTTATCTTCACTTTGAAGTGTTGGACTTGTTTCTTTGTCAACAATATTCAGCATCCATCTTTATCATAATGAATTCATCACTTTTGGTCTTCATTTCTATGAAACTCTATATCCTAACATAAAACAAAAAATAATAATACAATTCCAAAAATTATAAGTATTTAATATATAAAAAAAATAATTTTATTTTAAAATAATCCTGAAAAATATGGTATTGTTAATTTTTTCACACATATAACATTAATTTCCTCAATCATGTAATTTTAACATAAAATAACGACAACTACAATTTAATAAATATTAAAATTCCTAATAAATTAAATAAAATTATTATACATTGAGGGATTAACATTTTGAGTTTCAAATAAAAATTTCAATTTTACTTCATACTCCTCAAATAGTATTAATTTCACATGTATTTTGCACTTTTCCTTTGAAAATTATCTGGATCCTTTCATTTCATTCATTAATATATAATAATTAATTATAATAAAACACTCCATATCATGACTGAAATATGGTTTCTTTTATACCATCACTTATGATACAAATTCAATTAGATTTATGCTCTTTTCATGAGTACATGATCCTTTCCCAAGGCTTGTAATGGATCTACATTATTCACATTATAAAAATAAAATTCATATAAAATCATGATGACTTTTAAATAATGTTTCTAATTAATATGAGGCTTATGGATGGGTTAAACTACTATTTAAAAATTAATTCTGATGTGGGTATCTCTAAACCATACAGTATGATATCTAAAGTAGCTATAATAAAAATTTCCTCTATAATATGAAAAATCCTAGTTCCTAGAACTCAATGTAAGTTCAGTATCAATGCAATCATAATGAATCATTTTCAACTTCTTGAATATTTTTTTTATTTCTTTTTTTTTCTCTCTTATTTCAAATTTTATACTTGAAACAAATGTCACATCCAAAACAAAACCCCATTTGAATAATACCCCTTATCTAGTAATAGTGATTTCAAATTTTCCAAAATCAAAACCTATTCTTTTCTTTTTTCGTTTTTTTTTTCAATAAGGATAAATAATGTAACAATATCCTTCCCCAATACAAAAAATATCACCACCACACTTTTTCCATACAATGTAATATATCCATTCATCCAGGACATCCTAATCACTGATACATAAAAGTTAACAAATTATGTAATATAAATATATCAGGGTAGGAATAAATACAAATGGGTTGAAAAGAATCTCATTTTGGGAATTTTCAATAATATATTCTATATTATAGAAAATATTTATGCAATAGGTGTTCTCAACTATAGGGGAGTAATAGTAAAAATCATCTCAATCATACTAAATGTGGTTTTTCAAAATCATTGTTTTGAAAATTTCCCATGCATATTCTAGCAGACTGCATTCCCTATGATCACTCAATAAATATTCCAAATATAATATATAATGTATTTGGTCAATATATAGTTTAAGTAATGGAAGATATGAATTTGGTACAATCAATCATGGAATTCAATAATAATAAAAAGTTAATAAAAAATAAAATCTAAAATTCAAAGCTTGAAAATGGTAGGAAATTTTTATTACCAAAATCAAAAAATTCCTATAAATAATGATTCATACAAGTTTACATCAAAACCATAACTCTATTTATAGATTTACTATTTTATTCCTTCAATCTCATTAACTAAGACATCTAAAACATGGTATCATGGTATTCTTAATAAATTTATATCTCTTAATTCATTCAAGAAAAGAAGAAATTCTATATCAGGGAATTAAATTTTATTATAATGAACAAAAAATATTTTTAGAAAAAAATGGGTAGTTAAAAATATAGTTATTTTAAAATAAAACTTCACTAATAAATGATTCTAAATTCTGGATTCACATGTTTTATTTATTCAATTCTATTCTTTAGCATTTTCACATCATAAATTTCTTTTTTATGATATAATCTCTTTCTTTGAAGTGTAAAATATATAAAACACAATAATGTTTCCTTAAGAAATGTAAACAATTCTAAAACTGAAAATTAAAATTTCTAGTGAACGTCTATTTAATCATTCTTAAAATAAAAATCAGGGGAAGAATGGACTCTTGAAAAAAATGGTTTTCTACTAGAAATACATTTTTTTAACATTGCTCTCTTGAATAAAATAAATAAAAATTAAAGAAACCATGGACTATGTTAGTCCACCAGTCTAATTAATTAATGTAGTGTATTAAATTCATTCAAATTCATTATTCAAGAAATTTTATTAAACAAAAATTAATTACTACATTCAATCAAATGTAATGAAAATAAATACCCTAGTGGTTCATCAAGGGTAATCAGGTTGATTGTGAATTCACTTCCACTGATTTGTAACATAGGTTCTAGTAGTACCTCTTCAGTATGAACCCATTTTTAATGAATTGGTTTTATTATCTTTCTAAAATCATTTTCTTTCAAATAGTTCATGAATTTTCATTATCTTACTCCAATTATTTAGAAAATTTCAATCATAGTACACAAAACTAAGAACTCTTTGGGGACATTATTACCACTGGATTTATTCTGAAACCTAATCCATTTAACAATATAGGGAACCTCCATTTCTACACTTTTCATTCATACATCACCCAAAAATTACCTTTATTATTTATTTTTTCATGGTATAGAAAAGCTAAACCAATAGGAATATTCTTTATATCCATGCCTACCACAACACTATATAAAACCATGAAATTCTTGTATATCCAAGTTTTTTATTGACCTTTTTAGATATTTTTTATGTCTTATTGAAATATAAACCAAAATTTCCATAATTCGTATAATCCTCCTTGGATTATTCTTCCCTTCTATTATTGTGTATGGTTTTATCTCAATTTTATTGACCCACATAACCATATTTTATTCATATATATACTTTTAAAAACTGTTCTATTATTAAATATATTAAGTATATATTTATCATTTTCTCAAGATCCATTATTATAATTGTTTACATAAGATCCTCTACAATACACTATATTTATAATCAATGTTTCTCTGGCCTTGTTCAATTTGATTTGTATAGTGATTCGTATGGGTTTTGTCTCATCTATTAATTCTTCCTTCATAGCCAGATCCTTCTTTAGATATGTGATAATCACTTCATTTTAAAATTATTTAGGTTTTTATTTATCAATCTAATCATTTGATCTTGATTTTTATTCTTTGAAATCTTATACAAAACTATAAACAAAATTAAATGTTATCTCTTCATCAATAATGAAATAGAAATTTCTAGATCTCTAGAAACATACGTATTTTGTTTTTTATTTCTAAAAAATGAAATTTTAATTCAAATAGTTTTCATAGAATACTAAATTATTATAATTGTTTTGATACATTTTTGTTGGATATTAGATTTAGTGAATGGATACTTGATATAAGATTCATGGATTCATATATGGTGAATTGTACTTGACTCTCTCTAATCTTTATTGAAAGTGTTCCTTCATGAAAATTGAGGGTGGTGTTAGATGCATATAAGAATCATCACTCCAAAATAATTTGTGAGTGAGGTTAAATCCTAATATATATCATATCGAGTACATATATTTTAGTTGAGAATAACTGATATTTTAGTTTTACAAGAATGTATTCAAAAAATTGTTCCAGAAAAATGATGGATATGTCAGCAAGCTCGACCACAACTTTGGGGGAATTAAATTTTCCCATATGGACAGATTTAAAGAAATTGTAAATAAACAAATTTATCAATGTACTCAAGACACATAAGTAATTGGTAAAATATTAATATCTAGTAGTGAATGGCTAGAAAATTGACCTAGATCTTGATACTTTTGTGGTATCAGTGGTGTGATCATCATTGTGATGCTTCTTCTTAGGATGATGCACTCAATTACATCTAGTATCTTTCTCTTGGTACATATATCATTTAAAATTTTATTATACTTCCAAATTTTTCAGATTTCTTCTATGATACAGATGTTGATCTTGAATTTTTGAAAGGTCTCTTGATTCTGATTTTGAATCTTCTCAAATTCATTCATTATAAATCAAATTATTTCAGAAAGGAATGTGTCTAGAATGAACTTCTCCTACTGTTGTTGATTTTTCAAGGGGTTCTTCGATCTCAATTTCCTAACCCTTTTTCCTACCTTTATTAGATTTTTTTATAATTATACTTTGAATTATCATTATTTCTTTATTAATGTATCTAGAGTTCTTTTCAAATTCATGTATTAATCACACTCACACATTCTTTGAGATTCGCAATAGTTTTTACTAGTAGTTTGACTAGATTCTTAGTAAAAAACACCATAATAGTTCCTTCTTGTTTTTTATCTTATTTACCATATTCTTAAACTATTAAATATATTCCTCATATTTTTTCTACTATGAAATTGTTAAAGGATGTTCATATGGTTTCAATTAGATGATGGTGTTGAAAGGATTACTTAAAATATAGGGTCTTATTGGGTTAATAAAATTGGTGGGTTCTATTATTGGTACTTTTAGATGGGATATCGATTTCACTATTGATTATGAAAATAGGTTATAGCCTGATAATACTCAAATTATCATTATTAGAATATGGATGTAAAAAAATTTATCCCATGTACCACAAGATATTGGTCAGTGTAATGATTCGACGAATATCCTAAACCACATTAATAGGGTGAGCCTTTTTGTTATCTCACATCGTCCAATTAAAATTCTACGAATGAAAAAGTGAGTATATCAATATGGGTTCCAAATATAGATGTTGAAACAAATGTTTATATATCATTTATTCCCCTCATGTCTAATCCTATAGTGTAGAATATTTGTGAGTTATAAGAAATTTTCTATCAGAACTCTAGATTGTGATAGTGATTTTTCAATAAAGGCTCCTCCAGATGAGGAATCAATAAGATTTGGTTCATTATCATGTAATACATGGTAGAATAAAAAAATTGGTTCTCCTCCATTTCGTGATGTGGGTATCTTACACTATTTTTCTTGAAGGTCTCCCCGAACCCATAGAGAGTCTCTCTAGTTAATTGATGTAAGATGAAATTCTATTTTTTTATTAACATTCTCATAGATTTTGGGAAAATAAATATATTAATAACCTACTAAGATTGTATTAATCATTAACAACCCCTATATATAGATTGTATATATACTATTTATCATTTACTTATATTTAAAATGGGAATCTCCCCCACATTACATTATCTTCTGCAACTCTTCATTGCTTGAATATGAAGAATACATAGGTGAATTCATAGATTTATCAATCTGGTTCCTTTCCATAAACCCTGTGAAATTTATATAGAAAATTGATCATGTTAGTATGTTGTTTAACATATTTTCTATAACTAGTACAACAATTGTTTTCATTGGTTTGAAAATTTTGGATTTGGTAGATCATGGAGTGCTTGGATGGGATTTCCTGCTATGCTTTCAGGTGTGGGGTGAACACAGAGTGTGTCACTAAAATATTTATTTTTTTAGTTCCTATTATACTATTTTTCAAGTTAATTTTTCTTAATTTATTTATTTTTCATTCAATTTATAGATCAAATTCAATTAAATGATCATTTGAACTTAATGTAATTAAAGGTGATTTTTTGTTTAGTGTACTGTCTTCCAAATGATTGTTTCGTGTTTGATCTAAACCCATCATAGGGTGTGGTAAAAAAATTATTACATAATTATTCTATTTTAAGTTAACTATATGTTTTCTTCAAAATTTTTGGGAACACAAAATTAGTTTGACACTTTAAAAATTGTTTCATAAAATTCATTTGATTTTATTTTTGTGAAATTGGGTAATAAATTTATGAATATGGAAAGTGGATTAAAAGAATGATTTTACATAGTTTATGAAAAGTTCTGATTAATGTGGGGTTGGATAGACCTTTTTTTATTCTATCAATGTTTCCGATTTTTACCAATTCTTCTTCCACTATCTAGAATAGGGATATCCCTCTATTGACTTTTCTCAATTGATTTTTTGGATGGTGATGGTATAGATATCCATAATCTACTTCTCAAATTGATATTACATGTAACACCCCGAGTTTTTATTACTCTTTTTTTAAATAAATTAAATTTTTTCATGTATTTCATTGTATTCTACACCATGTTAAACTTTCATTATACTATACACCAATTTTATCTTGTGCTACATTCCACATCGACTTAGCTTGTGTTATACGCAACACTAAGTTTCAATGAAACAAAATTTTATAATTACAGTTATTTTAAACAACATAGTTATAACCAAGCCATTAAACATAGTAATATTAAGAGTAATAAATTCTTTTAAAATATTATTTATTATGGTATTATATAAAAATATATATAATTTTTTGTAAAGTGTATATCTTTTGAAAAAAATAATATTTTCTCAAAAGAACTACTTTTTATGTCCTTCATGAACAATAATAAAAATTAATTTTAGTCACTTGTAAAAATATAATTTTATAGAAAACAAATATTTTTTAGTCCATAATTCAAAAATTATCGTATAGTGATTTTTTAGGATATTTCATAAATTTTATTTTTTTAGAAGAATAGTGAAGAATACCGAATTTTTACTAGAAAATTCATTTTCATATAATTTATTTATATAGTAAAATTATATTTTAATTTATTTCTAAAGTATAATTTGATCAATTTCACATCCATTAATCCAATTTGGGTCATTGAAAACAAAATTACATCGAATTTGGTTATAAAACATTTCAAATATTTGATCCTTTTCAATTATAAACAATGCCATCTAATCATGTATGTTGGATTTATTCTAAATTAATTTTGAAAACATGTGAGATTATAATTTGGTGAGGTAGATCTCATTTTCTGGAATGAGAAATATTTTTAATTTATAATATGTTCAAATCAATTTGTGACCCAAATAATTTGTAAAAGTAATTGAAATTAATGACAACGATTAAGGTAGATTCGAGTTTACATAATTGTTAAACATTAAATTAATCATGAAATAACCTATAATCATGTCCAAAAACGATTGTGTGGCTATATTGCTTTCATATAATCTTCTAAATATAAAAATAACCATTATTGGAGGCACAGTATATAATTTACACCTTTAAATGGTGTTTTCCTTTATATATTTAAAATAATGACACTCCTCGTCCTCTATAAAAGGGAACAACCCCCCCCCCCCCCCCCCCACTCACTTATTCACACATATATTAACCTGGGGATCATACTAAAAGTGTACATATATCCTCCCTAATTTCCTCCGTTCATCCTATAATACTCACTTTGGGCAAAAATCCATCCAAGGAAGCCCTTTGGTGCGAACCACAATGAGTTACCCAAATAAGGGGTAACATCCTTTAAAAATAAATTTTGTTTTATTTATTACTCTTCCCCATAAATTCTTATTACACCATGATTATATAATAACCACAATATCCTAAGTTTAATATGTTTTTTATTTTATGTTTCTGACCTTCACTCACACACACTTCTATCAAATGGGATATGCAATCATCGTCTGTGTGTATAGAGGACTACCACCTCACTGACCAATGTAATACGTTCTTCCCTTACCACCATTAAATTTTAGGAAAAAGGATGGAATTAAGTTTTTTATAGTATATATATGATTTGAATGATGGTTTTAGGATTATGAATGTATTATATCAGACATACCTTCATGAATTCCATTTTGGGGGAATACGATAACTTTTTTTGTGGACGTGTCGACTACCGCCTCCTCAAAGCGATGAGATTCGTTCACACTTTTCATGGAATGCATTAAGGATGGTTTAAAAAATAATTTTTATATGAGAGATAATAATGATAAGTTATGTATAATATATATACATGTATATATATATATATATCTAATTTAATTTTCTTTTGTTCAATATGAAAAGAAAATGGAAATGAAGGTCATGTGTACGTATGGCCTACCATCTCCATGAATGGTGTATTTCATTTTCAATTTAAATATTGAATAGATTATTATAAATAACTTTATACTGAATATATATTTTAGGTATCTCATGGTTCAAATTATGTATGTATATAAATCATGATCTACGTAATAATTCCATTAATAACAAGTCAAAATATGTTATAAAAACAAGCAATTACTACAAAAAATGTTACAATAACATGGAATTATTAAAAATAGGTAATATAAAGTACTTATTAAATCATATATGGTGATATATAAATGAAACAATTTCTATTATAAATTTATAATATATTGATATTTATTATATAGTAATTTTAAATGAGTACGACAAGAGTCAAGATAAAAGGTGATGGGATTTCTAGTTCCACTTTTATTTATGAGAGACTTATAACTTATTCACCTCACATTTATTTTTTGTACTGTATATACTGACCATTATTTTATTCTAATATTATTATCTCCAAATAAAATTTTATTTACATACCAATTTTATGATCTTTATTTTATGTTTTTTATAGTTCAGAAGCTACTAAATCAGTAAATTAATTTTTTCATAATTTGACTTCTTTGAGACACATGACTTTTTATCCACCAATATCTTTTTATTATTTGAATATACTACCATATGACATGTTATATAATGAATATCATTTATTCATGATATTTTAAGTTTCATTTAATTTTATTCTTTCATTTTTGTTTGATTCAAGGTTACCAATGTAGTAATAGTTTTTTCCACAATCTCATCACTATTAGGATTTTATATGAATCCATTGATGAAATATTATGCTCCATCTCTTGATAATTCTCAATATGTTTTATCAATTTTGGGTTTTATTTATATATTCATGTTTTCTTACTACATGTTCACTCTTTGGTAATTATGATAATTAAGAAAATGTTTTTAATGAAACCATATCTTATCTCCCTCTTCATTCAAGAATTAGTGTTCTCTCAAAACAATGTTTTCTAAAAATGTTTTCAAAATGTTTTGAAATGATAATTTAATGAAATTTTTAAGGAAAAGGTTTTTTAAAATTATTTATGATCTTAAAATATTATTTTATAATTTTTTAAGGTTATTTTAAAGGAAAAATGATATCAAAATATTTTCATGATTCCTTTTTAACTTTTCAATGTTATTTTTAATGACAATTGTTTTCAAAATGTTTTATGTTATGAAAAGAAATTTTCAATGAATAAAGGGTGTTTTCCTCATGAAATGTTTTATAAGATATTTCAAAATTATTTTTCGTAAATGATAACATTTATTTTTGTAACTCATTCTTTTCTTGGGATATGATTCAAGGGTTACATTCATATTATTAGTTAGAATGTTTTATTTTTTTATGGAAATATTTATATGAAAAGCATTTCTATTTCATTGGTTATATTTTAATGAAACCAATTTCTCATTCATGTGTTATATTCTTATGAAATCTCCATGTTTTCATTGGTTATGATTTGATAAAATTATTATGAAATATGTCTCTTTTACATAGATTATATTATGGTGACATGTTTATGATTCCCATTTCATTTCATGGGTTATAATATGATTGTTTTTGATATTATAGCCCCCATATATATTACATCATTATGAGATTTTTGGGACATATATATATCTTTCCCTTTTGTTGTGTAATGATTTATATCCCGTGAGATATACATGTCTAGAACTGGGTGTGAACTCAGTTTAGTAAAGGACTTGGTTAACTTAGATTGCATTGGATGTGAATTTTTCTAATAAGATGGTTTGTTGAGTGGGAAGACTTCACTAGTATGGATTTTTTATTAAGCCTTCAATGGTAAGGAAATAATTTTTATATGCTTAGGTGTCTTACTTAATTCCATGTCGTGTTCCTATGTTGTTCTCTCATAGTTTAGGATCTTGTTCCCATATTATTCATGTCTAATGAACATATAATATTCCTAGAAAGATACTTGATTATAATATCTAATTTTAATTTTATCATTGTCTAATTTAATGATCACATTCTCATACCCCAATGCTCGTAATTATGATTAAATATATCCCTTTTTTACCCTTACTAAGAATTAGAGAACACCTTTTCCTATGTTTCCTCTACCCAGGTTACAAAGATGGGTATTAGGTATGATGTCTCTAAGAAGGGTTATAGTCATGAAGTAACTAGATGGAGATAATGTGTCTCTCTTAGGTACCAGTATGTATGATTCCATGTTTCCAAAGGTACTAAACTAATAAGTTCATTGGGAATATGTTTCTGTAAAGTGTTATGTATTATTTAAAATAAATGTAATAACTATATATGATAAGATTGGATTTCTATAGTTGGTTTTATATCCATGATTTGGATAAAATTTGGTAACACATATGATGAATCCTTAGTGAAACCCCTATGTACATTCCAAAGTATAAGTCTATGGACAATGCAATGTTTATTAAAATGTCCTCAAATTTTTTATAAAGTATATAGTGAGTGTTTTCCTTGAAATACATCCATATTTGGATAATTCAAGTGTATATAGCTCTGTAAAATATTTATATAGTTGTAAAAACGTGAAAAACCTTATTAAGTTATACTGTATGGAGAAATGGTGCTCGAAAATGGCCCTTTCTTTACACTTAGTTTAACACTCCCAAGGGTTATGAATTTTAAATTTACAAAATCTTCTAGAACTATCCTGAAGGATTAAAATATAAGATGTATATTAATAGACTGGGATAACCATTAAGTGTAATAGTATAAATAAGGTTTCATATTTAGGGATTCTATAAGTAATTCCCAGATTATGAGATTTCCCAATATTATTATTTATTGTTACTCTATTATTTTATGTTTTAGTAAATGGTTGAAAACTAAAAAAACAACATTAATACTAAGTGAAACAAACACTGAAATTATTCTTCTCTTGAGCATCCCAATTTTATAGGGTATGGACTGAAAAACCGTATTTCTATGTTCACATATCATTCTCTATCTATGAATCATAATGAACATCCAAACACCCAAATGAGGGAACAAGGTTTTGTTGATTATTACATAAAAAAATCTCCACCATATTTCATAGGGTCTTCTGATCCAATTTTTTCATAAAATGGATTGACAGCACTGAAAATATAATATTTTTTATTTAGTATTTGGAATAGGAAAAAGTCATTTTTGGTTGTCTATCATTTTGAAGTTGAATCATATTAGTGGTGGACTCTGATCAATAATATTAGTTATCAAGATGAAATTGAATACATAGATTAGGATGAGTTCAATTTCTTATTCTTAAATAAATACATTCCTCGTGTTCTTCATATGAAAATGGGGGAGTTTCTCGAGTATAAGTAAAGGGATGATGAATCTGTTGGTACCGATGAAACTGATATTAAATGACTTGCAAGGTACTATTCATAAATTATCATCCAACCTGAAAGAAAAATCAACAGATTCTTTGGTGGCTTAATTCCAATTCATATAAGCGAATTAACCACAACATACTTCATTATATTTTAATACATTGTGTATTTGGAAATGATGGTTGAAATATTATTGGAGTTTTGTATCAATCTCATGGTTTTAAAAAGAAATGGAATATAAAGTTCAAAGAAAAATCTATAAACCATGGATAGAAGAATATGATCACTAATTTATGATTTGTGTGTGGGAATAAAAATAGAGAAATTGTCCTAAAGGGTCTAATAAATGTTTTTTGTGTGCAAGGGAAGGTCATTGGGATTTTTATTTCCAATGATATTGGAAGAAGTTATCTAACAATGTGGATGTAGAAAATATTATATTGAATGAATATTTCCTACTTTAGTGCTTCAAGTGAGAAGATAATAGAAATTGTTAGATACAGTTCCCAAACAATAAGGTTAATGAAGGTGTTCGATGTTATTATCCTCTGAATCTAAGGGAAAAGTGGAAATCTCATGAAATCACTATTTTTATGAGTTTTATGATAATGATGTTGTGAAAGGTACACTTTCCATCCACTCAAAAACTATTAATGTCTTATTTGGTTTTGGATCTACCCATTAATTCATATCTAAATAAGTTTATATCGTTATTAAGATGTCACCAAATTATTAGATGTGCAATTAGAATTGAAATCCTTTATTGGTATGATAATTTCATTTCAAGTCTATAATTCCTCTCTGGTTCAAATTTGTGGGATTTTTCTTCCTATACACCTTGTTATTCTTCCTTTGGTTGAATTTTATGGAATATCATAAATGTATTTTCATTTAAATAAAAATAATCATTATAATTATTGAGAAAGGAAAGATAGATTTTATATTTCATACCAATATATGCTTTTCTATAAATTTAAAAAAACTATGAAATTTATAATAAGATTATATCCAATATATGGGTCTTAATTCCTACTCAGAATTCATTTTTATCTCAAATGTTTTGGTGAAAATTCACATCAATGATAGGCCCATTATTCAAGAATTTGTGGATTTATTTTCTAACTAGTTTACTAGCCTTCCTCCAAAATGAGAAGATGAGTTCTCAATAGAACTCATACCTATTTCATGACCAGTTTCAAATAATATCTATAGAATATTAGTAGTTTAGTTAAATGGATTAAAGAAGAAAATCCAAGACAATATTAAAATGGGATTTATTCATCCAATGATGTAACCTTGTGGGTTCACCTATTCTTTTTGTGAAAAATAAATATGAATCAATGGAATTGTAAATTGATTATAGAATGATGAATAAGGTCATAATTAAGAACAATTGACATATTCCCCTATTGATTATTTTTTGGATCAAATTCATGGTGCTCAATAATTTTCCAAGATTAACCTTTATTTTTTATATCATTAATTGAGGGTTAGGAAAAAGGGTATAAACAAAACAACATTCCGTACAAGGTATGAACACTATGAATATATTGTGATTCCTCTTGACCTTACTGATTCTCGTGTTATCTTCATGGATTTGATGAATAATGTCTCTAGATATTACCATGGTTATTTTGAGGTAGTTTTTATAAATGATATTATTATATATTAGACGAGCAAGGAAGAGCATGAATGTAACTGGAAAAGTGTACTAAAAACCATATGTAAGAAGATTATGTCTGAAAATTTTACATAGTGTGAATTTTGGCTTGGAAATATTTCATTTTTGGGGAATATAGTCTTAATTGTGTCTATATTAGTATATCCATCAAAGATAGAGGTTATTTATTTTTGGACTAGGCCCATGATAGTGACTGATATCCATATTTTTCTTGGTATGGATGGATAATACAAATGATTTGTGAATAATTTCTCATGACTTTATAATACTCTAACCAAGATAATTCATAAGGGTTCCATGTTCCTCTATATAAATGAATGTGAGATAAATTTAATGGATCTGACTAGAAGGTTAGTCAATGAAATGATACTTACATTACCCTGTAGTGGATAAAATTTTATCATCCATAGTGATGCATCCAAGAGTTGATTGGGATGTTATATTGTGTATAATTACATAGTTATATCCTATACCTCATGAAAATTGAAGATTCATGATAACCATTACCTAACTCAATATTTGGAGTTAGCTATGGTAATTTTTAAATTAATGATATAGAGGAACTAAATATATAAGGAATGTGTGATATATAAAATTATGTTAAAAGTATCAAAAATATATTCACATAGAAATATTTGAACATGTCCTAGAAGATGGTTAAAGATTATTAAGGATTATGTCTACCTAATACATCATCACCATTGGAAAGAGAACAAGGGTGTTGATGCTTTGAGTTAATTGTACCATACTAGATTATCCATAATCAGGATCACATAAGGTTGAATATTTCTAAACTTTCAATGGATATACCTAGAAATACTAGAATATTAAATAGGTTGATAATGAAATAATTGAACTATAAAATAATTTATGAAATGTTACTATGTTTAACCTTGATCTTGATGGGATGAGAATATATTTGAAATAATACTTCTAGTGGGATGGTGGAAAGAGGGATATCATAGTGTTTGGATCCTGGTGCTTTGTATGGCAGCATGTTAAGGATGAATGAAAAAATTTATAAGGAGATATTTCATCCATTGACCATACCAGAATAAAAATGGGACAACATCACTATATATTATTTTATTAGACTCCCTAAAACCTCTAAATAGAATAATTCTATATGGGTGTAATTTGATCTCCTTATTTTGTTATATCGTTTTATCATTATCATAAAAGACTTATATCTAGATCATATTTACAATATATACAATAAGGAAGTGATAATTTTTCATGAAGTACCATATTCTATTGTATCTGATCAGGATCCAAGGATTACCCAATCATTTTGGGGAATTATTCACCAGGCCCTAGATACAGAATTCAGTTTCTACACTTCTTATCATCCTCATATTAATAGGATGTATGAAATAATAATTCAACACATATAGGATATGTTGATTTATTTTTTGTTGGATTTTAAAGGTGTTTGGGATCAACACCATTCTCTAATTGAGTTTTCTTATATCAATACTTTCTACTCAATCGTTTAGATGGATCTATATAAATCCCTCTATATAAAGAACTAAAGATATCCAATGTGTTAGAATAATGTTTGATAATAAAATGTGTTGTGACTTGAGATCTATGAATAAATAGTTGATAATGTTATAAACATCCACCAACATATCAATGATTCTCAAATTTTGAAGAAAACATATACTGATATTAATCAATTTGATCTCGAATTTTATCTTAATGAGAAGTTATTTCTATATATCTAACATGGGAAGAATGTTTTGAGACTTGGGAAGAAAACTAAACTAAGCCACAACTATATCGATCCCCTTGACATTTGTGATCGTATACGGATAGTATCATATATCTTGGAGGTTCCATAAAACATCTCAATAGTCCATGATTTATTCCATATATCTCTTATATGTAAGTACATACATAACCCTTCACATATACTAAACTTGGAGGTCATAGCACAGAAGTAGGATCATTCTTATGGGGAATAACTAGTTGAAATTTTGGACTGTAGATTGAGTTTTATAAAAATTAATACCACTAACCTAGTCCACATATTTTGGAGAAACAATTAGATAGATGATGATATATGGAAAATTGTGGATTTTATATGGCAAAAGTATCCTCATTTTTTCGTATCAGAATTAAAAATGTTTGAAGGAAAAATTCATTTTAAGGGGGTTAATGTAACACCCCCTTTTTTTATGATCCTTTTTAAATAAATTAAATTTAATTGATTTTTTACACTATAAAACACACTATGATAATAATTCATTAGAATATACACCAAATTAATCATTCACTACATGCAAAATTGGATTATCTTTCATTACATGCCAAAACTAAGTATATAAGAAACTATATTTTTTTATTATAGTTATTTTAAAAAAGGAACTTATAACTTGGAAATTAACTGTAGTAATAATAATAGTAATATCTAATTTTAAATATTATCTATAATGGTTAACTATAAATAAAACATATTGAAATTGAAATATATAATTTTTTGTAATGTATATATGTTATGAAAAAAATAATATTTTCTAAAAAGAACAACATTTTATATACTTTTTTAAACAAAAACAAAAATTAATTTTATACACTTCAATACAATGAGATTGATTAAATAATATTTTTTTTGAATTCACAATTCCAAAATTAGTTTATGTTGAGTTTTTTTGGTTTTTCTCAAAAATTTCATTTTTGGTTTATAAGTGAAAAAACTGATTTTTTTTATTGGATCTACTTTTACATATAATTTATTTTTATAGATAAATTATATTTTAATTTGGTTTTAAAGTATAATTATATAAATTATATTTCAATTATTCCAATTTAGGTTATTGGAACCTATTTTTATTTGAAATTGGATTTAAAAATATTTCAATGTTTTGATATTTTTCACTTTAAAATCTCATCATCCCATCTCATCTTCTGTTTTAATTTTAAATTCATTTATTAAAATTTTGTGATTATAATTTTGTGAAATTTATTCCATATTTTAAATTATAATAATTTATAAGTTATACCTTTTTAAACTATATTTTTTCCCCAAATAAGTAGGGAAAATAATTAAATTTAATTACATCAATTATGGTAATAAAACCAGTTTACATAGTTATTAAACCTTGACTTAAGGGGGGAAATAAACCAGAAATATGATCAAAATTATTTTTATAAATATATTTAAACCATATAATCCATTTTCTATAAACATAACCCTTATTTTAGGACCATTATGTAATGGATTCCTCCCAATAGTGTTTATTTTTATATATTTATAACAATCTCACTCCTCCTCTACTATAATACATCCCCCAACTTCTTCACAAATCTAAATCCATTTAAATACACCAAAACCTGAGAAATTATTCTCCAAAATACCATCCCTATATTTTATAATCCTATATTTGTTCATAATGAAATCTAAGGAATACCTTTTGTGCAAACAAAAAAAATCCCTTAAGAAGGGGTAATATTATTCAAAAATCTCCTTTGTTTTATTTCCTTCTCCATCTACTCTAGTATTTTTATTTCATAATTATATAATAACCTCATTATACTAAATATACTAATATTTTATTATTTTAGGGGTTATGTGAATATGGACATATACTTCTATAAAATGTGATACGCAATCATCCTTTGTGTGTGTGGAGGACTACCACCTCGTGAACTGAAGTCATTTGTTCTTCCATTACCACAATTAAAAGTTGTAAAAAATGATCAAAATAATATTTTAATATTCCATATATGTTATTTATGACGTATTTATTCATTTTTAGTTATTATATAACATACCATCTACTTTTTCATTTTTTGGAATATGATGACTTTTTATGTTGACCTGTGGACTACCACCACCTCCAAGAGAAGTTATTTGTTCATACATTACATGGAATATTTGATGGATGGGTTTAACATTTATAGGTGTTATATATGAAATAATAATTATACTTTAATTATATTATATATATATATATATATCAATAAATTTTATTTCATTCAATACGAAAAGAAAATGGAAGCTGCATTCATAGGTACGTATAGTCTACCATCTCCATGAATGGTGTATTTAATTTTCTATTTAAATATTATAAAGATTATTATAAATAAATAAGTAATGAATATATGTGATATTTATATCACTTTTAAAAAAAATTAGTGTATATATCTTGATCTAAGTAAGAGGAAAAATAATATCAAGTCAGAACATGTACGTAAAACTATATGGTTACCACCTGAAACGTAAAATTTACATTGAGTTGTTAAAAAATTTGTAATACAATGTCATAGGTAATTCAGATATGGTAATATATAAATGAATATAGTTATGTGATAATGTATGATAAACCTATATTTTTTATGTATGAGGTTATATTGAGTATGATGTGTGTCAATACATTAGCAATAAGGTTTTCAAGTCTATCTTTTATTTCTTAGAGACTTATGTATTATTCAACACTCATTTGTTTTGTGTGGTGAATATACCTCCAATTAATTTATTCTATAATTATTATACTTGAATTTATGTGTATTTACATACCCATTTTATGATCTCTATTTCAGGGGGTTTTATGGTTTAAAATCTAACAAATCGATAAAGTAATTTTGAGTCAATTTTCCTTCTTTGATACACATGTTTTTATGAACTTATCTACTTTTTCTAGGTATGTATACTTCTATTTGATAGGTTATATCATGAATAAATTTATTTTAATGATATTTTAAAAATCATTTCATGATATTTTTTCATGGTTATTTTGATTCAAATTTATAAACGTGGTAAGAGTTTATTGCAATAATCTCATCATTACTTGGATTGTATACAATTGTCCTTCCATTAATGATGTTTTATGATCCATATATCAAAAACTCTAATTAATTTTTCTATCCACTAGTTTCTCATGATATCTTCATGTATTAGTTACACTTTTCCACTCTTTAGTACATAATATAATAAAAAATTGTTTTTAAAATAATTTTACTTCACCTACCTCTTTGGTTGACAGTCAATGTCCTTTAAAAACATTGTTTTCCAAAGTAAAATTCAAAATTTTATTAATTTATATTTTAATCTCTTTTTCAAGGGAAAATATTTTAAATTTATATTATGATTTTAAAATATTTTTTATATATTTCACGTTTATTTTCAAGGAAATATTTATCAAAAAAATCAGGATTCCTTTATATGTTTTCAAGGATATTTTCAAAGCAAATGGATTTAAAAAGGTTTTATGTTTGAAAATGAATTTTTCAAATATTAAATTATATTTTCCTCTAGAAATTATTTTAAAAGATATTTCAAAATTATTTTCTCTATAACGTGACATCTATTAGTGTCACTCATGCCTTTATAAGGATATGTTTTAAGGGTCCCTCTCAAATTTTTCCTCACAATTGTTTATGTTTTGATAGCCTAATATATTTGAAACCTGTATCTATTTCATAGGATATATTTTTATAAAACCCTTTTGTATTTAAAGGGTTGTATTCAAATGAATCTCGAATATTTTGTAGTTTATTCTTTGATAAAATGGTTATGAAACCCTCTCTTTTCCACATGTTATGACATGATTACCTATTTATGAAAACCATTTCATTTATTGGGTTATGACATGATTTCTTATGATATTTTGGTACACATATTAGAAGTTTCATTATGAGATGTTTGGGACCTATATCTCCCTCTAATACATTTGGTATATAATTATATCTCATGAGATAGTCATGGTTGGAAAGGGGAATGAACTCGGTTTAGTAAAGAATATTGTCTCCTAGATGGTCTTGGGAGTTAGCCAAGAATAAAAAGATAGTTTTGGGAGAGTACAAATTCCACTATGATAGACATGGAATTAATCATTGACTACTATAGAAATCACATTAATATACTTATGTGTCTTCCATAATTCAATTTTTTATTCTTAAGTTATGCTTCAAGGATTATTCTCTAAATTCCATTAATATTCATGTCTAATGAACTGAAAATATTTTTCTATTGACTCATGATTAGTATATTTGATATGAAAGTTATGATCATTTAATGTTATGATCACATTATCATACCCTTCTGATCTGTATTACTCTAATATATCTCACATGTTAACCCTTACGGAGCATCTGATCTCACCCTTTCCTATGTTTCCTTTCCCTGGTTATGAAGATATGTTTTATGTATGGTTTATCTATATGGTTTATATTCATGAACAACCTAGTGGGATATAATTTGTCTCACTTATGTAACTTTGTTTATGTGTCCATGTTACCAAAAGAACCATACTGACGAGACTATTTGGCATTTTTTTGTGTAATGTTTTAATTATTCTACATAAATGATGTAATATCTATATATGAGAAGTGAGTGCCACTATATAACTTCTATCCTAAGACTGTGAAATTATATAATATTCTCTTGATAAATTATGGAAATACAAAATTAGTAACTTTTATTCAATAATTTTCAACTATTCTAGTAATAATTCATCACAGGTGCTGCTTATTGATTAGATCTCACCACCCTACCCTAATCAATTTTGTAGCAAATAGATATGAATTGTGTGTTAGGAGAAACGGATCATGGAGAAGGTAATTAAAATTAAAATTATATTAACATAATTCAGTTTCATTAAGTATTGAAAAAATTATAAATTGAAACAAAAAATAAGATAAAATAAAGTATTTTTATTCAATTCTATCATAAAAACTCATGAAATGAACAAAAGAGAAAACCGAACTCTTTACTAGTTACTCATGGTAACTAAACCTCCATTTATATGGAATAAAACATGATTTAGGATAGGGGATACATGGCAAGAATGAATGAAAATAAAATAAATGAAATAAAGTATGAAAAATTATGTAGCAATAGGTTAACATCCAGAGTTACCTCTCAACGATCGATCACTTTCAATCCCACTAGACTCTTGTTTATTGGATTCAATCATGCTAAAGATATTATAAATTTTCTCAATTATTTATTCAAAATTAATCCTCATTAAATCCATGGGGTTCTCCGATCATCACACCCGAGTTCGGTGTTCATTGTATGTAAAAAATCCTCAATTCTAGTCCAAAAGAACCCATTTACATTTTAGAACATTATTTTATAGTATAAAATCATCTATTTTGTACCTTTTTAAGGATTATGGAATGAAATTATGGTAATAATTATTTATAGGGGGTATCATAGAGTGACACATATTGTTTTATGCCATGACACATGTTATTTTTTCCTAAAGGGTTTTAAACCTTTGCACTTTATCTTTATTTAATGAGTTCTCTGTGACTTATGTCATAAACACTTATTTATGATATAAAATGGTGATTTCTAGTATATTTTTCTATATTTCATCCATGTTCTTAACTTTAATGATTTATCTTACTCCTCTATCTATTGGGAATTATGATTCTTCCTCTACATCATGTATTCAATACTTTTAGGCTCATTTTTTAATCAAACTCTGTATCTTTCCATGATACAAAAACATAATTAAATACTACCAAGACTAAAATTTTATATAAAAATAATAATTTTATATCAAAATAGTCATTAGAAATATGGTAAATTCACCTATTGATATAATGATCAATAAATTCTCAATGTTAATTCAATCATTTTAAATAATCGTACCAAGAGGAAACTATTTTTATTCATATTATGTAATATATATATATCCATTATGTCTTATTAAAATTAATAAAATATCTGATATATCAAAATAAAAATATTAAATAAGATCATTGTGCTTTGGGTATTAATATATTAGAAAAAATCCACCACATAATAATCCACTATGGAAATAATGTTCATGACGGGGTCTGTTTAGCCACCAACAAATAAAATTCTAAGAATTTATCTCAAGGATTACAATAAGAACAAAATTACTCATATAATAAGGTATAAATATGTAAATAACTATTTTTTGTTTTCTAATGGAAACATTATTATTAGACCTGTTAATTAAGAATGAACCATTCATTTGATAGGAATTACTGATACACTATCATCAATAATTTAATATTAATGAATTGTAGTAAAAACTACATTGAAATGGAATTATATCATCATAAATATCATATAAAATCTATTTTTCTACCTTTAATGACCATTGAATGATGAAATTTCAAGAAATAATGAGTATGTACAATATTTTTATATGAATAGTCTAAACTAACAAACTATAATCACCCAATATTGAAAATAAATAATAACCTAACAGAATTCACATAGATAGTGATTATAAGTGAAGATAATAAATTGAAATTGATATGAATATGTTTTTGAATTTGGTGATTCATATTTTTATGTTTGTGATGGATTATATTAAAGTTAATTATTGGTAGTTTAGATAATAGGTAAGGGTTTTCATGGTCTCAAATTTGATTATTTGAGACATGGTACTTGTTATGCACCATGGTTACTTTATATATTGTTCTATTGATTTACTATAAAATTAAAATTATATTATTTATTTCATTCTGATTCATGGTATATACTAATGTTAAGTAGTTTATTTTCTTCAAGTTTCTTTTTACTCTAGTGTTAACTTAGTAATAAGAGTTTTGAAAACTCAATTTTCTTTTATTGAGTTATGATCACTCGTGTGATCTCTTTTCATATATGTTGGGAAATTTATTACCATTGATTTTATAATGCTTTATAATTTTACTTTATAAATATTTACTACATAAACACCGTTTTAGATATTTCAACCTTCATAAAATATATTTCTTATGTGATATTAATATCACTAATCTTATTTCCTTGAGTTATATGTTTCATCTAGAACTTATTTCCCTACTTTATTGCATTCCTCAGTAGTAATATTGTATTATATTGTATTTTATAATAATCATTATGAAAATGATGTTTTCATAAAAAAATGTATTATTACTCTGTTTATTATAAGGGTTTCCAACAAAGAAAATTTTAAAGTATTAAAAATATTCTTTTCATAAGAAATTTTTTTTCTATTCACTAATCATTTCCAAAAGAAACCAGTATCTCAATTCCAAGGATCCATAATTATATATTCATTTTATAAATAAAATTTTATACAATCAATATCTTCACCATATTATAATTTTCTTTTCCAATGGGAAAATATTTTTTATTTTATATAAATATTAAATATGTTTTCTAAACTTACGTTCAAGTTTTCAACTCAATTTGCCTATTCATATTCAAAAAAAATTATACTCATGAGATTTATATTAAATGATTTATTATATAATAAATATAAAAATTTATAATTTAAATGATTGAACTCGTCATATCTAAAAATTATATTCTTGATTCATTTTTTGTGGTATTTTATAAAGAAATAATTTTCAAGGATATTTTTCATTAATTACTGCATCCTTATGACATTCCTATATTATAATGGAGATATAAAATTTTTGAAACCATACAAATTCTTTATCTAGATGTATTATTAAATACTAATTTCCATTAGAGTAATTATTCATCAATACGTTTTTTCCAAATCATTTTCTTTTATAGGCGTAAATTTTCTTCCAATGCCTTCAATTTTTGAATAAATTGTTTCTCATTCCTTTGATTGAAGGGTTTTTATATTGATTTAATACACCAATTGATTTAAAATATTATTATTTTAATCATATATCATTTCTCCATATGGTTTTATCTTAACGGGTGATTACACATACAGTTATTCCATTTATTAACTGGGGAACTACTGACAATCCATATATTTGTTATTTTAACACTGATTCTTGTTGATTACTCAGGAAATTTATTTATATATTTCTAACGAACTAAATTATTTCATTTAGTGTGTTATGATCATGTTATCCCTTTTAATGAAATCTGGGAATGTCTTGGTGTTTTGTATGATGTTATTCTTATATGAATTATTATTGTCCAATCTAATTATGTATTCATTTTTTATATTCATGTATGATTAATGCATTGAACTAAAAAAATGAGGGGTGGGACCCGAAATTATATTGACCCTTTTTATATCAGTAAGTATCATGAGATAAATATGTAAGGTTATTCTGGTGTCTTATAACCTATAACATTGTATTTTCATAATTGTAAGATCATGATTTCTTGTCATGTTGTATGGAATTAGATGTCTATAATTATACATTTTGTCTATAGGGAACCATTTATTATTATTCATGTGATCTTTTCATTTCCATTTTCATCTATGTATATGTCTTTCTTTCAGTTTGGTCCTATTATAAATTTATTTTTTATTATATATTCCTTACATATTATTTATTCCATGTTTATGAAATGATTTCCACAATTGTATGTTTTATTATACAGATCATTTCAGCTCACACATTACTATGTTCTAACTTCCCATATTATCAAGAAAATTTTTACACATTATATGTATAATAGAATAGATTTGTGGATAAATTTTTGGAGACATTGGAGAATTATTATTGATTAATTAGTTTCTTATATAGAAGTAAAAACATTCATTAGTTTTGAAATTTATGGGTTTTATTAGTTTTTGTTTTTTCCCAATTCTCTAATTCTCAAAGTCTAAATTTTATTGGGAATATGTGTTATGTAAAATTTAATTTAATAATTTTTATTCTAGGATTTTCATATATGAGAATATAAATTCATTATCAAAACCATTATTAAATTATGTATTTTTAGCACCGGATCTGTGAGATTATATCCAACGAACCAAAAAATGGGCTAGGGGACTAGTAGAATATGAAAATTTAATTCAATGTGAAACCAGACTCACCCCTACCAAGGATGAATTCATTAAACCTAGTCCAACCTGATGGGTTTCAAATGATCAATTTACTATTATTGAACAGATTAGAAAAAATAACGAAACTTAAATATAAGATGAACCATAAAAGAAACTAAAATCATGTGTACTTTTAAAAGATGAAATTATAATGAATACTTTACTTTATTTATCATAGTAGAAATAGCCTTTATCCTTTATTTTCACATCCTTGTATTTCTATCAGGTATGAAATGTTTTTATATTTTTTCAACCTCTTGAATATCTTACCTATATTTGGTTTTGATAGCCCATTTAAAGAGTTCATTAACTATGACTATAGAGGGTCACAATGTGAATACAACATTCACACCATGAATGTGTTGATGTAAATGTCCTAATTTAAAAAAATGATTCATGGACTAAACCACATGATTGTACCATGAACTAGTCATGTTAAAGCGATTTAGTCAGTGAATCTTGTTTCAAATCATGAACCCATTATCTTAGAATTAGGTTTTTGGTTTCCCCCCATCTTCCATTTACCTGATTTAATAACTTTATTCCTTTAATTTTTACATCCTATAAACTATCCATATTTATCTCATTCAGACTTCTTCTTTCCTTCATTATTGGTGAAATTATAGTGGGGATTCACCCTAGATCTTCATGAAACATCTTGATAAGTGGTTTCCCTAATGTTTCATTGATCTTGCATAATTATTTGCGGATTTTTTACTATTCTTAAGGATATAGAATCCTAGTTTTTTTAATATTATTATCTTGATGGGATTTATGATTTAGTGTTTTCTCTTTCATATATGTGAATTTTATCTCATAAGATTATGGATCCCATTCAGTTTTTGGAAATTCATTGCGATTGAGATCGGTGGTTATATAATATTGACTTGTTTATACAATCCATGGTTTATTCCACACATTTCAAAAAAAATAGAATCTTATTAATTGAATTGTTTTGATTTCTAGAAAACAATTTTATTGTTTACGACTAAATTAATGGTGAAACTAATTTTAAATTTATGTTTTTCTCTATTTTGGGGTGGTTTTCATTTTATTTGATAATTTTTTATTATCTTTGATGAAAGATTTCTTGAAATGGTTTTCAATTTTAAAAATGGTCTTTCCTTGAGAGGGGTAACCCCATGGGAAATCATATGCCTCATTGGGTAATCTAATACAAGTGTTTCTATGTTGGGTTAGCCTTTATAGAATTGGATATACACTATAACTATAACTAAAATATTAGAAATGCAAGGACACTCATGTGGATGATATCTAATCCCTATGACTGAGTTCATGGGATGTTAGTACAAACTTGATTATTTTTCCATAGTCGTTAATGTTTGAGGATCCTAGTTTTTTTAATTTAAAATACATTAAAACTGCATACCGTTGTTATAGATTATTTTACTTTCAAATTGGTTATTTACTTATTTATTTACATCAAACTATTTAAAAGTCATTATTCTCACTATTTTATGTAATAACCTATAAATCATGTATCCTTCTATTTTATTCCTTTTAATTTATCATAATTGGTTTATTTAATTAAGTAGTCTTATTAAACACCCAGTGGGGTCCTATGGGGCATGTTTTTCTCATTCCTTAAAAACACAAAATAGAGAAGGATGACTTTCTTATGTCTATTGTAGGTAAAGTAAAGGTCCCTCTTGTATATAATCGGCATTGTTTCTATTCATGTTCATGTTATGTTGTTGGTGTTGTGGGATGTTGACACACGTGTCATGTGAAGAAGTGGTTTAGTCTTTTGGATAACTTTGTTTTATATATTGGAATATTAATTCTATTTAAATGGCAGAACTCATGTTATTTTCTTTATGTTTATAGATCTATTTTTTCTTCACACACACTTGTTTATAGTTTTCAAATATTTATTATATATTTTAGAATTCTATTATAGTCATTGTTATTAATTTAATATTGGAAGTTCGTTTTTTTATTCTATATTTCATTGGGGTTAATGATTGTTCTATGATTTACATGGAGTTTATTCCATTTTTTGATGAATTTACATTCATTGATTTTTTGTATTATAATTCCCCCAATAATTCTTCCATATAATCCTTAGGATGGTGTTGAAGATAATATTTAGTAGAAAAATAATCAGGATGAGAAAAATCTTTTCAAGGTTGTATTGTGAAGGTTAAGTGCTATATAACAAGGTGTTGTTGTAGTCCATGCTCAAGACAGGAGAGTTGTTCAAGTTAGTGGTTGGGATATGGATCAATCTGTAGAGATTATCTACCAAGATTCACTGTAATTTTAGGGGAAGAATTATTCTCAGGAAGCTAAGTAATGGTCACGGAAAAATGAAAGGATCTTTGAGATCATGGAGACTCTAAATTCCCTTAAACCGAATTTAGCTAATTTTTTCTTGATGTCCCTAGTATATGGTTTCAATATTCAATGGTTATGGAAAAGAAACATGTGGTTTGATGGTTTATAGACTTTAAATTCCTTTTTACTCAGTAGTTTTACCCAGAAATGATGGTTTGGTCTTAGTCTATGAAGATGTTCACCCACCAACATTGTCACTAGATAGTTATGGGTTATGTCCACTTATTTTTCAAACATCATCATTTCTATCCCTAGTTTTATCAAATAAAAACTAAACGTCTCAATGTTTATTGGTGTTCTTGTGTTTATAAATCCATTGTTACAACTTCATACTGATGCTTTCCACGTATGTTATGGTTGTGGATTGGGATCCAATGGAACAAATTGATCAGACAAGAAAATCAGGGATAGTCATAATTTTCTACATGTTTGGTGGTAGTTATAGTGTTCCTTATGAAAGTAACAGGAAGAATAATGAGGTTTAAAAAATAGGAGACAATAGATCCCAACACAAAATGTATTTTTTTCCCCTTTGCAATGGCTAGAAGGGTCCATTTGACTTACTAGAACTACATCAGGAGAGGTTATATGAATAATTATTCCCTATAATCTACAAATTTTTTCATATCATATGGAAACATGGGTCATTTTCAAATTATTATATTAGGTATTATCTTCCAATTGAAGTGGTTTCGTCTCTTCAACAATGAGAGGGTCAATGGTGAAGCCAAATTCTTCCAAGAAAATTGTTTTCTCACTACAAACATATGGAGTCAAGGCTAACTCATCTCATGGATAAAGCTAATGAGGGAAGACCATCGAGTTGGAATAATATAGAAGTCATATTCTACAATGAAGTAGTTGTATTAAATATAATACTATCTTTTGGAAATAAAGTTGGGCCCTATTATTGTATAGATACTATCTTAATTTATTCAACCTAAGTAACTTCTTTGTTTTATTCTAGTTCCTATCACAAATTTATATCAAACCGCCTTTTGAATCATTTAAATATACCTTTATAACTCATTCTACATATTATTGATTTAGAAATACCTATCAAAAAATAATAGGTTTTAGGTATTCTGATTACCCTCATATTACATCTCTATATCTGCATTATAGATAGATTAGGATTTCATAGTTCTCAAAATAGACCTCTTTAATGTTGTTACCATGATGTATTGGATGTTTTCTTATAAATAATGTATTGATTAATATCGTTGTTAGGTTCCCTTTTCCACCCATGAGGCTATTTATAAGTTGTTTCATGTATATTAACATCTAATTTCTAGGTGGGTAAGACTACCGCTACAGGATCATAATAAATCATTATCCTCATTTTTAGTTGATATTTAAGGCGAAACCTCTAGTTGTGAACTTCCACCAGTGGTTAAGAAATGTACTAAGGTTTTTTTAACTGAATTTCATAGCCTGTATACAAAGAGAGAAGTGGATTTTATGATAGAATTGGAACTGGGAACCAAGAAAACATCTATACCCTCATATCATATGCTACCAAAATAATTATAGAATATAAAATATTTTATGAATGATTTGGAATCCAATATCATCATCTATTTGAATTTTTCCCTATAGAAATACACATTCATTTTTCTAAAAATTATAATGGAACTCTCCATTTATGTATTTATTATAAGAATATCAACAAGGTGATGATTAAAAATAAGTATCCATTTCCCCATAAATATACATTTTTTTATTAGTAATATCTGGAAAGTTGGTTCTCTAAATTTGATCTAAAATATTGATTCCTCAAACTCAGAATTTAGGATTAGAATATTCCAAATACTTACTCTAGGTAAAAATATGCCCACATTTATTTTCATATGATATTTTTTGGAATGAATAATGTTCCTCCAGTCTTTATGGTGCTAATGAACTAGATATTTCACTATTACCTTGATTTGTTATTTATAGTGTTCTGGGATGAAATCATTGTTTATCCAAGAATTGATACGGGGAATGAGATTCATTTGAGAAAATTTTTGGTAACATTGGGAGATCTCTATAATTATGTTAATATATCAATGTTTCCATTATAGGTATAATAAATTAAAGTCCAAGCACATGTAATCATAGAAAATAGCATAATGATTGATCATAAAATATCATTGTCATTATATCATGGGAGGATCCAAAAGAATTATATTAGATGATTCTGGGTGTTAATAGGGTGTTATGATTGTTTTTTATAGGATTTATCAAAGAGGGAATCACTATTCACAATTTCCACTTGGAATGGAGTTGAATTATCATGGGATTTGAGATTCCAGTTATCCTTCAATGAATTCATAAGAAGTATATCCCCAAATCATATCCTTAAAATTCTATAATTTACATTGGACTATGGTATACCATGTTGTATTATAAATAGTATTGTTTTGAGTTCATATTAAAGGGGAAGATGTGGTAGCTTATGGATATCAATAGCTTTGAATGCTTGGGATGAACTACCCCGCCCATGATATAAAACTTTAACCACCCATTTATTCCCTTATTTTTTGGAAGAATTACAATTTTGAGAAGGGTTCAAATAATATTCTTACCACATGATTCTCAAAAATATCATTTTTCTGAAGGACTTGAACCCTATAGAAAGGTAGTGGTTGGAGAACCTTTAGCCATTTGATTTTAACAACATGTATATCCTAATAACTGGGAATGTTTTGAAAAATTCATTAAATCAGACATATAATATCATTCCATGATGGATTTGAAAAATGAATGAAAAATTATTGGGCTCTTTTCATAGATACACCAAGATACAATCGAAGTAGATACAAATATTTTTCTATTGATAATCTAGTTGACAGTGTCTCTCCTTGAATTATTTTTCAACTGTAGTAGTGGGATGATAAATTAAATTGTATCATGGATTTTTATATAGTGTTAAGACCTTCATGGAGTAATTTATCTCCATTGTTGGTATTCTGTTCTTCAAAAAATAAGTGTTATATTCCTTCACCCATGAGATATTTTGGGATATAATATTGTCACTTATCTCACTGGGTTGTTCATCCGAGAACTAATAAGATGTATTATGACATTATGAATTGGATTTGGTATACCATTTTATAGTCATACATAGTCAATTTCCTATCCTATTACTATACATTCTTATAAATTCAATTAAATAACAAAAATCCTTTTTCTTTGTTCCAGCCCCTCCCTATACCAAAATGAAAATGGTATGAGGTGATTAAGGACTTCATCATCAGACTACCATCAAATCCCAAAGGGAATAATTTCATATGTTTGGCGATTAAATTATCCACTAATTCATCATAATTTATATCAATTTGGGATACCTCCATGAATGAATAATTTGGTAAATCAGACATGATTTATATTTTTAGGTTTCACAAGGTGCCATCATCTATCATTTTAGATAGAGACCCCAAATTTACCTCTTGGTTTTGGAAAGGATTCTAGTGGATGATATGATCTTATGTAAGGTTGTCCATAACCTATCATCCTTAAATAGGTATAACATGGAAGAAAAAAATTCTGATTCATGATTATATATTATAATATTGCATCCATGAATTTGGAGGTTCTTTTGATTATCATTTAAGAATGACTGAATATTTATATGAAAAAAGATACATTCTATACATCACAATGATTCCTTTTGAATCCTTGTATGACCAACCATGTAGATTACTACATTATTATTATGAGGTTGGTAAATCATCCATGGTTGGATTGAGTATTATTCAATAGATAATGAAAAATACCCAGACTATTCGTCAATTTTTGGTGATGTCTTTGATTTGCCCTAAATCATTCACATCATCGGTTCATTCCTTTTGATTTTTCTATTAGTAATAATTTTTTATTGAATGATTTCTCTCAATTTGACCATTGATGGCATTTACGGTTAGAGAAATTAGCTTTGGGATATGAAGATCCAATGTAGATCATTATTCCAAAAAAAAATGTAGATTAATGATTGTTATTACAACCTCAATTGAATATGATCCACAATGTATTTATTATTTCTTAGCATAAAAATTATCATCCCAAAACATTCACACATTATTAATTGGGAGGAGAAATATTTTGATATAGATACTTAGGTACCCATAATATAGATTATATAGTTGTTTCCTTGGAAAATATCTTTTGTGGGAATTCCATAATATTAAATCTAAGTGATATGGAAGAATGGAACCGGTTATCATGAAACATTGTAATGAGAATCAGAAATGAAGAAGCAATGGACACACCTATTCTTGTAAATCCTTTTTTAACATGACTCTTGGGGGTAAAAATTAATTTTGTGTGATGAATTATCACTTCTTGGTACAAAATTAAGTTAAAAAACTATGTTCACGTATTTTTATCTATTTTAGATCATAACCATGATTGGATGTTTATCCCATTAAATGAGATACAAAATGGTTTCAATAGACATTTCCAGCATAGAAACATAATTCACTCCAAGAATTGGTTGAGGTAAAGAACCCAATTTCTATAATAGGTTATTCATGGCGTAAACAAAATTTTCTTTCCCTCAAATACTAGAGTCGAAGAGATTCGTGGTGTGGATATTATTTCATGGAATGAACATGTCATCCAAGAATTATTATTTTTAGTTTTTCATATTTTCCCTTGGCATAATTTAACCATGTTATTAACTTATTTTTATAGTCACAAACCAAGTATATTTTGATTATCTAGGCTTCTTCTCTCCTTTATTTCTTTGATTTTAAAAGGAATCCATCATATATATTTAAGTAAATTCCTTTTATGTGGTTTCCATTTGCTCCCTTGGTTCATTCATATTTATTTATTAGGATTTAACTTCTCTCAATGGCTATGGTATCCTATTGTTTATTGGGTCTAAATTTCATGATGGGAATTTTTGATTCATTGTTTCCTATTTATTTTTAAGGATCCTTATACCTCATTTTCATATAGAACTTGTTCCATTGTTTTTAATTATATGTTCTTGAGATACATGGTTTTATATTATTGAATTTTTAATATAAACCATGGTTTCTTCAACATTTTTAAACTAGTGTTTAAAAATACTAAATGCATGATAGTGATTTTAGGAAAATAATTTTGAAGGTTTTAAATGAATTGACGCTGAAAAGGATTTTTAAGGCATAATTATACTCGTTTTGGAGTTTTTTGTGATGTATTTAATAAATTTGAATTATGATCGATGAAATGGAAGTTGAAATGGTTTCTAGTTGTGAAGATGGTTCCTTATTGATAAGGTGATATCTAATAGGAGCCTATGTATTTAGGTAGGTAATCTACAGAAACCCTATCTAGGTTTGGTTAGCCTCTTAATAATTAGATATATTCTAAAACTCTAAAAAAGAATTGGTATGGTAGAGGAATAATGTTGGTGATATCTAATCCTTAGGAACTATTTTATAGGTAGATTTATTCACACATAGTTATTTAACATTGGACATTGAGTTTTGAGGATCCAATTTATCCTTAACATAATATACACTAGGATTCTTTACCATGTTTCTATAATATATTATTTTCAAATTAACTATTTATTAATACCATTGGTTGAAACTATTTCAATGTGATTATTCTCCCTTTAATGTAAAATCATGTAAATATTATATATTTATATTTTATTCCTTTAATATTACCATAATGTTTTTATTTAATAATGTTTTCTATGAAACACTTCGTGGTATCCTACTAGTATTGTTGTGATAGCATCATGGATACACCAAATTTTGTGTTTGAATACTATGTTATGTCTAATGTAGATAAAGGAAAGTCACCACTTAGAGGTGGTGGGTATTCATGCCTGTCAAGTATAGGTTATGGTGTTGGAATAGTTGGATGATGACTCACATATTATGTGGAGATGTATAACAATATGTTAGGATACTTTGTTTTATCACTTTGACCATTACTTATATTGGATTAGTTGAACACATGACATTTCTTATATTCATATGGATATAGTTTTTCATTGGGAAAAACTATTTAGAGTTATAATTTATTTATGATATATGATAAAATGTTATTTTATACCTTTTTTCAGGATAGATCCTTGTTTTAATTACCCTGGGGTTGAAATTTTTTCCAAGGGTAGTCCTTTGATTTATAAGTGCTTATCATTAACCTGTGTGGATTGGTAATACCCTCCCAGCCTTTTCCAGGGTAGGATCAATTTTCAATAAATGTTATGATTTATGTTAGTTCATAACATTCTTGATGAATATCATATTATATTTTGCGAAAATATATACATCATCTTCTAATATCAATGGGCTATAATGAATCACTCGATAATTTAGTGGCATTTTCTCATATTTCATACCATTCTAATAGCTTTTGAAGGATAAGGATGATGGGTAAAAGATATATTGGAATTAGTGAGTTTTAGATAAAAATGAAAAAGATATAACACACCTATTTTAAGGTGGTTTACTCCTTTAGTAATTCGTTTATACTCTCCTAATAACTTCATGGATTTGATCATAAATTGAAAACTAAATGAGTAATACCTCATCCAATTTTGAATTCGTTCATCATATAAATGCTACCCCAATGCATATTTTATTATTAAATTGTATTCTTAATTTTCTTTACATAGAAGATCATTTTAATGGTAACCTTTAATGTTTGACTCCCCTAACTATTAAGTGCATCCATTCCACTTCATCTTTGTTTTTACAATTACATTAATGCTTAATTTAGTCAATTATTTGAAAAACATGATTTGATATTAATTATTTTATAATTGAAATATTATTTTGTTACAATCAGTGATTTAAATATTATTTCATTGGATAAATTATGTATTTATTTTTTTATCTGTGAATTGTTGTATTTTCCAGTTTTATTAAAAAAATTATCTTGATTATAACATGAGATACAAACATCATAATTTCACTCATCTTGTTGAGTTAATTAAACACCAATGTTATAAACATTTTTCCTAACTACAATGAAATCTAATTTCTCCCTTGCGATATATATAATAAAAAAAGACTCATATAAAATGAGTGAAATAAAAAGGACTCATATATAAGACACTTACATATCCATTACTCTTATAATTTCATGAAAGCTACAAAATGATTCCTATATAGTATCACTCTTACACTAATAAATGTGACGATTATTATGATTTTAATTTAAACTTTTTGGTTGTATGATTCATGAATGATGAAAAAATAATATGATTTTTTAGATATACATATTGAATGAGTCATATATAATGAAATAGGATGAATATAGATTGATAAAAACAATTTCGTCAATATTTAGATATGTCAAAGAAAAGTTGCATCATGTAATGTTCAATATTGGAATGTGAATAGAAGAATTTCATTCTAAAGTTTGTGATACCAAGAAAGTATAATACTATAGTATCATGATATCATAGGAACAGAGTATATATTTTCACATGAGTACTAATGGTCACAGTTTTTAGAATATGTTAATTTTACCATGCTTGTTGATTTAAAAAAACTAATATCTTGTTAGTTTTTTATTGAATTTTTTATGTCTATATATTTATTATAAAACTATATTTTTACACATTTAAATTATTATAATTATTTCATGGATTTATCTTATGTATTTATATTATTCTACCTATAAAATAAAATTATATCTTACCTCTATGTAAGGAATTTTCCAAGAAGGGTTTATTTGCATTGTGGTCTTCGAGGAATTAATGTTTGGATATATTCATGAAACACCTGTTTATATAGTGGTCTACCTAACCATAGTATAAAGTTAGTTTTGGTCTATATCCCATTATATAGTTTCTAATGTTCCACTTATATAGATGTGTTTCAATTCCCATTACATAGATCTTCCCACTATTTATCATATCCCTTTATTTGATTATTTTCACATGACTCTTATGTGGTTTCTACTAGTTTTCGGAATGTTATTGATGATCTGTTTTTTAGATATTAAGTTTCATTTTTCTATTCAGTCACTATAAAAATTTATCTCTCTAGAATTATAGCTTCTGAAGAAATTACCTACCTTTTGTGGTGATTCATTTAAATGTTTTCTGAGAATGTAAAAATGATATTATTATATAGAGAGAAAGAGATTCATCAGGAGGATATAATCTAGAGAAGTATGTGTTTTAAACTATCAGACCTGATAATACACTTTCCATTAAATATTAGAGATTTCCTTAGTGCATTGTTCGGGAGGAGTCTTATAGAGACAGATCTTGAGGATCATATGCTCACCAATTGTTGAAATTGTTGGGAAAATAAAAATATCTCATGTATGATAACCAGTTGGAAAATCTAGTAAGGCATAAGATTTTAATTATTATTTTGTTTATTATTTTCATTCCTTTAGTATTGAATTCTTGCTGTATTTATTTCTTATTCTCCTATATTTCTTGAATATTTATTTTGAGCATTAATAAAAAGTGAGAATATGGTGTTATTCATTCTATTGATTATAAAAAGATTGTTCCAAATCACATTATATCAAGATTTACATTATTAATTTAATCCTTATATTGATAATTTTTATTTCATTTTTCCCCTAATTTGATTATAATCTATTAATAAAACTCCTTAAAGACCATAAACAAGTATCCAAAACCTTATATTGGGATTTATATGGGGGTATCCAAAATATTATCATTTTATATTGGTATTAGAGTATCTTTTATATTAATATATAATCAAGTAAGTATGATATTGATAAATTCAATGGTGATAATGACTTTAATTTGGGGAAACTCAAGGTGAGAGTAATGATAATCGTACAAGGGATATAAGATTCACTATAAGTCCCAAATAAACCTCTTGTAACTTAGTCTACAGGTAGATAGACTGTGAAAACTTACTTTAATGGTCCACCTACCGTTTCAATGAAATGACATGTTTATTTGATATTGTACTTGTTTGATAATGTTTTTTGAGAGGTTCCTTATAAAACACCCATAACTAACATTCTTCTTAAGTTTATATATTTATATATGATATATTCCATGATGGTAAATCTTTATAGGAAGCAAAAATTATAAACATTAAAGTTGCATCCAAGAATTTCTATTCTATAAAATTATTATGTGTTCAATAAGATCATGCTAGATTTTACCAATACGAATCCTAGTGTAGAATATTATGGACAATACATAATAATTATGATCTACTTGGATTGTTCTTATAAAAATCATGTAGATTCTATGATATACGATAGATACTACTTGACTTTAAATGAATTCAAATATTCCTTTATTTATTGTGTGTTTTATAAAAACAATAAGGTTAAGACAAAACTTTATTTTTTCAATGATAGAGGCTATTTAAAATTATGGGGGAAGAATAATGGAAGGAATAAGTTGGTCAGAAAGAACCAAAATCTCTCTTGGGATAGTTAGTCTATATCAAAATTGAGTGAGTTTACCTGATATCACTATGGGAAACTGAGGCATATTAATCTCTCTTATAATAATTCTAAATTATATAGTGATAATTCTATCTTTTATGATCAAGTCAATGAGGGATATTAATTCTCGATAGTGACCCAATACAGGTTGTTGGTCTAGTGAGTCTTAGACTAAAGGTGTTGTTTCTATATGATCCCAAATAGTATATCCTTTTTTGAGTTTACCGAAATATCTAAAGGATCTGTTTTTTCGAAATTATAAGTGATATAACATTACATTCATATTTTTATTAAGTTAGAACATTGAGACCATTATTTTTTTACCTTATTGAATGTGATATGGGTTCTATATTTTTGTATGAATCTTTTTTCCTATAGTGTTTTTTGTTAGAGGGGATTTACCCACATAAATTAATTTGGTTGCACTAAAACCTCAATGGGTGATCATATGGTTCATAAGGATTATTTACTATTGATTATATATCTTAAATTGAAAGACCCACACTAATCACATAGGATCACTAGTGTCACCATAAATGAAAATACCATGCTTTTCCATGTATGACTAGGGAATGGGAGTGTTAAAATATTATAGAATTTTTGTATTAAAGGGGTACTTTCCCAAGTTACACCAATTAATATTCCATTTATTTAGGAATACATTCTTACTAAGACTAAAAAAGTTAGTTTTCATAAATCTAGTTTTATAGAAAATAACCCACATGAATGTATTCACTCTATTTTGGGGGATCTGTTAGGATTACCTTCCATGTTAGAGGGTTTTATTTTGTAAAATTCTTAGATTATTTCTCAATGAAATTCATTATTTACATATTGGGAAAAACATATGATACCTTTGAGGTATTTATGACATTGAAATGATATATGGGAAATCAGTTTGTTAGAAATTTAAGGACTTGAGGTCTGATAATGGACTTTAATACCTATTTATTGAAATTACTTAATTTCTTTTGTATGAGGTAATTATGAGACACTTAATTTTTAGTCATTATCACGAGCCGAATCTGGTCGCCACCAAAGCCAACACCAAACCCAGCTTGTGACATGGCCTGAAGGGCATTCCTAATCCCAACGAGATGGCATAAGTGCCTGAGTATCATTAAAATAATAGGAACTATTTACCCAAGTTTATAAACTTAAAACAATAAATGAATCCAATAAAACGTATCTAGATTTTTCAAACCAAACAATCATTTACAAAAAATCAGAACTAAATTACATTGTTTAACACAACTCACAAATACTATAACAGAGGTACACAACCAAAAAAAAACAGCCCATGAATCTTCATGGTATGAGGCATCTCCCTTAATCCATCTCCACAAGATATCACCACCAAGAACTTGCTAGAAACCCGAACCACTAGCACTATAAATTGTACCCAACATGTGACATAAAAAATACAAAGTCTACTTACACCCAAAGGTGTGAGTATTGTGTGAGACAAATCCATGTAGGATAAAACCCCTAAGATATTCCATGAGATAAACATTCAAAGACGAAACGAATGCAACTTATCAAAAAGAAGTAATTTCTAATTACAATTTCTAAAAGATGCAACTTTAAAAAAATCAGTTTTCAAGTGGGATAATTTAAAGAATAAACACGTTAAAAATAAATAAAAAAGCTTTTGAATTTTCTAGACAAATATATCATGTGCCAATGGTAATTATAAAGGATCTAATGAGCATAAGAAATAGGAAATAACCCCTACGCACTAGCTAGTTTTGGGTCCGAGGTACGTCATATCTCAGTGAGAGTAACCATCATAAATATCCATTATCATGCACGAGCCACTAGTAGGGAAAATACCCATAACCTAGTGTACTGAAACAATCATCATCATATTTTAGTTAGAGTTTTATGTGGAAATCTTTCTAAGTGAAACTAAGGCCAAACCCCACGGATTCACTAATATACTTCTACACATCCACCAACCTAGATACCCAAGTTTTCCGCTAGTTCTCAAATAAGTTCAACATGTCAAGAAATTTAATTTTCGCATTTAAATATCATTTACACATCACAGATTCACCAAATATCCCACATTTATGCCACACAAGTCACAAAATTATACTTATCATTCAAATTGATTTTGAAAACTGTCTCACAACAAAATTTCCCACTACACGTTTCACATTTCTTTAAAACGTCCACAAATCCATTAAAAAAATTTATAAACCATTCCATGATATTATAACTCATATAAAATCACTCTCACATGTTACATAATACCCTTTTCATAACCAAAATTGATTTTTTCACTTCACACTCACACAAAACATCCCACATCACTTTCACTTATATTACACACTTTAGTAAATCCTTCAACCATTTTTATATAACATTTGCAAGAAGAAACACATCACAAAACAGCCCCTTTCACATTTAAAATGTACCATTTCAAAATATACACACTCAAAAAAAAATTTAAAAAATGGTTTCACCTCTAAAAAACCATAAAATCATTCAAATCCTTCAAAACAATTATAAAGAGTATACCTAATCATTGCTCACAAAACCCATTTCAAAACCCTATTTCAAGGACAAAACCACACAAAACCACTAAAAAGTAGAATTGGAAGCCCTAGATAAATTAATAAAATTACTTTCATGTGTTATAAAATCACTTGGAATAATACCATTAAAGGTACAAATGAAAACACCCATTTTCATAAAATGCTCTCAATAAGTATAACATTGTTTTACACACCAAAACTATTAAAAACCCCCTTACATGTCCCAATTGAAACAAAGGAATTAAAAAATTATAATTTTCATCCCCTTTCATCAACTAATAAATCATTTTAATTTTTTGTAAAAATACCACAAAATATACCACATGTGTAACATTGGAAAAGTTCACAACTTCAAAAAAATGCAATTATAAAATTAAATTATTAACAAAATTCATCAAAAATTGTTTTCGTACCACACACAGTGTGTGGGGAACATGAAAAACTAGTAAAATAAGAAAACTAACTCATCATGAAATGGTTAACCAGGGAATTGCCAACCTTTTGAATTGAAACCCTCAAATCTTGATATTAAACATCAAGAGCACCACCGACGCACAACTTGGAAGTGAAGAGAGACCTAAAATATCAATATTACACCAAAAAGACACCATTTTAAACCATAATATTGTATCATAACTTCTAGAAACATTGGAACATCAATAATGAGGGATGAAAACCAAAGGAAATGGATGAAATATAAGGGAGGAACACTTACTTGATGGAATCTTAGAGAAATCGCCCAAAATCCACCAGTATATAAAATTTAAAATAGACAAACATTGATGGGAGGTTTGAAAAATGACAAGGAGATAATGTAGAAATAGAATGGGGAAACAATATTGATAAATGAAGGATTTATGAAGGAATCAATATACCTATTCATATCTGGGAAATTTGAGCAATCCAGAGAAGTTTTGTCTTACTTCCAGATGCAAATGATATCCAAAGAGGGGGAGGAGAGTATGGAAGCGCGCCTTTGGTAAGTGGGATTGGGTGAGAGATGAAATCACCAAAAAAACATAAAAATTGAATGAGGTATTAAATAATTGAAAAATATATTTTCAATATAGGAAATGGGATTTTGGGCTGGCCCAACACCTTAATAAAAAAACCCAAATCCATCATTATTATGGATTCCTATGGATTCACAATTAATATGGTGATATTAACATACCAGGAGATTCCATTTGGGAAGTTTAATGGGTGTATAATTTTGAAAAAATGATGTTGTAAAAGAAACAAAAAATTATTTTTAAATCTGGAAATGGGTTTACGGGTTGGCACAAATTTCAAAAACCCACCATTTCCACCATAATTCATGGTAAACCCCCCATAAAAATTAGGAAAGGAAATTAAATGAAAAATGACATTAAAAGAATACATGGATGTGACAATTCTCTCCTCCATAAAACATTCCTCCCTTGAAAAGCCAGAATAAGGCCAAAAGCAAAAAAACCAAACCCAACCGAAAGGTCAAAATAGACACCTTTGTCAAACTTTTCCCCCAAAGGTCAAAATACCTCCAGTGATCAATTAAGGAACCAATACTTCACAAAAATAACATATACCACTTTAATGAAATGATCAATAAAATTCAACATTTATCCCAAAATAAAACTCCTCAAATACTATCTGAACAAGTCTCAAGAAATTTACCCAAACAAATAACAACATCAAACAAGGTTATGGAAACCTTGATATAACTAAACTGATGGGAACTCTTCAATCCCAAAGTTTACCCAACAAAGATGTAGGTAGTTAGATATCCTTGAATTATATTTCCAACTTCCATGCCAAGGCCAATGACAAAACTGAGTCATTGGTACAAAGAGACACAAATGGGCTCCCCACCATAAGAGACAACTTAAATTTATCCTGAGACAGAATTGAGACACTAATAGGGGGAGGCCTGAACAAACTCACTGGTACTAGGGGTAGAATTCCATTAGGCATTTCCAAAATAACATACATGATACCATTTATGGGTCTCCCCACCATAAGAACCAGCCATTTTAACTGACCAACATGGGCCGGCACAAAAAGACCCCAAAACATAAAGAGTTGGGATAGCTTCATGGTTAGTCCACATAGCTTGGGAAAACATGTGCTAACCATGTGCATCCTTATATATGCATTGTTTTCTAGGTAATAGTGACGAATCAATATGTAAAAACCATGCGCTCAACCTATCTAACCAAATTTTAAACCTTTCCCGAAAAACTAAATGGAAACCAATGGGGGAAGGAATGACATTAGGTGAAAAACATGGGAACGGGGCCCTCCCCCTCTTCCCATAAAACGGGAATAACCAAAGAAAGATGATGACATCAAAGCTTTAAAATCATCCTATCATTCTAACTGATTGTAGAACTTGTACATGGGTTTAAACGACCCTAGGATTTCCCCTAAATATGTGTCAGCTTCTCTCCAGGACCTATGGATGGAGCTCAAAAAAGTAAAGCATCTTCGTCCTCATAGTTATGATTTGGAAACCTATGTATGGAACTTCTTCTTTCAGCCCCACAAAAAACTACAATTCATTCCTCGATGGGTTCTCCAAGACATAACACACTCCATAACTAACTTTACCGAAACCTGACATTTCACTGATAAAAGGGATCAGAAGATGCACACACATTGCACCTTGTTTCATCATGTGGGAAACAATAGAAGGGTTTGACATATATAAACACCTTTCTACAAGATAGAGGATTTGATGTTTTTTCCAAGAGTTATATACTCCCAACATTACAGAGACCCTCAGAGGATTTCACAACCTTCACTATTATATTAAAATGAGCACATGAAATCAGAAGGCGTAATTGAACATGTCCAGTGGGATTGATAGAAACTGTACATTGAAAGGGACCTTATGCCAAGTCCCCAAACAACACAAAATTCCCAAAGGTGGAAATATTGTCCTATCTTGACAAGATTTTCCACACTGGTGGTTTAATGTGAAATCCTACTCCAAAGAGACTATGAAGGAACTCGAGTCCCTCTTAGACTCCATCCAGACACTCATCCACACTAACAACCCCAGACCACTTCCACCTTCGACAAATCAGGAAACTTAAGAAAAAATGGTCTCTTTCAACTATCCATGAGCACTCTCCTACTACAAGAGTATCCTCATACCGAAAAATGAAATGGTTTATACTTATTCTACAAAGTTTTATAAAATATTCCACACATTCATCAACTAGAGTATTTTCCAACAGTGAAATAATCTGTGTTGCACTTTAGTTGTGCACTAACCGTTAAAGGGGGCTTACCTTATCCCATGAGAGAACCAAAGGACCCAACCAACCTTGTCCATTGGTTAAGAAATACCACAACTGGGTCCAAACATATGAGGGTAACCATCATAAAGTCTTCCCAAACATTTCTCATAAGAAACCACTAACTAGCCCTTCAACCCATTTTACAGACTAAACACAAACCCAAAACATCGTTCAAACAAGAGGGTTTCTTGGATTAAAAACTTTACACAACATCAAAATTTCCAAAAACACATAATAAACGCTATACCAAAACACTCATCAAGACACCAGGTTTCCCTTTTAGAATCATTTCATGGAAAAAAACTGTTGATCGGTTAGCGTATCCACCAATGGTACCCAATTGGCACCACAAATGCATGTTTCCTTGCCACACATGTCTCCCTCCTCATAACCATCTCGGCACTCATCCATTCATGCCATTAAACATATGTTATCTCATATAACCCCATGCACGTGGTCTCTCACAAAAATACCAAAAAGGATAAAACAAAAAGTCTTTCCACTTTTCAAAACCACAACAATCAACCAATACTTCCTTTTTCTAAATACTTGCTAACCACAAAATTGAATCCAAATTACCACTTAAAAACATTTCATAAAGGCACAATCATTTAAAACCAACATTAACATTCTTCTTGGTTTCAAAAAATGTGTAAATACGCCATTTTCCTAATTTAAAAAAATTATGAAATTTTAGTTCCACTATTTAAAATATCCATTTTTCACTATTTATTTGAAAATAATTCCACAAAAACCTTATGTTTATTAAAACCATTTCATTTTTACTTCAAACCCAAACTTCCAAGATTTAAAAACTAAAGGACACAAGACAATGTGAGGGGGAACTATCTTCGGTGGGTGACCTGGACATATGGTTGGAGTCTGCACAACAATCACTTCACCATTAGGGAGAGTGTTATAAGGCAATATCCCCATATCCACATGGCATTCTAGGCCTTGTGAGCTCACTGATGCCATTAACCAACTCTCTTTTCATTTCCCCTAATCATAATCGAATCCAAAAAAAGAAAAGGAATTAGATAAGTCCTGACCTCCCGATGATACATTAATCCCATCATGAGGTGTGGTGATTAGTCATACTACCCATACCCGGAATACCATGTCCCAAAAATCCTATCTCCATAATATCCCGACTGTTTCCCAAATAACATGACCCAAACAATTAACATAAACCCCCTCTAATACCATTTTGTCATGAACCAAATCTGGTTGCTACCAAAACACACACCAAACCCAACCTACGACTTGGCCCTAAGAGAGTTCCTAATCCCCATGGGCAGGAAAAAGTGCTTGGGTATCATAAAATAAAAATTAGGAATGATTTACCCAAGTTTATAAACATAAAACAATAAATTAATCTAATAAAATGAATCTGGATTTTTCAAATCAACTATCATTTAAAAAAATTTAGAACTAGATTACACAGTTTGAAACAACTCTCAAGGACTATAAAAAAGGTAAAAACCCAAAAAAAAATAGCCAATGAAGCCTCATGGCAAGAGGCACTGTCCTCAAGCCATCTCCAAAAGATATCACCACCAATAACATGATATAAACCCAAACCACTGGCAGTATAAACTGTACCATACCTATGACATAAAAAAACCAAGTATACATACACCCAAATGTGTATGTAGGGTGTGTTCCAAATCTTTGTCTGATACAACCACTAATAGATTCCATGTGATAAACATTCAAAGATGAAAATCATGCAAGTTTTAAAATACATGTAATTTCTAGTTACAATTTATAAAAGATCCAACTTAAAAAAATCAGTTTTCAAGTTGGATAATTTAAAGAATAAACAATTTTAAAATAAATGCCCAAGCTACTGAATTTTCAAGAAACATATATCATCTGATGATGGTTATTGTAAAGGATATAATCAGCACAAGCAACAGGAAATAACACGTAGGCACTAGCTAGCTGTGGACCCTAGGTACCTCGAATCTCGGTTAGAGTAACTATAATAAATATATATTCTTATGAACGAGCCACTAGTTGGGAACATACCCAAAACCTAGTGGTAAAAAATCATCATAATTATAGTTTAGTTAATTTTTTAAGCATCAATATTTCTATATGAAACTAAGGCCCTACCCCAGAGATTCACTAGGATACTAGTATACGTCCACCCACCTAGATACTCAGGTTTTACCCTTGTTCCCAAAAAAGTTCAACAAGTAATGAAATATACTTTGACCATGAAAATATCACTTCCACATCACAAATTCACCAAAAAACCCACAGGTATACCACACAAGTCACAAAATTCTACATTTCATTCAAATTGATTTTGAAATCCGACTCACACTAAAATAGACCACAACACTTTTCACATTTCATTAACACTTCCACAAATCCATTAAAAATTTAATAAAACCATTCAAAGATATTCCAACTCACATAACAGCCCTATCCCATGTTACATAAAACCCTTTTCTTGACCGAAATACATTTTTCACATCATAGTTACACAAAACATCTCACATCACTTACACACTTTAGTAAATACTTTTAAATTTTTTATAAAACATTTCAAAGATGGAACACATCAAAAAACAGTCCCTTTCACATTTAAAATGTACCATTTAAAAATATAAACACTCCAAAATTCTTTTCCAATATGGTTTCACCTCTTACATAAATCATTATATCTTTTAAATCTTTCAAAAAACAATTCTAAAGAGTATACCCAATCTTTTCTCACAAAACTCATTTAAAAAGCCATATTTCAAGGGCGAAACCATACCAAAAATCTGACAAGTAGAATTGGAAACCCTTGGGACATTTATAAAACCAATTTCAAGTGTAATAAAAATTCATGGAATAATACCACAAAAGATACAAATGAAAACATCATAAAATGCTCTCAAGAAGTATAACTATGCTTTACACACCAAAACTATTCCAAAACCCCCCTTCCAAGGCCCACATGACACTAAGGAATTAACTATTTATAATTTTCATCCCTTTTCAACAACTAATAAGAAAATTAATATTTTATAAAACTACCACAAAAGAAACCACATGTGTTACATTCTAAAATTCACAACTTCCAAAAAATTGAAATTATAAAAATAAATTTTTAACAAAATCAATCAAAAAAGGTTTTCTCATCACACATGAATATGGGGAAAATGAAAAAATAGTAGAACAATCAAACTAACTCATAATGTAATGGTTAAAAATGGAATCACCTACCTTTTGTGTCAAAACCCATGAATCATGGTGTGAAACATCATGTGAACCACCGCTGCACCACAAGGAAGATAAGAGAAACCTAAAATATCAAGATTTCACCAAAAAGGAACCATTTCAAACCCTAGGTTCTAACACTTACTTTTGGAACCTTTGGAACATCAATAAAGAGGGGTGAAACCCTGAAGAAATGGATGAAATGGAAGGGAGGAACACTTAACGAAATCTGGGAGAAATCACCCTAATTCCAAAAGTATATAAATTTTTAAATATTAAACAATTAAAGGGAGGATATAACAAGGATGGGGAGATCATGTAGGAACTGGAATGGGAGAAAATAGTGTGAAAATAAGGAGTTATTAGGGAATAGGTTTACCTCTTCAAATTGGGGAAATTTGATAAACCAATAGAATTTTCTCATAACTTGCCAATGAAAATTATCCCCAAGAGGGGGAGGAGAGCATGGAAGCATGCCTGAGGTAAGTGGTCTCAAGTGAGAGTTTGAATTCTCGAAAAAAACAAAAAAAAATTAATGAGATATTAAATAGTTAAAAAATATTTTTAATGCAGGAAAAGGGATTTTGGGCTGCCCCAACACCTTAATAAAAACCCCAAATCCATCATTATTATTGGTTCCTATGGATTCGAAATTGATAAGGTGATAATAATATACCTGGGGATTCAATTTGAGAAATTTAATGGGTATAAATATTTGAAATAATGAGTTATAAAAGAAACCAAAATTTATTTTTAAATCTAGAAATAGGTTTATGGTTTTTCCTAAATTTTGAAAACCCACCATTTCCACCAAAATTCTTGGTAAACCCTCAAAGAAATCAAGAATGGAAATTAAATGAAAAATTAATTTAAAATAATTCATGGATCATACAGTCATTCATCATGTAATAATAGTTTATATGGACACATTAACTATACCATTCTTTAGTATGTTTGCAGCATGCTTGCTTGCTCTGGCTTTCCCATGTACCATTGCACCAAGGATTAAACTATTGTAGTTTACATGGTCATTAAATTTCCTTCATATTTTTATGGATAAAGACTCTATATAAACATTAGAGAATTTATCCCTAATACAATGTATATCTTATATTTGTTTATTGTATAGTTTATGATCATGTTAAGATGGACAAGATTGATCCTAAACCTTTTAGTTGGATTTTTATATATTATCATATGGGGTGAAAGGCAATAATATATGTGTAGAAATTTAGGTTTTTATAAGTGTATTGTTACTCAAGATATTGAATTTCATGATTCTTTTCAACTCAGATCCAAACATCCATTAATGGAAATTTTTTTACTTCTAGGTATAAAGATATTGAGGTTGATTCCCCTATTAATAGCTACATGAATCTCAATCTAAACCAAAATACATATTATAATCAGAAAGAGAATCAGATGTTACATCTCTTAGTGATCATGGTATTTATAAACTCAACAGTTATAGAAAAAGTACATTTTTATTCCAATTTATAAGTATAGACATGCTAATATGACTATTTTTTCTCTACGTGTTCCCAAAGTTATGATAATGAGGGTCCTCATAGATACATGTAGGTTGTAAATGATAGAAATTATAAGCAAGATATTTATACCATTTAATGGGATAAAATCCCTTTAAATATCTATATCTAGTCTACATTCAACAAACCAATTACTACTAAGGTGATTAGATGTAAGTGGATCTCTAAGAGGAAGGAAGGAAATATAATAGGGAATAAGATTAAATACAAAGAAGTACAAGATGTTAAATTTTTTCTTCCAAGGGTGGGAGAAGATTATTCTAAAATATTATATCATGTTTTCTATTGTAAATCTATAAGTATTTTTCTAACTTTTAATCATTATTTTGATCATTTTAAAAACAAATTGAAATCAATTCTGAAATTTTTCAAGGTGATTTAGATAAAAAAATACATGAATCAACTTGTAGTTTTGGAAAATGGTTTTAAATTTGGCCAATTTTTTAAAATGATAAATCTCATTATGAATTAAAATAAGCATCAAGAAAATGGTATAAAAATTATGATTCATTCATGTAGTAAAAAAATATTAAAATTGGAGATTATAATGAAAGAATTTATATTAAATCCCTTAAGAACATCATGCTGTATATTATTTTATATATTTATGACATGTTTTTTATAAGTAGTAATATGAAAATGATTACCAATAATAAAATTTAATAGAACATAGATTTTTGAAAAATTATTAGTTATGTGATTAGAAGATTGTGGGTATGAAAATGATTAGGGATATAAAGAATAAGTTTCTTTTCATAATTGAACATGATTTTATCCTTACATTTCTTGTGTTATTTTGTATTGTATTGAAACATGTTAGAGTTAATTTTTCATGGTATTTTAAAATTCCATTATCTATGTGTCCCAACATTACTACTAAAATTGAATACAAGAGTGGAATTTTGTTTTCTAATATTTTGGGTAGAATTATTCATGTTATGATTTGTACTAGACCAGATGTGTCCTTCTTTGTTTTTACATTAAGGAGGTTCATGAAAAAATCATCTATAATACATTTGTATTATTTTTAATGCATGTTGTGGTATATTTCTCAAATTTCAAATATTTTAACTTTTTGTGGGAATGTATGTTTTTGAAAATTAGTGACTAATAATGCTTATTTTGATTATGTTAGAAATATTAATAAAAGAAAATCATTGAACGAATTTTATTTCACTATTTATGGGGGACCTATATCATGGAAATTAAATATAAAATTGGTGTTGACGCTTTAAAACACTAAGGATGACCACATTTCATTGACATGAGATATTAAAGATGCTATTTGGATCAAGTGTTTGATTGATGAACTCATTTTTTTAATTTTATAATTACTATTCATTTTAATTCAAAATATACCATACATATGTCTGTAAACCTAGTATTGCATAATAGGTCCATGTATATAGATATTAGGTTTGATTTTTTTAGGGGTTTATTGAAAGTGGAACATTGTGTGTCAAAAAATGTAAACTGAGGATAACCCACCCAATAGTTTGATTTACACTGTGGCATTATCTAAATTTATTAACATTTTAGACACTATAACAATGGATCCACATGAATAACAAGAGGTGTAAGGATATCACCACTATAAGTTTCTGTTAATTTCTGAAATAGTAGAGATTTGTACATTTTATCATACTTATTTATTTCCAAATGAAACTAATCGCTTATTATTTTATTGTTAGAATTTTCCACTTGTAGATAGTTATTATATTTCTCTACCTATTTTTCTGATTTGGTTTTATTATACTCATGTTTACTAGGTTTTTTCTTATGTAGTCGTTCCTATATAAATCATACATTGCACCCGATTTATCCTCTATGTAAGGATATTTTCGGAACGTATCACTTTATATAGATGTATAACGAATATTGACATAAGGATGTGGTTAGGAAGCACACCTTCATAGAGTGTTATGCGTAACATTAAGGTAAGTAGGATTTATTTTACATCCATTTACATAACAGTTAATCTTCTACCTACATAGCTTTGATTCAATTTTGTAAGGTGGATCCCCTAGATATATCTCAGATCCATTCTCATTGGTTTTTTTATAGGACTCTTATGTAGTATCCATTAGTTTTTAGTCTGTTAAGGTGGATCTATTTTTATTTGTTCGATTTGTATTGATGCATTGAAATATTATAGTCTCTTGAGCATTATTTCTTCCACAACAACCTCCTTTTTCGGGAGTTTATTCATGAAAAGGTGTTTTTTGAATATTTGATTATTGTGATTCCATAAAGGGATATAGATATTAAGTAGGAGGAGATTATCTATCTATAGATTCATTGTCCATTACCAGACACTCCACTTCCCTCTCTATTAAATGTTCGATATTTACCTAATTTTATATACTAGTGGATACTTATAGCTTTTAATCATCAATACAACATTCTCTCCTATTGTCAATGTGATAGGATATACCCAATGATCATGTGTATGGTAGTTGGTTTGAAAATCTGGATGGGCATAATATTTTCATTATTACTATTTCTTTGGGGTTTCTATTATTGAATAATTATCTTCTTGTTGGATTGTATTCTTATTATATTATATTTCTTATATGTTTGTTTTAATTTTTATTATATTATAATGTTTATTTATTTACAAATGAAACTAATCTATTTTATCTTTTTTTCATTATTTTATCTGTTTTTATCTTAATTATAATTCTCTACATGTTTTTCCATTCTTTTTTTGTTATACTATTATTATCTTAGTTTCTTCTTATGTAGTAGTGTCATCCTAAATCTTAAATAATACTGTATCTAACCTCCATATAAGGTAATGTTTAGTAAATATACCTTTACATAGTAGTCTTTCTGACATATATGAAAGGATATGTTCAGAATGTATCCCTTTATGTACTGGTATGTTTGACCAAGATGTGCAATGATTCATAGAATTCATCACTTTACTAACTTGTTAAGAATCTGCTTATATAGCTATGTTTTGTTTCCCATTATGGGTATATCCATGGTTTTATTTAGATCCCTTTACATGTTTGTTTTCCTATGAATATTATGTAGTTGCTACTATCTTTTGGGCCCTCGATATTGATCTATTTTTAGAAGTTTGTTTTTGTTTTCAATCGATTCATTGAAAAAACTTAAGTTTTCTATCTCTATATATTCCCAAGCAATATTATTCATAGGGAGTAAATTCATTTTAATGTGTTTTATAAATAGATAAATATTTATCTTCCAGCGAGAGTGGGTCTAATATGGAGGAGGTTGTCCAGTGACGGAGGTGTTCTACACTATAAGACTCACCATTTCCATTTCCATTTATTATAGTAGGTTTTCCTAGTTTATGTTTCATTAGACCCTTGTAGTTTTTTATCATAAGGATAAGGTGTTTTCATTTAATTGAAAATAGCATATCTACCAAAGATATTTTTATGATAGTTGGTTGGTAAATCATATAAGGTGTAATATTTTCATTCTTAATGTTTCTTTAATGTCTTCTTTATTGTGGAATTGTCTTAATTTTGGATCATTTTCTTTTACTATTATATTTTATATATGTTTGTTTATCATCAATAAAAATTATAAATTGGTTTTTGAACATTACATGGAGTATGACTAATGTGGTTCAAACCACATTATATCTATGTGTCCTTTATTTTTTGTTTCTTTGATTGCACATTTTGTTTCCCATTTTATAATTTTTTTTATCATTCATTTCACAAACTCTTTATGGACTATATGAATGTAACTATTATGAGATCTTGGATTATTTCATTCTATTGTATATCTTTGAAAAAAATTATTCATTAAAAATAAGTATAAATAGGTTTGTGAACATTCCATGGTTTAATAACAAAGTGGTTCAAACAACATTATATCTATGTGTCCTTTATTTTATTATTTCATTAATTATTTATTTTGGTTAAAATTACCTTGTAATTTTTTTCCTTTCTCATATCAAACTCTTTATGGACTATAATAATGTAAATATTATGTGATCTAGTAGTTTATAAGGGTGTATCAATGGGATTCAGTTTTAAGAACACGTGTAGTTTTGATGAATAAATATTGTGATTACATCAGGAACCTCACAGCATGAATCACAAAAAAAACAAACATCATGTAGTGTGATATTGATATAATTTTTTCAGATATTCATATAAATTTTGTGGGAACAAAAAGAGAATATGGTTGTGTATATATCAATAACCATTTTTAATTTACTTAACCTATGAAACTAAAGAAAAATGGAGGAGTTCAATATTCAATAGATTGAGTATTATAATAAGAATATTCTATTAAATATTTATATGTCACCAATTATAGAAATAAAGATATAGTAATTCATGATAAAAATAAGTTAAGATTTTTTATTATATTTTTCAATAGCCTTATTATATATCTTACAATACATTACTCTTTTTATTATAGTTTTCATATTTATAAAATCTTCTATATTATCTCATTTATTCATGATGGTTAATAATTTCATAATTAATCATATTAGATTAATAAATATATTTAAATTTACTGTTTATAGTTTTGTTTGGACTATAATGATTTATTATCTTGTCGAATATGATTCAAGAATATCATATTTTTGATTTGTGAAGTTGGATGTTTTGAAAAGAATGGGATGAATTTTATGTTTCATATATTTTTATTTTCCTACTAAGTTTAGTAAATAGGGATGAATCCTTATTTGTGGATAAATATCTATGATTTTATATGATTATTTATATTTGGAAGAATTTCAAATATTATGATCAATATTTAAGACAATTTAAAGCATTAAAATTTTAGAAATCATTTTTTCAGAAGATTTTCTTACACTTGTTATGAAAATTATAAAGATAATGATTTTCTTGAACAATTTATTAAACTTTTCTTGCAGATTTATTTAAAAAATTAATTCTTAATCAAAATTTATTTTCATGGAAAGTTTTTTTTAATCATGTTCAATGGTCTATTTTTAAAATTATCAATGGAAGTAAAAATATTTTTAATGAATGGAATAATTTTATATTATGTATATTTATTATAGAAGATTAGGTAATCCATAATAGTGTTTCAGTAGTTACAACACAGTAAAATACTACTAACAAAAAATTTATATACATAGAAGAAAATTAATTTAAATACATTTTATATTAAATAATTTCTCTTACTACTACTATCACTCATTAGAAAGAATAATAAATTGTGTATTATAATGAATAAAATCTTATTTTAATATTATACTCAAATAAAATTTACTAAAAAAGGATATATTCATCATTTATCCTTAATGTATTACTCATCATCAACAAGAAGACATATATACAATCGTTTGTGGAGGAAATAGTGCACAAAATAATTTTCAACATTCTATATCTCATCTCTTTTTTTCAGTGACACGTTATTATAATCGATTGTGGATAATGTATTGGATAATTTTTTATCTCTATATTGATTAGGTATCAACTACACAGACTAAGTTATTTATAAACCTAATAAAATTACCTAGAGGTCTATTTTAAATCCTTATACCAAAGATTCAGCTTATCTTTCTTAGTATTCAACATCCCCGATAAGTGGATGTGTGTAAAACCAAAAATCTCACATTGATCATTGATCATTGGTGGAGTGGATTGCGGTGATATTATTTCATCCCCACGCCATTATAAATAATTACATGTGTCATACTCTTTAACTGTTTTTATTTCTACTAAATTACTCGACTCAATGAATGGGGATATATTTGATCAATTTTAAGAGTGAATTTTTTATATCGGATAGTATTATTAAAGGAACTCAATGAATCCACCTATTGAGTCTTTGTTTTCTCATCTGTGGACAATACTAACAAACAATGAAAATGGAATTATATTTTATAACATTCCTTATGATATTTCTATTCATTCAATGTAACATCAAAGGGAAGTAGAATAATAACCATGATTTATGATATCTTTTTATCATATAATAAAATACATCAAAATTCATCATATACATAGTGTATTTAGATAATATCTCTTTCAATATCCCTATTTCACTAAAGGGTCATAAATGTTTTACCATTTCACTTTATATTGAATAATATATAATAACTTATAAATCAATATCCCAATCTCCTATTGGATATATTTTAAAATACTTCTGGGAAGATATCATCAAATTCACAATGTATTAAATCATATAAAATGCATTGTGAAAACCCATCAAAAAAATCTATGGGATTTTAAAAAACACTATTAAAGTAACTCTCTATGTCTACTTCAATCCTCATTTAGTCAACTATAATTTTTTACCCTAGGGGTCTTTTTGGAATGGAAAGTAAATATAATTCACATGATCTATAAATGTAATAAAATACATAACTCTATAAAATCATCAATTCTACTCAATCAAAAATGGGATTTATAGTGATCTCCATCAAACTTATGTATCTGTATAACTATGTACACTAAATTCATCATATATAATAATGCATCTCATATATTCCCCTTTTCCAAGATATCGAGTGGAACAGAACATGGACTATGTCAATCCGATATATCCATCTCAAATTTTATAAATTCTTTGAGTACAAATTGACCATGTTGATAAATACATCACATACTATTAAACCTTATAGATGATTACACCAAAATTCCATCACTCACACTGAAAATAAAATCATATTTTTTCTCTATTTATGGCCACACACTTCCCAAGTATATTTCAATGGATATACCATATGTCATACTAATCATATGAGAGGATAATGATCATTATATTTGAGCTCCAACTGATGACATGATAAAACAATATACCAAACCACAGCTGATTAGTTAAGTTTCAAAGATTTTGTAAGAAATGTGTCAACGTATGAAGGTTCTCATGAATGATATCATACAAACCATAGGTATTAGGGACTCTAAATATGATTCATGCACCACTGGTATACGAAATATATAGTGTATGATACTCTATGTCTTATACTTAATGGTTCATCTGGTGAACAAAACACATTTTTTTCCTTTTGATCTTATTCTATATCCTGAAAAAAAATCATAATCATAGTAATCTTAAAAATTCTTAAAATCTTATAATATTCCATGACAAACACAAATTCGTGATAACTCAATGTTTAAATTTTATATGTAAATTATCATTTCAGATCATGATACATATGACAATATATTTTTATGTGAAACCAATGTAAAATAATGATAAAGTTGATATTTCCTTTTTATATATCATGATAAAATTTTCATTCATAAAATATTTCAAGAATACATGCCAAAAAATTATATAAAAAACTATCTAATATATCATATATAATAGGCTACCATATTAGATTTTAATGTAGTCCACATTGAGGGGTTTTGTTAAATTATTACATTTATATACAATTCCCTCCATATCTCTATGTGACCACCTAATAACGACCTATCACTAAACACTTTAGTGAGTAACATCTATATATAAAACCAATTTTAATAATCTTAATATGTAGGAATCAAATTCTATTGTTCGAATCCTTCAATATATTTAATATTCGTGTCCCCACAACATCAATTGTTATGATTTAATTTTTATTTTCTACTTATAACGCTTTCTAGGTCAATCATCATCACTCTTGGAACCCATTCCATAAAAACCATTCCCTTGATTTCATTTTTGTCATATATGTAAAAAATTAAATTATAACATGCCAATGCATCTAAATTTATTTTTATGTAAAGTGAAATTCATTTTATTATAGTAACTAAACATAAGACTTTACATTTATCTTTACCATCATACCATAATCTATTTTAATACATTAAGTGAAATTCACATAGACTTTTGAATGGAATAACATTTAAATTTAAATATTATAATTATCTAAGTTCAAACATAATACCAATAGAATATTTAATGTTATATTCTTCTCCAATTATCATTATAAGACCTAGAAATCCTTTTGTGTTAATAAAAAACAAATATTTCCCATTTTAGTGAGAATATTTGACAAATAAAATATTGAATCCATATATTATATATTATTCTATATGATTGTATAATTTTCTCCAAAATATGGTTATTTTTTGAAATATTCCATTGATGGGTCGTTAAATATAAATTCCATCATATTTTATCAATAATCTAGACAAACACTTGTATCCATGATAAAACATTTTAATACTTATCTTATTCTCAGTAAAAATTATAGAATATGTGGAATCCTAAATCAAGTGTATCATCACACATTGATATTAGAAACTCATTTTTTACTAAAAAACTACTCATGTCATATAATAACAATAAGATAACCATAAACATATTTTAAATACATTCAGTTGAACTTGAGACACTCTTGTACATTTGAACCCTTGATATAAAAACTATTATCTTTGTTTATAGAATGAAAACTAAAATTTTTATCAATATTTCATTGATATTGAGCTACTATATATTTAAATCACTTATAAATCATAAAATTGGTATTACATTCCCTTTAAAATAGAATTATTTATTTTTATAAAATCACTTCTAGACATAGATTTTCCATGAAGATTCTTAAACTCCATCAACTATTCTAGATAATTACATATTATGAAATCATTTCTCCAAATTCCTTCAGACTCATGGTTTCAGTAACATTGAAAAACTAATGGATGAACCATTGTTGGAATTTCCATGAAACTTTACTTCATCTGATTTTAACTCTTACTCACTCAACCTATTGATACCAAACCATAACCAATATATCACATGCCTAGATTAGGTATCATCATCACATTATGAATATTAAGAAAAATATTCCTGAATACATTCACAGTGTTTTAAGATTTATAATTATTAAAATAGAATTAATGCCATTACCTTAACATTACATAGGGGAAATATGTAGTCTCTTAAATTAATTATAATACTCAATAATATTTTCTATATCATTATAAATATAAAATTCATATGTAATATTTCATCTAATTATTCTGAAACCCCATGGAATGTTTTTTTTCTTCTCATAAGTATCTCGATAATAAGTATTGAATAACTTAAATAGATGGTTTATTTATAAATTCATTGCTCTAACACATAGATATTTTTTATCCAATAACTTTTCATAATTTTTAAATCTCAATATTTTCTAATAATAAGCATCTCCTTTCTCTAGGGTTAATCTTAAAATAGCATTTGATGATGGTGATTTTATTGGTCTACTATAAATCTTTTTATCATGTGAATATAATATTTTATAACTACATAATAAATACATTTATTAAATGTTCTCCCACTAAAATGGTGACCCCTTTGAAATTTACCATACCTATTAGTGGTTCAAGATCAACATTATAATATAAAATGAGTCTATTTTGGAATTTTTCTCACTGTATAGTTATTTTGGTACTGTATCAACCAAATCATTCCATATATTACTCATTGAAAGCCAATAAGGAAAATATTTTTCTAGGAAATTATATAGATAAACCCAAATCTATTTATAAATAACCTAATTTTATTAGAATCTCTAAAATATGTGTCACCCAATAAAAACATAAAGAAAAATCCCCCAATATTATTAGTGTTACCCATTAACATAATTTCTCATTCAAGATAATCAAGTATCCCCTATAATTGGCATGAAACACATGATTATATGATTGAGGACTTTACTGGTTCCAATTTAGATGTAATTTAATGCATAGTAATTTTAAGACAGGTTTTTCACCATATTATCTCATGTTATTTCCTTTACATATTTGTGAGCTTATAATGATTCAATATTGAAACTTATTCCATTAAATAAAAAAACTCAAACCATATAGATGTGTAACACTTTAAATAATTCACACATTATGTTACTCTCCCAAAAATAGAATCAATTCATATTTACACATATCTAAATGTATATTATGTATAATTTATTTGATAATTTCAGGTGAAGGATTATAATTATATTGAAGTAATAACCCAAACATGATTAATTGTGTATCCATTGATAAGAAATATTTACCTTTCTACAGTAATGTATAATCCATTAGGCCAGTGGGAAGTCTGAATCAAATAATTTCATTGCATATTTTCACCTATTATCTGTTTTGATAATTACATCCCTCATTCATATTTAAAAGATTTACTAATTATAAAAGGAAATAATTATGTTGATTTTTTTACACTTTATTTATTCATTTATATTTATTCTTTATTCTTTATAATTTAGTGTTTTCTAATTCTAGAATATATATTCTTATTTTCTCACTCTTTATGTTATATAAATTTTTCATAAAAAATTCAGATGTAGAGGAAATATAGAATCTATAATTTAAATTGTGTTCAAGACTTTTATTTCCTTCTCACTATTTACCCATGCTAATATAACTGAGATTATTATATCTTGATAAATACTTTAGAAATCAAATTTTTCAAGTATTCATTTACTATTCTATATATCCTCTACACACTCAATTCACTTAATTGTTTGAACTCTTAAATATTTTAATCCAGTGACTTCCACATTATCATTTTATTTACTCCAATCATTTGGATTTTTAAAATTAACCCCCCCCCCCCCCTCTTTTATTTTCCATCTCACTTTCTAGGAACAACAATTTGTTTCAATGTTAGACATTGTATCGAAAATTAAGTTTTTGTTGTTATATTATATTTATATTTCTAACCACATCCTAGACTTATAATTATTTGTAAAATATCTTATTAGGATCAAAATAAATTTTTCTAATGAAATATGGATTCCCTTTAGATGACCTTACATAAATGGTAATGTTTATGGATATTCGAACTCTTGGATGGAGGATTATCTCAAGATGTTTAGCATTGCATACTAGAATAAAATTGAAAAAAACCATATAAATTACCTGAATATTTCATTAATTCTCTCACTAATATTTATGAATCTAAGTATGTTCTTAATTATAAATTCTTAAATGTTTTTTATTTTGAAATTCATAGAAATTCCTTTAGTAGGGTTTCTCCATGTAAAACTACTAAGGATATTTATAGGTTTTTTCAAGATACCCAATAAAGATCTAATAAGTGACTCTTGGCTAATATTTGATTGTTTTATGCAAAATATAGATATTTTATGTTAGGGAAAATTAAAAAATTTAATCAAAATTTTCATAGATTCAAAATAATTGTGAATGGTATGATCAAACATAGAGAAGCGTTGGAAAACACTAAAATGGTTGAACTAGTTTTGATATCACATATAAAGAAGTGGTGTGTTATGAAAGATCTTATTGTTGACAGAAATAAATTTAAGGATTACATATTAAAGGAGATTATTTTTTCACTTATTTAATATCATTTTCATTTGAGAAATATTTAGAAAAATATCAATGGCCAGAATAATGGTATTTCTTTTTAAAATTTTATTACCTAATCTGGATCATCTGATGATTTAGATTATTCAAAAGATGGTAATGAGAGGGTATCAAATGTTTTAAAGGAGTTATAGGAATATGAATAACAGTTAGTCAAGAAAATAAAGGAATTACATCATTTATTAGCATAAAGTTAGTTTTAATTCCAATTTATATAATTTAGATCTTACTTTTTTTGTGTATATGAATAAATGATACCAAAAACCGAATTCTATAAGGCTATAAATTAAATTTATAGATAATAAGTATAAGGTGATAGATAATAAATTTATGTTTTCTTAGATAATTTATGAAAACTTATATTATTTTAATGATTATTGAAGTGTAAAGTAATTATGGAATCATTGTTTTATGGATAAACTTTTTAATTCTTCCTTCTAACCAACACATTAATGTTATTCAATTCATTCATGTGAATATTTTAAAAAAGTTGTAAATGTGTGTTTGATGGAAAAAATTGATAAAGTAATTAGTTCTGATTATATTTTTAAATATCACTGTACCATTCCAAGGTTTAAAGTGGTAAAATATAATGTTTAGGAGTTGAAACATTGTGTAATTACTATTGGAGCTTCATACATGAAATTAAAGAAGGATTATAAAATTTTATTAAAAGAAAAAAATGATGTTGATTACGAAAATATACATCATAAAGAGGAATATAATAAGGTTAAGGGAAAAAGTGAAATGATAAAGAATACAGTTTGTAGTTCTAATGGAAAAGTTTTTAATAATTTGGAAGTTGTTCAAAAATAGAATTATAATTTTAATGTTCATATGGAAATTTTAAAGAATAATTTAACTAATTTATTCAAGGGTGAAAAATTTATGATAAGGCGATATATATTAATAAGATAAACAATAATATGTATGGAATTGGCTGTGATTGAATTATTCTTATAATGTTCATAAATCAATTTGGTAATAGTGAATATGTAGATATTTCATCTATAATTTATTTTAAATTTTATTCTTCTAGAAATAACACAATTGATTATTCATTAATATTTTTTCAATCTCTTTGTTACAAAAAAATCTTGTTTATCTAAGTCTACATTCATGAGTAATTGTATAAATCATTTATACCTTGGGATCCTAAAGTTCCCTTTACAAATAATATAAGAAAAAAACTATTTTATATGATATGATAATTTGTTTATTTATTTTTAGGATGAATAAACTTTTATAATTTTATCCTTTTTTATATTGGCATGATTGTTTTAATTTTTTAGTTTCTACTTTTAGTAAGCGAGCATAGATTCTATGTTTTATTATATTATTTACTAGAATTAATTTTAAATACTTATTATTTTCTCTCATTTCATATCTTCTTATAAATATTAAAATATTATATATTATTATTGTAACACCCCATTATTTCATAGTATGTTGTCTCTTTAAAGTGATTCAATAGCTTGTGCTACAGAAACATCGAGTTCAAATGCACCCAGACTTACCAAACAAGCCTTCCAAAAAGAAGTTATGAATATTATTAAAGACATTTTGAATTTTATATACTCCATATAATTTTAAAATCTATATTATGTGTTTCATAGATATAATATAAGAAAAAATTCAATTTTTTAGATAAAATAAATATTTATCAAAAAATGCAATTTTACTACCTTTTATTGGAGAACCATTTTTCAATAAAATATTTGACACTTTTATATATTCAATTTGAAAAAAATAAACTTCTTATTTATAAGCAGTACATTAAAATTTATTTTGGATAAAGTTTTGGTTTTTTTCATATAACATGCATATTTTGATGAATAGTGAAAGATACTAAATTTTAATTGAAAATAAATTTTTAATCAAAATAATTTATTCTGTTAAATTATACATTTGTATACTTTTTAAATATAATTAGATTATAATTTTATCATTTAATCCAATATTAATCATTGGAAGTAATTTCACATTTAAATTGGACATAAACACATATTAATATTTTGATAGACCCGCTCTCTAGTTTGGACAATGTGAATTAATTATAATTTAATTAATGGAACATATATGTTTTGAATTTGGTAAAATAGAAATCATTTTTATAATTGTAATATGAAAAATATATTAGGGAGAATTGTTTTTTATTTTTCTGAAAACATTCAATTTTCGATGAATAGTGAAAAACAAAGCATTTTTTTTTAAATCCTTGTTTTATTTAAATAATTATTATTATTTTTTAAAATTATTTTTTAATAAAAATAGATACATAATGCCTATATTAGTTTAATGAAATTCATTGGAGTCAGTTTATAATAAGATTAGATGTATAAAATTTTATTGATCTTTTTAACTTGTTTTACCCACCTTCTAACACATTTTCCAATTTATATAAAACATAATTTTACCGTTTCTATGAATTGAATTTAAAAATTCTGAGAGAAATGGTTGAAATAATTAAGTAAAATGTGGTTCAAGAGGATGAAAATAATTTTTGTTGAACAGTAACTTTTGAATTTTCTTTACCAAGGTAAAAGATTAATAGGGTAATTAAAGGTAAAAATGATATTATAATTATCCTAAAACATATCATAATTCTATTAGATAATATAATTTGGATAAAAATCATCCTTGGGAATAAAATATGATCCTTTTTTATCAACTTTTATTAGATTAGGACATTTATTATTATTTTATTTAAAGAGCAGTTAAAAGTGTTAAATACAAATTTTAACAACTAAACCTTTTTTAATATAGGGATATACATAAGATAAATATGACTATAAATATTCATTAGAAATATAAAAATATTTCCTATATAATTTTATTTTCTTTATAATTTTTATACATTAAATAATAAAATTTATTTATAACACAATGATGATGTTGTAATAACCTTATTAATGAATGATTAAAATAATTGATATTATAAATTCCAAAATAAATGTAAATGGAGACATTTTATTCATTCCACTAATTTTATAGGTTAATATGACATGTTATGGTTTATTTAATGTATTTTTTGTGATGAAATAGTGTTTTATTGACTTTCAAAAAATCCAAAGACTAAATAGTGTCAAAATTTACAAAAATGAGTTTTTAAAACTAATACTATATTATTAAATGATATAATATTCCTAAAAATATAAGGATTTTAAAAATCACTTATATAATGATATATATGTCATTAATGAACCACTTGAGGTTATCTTGGCATTTTTTAATATGTTTATTAACAATTTAATATAAAAATACCAGAACACATTGTAAAAGTAAAACTATTTAACTAAGGGTTAAATCTAAAATATAAGGTTAATATGGTGACCTAAACTTGTATAAAACATATTTTTTGAGAGTATTTATACCCATAACCACCTTGGACACAAAATAAATCCATTTGGAGACATTATAAACCGAATTGTTTTATAATAAAATAATATTTCAAACTTTTCCTAAAGTGACCCTCACATATCTTACAGAAGTGTACTTCCCCTTCTCTCAAAATCACACCTCCAATGCTATTTGGCTCGTCCAAACCCTGCTAAAATATCTTTCCCACTACCCTAAATTCAACCTAAAGTCCTTATGTTGATCATAAAGCCACCCTAAAGAGCCCTTTTGATTAAATAAAAAAGGAAACACCTGAAGAAGAGGTAATAATCTCACCACCACTTTCAAAGTTCTTTTCTTCTTCCACTTCTTCTTTCTCTGTTGTTTCCATACCAAAATAATATATCTAGTATTATCTATATACTAAGATTTTGTTATAAATATGGTACAACTATATTCATTATTCTATCCATCCTATGAATGAAAAATTCACCATATGTGCGTACGCACGGCTTACTATATGCACGTCATGGTGTAGTTTGTTATTTAATAATTAATTATTTGGATGGGTATAATAATGAGTATAATTGATGTAAATAATAATTATTACATGTTATTTATTCTATCTATGTAATATACCATCCAATTACATACTATTTAACCATAAATAGAATGATATTGTCACTTGTGCATACGTACGGATTACCGTCTCCAAGAACGCGATTAGATTCATTCCCCATCGTAACCATTCAAGAATAATTTTAATTTTATGATTAAAAATAATGTGTAAGAACATAATATAATTCTTTATATGAATCAAATACATCATATCCATAACAAACATGACTTATGTAACAAATCATTTGACGGAAAACGAATCAGTTAACACTTGAAACAATGGTACTACTGAAATATTATTAACAGTACAATATTAGAATATTATATATGATATAATATTAATGTATGTCATTCTTGTATAATTTAATAGTAATGATTAAACTATTATACATGATTTTAACATACTCTCAACTGAGGAAAAGCATAAAGTAAGGTTTAATTTTGATATCTCTGTATTATCAGAGGTTGTTTATACGTAAGCATCTACTAAGAATTCTTTATCATCCTCATTCATGTTTATTAAAAATGTATTTCAAAACATTTTTACTATTATTTAGAATATGGGTTAAATTAATTTATATACTTGTTTGGATTTTCATAAATTTTTTTGAAAGTAATCTTTCTGTTGTTTTCAAACAAGGTACTTTATGACCTTTTAGAAAAATTAAGGTAAGAATGTTTTTTTATCTTATATAGCGGGTGTGGATATTTTTCGCTGTTATAACACCATCGAAGATTCCTTTACAAGTTTATAAGAATATTTTCAAAATAAATGTTCTCTTTCATAATTATGTGACTTTTTAATGTTTTTAAACTATAAATAGATATTTCTGTCAAATGGTTTTGATTTCATCTATGACAACATCATTTGATGTATTTTACACTTGTTTGATGTTGATTTATTATGATAAATTCTTCCTTATTGTATTGAAGTTTTTTTGAAATATTTTACAATGGATGTGTTGTTTTTATACCATTCATGGTTTATGGTAAAATTATTAACAATTTTTATGGTATTTGTAATATGAACATTTATGTAATGTTTCAACCTTTACATATGAGGAATTCATTAGACTTAGTAAGTGACAGGTGGATCATGTTATAGCTCCATTATGCATCGGTAGGTCACATGAGACAGAATAGTGTCTTTGCTCAAGGCCTTAACAAAATATTATTTTTAGTCTTGTAATGAAGCCTTGACTATCTGGTTATGATTTCTGGGATTATGCATTCCATAATTATAAAACTAGCTATTGATATTGAATTTGATTATTCGGCTAGTAGAATATCCTTGTGAATAAGTAAATTGAATTATTTTATTTATCTTTTCCATATTATTATGACTTTTAAATTTAATCGTCTTGTGTTTTTGTCTTATAAATTTCCTTGAATTTTTGTGTTTTCTTATGATAGTTTCCACTATATTGTTATCCTTACTGAGCATCTAAGCTCACCCCTTTCTATTGTTTTCTTTTTTACAGGATGTTAAGATGAATATTATGTTTAACCTATAGGGATATGACAAAAGATATGAGTGAGTTCAAAGGGAAAACAATGTTTTTTTTCTATTTCATGATGTAATGTAAAATTTATGTATGTATCTAGTACTTCCAATTATACTAAACTAATCAGTCTTTTGAGACATGATCATGACAATGTTATGTAATAATGTACCGACTCTGGGAAACTTGGATCGGGGAATTACAGTTGGTATCTGATGAAGATTAGTACAAACCTTGTAAACTATATTTAGAAAAACTCTAATTATATAACATTACACTAAGATGGAATTTAAGGATTATTATAGAATAACATCCTCGAATAGGTGTAATATAGAGATTTTGTGAATTTTCCATGAAATAAATCTTTGTCTAGATACGAGCAGGTAAAGGATGCTCTAGCACTGATGTATCTAGGTGTAGAACCCGAAAACACCACTCTGATCTAGACTTGAACATAAACTGCATCACGATAATGGGTCTTTCTATATTCTTGGTTATGACATCCCGGGGGGATATGCTTAAGATAATTAACATTTTCTTTACAAACCATTATGAAGGATTTATGAGTAAATACTTCATCAAAGAAAACATTTTTTATGATTATGGATTATATGCATAAACATTTCAAATTACATTAAGTATTTTACAAGTTAGGAATTATGCATTGTGATTCATAAACTAAACTATTGTATTCCATTGTTTAGAAATTGTTCCCATTACAAGGAATGAGAACTCCAGCAGTACGCATGATCCAAATAGTAAGAAGGATCATATATTTCATAGTCTTAAGCCAATATTTGGAAGTGAAATATTCTCCCATGTATTCTCATAATATGATTATAGTTTCATGTGTTAATAAGATACATAAAGAATTATTCAATACCTATGTAATTGAATGGAAGATGGAGAAGAAAAGGATGGTAGAGAGAAAGATGGATAATGGTAAGAAGGGAAAGATGGATTTTCCCATTTCAGATAACTGTAGAAAGAATCACCTTGGTAAATTCATAAAGGTAATGGAAGATTATTATAAGTCCGGAGAAAAAGGACACCACATACGTGATTTCAAGGGTAAGAAAAATGTTTCAAATGCAAAATACTTCATCTTCAAGGTGTTGGGACACTACGCAAGTCAGTGTCCCAATCATCAGAGTATACCCAAAATGATTTTATTGAATAATAATCATGTTATGATACTACCTCATATGAAGAGGAATAATTAGTGTTATTATATTTTTAAAAATGAATTATGTCATTTGAGTGTTGTATCAATGATGTACTAGTTATATTAATTATGGAAATACATAAGGATTATACTTCTGTACTATTTCATTGAGGATCTGAGATTAGATAGTACTAAGAAAAGTGACTTAATAATAAGTTAGAATTTTTGGAAAATAAATTGTTGAATGAAAGATAAACCTTAATATGGTTATAATACTGAGGTGGTTATTTTGGAATAAGAGATGGTTTATTTTGATAAATTATATTGGATATTCTTGACTACCTAGGAACTTACTAATGGTTTTTTTCTTCCACCATTGTTAGAGTATTCATTATTTTTGGATATAAGGAATATATCTAGTATTCTATAAGGAATAAGGGAACATGAATGTAATAAATAAGCTTTTATAGTAATTTAGGGTGTTACCATGTTTTAAGGGAATGCATGATGAAGGTACTCACATGTAATTATGTCGAAAAATGAGATATTCATTATTGTATGATAACCTTTTTTATAAATTTTTGGACAATGAGTTTGGACACGAGTATTTTGGATAAGTCTAAATATTGGAAGGGATTAAGTTGGATATTGGATAATATTGTTTAAGTTTAAAACATTTCTTAAGATTATTTTTGGATTTTTTATAAAAATGACAACCTGAAGGTCAGCCGACAACTTATCATGTCTGGAAAGGTCATGAGACTTGAACCCACAACCGAAGGGCAGAAAGGGTGCATCACCTACCCCTGGCCTACATGATTTCCTGGTTTTTATAATATAGTTTTATAAGATAATTTTATTGATGAATTATAAATATTTTTTTGAAACCCAATAAGATTAAAATAAATAGAATATTATTGACTTCTATTATCTTTTGAAGTTAAAGATGAGTTTGTGGTATAAATTAGTTAAATAATGGAACTTTACTTGTCAAGTATTTTTTTCTTATTCTATGAAAAAATAATGTATTAAACATTAGGGAAAGGATCTTAACACAAAAAATGTGTTATCCTAGTACCTTATGTTTTGATAAAGTAATAGTATTTTAATTCATCATAGATTTAGGGCTTTGTGGTGCTCAATTTTCTATTTATTATTCTATTGTTTGTGATTGATGACCTCAATCACTTCCTATAAAATTTTACATTTTCTTCAAATTGTGTGTCTCAAATTTCCACCAATGTTCTCCTATTCGAAATCCTAATTTGATGGTGCCTTTTTAATTTCCTTTTCCTTCTTATTAAGACTAAAATTTATTAACCCTATTTCTGATGTGGGTTTTCTACAAAGGTATTTCTATTTTTAAACTTTTATTTTTGTAGAAAAATTTCTAATAGCAAGGATGCAATTTATTGAAGGAGGAGAGAATATGACACCCTAGTATTTTCAAGTAAGTTATCTCTTTAAGGTAATTCAATGTCCTGTACTACACACAACACCGAGTTCAAAACGCATCAGGACTTAACAAACTAGCCATTCGAAAATTAGTTATTAATTGTATTAATTGAATTTTGAATTTTATATACTACATATAATTTTAACACCCATATTATTTGTTTCTTAAACATAAAATAAGAACAAATTCTATTTTTCAAATAAAATAAGTATTTTTCAAAAAAATGTTATTTTACTACCTTTTAATGGATAACACTTGATGAATCCAATATTTGACACTTTTATATATTCAATTTGAAAAAATAAACTTTTTGGTTAGAATAAGGATATAAAAAATTAGTTTCGATATTTTTTTTGTTTTTCTGATAACATTAATATTTTGATGAATAGTGCAAGATACTAAATTTTAATTGAAAACAGCTTTTTTAATCAAAATAATTTATTGTGTAAAATTATACATTTGAATGGTTTTTATAAAAATTAGATTATATTTTTCTCATTTAATCCAATATTGGTCGTTTGATGTAATTTCACATTTAAATTGGACATAAACACATATCAATCTTTTGATAGTTTTTACTTCTCAAAAACGTGCTTCCTGGTTTTGACAATGAGAATTAATTTTAAATTAATTAATGAAACTCATATTTTTTGAATCTGGAATATCAAAATTAGGGTGGGGTGAATGTTTTTGTATTTTTCTAGAAACATTCAATTTTGAATGAATTGTGAAAAACACTCCATAATTGTTTAAAACTGAATTTTATTTAAATAATTATTATTTTGATTTTGATTTATTTTAATGTAAAAATAGATAAATAATACCTATATTAGTTCAATGTAATTCATTAGAGTCATTTTATAATAAGATTAGATGTATAAAATTTTATTGAACTTTTTAACGTCTTTTACCCACCTTTGAGACACATTTGAAAATTTACATAAAAAGTAATTTTACCGCTTCTGTGAATTGGATTTAGAAAATATGAAATACATGGTTAACATAAGGAAGTAAAATGTTGTTCAATATGATGAAATAATGTTTTGTTGAATAATATCTTTGGAATTTTGTTTACCACAGTTAAATGAAAATAGGGTATTTAAAGGTAAAAATGATATTATAATTACCCTAAAACATGTCCTAATTCTATTGGATAAGTGAATTTCGACCGAAATCTACCTTTGTAATAAAATATCATCCTTTTTTATCCACCTGGATTAGATTATGACAGTTATTATGATTTTATTTAAAGAAGAGATAAATGTGTTAAATTGAAATTTTAATAACTAAAATATTTTTAATATAGGGTTATACATAATATAAATTCGACTATAAATATTAATTAAAAATCTAAATTTATTTCCTACATCATGGTATTTTATTTATAATTTTTATACATTAAATACTTATATTTATTTATGACACAATGATAATGCAGTAATTACATTATTAATGAAAGAATAAAATAATTGATATTATAAATGTCCCAATAAATGTAAATTGAGACTTTTTATGAATTACACTAATTCACTAAGTTAATATGACACTTTAAGAATGATATATTGTATTTTTTCGAAGTAATCAATTTTTTTTTGACTTTCACAAAAACCATGTACTAAATAGTTTCAAAATCGACAGAAATGAGTTTTTAAAACAAATACTATATTATTAAATTATATAGTATTCCTAAAAATCTATGGCATTTCCAAATGACTTATATAATGATAGATAAGTCATTAATGAACCACTTGGGGTTCTCTTGTCAATTTATAATCAGTTTATTAACAATGTAATATAAAAACACCAGAATACATTATTAAATTAAAACTATTTAACAAAGAGTTAATTATAAAAGATAAGGTTAATATGGAGACCTATACTTCTCTAAAATCATTTGGTTTAAAATATTTCTACCCATCCCCTCACTAGAATATAAATCAATCAATTTTCAGTAATTATAAACTTATGAATGCTTTTATAATAAAATAATATTTCATGTTTTCTTAAAGTGGCCATCACCTCTCTTATAAAAAGGTACAACCCCTTCTCTCAAAATCACACCTCCAAGGATATTTGGCTCGTATACATCTACTCAAATATCTCTCCAACTACCCTCACTTTATCCTAGATGCCTTAATTTGATCATAAATCCATCATTAGGAGCCCTATTGATCAAATCAAAAAGGGAAGAACTCGAAGAAGAGGTAATAATTTATCACCTCTTTCAATGTACTTTTATTCTTCCACTTCCCATTTCTTTGTTGTTTACATAAAAAAAATTAACTCCTGTAACTTCTAAATATTTTTATGTTATTATAAATATGGTACAACCATTTACATTATTCTAGCCATCCTATGAATGAAAAATTCACCATACATGCGTACATATGGCATACCGTCTCCACATCATGGTGTAGTTTGTTATTAAATAATTTATTATTTAGATGGGTATAATAATGAGTATAATTGATTTAAATATAAAATTTAAAATTTTAATGAATCTTTATTTGTAATATACTATCCAATTACATAATATTTCACCATCAATATAACAATATTGTCGCTCGTGCGTACGTACGGATTACCGTCTCCACGAACGCGATGAGATTCATTCCCCATCATAACCATTCATGAATAATTTTCATTTTATGATTAAAATATCATCCTTTTTTATCCACTTGGATTAGATTATGACAGTTATTATTATTTTATTTAAAGAAGAGATAAATGTGTTAAATTCAAATTTTAATAACTAAAATATTTTTAATATAGGGTTATACATAAGATAAAGTTGACTATAAATATTAATTAAAAATCTTAATTTATTTCCTACATCATGGTATTTTATTTATAATTTTTATACATTAAATACTTATATTTATTTATAACACAATGATAATGCAGTAATTACCTTATTAATGAAATAATAAAATAATTGATATTATAAATGTCCCAATAAATTTAAATTGAGACTTTTTATGAATTACACTAATTTACTAAGTTAATATGACACTTTAAGAATGATATATTGTATTTTTTTGAAGTAATAAATTTTTTTTGACTTTCACATTAACCATCTACTAAATAGTTTCAAAATCAACATAAATGAGTTTTTAAAACAAATACTATATTATTAAATTATATAGTATTCCTAAAAATCTATGGTTTTTCCAAAGGACTTATATAATGATAGATAAGTCATTAATGAACCACTTGAGGTTCTCCTGTCAAATTATGATCAGTTTATTTACAATTTAATATAAAAATACCAGAATACATTATTAAAGTAAAACTATTTAACAAAGAGTTAATTATAAAAGATAAGGTTAATATGGAGACCTATACTTCTCTAAAATCTTTTGGTTTAAAATATTTCTACCCATCCCCCAACTAGAATATAAATAAATCAATTTTAAGCAATTATAAACTTATGAATGATTTTATAATAAAATAATATTTCATGTTTTCTTAAAGTGGCCATCACCTCTCTTATAAAAAGGTACATCCCCTTCTCTCAAAATCACACCTCCAAGGATATTTGGTTCGTATACATCTACTCAAATATCTCTCCAACTACCCTCACTTTATCCTAGATGCCTTAATTTGATCATAAATCCATCATTAGGAGCCTTATTGATCAAATAAAAAAGGGAAGAACTCGAAGAAGAGGTAATAATTTATCACCTTTTTCAATGTACTTTTATTCTTCCACTTCCCATTTCTTTGTTGTTTACATAACAAAAAATTAACTCCTGTACCTTCTAAATATTTTTATGTTATTATAAATATGGTACAACCATTTACATTATTCTATCCATCCTATGAATGAAAAATTCACCATACGTGCGTACGTATGGAATACCGTCTCCACATCATGGTGTAGTTTGTTATTCAATAATTTATTATTTAGATGGGTATAATAATGAGTATAATTGATTTAAATATAAAATATAAAATTTTAATGAATCTTTATTTGTAATATACTATCCAATTACATAATATTTCACCATCAATATAACAATATTGTCGCTCGTGCGTACGTACGGATTACCGTCTCCATGAACGCGATGAGATTCATTCCCCATCATAACCATTCATGAATAATTTTCATTTTATGATTAAATATATTGTTTAAGAACTTAATATAATTCAGGATATGAATCAAATATATCCAATCCATAACAAATGTGACTTTTCTAACAAAACATATAAAGGAAAATGAATCAGTTAACACCCAAAACAATGATACTATTAAAATATTATTAACAAAGAAATACTAGAAGATCATATATAATATAAATATTATTTATATGGTTCTTGTATAATTTAATATCAATGACTTAACTATTATATAGGTGTTTAATGTACCCTCGACTAAGGAAAAGTACATGGTAAGGGTTAATTTTACAATCTCTTTATTTTTGAAGGTTTTTTATATGTAAACATATACTAGTAATTCTCTATCATCCTCATCTATGTTTCTTAAAAATTTATTTCAAAACTTTTTTTATATTTCCAAGAATATGGGTCAAAGTAATTTATACACTTGATTGACTTTTTATAAAATGTTTTGAAATGAATATTTATGTCTTTTTTCAAACAAGGTACATTAATTTTTTCGACAAATTAAGGTAAGAATGTTTGTTTAACTTATACGGCGAGTGCAGCTATTTTCCCCTATAATAACACTTTCGAAGATTACGTAAAAAGATTATAATAACATTTTCAAAATAGTTTTTTTCTTTTATAATTATTTGAATTTTAAATTATTTCAAAATATAAAGATGTATTTCTCTTAAAAAATTTTGATTTCATCTATGTCGACATCCTCTGATGGATTTTACACTTGTTTGAAGTTGATTTATTATGATATAATCTTCCATATTGTATAAAAGGTTTTATTACTTTTTTTACTATATATGTGTTATTTTTATACCATTCATGGTTTCTAGCTAAATGTTTTACATTTTGTATGCTAGTTTTAATACGAATGTTTATGTTATGTTTCAAAATTTTCATGTGTGGAATTCATTAGACATAGTAAGTGATGGGTGGAACCCGCTATAGCTCCTCGGTGCATCAGTAGGTCTCATGAGACAAAATAGTTTCTTGGAACCAATCCTTGAAAAAATCTTATTTCTAGTCCTGCACGAGGCCTGGACTATGTGGTTATGATGTTTAGAATTATGCATTCCATCATTATAAAATTAGCTTTTGATATTACATGTGATTATTCGACTAGTAGAATATCCATCTAAATAAGTGAATGACATTATTTTATTTATATTTTCCATATTATACTGAGGTTTATTTCTCAAAGGATTTTGTTTTAGTCATATACAATGCCTTAAATGTTTATGTTTTCTTATTATAGTTTCTGTTATATTGTTATCCTTACTGAGAATCTGAGCTATCCCCCATTTCCTAAGTTTTCTTTTTCCCAAGATGTGAAGAAGTATATTATGGTTAACCTATAGGGATATTCTAAAGGATATGAGTGTGTTCAAAGGGGAAATAATAATTTTTTATTTAATGATTTATTGTAGAACTTATGTATGTATCAAGTACTTCCAAGGCTGCTAAATTAATCGGCTTTTTGAGACTTGATCTCTGGTGATCATGCCAATGTTATGTAATAATGAAATGAATCTGGGTAACTAGGTTCTGGGTGTAACAATTTTTAACATGTTTCATGGACCCCTTAAGTTCCATATTAACATATAAGATGAGTTTATTGGATTTTGCAGGCTTTCTAGACTGTATTTTTTGTTTTATATTCAACATGTGTTGTTTTAATTATTTAAAAAAAGAAGAATTAATTAAAGGGGTGTATTTACTATTATTATTTACTCATATTTTAGTTTCTATCTCTCCTAGAAATTCTTTAATTTTATTGGAATTATTTTCTATTGAAATGTTTCTTTTTAAAAATTGGGATAGTTTTTAAATTCTATTTAATTCACTTGATTTTCTCATTACTGTTTAGTCTTTTTCATAAATTGAAAAAAAAGAGGGATAGTTTTTTAGTTGTGTTTGGATTTTTAATTTTCGAGAAGTGGTAGAATGAAAACTGTATTTAATGCACTTAGTTTTTAATATGATAAATATATCCCTCAGAGCATGTTTACGAGCCATCACTTATTGTAGAACAATAGGTTGATGTTGAATTTTCTTATACCTTATTTTTTATTTTATCTTTATTATTTATTCCTTATTATTTATTATTTAATTATTATCTATCATTTATTATTTATTAATTCTATAATTTATGTTCTAGTATTTTCAATATTTTGTTTATATAAATGTTAATTACAATTGTTTCTTAAAATAGATAATAAATATAAAATATTAAATTTATATTGTGTTGAAGACATTCATTTTCATCTCAGAATTTACACTTACAATTATTCATGGTATTTCTATATCAGGATAATGACTATAAAAATTCCCATGTTCTATTTTTATTTTATTATTCTTTATACACTCATCATACTCGATGTACTTGGTTATTTATGTTTCAATTGTTAAATAATTTTATCCACCACATTTTTTATTATCATTTTAATGACTTTTATCATTTTTAGATTGAAGATTCACCACCCCCCCCCCCAAATTTCTTTTTCCATATCACTATCTAGATAAAAAAAATTTCATATACCTGAAGAAAAATTAATCAATAGCGATTCATATTTATTATAAATTTAATATGTATAATGTGCAAACTATATTTAACAACCAAATTGAATCTAATGACATCAATTACTACCAGAATTCAAGGTTCAAGAAATATAATTCCATTATCATACTTATCATGTAACTGTAACACCCCATGCATCGATAGTAAGTATCTCTTTGAATAATACAATAGTGTGTGATGTACGCAACACCAAGTTCAAGTGCACCAAGACATATCAAACTAGTCATTTAGAAAGCAGTTGTGGATATTAATATCCATATTTTAAATTTTATATTTATCCCATATAATTTTAACATAAATCTTTTGTGTTTCTTGGACATAATATATGGACAAATTTAATTTTATTCGATAAAAGAAGTATTCTTCAAAAAATGTTGTTTTTATGCCTTTTAATAAAGAACCCATTTATAAATCTAATATTTTACACATTTATATATTCAATATGATGAAATTAAATTCTTCCTTATATGTGAGAAAAAAATTAATTTAGATAAATTTTTAGTGTTTTTATGATAACTTTCATATTTTAATGAATAGTGAATGATAATAAATTTTAATTGAAAACAAAATTTTTTATTAAAAATAATTTATAGTGGTAAATTATAAATTTTAATTATTTTTAAGTATAATGAGATTATATTTTCATCATTTAATCCAATGTTGGTCATTGGAAGCAATTTCATTTTTAAACCAGACATCTACACATATCAATCTTTTGTTAGTTTTTACTTCTCAAAAACCTGCTTTCTGGTTTTGAAAATGGGGATTCATTTTCAATTAAATAATTCAACTTATAATTTTTGAATTTGGTAAAATAACAATCATTTTTTTAATCAGAATATCAAAATTAGCTTAGCGTAAATTATTTGTATTTTTCTGAAAACATTCCATTTTTTATGAATAGTAAAAAACACTATGTTATTGTTTAAAAATGGACTTCTTATTTAAATAATTATTTCTTTTCTTTAAATTTATTTTAATTAAAAATAGATACATAATACTTATATTAGTTCAATGTAATTCATTGAAGTCATTCTATAATAAAATTAGATGTGTAAAATGTTAATGAATTTTTTAACGTCCTTTACCCACCTTATAGGCACGTTTAAAAATTTTCATAAAATGTAATTTTTTTTCTTATATGAATTGAATATCAAAAACTCTGAAAGATAAGGTTGACATTAGTAAGTAAATGTGGTTCAATAAGATTAAAATATTTTTTGGTGAATAGTAACAGTAGATTTTTATTTCCCATGGTTAAAAGTAAATAGGGTAATTAAAGGTAAGAATGATATTACTATTCCCCTAAAACTTTTCATTATTTTATTGTATAAGTGTATTTTAACCAAAATCAACCTTAGGAATAAAATATGATCCTTTTTTTTCAGTTAGTTGAGATTAGGACTTTTATTTTCTTTTATTTAAAGAAGAGTCAGAAGTGTTAAATTAAAATTTTAATAACTAAAACATTTTTATATAGGGTTATGTCATGACCCATCCCCTGGGGCCCGTTCCATGAATACCCCAAGCCCAACTTCTATAGGTTAGGGGCTGGAGACTAGCACCAAAGGTGTATTCTCTAAAACTAGAAAGGCATTTCCATTATAATTTTTAAACACACACAACCAAACACACAGTATGGCACGAACACAAGTCAAATTTCTAGTAAAAAAGTGGGTACGGTATGTAAAAAGGGTCCAGAATACAAGCCTAACTTGAAAGTACAAGTAAAACTAAAAAATAAATACAATAGAAGAAAATGAAAGATACTTATTGGGTCATCCTACGGGTTCCTACCTGAAGGGTAGGTGCAGAATGGCTCCTCAGCACTCCACGTCTGTCCATCTCCTCCGCATATCGATATGTCATATATTCCACCCCCGGGTACTGTCCAACCCTGGTACTCATGTACTCAATCATCGTTGTCCATCGTTTGCATTCGACACAACAAGGTGCGGTCATAGCCAGTGCAGGGATGAGTATAACGATACTCAGTCGGGACCTTGAGACCCTCTAGGTCTCACAAAATTCAACAAGGATAAAACACAATGTATGAAATCAATATATATTCTTACTTAGGTATATGCCCATACATATAACTAAGATATCAAGTAATCCATCTCAATATTGAGGAAAACACAGCGGTTCTGACTCAGCTCAAACCAGGATTTATTCTAGGGGTAGTATTAAGTAACATCCCATGTCACATTATCGAAACCTCAGATATTGGAGAACTCATCCTCTATCGAGTACAGTGGGACTTCCGCGACACCAAGGTGCTTCCCACTAAGCATAGACTAGTAAGTTACTCCTCATGTTGAGTACAGTGGGTCTGCTACGACACCAAGGCGCTCCCCAACGTGGGTCTTCAACATAACCAAGGCGCTCCCCCTCGTAGCTTGTTGAGGTACTCCTCCTGTCGAGTACCGTGGGACTATCACGACACCAAGGCGCTCCCCACTGTGGGTCTTCTGTGACTCCAAGGTGCACCCCACGGGGCTGGTCGAGTCACTCTGAGTCGAAACGATCAGCAGTCGTCGGGTCTTAGCCAACTACTAGGTCTCTACACTATGCTCGCTCATCTCCGGGAGGATCTGCTCCATGACCTACTGGTTGATACTCTAACTTTCAATAAATACCATGAAGATGTATCTCAAAGGTCCGCCTCATCATAGGGGTTTCAACAAATCAGACAGTGCGTTAATCAGACACTCGGTCTGTGAGTTATTAGCCTTTTAGTCCTGTGGACACTGTTGGATTCGTTCTCGATCCAACCTAACCGTACCTCAACTATACCCAAACCTCTAGTAGGGTATACTCAAGGGGACTGGATCGCTTTAAGATTTCTAGCATCATAGATGGTTTGTCAAATGGACGTCCAGTGCCAAAGATATGGCCGAAAGAGCATAAATGGGTCATAGTGGGCCTGGGTCCGGTCCGACCCTATCGGACTAACCCAGCCCGACTTGGCATGGGTTGACCCAGTTTAGGTCAACTCAGCCCGACCCACTATGTCGTTCCCGGACTGTGATCTGGTAATGTCTGTTGGGGTCCGTCAAGCCACAAGGGTCGCGAGCGGCCGTGGGTGGTGAGGGGTGGCTCGGTTGCGGGGGTTTCGTGATGGCGTGGGCTGGTTCGGCTGAAGCACCACAGGAGCGCGGAGCCAGTTCAGCCAGGGTGTTGTGGGGGGGGGGGGTGGTTCGGCCGGGGTGCTTCGGGGGGTGCAGGCCTATTTAGACGGGGCATCACTGGGGGCGCGGGCCATATGGGCCTGGGCGCCACGGGGGGGCGAGGGCCGGTTCTGCCTGGGGGCCACCAGAGGCACGGGCAATTTTGGCTAAGGCTCCACCGAGGGAGAGGGCTGGTTCGACTGGGGGGTCAGAGCATTGTGATGGCGCGGGCGCCGTTCGGTCAGGAGGAAGGTGCGTCGCGCGGTGGGTCATTCGGGTTGAGGAGTTGGGGCACGTGGCTGGTTCTGCCATGAGGGCATAACGCCGTAGGTGGCTTAGCAGGGGCGTGGAGCCTGGGTGCGCGGCTAGTTCAGCCGAGAGACTAGAACGTCGTGGGTGTGGCGCAGGTCACGGAGTCCGTGGGTGGTGGAATCGTCACCTTCTTCACCTTTGTTGCCTTCGTCTCATTCCTCCATCATCAAGAAAAATACACTAAAGATGAACGACGAAGGGGTCGGGCCATGTTTGATTGTCCCGCACCCTCCGCGTTTAGAGTGGTATCAAGTGGTTCACAAAGAATGAAGAAAAAAAGGTGAAACCATAATTTCCCACATTGTTTGTTCCAAAATTGCACAAGAAACTAAAGGAGTAAATGGAAATAATTATAATGCAAATAAACCCATTGTTTTTTTGTTGTTGGTGTTGGGACGAGAGAGATGTTGAAGTCGCCGACGTTCATAGATGAATACGTCCTACGTCAGAAGAAGTCTCGTGGAAGAAGTTGAAGAGGTTCCTCTCTAACATTCTTCATTTGGAGGAGCATTCATCGTGGTGGAATTTCTTAGTTGGAGAGTTCTCTCCCTAATTACTTCTCTCCCCAAATGTAAAGTGGTTCCAAAATAATAGATTAAGCCATCTATTTTTTTGTTGGAAAGAATTCAAAAAGAATAAATTAATTATGGTGGGTGGGATAATTAATTAAGGGAGGGGTTGGCATAATTAATTAAGGAAGGTAGTCATAGAATTAATTGGCACAAATAAATTAGGAGGATTTGAAGAGGATCTCCCTCATTTATTGTGGGAGTTGAGGTTTTCTCCCAATTAAATGGGGCTTTCAAGGGGGTTTAATTCTAGGTGGTCCCCACCACCATAACCGCTCATGGGAGGTTAGGCTCAGGTGGTCCCCACCACCATCACGTATAATGGGAGGTCAAGGTTTGGTAGTCCCCACCACTAACTTCCATAGGGAGGTTAGTTACAACAAAATAAAATAAATTGTGTGTAAATTTTATTTTATTATTTCCATGAAAACCCCAAAAACTAACTTTCTCCCTCGACCAACTGGCATCGTGGTGAAAGTCTTCTTACACGAACACTAGCACTGTGAGTTCAAAAGTGTCCTTGGATTTCAATTCCATGAACTGGTTAATAAGTTATAAAAACATGCTCGCTCATTTACTAAAAATCCCCAAGAAAAACATCAAAAATTCATTCTGGGCACTCCAGGCCTCAGAATCACGCGCTGTTAATTTTTGCGGACTCTTAAAATTTCCATTTATTTAAAAAAATTACATGTAAATTCTGGGTCTTTACATTATCCCCACCTCAGGGCTCTACATACACATAAGCCAAAACTTGAACTAGAAAAACAAGTGGCGGTACTGAGCACACATCTAACCCTCCACCTCCCATGTGCCCTCCTGGAGGTTCCCATGCTGCCAGCGTATGCATACCAGAGGTATCGACCATCCATGAAGTACCTACCCCTATCGATCCTCAATCTCTACTAGAACTTCTGTAAAAGTCTCCCCATTGTTGACGTCCAGCTCGCCATGGTTGATGATGTAAGAAGGGTCGTGCACAAATATCCTCAGCCGGGATGCGTGGAAGACATCATGCTCCCGGTGCAATGAGGTCGAAGAGCTAAGTAGTAAGACACCTAGCCAACTCTACTAAGGACCTAAAAATGTCCGATGAATCTCCAAGATAACTTTCCACCTCTGCCAAATCTCTGTAGACCCCATCGGGGTGAGAACCGTAGAAAGATGTGGTCACCATCCTCAAACTCTAGAGGTCTCCATCTCCTATTGGCATACGATATCTGCCTGCTCTGTACAGTCTTCATCTGCTCCTGGATGATCTACACCTTCTCTATGGTAGCCAGTACCATCTCTGGTCCCACTATTGTAGACTCCCCTTGGTATGTCCTGCACAAAGGTGATCCGCAAGGTTTCCTATACAACGCCTCGAAAGATTCCATCCCAATAGTGTAGTGATAGATGTTGTTGTAAAAAAACTCCACTTAAGGAAAGTGGTCCTCCTAGCTATGACTAAAGTTGAGGTCACAAGCACACAGCATATCCTCGAGGGTCAGAATGGTCCGCTTAGTTTGGTTATCCGTCTGAGGGTGGACGGCGTTGCTCAGATGAAGTTGTATCCGGAAAGCCTCCTGCAACTCCTTTACTAGCCGAGAAGTAAAACATGCATCATTATCAGAGATAATTGTCGAGGGTACTCCATGTAACCGCATAATCTCTTGCACATAGTGGTGTCCCAATCTCTCTACTGAACCCTTCTCTTTGATCGGTAATAAGTGTTCCAACTTGGTAAGTCATTCAATGATCAACCAGATAGATTTATTTCCCCTAGATGTATGTGGAAGTCCTGTCATGAAGTCCATGGATATCTCATCCCACTTCCACTCGGGGACCTCTAAAGGCTGAACCAAGCCTACTGGTACGTGATGCTCCGCCTTCAATTTCAGAAAAGTGAGGCATCGAGAAACAAACTCTACAACTGCTTTCTTCATTCCCGGACACCAGTGCTGTCTTCGGAGATCCTTGTACATCTTCGCTACTCTTGGATGTACCTCTAGAGTGGAATTCTGGAACTCCCTCAACACTTCCTCCTAAAGTGACACTGGTACAATGGTACGTCATCTGAAGAGGATGATATGATCCCTGCCATCAGAAAATCCATCCTGTGACTATTCTGTGGATACCTGAGCACGTCATGCCTCGCAGTCAGCGTCCCCATGCTACGCCTCCCTGACTCACAGAAGAAGTGGCTGAGTTACTATAAGAGACTGATGGAAAGTGGCTCCATCACTTTCCATGAAGGATATCTGCAAAGTGGCCAACTACTCTGTCGCCTCGCCTAGAAGCTGTATACCAGATCTCCTACTGAGTTCATATAATACAACGTTCCCCTCCCCAAGATTATAGACTATCTTGAAGCCATAGTCCTAGAAGAACTCAAGCCAATATTGATGTCTCAGGGTCAGGTCCTTCTAAGAGAAGATATACCTGAGACTCTTGTGATCAGATTATACTATAAAGCACTCTCCCATCAAGTTATGTTGCCAAATCATCAAGGTGAAGACCACTGCTACTAACTCCAAGTCATGGGTAACGTAGTTCTGCTCATGTTGTCTCAGCTACCGAGAACCATATGCGATCACAGCTCGCTCCTACATCAGGACACATCTGATTTTGTTCCCTGCTGTGTCGTAGTAGACTACGTACCCAACACCATCCTCTGGAAGCCTCACGATGGGGGCACTAGTTAGCCTCTTCCTTAGCTCCTAAAAGCTCTGCTGGAATCTCTCCTACCACACAAAGAGTTTCCCCTTCTTTGTTAAGGCTGATAGTGGTGCTGCCACTCTAGAGAAATCTGGCACAAATCTACGGTAGTATCCAGCCAAAACCTAGAAACTTCGTACCTCCATCAAACTCCTAGGTGGCTCCCAAAAAGTACCGACTCAATAATCATTGGATCCACTGCAACTATAACCTCTAATATGACATGTCCTAGAAAGTGATCCTCTCGGATCCAGAACTGGAACTTCGATAGCTAACCATAAAGCTGGTGCTCTCGGAGTGTGTCCAGTACTACCCACAAGTTATAGGCATGCTCTTACTTAGTAGTCGAGTAGGCCAAAATTTCGTCGATGAAGACTACTAAGAAATGATCAAGGTATGGATGAAAAATCGTGTTCAGGAGTCCCGTGAACACTGTTGTTGAATTACTTATGCCAAATGGAAAAACCAAGATCTATTAGAGGTCATACTAACATCTGAAGGTCGTCTTCTGTACATCCTCATATTGAACATTGAGCTGGTGATAGCATGATCTGAGATATATCTTCGAGACCCATCGTTCTCCCTTCACCTGATCAAAAAGGTCATCAATCCTTGGGAGTGGGTACTTGTTATTCACGGTCACCTGGTTCAAAAACTGGTAATCAACACAAAGGCTCAAACTCCCATCCGCCTTCTTGGAAAATAGAATCGGGGCTGCCCAAGGTGAAACGCTGGGCCGAATGAATCCATTCCTCTATAAGTCCTCTAGTGGTACTCGTAGCTCACGAAGCTCCATGGGAGCCATCCGATATGCTGCTGTATATATTGGTGTCATCCAGGGTACAAGTCAATGTAAAATTCCACCTCTCTTAGAAGAGGAAGACTCATAAAATCATCAGGGATGACGTCCGTGTACTGGTCCACCACTACAGGATAGCTCAGATGCTCCAAATCAATAGATCTGAGGGTATGGCTAGCCAACTAAGGAGTGTTCGGATACACTCTCTTCTAGGTAAGTCCATCCTATACTGTAAAGGCTCCTTTATCTTAGGTGAAGGTAAACCTGGTCCCATCTGTGCGAACACACCGCAATTTGTGCCTAATACAGTCAATCTAATCATGGATTGTAGATAACCATTCCATACCCAAGATGGCGTCGTAAGGCCTCAATGCCGCTACTGGGAGATCCCAGCCAATGCTCTTGCCTCCTAAAGTGATCTCACACTACTGGCACCAGTGCGTAATCATCGAATCATCTCTCGTAGGATTATCTAGCAGTAATGATCAAGCCAATGGCTTTGTAGGAAACTTTGAGCACCGAACGAGGGCAGTGGCAATAAAATAATTATTGGAACCTGTGTCTATGTGTACTATAGCTATGGTGGATTAGACACATATCATACCTCGAATCATCTCTGTAACGCCATGATCATAGACCTCAGCTTCCTGGAGCCGAGCTCTCCCTTGTCCACCTTCTTTCTTCCGTCGGGCTGGACCTCCTGGTGGTGGTGGCAGTAATATCTCGAATCATCACCCACCACAAACTGCATGACCAACTCCATGGCCACACCCGCCTGATCCATGCGGACCACCTAGATTGAACCTATGTCTCTACATGGGCAGTCACTCGACCGTCTGCTAATCATCTGCACGGTGGGTCTGACAGTCATGAGCAACTTGACCATGTCCGCTGCATGTGAAACACTGCCCGCTCCTGGCATGTATGTCTCTGTCTCGGGTGCCCCGCACAACTGAATCTGAATCCTGCATTGGTCCACCTATAGGTCTAGTCCTCTTATACCTCTGTGACGTCTGTCTTCTCCCAGCTGTAGAAGACTCTGCTACATGATGACTGGTAGTGGGTCTTACCACTGGTAAATACTCAGCAAGGAAACTCTCCACCAAGAGGTATCTACCTAACACCCCCCGCCTCCGTCGGGATGCTGAGTGAGATCACTGAAGCCCTAATCTCCTAACTAAGCCCCTACTCAAAGGTCTGGCCCTGAAGAAAGGGTCTTGCACCATATCGGTGGAGTAACATGAAAGGTCAATTAACCTCGATGAGTACTGAGCCACAATCATGCGGCCCCATTGTAGATGAAGTAGTTCCTTTTTACGCACTGTGTGAAGAGTCGCTGGGAAAATCTCTGCCTAAAACATGCTCTTTAAGTCTACCTAGAGAAGAATCAACTAGTATTGAACTTGGAGCATCAAGCTCCACTATCTACCTGATGATGCCTGTAGAAGGTTGGTGGCAAGGATAACCCTGAGATTGGTTGGTGTCCCTACGATTCGAAAGACTGTCACCACAACCTCCAGCCAATCCTCAGCCGCCTGTGGGTCTGTCTCTCCCCTGAACCTGGGTAGCCTCTGGTGCTAGAACTCATTCAACGTGCTCAAGCGGTGTGCACTGTCTACTACTAGGGATGGGGGCATCGGTGACCCAACAGGGAGTGGTACCGCTGTTTCCTCCACTGGAAAAGGGCCTTGCACCGAGGATTCGTCACTCGATGGGCTATCAGTGCATACAACTCTCGGAACCCTACCTAGATGTCTACGTGATGGATTCCTAAAAAAATGTTTTTCCATGATCAAAAGGTTATACCCGGTGATCTGAAAGTCATACCTCGTGAGCTGACTCATGAGATTACAAATAAAACTTTTGAAAACACACACGTAATCAGTGTTTTCATGCATTGTGTCAGAAAATCAGATGTCAAGGTCCTGGTGTATGGATACGTCGGCCACATTACCAACACTGGGCTCCATGAACTGAAAACCACATACACTAAACATAACAGTCTTGCTCCATAGAAAAGGCTAGAGTTATATGTTCTGCGGTAGAACCGACTCCTTTGATACCAATGTTTCACGACTAGTCCCCCGGGGCTCGTGCCATGACTACCCCAAGCCCGCCTTCCATCGCCTACGGGCTTCCGACTATCACCAAAGGCGTATTCCCTAAAACTGGGAAGTCATTTCCTTTATAACCTATAAACAGACGCAACCAAAAACATAGCATGGTTCGAAGGCAAGTCAATTGTATAGTAAACAAGTGAGTACACTAAGTGAAAAGAATCCAGAATATAAGCCCAACTAGAAAGTAAAAGTACAACTAAAAAGCAATACAACTGAAGAAAAATAAAGATAGCTACTGGGTCGTCCTCTGGTTTCTTACCTAAATGGTAGGTACAGATCTTCTCCTCATCACTCCACATCCATCAGTCTCCTCTACGTATCGGCAAGCTGTATGGTCCACCCCCGGGAACCATCCCGTCTTGGTACTCATGTCCTCGATCAGCGATGTATGTCGTCTACATCCAACACAACATTGTGTGGGCATAGCCTGTGCAGGAGTGAGAATAAAGATACTAAGTAGGGACCCCGAGACCCTCTAAGTCTCAAAAATCCAACAAGGATAGAACACAAGGTTTGAAATCAACAGATAACCTTACTTAGGTATATGACCATTAATATACCTATGATATCAAGTAATCCATCTCAATATTGAGGAAAACACAAAGGTTCCGACTCAGCTCAAACTGGGATTTATTCTAGGGGTAGTATCAAGTAGCATCCCCTATCACATTGTCGAGACTTCAGCTGCTGGAGAACTCCTCCTCTATTAAGTATAGTGGGTCTTCCAGACACCAAGGCACTTCCGACTAACCTTGGACTACTGAGGTACTCCTCCTGTCGAGTATCGTGGGTCCGCTGCATCACCAAGGCGCTCCCCACTGTGGGTATGTCGCGTTACCAACGAGCTCCCCCTCATAGCATGCTAAGGTACTCCTCCTGTCGAGTAATCTAGGTCTGTCGTGAAACCAAGGAGCCCCCCACTGGGGTCTTCTACGACACCAAGGCACTCCCCACTGGGCTAGTCGACTCACTCTGAGTCGAAATGGTCAACAGTCGTCAGGTCTCAACTAGCTACTAGGTCTCCACACTCTGCTCGCTCGTCTCCTAGAGGATCTGCTTCACGAGCTACTGGTCGATACTCCAACTATCACAAAGTCCCATGAAGAAGTATCTTAGTGGTCTATCTCGTCATAGGTGTCTCAATGCAACAGACGGCGCGTCAATCAGATGCTCGGTCTTTGAGTTATTATCCTTGTAGTCCCGGGGGCCTGGTTGAATTCATGCTCGATCCAACCTGACTGTACCTCAACAATACCCAAAAATCCAGTAGGGTATACTTAAAGATAATATCTCGCTCCTTGATTTCCATCACCGCGGGTGGTTCTTCAAACGGACGTCTGGTTCCAAATATATGGTCGAGGAGCATAAATGGGTCGTAGTGGTCCCGGGTCCGACCGACCTGGCTTGACCTGGCATGGGTCGACCTAGTTCAGGTCGACCCGACCAAACCTATTGTGTCAGGCCCGACCCGTGATGTGGTCCAGTCCGCTGGGGGGTACGGAAAGCCGCGAGGGGCCACCGAGCCACGGGTGTGGCGGGGCGGCTTGGCCGCGGGGGTGCCGCGAGGGCGCGGGCCGGCTCGGCCGAACCACAGTGGGGGCGCAGGGTCAGATCAGTCGGGGGGCTGTGGGGGGTGTGGGCTGGTTCGTCCACGGGCCGGTTCAGCCGAGGCGTCCTGGGGGGCGCTGGTGGGTTCGGCCAGGGCGCCGCAGGGAGAGTGGGCCGGTTCGGTCAGGGCATGGGCAGTTTTGGCCGGGGTACCGCGGGTGGGGGCATGGGGCAGTTCGGCCTGGGCGTCGTAGAGGGCACGAGCTGGTTTGGCTGGGGCGTCGTAGGGGGCACGGGCAGGTTAGGGCGGGAGGCCGGTGTTCCACGAGGTAGCTCGACCGGGGCGCGGAGCCAAGGCGTGCGGCCTGTTCAGCCATGAGTGTGGAGCATCGCGGGTGGAACGACTAGGGCGTGGAGCCACAGGTGGCGGCACAATCGCCTTCATCACCTTCGTCGCGTTCATCTCATTCATCGTTGTCCTCCAACATCGGCAAGAATACACCAAGTAATAATGGAAGAGGGGTCAGGCCATGTTTTATTGGCCCACACACACCGCGTTTAGTGTGGTATCAAGTGTTTCACAAAAAATGAAGCATGAACATGAAACCATAATCTTCTACAATGTTTGTTCCCAACCCACACAAGAAATAAAGGGAGTACATGGAAATAATTATCACGTAAATAAACACCTACCTTGTTCATTATTGGTGTTGGCATGATATAGAAGGTGATGTCATCGACGTTCGTAGATGATCACATCCTACATCGGAAGTAGTCTCATGGAATAAGTCGAAGATGTTCCTCGTCGGCGTTCTTTGTTTGGAGGAGCGTTCTTCATGGAGGAAGTTCTTCATTATAGAGAATTCTACCTAAGTCCTTATCTCCCCAAATTTAATGTGGTTCCAAAATAATAGATTATTCAATATATTATTTTGTTATAAATAAGTCAAAAGGAATAAATTAATTATGGTGGGTGGCATAATTAATTAAGGGAGGGGTTGGCATAATTAATTAAGGGAGGGGTTAGCATAGAATTAATTGGCACAAATAAATTAGGAGGAGTTGAAGAGGCTCTCCCTCATTTGTTGTGGGAGTTGAGTTTTTCTCCCAATTAAATGGGGGTTTCATGGGGGTGTAATCCTAGGTGGTCCCTACCACCATAACCTCTCATTAGAGGTTAGACTCGGGTGGTCCCCACCACCATATCCTCTTATGGGAGGTTGTGGTCTGGTGGTGCCCACCACTAACTTCTACAAGGAGGTTGGTAACAACAAAATAAAATGAATAGTGTTTTTATTTTATTTTATTATTTCCATGAAAACCCCCAAAACTAACTTTTACCCTCGACCAACCGTCGTTGAGGTGAAAGTCTTCTTAAGCGAACACTGGCAATGTGAGTTCAACAGTGCCCTCAGATTTCAATTCTGAGCACCTGTTCAAAAGTTAGAATAGCCCACTCGCATGTTTACAGAATGTACCCAAAAAAACTTTAGAAATTTATTATGGTCACTCTGGGCCTCAGAATCACACACCGTCAATTTTCACAGAATCGTAAAATTCTCATTTATCTTAAAAAAGTTACATTGAAATTCAGGGTCTTTATAGGTTATACATAAGATAATTTAGACTACAAATATTAATTATAAGGATGAAAATATTTACTACATCGTGGTATTTTATTTATAATTTTTAGACATTAAATAGTTAAATTTCTTAATGACACAATGATGATGCATTAATTACCTTATTAATGAAAGATTAAAATAATTAATATTATAAATATTAAAATAAATTAAAATTGAGAATTTTGATGAATTATACAAATTTTATAGTTTAATATTCCATTTTAGGTTTTATTAAATTTATTTTGTTTGAAGAAATTAGATTGTTAATACTTTCACAAAAAAACAAATACTAAATAATTTCAAAATTGGCATAAATGGGTTTTTAAAACAAATACTATATTATTAAATGATATAATAGTACTAAAAAACTAAGGTTATGGAAAAGGACTTCTATAATAATACATATGTCATTAATTAACCACTTGGGGTTATCTTGGAATTTTATAGTATATTTATTAACCATATAATATAAAAATACAAGGAGACATGGTAAATGTTAAACTATTTAACCACGAGTTAAATCTAATAGATAAGGTTAATATGGTGACATAAACCTATCTAAAACACATTGGATGAGAGGTTTTTAACCTATACCCATCTTATCATCAAAATAAATCCTTTGGGAGCCATTATAATCCGAATATGATTGTATAATAAAATAATATTTCAAGGTTTTCCTAAAATGACCCTCACCGCTCTTATAAAAGGGTACTTCCCCTTCACTAAATATCACACCTCCAAAGACATTTGGATCATACAAACCCTTATCTAATATCCTCCCAACTACCCTCACTTTAACCTATATTCCTTACTTTGATCACAAATCCAGCCTATGGATCCCTTTTGATAAAATCAAAAGGAAGCACCTGAAGAAGATGTAATTATTTCCTCACCTCTTTCAATGTTCTTTTCTTCTTCCACCTCCTCTTTATTTTTTGTTTCCATACACAAATAATAACACCATTACCTTATGCATAATATGATGTTATTATAAATATGTTACGCCCATATTCATTATTCTATCCATCCTATGAATGACAGAGTCACCGTACGTGCGTACGTAGGGATTACTGTCTCCGCTTCGTGGTGTAGTTTTTGTTTCAACACTTAATTATTTGTATGAGTATAATAATGAGTATAATTGATATAAATAAATAATATAACATGCCAATAATTATTTATATATGATATACCATCCAATTACATACGATTTCACCATCAATAGAATGGTATTTTCCCTTGTGTGTACGTAAGGATTGCAGTCTCCACGAACACGATGAGATTCATTCCCCATCGTAACCGTTCAAAAATAAATATCATTTTACGATTAAAAAATAATTTTTAAGAACATAATATCATTATTTATAAGAATAAAATACATCATATACATAAAAAACATGACATACTAAACAAAACATATAAAGAAAAACGAATCATTTAACACCCGAAACAATGATACTGCTGAAATATTATTAACAAAGAAATATTTCAAGATCATATATGATATCATATTTAGGTACATGGTTCTTTTATAATTTAATAAAAATTATTTCACCATTATACATGAGGTTAATGTACCCTCCACTAAGTAAAATTACCAGGTAAGGGGTTTTCATCTCACTTCTTGTTCCCGCGAGATTCATGCTATATTTCCACTATTTCCTTTTGTGTGGTGTGTATACTACCCATGATTGTATTATTTGTGTAAAAAAAATTCAGTTATGGGTATTTAAATATTAATTTTATGATCCTTATTTCTTGGGTATTATGTTTTGTAAGTTACCAAATCAGTAAGTGAGTTTATAATTTCGGTTTCCACTCATTGAGTTTTACGCAAACATTATTGATTATTTTACTCCACGATTCATTGTGAAGTCACAATTTATTTATTTATTTAGTAATTTACATTCCCCATTGTGTGTATATAACTTTGATACACATAATCACTCCATTGATAAGTTCTCAATTCATCGATATGAACTTTAAATGAGTAATCTTAACTGAATTTTGATTCATTGAGTTAAACATCCAAGTCATTGGTTCTGTTTTTACATGAATATTTGTGAATGTCCTATGATTTATTTACACTTAATATCCAATCATATTGAGTGTATTTATATTTTTCACACATTATTATTTCATTGATTTATCCTTAACATATGGATACATTGTTTATAAGGTATTTCAACTCAATTTACATTCCAGCGAGACTTCATTATTATTATAATCAAACTCACTTTTATATGGTCTACATAATGTACTTTAACATAGTATATATTAAATCCTTTTATTCTCATGATATTATAATGTTTTAATTACCTAAATTATTTTTGTTCAAGTCTCTCTCATTTGGTTATGAACTCTTCCTAAAATATCATTTTAAATGATTTAAATATTTATTCTTCTAAATATTTCTCATTAATGTCCATGTTTTAAAAATGGTGTTAAGGATTTATTTAGATGGAAATAAATGTTTTAAAATTAAAATACCTTTTATAAGTATCAAAGTGGTATGGTACACTTTGATTCAAAAATATATTTTTAACAGCTTCTTGATAAATTTTTGGACTTCTAAATGTTTTCAAGAATAAGAGGATATTTCTCTCAAATAGATTTACTGATTATTTTCATCTATGTCAATATCCTTAATTACTCTTTATTGAGGTTGATACAATATTCTATATTGTATTGAATGAGTTATTATTGACTTTGGATGTGATATTTTAATATCATCCATGGTTTGTGGTTAAAATATTGACATTTCATATGCTTGTGTTAATACAAATGTTTAGATTGTGTTTAAACATTTTATATGAGGAATTCATTGGACATAGTAAGTGATGTGTGGAGCCTACTATAGCTCCTTTATGAATTGGTAGGACTCATGAGGAAAACTAATGTCTTGGAACGAGGCCTTGAAAAATCATATTTGTAGTCTCGACATTAGGCCTTGACTATGTGGTCATGATGTCTGGAATTATGCATTCCATCATTATGAAATTATCTATTGATATTACATGTGATTATTCGACTAGTAGCATAACCATGTGAAAATGTAAATGGAAATATTTAATATATCTTTTCCATACTATTCTGAAGTTTACGTTTAATAGGATTTTGTTTTAGTATTTTACATTGCCTTAAATTATTATGCTTATTTATAAAATTGTATGCTATATTGTTATCCTTACAGAGCATCTGAGCTCACCCATTTCTATGTTTTATTTTTTCCAGGATGTGAAGAAATATGTCATTATTAACCTGCTGGAATAGGCTGAGGGATATGATTGTATTCAGATGGGACACAATTTTGTTTTTCTTTATTTCATGATGTAAAGTAAAACTTATGTATGTATCTAGTAATTCCCAGGCTACTAAACTAATAGGTATTTCGGGACTTGATATCTTGTGATCATGCCAATGATATGTAATAATGCACCAACTCTGGATAAATAGGGGCGGGGTGTTACAGTTGGTATCAGTGTATGTTTAGTACAACCCTTTGAAATTTGATTTAGAAAAACCTTGATTAGAGAGCATTACCCTAAGATAGACTTTGGGAATTATTATAGAAGAACATCCAAAAATTTTGGTATTGTAAATATTTTGTTGGTTTTCCAAGAAATACATCCATGTCTGGATACAAGTCAGTAGAGGCGGCTCTGGCACAAACGTACCTAGGGGTAAAACCCGAAGACAACACTTCAATCTAGAATCGAACGGGAACCAGTGAACAACGACGGGCCTTGCTGCACTCTTGGTAACGACACTCCCAGGGGATATGCTTAGGATAATTCACATTTTCATTAGAAATTGATTTGAAGGATTTAAATATAATATGAGATTAAATAACCATGGTTAATCCTATAGTGTTTTAGATTTAAAATTATGTGTCATGATATTCTCTAAATGACTTTATGACTATTGTTACTTGCACAATGCTTTCTGGTTTTAGTCAATGGATGGATTCCAAGGAAGTCATATTTACATTGAACATGATATACAAGGAGGGAACGATGGAGGAAATGAGAACAGAAATAGAATGTTGATAGGTATAAAAGATATCGTGTTCATGCCGAATCTTTTTTCCAAAAATATTATCAACAACATATATATTAACTAATTCCAAGACTCAATAAAGAAAAGAAAGGTGATGAATGATAAGAGCTCTAGTAGTGGAGACCATATAGAAATGAAATCTCGATTTCCATCATAAAGGAAATGTGGAATGAGACACCCCGAAATGTGTCTCAATGGAACAAATAAATGATTTATGTGTGGGAAAGAATGAAATATAGTAAATAATTTCCAAGTAAAAATAAAGAGTACAATGGATGAAAATAGAAATGATCCCACTAAACGATTTACAATATTTTGCTGCAAATTTAGGGGACCTAGGAATTACATGATTCAATGCCCTATTATATAGGATAACCACTTTGTCAAGGAAGAACCTATGTGGAAATAAATGGATACAGAAATGTTTAAAATCATTAGTTCTTTTTATTGATGGGATTACATTTGAATACTTTTCTCTTGTATGTATAACCCTATAGTTTGTTATGTGAAAATGTTATTCGAGGAAAAATTATCTTTTATTTTATGGATATAGTTATATATAACAATTTGGGTTTATATGATCTTTGAATTTGATGCAATTATAGGTTATTAATTTTGGGGATGAAAATGTGATTTATGAGATAACATTTGTGGTTAAATTATGTTATGGTAATTTTGAGGATTTCATCTCATTTAGGAAATGTCATAAATATATTTTTTGAAAAAGGACAACACATTGACCATTTGACAACCCATAACACCGGACAAAGCTATGGGAATCGAACCCACAACCAAAGTGTGAGTGGGATTTATCACCTACCACTGGACAATGGGAAGTCCCTAGTTATTGTGACAAATGATATTTAGTTAAATTATTTTATTGATCAATAATATGTTGATTTGGGATATTAGGTTTTATCAAATGGATATCCTTAGTGCAAGAAAGTGATTTGTTGATTAAGAGATAAATTTTACATTGGAAGACATTCACTCTGTTGGGAAAACAATATGCCTAAGGAAAATAAAATACTATGGGATTTTATTTGAGGATTAATAGTGGATTTTATATCTATGATTTTATTGTGGATTTATAATGATTTGATTAATTTATGTAAATGACTAACCTATCATAGAGAATATGTTATTAGGTTAATGACTTTTAAGTATGTGACTTTATGAGTAGTCGATGTTATTTGGAGATAATATTTAATATTGAATACTATGTAATAAAATTTTTCTGATTTTTGGGTTTCAATATTAGTTTGGGTTATATTGAAGGATTTTAAGGAAAATTTTTTATAGAATGGTATTTACTAAACTTTGGGTATTGTTGGTTTAATTTTAGAATTTAAGATTTTTATTTCTTTCTATATAGGATTGTCCTTTATGGGGATCATCTGATATTTTACTAACCATTTTGGTTTTTTAATCTCCAAAGACAAGGGAAATATATAGTTCATAATCTATGGATTATTTGATTCTCTAAAAGTTGATTCAATGTCATCAGGTGTGACCAACTAATCTTGAATACTCGTCGTTTGGAGTAAAAGATGAGTTTGTTGTAGAAATTAGTTAATGGATAGAACTCTACTAATAATGTATTTTTTTCTTCTTATTCTATGATTAAATTAATTCATAAACCTTAGGGAAAGGATATTAAACCCAAAATATATTATCCTAATACCTTACGTTATTAATCATAGATTTATGGCTTTGAGGCCCTCAATTTTCCATTCATTTGTTTGTGATTGATGTCCTCAATCACTCCCTATAAATATTTAAATTTTTCATCCAATTATAATTTCCACCAATGTTCTCCTATTCAAAATCATAATTTGGTGTCGACTTTTTCATTTCCCTTTCACTCTTATTAAGATAAAATTTTATTAACCCTATTTCTGATGTGTGTTTTCCACAAAGGTATTTTCTTTTTTTACCTTTTATTTATGAAGAACAATTTCAAATTGTGAGGATGAAATTTATTAAATTAGGGAATAATGTAACACCCCAATATTAAATGGTACGCTTCTCTTTGAATAATACAATAGCATGCAATGTACGCAACACCGAGCTCAAGTGTACCACGACCTATCAAACTAGCCATTTAGAAAGAGGATATGAATAGTAATAACCACATTTTAAATTTTATATATATCCCACATAATTTTAACATTTAACATTTATATTTCTTAGACATAATATAAGGACAAATTCAATTTTTCAGATAAAAGAAGTATTTTTCCAAAAATGCAGTTTTTCTGTCTTTTAATGGAGAACCCTTTCTAAATCCAATATCTGACACATTCATATAATCAATTTGATCAAATTAAATTCTTCTTTATAATCGAGACATAAAAATTTAGTTTGGATAAATTTTTGGTGTTTTTATGGTAAATTTTATATTTTGATAAATAGTGATAGATAGAAAATTTTAATTAAAAACAAATTTTTTAATCAAAATAATTTATAGTGTTAAATTATACATTTTAATGGTTTTGAAGTATAATTAGATTATATTATTATCATTTATTCCAATGTGGGTCATGGGAAGTAATTTCACTTTTAAACCGGACATAAACACATAACAATATTTTGATAGTTTTTACTTATAAAAACCCCTCTTTCTTGTTTTAACAACGGAAATTAATTTTAAATTAATAAATTCAACTTATTTGTTTTGAATTTGGTAAAATAGACATCATTTTTGGAATCAGAATATCAAAATTATCTTAAGGTGTATTTTTTTATTTTTTTGAAAACATTCAATTTTTGATGAATAGGAAAAAACACTCCATTATTGTTTAAAAATATAATTTTTATTTAAATAATAATTTATTTTATTTAAATTTATTTTAGGTACAAATAGATACATAATATCTATATTATTTAAATGTAATTCATTGGATTCAATTTATCAAAAAAATTAGATGTATAAATGTTTTTTTTAATTTTTTTACGTCTTTTGCCCACCTTCTAGGCACATTAGCAAATTTGTATAAAACATAATTTTTCCACTTCTGTGAATTTAATTTCAAAAATATGAGAGACACATTTGACATCAGTAAGTAAAATTTGGTTCAATGAGATAAAAATAATTTTTCGTGAATAGTAAATTTTAAATTTTATTTACCACGTTTAAAAGTAAATTGGGTAATTAAAGGTAAAAATGATATTATAATTACACTAAAACTTGTCATAATTGTATTGGATAATTGTACTTTGACCAAAATAAACCTTATAAAAAAATATGATCCTTCTGGTCCACTTGGTTTATATTTGGACATTTATTATCATTTTATTTAAAAAAGAGTTAAAAGTGTTAAAATCAAATTTCAATAACTAAAAAAATTTTAATATAGGGTTATTCATACGATAATATCGACTATAAATATTTATTAGAAAGATAAAAATATTTTATACATCATGGTATTTTATTTATAATTTTTATACTTTAAATAATTAAATTTATTAATGACACAATGAATATACGGTAATTACATTATTAATGAAAGATTAAAAAAATTGATATTATACCTATTAAAATAAATGTAAATTGAGACTTCTGATGCATTTAAGAAAATATAATTTATTAATATTACATTTTAGGGTTTATTCAATATATTTTTTTCGAATAAATAGAATTATTAAGACTTTCACAAAAACCAAATACTAAATAATGTCAAAATTGACATAAATTGGTTTTTAAAAAATTACTATATTATTAAATTATATAATAGTACTAAAAATATATGGTTCAGAAAAAGGACTTATATAATAATATATATTTCATTAATTAACCACTTGTGCTTCTCTAGGAATTTTATAGTATTTTTCCTAACCATATAAATAAAAATACTAGGAGATGTGGTAAATGTTAAACTATTTAACCCAGAGTTAAATCTAAAATAATTGGTTAATATGGTGACCTAAACCTATATAAAACTTATTTATTGGGAGTTTTTCGACCTAGACCCACCTTAGAATCAAAATAAATTCTTTTGGAACCATTAAAAACCGAATATGATGGTCTAAAAAATTAATATTTCAAGGTTTCCCTAAAGTGACCATCACCTCTCTTATAAAAGGATACTTATCCCTCTCTAAAAATCACACCTCCAAAGCCATTTATCATGGAGAAAACCTACTCAAATATACTCCCAACTACCCTCACTTTATCTTATAGGCATTACTTTTATCCGAAATCCAACCTAAGGATCCCTTTTGATCAATTCAAATGGAAGCACTGGAAGATGAGGTAAATATTTCATCACCTCTTTCAATGTTCATTTCTTCTTCGACTTCCTCTTTTTTTTTTGTTTCCATACCAAAATTATAACTCTATTACCTTATACTTACTGATATGTTATTATAAATACTATATAACTATTTTCATTATTATATCCATCCTATGAATGACAAAATCACCATACGTACGTGCGTATGGCTTACTGTATCCATGTCGTGGTGTAGTTTTTTATTCAATAATTAATTATTTGGATGGGTATAATAATGAGTATAAATGATGTAAATAATAAATATAACATGTTATTTATTATTTATATATGATTTACCATCCAATTAAATCTGATTTCACCATTAATGGAATGGTATTCTCACTCGTGTGTACGTACAGTTTATCGTGTCCACGAACGCGATGAGATTAATTCCCCATCGTAACCATTCAAGAATAAATATCATTTTGTTATTAAAAATAATGTTTAATTAAAAAATATCATTATATATACTAATCAAGTACATCCTATCCATAACAAATATAACATTATTAACAAAACTTATAAAGAAACATGAATCAGTTAACACCCGAAAAAATGATTCTACAAAAATATTATTAGCAAAAACAATATTGAAAGATCATATATGATATCATATTTATGTATATGGTTCTTTTATAATTTAATAAAATTTATTTCACCATTATACAGAAGGTTAATTTACCCTCAACTAAGGAAAAATACAAGGTAAGGGGTTTTCATCTCACTTCTTATTCCCATGAAATTAATGTTATATTTCCACTATTTAATTTTGTGTGGTGTATATACTGCCCATGATTGTATTATTTGTTTAATATAATTTAATTTATAGGTATATAGATCTTCATTTTATGATCCTTATTTCCTGGGGTGTATGTTTCATAAGTTACCAAATTGGTAACTGAATTTCTAATTTTGTTTTCCACTCAATGAGTTTTACACCGATTTTGATGATTATTTGGCTCCATGATTATGTGTGAAATAACTATTTATTTATTTATTTAGTAATTTACACTCCAATTTGTGTGGATATACCTTTGATACACATAATCACTCCATTGATAAATTCCTAATTCTTCGATATGAACTTTAGAAAAATAATCTTATACCAATTTTTATTCATTGACTTAAACATCCAAGCCATTAGTGTTGTTTTTACTGGAATATGTTTGAATGTACAATGATTGATTTACACTGAATATCCAGTCATATTAACTGTATTTATATTTTTTCTACATAGTTATTTCATGGATTTATCCTCAAACGAATGATATGGTCTTTATAAGGGATTTCATCTCAATTTACATTCCACTGAGACTTCTTTGTTGTAATGCACCAATTCACTTTTATATTGTGTTCATACTTTACTTTGACATTGTATATCCTGAATCTCTTTCTTCACATTATATTATAAAGTTTTTATTACCTCAATTATTTTTATTCAAGCCTCTTTTATTGGGTTAGGAACTCTAACTAAAATATCATTTTAAATGATTAAATGATTTATTCTTCTAAATATTTCTCATTAATGTCCATGTTTTAAAAATGGTCTTATGTATTTATTTATTTGGACATGAATGTTTTAAAATTAAAATTCATTTTAAAATATTCAAAGTGGTATGGGACACTTTGATTCAAAAATATAATTTTAATAACTTCTTGATATATAGTGACACATTTAAATGTTTTCAATAAAAAATAAGATATTTATCTCAAATAGTTTTACGGGTTATTTTCATCTTTGTCAATATCCTTCATTTTTTTATTGAGGTTGATAAAATATTTTATATTGTATTTAATGAGTTATGTTTGACTATGGATGTGGTATTTTTATACCATTCTTGGTTTGTGGTTAAAATATTGACATTTCATATGCTAGTTTTAATACGAATGTTTTATATAATGTTTCAACCTTTTCTATGTGAGGAAGGTATTGGACATAGTAAATGACAGGTGGAGCCCGCTATAGCTCCTCGATGTATTGGTAGGTCTCATGAGACTAACTATTGTCTTGACATAAGGCCTTGCCAAAATATTATTTGTAGTCATGGAACGAGGCCTTGACTACGTGGTCATGATGTCTGAAATTATGCATTCCGTCATTGTGAAATTTTCTATTGATATTATATGTGACAATTCAACTAGTAGAATATCCATGTGAATAAGTAAATGGAACTATTTAATTTTTCTTTACCTTATTATGCTGATGTTTATGTTTAAATGGATTATTTTTTAGTCTTATACATTTTCTTAAATGTTAAATCTTATTTATAAGAGTTCTTGATATATTGTTATCCTTACTGAGCATTTGAGGTAACCCCTTTATATGTTTTATCTTTCCCAGGATTTGAAGAAGCAAATCATGATTAACATTTATGAATTGGATAAGGTATATAAGTGTATTCAAAGGGGACACAATGTTGTTTTTCTAAATTTCATTATGTAATGTAAAACTTATGTATGTATCTTGTACTTCCTTGGATACTAAACTAATTTGTCTTTCGGGACTTGATCTCTTGTGATCATGCCAATGATATGTAATAATGCTCCGTCTTTGGGTAAATTGGGTTAAGACGTTACAATAACTCTTTAGATGAATGTATTATAACATATGAGTTATTTAATATCTTAAAACTATATTATTCAGATATTAATAATATAAAAAGGTAATAACGATAAAAAAATCAACTAATAACTTTTCAATAAATAAATAATTAACTTATTTAAATATGAGATAACAATTTATGAATAATTCATAAATTAAAAAAATTATAAATATTTATAAGATAACTAACCATATATATGGTGCCTTAGAAATTTCAAAAATTAATATTATATATTTTTAGATGAATATTCAATACATTCCACAAATACACCATTGAGGACCGTAAAGGCGTAGTTTATTTTGAGACTAGATACACAGTCTTATTTTTTCATGAAAAATCATAAACATATCTTATAAATATCTTCCTATTTAGTAAACATCATAGAAATACACTAATTAAAAATTTCTTCATAACCTGGTAAAATAGAACATAATAATGTGTGGGATCAGATGCTTAATAAGGGTAAGCATGTGAGATATCAATTGATGATCATTAGGAGGCATAAGATAAGAAAAAGAATATGAGATCATGAACATTAATTACAAGGTTCATACTCAATCTGTCAAATATCATAAACATGATTCAGTCCATAAAAAATTATAATTCCAAATACATACATCATAAAAGAGTGAAATAAATATAAATCAATCATGAACAATATATTAATTTCATATAAGTAGGGAATTGTAATAAGTATAGAAACCATTTAATTTGTTATTTTTGACTACCAATATCATCTAATCATAGTGAATCTGGAATACCTACTTTTACAAAAAATATAAATAATCATAAATCATTACTTATTTCCCATTATGGATTACGAACAGTGACCTTTTCCCATATAGTATTAAGAACACTAAATTGTTTTCCATAGTTGATCAAGCATATCATATTGTTTCCTATAGTTGATCAACCACATCATCTTGTTTCCCATAATTAACTCATGATATGTAAATATTTAATTAATTCTTTATAGGTAGATATAGTTCACACCAATCCATAATCCATATATATATGTTCCATAATATTATAATACCTTCAACATAATATAACATTTAGAAAGGAAATGGGTTTCATAATAATTTTCTCATATTACATCCCATGGGATTCAAAAATATCTCTTCATCATAATCATAATGAAAATAGATCCATTTAAATAATAAGTATGGTTACATTGGATCATGTCTAGTAAAATACAATAAAAACTAATGTATTTTATCTTTGATGAATATAAATTCCATAAAAATGTCATTAAATCACTATTGTATAAATAACATTTTCGATTACAAATCACTTATTTCAAATATAAAAATATACCAAATATTCAAGAAAATATATTATTTGAACTGAACAATGAAAAATATTTATTTAACCATCAAATAATTTTGGGTTCATGATTGTTGAATATTTTGTTCATATTTACATGATACAATAATCATTCCTTTTATATTTTTAGGTAAAAAGTCAGAACAACCTCATTTGGAAAATGAGAATATGATTCCTTTTAATCAATTTTTAAAAAATTAAAATATGCATAAATAGTTATTTAAAAAATATTTTCACAATTTTATGAATTTCCTTTAAAACATTTTAATGAACATGAACATGGAATAAAAACAATTTTTTACCAAAGAGTGAAACAAAGTCTTTTCTTAAAAAATTTCTTTCAGAATATTATGTTCTTAAAGGTAGTAAAATGAATGGAAAACATGTATTATTTTAAAATAAGTATACGATAATAATATTCATGATACTCTTCAGAGGAATACTATAATATTTCAACCTTAGAAACATTGTTATAAACAATCCTGATAAAAATGAGATTACAATATAAAATTTTTTCAACGTTGGTAGCATTTTAATTGTAAGACCAATGAAATAAATATCCTTATATGGATATCAATATCCCATTATTTTTATGATAATAATAATAATATACATTTATGGGTAGTATATACACTACACAGAATAATAACTAGGGAATTTGGTGTCACGACCCGTCCGCCAGGGCCTGCGCCGTGACTACCCCAAACTCACCTTCTATAGGCCATAGGTTGGCGACTAGCACTGAAGTCATATTCCCTAAAACTGGGAAGGCATTTCCTTTATCACCTGTAAACTCACACAACCAAACACACAGAAAGATACGAATATGAGTAAACTGAATATTAAAAAGAGTGTGTATTGTAGGTAAAAGGGGCCAGAATACAAGCCCAATTGGAAAGTACAAGAAAACTGGAAAGTACAAGTATGCTGAAAAGCATCGGTGAACACCCACCAAAGATCCTACCTAGAGGGAATGTACAGCTCTCGAATGGTCGTCTCTGTAGTATTCCTCATCTAAGCTCCACCTCTAAGGTACCTCCTGTCCTGGTACCCTTGTCCTCAGTCAGTGTTGTCCATCGTCTGCACTAAAAACAACAAGGTGCGGGCATAAACCATACAGGGGTGAATATAACGATACTTAGTAGGGACCCCGAGGCCCTCAAGGTCTCACAAAATCCAAAAAGGATAAACCAAAAATCATGTAAAGCAGTGAAAACCCTACTTAGGTATATTCACATACATATACCTAATTTTTCAAATATTACCCATCTCATTCATGAGGGAAAAAAAGGCCCAACTCCTTAGCCAAGTAAAACTGTTCCATGAAGGAATTATTTCCACGAAGGTAACACCACAAAGGTATTTACCACAAAGGTAACACCTCACAGAAGGATACCATAGAGGCCTCAACACGACGGTAAATACCACACAAGTACTCCACATAGAAGAATACCACAAATGTATCACCATGAAGGTAAGTACCACATAGGTATGCCACACAGAAGAATACCTCAAAGGTATCACCACGATGGTAAGTACAACAAAGGTATTCCACAAAAAAGATTACCACAAAGGTAAAGACTCATCTCACACTAGGTATAAATTAGTTACGGTAGGAAATATGATTAGATTTAACTACTGAATAATCTTACTATGTTAGGTTAAAGACCCACATAGGATCCTAAATCATCTGACCCAGATAGTTTCCTAAATCATCAGACCTACATAGGATCCCAGTACATCATCAAACCCACATAAGATCTGAGTACTGCAGACCCACGTAGGATCCTAAGGTAGTTCCATGTAGATTCCTAGAGTAAATCCAGGTTAGACTCTGGAACCCAGACCCACAAAGGATCCCACAGCACAGACCCACATAGGATCCCTTTCTTACGTTACAGCCAGCTACAATGTTCCCGCACTAAGCTCGCTTGATTCCGGAAGGGTCTTCTCCTCTAGCCACATATCAGTACTAAAACTACCAAGAAGTCCCACAAAGAAGTATCCCAATGAACTGCCACGTAAAATGGGTCTCAACGCAGTAGACGTTGCATCAATCGGATGCTCTGTCTGTAAGTTATTAGCCTTTTAGTCCAGAGGGCCCTATTGGATTCGTGCTAGATCCACCAAGTTGCACCCCGAACTTTATCCAAAACGCAATTGGGGTATACCAAAAGGACCATCATGATCCAAGGTTTCTGAGGTCATAGACGGTTCATCAAACAGACACTTGTAGCTGAAGATATTGCCAAAAGAACTAAAAGGGTTGAACTTGGTCCGGGTCCGGTCCGACTCTGTCAGACTGACCTGGCCAGACCCGTCCTGGCCCGAACCAACCCGGTTCGGGTCACTGCAGCCCGAATCGGGTCCAGCCCTCAGGATATAACCTGCCCCACTAGGTCCAGCCCAGCCCGCTGGGTCCGGCTCGGCCTGTGGGGTCCGGCCCGACCCATCGGCGCTGGGCGGCCGGAAGTGTTGTGACCCGTTGGGTAGTGTCTACTCAGCTCGCGGCTAGCCGGTTGGTCGGCCGTCCTCCTCTGCACGGCTCGGTCGCATGTTTCACCTTCACTGGTATCCGGAATCAATCAGTTTGTGCCTCGCCTCACCACTGACGCACAAGTTCATGATTCTTCTCCACAGGGCGGCGTGGATGCGCGTCGCCGCCCCTTCGCACGGCCGGCCACCAACCTCACACCGCCACAGCCAACGGGCCGCAGCTCCTCTCCAGCAGCATGGTCATGCCGCCACCTTCGTTGTGGCCGGCCGGAGTGCCGATTGCTAATCCCGAGTCCCACCAGTTCCAAACATCGGCACTGGTCGCCATCCTCCTCCATCGCGAAGATCGCATCAAAACCACATAGTTTGCGGAGGGCTCAGGAAATATTTGTTTGGCATGCACCCTCTGCGTTAGAACCGTATCAAGTGGCTTGTTTAATCTTGGATTATGAATAATTTCAAGAATGGGGTAAGGGTTATACAAATAACAACCCATGCCTCAAAGGTTCCGTTGGAGATCGTCTGTGGTTGTAGTCGGATTGGCATTTGTCGATCACGAATCAAGCCTCCTCCAACGACACCGCTTGTTTGATAATCCTTCGTTCTTCGATTCCTCCTTGGTGAGAATTGTTCTTCCTCAAGAGGTTCCTCCAAGAACACCCTTTTCCAACGATACCCCCCGAAAACCCAAGAGGTGAAATTTCAACTTAAATTAAAATAGTTTTTTACAATTAGTTTACATTGGCTCAATTAATTAATTGGAGAGTTGGAAAAGTTATTTGGGGAATTATAAGGGTCTTACTCCACTTTAATGAAGGATTTGGTTGGTCCCCATCATTGAATTTAAATTGGTAGGATTAACGCTCTTGTAGTACCCACCTCTATAAATTAAAAAAAAGGTTATAATAAAAATAAAAATGTTAAGTATTTTTATTTTTCTATTCTTCCACAGAAAAGTGAAAAACTAACTTTCACCCTCGACCTACTACAGTCGAGGCAAAGGTCTCCTTAAGAGAATACTGATGCTGCGAGTTCAACAGTGTACTTAGATTTCAATTTCGAGAACTGGTTCAAAAGTTAGAAAAACCCACCTGCAAGATTTCTAAACGTACCTGAAAAAAATCAGAAATTCATTCCAGGCACACCGCGCCTCGGAATCACGCACTGTCAATTTTCGCAGACTCGTAATATTTCAATTTAATTTAAAACAGTACAAGTAATTTCTAGGTTTGTATATTCTCCCCACCTCAGGGCTTTGCTTCATCGAAATCCACATCAAAAAAGTTTGGAAAACATGTGGGGGTACTGAGCTTGAATCTATTCCTCTCGCTCCCATGTTCTCTCTTGGAGGTTCCCATGATGCCAACGAACGCACACCAAAGGTATCGACTTCCCATGAAGGACCCACTTCTGTCAATCCTCAATATCCACTAGAACCTTTGTTAATTCCTTCTCCTCATCGATATCCAGCTCGTCGTGGTCAGAGATGTGTGATGGGTCATGCAAGTTTCTCGTTAGCTGGGATATGTGGAAAAAATCGTGCACCTGATGCATTTGAGGTGGAAGAGATAAGCAGTAATCCACCTCTCCAACTCTACTGAGGACCTGAAAAGGTCCAATGAACCTCGGAGATAACTTGTCACCCTAGCCAAATCTCCACAATCCACGTTGGGGTGAGACCGGTTGAAAGACATGTTTTTCATCCTCAAACTACATAGGTATTTGTCTACTATCGGCATAAGAATTGTGCATGCTCTGTGCAGTCTTCATCTGATTCTGGATGATCTCCAACTTCTCTGTGGTAGCACGTACCATATATGTTCCCATGAGTGCTGACTCCCCTGGGTCAGTCCAGCACAAAGGTGATCTGCATGGTCCACCAAACAACGCCTCAAATGGTGTCATCCTAATGGTGGAGTGATAGTTGTTTCTATAATAAAACTCCACCACATGAAAGTGATCCCCCGAGATGTGAACGAAGTCAATGATGCAAGCAAGCAGCATGTCCTCAAGAGTCTGAATGGTCCGCTCAGTCTGGCCATCCGTCTGAGGGTGGAAGGCAGTGATCAAACGAAGTTAAGTCCTGAAAGCCTCCTGCAACCCCTTCCATAGTTAGGAAGTAAATCGTGCATAACGATCAGAAAAAATCCTTGAGGGTACTCCATGTAGCTGTACAATATTCTTTAAATAGAGGCGTCCCAAGCTCTTTACTGAACCATTCTCTCTGATCGGTAGGAAGTGGGCCGACTAGGTGAGTCGGTCGATGATCACCTAGATAGAATCATACCCTTTTAATGTATGTGGAATTTATATCTTGAAGGACATGTATATCCTATCCCACTTCCATTCTAGGACCTCTAAAGGATAAACTAAGATAGATGGTAACTAATGCTCTGCCTTCAATTGTTGACAAGTGAGGCACCAAGAAACAAACTCTTCTACTGTTTTCTTCTTTCCTGGACACCAGTGTTGTCTTCGGAGATCATGTTACACCTTCTCCACTCTTGGATGTACCAATAGATGGGATGTGTGGAACTCCCTCAACACTTCTTCCCGATGTGACACTGCTACCATGGTACATCCTTTGAAGAGGATGACATGCTCCCAACCTTCATAAAATCCATCAGGTTCCTGTCCTGTGGATATTTGAGCACGTCGAGCCTCGCAATCAGTTTCTCCATGCTGCACCTCCCTGACTCACTGCAGAAGTGGGGAAGTGACTGTAAGAGATTGACGAAAAGCTGCTCAATCTCGATCCACAAAGGATATCCATAAAGTGGAAAGCTGCTCTGTCATCTCACCTAGCAGTTGTATAACAGATCTCCTGTTGAGTGCATCTACTACAACGTTCCCCTTCACAGGAGTACAAACTATCTCGAAGTCATAGTCCTGGAGGAACTCAAGACAACTTCATTGTCTCAGGATTAGGTCCATCTAAGAGAAGATATACCTAAGACTCTTGTGCTCCGGGTGGACTGTAAAACGTTCAACTGTGAAGTAATGTCACCACATCTTCAAGTTGAAGACCACTGCTGCAAACTCCAGGTCATGTGTAGCATTGTTCTACTCATGTTGTCTCAGCTGTCGAGAACCATGCGCGATCACTCCTCGCTCCTGCATCAGGACACATCTGAGCCTGGTCCCTGATGTGTCACAATAGAATACGTACCCAATACCCTCCTCTGGAAGCCTCAAGATGGGGGCACTTTTCAGCCTCTGCCTCATCTCCTGAAAACTCCACTAGCATCTCTCCGACCACACAAAGGGTGGTCCCTTCTTTGTCAGTGCTGATAAAGGTGATGAAACTCTAGGGAAATCTAGAAAAAACTTATGGTAGTATCCGGCCAAACCCAAGAAACTTCGTACCTCTGTCACACTCCTGGGTGGCTCCCAAGAATGTACCGCCTCAATCTTCACTAGATCCGTCATAACTACAACCTCCGAGATGACATATCCAAGAAATTTAACATCTCGGATCCAGAACTGGCACTTAAAGAGCTTACCTTAATGTTGGTTCTCTCATAGTGTGTCTAGAGCTACCTGCAAATGATATTCATGCTCCTCCTCAGTAGCCGAGTAGATCTGAATGTCATTAATGAAGACCACCACAAAGTGATCAAAATATGGCTGAAAGATCCTATTAATGAGTCCCATGAACACTACATGAGAGTTGGTTATGAAGAACGGCATAACCAAAAAACTCATAATTCCCATACTGAAATCTATAAGTGATCTTTTTCACATCCTCATCTCTCACTATGAGCTGGTGATAGCCTGATCTGGGGTTTTTCATCAAGAACCATCGTGATCCTTTCAGCTGATCAAAGAGGTCGTCAATCCTTGGAAGGGGGTACTTGTTTTTCACGGTCTCCTGGTTCAGGCACCGATAGCCAACACAATGTCTCAAGCTCCCATCCGCCTTCTTGGAAAACAAAATTGTCACTTGCCAAGGAGAAACACTCGGCCGAATGAACCCCCTCCCCTCTAAGTCCTCCAGCTATACCTACAGCTCACGAATATCCGAAGGAGCCATCGGATACGTTGGTGTAGATATCAGTGTCATCTTAGGGAACAAATCAATTCAAAATTCCACCTCTATATGAGGAGGTAGACCCATAACATCATTAGGGAAGACATTACCATACTGTTCTACCACTACAGGATAACTCGGACTCTCCACATCAACTACTCTTAGGGTAAGGCTAGCCATCTAATTAGTGATCGGCTACACTCTCCTCCGAGTAAGTCCATCATGTGCTGCAAAGGCTCCCTTCTTGCTGGTTAAGGTAAACCTAGTCACATCTGTGAGGACACACCACACTTTTCTCCTAATAAAATCAATCTAATAATGTACTATAGATAACCAGTCCATACCCAAGATGACGTCGTAAGGCCTCGACACCATTACTAGGAGATCCCAGTTGAAGCTCTCTCCTCCTACATTCCTACTAAATGCCTCTGTAATAACACTACCCTTCCCTAGGGTGTACGTGATGTCAAATTCAAACATCTAAATGTATTATGTCCATTGTATCTCTCAAATATTCACATATTTTTTAGAAAATATATAGATATAACACTTATTTCCAGAAAATTATATGAATATCTCCCAAAAAATATCGTTTCCCACACATAAGTGAATGCATAACCATGAAAATCTCTAAAATATGTGTTGTGTAATTCTCCACATGATATTGAAGAAAATTAGAGATTTAAGCAACCACATGATAATATTTCATGAGCACAGAATCCAAACCAGCACCAGATGCATCACAGAAAACCACATACCCCTTTCTAGGCTCAGGAGTGATTAAAATAGAAGCTATTATTTTATGTGTTTTCATATTTTCAAAAAAAGACTGAAACTTTGAAACCCATGTGAATTTCACCCCATTTCTATTAAGAGTAGTCAAAGGTGAAAATAAGATTGATAAATCATTGAAGACCCATCGGTAGTATCCAAAATGACCAAGGAATCGTTGAATATAAATAAATATTAATGGATCTTCCCATGAAAAAACAATATTTACCATCTAATAATCAACTGATAAGCTGTGATAATAATCATATTCCATTGAAATTTCACATATTAGATCAATATTTTACATGTTGAATTATTTTCATTCAAATGTTGACTCCTCAGGATATCTAGAACCAAATTCCTATGATGCTCATTGTCATTCCCAGATCTTGAATAGACCAAAATATCATCCATGAACACTACCAAAAAAACCTCATTATAATGATGGAATATTCAGTTTTTCAAAACCAAAAAAACTACAGGAGTGTTACTCAGACTAAATGGTATCACAAGATATTACTAATGGTTATATCTACTCTTTAAAGGCATCTTCCATATATCACACTTCCAAACTCTAAGATAATAATAAATCAACTAAAAAATGATCTTCAAAAATAACTTTCCCCCCATGAACTGATAAAACAAACAATCCACATGTGTTAAATGGTAAATATTATTAACCATTAACCTATTCAACTTCTGATATTCCATGCACAAACAGAGGTAACCATATACCTTCATGGAAAAGAGAAATAGGGATTCCCAAGGTGAAAAAATACAGTGAACAAAACCTTTCTCCGTAATATTTTACAACTGAATATTGTTCTCTTTCATATCCTTTGGTTCCATGCGATGAGATGGTCTCCAAATTGGCTTCGTACCTTATACCAAGTCAATCATAAACTCCACATCCCTCTATAGAATAATCCAGAAGAAATTGTCTTGGATAACAATAACAAAAGTCCCAAATAATAAAAAGAAGATTATTAATAGAAGAAACATAATCTGACAAAACTTTTATAGTCAAATAGATACTCTTCCGCTCTGGGAGGTAAGGTACTTCACAACCATACCATAGATCCCACTCAACCAAAAACACTCATGGGATTCCATCAGTAGTGAGAAATAAGAAACACTGGTGAGAAAGAAAAGACAATCCATTCCTATGATGATGTTAAACATATCCAGGTCAAAACAAATATCATACTAAATAAACATCACACAACTAGATAAATAAATTATCACCACATATATATGGAAATGGTTTATAAAAACCATAGAAATAAATAATCAGCTATCATGGACTTATTTAAACCATAGAAATACCCTTCGAGCCTTTATCCCACATAACCTGAGTATTTATCCTCTTCTCATGGTTCCCATCATGTTGTGGTTCCCTTCTTCCCCTTCAATATCTAGCATCTTCGTATCTCCCTCTAGAGATCCCACTCCCCCACTCTAGCTAGACCACCACCCTGTAGAAATGACTCTTCCTCAGGCTCCACCCCTCTTTATCGATATGGATCTAACATGGTCTCTCCACATCCCACATTTCCTTCCACATTGGTAAACCTTATTTCATTCACTCTATGATCTATGACACACCTGATATCTGCTCCTAATACTTCGAGTGATCTCCTGTTATATTTCATCATGCCAAGAACCATGACCTCATATAAGTTTCCAGATTTCATTCCCTAAAACCCTTGGTCCTCCAATTTCTCTCTTTGGCCTTTAAGTTGTCTAATGTTGACTACTACTCTTATCCTAACAGTCCTATTTAGAATAACTCATTCAAAACATGTACTCTCTTAGTCTAATTTTTTGAAACCATAATTTAAAAATCCTATTACCAGAACTTTATTCGTATTTTACACTCTAAATTTCTAGGGTTTAGTTCCAGATAAATGACTCCATAACTATTAAATGGAAACCTTCTTCTTCTCCTTCCCAAACCCCATAACTAAAAGGAAAAAGATATTTTCCTATATCTATAGTAATTTCCCCTCTATTAAATGATAAATCTCAACAATTAAATATACTAATATTTGATATATATATATATATATACTATCAAATTTTACTTTCTTAATGTGTATATATCATGTAATCTATACCTCTTACTATATGGGTATTCTGACCCTCTACAAATTTTCAAATTTTGTATACAGATTATGTATATTGTTTTCAATATACTAACCCTCTTCATATATATAATGTGTTCAATATTTTTATATTAGACATCATTTTTATTTTTTTCACAAAATTGTTTATTCTTTTACATTATTGTAATATTTATATATTACACCTTTGTGTTGATCTATTCTACCATGTTCTACATCACATCAATTTTTTGTATATAATTCACTCTTTTTATAATTCTCTATTAGATTAAAATTGTACATAAAATTTCTACTTATCTATAACATATAATTTAAAATTCATTACTTCTTTAAAATATTCATTCCATTTGCATTCAATCTACCTTTATTTCACTATTAAATTTTAATAAGCTTCTTTCTTATGTGTAGCATATGGTTTTAAAATGAAATTTTTTTTAAGAAAAATAAAATTACACTTCACATTGATTTTCCTATTAATCACCACTGTTACATTTCTAAGATACATTATCATATAAATTATTTTGAATCTTTTTATCAAAAAAATTTACACTACCATAACATCAACATAAAACATATGATTTACTAAATATAAATAACATCTTATAAACTAACAAATGTTTATTAATTTTTTACACTTCAATTCCAATTCATGATATGTTAACTATATGTCAAAAAAATTGATTCGAGGTTCTTATTGTTTATATTTAGTAATTTATAATTCATTAACAAGTTTTTTAATAAAATATTTTCTTTGTATATCCTTATTTGAATTTCTATCGCTCAATGGAAAATGATTCATGGAAACATAATGATTTAAAATTATTTGGTGGAAAATATCTATGGAGTGTATAATTTTGTGAATGAATGGGTCTATGATCAACCAATATGATCATGGCAGATTCAATTATTTAATAAAAACATGTTTATTCAATAATTTTTTTGAAATATTTTCATTCTTATTTTTATAAAATTTGTTTCCATTTCATTGAAATTAGTTATAAATATAACCCAAAATTAGGTATATCATATTAGAGTATGTTCATAAGGTAATGTATAAAAACTAAATTCAATAGATAGTGTCATAGATTTTTTTGACCAATTTATATTTTTTAATTTCTCAAACAGTAAACATTAAACCTTTTAGAATTTAATGTTCTCTAATTGACTTGATTGTTTTGAGTTATAATGTTCTCATAATTGATTATTGTGAACCATTGATAGAATTAATGTGTAGGTATCTTCAAAACAATGAATGGTGGGGGTCATTTTTAGAAAATACATGGATCAGTTCCCTCCATTTAAAAATTTCATCCTTATGTTTGTTTTCATCAATCTATCACTTCTTATAAATTTTGATTTATAGTTTTATTTATTATTTTTTTAACCAATAAATGAAATCATTAAATAAAACCTCTATAAAAAGGTTCTTCTATATTATTTTATGTCACTATTATCCCACTCAATTTTTTGTTTCTTCATTTTCAAATATGAACCTTCTTTATTAAAAAACATTGATTTAGTATTTCTCATCTATATAGACTTAAATATCAGTGAACCTATCATCTTATGCATGTATTATGGTTCTAAAATTTTATTTTATGAAGGGATTGAAAATTTAGGTGTGGATACTCTATATGTATTATATATTATATGACTGAAAATGATCATTTTTTCAAATTTTATTAAAATTCCCCTATGAATTAATTAATATTATTTTTCACATGTCTTTATTTTCTCAATATTCATATTAACCACATTGTTTTTGTCAATGAAATGATGCTCATGAATATTAATTAATTAAAAGATCATTGTATATGAATGTTTATCAAATATCCTATTTTCAATTTTGTATAAGAAATATGATTTTCTCTATCAATTCATTTTATAAATGTAATTATTAATTGGTTTGAATCGTTAATTGACTTTATTAATACATATAATTTCTTATCGTAGAACCTTTTTTTGACATTCATATAACAAAATTTAAATTTAATGTATTACTATTTTCATATACTATATATAGGATCTTGTTCAAATGCATTGATCGAATATTTGAAAATTTTTGTGATGTAAACACTTTATGTATTATTCTCTGTGTTACTTATCACAAAAAAAAAGAATTTTATTTACAGTATGTTGGGTTTATGTTTTTTTCCAAAATATTCAATTTAAAATTTATATTACATTTATAATATATATATATTTGGTTTATTTATTAAATATTATCCAAATAAACATTTTATAGTTGTTATATATCATTGTCATTAATTTATTAAAATATTTTAATCACATATTTTTAAAAAAATTGGGTACTATTTTTTGTTTTTTTTCAAATATATTGCATTAATGTGTTTTTATAGGAAATTAAAACACATATTTCTATATATGTATTTTTAGGATAATTTCTTCCTTTTCCCAGAATTGTCTTGGAAATTTAACTTGTACTGAAACATTCGAAACAAAAACATGAATTATTGTTACTTTATTTTAGGTTATAATACAAAAAAGAAATGATGCATTATTTTTTCTACTATTGTTTGAAGTTCAATTTTCTAGATCCACCAATACATTGTATATTGGAGATAGACAAACAGTATGTGATTTAATTTCTATTAAATTTTAATTTTCTCAAAAAAAGGAATCATTTTTTTATTATTTAAAATTATTCCATTTCAATTTTCATTCCATAAAAAAAATCATTCCAAATATTAATTAATCTTATCTGTTTTCTTACTACAATTCATCTAAAAATAAATAAAAAAGGAGAATAATTTATTATTAATATTAAAATATTCTCACATTGTTATTTGATATGGTATTAAATATTCTTTGTGTTATGATAGGTTCTTGAGAAGATATATTTGTGCTTAGACCACCATGTTTCCTTTAAATGTTTTTCAATCAATTTTATTTATTACTAATTATAAAAATTAGTTGTTATTAAATATATTGTTTGTATATTATAATGTCAAATACATTTCCTTCCATATTTCATAGTTTCTAAATTTTATGATATTATTTAACAATGAAGTCTATGTAGACATAATTGTAAAATGAATTGTATTTTTTTATTATCATTTTGCAACATGTTTTAAATATTTTTCATGACTAATTAGGCTACATGACATTATTATAATAAGGTAACATTGACTTTTTATGGAAACAAAAATTCAACCACCAATAACAAGATGAAAAAATTAGTAAAACAATTATTTTAGTAATTTACTTTTAAAAGTATTATTCTAACATGCTTTTCAATTATTGGAATCTGGACCATTGTATATTTATAATTCTATTTTAATTTCTTATAGTTCATGATATTGTTTAATACTAATTCTCTTATATAATTTGTTGTTATATGCCATTAGATTGTTCATTTCCACTTTAATTTACAAAACCTATCAGTATTTATGGTGGAATCATAAGTTACATTATTTCCTGGTCGAATGTTAAACATTTCTTAGTGATTTTAAGGTGTACAGATACTGCAGAAATACTCATTTACATATGTGTAAATTAGTGTTTAACAAGGATAATAATGTTAATACTAATTTTATGAATTAAAATAGTATATTTTATGATGTTCTTTAACCAGTTTAATTACTGTGAGAGCTACATGATTAATTTATGTGAAAAAAAACTATAAATGAATCCTTAAATGGTTATGTAGGAAGAATAATTAGTTAATGGTTGGGTAATTAACATTTTCATGAAATATGGGATATTGATACCATATTAGAGGTTCCTTATGTGTATTGGGTTGTATAAATAATGAAATTTTACATAGATAATGGATTTTTATTTCCATGATGATTTCATGTACTATTCTGGGGGGAAATGACAAAATGAGTTTTCATATGATATAAATGATGTAATATGTTGTGTATTTGGAGATTTATGAGATTTTTATCACCTACCATATTTTTCAATGTTTGAACTATGGTAATGGTCACTTAAATGAACAATATGGTGGTCTGTGTTATGAAATTCTATGGTATGGAATAATTTTCCTTGAAGGTAATTGACATTTTTTGGCAATAAACTATTATTTATATATTAGTATACTAATCCATAGAGTTAACAGAGGTAGTTGTGATATTTTACCAGAATTATCTTCTATCTCTCTATGAATAAGTCATTTTGTTCATAAAAATTGAATTAATTGTGTTCCATGTAATTGAAATTTATCTTTATAGTTGAGTGTTGATTTCTAGCAATAGATTGAATCCTTTTCTTCTATCTTATAGATTATTATGGAGTGTTTTCCCACATTTCCATATATTATCTAATTTATATTAAATTATTATATTTTTGTATGTATGAATTAATATATAGTGTTTATGTTTCATAAAATTACCATTTTATATGAATTTAAATGGTTTTCTAATGATTTAGTGGTTATTCATATAAAACAATCCCATTATATTATTTTATATGCATCTTTTTATAGTAATTTTTTTATGATTAAGGAGGAAATTGTTCAATTCAAAAGTATGAGAATTGGGATCTTCTTTAATGATTTAATATTATTAGTTTCTTCAAGCCACTTATTTGAAGAATTTGAGTAGTTATTCAATCTGACATTGCTGTTTATTTCTTTACATGTTTCTTCTTCTGATGCAATATCATAAACAATAGACTCATATACTAAATAAATTTCATCATATTTCCAAACTTTTTGTAATAATTTATTTTATCTATCATTTAATTATATATTAAAAAACAATGCAAATTGGTTAATTTATTTTATTATTTATATTTAGAAATTTATGTTTTAGTGCTTATATTCTAAATTTGATCATGAAAATATGAGTTTATATGTTAATTTTATTGAATTTTTTTTATTATAAGTTTATTTTTCTTAAAAAAGTTTACCATAAAGTTATTATTGTATTTTTATTAATTTTACCAAACAAGTCAACATCTAAATAATCATGTAAACACTATTTAAATTTTTTTTATTAACATAAATGTTTTAGGATTTATTGGATAGGTTTGTTCAATTATTTATTAACTCTTTTCAAAATAGATCTACATAGATGGTCTTAATGAATTCTAAATAAAACATTATAAAGAGGTTAATGTTGCCTAACCCCACATGAGCTTTAGATGTATCCCTTTTTGGTATCATATACTTGTATGGATAGCCTAAAAAAACTAAAGATAATTTTAAACTATCCAAAAAAATAGTTTCTGAACCTGAACTTTTAAATATGTTCCAACCTGAAGTCTAAATTTATAGTTTAAAAAATAATTTAAAAAAGGCATATTAAGATAAATTCCACCCATATTACTAGTTTTATTTAAGAGGTTATATATTATATGGTTTTTACCAGAAAATCCTATATTTTACTCCCATCGAAAAATACAAACTGATTGTTAGGGAATACTTTCCCAGAGATTAAAGGGATTCTAGTGGATAGTTTTTTACATAGAATCATATAGACACTATTTTAAATATACACATGTATGAACATGATAATGGAGTCAATAAATTCATCTTTATGAAATAATATAGTAAACTATGAGTTCACTCCTTTAGGATGAATTCCATTTCTAAAGAAAATATAAATCATTTTCAATATATCATTATAAAAAATGTCCAATAATTCCTTGAATAATTGGTTGGAGAACCCATATGGCCTAGGATAGATTAAAATGTTATGATAAATTATTATAGCCTTAACCTCCTCTAGGTTAGACATCTTAGTGACAATGATATTTACTAATTCATTAATAGTCACTGGGATGACATCCAACCTATCTCTGACATTTACATTCGAGATACTATTTAAAATATCCTTAAAGTATCTAACAATGTTATCCTTTAGCTTTTTCCTCACATGGATTACTTAATTACCATTTTAGGTAGGTTATGGTATTATTAGCATTCCCAGTCCTCTAGAGCTTATTAAATAAATAAGAATTCACATCCCCATCCTTAACTATTTGAACCTAAAATTTTCTTTTCAGATAGAATCCTTGAGGTTGATCCTATGATTCAATTAAAAGAAAAAAATAAAATTCTCTACTGATGAATAAAAAATAATAATCATTCCCAAAATTATTATATTGATGCTAAATATGTTTTCATATGAAATTAATCTCCCTATCTAATATATTATTATATGTTTGGTTTTCCAGATACCTTGTGTCTTATCCACATTTCACAAATTCCTACTCATTTTCCCCCAATTATGAATATTTTTTCATATAAATTAATACGAATTAATAGTGTATATTTTATCATATAACATAATACATATAATTAGTGTATGTTTTCCATTTATATAGTTAAAAAATAAGTATTAATCATTAAATAAATTATCTTTTTAATGTACTATAAGAATATAAAAGATAATAGATTATTGTAAATATAGATTATAGTAAATATAGCTGAAATAGATAATACATCCAAAACATCCTAAAAATATTTAGAAAATTCATTACAAAAAAATTTCAACAAAACATTGATTTGGAAAATTCACTAACAAAATATGCATAAAAATTTATAGTGTTACATAGTAGAAATGGTAAATTTCTCTTGATTTCCATCGACATAATGATCACATATATATACGAATTCCCTACAACTCACTTCATTTTCCATTATTTCTTTACAAGTTATTTATTATGATTCTAGTTCTTAGAAAATTCACTCATGTAATAGACCAATGTAATCTATTTAGTGGTATATATCTGACAGCCCACTATTTAATAAACATTTTCACTAGATAAACATATATTTTTATTTCTATTAATTAATTTCCTTATTATTAACCCACATATTAGTTTTTTTCAATTCTGAACTAATTATATCTTTTGCTATAATTGACAAATGAAAACCATGTCAATTAAATTCACAGTAATTGTTCATCAATATCTATAATATTGTGTAATTTTACACTCTTATATACTAACATCAAAAAATTTAGTGTATCCATAATAGAGTGTAAATGCACACAATTATTTACAAAATATATATCATTTACTATTTAAAATACATCTTTACTATTCCCAAATAACTTTTTAACATTTTAATATGTAAATGTTATATTACTGTGATAGTGTAATATAGTATAGAAGTAATTAATAATGTGAAAAAAATGAACCTCATCGTAAAAACTAACAAAGTCCAGTTGTAAAATGTATACCACCTAAAAACACTCTTATAGTTGTAAATGATATAATATCATGATATTGTGAAATTTTGAATTTTTAAATGGTAGTGTTTTTTATGAAAATTATAGGGTGAAGTTTTGAATTTTTATTTTAATTTTCAATGTGAATGATACTGTGCAGTTGTGCTATTTTAAAATAAATATTTGAAATTGTAAATCTATTTTGATAGTGAGAAATGGCTTAAAATACATGATATTATGTAAAATCATTTCATTTCATCGATTTTACATATTATAAAATAGTTTAACATTATTTTATTCTTCATTAAATATATTTCTGATAGTTATGAAAATTATGGAAATACAGATTCTTTTTTATAGAATCTTGATAATATTAGTGGTGATGTGTGCAATTGTAACCTACATCTACAGTTCTATGAAATACCCCTCATTTAAATAAAATTATTAGTAGGAAACGCATTCAACATATTTCATGAAATGATAAAATAAATTTTTATAAGAATGAACTTGACCCATATGACACCCCCCTAATGAATCATAGATTTATAATTCTCGTGGAAGCTCTAAAAGAAAAAGTAGAAAACATTCCATTATTGAATATATTATATACTTGGTCATAGAGGGTATAATTTCATTAAATATGGATCCCTTGGAATCATTAAACATTTTATATATTAAACCTAGATAGTTTAGATCAAACATAACTATAATATCAAAAGAAGGAAATCATGGGAAGAATATTTGAGAGCTTACAAAAATACCCTTTTAGAATGAAACATCACCAGTACCCACTTTCCAATATACCTCCTCAATGATTCATTTAATTAAATGGTTCATGTTATTATAGAGATTAAATGGGTTCATAAGATAGCCAACCCAACATGTGAACCTAGATTTCCAAATCCAGTATTTACAACCCTTCCTTATTTTAGATGTTTTGGGAATTTTATTCTCCTTATGATAAACACATTTTTAATGATCGTTTATTGTATTTTATAAAATTGGTAGACAGTATGTTTATGAAACTAATATTATATCCACTTTATTTTTATCCATGTTCTTGAGGTTTGAGCTTTTAGAATAGGATCTTGGATTTCTTGCAGATACTGCTATTGTTTTAAGTGATGGTACTAGTCAAGTTGTCACTTGTTTTACAATACCCAGGAAATTTAGAATGTATGTCCAAAAATAGATGAAAAAGTGAGATATTAAATGTTTTCTTATTCATTTATGGTTGGAGCATACATGAGTGGATGTGTGTGTAGGATCGAAATAATGAATGATACTGATTTTAGTATCTAATGATGTAGATTCTCAATATACAAGAGATTGGTGAATTGTATAATTTAAAAAATTCCATTGGAACAATTAAAGGTTCTAATGTTTAACAAAGTTAAAAAAGGTAAATTCACAAATCCTCCTAGTTCTATAAACTTTCTTGATTCCAGAAATGTGATTCCGAGAATGTAATTCTGGAAATATGGTTTTGGAAATGAAACTTAAGAAATGTTTACAAAGAACATTGATTATACCTTAAACCGTATAGAATCTTACATAATCAGAGTATACAGGTACAAGATAGTATAATATAGTTATACTTTCTTCAACAACCAAAATGCACCGGAAAACTTGAAACAATACAAGTAACATGTAGTAAATATTTTAACCTAGAGAGAAGGGTTTCCAACAACCTTGAATAAAGGTCCCTTGATTTATACTTTCAAGAAATTCTATCTTACCCACACCAGGGTAATCCTTGATACAAATATCGGAGTCTATCTTGCTATCCCCTTAGGCCCTCAAACATCAAGGTAGTCGGCACCTCTGTCTTCCTATCCCCAGAAGCCCTCGAATGTACTCAGCAACATTCAGAATTGCATGAAGCAATTCTGAACAAGATGTTCAGTACGCACAAAGAAATAAAGTATCTCTCTCAAGAAATCACTTCACCGGAATGTAATCTCTAGATTTATCAACTTCATTCATAAGTTGTGAGATCTTTTAAATGAGCTCATATTTATAGGCACAGCTCCAATGGTCAGCTCCCTCCTCCAACGGTCATATTTTTCCGTAAATTATGGAGGCACTTGTACACATGTCACTGAAACAACTATTAGTTAGTAACTGAATGCAAGACTTCATTTTAACACTAAAATAAGTGTAATAAAAATATGGTTTCTTAACCAAAATCATTTTTCGGAATGTAAGAAAAAATTAATGATTGGAATCTAACCAAACAACCATTCAATGTAAATAATACATATATATAATAAGATTCTATTTTTTAATGAATTCATAACCCAAATTCTATAGAATTCTGGAGTCTGAATTCATAAGAATTCAGAGTCTCAATTCATAAGAATTTTGAGTCTTAATTCATAAGAATTTGGAGTTTCAACATAAAAAGTACGTAGTCTGAATTCATTATAATTTGGAGTCTGAATTCATTCGAATTTGGATTCTGAATTCAGAAGAATTTAGTGTCTGAACCTAGGATGTTTGGAGTCTGAATTCATTATAATTCGGAGTCGGTAATCATTAGAATTAGGAGTCTGAACATAGTATGTTCAGAACCGGAATTTAGAGAATTTGAATTTTGAACACAGAATGTTCAGAACTTGAATTCAAATAATTCAGAGTCTGATCTTAGAATGTTCGGAGTCCGAATTTAGAGAATTCAGAACCGGAATTTGGATCCTGAAAACGGAATGCTCTATATCTAAGTATTTATCAGATTCAAAGGTTTTTGATATGAAAATGAATTTTATACTTAGAAATAAAATGTGTTAGGTTTAGAGAAAATATGATATGAACAATGAAAAACAGGTGAGGAAACATTTCCTCAGGAAAGGAAGATTTTCCTTACCAAGATAAAATATAGGGGAAAAGAAATTTTCCTTAATATAGAGTGTTTGTGATTTTTAAAACATGAATGAATGAAAAAAATTCATAAGGAAACCTTAGTGACTCAATAATCTCCCCCTTTTTAGAAATCACAAACACCTTTACAAAAAATAATATAAGGACTTAGAAAATATTTTCCTAGACATTGAATATAAAAACTTATCTCCCTTAACACATGGGAAATGACAAATAAGACTAAATCCCCCTTAGGCTTTGGAAACACTAAGGATTTTATTCTTGATTTCCAGATTGAGACTTATCATTTTATTTCATACAGATATTTTCTTGAATAATAACTCCCCCTTAGATGGATTTTTGACTAACTGCAATTTTAGACTACGAAAAAAAATTATATTACAAAAAAACATTTGGCTACAAAAACATTTAAGCTACGAATAATTTTAGATTACGAAAACAATTTTGACTAGGAAAATAAATTTTGACTATGAAAAATATTTAGACTGCGGAAATTTTTATACTACAAAAAATTTAGAAAATCAACCTACAAGAATTTTTATTAAGAAAAATGTTAAAAGAAACTATCTACGAAAATTCTAATTACGAAAAATTTAAAAAATATGGCTACAAAAATTTTCATTACGAAAAAATTTAAAAACAACTGAGTATTAAAATTTTCATTATGAAAAGTTTAAAAAATCTGATTGAAAATTCTCATTATAAAAAATTAAAAAAATAACTAACAAGCAAATGTACTCCCCCTATAAAAAGAATTTTGTTACTATAAGGAGATAGGTTTTAACAGGAAGTTAATAGGTATGATTACCTTATGGTTATCATTCCTAACTTCCTTTTAATGTATTCAAATCTATCATATGGTAATGATTTTTTGAAAATATCAGCAAGTTGATCTTGTGTTCTGATAAATTGTAGAATGATATCTCCTTTTTGTGTGTGATCAATCAGAAAGTGATGCTCAATATCTATGTTTTTTGCACGAGAGTGATGTGCAGGGTTTTTACATAGGTCAATGGCACTTGTATTATCACACATAATTTGTGTTTTGGTAAAACTCATACCATAGTCTGTGAGTGTGTGTTGCATCCACAACACTTTGGCACAACAACTTCTAGCTGCTACATATTCAGCTTCAATAATGGAGATTGCTACTGAGTGTTTCTTTTTCCATGACCAAGAAACTAATGAATCTCTTAAGAAATGACATGTTTCGGAGGTACTTTTCCTTTCTATTCTACATCCACCAAATTCAGCATCTAAGAAAACTGAAATCATTAAGTTTGGATGACTAGTTATCAAATAAAGTAGACATCCTATCATACCTTTAAAAGATGTTTGATCTACTGGTTTCCTAGCTTCATCAAGATCAAGTGAATTTGAGGTACCAATGGGTGTACTTATACTCTTGGTGTTGTCATATCCATACTTTTTTAGAAGATATTTAGTATATACTTATGTTGAGATATATAAGTTCCTTCTGGTTTTTGAGAAATTTAAAAACCAAGTAAAAATGTTAACTTACCCATAATACACATTTCAAACTCGGATTTCATTAGATCAACAAAGGAATCAGTTAAAGATTATTGAGTTGAACCAAATATAATGTCATCAACATAAATTTGAAAAATAAAAATATTTTTCATATCTTTTTTTATAAAAAGGGTTGGATCAGCATTTCCCTTAATGTAATTATATTAAAGCAAAAATCTTGTAATTCTATCATACCAAGATTGAGGGGCATGCTTAAGTCCATACAAATCATTGGTAATATTTTAAACATGTCTAGGATGTTTTGAATCTTCAAAACTAAGAGGTTGTTCAATAAAGACTTCCTCTTATACAAAACAATTATGGAAATGACATTTTACATCCATTTGAAAAAGTTTGAAATTGAAAAATGCTAAAAAGGAAATTAGAATACAAATAGATTCAAGTCTAGATACTAGAGCATAGGTTTCTTTGTATTCTATTCCTTCTTGTTGATTATAGCCTTCAGCAACCAATCTAGATTTATTTCCTACTATGATTCCATTTTCATCAAATTTATTTCTAAAGACCCATTTTACTCCAATAACTGAAGTTTCCATAGGTCTTTCAACCATGATCCAAACTTTATTCCATTCGAAATCATTTAGCTCATCCTGCATAGATTTTATCCAATCATCTTCACTTAAAGCTTCATCCATTATCTTTTTTTCTAATTGGTAAATGAATGCTATATGTTCTACTTCATTCCTTAAGTAACTTATGGTCCTTATAGGTTGATTTACATCACCAATGATACTACCACTGGGATGATTCTTAAGAAATAAATGATTTGGGTTTTGTAAAACCTGTTCATCAACATAGGGTAGGAAATCATCTCGGTTAAATGTTTCAAAAATACCTTCTTGAACTTTTTCTTTATCATAAGGATCTTATCTCAAGGGTTGATAATCGGTTTTTGAAAACACATATGAATATGTAGGTTAAAGTTGTTTAAAACCAAAAGTAATAGTTTTATCAAATTTCACATATACTATTTCTTCAACAGTACAGGTGTTTTTATTGAAAACTCTATAAGCCTTAGATGTTGTGGAGTAGCCTAAAAATTCCTTTATCATATTTTAGTGCGAATTTTTATAGATTATCTTAAATATTAAGAATGAATACCTTGCAACCAAAAACCTTGAAGTATGAATGTCTAGATTTTTTACCATTCCATTACTCAAAAGGAGTTTTATTAAGTAAAGGTCTAATTAAAACATAATTTATAGTATAACAAGAAGTATATAAAGATTTAGCCCAAAAATGATTAGCTATAGAAAATTAACTAAACATGGTTCTTGTAATCTGTTGAATAATTCTATTTCTTCTTTCAATAAAACAATTTTGTTGAGGTGTTCTGGGTGCTGAGAAGTTTTGAGTAATGACTTTTCTACTAAAAAATGTTTCAAAAATAGAACTTTGAAATTCTCGTCCATGATCACTATGAATAGTTATCAAAGGAAGGTTTTTCTCATTTTCAACTTGGGCTCTAAAACATTTAAAATATGAAAAATAATCAGATTTCTTTGCTAGAAAATAGACCCACGTAAATCTAGTGCAATCATCAACTCAGACAAATACATAATATTTTCCTCCAATGCTTCAAGTTTGTGTTGGGAAAAAAAGATCTATACGCACTAATTTTAATGTATCAGTTGTTGAGACTTCACCAATTGATTTAAAACTTGATTTATATTGGTTTCCATATGGACAAAGATCATAGACTTTTGAAGAATCAAATCTAAACTTCGATAGAACCTTACCTAGTATTCTCATACATATTATTCATAGGTTCCTAAGGTTACAGTTTCCTAACCTTATTTTCCACAACCATGAAGGATCTCCCATTACACTAAGGAAAGGTACATTTGGATCCTAATCTCTTCAAAGTTTAGTGTGTATAACTTCTCTTGCCTATTGGAAGAAAGAATAAACTCTTCCTTTGAATTGATTACTAAGCACTTGTCATTCCTAAAATTCACAAGGTAACCTTCATCACATAATTGAATTATGCTAATGAGGTTGTTCTTAAGATTCATAACAAATAAAACATTTGAAATCAATGTTTTTTCAAGAATAACAATGTTACCTATACCAATAATTTATCCCTTATCATTATATCCAAAATTATTTTCCCTCCTTTCGTCTTGATAATCTTTTCAAAGATGTTTTTGTTTCCAGTCATGTGTCGGGAACATCCACTATCCATGTACCAAGTATTGTTATTGGTACTATCATTATTTTCTTGAAAATAAAAGAGTTAGACTTTCGGAACCCAAATTTCTTGGATATGGAAACTTCAGAAAGAAAAATTTTAGGAATCCACATTTTCTTAGAGAAATATGCTTTATGAAAACCTAAAGAATGAGTTCTGCTTAAGGAACAATTTTTTCCCAATGCCCACTAAAGTGACACTTAGTGGATAATGGAGCACTTTTAAGAAAAAAATAGTTGTTACTAAAAAACTGTTTAGAATTAGTATAACCAAATCCTGAATTATTTCTTAGAGGGAGAATTTGAGAACACATCTTATCAATGTTTTCCTTACCTAAGGTAATGTTTGACAAACACTTCCTCGAGGAAAATATCTATGACTTTAGTCTAATCACTAAGTTCTTGTCTTCCAAAACATTATCTTTAATACTAGAGTTAGGCTCGAAAACATTTTTCTTAGAAATTACTTTTTATAGATCCTTAGAATGTTTATCCTTCTCATAATAAACATCCTCAAGGTTTTTGGAAATAATTTCATAATCAATTATTTTATTATCAAGATATTTACAAAGATCTGATATTTCCTTAGTAAGAATAGAGATTCTGTAATTTGCCTCATCAATCTTTTTTTGACTTTAAAATTTTAATTCACAAGGAGCTTAGTAAACCTAGAAAATTCTTCATAGGTAGGTAAAGTATTTTCTTCATTAGAAGAGGATTCTTAATCTGAGGATTTATAAAATTTACTATCACTATAATTATCATTCAAGGATATATTGGTGATGGTTTCATAATTGTGTACCTTGTACATTAAACAATTATTTTTAATAGGTAGTTTGGCTACTAGATCAAGATTCTTTTGACGAGAAGATTCGTAATCTGAGGATTCATCATAAGAGTCTCCACCACTGGCACTCCAAGTGTCATCAGCTTTCAAAACTTTTTTACCTTTATTTTTGTAGTAATTGTTTCTATTCCTCCAAAAATTCTTTTCCTTTCTATGATTTCCTTTAAGCATAGGACAATATGGCCTTATATGTTCAGCTCTTTTGCATTTATAACAATTGACTTTAGATAATTTCTTGTACTTTTATTCTTTCTTCGTATATCTATAATGAAAGTATTTCTTCCCACCTATTTTATTTAAACTTAGAGAAATATTAGCTATTTCATTCTCAGAATGTTCACTTTCACTTGATTCAGATATAATAGTAACCTTCTTTCACATAGATCTTTTAACTCTCTCAGGAGTCTTAGCTTTCATAAGATTTGAAGTAGTTGTAAAATCAACACTTCCATTCCCATTATTCTTCTTAAAATTTTCATCATATCTCTTCATTATATTTTCATGTTGAAGAACATTTCCAAGAATCTCATCAAAAGTGATCTATGAAACTTTCCTATTCTCATCTATAGTTGTTCTCTTGGATTCCCACTCATTAGGCATGATGTCGATAATTTTTTCTACAAGTTCTTCATCATCCAAACCTTTTTCACCCATGGATTGTAAGTTTTTAACAATAGTCTTAAATATTTGTTGAACCTTACATATAGGTTCTCCATAAGGAATGAAAAAACCATGATACTCAGCTCTAAGAATAGCTCTTCTAGTTTCAATAACTTTGAAAGTACCAAAATGAGTAACTTCAAGCTTCTCCCAAAGACAATTTGTAGCTTCACAATAATAAATCTGACTATATATATTCTTGGTCATGGAAAACAACAATGTATTTCATCCCTTATAGTTAATTTGATATTCTGAATTTTCTTGATTAGTAAAAGTTTGACTTCCTTATCCAGAATCTTGTAATCTCCAGTCAGCATTACAATGTTTCCAACTCCATTATTTATGAAAAAATTCCATACGATCTCTCCAATATTCATAATCATTCCCATCAAAAATATGTGTTCTTGTATGATTAAGATTATCAATTGAACCTACATTTATTCCTACCATCAAAAAGAAAATATCATTCCACACAAACTTGTTAGTAATAATAGTTTGGAAACAAGAATAAAAAAATATTCTTAACTAGGAAAATATAGAACAATGAAAAACATGAGCATGAAAACTTATATGTGAATATAAGTATTTCAAAGACATCATTTCATACCAATTATAGGATCCAAATAATGAATGATACTGATTTTAGTATCTAATGATGTAGATGATCAGTATACAAGAGGGGGGTGAATTGAATAATTTAAAAAATTCCTTTGGGACTTTTAAAGATAGTAATGTATAAAAAAGATAAACAAGGTAAATTTACAAAAATGACTTACTTATACATACTTTCTTGATTCCGAAAATGTGATTCTGAGAATGTAATTCTAGAAATATGGTCTCGAAAATGAAACTTAAGAAAAGTTTACAAGGAAAAATATTCTACTTAAAATGTATAGAATCTTACTTAATCAGATTATACAGGTACAATAAAGTATAATATAGTTATACTTTCATCAACAACCAAAATGTAGTGGAAAACATGAAACAATACAAGTAACAAGTAGTAAATATTTTAACCCAAATAGAAGGGTATCCAAAAACCTTGGATAAAGGTCCCTTGATTTATACTTTCAAGAAAGTCTGTCTTACTCACACCAGGGTAAGGCTCGATACAAATATCAGAGTATGTCTTGCTATCCCCGCTAACCCTCAAACATCAAGGTAGTCGGAACCTCTATCTTTCTATCCTCAGAAGCTCTCGAATGTACTCAGCAACATTTGGAGTCACACAAAGCAATTCTGAACAAGCTTTTCTGTACGCACTAAGAAATAAATTTTCTCTCTCTAGAAATCTCTTCAGCAGCATGTAATCTCTAGGTTGATCAACATTATTCATAATTTGTGAGCTCTTTCAAATGATCTCTTATTTATATGCACAACTTCAATGTTCATCTCCCTCCTCTAATAGTCATATTTTTCCTTGAATTTCGAAGGGACCCGTACACATGTCACTCAAACAACGGTTATTTAGTAACTGAATGCACTACATCAGTTTATCACTAAAAAATGTGAAAAAAAAATATGGTTGCTTAACCAAAACCATTTTTTAGAATGTAAGGAAAAATAAATGATTGGAATCTAACCAAATAAATATTTAGTGTCTATAATGCATAAATATTCAAATTCTATTTTTCAAATAATTCATAACCTGAATTATATATAATTCTGGAGTATGAATTTCAAGTAAATTCAGAGTCTGAATTCCTATGAATTCAGAGTCTGAATTCATAAAAAATTGGAGTCTAAATTCATAAGAATTCGGAGTTGGAATTCAGAAGAATTCGGAGTCTGAACATAGAATGTCCGGAGTCTGAATTTATTATAAATAGGAGTCTGAATTCATTAGAATTTGGAGTCTGAATTCAGAAGAATTCGGAGTCTGAACATAGAATGGTTGGAGTCTGAAATCATTAGAATTCCAAGTATGAAATCATTAGAATTTTGAGTCTGAACTTAGAGATTTCGGAACTTGAACTAAGATAATTATAATTTAGAACTCAGAAATATCAATACCTAAATTCAGAGAATTCGGAGTCTAAACTCGTAAGATTTTGGAGTCGGAATTCGTGAGAATTCGGAGTCTAGTCTTAGAAAGTTCAGAGTCTGAATTCAATGAATTCGGAACATGAATTTGGATCTTGAAAAAAGAATTCTCTATATCTAACTATTTATAAGATTCTGAGATTTTCGATACGAAACCGACTTTTATACTTTGAAATAAAATGAGTTTGGTTTAGAGAAAATATGATATGAACAATTAAAAATAGGTAAGGAAAAATTTCCTCGGGGAAGAAAAATTTTCCTTATTAAGATAAAATAAAGGATAAAATAAATTTTCTTTAATATAGAGTGTTTGTGATTTTTAAAACATCAAGTAATGGAAAACTCATAAGGAGGCCTTATTGACTCAACAATGTATTTTAATTGTTTAGATTTCATGTGTTGCAATCATTTTCATTGTTTTAATAAAATTAAATAGTATAACTTTATTTAAATGATATTGAATTATAAGCTGATATATATATATATCATTAGAGATGTATCTTTTGGGATTTTTCATCTTTTAAAGAAAAATATTAAGATATATGTTTTTCCTTCTAACTTAAAAGATAAAGGTAAAATTCCTCCTTGGGTGGCTGAATTAATGGAATATGCATCATTATTGCAATGCTTGATGTCTTCCAACCCATATGATCTACCATCATCCATTTCTCATCTTTAAAATTCATTTCCTTTTCAAAAATAATATTAATATTTTGATAGTAAGTATCTTTTCTATGTGTTTGAGTTTGAATTTTGATTTGAATATGTCGTTATTGGATTGTTTGAATTATTTTCACACTATTTTTTAAAGGTGCACACCAAGTGTTTCTTTGAGTTAAGATGGACACTCAAGATAAGATAAATGTAGTGGATGATATTTATATCCTATAGAATTATTTATTTGAGTGTTAATTGACATAAAAATATGATTCCATAATATAAATTTATTTTTGGAGCCTGGTATTAACATTTCTTTTGTGTGTTTATGTATTTCGTAACCAAAAAAAACAACAGATCTGGTTGTGTGAGATGAAAAACCAAGGCATCCTGTGTTGTTGTAACATGTAGAATATGGAGTTTTAGGAATTTGGTATTTTGGGTAGTAGTGTTTTTTCTAAATAAAGGATATATCTAATGTTTTAACCATGTAAGTATCCTCTAATTACCATAGTTAAATAGTGGTTATATTAAGAAATATCCATATCCAAAACCATGGATATTGAAGACATAAAAATACATTTTTAAATATTTAAATATGATCCAATTTCTATCTTTAAACAATGGTTTTTTCATCAAATATAAACATTTAAAACATTGTAAAAATAATGCATACTGCCAAGGTTTTAACAATGGCACTAAGATCCAATTCCTATTGTTAAATCGGAGCTATATGAAAAATATTTCCACAGTTTAAACTGTAGATATAGGTGAAATATTTACAGGGTTGAAATCATGGAAATATTTATTACAAATTGTAAGGGCTCTAGCCTCTAAAGTTTTGGAAATCCAGGGAAACATTCCATTTCCAGGGTTTTTGGGCCTATGGCGATAGTTTCAAACCATATTCCTATGTTAATTTTTCTATTGTGTTAGATATTGATATATCATAATAAGGAAATTGGAATTCCTTCACCTTCCTATTTCAAATAGGAGTTTCTAACTTCATATTAAAAGAAATGATATCCATTGGATGTTTATTAATATCAAGTAAATAATCAGAAATAAATGAGGGGGAGTCACCGGTATCAAATAAAGAAATTTCTACTAAATATACAATAAAGATATAATTTAAAAATAACTTATTACAATAGAAATTTACTGATAGATAATTTATCTCTTTGTAAAATTAAACAATTCCACGAGATATTATGTTTCATTGGTATTAATTTTTAAAAAAACACTTCTTTTTACCAATAGATATATTTGTTGATATTTATTGTCCCATACTAGTATATCATTTTCCAAAAAAAATATTATATTTATTTTTCATACTTATATAAACATTTTCTTACAAACCCATGAATTAATTATTAAAAATGACTATTACCAAAAAAATATTTAATAAAAAATTTCATAGTAAACCTTTAAATAACAGAAATATATCTTATCAACAAAATATTAAGAGAAACATAATTTATATATATATAAATATATATTATTACTTTTCTGACCAATGTAAATTTTTGTTTCCTCATATTTTATTAAAAACGTATCATAATTTATTTAAATTTTAAATTTTTTCAAAATATTAAATGTTTATGTACTTTTCAATATTGTTTATTATTTTTTCTCCAAATATTAAATATTTATATATCATTTAGTATTATTAATTTTATAAACATTTAACTAATTTTTATTAAAAAAATAATGCTACTAACCCCCAAATTAATGACCCATCCCTACTGTTGTCACCACTCTAATTACTTGAGTTGTGTTCGACCATGCCTCCCACCACCCCACCTCATCTTTCACTTCCATTCCACACATCTCACCCTTAATTACTCTGGACTCACCATCCATCATTCAACCTCACATATCGTCACCCTTATCTTACCTTGTAACCCACAACAACCACAGGTCTCTCTCCACTAATATTTGGTGATGATTTTTTTATTCTTAGTGTGATTTTGTGCATGGTTGGTCTTTTGTACTGATTTAAAATGTTTTTTTAGTTCTATTTTGGTGTTTTCTCTTTAGGGGTTCTTTCCCATAATTTTGGATTAACCCCTGAATGGATTAGATCTTCTCTTTCTCGGTTTAGATTTTTGCCTTGTTGATTTACGCTTAAATGGTTTTTATTTCCCTATTTTTTCCCATATCATTGGTAAGATATCAAAGACGGTCATTGTTAAGGGTTTCATCAGTTGTCATCTCTAGGAGACCCACCAGTCTTGAATGTTGTACTCCCATCCCAGAGTATCATTTTTCTATCTATATTAATTTGATATATACCAAAAAAATTCATTCTCATTCTCTGATAGGGAGGGATGTTTAGGTCATTTATCCCTTCAAGGTTGATATTCTTCTATTTCACATGATGTATTCAGTGGGGTATTTTGATGGTGTTGGTGTTTGTTTGATGATTATCTTTTTCCTCAAATATAAATTGAATGAGATAATTTTGATATAATTTATGAGGTTGTACATGATTAATATATTCTTAGTTTGGTTTTTATATCTGTTGAATTTCATGGTCTTCAGTTTTTCTTTTTGTTAGAATTATTGATTTTATATGGTCAAACATTTCTTATATCCAATTAAAAATATTATTACTCAAATAAGGCACAGAAAAATGAAATTTAAGCGATTCTATAATGAATTTTTCTTCTATTTATTAGAGGAAATAGTTGATATATTCATTGGATAATGGAGTGTTATTTTGATTAAATTATTGGTATTGATCTTCTATGTAATCAGTATCGAAGTAAGAGATTTTATTGTATGATGTTTTCAAGTTTATTTTATTATTTATTTTTTTTTCTGTAAGGTAGACTTTTTTTAAGGATTTTTAAATTAATAATATATGTGAAACAAAATTAAAGGATGTATTTTTTCTATGAAATGTGTAAAAAATTAGAATCATATTAAATTTAGAATATTTTATCGTATATTATAACAATATTCAATCTTCTTTATACATCAAGAAGTTATTTCTTCTGATATAAAATATATTTGATAACATATATTTGGATTCTAAATATTATTTCTATTAAACAAAATAAAAAAATAATCCTTCAGTTTTGTACAAAAATTTTCATTTTAATGGATTTAACAAATTTTTTATCTTCATAATAATGTTATACAATCTAATCATCACATAGATTATTCACATATTACTAACATTTTTCAATTTTCTTTCCAATTAATATTGATGTTATTTTTTTATGTACATAGATAAATTCATTTTTCTACATCCCTATATTTAGTATCGAAAAAAATTATTTATATATATATTACGGTGAATATTTTTCCAAACATTTGAGGAAGAAGATATCATACCTGATTAATGTTATATAATTGAAGATTATCATATAATTATGTTGTTTCACCATGAATCCAATGTGTATGGTTTTTTATAATATACATTCAAAAATGTTACTATAATTTGGATTTAGTAGTCATTTTCATGTATAGTTTCTAGAACTAGAATAAAATTCCAATAAGATTTTAGTATATAGGTTCAATTTGTATTTTCAATCAGAATATTATGATATATTATAAATTCAGTAGCCTTTTTAATGTATTGATTCAATATTCCATTATATAACTATAAAGTTTTATTATGAAGTACTATATTCCACTTGATTATATGAATTGAATTTTTTTACTAATTGTGGGATTAAATAATTATTAATAAGTAATATTTATAGTATTATATTCTTTCATCAACTTGATTGAATAATTTTATTCAATAAAACTAAATAAGTATAACTATCTAGTCTTGGGATTATAAATTTTTTTTGGCTTATATGCTTTGAGATCTTGGTCTCGTGTATTATTTCCATTTTTTATTTTAATGGTTATGTAGACCCTTATTGATTTTTTTAACATCAAGAATTATCAATCCATGGGTATTGATTATCTTCTTACATCTAGAGTAGTTGGTATGCCACAAATTTCAAGTTTCTTATTGTATTTGAGTTCTCAATCGTATGTAATGTGCTTATAGTTCCTACCTAATGTAGCATTCTTGAATTTTTGTTATAATATTTATGTAATGAACTTTTCATGTCAGATTTCACAGACATTTATTCATTGTAACGATATATATATTCACATAGGATGGTTCAAATTATAGAGGAAAAATATATTGAAGATGGAGTTTATGTATATAATAAACTCTATAAGAATATCTTCAATGATGTTAAATACATCCTTTATTGTGAGATGAGATCAAAATGTTATTCCCCTTGAGTACCATACTAATATTATGTTGTTTTATGTGTTTGAAGTGCCCAGATCAGTGTGAATCACTGAGTGGGGGAGGGGGTGAATCAGTGATCCCTTAAAACTTTTTACTAATTGATTCTTATCAATTAAACCTCTATGGCTTGTTAAGGCCTCGATCCACTCTTCTTGTATCTCTCAACCTTTCCCGAATGATGCAGTAATGAAAAGGCACAGGACACAAGGATTTACAAGGTTAGGCACCAAAGGCCTACATCCTTGTCATGCTCTCCCAGCATGGATTCTCCCATTATAATCGGTTAGTATTACAATGGTCGATACAGCTTCCCACCGTATCTCTCCTGAGTCCCACAGGAGGGTCTTTATACTGCGTCCCACAGTGTTACCAGAGTCCCACTGGCTTGCTCCAGAATCGCACTGAAGACTTCTTCTCCCTGAGTCCCACAGGGTCTTCTCTTGGCTCCTCGATTCGCACAAGTAGCTCTTATTCACTTTAAGCTTCTTCAAGTATCTTCAGCAGCCTGGGATAAAGGCTACTGGCCTTGCTCTGTACCTCTGATCACTTGAGTTGATCAGGGCTTCTCGTCTAGCTCAGGCTTTATCTCCTTCTTCAGGATGACCTGGCTTCTCTCTTCAACTACTGAATGCTCAGACAACTGATGTCTTTAACTTTGGTCTGGTCCAGTCTCAGTTCACTTCAACATCATGCACTGAGTGCAAGGCAACTCTTCATCTTCATGCACTCATAGCATGGGTTCTCAAATCTCTTCAAGATCTTCAAGTCTTGGACTCTTCAGATGCACACCACTGATTTAGCACTGTTCACGTGTGCACGTGCGTGCATGCATGCATGCACTCCCCTTCTTCTCTTCTTGGTGCAGTAAACCCTTAGAGGGTGTAATTATTTTCAGCACACACCTACTTCTCAAACTTCACACACTTTAAGCAATTTGTCTACACACATAAATGTGTGTTCTTCTTTGTGTGGATGTCCTCCCTTTTCTTCTTCTAAGTGTATACACACTTCTTAGTGCACACACCTAGGCTCGGCCTTCACTTGTTAAGCACACACAAATTCTTCACTTTGCACACACACTTGAATGAGTTCTTCTTTGTTGTGGCCAACACTTCATTTCTTGCACACACCCAAGGCTACGGCCAACTCTTGTTCATTTTGCACATAAGGCACTAAGGCCTCGGCCTTCCTCTTGTTTTTCACCCACCAGCCGTAGGGCCTTCTTCTCCACTTGGCACACACACACTAGATGTGGTGGCCTTTACTGCCTTCCGCGCAAGGCACCAAGCCGCGCAAGCACTTGGGTGCACAAGGGCCGCGCAAGACCTCGGGTGTGCAAAGTGCAACACCTCGGGCGCGCAGGTGCAAGAGCACAAGCGGCCGCGCAAACACCTCCTGCCACGCAAGTCCGCGGGCAGAGAGGGATGCAACCTCGGGCGCGCAAGGATGCGGCCTCGGGTTCTTCCTGTCGCGCAAGGGAGTATTCGCGCAGGGAACACTTCAAAGCCTCGGGTGGCTTCGGGACAACAGCCGCGCAATGTTTTGCGCGGTGGCTTCTTTCTTCGCGAGGCAGAGGCACTCACGAGTCTTCTGATTTTCAAGAAAGGATCATCAAGCAATCATAGAGCCTCGGGTGCTCCTTTTATAGGCAGAGGCTGCCTCGCATCATCCGCGTGGTTTTAACTTCAAAATCCCGAAGATTTCGGATCTTCAAAAATATTTCCAAATCTTGTTTTTAATTCTCGGTTCGATGCGGGCTCATTATTATTATTATTATTTTATTCCTCTACGTGCATGTGACTCATAACGCATGCACGGCCTTCGGTTAAGGCTCATCCCATGCAAAAACACCAACCACGTGGCCTCGGCAGCTTCTCTTGCCTCGGCCTCATTCGAAATTCCCCACTGGTTGCATGCAAGATCTTTTTAAAGCATGGTTCTGTTCATTATGGCCAGACGAGCACGAGGGTGGCTTCGGTTTACTCAGAGGTGGCCGGGAGCTCAAAAACTGGTGCTCGGAGGGCTCTGGTTCAGCGGCTGCTCGCGGGTGGCCTTCGGCATGGCTCGAGGTAGAAGATGGACGCCGGGCCGTTGGATGCGGTGATCAATTATCCTCGGACGGGCTGGATCAAATCGGGGGCGCGGCGGATTAGATGAGCGGTCCAGATCGAGCGCGCGATTGCTCGGACGGCGGAGATTTTCTCCCGGGGTTTTTTGCGCGTCCCACATCGAAGCCTTCCGCGGATTTTCCGCGGTTTATCACCCTGGCGCTCCCATGAGCGGCCAGTTGAATCTCCTCCCCTCTCGGTGACGCCCCGCATCGAGTTCTCCCTGCGGGCGCGCTCTGCGCCCACTCTTGCCTCCTGCGGGCGCGCTTAGCGCCCACTATGCACACACGGGTGCGCGGGCTTCACCACCGCTTGCCCTCGGGGCTTATACACGGCCCCTCTGCGCTCCTCCGGGCGTGCCCCAGGCACCCATGCGGTGACCTTGGGTGTGCCCCTGCCTCAAGGGATGTTGCCTTGGCCTGAGGGTTCCCCATGGGCGTGGTGACCTTGAGTCCCACATGTGCCTTGGGTGATGACCCTCGGCTGGCCTCCTTGGTGGCCTATCTTTTTTGCTAAGGGGAAATCTTAGGACTTTGTATATAACAAAGTAACCAAGTTTCCAATGCCATGTGCCACTTCCCAAGCCATTCCTTCTCTTCTCCATTCTTCTTCTTCTTCAAAAGAATTCCTCCATTATTCTTCAACACTTATTTATCACTTTGTAATGGAATTCCCGAAGGTTCTTCATCTTCAACCGAACTCCTGAATCACTTTATTCAAAGTACTTCATTGATCTAATCAGAGATCAATTGGATCATCTTCTGAATCACATGCACTAAGAGTTAGTACATGGACTTCATTAAACCACTTCATCCACTTAGAAGTAGTGAATGGATCTTCTTCAGCTCCTCATGCATTGTCAATACAATGCATGGTCTTCAAACAATGTTGTGACATTGTATCCAGTTGATACAAGTTCTATGAACTTAAAGAACAGCTCAATAATCGTCAGATGTAGCATGGAGAATGTTTCAACCATAATCTCCTATGCCACTTAGTGAATCTCCTAAGTGACATGCATCTTAGTACCATGGCCATTGTCCTTCACCACCAACACCATCACAAACTTTGGCATTCACATCTTGACAATTCTTGACATCCATTCATTCTAAGACAACAACATGTCTCATTGACAACAAATGCAACACAGTGCACTTCAATCTCCCCCTATGTATTTGTTGTCAATACACTCCTTCAGCACATATGAATGGGTCAATATGTGTGCCAATATTTTCTCCCCCTTATTGGCAATCAAATGCAAAGGTGTGGTGTGGTTCTCTTTCAAAAATATCTTCCTCCCTTTGAATAGCATCTTCCTGAAAATCACTAAGAGAGGGATGATGCCACATGTTCTTCTTTAGCAAAGAACCTTTAGTAAATCAACTCTAAGTCTACTTGGGCTAACCCGGTGTAGAAAACAAGAGTGATGTAACCAAGGAACTCAATGCTGTCCACAATTCTCTACACATGTGAGATCATGCTTCAGGGGTTTGAAATTTTCAGATATTCAATGAATTGCTAAATCCTGCACATGCTTCACAAAACACATTAGAATGTTCAGGTGCAAAGATAAAGCTCCCCCATTCATCCATTTTCTCAAGATGATATTAATTTCAGAACATCATCTTCTCCAGATTGGCTCCCCCTCAAGGGGTGCACTCCATTCTTTCCAAACCATCCTCCAGTTGAGAATAATCATCATCTTCAATTCCCTGCAATGTCAGAACATGTAAATACAAGTGATTAGGGAATAAGATGGAACCTACTTGGTTCATCAATGTGAACAACAAGGTTGAGAAGATTCTCTCAACCGAGATGTCCCATTTTCACCATTCTTCACACTTGCACATTTGATCTTCAATGATGTTTGTGCTGGTGTGGATCTCAATACATCTTCATGTGAAATCTTCTTCTTCCCTTTTGCCTTAGCAATTGCCAGAACATCATCTTCAGCTCTTTGTAGATCTTTGGCAAGTTGCAACTGATTTGGCCATATGACTAGTAAATCATTTGGAAGTGTGGCCTCAGTTCTGGAAGTTCCACATGGTTCTTTGGATGCTGCTAAGCTACCTCTCTTAGGCAACTTATTTTCAATCAATCCCTTCTTCTTCTGGATTGATTGTCTTTTGGAGTTCAGTCTACTTCTATTTAGTTTCATGGCTTCTTTACAAAGGTCCATGATGTGTCCTTTCTTTCCACAGTAGAAGCATTTCTTGGTGGTCCTTCTGGATGCATCACCCTTCTTGGATTTGAATTCCAAGGACTTCTCTTCATTCTTCAAATTCTTCTTGGGAGCATCTTCTACATTCTTCTTGCTTCCCAAGGAATCTCTCTTAGCCAGGTTCAGTGATCTTTTCTTATTTTGAGCTCTAGATACAGTTGGAGATTGACATGTATCTTTTTGACCACTTTTGCAATCATCCCATATGTTGTCAAGTAATCCAAATCTATTTGCAGTAAACAGATGTCTCTGGACCTGTGGATGCTGCTTCTTTTCTTCTGGATTGCTCCCCCTTGGCATGGGCTTCCTTTGTGCTTTGACATTCAGTGGATTGTACCAACAATCCTTTGCACAATGCCCATACTTGTTACAACACCAACATTGACCCACAAATCTTGACCTCTTGTGTACTTCTGATTGCTGGGTACTTTTCTTGACAAGTTGTGTTGTTTCAGGAGAGCTCTCTTTCTTCACTGTATTCATCCATATTTGTTTGGAATCATTCTTCCATCCTGCACTTTTTGTGGAAACACCATTAGAAGCATCAGTACAAGATGGTATGGATGGTACCTTCTTTCTTGAAGATGTTGCACTTTTATTAGAGGATGTCTTTCTCTTAGAATCATCCTGCTCAAAGCATACTTGAGTAGCAACATGTCTTCTTGCAGCTGACTGGGAGGATTCAGCTTTAGGTGATTGCAGATGTTTCAGTATCACCTCTAGTTCTAAGCATTTCATGTTAAGTGAGTTCTTCTCATCCTCAACAGCTCTTATATTTCCTTCCCAACTTTCTTTCAGCTGATTCATCTGGTCATCATGCACCTTCTTCATTTCTTGCAATGAATTGTCAAGCTCCTTCACCATTTTGACTTTGTCTTCGAGTTGAGCATCTCTGACATTCATTGACACTTTGTGCAACTTCTCCAGTGCATGGAAAACTTCTTTGATCATTATCATAAAGATTTCTTTCTCAGAAAGGCTTCTTTGAAATTCTTCAGCAGTGTCTTCATATCTTTCATTGCAAAGAGAAACTGTTTCATCCTTAGCATTCACCAGCTTTCTGAGAGTGTTGGTTATGCCAACCCTTTTTGCCAGCTGATCTTCCATAGCATTGGCTTCTTCTTCTAACTGTGATTTTTCTTCATGAAGATCATGGATTCCTGTAGCTATACACTTTGCCACTTCCATGGGGACAGTCTTCTGAAGATATTTGAGTGCACTCTGAAGATCATTCATTGTTTCAACTTCATCACAGCTAGGACAGGCTTTCTTCATCTTCTTAGCCTGTTTCTTCTTTCTATTTTTCTGAGTCTTGGCAGATATCTCCATTTGAGGCTGGTCACTCATTTCCTCAAATCTGCACTTCATAAAGACTCCCTTGGATCTTTTAGAGGCAACCTCGCTCTGATGCCAATTGAAGTGCCCAGATCAGTGTGAATCACTAAGAGGGGGAGGGGTGAATCAGTGATCCCTTAAAACTTTTTACTAATTGATTCTTATCAATTAAACCTCTATGGCTTGTTAAGGCCTCGATCCACTCTTCTTGTATCTCTCAACCTTTCCCGAATGATGCAGTAATGAAAAGGCACAGGACACAAGTATTTACAAGGTTCGGCACCAAAGGCCTACATCCTTGCCATGCTCTCCCAGCATGGATTCTCCCATTATAATCGGTTAGTATTACAATGGTCGATACAGCTTCCCACCGTATCTCTCCTGAGTCCCACAGGAGGGTCTTTATACTGCGTCCCACAGTGTTACCAGAGTCCCACTAGCCTGCTCCAGAATCCCACTGAAGACTTCTTCTCCCTGAGTCCCACAGGGTCTTCTCTTGGCTCCTCGAGTCGCACGAGTAGCTCTTCTTCACTTTAAGCTTCTTCAAGTATCTTCAGAAGCCTGGGATAAAGGCTACTGGCCTTGCTCTGTACCTCTGATCACTTGAGTTGATCAGGGCTTCTCGTCTAGCTCAGGCTTTATCTCCTTCTTCGGGATGACCTGGCTTCTCTCTTCAACTACTGAATGCTCAGACAACTGATGTCTTTAACTTTGGTCTGGTCCAGTCTCAGTTCACTTCAACATCATGCACTGAGTGCAAGGCAACTCTTCATCTTCATGCACTCATAGCATGGGTTCTTAAATCTCTTCAAGATCTTCAAGTCTTGGACTCTTCAGATGCACACCACTGATTTAGCACTGTTCACGTGTGCACGTGCATGCATGTATGCATGCACTCCCCTTCTTCTCTTCTTGGTGCAGTAAACCCTTAGAGGGTGTAATTCTTTTCAGCACACACCTACTTCTCAAACTTCACACACTTTAAGCAATTTGTCTACACACATAAATGTGTGTTCTTCTTTGTGTGGATGTCCTCCCTTTTCTTCTTCTAAGTGTATACACACTTCTTAGTGCACACACCTAGGCTCGGCCTTCACTTGTTAAGCACACAAAAATTCTTCACTTTGCACACACACTTGAATGAGTTCTTCTTTGTTGTGGCCAACACTTCATTTCTTGCACACACCCAAGGCTACGGCCAACTCTTGTTCATTTTGCACATAAGGCACTAAGGCCTCGGCCTTCCTCTTGTTTTGCACCCACCAGCCGTAGGGCCTTCTTCTCCACTTGGCACACACACACTAGATGTGGTGGCCTTTACTGCCTTCCGCGCAAGGCACCAAGCCGCGCAAGCACTTGGGTGCACAAGGGCCGCACAAGACCTCGGGTGTGCAAAGTGCAACACCTCGGGCGCGCAGGTGCAAGAGCACAAGCGGCCGCGCAAACACCTCCTGCCACGCAAGTCCGCGGGCAGAGAGGGATGCAACCTCGGGCGCACAAGGATGCGGCCTCGGGTTCTTCCTGTTGCGCAAGGGAGTAGGCGCGCAGGGAACACTTCAAAGCCTCGGGTGGCTTCGGGACAACAGCCGTGCAATGTTTTGCGCGGTGGCTTCTTTCTTCGCGAGGCAGAGGCACTCACGGGTCTTCTGATTTTCAAGAAAGGATCAGCAAGCAATCAGAGAGCCTCGAGTGCTCCTTTTATAGGCAGAGGCTGCCTCGCATCATCCGCGTGGTTTTAACTTCAAAATCCTGAAGATTTCGGATCTTCAAAAATATTTCCAAATCTTGTTTTTAATTCTCGGTTTGACGCGGGCTCATTATTATTATTTTTTTTTATTCCTCTACGTGCATGCGACTCATAACGCATGCACGGCCTTCGGTTAAGGCTCATCCCATGCAAAAACACCAACCACGTGGCCTCGGCAGCTTCTCTTGCCTCGGCCTCATTCGAAATTCTCCACTGGTTGCATGCAAGATCTTTTTAAAGCATGGTTCTGTTCATTATGGCCAGACGAGCACGAGGGTGGCTTCGGTTTACTCAGAGGTGGCCGGGAGCTCAAAAACTGGTGCCGGAGGGCTCTGGTTCAGCGGCTGCTCGCGGGTGGCCTTCGGCATGGCTCGAGGTAGAAGATGGATGCCGGGCCGTTGGATGCCGTGATCAATTATCCTCGGACGGCCTGGATCAAATCGGGGGCGCGGCGGATTAGATGAGCGGTCCAGGTCGAGCGCGTGATTGCTCGGACGGCGGAGATTTTCTCCCGGGGTTTTTTGCGCGTCCCACATCGAAGCCTTCCGCGGATTTTCCGCGGTTTATCACCCTGGCGCTCCCATGAGCGGCCAGTTGAATCTCCTCCCCTCTCGGTGCCGCTCCGCACCGAGTTCTCCCTGCGGGCGCGCTCTGCGCCCACTCTTGCCTCCTGCGGGCGCGCTTAGCGCCCACTATGCACACACGGGTGCGCGGGCTTCACCACTGCGTGCCCTCGGGGCTTATACACGGCCCCTCTGCGCTCCTCCGGGCGTGCCCCAGGCGCCCATGCGGTGACCTTGGGTGCGCCCCTGCCTCAAGGGATGCTGCCTTGGCCTGAGGGTTCCCCATGGGCGTGGTGACCTTGAGTCCCACATGTGCCTTGGGTGATGACCCTCGGCTGGCCTCCTTGGTGGCCTATCTTTTTTGCTAAGGGGAAATCTTAGGACTTTGTATATAACAAAGTAACCAAGTTTCCAATGCCATGTGCCACTTCCCAAGCCATTCCTTCTCTTCTCCATTCTTCTTCTTCTTCAAAAGAATTCCTTCATTATTCTTCAACACTTATTTATCACTTTGTAATGGAATTCCCGAAGGTTCTTCATCTTCAACCGAACTCCTGAATCACTTTATTCAAAGTACTTCATTGATCTAATCAGAGATCAATTGGATCATCTTCTGAATCACATGCACTAAGAGTTAGTACATGGACTTCATTAAACCACTTCATCCACTTAGAAGTAGTGAATGGATCTTCTTAAGATCCTCATGCATTGTCAATACAATGCATGGTCTTCAAACAATGTTGTGACATTGTATCCAGTTGATACAAGTTCTATGAACTTAAAGAACAGCTCAACAATCGTCAGATGTAGCATGGAGAATGTTTCAACCATAATCTCCTATGCCACTTAGTGAATCTCCTAAGTGACATGCATCTTAGTACCACGTCCATTCTCCTTCACCACCAACACCATCACAACCTTTGGCATTCACATCTTGACAATTCTTGACATCCATTCATTCTAAGACAACAACATGTCTCATTGACAACAAATGCAACACAGTGCACTTCAGTGTTATATATGTATTTTAATATAATGTTTCTAGATTCAAACGATTCAATTTTACTTAAATAATTTGTTTCTAAAGGCCATGTAGGTTTCACTAAATTTAGGATTTTCTTCAAATACATTTATAAGTTATGAGAATTGAGGATTTTCATGAAATAAAATTATATATTTTCAAATCAATGTTTTATCCTTAGATTAATAATTCTATTCTTTACTATATTCACAATTTAAAACTATATATTTATTGGAGAGAAATTTGCTAGAATTATTTATGAAAGGATTTCTAAAAAATGATATTCTTATAAAATATTTCACATCTAGAACCTCGATATGATAATTAGATCTAAATATACATAGTATAGATTACAACATGAATAAAATGAAGACTAACAAATAACTAATTTTATTTCAAAATTAGATTTTAATTTTTATATTTTTTGTTACCTAGAATGAAAATAACATTATGAAGCTCAAAAAAATTATTTCTTATGCATATTATATCATTGACCTTAACTTTATTTCTATACTTTCATTCATTTTTATTTTTTTCAATTCAAGCAGCAATTTTGCACATATTTGTGGATATTCTCTTTGGTTGTGTGGTGTGGATCTGGGAGGTGAAGGGTGTGGCATAGTAGCAACTTCTGGTTCCTCATAGGTACTAGAGAGAAATTTATTTTATGAGATTTCAATGGAGATGATGAAAGAAAAATTCCAATTTTATATAGACCGTTTTTTTATTTTTTTTCATCTATTTATATTTTGGGTTTGATTCATGTAGATATTTTTCACCAATTTACGATTATGAACATTGGTTGTTTGTGGTGTATATCAGAGAGATGATAGATGTGGCATAGTAACAACTTGAGGTTCCTCACTTGTACTGGATTTGATTTGATATTTTGAAATGTCAATAGGGATGATGAATAAAACATTTATCATTCTATGAAAATCATTTTATAATACTTTAATTTTTTGTATCAATTAATGTAGTTATTTTGTTCTGATTTATGGGTATGATCATTAATTGTGTCCGGTGTAGATCTTAGAGCTAATTGGTGTGGAATAATAGTGACCTGGGGTTCCTCATTGGTGTTGGTGTCAACAGAGTTTGTTTCTTCTAATGGGAAATAGGGGGTGATGAAAGATATTTGGTGGAAGTAACTATTCTTCTACCATGATGGTTACTCAAGGATTATAGTCAATAAATGGCATGCCATTTTTAAAATTATTGCAGGGGTGTAGTGGCAAGAACTACAGCTGTATCTATGAATCCTAGGGATTTTTTTCTTTTATGGTTTTTTTTACGTATCAATCAACATCAACTGTGTATTGATTAATTTTGTATTATATTATATTATTAGTATAATTAATATTTTTCTAAGTTAAAACACTTGTAAAAATAGTCTTCAATTTATTAAATAAAACATTTGTTTTATATATTATAAATTAATAAATTTACAATGATATTTTACAAGAAATAAAAATTTATAATTTGAATTTTAATATAATTTATTAAAAAATATTATATGTTTGTAACATTATTACCAATGTAAATATTTTTCATATGAATCATTTTCTAAACTTTTTGGAAACCATATATAGTATCTGTTGTTGTTATAAAAATTATAACAAAACTATTTTCTATACCATTAAAACATTTTTTGACAGAGTTTTTACTGAAATTTTAGTAATAGGAAAATCATTATTGGTAAAAAACTTTTCTAACAGAAAATGTTCTTTTAGAATTGATATAGCTATGTTGGAAAATGATAATTATTTTTTATGGATAATACCTCTCATACTACTACCAAATTGGCCTTTAACAGCACTATAAATGGACTTTATCCCTGCTAAAAACCCTGACAACATGAGTGATGTTAAAATCCCAAGGACTATTATCAGTGCTGAGAAAACGCTAATAAAGGGATATTTTATCAGAGAAAAAAAATCAATGATAAATGACCAATTTATTAGCACATTAATTTAGAACTGCTAAAGGGGCCCTTTATCAGAGATTATATAATCCCTGAAAATGTCATATTATTCAGTGATTTTTAAATCGTTGATAATGGGCCACACTGTAGTATATTGTTACAACACACTACAGCACTAGAAACAATTCAGATAACAACAAAAAAAATTACAATATATAGTGTAAATTAAATGAAATTTACAATAAAAATACTTAGAAAAATACTATATTATATAAATTTCAAATGATGGCTTATAAAATTACATAAAAATAAATTATTACATACATTAAAAAACAATCCTAACTATAAATACTACCCTGATTTTCATTGAATTTCATTATCAAACTGCCAACAATTAATGATTAGCTTCATTCAAACCACCTCAAATAGACAAAAAATAATCCACCTATATAAAAAAATTATTATGTGTAATACTAAAAATAAATAAATTAAACCTAAATTTTAAATAATAAGTTAATTCATTAGATAGTGATTTTATTGTGAAAAATATCAAGATTACCTCTTTGATTGAGTAGTGGATGGAACATGAAATAAGTGATAAATTTCAGAACTATAGGAGTGAAATGTTTTATGAGAGAAGAATTATATGGATGTTTTGGTGAAGAAAGGGGTGAAATATGTATAGAGAACACTAACTCAAATAAAAAATACACTTATATAAGAGAATAATTATTACGTGAGTAATACACAAAAGAAATAAATTATACACACATAGGAAAAAAACATTTATTATATTGACAATGATTTTACAATGAAAACATCAAGATTACCTTTATCATTAAGAAGAGGTAGTGTCAATTCTCTTCTTTAAAAGGTAGTGGAGGTAACATTAAGGAAAGTGATAAATGCAGCACTATAGAGTTGGAATGGTTTTAAGGGAGAAGGAGCATGAAGGTTAGATAGACACCCAAACTTGAACAAAATATTCTAATTATAAAATAAAATAATTATTATGTGTGAAATACTAAAAAGGAATAAATAAAACATACATGTTAAATAATACATTAACTTTATGGAGAGTGATTTTACTATAAAAACATCATGATTACCTCTATAATTGAGAAGATGAAACATCGTTTATCTCCCAACAAAAGTAGTGGAGGTAACGTGAAAGAAAGTGATAAATGAACCACCATTGGGGTGAAATGGTTTTAAGGGATGAGGAGAGCGAATTTTGGATAGAGCACCCCAACTCAAACAAAATATTACACCTATATAAGATAAAAATTATTATTTGAGAAATACAAAAAATTAAACATATATAAAAAAAACATTATTTCTATGGATAATTTTTTTATAGTGAAAACATCAAGATTACCTCTATAATTTAGAACAAAAATCATAGTTACTCTTTTTATAATGGCAGTTGAGGTAACATGAAAGAAACTAATAAATGCACCACTGTAGGGTTAAAAAGTATTTAATAGACTAGGAGCATGGATGTTTGATATAACACCCCAACTTAAACAAAAGAATCCACCTGTATAATAAAACAATTATTATGTGAGTAATACTAAAAACAATAAATTAAACATAAATATGAAACAATACATTAATTTTATGGACAATGATTTCACTATGAAAACATTAATATTACCTCTGTTATTGAGCAGAGAAAACATCATTTCTTAACTAGGGATGGCCCCTTTGAATGTAATCTATAAGAAAATGAAGGGCCATAGTGAATTCTAAGAGAAACTAGATCCTATGATACATATAACAAATAGAGGAACATACATCACTCCCCTAACATGGTTCCTAAAAAATATCATCTCATGATGCATGTCCACTGAGGTATCTATGAAAGGTTTCATCATATATATAATCATTAGTGAACCACCAATGTGCCTCAATTCAGTACTCAATAAAAAAGAATATACATGAATGTTTCTACACATTTATATAAATATATGAAAAAATTATTTATAAGAAGATATGAAACATATAATTAAAACAAAAATGAATAAATCAACGGTTCTGTGTATGATATAAATAGCAGCTTATAAATTGGTAGTTAATACAAACAACAAACCAAAAATCATTCCATAAACAAAGGATCAAAAAAATCATAAACAATATATCATAAAAAATGGATTATTAAAAAATCATAGAAGAAGAAATCAAAAATGAAACAAAAAAATACACAGTAAAAAATGAAAGGCCTACTTCACTAGTTTGAAGAAAATATGAGACCATATTTAGATGTCGGACAAGATTTTCGAAGGAAGTCGAGTTGTCTGATTCGACCTTCGATTCATCGAGGAGCACTGACAGTGGGTGGCTTCTATGGAAAACTTAAATATCGCGATAGATTTACTTATTTTTAAAGTTTTTAAAATTCTTGAGGACACTTTTATCAGCGATTACCAATAAGTGTTGATAAATCAACATATTTACCAGCTCGAAAAAGCATTGATGAAGATTCTTTTTTAAGCTCTTATTACTGAAGCAATGTTAAATGATTTATAATAATAATTATAAATAAAATAATTTCAAATATTTATAAATTCTTAAAAAATAAAATATAGTAAATATATTCTTTTTTAAATATATTAATTCTAATTTTATAATTTTTTATTTTTAATATTAAAAGTATTTTTAAAAAATATTATTTATATAATTATATATATTTATATAATTATACATATATATATATATTATCAAAATATAAATATATTCATTATTTAAATAAATTTATTATAATTTTTATAATTATTTAAATATAAATAATTATATATTTATAATTATATAAATACTTTTAAAAAAATTATTTATTTATAATGAAAAATATATAATTGTATAAATCTTGTGAATGTACATTTATAAATATATTTATTTACATATATATTTATTTTTAAACATTTTCTAAGAAGATATTTTTGACATTATTAATGAAAATCTAATTTTGAGAGCATGCATGTATGTACAAAATGGGTGAAATTTTAATTAATAATATAGGTATACTTTAAAAATATTGAAAAAATGGATATTTTTTGTGTGTGTTCATTTGTATATAAAAATTCATTAATTTAGTATATCTGAAATCAATATAAGACACATTTGATCTATATTAAATTGAAAACTCAAATAACATTCAATTATATGTTGAGTCCCATGAAATTTGTCAAAAAATTTAAGTCAATTTAATTTTTAATTTTATACCATTATTCAATAAATATATGAATATTTATTGTAAAGTGAATAAATATTTTTTAATATATAAATTATATTTATATACATTAATATATATCTATATATTTTGTATATAAAATTTAATAACATTAATTATCATAATTATATTATTAATAAAATGTTTAATATATAATAATCTATAATCAATCATTTCATTTTTATCAATAATTATTTAATTAATAAAAATTTTATTTTTATTTTTAAAAACAAGTTTTTTATTTATTTAATTATTTCATATAATCTATACTAAAAATGTGTTGATGAATGAAATAATTTTTAGTGCTAAAAATAAAGGGTTGATAAAAGCGTACCAATTTTCAGCACTTAAAATAAAGCATATATAAAGGATACCCTTTATCATTGATAAAAATAAAGCGCTGATAAAAGTTTCCTTTATCCGCACTAAAAAAAGCGATGATAAAATGTGAAAATTATCATTGATTTCTTTATCACTAATAAATATTCCATTTATTAGTGTTCTTTACTAGTACTGTTAATGTCATGTTTTTTTGTAGTTTCAATATTGCGGGACTCACAAATTCTTCATTCTAAAAGTTATATACAGTGTGAATTTGCCTCACTCCAGAGGCCAGTGGCTGGATCCATGAAGTCATTAAAACATATAATTGTGTCTCATTATCCTATAGAGATTACATTCCCAAAACATATCGAGGCATGGACATAGCCTGGTATAAATGTTGCATATGGATTTAACATCTAAAATAGGTACCCAATTTAAGAGGTGAATGATAAGAATTTTGGGTGTCGCCAACCTTGCCACACAGATAGCAATTTAGAGGCACAATGCAATCATAAAATGAAGGTGGGGAGGGGACCTTCCACTAACAACCACCTCCACCACTCCTGAAATAATCCATCCAAGTTCTATTTTTTCATGTTTTCCACTAATGCTTCCACTGGGTGGAAAAGAATGAGGATAATGCCCAACAATTCCTTCCATCTCCATATCATCCATCATAGATCTATCTACTGTATATTCTTAAGTCATAATCATTGACATAAATACCTAGGATTTGATATCTATTTGAAAATCCTATAGTTACTTTATAGCCTTCATCATGTTATCATTTACTACCTCGGGAGAAAAATGTACCTGCCCAAAAAACTGATTGGTGTACACCGATACCGAACACTCTCCCTACTTTAAAGAAAGTAACTCCAAAGACATCACCATTATCATCAATGTAAAATAATAATAAAAGAAGATAGTATTAAAACCCTTACAATACAATCCCACATACCTATCTTCTTATACCATGGAATCCCACCAATGATTTCTAGGACCTCTTGTCTGAATGTTGAGAGCATAAACATGATACACTCATGTGTATCCAATAACTCAATGATCAAGTTAAATTTTCCCATCCAGTCCTCTAATGGTTTAGTTTCATTCATACACATAATTTTTGGTGGATTCTCACACAAGAACTCCTAGGGTAAATATATATATCCTATAACACATGATTTAACAAAAAACTATGTTCTAGACTTATGGTATATTTTCATTGACAGTATTAATATTCAACCCAATAGCCTCTATAAGATTTTGATTTATTTGTGGATTCCCTTGAGGAACATTCACTGCACCCACCTAATGTTCCTCTAGAAGATGTCTCTAAGGCATACTCGTGTACAATCAAACACAAGAAAGCATTAGAATATATAATAATCTCACATAAAACAAAAAAAACATAAGAGAAAACTGATATTAAGATCAATATCTCAAAATTGCAAAAACACATCCCAACATCCCATGTCAACGTGCATCTCATCATGTAAAGAGAAGACTAATAACTCACTGCATCCTACCACTTTTGTTCTAATAATATTATCTCTAGTCTACTAAATGTCCCAAGATGAGGACTCTTAAGGACAAAACACCTCTGATACAGAACTCTGATAAACCCGACCCAAATATCCTCTTTAAATGGCACCCAACCAGATCCATCACATTCCCAAAGGGAGATCCCAATCCCCACAAGCTAGATTCTTACACCTAATAATCAAAAAATAGATAGAAAAATTTATCGCATCATGATGTAAAACACATTATATATATACATACATAGAAACAAATATTTGAAGAAAAAATGAATATATATATGTCATAATATATAGGGAATAATGGAATTGATTTATCTTAAAAGGAAGAAATCAATCTCCAAGAGATAAGTCCAATGGTAAAGAAGAAAAATAATAAAACAGCTACTCCAATACTCTCTGTGTGGTAGCATGTGGAAACTCCCACCATCTCACCACCATCTACCCAAACTCAGATGAAAAAAAAATAATCCTCACCACTCATCATGGTGCCTTGACATTCCCAACATCGAAAGACATAACAAGTCATATGCACCACCAATGGGGTGTGTATGGTGTGTGGTAATATGCTCAGTAGGATCCCATCTAGGTGTTCCATGAAAAGTCTCCAAACAAATAATTTAAACAAGGAACAAATTTAAATAAAAGAAGGCATGGAATTTTTTATCAATTTTATATCAAAATCAAGTAAAATAATCTAATTCCCCCTTTTCCCATATTTCCAAATAAAATAGGTAAATTAGTTCAAAGAATTTCATATACAACAATGCATTTATATCAAAACAAATTAGGCATCACATATCATATCAAAATTTATGGAAGCATAACCAAATTAGTACAAACCAATACACAAGTAATATAATTCCATATCACACTAAGTATGGATACAGAGGACAAACATACCTCCAATATAGAGAATCATTGGAATTAAGCTGCTAGACATATGCATCGAGTCTAGGTAGCATAGGAACACCCCAAAAAGTGAACCTTCCAACAAGTCTATCATGTCCCAAAAATAATAGGACTATATATCAGGATAACACCCCATGATTTACCCCCCTCCCCTCAATGGTATCAATGGATGAGGATTATTACTAAACCATCCACCTAAGTACTCAAGGGTCTCCATGTGCTCTATTTTCAATACCATTTTATCAAAATTATTCATTCACAACTATTTCGGAAGTTTATTTCACAATACTTTTGAAATGTTGTTTCCATTACCAGAAAATTGGAGAAAACCAACTTTTATCAAAAACCCATTTTCACACACACAAATTATTTAGTAAAATTAATTTATAAAATAATTTATGAACCCCAAAACAATGTTGTTATTCCAACACAGGCTAAATATGAAAAAACATACCTCAATCTCAGGTTGCTCACAACTACAATGGGATCCACCAAGAAAATGAAAACGATGAAGACAACAGAGGCTCTAGAATCAATCTACACAACCCAAAACAGATTCAATTTAGAAAATGGGTCGTAAAAAAGAATAAAGAACACATACCTCAAGAACTCACACATATCACACCACTACCAACAAATAATTGTCCCTTGTAATGAGATCACAAAATTAATATAGAAAGGGACAAGAAGTATCATCACCAAATATCAATAGATCAAAAACCAAAGCACTGCATAGATTCCATAATCAAAGGTATCAAATGATCATAAAGGATTACTCACTCTAAGAGATTAAACCCAACTGTAATTGAGATCAATCTCTAAACTAAGTGATTAGGACATAGAGGAGGTACCCATAATCATCAAAAAAAGAATCTAGATCTTGAGAAATGATGTTCATGGAATAATGACTGAAAAATCATCCATTTATCACCTTAAGATCCTAAATCGTGATACTTATAGGGTGTTTAACCCCTTTGCACATTGTATAATCCATGAATTTTATATAAGATCAAAATACCATGTCTTTTTTTATTAAAAATAGAAATTTTCCATTACATAGTGTGAGATATTTAAAACGTGTGCACTCATTCACACATTTTACTGAGATCATGGCTTCCTCTAAGAAATAAATACATAGTGTGTATTCTAGTTACATGGAATGTAATCTCCCAATAGACAAAAAGGATTAGATTCTAAAAGAAAACTCCAAACCACCACACGTGTTCTCAGATATTTTGGAGAACCCCCAAATTACATTATCAAATTTATACCCAAACTCCATTAATTCAATAAAACATAAATTTCTTAAATTTATTTCATTTTCTCCAAAACAATATCTTTTTCCTCATGAGTCCCAAGATACCCCCAAATAAAGAGGAAAACGAATAAAGAGAAATGAAAACACATAAAATTAGATAATAGGATATTACATATTTGATGTGAATTTATAACTATAAATGTATATATATGTCAAAAATATTAAAATTATTTGTTAAATATGTCATTATATTTAGTCATGAGAATCGGGGATAGAAACCAGATTACATTGGCTCATGAGGCGGTACTCTAGCGTACACACGATCGATGGTTTCATTTCCCATTTTATGGAATATGAGATTGAGGTTGGTTATTCTATTAAGATAATAATATATAATCATATGAGAGATAATAATGTTGTTATATCATCAAATATTGATACTATTTTAAGGATTTGAAAAGAACACCCTATTAAGAATGATACATCTTCGTCAGACAACCTCCATTGGTTTGCACCAATGTCTTTCATAGGTGGTACTAGTAAAAAATATAAGTTCTATTTGAAATGTGTAAGGAATTAAGGAAGGAATTTATTTAGGTATTATCTGAACTAAATGGATTTGGAATTGTGAAATGGATAGGATATGGGTTCCCTTTTATAAGTTGGATAGAGGACACAAATAGAATGTTTTAAAAGAAAAAATCATTGCCACGTTTTACACATTCCAAATGTATAAAAAATGTATCATAATCAAACTCTATATGGTATACGGTCAAAATATCTCCATAAAATTTTAATTAGACATGTTTTTTGGTCATTTTACCATTATATGTTTACTTTAGCGACCTGTTAAACCCATTTTAACCTTAAATATTCTAATTAATTTTTAAAGTTTTTACTATTGATTATGGAAAAAAATCATTTAACATATTATAAAAATTAATTATTATTATTAAAAATATGGAATATATTTTTCAAAAATAAAATCAAACAATTGTATGGATTTAATTTATTATTAATCCAACACACTTAACGAATAAATAGTTTTCCAAAAACACATTTTTATAATTTTAGAATTTCATTATGACAAAAATTAATTTGAAATTGATTTCAATCATATAAATTTTATTAATAAATACAAAATTTATCAAATTTTACTTTTTAAACTTTCTTAAATAAAATGTATCTTACAAATTCTTTGAAAAAATGGGGATATTTTTAATAAAATCCAATTTTGTTTACAATTCATCGAAAAAATAATCATTTTATAAAATTCTAAAAAATTCACCCAAAGATAATTTTGACATGTATATTTAAATAATTAAGTTTATTTTTTCAAATATATTGTAAAAAAGTGGAAACCATACTTTTACTACTTTTTCAAAAAATTACAATAAAAACCTTTTTTGAGAAAAAGGTATTTTCGGATCATATAAAGAATTTATTAAAAATTAATTACTTTTTTTAAATATGGTTTATTTATATAAAACCATTATAATTATTTCTAAAAAGGTAGTTGTTAATATTCATACCTCTTGGTTTAGTGGAATCTTTATAATAGCAATGTTCAAATAATAATATTAATAATATATCGTAGTTAGTTAAAACTCATTGTTGTGTATAATACATGTTTTTGAAGGAATTAATTATTTTTGAAACAAAAATCATAAAAACATGACATATTAAATTCTAACCCACCCCCCCCCCCCCCCGCCACCTTTAAAATTAATTTCACCCTAGAAATTAATCAATCTGATACAAAAAATTGAGGATACTTCTACCTCATCATATCCTCAGGTTCTTATATAGATTCCTCAAGTTGATGGTTTCAACATATAACTTTGATGGGGTGATTGATCTTGTTTCATTGAAATTTCTCTCTACAATACACTATATACTTGGTTATCTTTTCATAGAAAATATCATTATCTAATTGTATAATCTTTTTTCTTAGTACTTGTGAAGGATCGGCTATGTACATTCTCAAGAGTGATGTATGGAAAACATATGGATTTAAGAGAGGTTCGATGGATGTGAAATGAGATAATAAAAAATACCCAATATATCAAGAATCACAGAGGTAAAAATATACATAGGCCTTAGCATTCATTTATTTCTTGATCTCACGACCTTCTTACATAATTAAATTCATAGAAACACCTTCTCACCAAATTCAAATTCCAGATCATGTGGATGATTAGAAGTGTATATTTCAATTCAAATTTTCCCTTGTATGTTAGTTAATGGATTAAACCTTCTCTATGATTTATTTATCCCTCTATGGTCCCAATATAATTATTTCTACAACTCCATCACAACATGTTAGTGTTCTACACTTCTTTCCATATTGGGCTTCATAAGAAGCCATATAAATGATTGAGCGAAAGGTATTGTTGTAAGAAAACTCAACTGAAGAATGGTGTTAATCCCAAATACGAATTAAATACATATAAAATTACCTACGTAATATATTGATATTTAAAAAAAACATAGTGTACAAAATACGCAACACCGAGCGTAATCAAACTGTGATGTATTATTATTTAAATGTGGATGTTAGAAACCTAATAGTAATATTGGATGGTATGAATAGGATTAACTAATTTATAAATATGTATAAATTTTCTAATAAATAAAAATGTATTTATTAATTATGAGGAAACAAGAACTCAATTTTTAGTAAAGAAATTTAATTATTCAAAAATATGTTTTCTTTATAATGATTTTATTGGTTTTTATAAAAAAAATGTTTCACAAAATTTTAAAACATTTACAATATTTATATGACAGAATTAAATTCATATTTTAAAACATAATATAAAAATTATATTAATGATAAATTTTTATAATTTTATGAAAAGGTAGATTTTTAATTGAATAATGAAAAATACTTATTTTTATTTTAAATTATATTTTTATTTTCAATTATTAACAAATTAGATTTATATTTTGGATTATATTTATCATTTTATTATTTTATTTTTTATTTTAAATATTCCAACTTTTATTTTTTAAATTAAGATTTCACTTGAATTTAGTATAAAAAATTTTATACTTAAAATCCATATTTCTCTAAAAGCCCAATTTTCATCATATTTTTCATTTCAATTTTAAATAAAATTATTCCACTTATGTGATTTGAATTTTGTATAATGTATTAAATATTTTTAATCATCATCCCCAATTTTTTTAAATGTTATCCTTTTATTTTTGGACAATATGAATAAAAACCTTAGTATTTTTTGTTTCCACGATAAAGGTTAAACTAGGTAATTAAGGGTTAAAAAGAAAAATAATAATGATTATACAATTCTCCTAAAACATGAATTAATTATATTTTATGTTTTAATTTCATAAATAATAATTAAATATTTTTATATGTGGAATAATTTTTCCATTTCGATGTGATTACAACCATTATAATGTTTTATTTAAAGAAAAATAAAAGATGTCACACTCTTATTTTAGTAACTCTAACATTTTTAACATAGGTATAAATAGAGGATATGTTTTTTAGAAATATTAAATTTAAAAATAAATAATTTATCTTCATCATAATAGTTAAATTGAATTTTTAGTGAATGAATATTTAACTAAAATTATTTCCCAACGTTGATGCAATATTTATTCAATTAAGGGAAAAATAAAATAAATGACATTAAAAATATAAAAATAACATATTTTGAAATAATTAATGTGATCCAATAAATTTAAAGATAAATATAACATTTTAGAGATATTTTAATGTATTATATTAAAATTTATGTCTTTTATTTATGTTATTATGAAATCAATGTAAATAAAAAGTTCAAAAATAGTCATTACTGATGGTTTTTGAAAATAATATTTATTAAAGGATAATAAATTTATAAATGTTTTATATTTGGGTAAATTAATGGGATATGTGTAACTAAATTAACCATGGTATATTTATGTTATTTTTCATTTTATAGTAATATTATCTACCTGTAATGTGTATAAAACATCAATATTATGGTAATTGTCAAAAGGGTTAATTAAGGTTTAAAACAAAAATATAATGATTCAAATGTGATCCAAAATTATAAAAACATTATATGAAATTTTATTGACCCATAATCATCCTATATTCTAAATAAGTTTTTTTAAACTACATTTAATTGAATATTAATTTATATTAATTTAGAATTTGGAGAAATCCCAAGAGTACCCCTCCACACTCTTATAAAAGTGAATCTCTTCTTCTCTTCAGATCACACTTATATATAGATTATTTTTGTAAAATATATATCCCATTAATATCCTAATGTAATTATTCACGTTCATTAGGCCTTATTTTTTGAATAATATAAATATTTTAGGTCTTAAGGTTTTATAAAAATGAGATTTTCCGAAGAGATGTATATTTTTTAACCACATGTTTTAGTTTTATTTCATCATCCACTTCATTTAAATCTTAATAAAACATGCTAAAATAATAACTCCAATATCCTCAATATACATAGACTTTATTATGTTGGTGTAACAACCTATACCCATATCCAACATCTATAAAATGGGAAATAAATTCATTGTTCATGTGTATGATGGACTACCATCTTGTGAGCTGATATAATTCGTTTTCAATCACCATCTATCATGGATGGATATAATGATGTATTTAAGATTAAATATGATATTTATGACATATTTTTAAATCTTGAAAGATAAAATAACATTAATTTTCTCACCTTTCAATATAATGGAAATTGATAATGTTGAAAGTGTGTACATTTGGACTACCACCTCCCAGAAGTGATGTGATTTGTTTTTCATCACCGTGTCGCATAGATGATATAAATAATTATAATTAATTTAATAATATTTTATTTATGATATGATGATAATTATGGAAATATCAAATGATATTTTCCTTGTAAAAGAAGTGATAATTGAAAAATGGAATCGTTATTCATGTGTATGTATGACCTACCATCTCCCTTATTATAACATAGTTCATTTTTCATAACCATATTTCATGATCAGTTTTGAAATTATAATTGATATCTAAAAATGATAAGTATTTAATGAAATTTATCCGGTATATAATATAATAATGAACTCTTTGATCGTATTCAACATAACGAATCCATGTTGGGCTTATATACCGAATATCATCAGGACATCTAACATAAAAAAAAATTATTGAGTAATTTTACATATCATGGAAATAAGTTATATAAAATGGATAATAAAATTGAAAATGATCCAAATAAAGTATATGATTAACATAACTTTATTATTTATAAATATAAAGAACATACATGGTGAGTCATACTCAAGGTAAGGTACATTCATTTGAAAAATTATTTACAGTTTCCCTTAAAACTCTATTTTTCTTTCATATCCATATTTTTAAAAGTTATTTTATCAATTTATTTATATGAGAATAAAATATATAAAAGGAAAATATTATGACTCTTTAGACTTTATTTCAATCATTTCAAAATAACTTTTTTCAAATTTTTTTGACTTTTATTACAAAAAGACAAAATAAATGTATTATATTAAGGTACACGATGATAATGACTTTTCCCACTATAATAACTATTCTATTTTGTTTTGATTAATTTATAATATTCAATATTTTATTCAAATAAAATACATATTTCACATTATTTTTCTTATTTTAATCTTGAAAATTGGGATTAAACATTATAGATTTATCTATATAAAAAATGAGTTCTTATGGGTGAAAAAAATGATTTTACAATGAAACCTTTTATGTGTTATGATTATGTTTTTATTTTGTGGAATTTTTTATGATTAAATTTTAATATTTTATAAACCAATGGAGGGTGATCCCATCATATATCTCTAATTAATTACGTAATGGTGTGGAGATAACTGATTAGGTTTCTCCTATTTGAATATGGGAATATATTTAGATGTTTATTCAAAATATGGGATAATGTTAACAAATTTGGTTTCTCCTAAAAGATTATGGGAATATACTATTATGTTTTTTATTTCAAGTTCATCTATATTGTTTCTCTAATTTTAACTATGATTTGTATTCCATGTGTAACCATGGAGTTTATCCCATTTATAAGAGTGATATGAAAATGATGTATAAAGTTACCTATATGATTTATATATAATTTAAATAAGTTATTAGTATAATATTATAATTTATTAAGAAAATATGATGATGTTATGTTTAAGGAAAAATATTTTCTACTTCATATCGAAGAAAACTATAGGTTTGACAAAAAGTAATTATGAGTTTTTCAAGATTTACAAGAAACCATTTGGATTTTTAGTTTAATATTTATTATGAAGTTATTTATGAAAATATTTGGGAATATAATTTTATTTATTGGGTAATAAAATGTTTTTTAAAAAACCAAAAAAAATTAAAAAAAGGTAAAAAATTACAAGTATTCATAGATTGACATTTCGTTCTTTTTTTATGTCCCTTACTGGTCTTTTTTTGTTCATACCACATTTTAAAATGTTATTCATAGTTCTTTAAGTATGATTAAGGACACGCATGTGGTCAATATTAATATAGTGAATATATATCATAAAAATAAAATGTTCTCCATTTTAAAATTTTATTTTATGGGAAAATAGATACCAATTAGAAGTGTCCACTTGTAATGTAAGGGTATAGTATGTTTAAGTTATAGAAAATTTATCTAAAACTATAAACCTGAAAGAAATTTTGTAATGAAAAAAGTGATTTATTGTTTAAATTCACTTTAATATGTAATTTTTAATTTCAGGTCCTTATATTTGTAACCAAATCAATGTTTTGGAAAATTTAGTGGTTATAATATTATTTTAACATAGTTAAAAGTCTTATATAACCACAAAGTATATCATGTTAGGTATAATTATAGCTATTTTGTATAAATATATAATAGTTTAAGATACCATGGTTAAGGATACCTTACTATTTATCATAATCTTCTGATGGTTTATTATGATTTTATTGATATGATCATGCTAACCTTTTTGGTTTAGTAAATGGATGGATATATCATGAACCAGAGAAATAATGGATTTGAAGGAAAATGTGGTGGTATTTTAATGAGGATCCAAATTAAATAGAATCTATAGTGAAACCTGTTTTGGTTATTATTAACCAAATAACACTATTTATTATTAACAACATGAAACTATGTGAGTTCCTCGTCTTATAAAATAATAGAGTAGTGAAGGTCCAAATAAATTCATGTGAAAAAGAACATAAAGGTAAAAAATGGTTCAGTGACTTATATATAAATTAATATGGGAAGACAAATCCTAGAATATGTCTTAAAACAAAGGGAATATATTGTATGTGTGGTATACAAGGGAAGGAAGAAATAATATTCCAAGGGAAAAAGGAAGTGTTTATTTAACACCATAAAGAGGCATAAAGTTATTCCCAACGAATCAATTTAATGTTTTAGATTTTCGAAGAATGAAGATTATGAAAATCGAATTCCTAGGAAGAATTATCATGAAAGGGATTAGCCAAACAAAATAGATGTATGTTTAGTAATTCATAATTTCATTATTAATGAAGATGAAAAAACCTTTATGAAATATGAAAGGTAAACATTATATCCTGGATTATGTTTTGATATTATTGATTCGTAAAACATGGTTCATATTTTTTATGGAAGGAAGTATAATGGAATAAGATAGAAAACCTGGATAATAAATAACATTTAATGATTAACATTTCTATATTTAAGGAATGTACAATTATTATATTATGGTATATTAATTTTTGATCAAAATTTAAAAGTCTTAGAGAAAATTTTTTTAGTTTTATGTGATGGGAATACTTTCGAAGACCTTTATTCACATTTTATAGATGTTGAGGTATATGTAACCCTTGAGTTTAATATGTAAAAAATTAGTTTAAGGAAGCCTGATCTTTCTATTTTTTGTACATAAGTTTAATAGTATACTTAACCATAAGGGTGTATAAAATCATTGATGGTTAATTATAATTTTGAGGATCTTCATTGTATTTTTTGGAATAAAATTGGAATTGTATGAATATAGTATTAGAAAAATTAAAACACACATGTCAGATGCTGACCCCTCGTATCCAACAAGGTTGTGATCCTTTAACCCACAACGAAACGGAGATAGGTGTATAATTACTACCACTAGCCTATGTGAAGTTATAACCTTGTGATTGAAAAGTGATTTGGTTAATAGTTGATTAATTTAACTTTTTAATAAGTTCTATAATTTGGGAAAACATATCTGGATAAGGTAAACATAATATTATGGGAACTTATTTAAGGATTAATGATTGATTTATATTTTGGAATCATTTATGATTTTTATGTATATTTATTTAGATATAGATTATTTATCAAAATTATATGAAAATTTTGGAGATTAATTGATTAGGGAATATTAATTTTTAGATATATTAATTTATTATGAATAGGGAAAAATGTTAAATTTAATTGGGAATATTTTGTGTTCAAATCCTTATTATTTTTTTATTTCAACCATAGTATATAAATTTTTAAAAAATAATAATATTAGTAATTTATTTAATGATGAAATTAAATATTTGGGGGCTATTGTTGAGGCATTCATGGTTAATTTTTTATTTCCTCAAAAACAATTTGATTCATTTTGGGAATTGCATTACCTTGTGATGACCTTTCAGTTTTGGTAAATGTAAAAAGATGGGAGGAATAAATTTTTCTAATTTTATAAAATTATGATATCCATTATAAGTTGGTTTTAGTGATTAAGGTAAGAAAAAATTCATCTTGAATGCATTTCTTATGGAGGAGGAGAGGAGATTGTGGTATAAATTGATCAAAGGATAAAATTAAACTTTTAAAGTAGGTATATTTACTTATTCATTTATTTTATATGATAAAATAATTTATAAACAAGAGGAAATAGGATATATAAATAAAAAAAATTATGTTTACTTTTATTATCGAGACATAAATGGTTTTTAACCCACCATAGATTTACAGTTTTTTTATTACGAAATTCTAAATGATCATATTCTTTATCACTATCTATCAACCCTCAGGACATTTTATTTCTTAAAAATCCATTTTCTACACTTCCCACAAATTTTTCTATGCATGGAAACATAGTTATGTGTTATTACAGATTACCTACATACTATCTTTTTTTTTCTTTTCAAGTAGATGTTTTATTAACCCTTTTTATTATTTCGTATTTCAACAAATGTATTTCTAAAACATAAAACCCTAGTTTCCAAGCCATAGTTAAAATTGGGCGGATTCAATTTGTTGAAATGGTACAATGTAACATCATATTGTTTTTCAAAATAATAATAATTGTAATAACATATAAAATATGCAAAATTGGGCATAAATGAACAGTTATATATTCTTATTTAAATTTCATCTTTATAAAATCACCATTAAATTGAAGTGAATGGATATGATTAAATAATTTGGAAATATATATATAAATATTATAATCTATAAAAATTAATGTATTATTTCTTAGAAAATAACCATTCAATTTATGGTAAATCTATTGTATTCTTCATACATATGATTCCCACAAACATCATTTTATTTATGAGAATATATTATATTTTTATTTAGAAAAATTTAAAAATTTATTTTATAAAATGAACATCATTTTTGAAATAATAATATCAAAATTATATTATGGTGAAATTTTGAGAATTCTCTAGAATGATTAATTTTTCAATGAATAATGAAAATTAAATTATTTTTATTGAAAATTATATTTGTTTTTCAATTATTTCATTTTTCAAATTCTATTTTGGAATAGTTTAAAATTTTAATTAAATTTTTTTTTAAATAATTTAATTAATATTTTTTAAATAAAAATTATTCTTTAACTTTGAATAAATACATTTTATACTTAACATATGTATTTTTTTGAAATACAATTTTTTATCACATTCTCCCTTTTAAAATTTAAATTAAATTATGCCACTTATGAGTTTTGAATTTTAAAAAATGGATTCCATATTTTGGAATAAGTATTTCTAAATTTAGTATATATTTTCCTTTTATTTATACTGAATATGAATGGTAAGTTTATTAATTCATGTTACTATAGTAAAGGGTCAATTGGATATTTAGGGGTTAAAAATAAATTGATAAGGACTATAAAATGAATCTAACCATAAATAAATCTTTTTATGTGCCTATATCTTCCATAATCCTCTATGATTTGGTTATATAAGATTTTTTCCCACTTCGATGTGTTTATATCCATTATAATACTTTACTTAATGAAATGTAAAACATGTCACAATATTGTTATTAATATCTATCATATTTTTAACATGGGGATAAATAGAATATATTTTCAATTATAAGTAGTCATTTGAAATATAAATAAATTATATTCATCGTGATAATTGTTTTTTAATTTTTTTGTAAATTAACATTTACTATGAATGCAAACACAGTGCTGGTGTAGTAATTATTTAATTAATTAGAAAAAATAAATGTTATTGAAAATATTAAAATAAATATAATTTCAAAGAATTAATGCGAAAATTATCATTTTCAAATAACTATAATAGTTTAGTGATATGTTAATTTTTTATATTATAATTATTTTTTTAAATGATGTTTTAATAAAATCATGCTCAATGAATTGTTCTAAAATTGACATTTGAGGATATTTTATGTAAAAAATATTTTTAACATGATTTTACATACCTCAAAATATTATATTCTTAAAAAATAAAGTTATATGATAACAGAAATTAATAATTTTCCATTTATTTTTCCTTTTACAATTTATAGTATCATTCTCAAGCCATATGTTGTATAAAACTTAAAAATTATTATAATGGTCAAAAGTGTTAACGAGGGGTTAAAACAAAAAGAGGTGGTTGCAAATGTGATCCAAAAAAGACAAGATTTTCTTCTATGATATTATTTTGACCCATAAAAATTCTAAATTCTATGTAAATAAAATTTTACCTTTTTTTAATTGAATATGGATTTATATTAATTTTATATTTTGACACATTGCAAGAGTTCTCATCCCCTCTTTTATAAATAGGCATATCTTATTCTCTTTACCTGACACATAAAATCCCATTTAGTTTAGAATATATATAACCAAATATATTCATAAAATTTATACTCATTTTCTAGAGGCCTCAATTTTGTTATACTAACAATATTAGAGTTTTTAAGGTGTTATGTAAAGGAGATTTTCCAAAGAAGATGTATAGTTTTAACCACATTTGTTTATCTATTTCATATTAAAATAAATTAAAATAATATTCAACCATGATAAAATAATAACAATAGTATACTCAATATACTAATATTTTATTATGTTATTGTAATGACCTCTATCCATCTCCAACCTCCTTCAAATGGGAAGAGATTTCATCATTCATGTCTATAGCGAACTACCACCTCATGAACTGAGGAAAAATGTTTTCCATCACCGTCTCTAAATATTGGTTATAATGATGGAATTAAATTATATAAATATAATTCAGGAAATATTTATCATCTTTTAAAGATAATACATCACATATTTTCTTACATTTAATTTCAATGGAAAATGATGTCCTCATTCGTGCTTATGTGTGGGATACCACCTCGATGAAGTGACTTGATTCGTTTTTCACCACCTCATCATACATAGAATATATATGTATATACTCAACATAATAATTTTTTATTTATGATATTATTATAATTTTTGAATGATATTATGGTACTTATATTCTTTTCATGTATGACCTACCGTCTCTATTATTGTAACATATTTTATTTTTCATAGCCATCATTCCTAATTGGATTTAACATTACAATTTATATATAAAACATTTAAATAAATAATGGTTATTATTTTTAATATTATTTAATAATTAAATCTTTGACAATATTCAAACTACCAAACTAATTTTAGACACATGGTCAAAATATCATCAAATCATCCGACGTGAATTTAATAGATTGTGTAATTGTATATAAGATGGTAATTAGTGATATTAAAAGAATAAAAATTGAAAAAGTTTCTTAAGAAAGTAAATAATTATCATTAGTTTATTTTTTGGAATGATAAATAGCATACATTATGAGACAGACTCAAGTTAAGGGGCTCTCTTTTTTAAAAACCCACGTTTAATGTTTCCCTTCATACTCACTTTTTCATCCATATCTATATTTATTATCTTATTTTATGAATTTATTTTACGGTCCCAAAGTATTTATAAATAAAATTTTATATCTCTTTTGAATTACTTTCCAATTTTTTTAGAAGGAAGTTATTTTATAAATGTTTGGTCTTTCTTTACAAAAAGATAAAAAGAGCATTTTATTTTAACAGATAGGATGAAAATGACTTTTCCCTCAAACATTGGTATTATTTTATATGTTTATTCCCTTATAAGATTCCATGTTTTATTTAAAGAAAAATCATCTTTCAATTATTTCTGGTCATTTTAGTTTTAAAAATTTGGTTTAATGTAAAAGAGATATATGAATATCATAAAATTATTTCTTATGGGTGAAATGAATGTTTCTGTGATGAAATATTTTATGTGTTATGATTATATTATAGTTTTTTTATAATTATTTATGATGACAGTTGGTTTTTTATAACACAAGGCTGGGTGATCCCATTATAACTTTCCAATGAAATTGGTAAATGGGTAAAGTTAATTGATTAAGTTTTTACTAAGAGAATGTGGGAATATATTGTGATGGTTATTCCAAATATAGGGTAGAGTAAACCAATTAGGTTTCACCTAAGGGATTATTAGAATATATTATGATGGTAATTCCAGTTATAACTATGATGGTTATTTCAAGTGTAACTGTGATGATTACTCTAAAAATAAAAGTGATGGGTATTCCATGTCTTTTTATGGAGTTTATTTCATTTATAACATTAAATTTTAATTGATTTCTATATTTACCTATATGGTTTATCTGTAATTTTTATGTGTTTTTATGAGAATATTATGATTTCTCAAGGTTATATGATGATCTTATGTATAAATAAAATTATTTTCTACTTATTATAGGTGAAAGGAATAATTTTTTGAAAATTTAATTATGAGATATCATGAATTTAAGGAAAACATAATGATTTTTATTTTGATATTTTTATGAAATGTTTTATGAAAATACATAGGTGGAGAAGTAGATATATATGGTAAGAAAATTTATATTATAATAACCCCAAAGTTTATTTTTTTTAAAAGGAATTTCTTTATAAGTATTCATGGACTTAGTATTTCATTATTTATTCTTATGTATCTTACTAATATTTTTTCACTCATAAAATGTTTTAAAAAATCAAAGGGTTTTAAGGATTATGTTGGATGACGATGAGGCCATGATTAAAATTGTAAATAAATGTCATTGAAAGAAAATATATTTCTTTTTAAAGTATTATTTTATGGTAAAAATTGATTCTATGTATAAATGTCCACATCTAATGTGTTGGAAACTTATATTTGAGTTGTGACATAATTCTCTAAAACTATGAACCAAAAAGATCATTATAAATTCAAAAAATTTAATTATAGTTTAAAGTCACTAGAATATGTAATGTTTATGGTTAAGTCCTTGTAATCTCAACATATCCTCTAGGGTTTTAATGATTCTCTTAAACTGACCATATATTAATGTATGATATGTTCCTCTAATACTTAATCTATTATCAAGAGTATGTTAAATAATTTTTCCAAACAAAAAATAGATCATTGGATCCCATTCAGTTAAAATGGAATGTATTAATCCATTTAACCACACCACTTTATTAATATATAACCTTGAAATATTATACAGAGGGAAATATTCTATGATAGAAATGAAATGTGAATAATTTTTAAGTATATTGACTAAACCTATAACAACCTGATATTTTATAAGAAATAATTTATAATAAGTTTATTTCATCGATGTCATGTTTTACACAGAATATAAATTCTAAAAAAAAGGTGATATTCTATTAGAATATTGTTGGTATATTTTATCACATAGTTTTTGGATTCATGGGAATAATTAGTAATAACTATACTGTGAAAATATATGGCTAATAATTTTGAAAATTAATAATTTGGCATTAATTAATTATAAATAAAAATAAAAATCATTTGAAATTAATTAAGATGTTTTGTTGAAAACCTACTTTTATGCACGCAATGTATTTTTATCCTAATAAATTAAATTTATCACTATTAGTGAAATGTTTTTAATTAAATTTACATATAATTTATTTAGTAAAATTTTATAGAAATTCTTATAATATGCACGAGATTAAAATAAATTTGGTTTTATGGGAAAAATAATATTTTTTTCTAAAAAAAGACATTTTTCATTTTTTTTTTGCAATAAAATTTAAATTATTCCCATCCACTAATAGGTATATAATTTAATAAAATTAATTCCATATACATAATCATGAAATTTAAATTTCATAAATATAACCCTTTTATTTTTTTCATTATGAATAGTAACCTTGGTAAAACATTTCACCTCGATAATTGGTAAATCGAGTTAAACTAGGTTTAAAATAAGTGATAAGGCTATAATTTTTATATTTATTCTTATTGGATGATTTTAATTTTACCCTTATCACTTCAGCATCAAAATGTATTTGATTAGTGGAATTTTTTCCATGAAAATAACAAATATAATATATAAATCATATAAAGATGAAAAGTGTCACACAATTAAATTTAAATGTATTTTCTTTATTTGAATAGGGAAAAATATTTATCATTTGATATTAATAGTAATTTTGGTATTATTTAAATTATTTTAGTCATATAAATTTATTTTTATTTTTTAGCAATTGAATTTTTACCATAAATTCTTATGCAACACTGATGTAGTAGTTATCCAATTAAAAAATATAAAAATTAAATTAAAAGTATTAAAAGTCAAATAATTTGAGAGATTTAATGTGTTCCATGATGAGTTTTTATTATAATTAAAAATTATTGTTTTGTTAAAAAATTATTCTAATTGAAACATTTTCATTATGTCATTTAATTCAAATTAAATGAGTAGTGTCAAAATTGATATTGTTGTTATTTTATCAAAACAAGTATTTGAATAATCTAATTAAAAAATATAAAAATATTAATAGGGAAAATGGGGTTAACATATGGTCTAAAATATCATTTTATGTCCTTTTATAGGCCAATTGGAACTACTTATATTGATAATTGAATTGTTATAATGTAATTTTTCATGATATTCCAAGTGTGTCATTTTCATCCCTTATAAAACGACCCCCCCCCCTTATTTCTACTCTTCATACCACATTGATCCATATATATCAACCATACAGTAAATAATTAACTTCTAATAATTTTATCCATGTATGGTATGTGATTACCACCTTAAAATATAAACCCTATGTTTTTTATGAAAGGATATAAATGAAGTTTCCAGAAAAAGATGTAATTGTCGTAACCTACTCATTTTAATTTAATGATTATAAATATTAACATAAATATAAGGTATTTATCATAAAAATCATTATCCTAAATATTATTGGTTTTTATTATAATTATGAAACTATAATTATACACCATCTTTCAACCAAATGGGTAGTGAAAGTGTTTCTCGTTCGAACGTATGACTTCCCATCTCCAAGTATTGGAAAAATTCATTTTTCATCACCAGCATTAATGGATGGTTATTTTGTTTTAAATAACTTTTATATAAGATATTTATGAAATAACTATCCCTATTTAATTATAATTTAATATCTACCTTCTAACCTTCAAAATCGATGGGAAACGTTAATGTCGCTCATGCGTATATGTGGACTACCTCATCCAAAAAGCGATGTGATTCATTTTTCATTTATATTTTACATAGATGGTAATGAATATGGATCTAATGGATATTTTATATTTATATGATATAATAATTATTCAGTAAATTTTAATTATTATTTCATTTTATTTCATTTTATCCATCGCAAATTGAAATCGGACTTCATATGTAAGTATGACATACCATCTACATTATGTTCCAATTAATTTTTTGTATCTCCCATTATATATGACTCTAAATATATTTATATAATCAATATACGATATAGTAATAGTTTTCTATCATGGTATATAATTATAATAAATTTAAAATCATTATACAAGAAGTAAGAATGCTTTCGAAGAAAGTGGAACTCAAGGAAAGGTATTTATATCTCACTTTTATTTCAATGTAACACATTCCTTATACATCACTTGTTTATTTTCGGTGGTGTATACATGTACTATCAATGTATTTTATGGTTCTTAATATGAATATAATGGGTAATTTCATATCCATATATGTTTATTTCTTTCATGGGACTTATGATTTAAAAGTACCCAATGTGGTAAGGGTTTAATGTTACAATCTCATTGTTTATAGGTGTTATTTATAATTATGCTTAAGAGGATTAATTATAATGATCTAGATACAAATAAACTTATAAATTTTCTTACACTTTATTTATTATTTTAAATATATTCTTTATTTTATTTTTTCTCACCTTAAGTGCTCAGGATACCAAATATATGTTTTTAAGGAAAATTGAAATTATTTCACTCTTCGGTCGAAAATTGTTTTTCTTCAATGTCCATGTTTTTTTTAAAAAAAGTTTTAAATAATGTTTTAAATATTATTATATTAATTTGTTTTGGTCATTTTTACCCATGATTTACTTTTAAAAAAATGTTTCAAAAGGAATGTTCTTTTCATTTTACAAATGTTCAATTTTTGATTTTTTTTTATTAAACTTTTAATGGAATGTTTTCATTTAGATTATATAGCATGAAAATAATCCCCTACTATCATGAATAATTAATGCATTGAATATTCTTTTAATAGTTTCCATGGTTTTTTTAAAATAAATTATTTCCCATAATGTTTTGGAAAATTTATTATTTTAAATAATTTATTTGAAAAAGGAATGATTATTTTCCTCAAGAAATATTGTAGATGATATTTCAAAATCATTTTAAAAATAAGAAGACATCCTTTGATGTTAATTAAGCCTTTATAGAGTTATTTTATGAGGTTACCATCCTTATTATTTCACTTTATTATTTATGTTTATGATGATAATATTTTTATGAAACTTGTTCCTTTTCCATGGGTTATGCTATGAAAAATTGTTTATAAAACCCATTTATTTTATTGGGTTCTCATATGACCAGTATGTTATTATCTTTTGGGGAAAATTTTTATTATTTTCCTTACGTAATGGGTGATACTTATATCTCCCTCTAGTTCATCGGGTAATTATTACTATTCTACGAGCCCAAAGGGTACACGATAGGTTATCTGAGGCCCAAAAGAAGGTACATGAGAGGTTATAACAATACTAGAGTTGGTAAATGGGTTGTTTGCCTAATAAAATCATTTTATAAATGTCTTTATTGGTATCCTTGACATAAGGTTTTCTATTCTTATGTGTATTCCAAAATTCCATGTCTTATGCTAATTTTATTCTCTCATGGATCCTGTTATTTTATTCTATTATGATTCATGTCTTATGAATAGTTAATATTTATTCCATGTCTCAATATTATGATCTATGATACTTATAGAATGTATTTAAAAGGGTTAGACTCATGTTATCATGCCCTTATGCTGATATCATTCTTATGTGATCACAAATATATCCCTTTTTTACACTCGTATAGAATTAGTGCCCACCTTTTCTTAGGTTTACTTTTCCCAGGTTATGAAGAAGTTAATTATTCATGATATGTCTAAAAAGTGTTCTATTTATAAATAATTGATTCTTAAATAACATAGTTTAATTATGAACTAGTTGTTTTTATATTTAGTTTTTTAAAGGCATTTGAACTATACAATTCTAGTATAGATCATCAGGTTATGTAAATAATATTCTTCTAATAAGTTGTGATATTTATTTATAAAAAGTATGAATCTTTATTTTTTGTACCGAAGTAAGGTTTACTTAACTATTGGAATCTAGTATAAGAAAATTTTAGTGAGAATCCTATGGATACGTCTATATATTGGATATAATTCTAATGTTTTGATAATAATCATGAATGTCCTAGTTTAAACCTAATGAATCATAGATTTAAAATAAATTATCAAAATTTAGACATATTTTTTATTATTTTTCATGATTATGTGGTTCTCCACTATCAATAATATTGAAGACAATATGATTTTTGGTTTTATACAATGGCTGGAACCTGAAACAAATGATTTAATACAGAATGCAATGGAAAAATGTTTTATTGTACTCTTGAGTGACAAAATGTCATGGGAGATAGAATGAAAAATTTTATTAATATTCTCTAACAAAATTCTCTATCTAGTAATCATATTGATCTTACAAATGATCCGAGGATGGAACAAATTTTTTTGATTCCTTCAAGATGAAACCTCAACCTTCTTTTAGTGGGTTCATTAATCCACTAATTGTTGAGAAATGGATCAATTGAATAGAAAATATTATTTTTTTCTCTAATTTTGGGATAAAAAAAATTTTGTTTGGCTCTTTATCAATTGGAATTCAAAACATGTCAATGATATACTCTTAACAAGAACATAATGGAATAGGATGAGATTGAATTCATGGAGTGGTATGACTTTAATATATTATTTATCAATAAGTACATTATTTTATTCATAAAAAATAGATAAGTAATTCCTTGAGAAAAAATATAAGGATAATGAATCTATTATTACCTATGAGGAAGATTTTAGTATACTTCCATGGTATTCTTATCGCATTATTATTCCACATAATAGTATAGTTTATTGATTATTTAGTGGCTTAAAACAAAGTCTCATAAGGTTTCCATCCATAATGAAATTTAGTGTCCATAAAGAAATCATTCAATGTGATATAAAGTTTTAAATGGAAAATATATATACCGATTAATCTCAGGTTTTTTATAATAAAATTAATATTTAATTCAACATAAATTCTAAAAACCATGCATAAACGAATATGAATCATCGTTTATATGGCATCCCGCCTTTTTATTACATAACTTTTCATTACATTTTTTTTACAGAGGATCTTTAAAGTCTAGTGTCTTAGAAAGAAGGAACATAATACCTGAAAAAAACATGAAACATCCTTCTAAAAAACTGGTAAGGATTCATCATATATTTCTTCAATGTACAATTACAGCATCTCATAACCTGAAGACATATATCAAAGGAAAGGGTGAGCAGAAGGCTCAGTAAGGAAAACAAGTTAAATAGTTGACATGTGATCTTGAGCAATATTAATAAGAACATGATAAAAGACATAAAGGCATGAGTATGGAAGAGTAAGAATATCACAATAAAATAACATGAATAGTAACATGAATATGTAGCTAAAAAATTTCATTTAGACATTCATGAACATATCACCATGTTTTATCCCCGAGGTGTCATAACAATTACCAAGGTTATTCACCAAGGTATTGTGAAACGTGTCATCTTTAGAGATTAAATTCATTACCCAATTCATTTGAGAGATATCAGGGCTCACCCTTAATATATCTTTATTTACATGTGATCCACATATATCATAAAAAACATTTCATAAATAACCCATATAGAACAAAAGAAATGGGATTCATTTCAAAATTGTAACGTTTTAAAAGTTCTAAAAAATCATAATGTGATTTATAACCCCTAGAAAGGGAGTAATGATTATATGTATATAAATTCCAGAATAAACTATATCTTTTTTTTATATTTATTAACACCCATATTAACAAAATTGGATTCGGTATTCACATAAATAAAACAAGAGAGAAAGGGATAGCAATTTTGAGGCGAAATTTCTGCAGCATAATAGCTATATGTCATGGTTTTTGAAAATAATAAAAAGAGAGGGGATAGGGGTCACCCATACATAAATGAACCATTTCGAAGTATAGTGACATAATATAAGGAAATAAGATCATGGTGTTGACATTTTAATGACACACCACATGAATAAGAAACTTGAAAGGAAAGAGAATGTGCAATTTCTTTTATGAAAATTCGGCAGCCTAATGGCGTCACATGATAATTTAGAAAATCAATTGATGAGAGCGGAAAGGGTCTCTCGTCATTTTTAAATGAAATGTAAAGTAGTAAGATATAGAAGAACAAGCCCCCTCATAATAAAATGGAACAATAAGGCATAACGTAAAGGAATTCATGACATAAAAGAGGAGGGTAAAAGATTCCCTTACCTTGAAAAGTAACTTCGAAAGCATGATGCTCGGGACCTTTCGAGGCTTGAGGGAACCTTGGAAGGACTCCTTGGGAGTTAAGGAGACCATTACTTCGTTGAGGAAGATTTTTTAATTAAATTAATTTGGGAATGGCTAGGTATTTATTGGAAAAGTGAGGGATTAAATTATTAATTTCCAAGGGACACCTCATCGGTGGTATTTGCAAAGCCATGGGCTAGCCCATGGTATCTGCCCATGGTATGGGCCACATGAGACACCTCATATCATATATCACTATTCATAACCTTACCAAAATGATTACTGTAAGAACCCAGTTTTTGCTATAAAATTCTTTGGAATATTCTTGATGTTATTCCAGGGCAGCGCCTTCAGATGGCGTACGATTCCAAGCCCAGGTCTGGCCGGAATTAAATTTTCAGTGTGTTCACACTGGGCATGCCAAATAAATGGGATAACACCTAAATGGTGCTTTAGATCCAAAATCTGAGTGTACGTATGGGTCTGCAATGGGGTGTTTACCCTAGGAACGACATAAAACATGTCGGCGCGGGGCGTTTGGACCCCTCACTCGCTTCTGGAACGTTAAACAGATAAATTAAATAATTAATTTATTTGTTTAATGAATTAACTAAAATATCTCTTAAAGGGTAGCTCGGATTGGAAAACCGAGGGAATCATTGAGTTCGGACCATGTCGTTTACCCTAGAAGGGGTGTAACTTCTGCGGGTGCGGGCGTTCTGTGAAAAATGCTTCCAGGGGCGTTTTTGTAATTTGGTGGCCTCAGGCGCTGAGATTTATAACGTTTGAATGGGGCCTCGGATTAAAATTGAGAGACCTCTGTTGTGCTTGGGAGGTGGTGTTTACCCTAGGGGAGGCTTAACCTCAACCCCGTCGAGTGTTTCCAATGCGGGATAATTCGGAGGTGTGTAAAATTAATTAAGTTTTTATTAAGTTTTTTTATTTAAACACTCAACACCCTCCTCCTTCCCCATTTTTTCTTCTCCTGGTGGAAGAAGAGTTATCAACCAAGGAGAGCCCTCACCAACCCTCCTCCTCTCCTCCACCTCTCTAGTGAGGCGCGGCAGCTCCGGCGGATCGATGACAAAGCGTGGGGCTACGCCCAAGAGGTAGGATCGTGTGTTTATGTTTTTTTTAATTCCTACACCTCCTTTGAATCCATAATTATACATCTAATTGTCTGTTAATCGTGGAACAAATCCCATAACCATGTAGTTTATTTCTTGAGCTTTCTGACACACATTTTGGAAATGAAATCTGAGTTCGGAGGCGATCGCCGTCGTCCATCGAAGATTGCGGGTTTTGGCGTTTTCCAGCGGGTCTGGCTGGTCCGGTGAGGGTTCAAGCGGGCATCGGTCCTGGCGAGCGTGGAGGCCGGTGGCCGAATGAGGGTGGATGTCTGAGTGGCAGTGGAGGCCGGATCAGCTGGGGGCCGCCGCGGTTGAGGCCGAGCGGAGGAGGTCGGCGAAGGCGGCCGGGGCTCGCAGACGGCGGGGTCATGTGACACGGGCGAGCTCCTGGGCGGTGTCCAGGCGGAGCCGACAGTGGGGAGGCCAGTCGAGGTAGCACGGCGGCACTAGCCGAGCGGAGGTGCGCCAACCGGTCGCGCTCGGCGGAGGAGCCCGAGGCCTGGCCTTGAGCATGCGGAGGAAGTAGGACCCGCGGGTCCTACTGGCGTGATGAGGAAGACCAGCCGCTAGGCCGATCTGGTGGGAGATGAGGACCCACGAAATGCGGGTCCTGCTGGGTGGTGTGAGGAAGAAGACCGGCCATCCTGTCGGGTCTGGTTTTAAATAAAATTATAATAATAACAATAATAGTATTATTATTATTATTATGAGAATGATTTATATATATCATAAATCATCTGCAGGGCGTCCGGATTGGGCACCGACTGTGGCGACGCGATCCTCGGATCAAGACAAACTTTTTGAGATGGTTTCAAGAGTTTTTAATTCCATAAACGAGGGGCCTCGGAGGCGCGACACGCCTTTAAGTGAATTGGTGTTTCCTCGGGGGGGAGGTTTGGGTGGCGTGAACACATATGATGTCCGTTTTGAGTGCCGTCAGTGGCGTTGTGACCCTGGCGTTGAGCCGAAGATTACTAGTGTGGTTTCAAGCGTTGAAGCCAGAGTTGATGTGTGGGCCCCACGGCCCGTCTTTCGAGATGTGTGCAGTGCTTTACATTTTTTCACCGGATGTCTATTCAGGGCATGCGAGTAGTCGATCTTGGGTGTTTTTTCGAGGGCATTGCAATGGCGCAATCCGCACTCTTTAATTCAGCATGCTGGTGTGGGCTCCATGAGTTCTGTTTTAGGAGTTGGCGGTGATTTCCAGCTTTATCACCGAGTGTCCGTTTTGGACAAGTGAATAGTCCATCTTGTGTACTTTTTCAAGAGGATTACAAAGGCACGATCTGTTCTTTGTGCTTTGGGAGCTGGATGCAGGTCTCATGCAGCACCGCTCATGTTCGGTATGTTGGAACACATCTTTTTCTCCGGATATCCATTCTACTCAAATGAGTAGTCCTTTTAACGTGTTTTCCCAAGGGGAACACAGTGGTGCGATGCGCTCGACTGTTTTTGGGGCCGAGGCTCGGGACCACGGGACGTCGTTCGGGCGTAAAGCGGTGTCAGATGACTTTTACGTCGGATATCCATTGGATGAAAGTGATTAGTCGATCTCACATGTTTTTCCATGAGGATTACAATGTTTAATTTATTCAGGAGAGCGGAGCCTCTTACGTGATCTTAATAATTGTGGAAATATGAAAGGTGCTCCGGTGGTGGTTCATCCTTTAGTGTTTGTAGCGGACCCTTGGCGTGTGATCGCATGCACTTCCGTGTGAGTGAAGTAATGCTTGAAGAGATGTAGTTGGTTGTTCCTGGGCCGATGAGGTGGTAGGTTGGATTTGTTACGCTTACGCCCTTCGCGTTGACGTTGGGTGACGTGTGCACGATAGCCTTTAGGCTGGAAACATGGTATACTCTGGGAGTATACGGGAGCACATGGAGGTACATGTGGCTGTTTGTACCTGAGAACGTTTGTGCACTTGGTTGGAGTTTACATGGGGCCACACATCGTGTGGGACCCATGTGTGTGCCGTGTTCTGCTTGCGTACCCTTAACCTCTCATGATGTAGAGGGTCCTTCTGTACTCGTTTGTTTGATGAGCAGGGTTGAGTTCCCCTGGTTCTATTTTCGTTTGTGGATCAGCAGGGTTGAGTTTTCCCCTAGGTTTGTTCTCGTTTTTTTGGCCAGTAGGGTTGAGTGGGTTTCCCCTGGTTCTGTTCACGATGGTTTCGACCAGTAGGGTTGAGTGGTTTTCCCCTAGTTCTGTTCTCGATGGCTTGGTTGGAATAGTTACATTGTGTTCCCTGGTAGATTTCTTGGGGATTCGGTGTGACCAACCCATTACGCGGGTACTAATCCTCTACCAAAGAGGTTGTTTCCAGTAAGGGTGGCCAGTTGTACCATCCATTAGGGATGGCTAGAGCGGTACCATCCAACAGGGATGGCTAGTGGGTTACCATCCAGCAAGGATGGCCAGTACAGCGGTGTTCACCGAGCAGTACCATCCAGTAGGGATGGCCAGAGCAGTTCCGATTTTACCTCCAGCAGGGCAGATAAGTGGTCCCTGATGCTGGGTTTACCTCCAGCTGGGCTGGTAAGTGGTCCCCGATGCTGGGTTTACCTCCAATTGGGCTGGGAAGTGGTCTCTGATGACGGTTCCAAGCCTCCCTCCAGTGGAGTACCCTTTTTCGAGTCTGGGCATTGGGACTCGTCGACGACTTTAGCCGTGTCTCCCTCCAGTGGATTACCCTTTTACGGGACTGGGTAGTGTGGCACTCGTCAACTCTTGTCGGGTCTCCCTCCAGTGGGAACCCATCGACTTCTAGGGATTAACCTCCAGTGGGGCTGGGCAAGGGGTCACCTGTCGACTTTGATGAGACCTCTCGACTGCGGGGTAGTGACGAGGTGTGGTTTGATGTACCCCAGAACTCTCAAGTATGAGGGGTGCTTTCCCCACCGAGACACGTCCTTGAGACACGACCTAAAACTATGTGGGAAGTCAGTTCTGCCCAAATAGGATAATGTCAAGGTGTGGTGATTTGAGCCCCTTGACTTGTAGTTCGGGGCAGATGTGCGGGATGATGGGCATCGATGGTTTTTACTTCTGGGACTGTTGGCTACTCACTTTATTGGGCTGAGATATGGGGTGGAGATCCCATTAGGATCTTTTTCGGGATTCTTAATTGAGCATATAAATTTGTATATACCTTGTTTCAGTTCCCACTTCTTGAGCTTGGTTACTCTCCCTCCAGGAGAGGCGAAGACGCGCGGGGTATGCCACTTGCTTTTCGTGTCTAGCTTCTTGTGGTTGGATGAGTCTACTATCCTGCTATAGGTAGTGAATACTCGATGAGAAGTTCATCTTCTCACCATTTCTAGCTCCTTGTGTCTGGACGAGTTTACATCCTTTCCCTTGTTGGGTTGAGCTGGACTCTCTATTGTTACTCTACTGCACTCCTTTTTGTACTCCTTTATTATTCCATGTTCGATCTACCGCTCACCCTTCGGTACCACCTTTTTTTCTCCCTTGAGCCTTCGGGGTATCCTACTGAGTATTTTTATACTCACCCCTTCTTGGGCTTTTCCCGCACTTGGTGTGCCCTTGCAGATGGCAGACAGGTGGATCGTGACTTCATCAGATCATAGGAGATCGGGAGCTTAGACCACGTACTATGGTCAGGGTCGGGTTCCAGGTGGGGGAACCTTCCAGCTATTTTTCTTTTTTTTACCTGTTGCCGGGTTGTGGCACTTCTCTGGTTGGGCACGTGTTTTTTCCCTTTACTTTTCAGTTTACCTTCAGCTTATACATTGTATTATTTAGAGGTTGATGCACTTTTGTGGTTTATTTATAGCAGTTGGTACTTTACCTTTTCTTTTTACTCTACACTTCTACATTGAGTGTGATGTGTGTGTGTATACAGGTACTCAGGCAAAGGCCTCCCCAAGTTTTTTAGCCTTCGGTGCTAGTCGTCAGCCGATGGCCTATGGAGGTGGGCTTGGGGTAGTTGCGGCCCAAGCCTGGGTAGGGTCGTGTCATGACAAAGTGTTATCAGAGGTGGTTCGTTCCTTGGGACGTTTTTCGGACATCCCTAAAAAGGAATTGGTTGGGATTTAGGGCAACAGTTGTAACAAGTCTTGAGAGTGGCTCTCAGGCCAGGGAGTCTAGTGATGGTGTTGCGGCCGACATATCCATTCACCAGGACCCTGATAACCCACTTGTCGACTCAGCATGTTGAGATACTTGTTGCAGGGAAAATTGGTTTGTGAATCACATAGGATTGAGTCTTTGACTGTCCTTTTTGAGTGTTACTGTTATATACATATATGTTCATCTGACCGTGGCCCACCTTGATAATATTCAGGATGTTTCCGTGAAGACAGCCATCCATGATACCATCTTTGGTGCGTGAAGACGACCTTGTGAGTTATGAGGCCACATTCCATGACCCATCATGCGAGCCCCTTTCTCCGGGTGGGCCGGTAGCAGCACCCCCACCTGGTGGGCAGCAGACAGCTTCAGCAGAGCAGACGGGGTTTGAGTGCAGGTTGAGCGCACACCGTGAGTTCCAGCGGCAGAGACCACTGAGGTTCGGTGGTGAGACAGACCCGCTGGCAGAAGAGGTTTGACTAGAGATAGTGGTCCGCCTTTTCAGTCTTGGGCAGATTCCAGAAGATCTTATGGTGTCTTTGTCCACCAACCTTTTCTTTGGAGTATCTTGTTGTTGGTGGAGTATGGTGACTCTATTTCTTGGCGAGTCTTCACTTTCGTGGGGAGACTTTCCGTTGTTGTTTCGTGAAGAGTTTTCCCCCTCCTGGTTATGCTCCATTCGGATTTAGGATATCCTGCAGTTTCAGTAGGTAGGGATGACGGTGGCCGAGTACGCGGCTAGTTTCGCAAACCGTGCACGCTTTTACCCGGACTTGGTCCTTGACGGCAACTTCCGAGAGTAAGAGTTTGAGCAGGGTCTCCGCCGAGAGATCTGTTCTGTCATAGTACCCTTGGGCATTCCCACTTATGCGGAGGTGCTAGATCAGGCACTGGTGAAAGTGAGATCCCAGCCGCATTCTATAGTTGGTGGTGGCAGCAGGCTCGACAGAGCCGAGACGTCTGCCGCAGCTAGAAGTCATCAGCAGACAGAACCTCGATGCAGGTGGAATTCTGATAACTGGACTCAGGGGCGTGGTCGTACACCACAATGGTGTCGTAGGGCACTAGTGCAGCTCGGAGAGAGTCAGTGTTATGCTTGTGATGGCCGAGGACACTTGGCATGGGACTGCCCAATCAAGCATGCTGAGAAAATCGGGCAGGCAGCAGGTGTACAACTACGCCAGAGGCAGCACCGTGATCAGAGTACCGCCCTGAGAGGTGGTGCTAGCAGAGGATCAGTAGGCGCTGGTAGTGGGGGTGGCTTTACGAGGTCTTCCCATCACCACTAGGTGGTCCATGTCAGGCTCCGGGAGCTGAAAGTTGGGACCGCGGGCATCCGCGAGCTTTGGATTTCTATGATCCTGCAGAGCATGAGGTGACAAGAGGTACGCTCTACAACTCTTCTACTTCTTTCAGTATAATTATTAGACTCTGTGTGTGGAATTAATTTTCTCCCTTCTCCATGTTTGGGTTGTAACAGGGGTGACGCAGGGATTCGGCGTGTCCCTGTGTTGGTAAGGTAAAAAAGTGTGGGACCTTTCTCTTTAGTTGATGGTGTCGACTCCTTCGCTCTCTGAGCATGTAAGAGATTCTGGGTCATAGGACATCGATTGTGAAACCTTGTGTGACCATATATCCTTGGGTGTTTCACCATATGGATATTCTGAAGGAGGGAATCACCAGGCCCTGTTCCAGGTGCAGGCGGTGATTCTAGTTGCGGCGTGCAACGTAGGGGTTCAGTCGAGGAAGTGAGCTACCCCGGAGGACCTACGGGCCGTTTTAGGTCATTAGAAGGGATGGATGGGTTCCCTACTACCTTTGCATAACCCCAAAGGCTGGTTTGGGTGCATAGAGTTTCCCATGTGACTCACCCGAGAATAAGTGACCATGCTCCTAAGCACGTCATCGGCAAGGGCAGACCTCGCGTGAAAAGATCAAACCCTTTGGTCTGTGTGGAGTGATCCAGGACTGTTCAAGAGTTCTTCTAGGTACGAGAGATCCAGGTGTGGGCTTAGCACCCTAAGTTGTTCCCTGGTTTTTCTTTTCGGGGAAGAAAAGCTTGAAGGAAGTAATTATGTAAGAACCCGGTTTTTATTATAAAAGACTTTGGAATATTCTTGATGTTTTTCCAGGGTAGTGCCTTCAGACGGCGTGCGATTCCGTGCCCCGGTGTGGCTAGAATTAAATTTTCAGTGTGTTCACACTGGGCACACCAAATAAATGGGATAACTCCTAAATGGTGCTTCAGATCCTAAATCTGAGTGTACTTACGGGTCTGTAATGGGGTGTTTACCCTAAGAACGACATAAAACATGTCGTTGCGGGACGTTTGGACCCCTCGCTCGCTTATGGAATGTTAAACAGATAAATTAAATAATAAATTTATTCATTTAATGTATTAACTCAAGTATCTCTTAAATAATAGCTCGGATTGAAAAACTGAGGGCACCGTTGATTCCGGACCGTGTCGTTTACCCTAGAAGGGGTGAAACTTCCACGGGCATGGACCTTCTGCGAAAAATGCCACCAGGGGTGTTTTCGTAATTTGGAAGCCTCGGGCGTTGAACTTTATTATGTTTGAACAGGGCATCAGATTTAAATTGTGAGACCTCCATTGTGCTCGGGAGGTGGTATTTACCCTAGGGGAGGCTTAACCTCAACCCCGTCTAGCATTTCAGATGCGACATAATTCGGGGGTGTGTAAAATTACTTAAGTTTTTATTGAGTATTTTCTTATTTAAACACTCAACACCCTCCTCCTTCCCCATTTTTTCTTCTCTTGGAGGAAGAGCTCTCAACCAAGGAGAGACATCACCAACTCTCCTCCTCTCCTCCACCTCTCCGGCGAGGCGCGGTAGCTCCGGCGAATCGATGACAAAACGTCGGGCTACGCCCAAGAGGTAGGATCATGCGTTTACTTTTTTTTAATTCCCGCACATCCTTTGAATCCATAATTATGCATCGAATTGTCATTTAATCGTCGAATGAATCCCATAACCGTGTAGTATATTTTCTGAGCTTATCAACGCACATGTTGGAATTGAAATCCGAGTTCCGAGGTGATCACCGTCGTCCGTCGAAGATTTCGTGTTTTGGTTTTTTCCTCTGGGTCTGGCCGGTCCATCAGGGGTTCAGGTGGGCGTTAGTCCTGGCGAACGTGGAGGCCGGTGGCCGGATGAGGGCGGACGGCTGAGCGGCAGCGGAGGCCGGGTCAACAGGGGGCCAACGCGGGTGAGGTCGAGCGGAGGAGTCCGGTGGATGCGGCCAGGGCTCGCGGACGGTGGGGTCGTGCGACGCGGGGGAGATGTTGGGCAGTGTCCAGGCGGAGCCAACAGCGGGGTGGCCATCCAGGGCAGCACGGTGGCATTGGCCGAGCGGAGGTGTGTCGGTCGGTCGCGCTTGGAAAAGGAGCCTGAGGCCTACCCTCGGGCGTGCAGAGGAAGCATGACCTGCGGGTCCTGCTGGCGTGCTGGGGAAGACCGACCGCTTGTCCAGTCTGCTGGGAGACAAGGACCCGCAAATTGCGGGTCCTGCAGGGCTGTGTGTGGAAGAAGACCAGCCATCCTGGCCGGTCTAGTTAAAAAAAAGATTTATAATAATAATAATATAATTATTATTATTATTATGAAAATGATTTATATATATCATAAATCATCCGTAGGGAATCTGGTTTGGGCTCTGACTACGGTGACGCGATCCTCGGATTGAAACAAACTTTTTGAGATGGTTTCGGGAGTTTTTAATTCCCCAAATGATGGGCCTTGGAGGCGAGACACACCTTTAAGTGAATTGGCGTTTTTTCGGGGGTTTTGTTTTGGGCGGCGTAGACACATCCGATATCCGTTTTGAGCATCGTCAGCGTCTTTGTGACCCTGGCATTGAGCCGGAGTTTACCAGTGTGGTTTCGAGCATTGAATCCAGAGTTTAGGCATGGGCCCCACAGCCTGTCTTTCGAGCTGTGTGTAGCACTTTACAACTTTTGTCATCGGATGTCCATTAGGGGCGTGCGAGTAGTCGATCTTGGGTGTTTTTTTGAGGGCATTGCAATGGCACAATCCACCCGCTTTGATTCAGCACGCTGGTGCGGGCCCCATGAGGTCCGTTTTGGGAGTTGGTGGTGATTTCCAGCTTTATCACCAGGTGTCCGTTTTGGACAAGTGATAGTCCATCTTGTGTACTTTTTCAAGAGGATCGCAATGGTGCGATCCGTTCGTTGTGCTTCGGGACCGGGATGCGGGTCCCATGTATCACCTCTCATGTTCAGTATGTTGGAACACATATTTTTCTTCGGATATCCATTCCACTTAAGTGAGTAGTCCTTTTGGCGTGTTTCCCCAAGGGGATCGCAATGGTGCGATGCGCTCGACTGTTTTCGGGGCCAAGGCTCAGGACCACGGGACGTCGTTCAGGAATAAAGCAGTGTCGGACGACTTTTACGTCGGATATCTGTTGGAGGTGAGTAAGTAGTCGATCTCGCTTTGTTTTCACGAGGATTACAATGGTGTAATATGTTCAGGAAAGTGGATCCACATACGTGATCTTATTAAATGTGGAAATATGAAAGGTGCTTTAGTAGTGGTTCATCCAACTGTGTTTGTATCGTACCCTTGGCGTGTGATCACATGCACTCCCATGTGAGTGAAGTAATGCTTGAAGAGACGTAGTTGGCCGTGCCTGGTCCGATGAGGTGGCAGGTTAGATTTGTTACATTTACGCCCTTCACATTGACGTTGGGTACCGTGTGCACTATAACCTTTGGGCTGGAAACGTGGTATACTCTGGGAGTATACGGGAGCGCTTGGAGGTACATGTGGTTGATTGTACCTGAGAAAGTTTGTGCGCTTTGTTGGAGTTACTTGGGGCCACATGTCGTGTGAACCCCATGTGTGTGTCGTGTTCTTCTTACATACCCTTGACCACTCACGATGTAAAGGGTCCTTCTGTACTTGTTTGTTTGACCAACAGGGTTGAGTTCCCCTGGTTCTGTTTTTGTTTGTGGATCTGTAGGGTTGTGTTTTCCTCTCGTTTTGTTCTCGTTTGTTTGGCCAGCAAGGTTGAGTGGGTTTCCCCTAGTCATGTTCACGATGGATTCAACTTGCAGGTATGAGTGGTTTTCCCCTGGTTCTATTCTCGATGGTTTGGCCAGCAGTGTTACTTCGTGTTCCCGGGAAGTGTTCTTGTGGATTCGGTGTGACCAACACATTACACGGGCACCGATCCTCTACCCATGAGGTTGTTTCTAGAAGGGGTGGCCAGTTTTACCATCCAGTAGGGATGGCCAGAGAGGTACCATCCAGCAGGGATGGCCAGTGAGTTACCATCCAGCAGGGATGGCCAGTACAGCGGTGTTCACTGAGTAGTACCATCTAGCAGGGATGGCCAGAGTAGTTCTAGGTTTACCTCCAGCGGGGCTGGGAAGTGGTCCCTGATGTTGAGTTTACCTCCAGCTAGGCTGGGAAGTGGTCCTCGATGCTGGGTTTACCTCTAACTGGGATGGCAAGCGGTCCCTGATGATAGTTCTGAGCCTCCCTCCAATGGAGTACATTTTTTCGGGACTGGGCATTGGGACTCGTCGACAACTTTTACTAGGTCTCCCTCCAGTGTATTACCCTTTTACGGGACTGGGCAGTGTGGCACCCGTCGACTCTTGACGGATCTCCCTCCAGTGGGAACCCATCGACTTCCCGGGATTACCCTCCAGTAGGGCTAGGCAGGGGGTCACCGGTCTACTTTGAGGATACCTCTCGACTGGGAGGCAGTGACGAGGTGTGGTTTGATATTCCCCCAGAAGTCTCACGTACGAGGGGCGCTTTCCCCACCGAGACGCGTCCTTGAGATGCGACCTAAAACCATGCAGGTGAGTCAGTGTCGCCCAAAGCGGATAGTGTCAAGGTGGGGTGATTTGAGCCCCTTGACTTGCAGTTCAGGGCAGACGTGCAGGATGCTGGGAATCGAGGGTGTTTACTTCTGGGACTGTTGGCTACTCACTTTATTGGTCTGAGCTACGGGGTGTAGATCCCCTTATGATCTTGTTTGGGCTTCTTGATTGAGCATATATATATGTATATACCTTGTTCTAGTACCCACTTCTTGCACTTGGTTACTCTCCCTCCAGAAGAGGCGAAGACACGCGGGGTATTCCATGTGCTTTCTGTGTCTAGCTTCTCGTGGTTGGACGAGTCTACTCTCCTGCTATAGGTAGCAAAGACTCGACGAGAAGTTCATCTTCTAACCATTTCCATCTCCTTGTGTCTGGATGAGTTTACCTCCCTTCTCTTGTTGGGTTGAGCTGGACTCTCTATTATTACTCTACTGCACTCCTTATTGTACTCCTTTACTATTCCCTATTCGATCTACAGTTCACCCTTCAAAACATCATTTGTTTCTCCCTCAAGCCTTCGAGGTATCCTAAGGAGTATTTTTATACTCACCCCTGCTTGGGCTTTTCCCACACCTGGTGTGCCCTTGCAGACGATAGACAGGTGGATCGTGACTTTAGCAGAGCTTAGGAGATAGGGAGTTTAGACTGCGTACAGTGGTCGGAGTCAGGTTCCAGGTGGGAGACCCTTCCAACAGTTATTCATTTGTTTACCTATTACCAGGTTGTGGCACTTTTCTGGTTGGGCACGTGTTTTGACCCTTTAATTTTCAGTTTCCCTTCAACTTCTACGTTGTACTATTTAGAGTTTGATTCACTTTTGTGGTTTATTTATAGTAGTTGGTACTTTACCTTTTCTTTTTACACTGCACTTCTGCATTGAGTGGGCTGCGTGTGTGTGTACAAGTACTCAGGAAAAGGCCTCCCCGAGTTGTTTAGCCTTCGGCACTTGTCACCAGCCCCTGGCCTATGGAGGCGGTCTTAGGGTAGTTGCGGCCCGAGCCCGGGTAGGGTCGGGTCGTGAAAATTACATTATTATTACATCATTAATGATGTCATTAAACACCCGAAACTCCAAACTGTATTTTTACTATTCACCGAGAATTCAATTGTTTCAGAAAAATCCCAAAAATTCAGCTTAACCTAATATCAATGCTCTAAATTCATAAATGAACTCAATTTTATGAAAATAATAGTCAAAATATTTTTAATTTAATTTTCAAATAAAATCATTATTTATTCAAAAAACAAAAACTCTAAAACTATAACTCGTTTTGTAACTCCTTAAGAAAGTAATCGAGGTCCCATAAATTTATTTTATAACCATAATTAAATAAAGTAACAATTTTTTATTACATTTTATGAAAATATGTTTCCATTTTGAATTATTAAATTAAATATAAAATTGTAAATAAAATATTTATGACATACAAAAATACCAAAACATATACTATGATCATTTTTATCATTTTTAAGATGTTTAAATTGTATTTATACATCAATGGGTGAAGTTTATCTATTTTTTCCAATTTACTATTCATTACTATTCAGAACTATTCATATGGTTATGTTCTTATTCTTACTTTAATATTCAATAAAAAATTAAGTTGATCTTATTAGACTCTAAATTTTATTACTAAACACAACTGCAGAAGATCATTTTTTAAAAATCAATTCACATTATTAATTATTTAATGTTTACATAAATATTTTAAAATACACTTTTTCCAAAATTCATTAGTAATATGGAAATATAAATTCAACCTTCATTTATCTGGATATTTGAAATTGAAAAACATTATCAGAAGAAGAAATAAAAATTTTGTTTATATAAAAAGATTTCACAAAGCAGCTAAGGTCTTGTTACATAGCCCCTTATAACACCAGCACAGGACCTATATGTATGGTGTGCTACGGTGATATAATCATGGGGTGGCTCAGACAACATTGCCTGAGTGGTGATTTCTATCAGCTTGAACTTCTCCTATAGGTTATTTCGTTCAAAATTCATAAGCTGGATTTCAGCTTGGGCTTGGTCCAGAGCAAAGCCCAGTGATGAAACCTCCTTCCCATGATCTGAAAGATGGGCTTCATATGGCCCGGGTCTACTAGATGAGTCCATTCAATCTTCTTTCTTTATTAATTAACCAAGATAGCTGTATTTATAATAACACAACATTATTGTTTCCAATGGTCATGTTGACCAAAAGTCATATAACAGTCAAAACCCAAAGGTGTCATTTTAATTACACCCACTTCATTAATTAAAGGATATAGTTTTGTTGAGTATAAAATAAAATAACGCACAAATTTTGGAAACGAATATAATTAAAAATTTCTGGTCGTTACATTCTTCCCCCTTAAGAAATTGTGTCCCTGAAATTTTATCTCGTACCCTATGATGAGAAAAGGTGTTGGTACTTCTGTCTCATTAACTCCTCCAGTACCCACATGGATTCTTCACATTTGTGGTTCCTCCACAACACCTTAATAAGGTGGGTAGTCTTGTTTCATAGAACCTTGTCTCTGCGATCCAAGATCTCTACTGGCAGCTCCTCATAAGAAAGGTCATGTTCCTTTTTTACCACCTCCGGATTTAGTACATGTGAAGGGTTAGGTATGTACTTCTTCAAGAGAGATATGTTGAATACATCATGAACTTGTGCTAGATTTTGAGGAAGTGCAAGCCGATAAGGCACTGCTCTCACACAATCAATGATATCATAGTGTTCAATGTACCTAGGGCTGAGCTTCCCTTTCTTTCCAAACCTCATGACTCTCTTCCAAGGTGAAATCCAAAGAAGGACTTTATCACCAACTTCAAACTCCAAGTCCCTTTGATGGTTGTCGGCATAGCTCTTTTTCCGACTCTTAGTGGCATTAATGTATTCCTAAATGGCATGGACCTTTTTTGTTATCTCTTGCACAAGATCAGACCCAAGAAGCTTTCTCTCACTAACTTCATACGAAAAAGTAGGAGTTCTACATAGATTCCCATATAGAGCTTCATATTGTGCCATTTGAATGCTCGAGTGGAAGCTATTTTTGTAGGAGAACTCAGCTAAAGGGATATGTTGATCCCATACACCTTTAAATTATATTGAGCATGTTCTCAGCATATCCTCGAGTCTTTGAATAGTCCTTTCAGATTCCCCATTAGTTTGGGGGTTATAGGCCATACTGAGATTCAATTCAGTGCTCATATCTTGTTTAAGACTTCTCCAGAATTTTGATGTGAACCTTGGATCATGATCAGATACGATAGCAAGTGGAACTCCACGCAACCTTACCACTTCCTTCACATAAATCTTGTAAAGTTGATCAAGAGATAGATCATCCCCAATAGAGATAAAATGGGAATTCTTGGTGAGATAGACCACAATACCCCATATCCCATTATTTCCTTTGGAAGTCCTCTGGAGACCAGTGACAAAGTCCATAGTGATATTATCCCACTTCCATGCTGGTATGGGTAGTGGTTGCAATATCCCTTTAAGAAGTTGGCGCTCCACCTTCACTTGCTGACATACCAGGAAAGATGAAGTGTAGTTAGAAATCTCTATTTTCATATTATCCCACCAATAATGATCACAGAGGTCCCTATAAATTTTTTTTCTACCAGGACATATAGAGAAAGTAGAGCTATGAACTTCATCCATCATATCCTACTCTATTTCTGGAATAGATGTAACACATAGTCTTTTATGAAATTTCAGTACACCTTATTGATCATTATTGAACTCAAAAAACAATCCATCCTTCACAAGATCAAACTTCTTCTGTAATAAAGGACCTTCTTTCGGAGCATTCTTGGTCTTTTCTAGTAATGACGGTTGAGAAATCATTTGGGTTAGGGTTGATGATGTCTCTTCCTTTAAAATTCCTATGTCTAATTTTACTAGTTCATTGATCAAAGGATCTCTCTGAATCATAATAATGGACAGAACAACTGGGTTGTTCCTTCTTAATGCACCAACGACGTTGTTTGCTCTTCCGAGATGATAATGAATTGAACAAGCATAGTCTTTAGGAATTTCCAACCATCTCCTTTGTCTCATGTTAAATTCATTTTGTGTGAAAATATACATCAAACATTGATGGTTTGTGTATATATCACATTTCTCCCCATAAAAATAGTGCCTTCATATCTTCAGAGAAAAAATGACCACAGCCATCTCCTGATCATGCGTAGGATAGTTCTACTCATGAGTCTTCAAATTTCAAGATGCATAAGAAATGACCATTTCATTTTTCATGAGGACGTACCCAAGCCCTTTCAGAGATGCATCGCTAATAATAAAGAATCCTTATCCACTTGAGGGTAGAGTTAACATGGGTGCAGTAACCAATCTCTTCTTCAGCTCTTGGAAACTTTCCTCACACTCCTTTTTCCAGATGAACTTGACCCTTGTTCGAGTTAACTTGGTTAAAGGACCAGAATGTCGTGAAACGTTTTTCACAAACCTTCTATAATAACCTGCTAAATGAATGAAACTATGAATCTCAATTATTATTTTAGGATGAGGCCACTCCTCTAAAACTTTTGTCTTCGTAGGGTCAATTGTGAATCCTTTATTGGTAACAATGTGCCCCGAAAAAGAAACTTATTGTAACAAGAATTCACATTTACTGAACATTCCAAAAATCCTCTCCTTCCGTAGAGTTTTAAAAATAACCTTTTTATTATCCTCATGCTCCTCACAACCTTTGAAATATATCAGAATATCATCAATAAAAACTACCACAATGTTATCAAGGTAGTCCTTAAAGAATCTATTTATCAAATCCATAAAAATTGCAGGTTCATTAGTCAGTCCAAAAGGCATAACAACAAACTCATAATCCCCATATCTAGATTGGAATGCGGTTTGGGGAATATCTTCTTTCTTCACCCTCAATCGATGATAACCAGATCGAAGATCAATCTTATAGAAGAATTGAGCCCCACGAAGTTGGTCAAATAAGTAATCAATTCGTCGAATAGGGTATTTGTTCTTTAATGTGATCTTCTTAAGTTCTCTATAATCAATTCATAGACGCATCGATCCATCCTTATACTTCACAAAGGGAACAGGTTCTCCCCAAGGAGACCCACTCGGTCGGATAAACCCCTTTTCCAAAAGATCTTGGAGTGGATACTTTAATTCATCCATCTCCACATATTCTATTCTATATGGGGTCATTGATATTGGATGAGATCTAGGTACGAGTTCAATAGAGAACTATACCTCTCTTTCTGGGGGAGGTCCACGAAACTCCTCAAGAAATACGTCAACGTATTCCTGGACGATGTGAACATTTTCTATCCTCAAACTCTAATTTCCTTCTTCTTCTTCACCGATAAACTCCTTAAAGAAGGATGTATGATGTTCTTCTAAACAAATATTAGGTTCAAATATCTCTCATTGGAAGATAACTCTAGGTTTTGTGTTCAAGACTGGTGATATTTTCATACTTCTGCATTTGATCTTAGCATAATACAATGAGAGCCAGTCCATCCCTAGTATAATGTCGAATTCCAGCAGGGGAATGACTACTAAATTTGTGATAATATTTTTCTCACCAAAGTAAATACTAGAGTTTATAAACACTTACGATGCATGGATAATCTTACTATGATTCTTGATGGATAACTCTACTTTTAGAAAATTGGGATTTCATTCTAAATTCATTGCAAACATGGAGGAAATAATGGAATGCGTAGAACAAGAATCAAACAAAGTACTTGCATGATTTGAGGGAATAATAATGGTACCTTCTACCACATAATTCGGAGCTTCAACATTAGTTGTCGTGATAGAAAAAGCAGGACCTTTCAACCTTGGCCTTTGATGAGGCTAATGGTGGTTCCCCTCAATTGCACTCGAATTTGGATAATGATTGGCGAAGTGCCCAAGTGATCCACACTTAAAGCGATGACCATCGGGTAGGGCCTACACCATATTCCCATTGTTGTTAGGGTTTGTAAGTTTCGGTTTTACCTCACTGTGAAAATTCCTCGCAATATGGCCATCTCTTCCACACTTGTAGCATTTCCTGCTCTCGTGCACACAGTTCCCCAAATACATTCTCCCAGTTTTATTACACGTGGGACGTTGCACTTTCATTCCTCATATTCCCTGATTAAATGTCCTCTCCAAGCTGGGCTCCATCGATCTCTTTTTTTGATTGATTTATGAGACCATTATGTCTCACTAAACACCAGTTTGACTTTCTTTGCACTCTATACGATCTCCTGATAGATTTCATAGTCTCGGATGGCTAGATTTGTTCACATATGTGGGCTCAGTTTACCAAAGAATCTATAATCCTTACCATTAAGATCCATGACAATGATTGAGGTATAATGGGAAAGTCTTGTAAAGATCATCTCGTAGATTCCCAAGGGATTCATTCCAACTACTGGAATTATACCCTTTACCAATGGTTCTGAACCGTTGGTTTATTATATACCAACAGTTTCCCAAGCCATGGCCAAGTAAGGCATAGTAAAGTCTTACACCAATGGTTCTGTGTAAACCATTGGTATAGGTGTTTGTGTAAGAGATATACCAATGGTTCTGTGTAAACAGTTGATATAGGTGTTAGTGTAAGAGATATACCAACGATTTCACAAACCGTTGGTATATGTTATATTTAGCTAAAGAATATGGTTTTTAAAACCATTGGTACAAGTTTATACCAATTGTTATAACGAAACTATTGGTATAATATACCTCAAAATTCTATACCAACTATTTTGAAAACACTTGTTATACATCTGCTCAGCTCCACAGCAGCCAACAACCATGCACCTTCACATCAGCCATCAGCCCCCTGCAACCTACAACTCTCCATGTCCTGCAAAAACATGTATACTCCCAGAATTGAAAAGCCTACATGGGATGTTTAAAATTCATCCGGAATTCATAAATTTATAAATTTAAAATTCATTCCTCACTCAAACCACAACACAAGAGAAAAATCCAGAATCCAATACGTCCACAATCCAATACATCTAGAATTGAAATGCAATAACATCCATAACACCAATACAAAATTAAAAACCAATACATCTAGAATCTAATACACATAATATCATTCAAAATTTATAATTCATTACCAATACATCTATAATCCAATACATCAAGAATTCAGAAATTTAGAATTGAAAAGAAATAAAAGCCATAACAGTATTCAAAATTTAGAATTCACTCCTCACTTAAACCACAAAACCAATACACACAAGATAAAAATCCTACATGTTATAGGAAGCACATGGGGTTTTTACTCATGGTCTTGGGTTGACTATCAAAAAACCAACAGAAAAACTTGGGTAGAGTGGATTGGGTAGAGAGAACAAAGATCATGACACCCATAAGATAGACAATGGTAGCGGTCATGTGCTTAGACCTATGATGAGTTATAGGAAACACATGGGATGTTTATATTACACTAATGACTATGTATACATGTATAAATGGTTCCTGATGTGTTAGTGGGAAACATTGTCCAATCGTGACATATGATATGGGTTACCAGAATAACCTACATGTTTTTCATAGACATTTCAATTGGAACAAGGGGTATGTGGGTAATTGTAATTTGGTCTCCTAGGTGTGATGTGAGATGAATCCCCATTTTGGGTAGTGCGTATGAATATTCAATTATGTCTTTGGTATTGGTTTCCCAAAGGGACTTTGGTTTGGTCCTAGAACCCACTATTTGAGGATGGGATTGGCGTATTAAATGTCATGTGTTTTAGAATAGGGTTTGGAGTTCCTCACATGAGAATTGGATTGTGTGGGCTAGACCACGGATACTTGTGTTAAAGTATCAACAAAATCTGAATATGTCTGGTTAGTTTTCCATATGCCAATTGTTTTCAATTAAAATGTTGTCCATTTTAAACAAAAGACAGACACTTCAAGTGATATCGGCCACACCGTGCCTCATATTGAGGCGGGGTTGACTCGTACACATCACATATGGCCCATGTATCATTTTCCCAAAGTATCAAGATAATCTAAATGCATTTGGTTGGATTTCCATATGTCAGTTGTGGTTTTCACCTAAAATGTTGTCCATTTAAATTAAAAGTGAGATAATTTGAGTGGTACTAGCCACATCATGCCTTAAATCGAGGCAGGGTTGACTCATACATGTCACAAATGACCCATGGATAATTGTGAAAAAGTATCAACACAATCTGAATACGTTTGGTCAGTTTTCCATATGCCAGTTGTGTTTACTAAAAAGAGTATCCATTTTAAACAAAAGAAAGACACTTTGAGTGGTACCAGCCACACCATGCCTCAGACTGAGGAGGGGTTGACTCTTAAATGTCACAAATGACCCATGGATCCTTTTCCTAATGTATCAATATAATCCGAATGCGTTTGGTTAGTTTTTTTCATGTCAGTTGTTGTTTTCACATAAAATTCTATTCATTTCAAATAATAGTGAGACACTATGAGTAGTACCAGCCAAAACATTCCTCGGATTGGGGTAGGGTTGACTCTTACACATCACAAATTACCCATGGATCGTTTTTCTAAAGTATCAACACAATCTAATTCTTTTTGTTTGGTTTTCCGTATTTTAGTTGTTGTTTTCACTTAAAATGTTGTCTATTTCAAATAAAAGAGATACACTTTGAGTTGTATTGGCCACACCATGCCTCATATTGAGGCAGGTTTGACTCATACGCGTCAAAAGTGACCCATGAATCATTTTCCTAATGTATCAACTGAATCTGAATGCGTTTGGTCGGTTTTCCGTATGCCTGTTGTAGTTTTCGCTTAAAATTTTTTCCATTTAAAATAAAAGTGAGACACATGGAGTGGTACCGGCCACACCGTGCCTCAGATTGATTTTTTTGACACGTAAATGTTACAAATGACCCATGGACCCTTTTCCTAAATTATCAACACAATCCAAATGTGTTTGGTCAGTTTTCCATATGCCATTTGTTGTTTTCACTAAAAATGTTTTCCATTTCAAATAAAAGTGTGACACTTTGAGTGATACCAGCCACATCGTGCCTCGGATTTAGGCAGGGTTGACACATACATGTCACAAATGACCCATGGATCATTGTAATAATGTATCTACCCAATTCAAATACATTTGGTCCATTTTCCGTATGTCAGTTTTTTTACTTAAAAGAGTATCCATTTCAAATAGAAGTGATACACTTTGAGTGGTACGGGCCACACCATGCCTCGGATTGAGTCAGGGTTGACACATACACATTAAAAATGACCCATGGATCATTTTCCTAAAGTATCAATAGAATCTTAATGCGTTTGGTCAGTTTTCCGTATGCCAGTTATTGTTTTCACTCAAAATTTAGTCCATTTCAAATAAAAGTGAGACATTTTGAGTGGTACCGGAAACATCGTTCCTTGGATTGTGGAAGGGTTTACTCAAACATATCAAAAATGACCATGGATTGTTTTCCTAAAGTATCAACATAATCCGAATGCATTTGGATGGTTTTTTGTATTCCAGTTACTGTTTTCACTTAAAATTTTGTCCATTCCAAATAAAAGTGAGACACTTTGAGTGGTACCGGCCACACTGTGTCTCAGAATGAGGAGGGGTTGACTCGTACACATCAAAAATGACCCATGGATAGTTTTTATAAAGTATCAACATAATCCAAATGTGTTTGGTTGGTTTTCCATATGTCGGTTGTTGTTTTCACTTAAAATGACGTCCATTTCAAATAAAAGTGATATACTTTGAGTGGTACCAGGCACATCGTGCCTCAGATTGAGTTGGGGATGACTTTTACTAGTCACAAATAATCCATGGATTATTTTTATAAAGTATCATGACAATCCAAATATTTTTGGTCAGTTTTCAGTATGACAGTTGTTTTTACTTAAAAGAGTATCCATTTCAAATAAAGGTGATACTCTTTGAGTGGTACTGGCCACACTGTGCCTTAGATTGAAGGGGGTTTGATATGTACACGTCAAAAATGACCCATGGATCATTCTCCTAATGTATCAATAGAATCCTAATGTGTTTGGTTATTTTTTCTGTATTCTAGTTGTTGTTTTCACCTAAAATTTTTTCCATTTCAAATAAAAGTGAAATACTTTGAGTGGTACAGTCCACCCCGTGCCTTGGATTGAGGCGGGGTTGACTCGTACATGTCAAAAATTACCCATGGATCATTTTTCTAAAGTATCAACACAATCCCAATGTGTTTGGTCAGTTTTCCATATGCCAGTTGTTGTTTTAACTTAAAATATTGTCCATTTCAAATGAAAGTGAGTCACTTTGAGTGGTATTGGCCACATAATGCCTTATATTGAGAAGGGATTAACTCATACACATCAAAAATGACCCATGGATTGTTGTGATAAAGTGTCAACAAAATCCAAATAATATTTTTTGGTTTTCCGTATGCTAGTTGTTTTCACTTAAAAGAGTATCCATTTCAAATAAAAGTGATACACTTTGAGTGGTACCGGCCACACCGTGCCTCGGATTGAGGTGGGGTTGACTTGTACACATCAAAAATGACCCATGGATCCCATTCCTAATGTATCAACATAATCCAAATGTGTTTGGTCAGTTTTCTTTGTTCCATTTGTTGTTTTCACTTTTTTTCCATTTCAAATAAAAGTGAAACACTTTGAGTGGTACTGGCCACACCATGCCTCGGATTGAGGCGGGGTTGACTCGTACACGTCACTTAGGTTTTTTGAGTGCTGTAAAGTGCAGATTTATGATCCGGGTGAGTATAATCCTCTTCTTTCTTCCTCTATTCGATTAGGGTTTGCACTCTTCTCTCATCTTCTTCCAAGGCTCTAAAACCCTTTTCCCTTTGGTATTTAGGGTGAATCTTGAAGAGAGCTTAGATTGGGATCTGAGACGCTGAATTAAGAGTGTGATTGTCTCCAGAATCAAGGTATGTGTTTTGTGCTTGGTACTGAAGTAATATTAATGTAATGGTAATTAGATTGGTATTTAGGGTGAATCTTGAAGAAAGCATAGATTGGGCTCAGTGACCTTATGATGTAGTGATTAGTGTGATGATGTTGGTAATACACAGTTGTGTGAGGTATCCAGTGGAGGATGAGGATAGATGTGGTGGGGGTTATGCATGGTAGGAGGAGGGTGGGGGGCTGCCCAGGGTCTAGGGAGGAGGGTGGGGGTGGGGGTTGTCCAGGGTCCAAGGAGGAGGGTGGGGGGCTGTCCGGGGGGGGCTGTCTGTGGGGCTGTCCGGGGAGCTGTCTGGGGGGTTGTTGAGGTCCAGGGAGGAGGATGGGGGTGCTATCCGGGGGGCTATGTGAGGGGTTGTCTGGGGGGCTGTCTGGGGAGCTATCAGGGGGGTTGTCTGGAGTCCAGGGAAGAGGTTGGCGGGTTGTCTGGGGGGGGCTGTCTCGGGTTCATGTGATGGTATTTACATATTTTCTAAGCAAATTCTTTCAAGGTTAAAAAATAATGTCATTATATGAACTTATAATCAGACCACCAATTTTCTAAATTCCACTAAAAAATTTCCATTTCATTAAAATAGGGGGATATCAGCGCAAATCGTAAAATCAAGTTTTATTATTTATAGATAAAAAATAAAGATAATGTGACCTACATAATCACACATATATTGAGGAACAACAAATCAATAAACATCAAGGGTCAGTAATATCATTCAAAAATGTAACAGATCAATCTATCCCTCATCACCATCACTACCATCACCATCATCTTCACTTTCACCCTTATCCTCATCGTCGTCCCCATCATCGTCCCCGCCCTCCTCTCCCTCGTACTTAGCCTCGGCCTCCTCATCGCCCTCCTACTCCGCCTCGACCTCCTCCTCGGCCTCCTCCTCTTCCGCATCGGCCTCCTCCTCGCCATCATCTCGACCACCACTAGAACATCCACCTGGTGAACCATATATAGAAGACATCAATTAAATATATTCCTTACAAGCAGTTTTAGCCTCTGGTTAAAGTGTTGGACGTAAAGCTTCCATCGGTTTTATAAATACAGTGTTGCCGTCTCTTTGGCCCTTTTTCATCTTATTCTACATGTTCCTTAACCTGGTATAACTCGATGGTACTACAACTCATAACTGAGGAGGGCCAATACCTCATCGGAACTATACTCTTCCCAGCTAGGTAGCATACTCTACCAGGGTGCTCATCTCCCAACACAAAATGAATGTGATCATTTGGCCCAAAATTGTTTGGTTTATGGGCATCAAGGGCCTCTAAAGTAGCATTTTCTAAATATAAATAGATTATTAAGTTAAAAATAGAGATTAAAATTTTAAATCTACAAATTAAAACTTACAATCTGTTTCTAAGTCGGTTCGGTAACCGCACTTCCAGCTTTCTTCTTTCTACTCGAGCAAAACAGTTTTTCTCGAGGCACATGTCCTCTTATATTCAATTTATGCCTCTATAATGACATTGAATGTATGAAACCATAATTAAAAATAGGATACCAAAACAACCAGTAATTTCATAACTAAAATTACATAACAACTTTAGCAATCGAATAAATTACGGAGGAAGAAATAGAAAGTTCAAGTCGTAAAGAAAGATTATAAACTGTCATACCAGCTGTCTCTCATGATCTAGAATCATAGTACATCCCAATGTGTGGACTTATTTCTTAGCATCAATGTTTTTTTTATTTCTTCCATATGCATATTAAACAAAATTAAAAAATTAATATTAACAAAAAACATGAAAATTAACATTTAAATACTTCAAATTTGATTAATACTATAAATTGGATAGTCGTCCAATGAGTAATCATCTGTCGGTACTATTCTAATGGAAAATCATCCATGACAGGGATCGCCTCCAACTCTGTGACCAATATATCACGCCATCCAATATACAACTCATGATTATAATCTCTCCAAAACTCGCCTAAACCCTTTAGACGTGTTGGCCATGCACCCTCACCATCGGGGAAATTAAAACACAGTTGAAACCAACATATTAATTCATATAAATACAAAAATTCTTATAATTAATTAAATAAAACTGATTTTTTACCCATATCTCCTCTCAGGCTTTATCCTTGACATCATTTGGTAGCTGTCTCCATGAGAGCGGGTTGAAAGGAATGGTGTCAAAGTTTTTGGCAAGAGTCGCCAAAAAACTCCGACATTGCTGCCCTGATTTTTCAATCATCTGACTATCTTCATTGTATTCCACCATCAACTGCATGCAGTGGTTCCACACTGAACGCATGTGTGTACGTCCCCACCCCCACCTCCTATCAGTAGATGTATCTGTTATGAATGAAAAACAAATATTTTATCAATACATGTTATAATGAAAATAAATAATGGTGTAACAATTATTAGGGTTTTATATGTATACATGCGGTAGTCTGATCAATGGGCCCCGCTAGATCCGCTAAAACTGAAGGAACACCCGGTACAGATGGAGTGGGTCCCGATGTATGCTCTGCTGGGATAGACTCTGGCAGAGCATCAGTCTACGAAGATAGAATATAAAAGTCCGGAGAGATTGAAGCAGTAGTAAAAGAAGATGACAGGGATGGCTAGCAAAATGCTGGATGGGGAGTGGAAATCATCATCGGATGTGGTACAGATGGGTGAGGAGGGATAGATGTAAATAGTGGTGAAAACATGGGAGGCCTAAATATCCCATGTGTCCCAAATGGAACACTGGGATCAGAATGTGGGATGGATGGTATGTCAGTGGGAGTGGAAAGTTCTAATTGTGTACACCGACCAGATCATCTTGCTCTCGTACCACCCCCCCCCCCCCTCGTTCGAACACCCCCAGTACTGTAGTCACTACTCGATTTCTCCTCAAATAATTGTCGCCTAATAGATGGATCCTTAAAAAATGTTTAAAAAAATTAATCACATGACATTATATATAATTTAAATAAATATATTTGAAATAAAATGCTCACTGCATGCACTAGTGGGGGAATTCCCATCTCGGTCGTGCGATGTTATTGTCCATAATGTGTTTCTATCATCTATCTTCAATTGGTTTCATCACCTGAATTTGAAAACAAATATGGAAGTAAATAGAAAAGGATAACTAATGTTTAACCCAAAAAACAAAATAAATGAGAGGGAATAGAGGGATTCATGGATAATTTAACTAACCATTGTTTTAGGTGATCTTGAAAAAATATATAATGAAGTCAATAAATCATCCAATATGTAATAAATAAATTTAATTTTTAGTAGGATGATTATTTACTATGTGTCATCAGTCAATTAAAATCATGGAACATTGATTCTACCAGATTCATAAGTGGAAAAGAAATTGTCAAAATTAAGGAAACATTTAATTTCTTTAGCTCAGGTAGATGATGCGGGTTTTAATATTAAATCAATTTGAATAAAACCAACCTTAACAACCCAAATCGAGGTAAACAAAAAGAATTTATAACATGAATGGATGATTTTATATATTTCCCACCAAAACATCAGGCTTAGAGTTAACTCTGACAATTAAGATATTGGAGTCATCAAAAGAAATAAATGGATTGGTTCTAATGGCAGTAGGGATGGTGTCAATTCCATTATCACCATCATAAAAAATATGTCTTGGAATTACTTCAACTACGACACCAAATTCAAGATGAAGTTGGTCTTTGACAAAAAAAATCTTGTTGAGCCATTGATTTCAATACATATGGTTCTTCTATAGCCTGAGTGAGAGTCATAATAATTACTCAAAATCCAAAATCATCAATAAATGTGCCACATATCGTCATCAAAGCAAACCAATGGAATTTCATCATCGTGACTCCTCCATGCGAGTAATAATCCAACATCACTATTTTTTCAACAACTCCATAATAACCCACATTTTCAAATAGTGGTCTACTATTTGATGCACTGTCATAAAAATCCATTGTGGTAGTAACCATAACACCGTCATAATGTGTTCTCAAGTTCATTTCGTGTTCAGTGAAAATAAATATTTACCCATTGATAACATTTGATTTATAGTCCTGAACAGCGGTATTCGGAACAAAAGCCAAAGCTCTTATTTCCTTAGAGACGGAGTCAGTAGGAAAACTCAATACATGTAATATAAATGAATAATAAACTTAATTTTATATTTATTTAATTATTTTAAACTATAAAATTTTTACCTTCAATTTTAACCAAGCAGAAACTCTTTTCTATGATAAGTCTCCCTCCTTCTCAAAAATAAAGAACGATGCTTTCTATTTATCATTGTTTTATGTTCCCAGTAGATAAAAATGTGATGAGTTTAGCCGATATACATGTAAGACATACATATTAAATTTATTTACCTGATGTAGTCATCGAGCAAATCACAGTTGAACAAAACTGTGCGATGTGCCATCTCTCGCTCTTGAAGGCTTAATATCTTCAATGTATATGATCTAGGAATTCCTCCTGTTTGAGGAAGTGGTGAAAAACTGGGTTCAATTTTCTCATACTATTCTTCTTCATTTCTCATTGGTCTTTTTATTCGTTTAGTAAGATCAGACAAATACATTGAGCCGAAATCCATACATTATGCAGTCTAGTAACCGTTCATGATAGAACCTTCCGGATGATTCCTATTTCGGACATAAGACTTTAATGTGTAAATATTTATTTCAGTTGGATATATCAAACAAAAAGAAATAAGTCCTCCGAGAAGTATTATAATGGGAATATGGACAGTCATATGGAGCATGCATGTGAAAAATGATAGAGGAAATATGTTCCCCAACTCACACAAAATTAATGGGGCATCTGTCAACATTTTTTGCAAGAATGACTTAGAGAACATCTTAACACAAGGATCTCTAAAAAATGGAACAACTGAATAATAGTCACCATTACATTATTAGACAAAATATGAAGGATTTTTATTTGAATAAACTCATGAATAAGAATGTAATAATCATGATTCTTCAAGTATTTTATCTTCAACTCTCTTCTGTTTACCTATTTAGATATGTTGCTAGAATAGCCATCAGGAACTATAATAGTCTCTAATACTTTTAGAAATTTTTTTCCCATAGGTGTCATCACATAAGAAGCACATGGAACTTGCCATTTATTTTCACTAATACGCACATGATGCAAACCTAGTATGATACCCCAATCCACTAAGTCTCGCCGACACCGTAAATCATCTTTTGTATTTCCCTTAACATTTAGAAGTATAGAAAGCAACATTTCACCTATATTCTTTTCAATGTGAATTAAGTCTAAGAAATGACGTAACAAATTGGTTGACTAATAAGGCAGATAAAAAAGATACTCCTCTTCCTCTAATTGTAACAGGTTTCAGTGGAAACATTCATTCTCTTTCTAGATTTCATTTGACCCTTCCCGAATGAAAAACCTAAATATTTCAATTCATTAAGCACATCAGTTCTAGAAATATGCTGAGGGGGATCATCGTTCTATTTGATATTATCAAATCTTCGACGATTATTTCTATATGGATGGTCCATTGGCAAGAATCGTTGATGTCCCATAAAACTGAAACTAAAGTTATGTCTCAGTCTTCTGGATCGTGTATTCTTCATACAAATAGGACATGACGGTTTTCCCTTTGTGCTCCATCCATACATCATTTCATAAGCCATAGAATCATTGATAGTCTACATAAGTTTAACACACATCTGAAATATATCTTCCGAATATGCATCGTATGTGCGCACACCCACATCCCACAGAAGTTTCAACTCTTTTATTAAAGTTTGCATGTATACGTCAATATAAATGTCGAGATCATAAGAGCCACATATGATTATACTCATGAAAGTGAATGGTTTTTTCATACACAACCATGGGGGAAGATTATAAATGTGTATAAAAACTAGCCATGTGCTGTGTGAAGTAAGTATCTTCTCAAATGGATTAAAACCATCACAATATTGACCCAGCCTCACATTACGCACGTCAGCTGAAAAATCAGGATATCGAGCATCAAATCTCTGCCATGAAAATTCATCTATAGTGTGAGCCAACTCATCATTAGTCTTCTTTCTCTTGGTATCATTCCATCTCATTTTTATTGATATTTCATCAGACATAAAAAGATTCTAGAGTCTGGGGATCAATGGAAAGTGTCATATTACTTTCTGTGGCATGTGGGATGGTGTTCCATCAGATTTTGACTTCCAGTGTGATGTGACACATTTTATATGATCATTTCATTCAGCAGTTTCCTCTCAGAATAAACTGAAATCTTTCGGGCAAGCATGAATTTTTTTTCTTGAAACTTTTTGTTCCTCAACTAACTTTCATGCCATATAGTGGTTTTAGGGAATATTTACATCATCTAGAATTAAATCCTTCAAGAAGTTAAGAATTTAATATACTTTTTTATTAGAAATATCATACATTGTTTTCGAATGAAACAATCGGATTAAAAATTCCATATTTTTCATTTTATCGCACAGTCGATATAATGGAGTCGTGGCAGCATCATTCAATTTTTTCACCCTTACAACATCATCATTTTAATTATATGCATCATTTATTCTCATATCGAAGTCTTCTTGGTTTGGAATCCTTTATTTTTCATGATGATGAATAAACAGAAATTGGCCATATAACAAATTCTCCACTCCAGTCATCTCATTTGAATCATCATCAATTTGATATTTAATTTTCTCACCATTGTGATACCACACATATTAGTTTGCTTTAAAACCATATATTGTTATGTGGTAGATGACTTCTTCATGGCTCAACCAAGGTCTCCCAACACAATTAAAACATGGGCGGTGTATGCGGCCACTATCTAAAGCATTGTGAAATGAAAAATCTAAAAAACTCTCCAAATTATTTAGAAAATCGATTGAGATCCGATCGGTTTCATACATCCCAATTCTATCCATTCTGTAAAAAAAATTGTTATAAGTCATTTCATCAAAATCAATTCAATAAGATTGAAGTTTCATCGAAAATATATTTAAGTAAACGACAATTGTTCACTTTATATGAAACCATAACTGACACACTACTCTATATGAGAATCATAATATAAAAGAAAAAAATTCTATATTTATAACAAAAAAAATACTTTAATAACTATACATGAGTTTCCAAGATCATGTACACTTGTGGAGGATAATTATTCAGGAGTTGAATAAATTTTAGATTGAAGAAATTTTATATTTTTGTAGATAATTTGAGTGATCACATACATTTCCCAAGGGGGAGGGAGTGTCCAAGGGGGTGTGGGGTGTCCAGGGGGTGGTAGGGCTGTCAAGGGGGTCATAGGTGTCTAGGGGTGGAGGCTGTCTAGGGGGGTCGGGGTGTCCAGGTGGGCGGGCTATCAACGGGGGTCGTCTAGCTATCTAAGGGGGTAGGGGTGTTTAGGGGGTAGGGGTGTCCAAGGTGTGGTAGGGCTGTCCAACGGGGTGATCGGGGTGTCTAGTGGGTGGGATAAACTGTCCAGGGGGTATGGGGGTGTTCAGGGTGGGTGGGCGAGTTGTCCATGTTAATGGCGGGGCTGTCCAAGGGGGTACGGGGGTGTCCAGAGGGGTGGGCGAGCTATCCAGGGGGTGGGCGGGCTGTCCACGACGGTTGGTCGGGCTATCCACGGAGGTGGCGGGGCTATTCAGGGGGGTCTGTGGTGTCAAGGGTTGGGGGATTTCCATAGGGTGGGGGCTTCCAGGGGGATTGGGGTGTCCGAGGGGTGGTGGGTGGGTTTCCGGGGACTGGGCGGGCTGTCTATGAGGGTGGGGGCTGTCCAGGGGGTAAGGGGTGTCCAGGGGGTGGGCGGGCTGTCCACTGGGGTGGCGGGGCTTTACAGGGGGTCGGGGCTATCCAGGGGGTGGGGGATTTCCAGTGGTGGGGTTTGTCTAGGGAGTACGAGGTGTCTAGATAGTGGGAGGGATGTCCAGGGGGTGGTGGGGGTGGCAGGCATTCTAGGGGGTACGGGGTGTCCAGGGGGTGGGTGGGCTATCCACAGGGGTGGCGGGGCTGTCCAGGGGGTCGGGGTGTCCAGGGGGTGGGGGGATTTCTAGGGGTGGGGGGTTGTACACTGAGCACGAGGTGTCCAGGGGGTGGGCGGGCTGTCTTGGGGGTGACAAGGTAGTCCAGGGGGTACGGGGTGTCCAGGGGGGTGGGTGGGTTGTCTACGGGGGTGGGGGTGTCCACGGGGGGGGGGGGTGTCCAGGGGGTGGGTAGGGCTATCCAGGTGTGTACGGGGTGGGTGGTCGGGCTATCCACGGGGTGGTGGGGCTGTACAGGGGGTGTACGGTGTGTCTAGGGGCGTGGGCGAGCTGTCCACGGGGGTGGGGGCTGTCCAGGGGGTATGGGGTGTCCAAGGGGTGGGCGGGCTGTCCACGAGGGTGGTGGGGCTATCCAGGGGGGGTCAGGGGGTCTATGGGGGTGATTTCTAGGGTAGGGGTGTCCAGTGGGTACGAGGTGTCCAAGACTTCCCACACCCCCCACTGGACACCCCCCCCCCTCCTTGGACAGCCCATACCCCCCCCCAGGACAGCCCACCCCCTCCCTAGACACCCCACACCCCCTCTCTTGACACCCCACACCCCCTCCCCTACCTGGACACCCCACTCAGACCCCCCTAGATAGCCCACACCCATCCTTGGGGCATCCCATACCCCCCTCCCTAACACCCATATAGCCCCCCTAGAGATCCCCCTTCCCCCTGGACAACCCACCACCCTCCTCGACAACCCCCCATGCCTGGACATCACCTCACACCTTGACAACCCCATAACCCTCCTCCACCCACAATAGGGTATTTTTATTTAAAATTATTTTATACATTAAGAATGTTGAACTATCATGCTTTATCCATTTCACTATAAAAAACATAAAACCCCACTAAACATAATACATAAAACCCCACTAAAAAAAACATAAAACAAACATAAAATAAACATAAAACAAACATAAAAATACATAAAACATACCTTTTACCCCACTAAAAAACCCTTAAACAAACCCTTTACCCCAGCTCTATACAAAACCCACTAAACAGACCATTTATGATGTATGAAGTGTAGAACAAAAAAAATATAAAACAAACAAAGGGTTCCATACTCAAACAACACTAATTCCAATTTACCCAAAATCAAAACTAAACATCAAACATAAAATAAAAACAAGAAGAACTGTAAAAATAACTTACAAATTTGAAGTGTAGAAATAAAAATATGTTTTATTGAAGATGGATCTTCAGCTGGAAGGTGTTTCGAGGCCGAGAAGACTTCGGGAGGAAGTCTGGATTAGGTCTGTAGTCAGGGCGTACAGGGAGCTAGGGCGCTAGTTATTTGGGGGGAAACATTCCCAACGGTTTTTCAAAACCATTGGGAAAGCCTCTCTTTACCAATGGTTTATTAAAATTGTTACCATATGTTAGAGGAACTGAAGCTTTCCCAATGGATCTCTGAAACCATTGGAAAATCATAACTATTTTAACACATTCGCCCACAGTTTGAGAAAACAGTTGTAAAAGGTGGTTTTTTTACAGTATACTAATTTTTTTTTCAAACCGTTGCTATATATCCATTGGGAAAACCACCATTTATAGTAGTGTATCCTTCTACTTCATCTCGAGAAACTTTGTTCCCATTATAGTTCTCAAGTGATGAGGGAAATACTTACTAAAGAAGATTCCTCTGAACTCTTCCCACTCCATAAGTTGAACCTCTACTCTTTGCCTCATGTTTTTAATCAGTTACCACCACCGGTCAGCTTCTCCCTCTAAGAGATAGACAGCCAGGGAGACCTTCTCTTTCTCTGAACAATGGAGCATAGAAAAGATCTTCTCTATAGAGATGATCCATTGTTCAGCAATCAATTGGTCGGTTGATCCACTAAATGTTAGTGGTCGTTGATGCATAAAGGACTAAACAGAATGTTATTCCCTTTTTAGTGAGATCGGTCTCTCATCTTGATTCAAGTTATTTCACATAACTTGATTCAATTGGTTCATCATTCACATGAATGTTTCCATTCTGGCTTCCATCGGAAGGTCATCAGCACATGGTCCATTGTGGTCACCATTTTCACTTTTCCTCCTATTTCCTGCCATTTTTAAAAGAATAAAACCATAGTGAGAAACTTATTTCATTTAAAAATCTTTTAACTATAAAGGATTTTATATCTTAAAAATTCGTTAAAAAATTACATGTATCTATAAATCCTTCATAATGATTCATAAAAATCTAATGACTAACCAAACATATCCCCCAGGATTGTCGTAATCAAGAGTGCAGTAAGGCCCGTTGTTGTGTACCTGGATACCCTTTGTCAAGCCCGAAACTCCTTATTGGAGTTTTCACTCCTAGGTACCTCTATACCAGAGCTGCCTCTACCAGCTCATATATAGATAGAGATGTATTTTCTTGATAATCCACTTACTCAATACTCACTAAAATACCAAGAAGTTTTCCTATATTTAAAATTTTCTATAGGATTATTCCCAAAGTTTTCATAGACTAATTTTCCTAAATATCTTAAATATCCTTTGATACCAACTATGTAATCCCACCTTTTTATTACTTATCTTTTCACTACATTTTACATACTAAGGATCATTAATGTCCAGTGTCTTAGAAATCAGGAACATAATACATGAAAAAAACATAAAAAATCCTTATAAAACACTTTTAAGGCTTCATAATAGATTCATCCTAAGTAAAATTACTACATCTCATAACCTGGAGACATACATCAAAGGAAAGGGTGAGCAGAAGGCTCAGTAAGGAAAAAAAGTGAAACAGTTGACACGTGATCTTGAGCAATATTAATAAGAACATGGTAAAAGTCATAAAGACACAAGCAATGTGAGAATAGGAATATCACAAAAAAAATAACATGAATCATAATGTGAATATGTGGCTACAACATTTAATTTAGACATTCATGAACTTATCACCATGGTTTATCCCTGAGGTGTCATAAATTTTACCATGGTTATTTACCAAGGTATTGTGAAACTTGTAATCTCTAGAGATTAAATTATTTACCCAATGAATTGGAGCACTATCTGGGAACACCCTAAATATTTATTTATTTACATTTGAACCACATAGATCGTAATAAAACATTTCATAAATAACCCATATAGAACAAAAGAAATGGGTTTCATTTCAAAATTGTGACGTTTTAAAAGTTCTAAAAAATCATTATGTCATTTATAACCCATGGAAAGTGAGTGAGGGTTATATGTATGTAAATTAAAGAATAAAATATATTTTTTTAGTATATTTAAGAATACAAATAGAAACAAAATATTTTTGGGTATTCTCATAAATAAAACAATAGAGAAAGAGAGAGAAATTTTGAGGCAAAATTTCTGCAACATAACTGCTATATATCATGGTTTTTGAAAATAATATAAAGAGAGGGAAAAAGGGTCTTACATACATAAATGAACCATTTTGAAGTATCAGGACATTATAAAAAGAAATAATATCATTTTATGGACATTTTAATGACACGCCACATGAAAAGGAAACTTGAAAAGAAAGTGAAAGTTCAATTTCTTTTAAGAAAACTCGGCAGCCTAACGATGTCACATAAAAATTCAGAAAATCAATTGATGAGAGCGGAAAGGGTATCTCATAATTTGGAAATGAAATGGAAAGTATTAAAGATATATAATAACATGCCCCATCATAATAAAATGAAACTATTGGACATAACATAAATGAAGTCATGACTTAAAAGAGAAGGGTGAAAGAATCCCTTACCTTGAAGAGTAACTTCGAAAGACTGAAGGTCGGGACCTTGGGAGGCTTGAGGGCACCATGGGAGGTAAAGAGACTAGAACATTGTTGAGGATGATTTTTAATGAAATTAATGAGGGAATGTCATGGTATTTATAGGAAAAGTGAGGGAATAAATTATTAATTTCAAAGGGACACCTCATCGGTGATATTCGCAAAACCATGGGCTTTCCCATGGTATTTTCCACTTTGGACACCTCATAGAAAATATCACTATTCATATGTCGACCAAAATGATTACATCATTATTACATCATTAATGATGTCATTAAACACCCAAAAATCAAAACTGTATTTTTACTATTCACCGATAATTGAACTGTTTCCAAAAAATCCCAAAAATTAACCCCTAACCTAACATCAATGCTCTGGATTCAAAAATGAACACCATTTTATGAAAAAAAAATCTAACATTTTAAATTTAATTTTCAAATAAAATAATTATTTATTCAAAAAAATAACTCTAAAACTATAACTCGTTTTGTAACTCCTTAAGAATGTAATAAAGGTCCCATAAATTTATTATATAACCACAATACAATAATGTAACAATTTATGATTACATTTTATGAAAATATGTTTCCATTTTAAATTATTAAATAAATTTTAAAATTTTAAATAAAATATTTATGATATACAAAAATATCAAAACATATACTATGATCATTTTTTCACTTTTAAGATGTTTAAATTGTATTTATACATTCATGGGTGAAGTTTCTCTTTTTTGGCCAATTTACTATTCATTACTATTCATTCGGGTATGTTACTATTCATACATTACAATTCACTAAAAAATTAATTTCATCTTATTAGACTCTAAATTTCTTACTGAACACAACCGCAGAAGACCATTATTTGAAAATCAATTTACATTATTAATTATTTAATGTTTACATAAATATTTTAAATTTACCTTTTTCCAAAATTCATTAGTAATATAGAACTATAAATTCATCCAAAATTTATCTGGACATTTGAAATTCACAAACATTATAATAAGAAGAAATAAAAATTTTATTTAAATAAAAGGATTACACAAATCATCTAAGGACTCGTTACATAGCCCCTTATAACCCCAGCATAGGACCTAAGTGTAAGGTGTGCTAGGGTGATAGAATCTTGGGGTGGCTCGGACAACATTGCCCGAGTGTTGATTTCTATCAGCTTGAACTTCTCCCTTAGGTGATTTCGTTAAAACTTCATGTGTTGAAGTTTGGCTTGCGCTTGGTCCAGAGAAAATCTTAGTGATGCTACCTTCTTCCCAAGCTCCAACAGATGGACTTAATATGGCCCCAGTCTACTGGATGAGACCATTCAATCTTTTTCCTGTATTAATTAACAAAGATAACTGTATTTATAAAAACACAACATTATAGTTTCCAACAGTCATATTGACCATCGGTCATATAACAGTCGAAACCCAACGGTCTCATTTTAATTATACCCACTACATTAATTAATGGAAATAGTTTTGTTGAGTATTAAATAAAATAACACACAAATTTTTGAAACCGATATAATTAAAAAGTTCGGGTCATTACAATTTATGGTCAAAGTGTAGAAGGAAACATGGATAAAATTATCTTATAGGGACAAATAAATGTTTTAAGTGTATAAAGGAAGTTCATAGAGTGATTAAATACCAAATTGATAGTAATATGTTATCTAATTATAGAAATAAATTGAAACATCGACATAATGAACCACCCACAATATAGTGTTTGAAATTCTAGGAGTACAAGAATTATGATAACCAGTGCCCAAATATGAAAGTTAATTATGATAATGATCATTAAAAACCTATTAATACTATATACAAATGGAAATCTTATGCAATAACAATTTTTGATAGAGGGTGTGATGATAACATGGTGAAAGGTACACTTCCCTTACACTCTAGAATTTGTAATGTCTTATTTGATTCTGGATCAACCCGATATTTATTTTTGGTGGATTTTATAAGGGTATTATAGTACCACCACAATGATTAGATTTTGAAAAAGTTTTGAAATACTATATTGGTACAATTATTTCACCTCAACTATATTATTTTTCTTTACTTCATGTTTAGGGAAATGTGCTTTATGAAAATATTTTTATCTTCTCTTGGGTTGAGTTCGATGTAATTTATTTCTTATATGGAATTAATTTACATAAATCCTAAATCCATTTAAAAGGAAGGGAAATCATATTTGATATTCCAAACCATATTATGATCATCTATCAGTGTTACTATAAATATTTACCTCTGATGGAAAACACATCCATTGTATGGGTATTGAATCCTATTCAAAAGGGGAGTTTGACTCCGATGTTTGGGGAGAAACTCAACATCATGAATATTCCTATTGTGTAAGATATTTTCTATGTATTTATTGATGATTTTACTAGTCTTACACCAAATTTTTTAGTTTAGTTTTCAACAATGCTATTCCTAGTTTTACTCCCTTTTCAAAGATTCTATATTGAATGGCCACCATTGAGTTTTAGGAATTTAAAATGTAACACCAAGATTATCATGACAACGGAATAATTTTTCCATGTGTGTCACCTTGGGGTGCATTTATTTAATTTATTTATTATGAATTATGGATCAATGTGACTCTTAAATGATTATTAGGATGTTAACAAGATCTATATCATGAAAAGTATCCCCTTCACCATATTAATGAATTCTTTGATTAACTACATGGATCTCATTATGTTTAAAATATTGAGATTCATTATGGATGTCATTAATTGATGGTTAAAAAGAAAGATATTCCTAATATAGCATTCTGAATAAGGTATGAATGCTATTAATATATAGTGACGCATTTTGGTCTTACTAATTATATTACTGTATTCACGGATTTAATGAGTAGAGTATTTATATATTCTTTTGTTCAGTGTTTTGGTAGTATTTATAGAATATATTATTATATATTCTATGAGGAATGAATATCTGGAAGATCACATGAGGATTGTGCTAAATAACATAATAAAGAAGAATATATATGAAATTATTAAAAATATGTAAATTTTGTTTAAAAACCCATTTTAAGTTCATATAATCTCAAATGACGGTATATATGTAGAGCCATAAACATGAAAGTGATTAAATGTTGGCCCAGACCAACCATGGTCACTGAGATCCATTAGACCTTGGTTTTTCTGGATTTTATCAATAGTTTTTGGATAATTTTCTACTAATCTACAACCTACACAACAAGTAAACTTGTAAGGGATTCATGTTCCTCTAGATATATGAATGTAAGGATTGTTTTAAAGAAATGAAGATGCGGATAGTAAGTGAACTTGTTCTTACATTACCCTATTAGGTAGAAGGGTTTTTATTTTATAGTGTTGTATGAAATAAGGTATTTTCATGTTTCATCATGAAAAATAATATAGTTAACCCTTGTGCCACATGAAAACTAATGGTAAATGAAAAAAATTACCCAACTCAATATTTTGAGATTGATGTGGTAATTTTTTCATTAATGATATAGATATATTAAATTTATGTAGAAAACGGTGATATATATACCAATGAAAATGTTTAATGAATACATTCACTCAAAAAAATTTGAATATGTACCAGAGAAAATAGATATAGGTGATTAAATAATACGACTTCTTAATAAATTACCATCCTAGGAAATAAAATAAGAAAGCTGATGTTTTTAGTCGAATGGACCAAGCTATATTAACTGTGATGGCGATAAAAAAATATCCAATATTCTTAAATTTTAATATTATGGATCTAGAAATATTAAAGGGGAATATATTATCTTACTCAAATGAGTGTTTAACCACATATCCTTGTAAGGACTAAAAAGGTAAATAAGAATGATGTTGATCTAAAAAAAGTTGAGAAATGTTCATGAGTTCAACCATGATCGTGATAGAGTGATAAGGTTTAGGAACCATGTTTGTGTCCCCTCAATGATTGTTTTTAAGATGAAGGTGTTCGATGAATCTTATAGTACATAAATCTCTATTCATCTTGGAAGTACAAAGATGTATAGTAATTTGAAAGATTATTTTTTATAGGATGGTACAAAGAGATATATTTCATAGTTTTTATACTGGTTCTCGATATGTCATCAATTCAAGTTGGAGGGACAAACATCTAAGAGGGAGTTATAACCATTACCAACACTAGTCTGTAAATTGGAAAATGTCCACATATATTTTTTCATAAGACTCCCTAAAATGAGTAAAGGGTGCACCAACAAATGTCTTATAGTCAATAACCTTGAAAATTCTTCACACTTCATTTCCATTAGATAAGGTTTCTCCTTAGATTATATTTCTTTGATATATATTATGGGAGTTCTATAGTTTCATGGAGTACCAAATTCCATTATGCCTAATTGGGGTCTAATGTTTACCTCAATGTTTTGGTTAAGTCTTCAGCAGGATGTGGATATAGAATTGAGTTAAAGTATTCCATATCATCCTATAATAGATATTCAGTATGAGATAACTAATCAAACTCTAAAAGACATTTTGATATCTTTTTATATGTAATTAAAAGTCAGTTAGTATAAATACCTTACTTTGTTGTAATTCTCATACAATAATAACTTTCGCTCCAACATTCAAATGGCTCCTTAAAAAACCATCTATGGTAGAAAGTGTTGAAATCATTTTTTGTTGGAATGAGTTTTGAGAATGAAATATTTTGGGACTAAACCTAGAAAAGAAAATTTAAATAATTTTAGATCCCTTTAGTAGTATATAAGTGTATCTCAAAGTTGGGAAAAGATTTTTGATGAAAATTATTAGAATGATTTAGATTTTGATGTTCATGAAAAGTTGTTCCTACAAATACCTCCCTACAAGTTGGGGGTAATATTTGTAAATAATCTAGAGATTATCCTTTGGTATCTTTATCACTTTGAAATAATTTATCATATATAGGTGATATCTTATTGATTAGAGCTTTCACATAATATATCTCAAGTTAGTGATGTGTTCCATATATCTCCCTTGAATAAGTACATACCCAAACCTTAACATGTATTAAACTCATAAGTCATATTGATAGAGAAAACTATCTCTTATGAAGAATATTTAATGGGTATTATGTATCATACAAAGAAAGTTCTACAAAACAAGACCACTCACCTGGTCAATGATTTGTGGCCGACCAACAATTTTAGGAAACTACATGAGAACCTGGTGATATAATTAAATAGACATATCCTTATTTTCCTATATCAAAGTGAAAAATTTCAAGTGATAAATTCATTTTAAGGGGGGTATAATGTAACACTCCTAGATTTTAAGAAGTGGTTTTTTCAATAATTTTATTTATTTGATACCTTTTCATATACGCAATAACTTGTCTAAACAAACTACCATATTTTTTTTAAAATAATATTATTATTTTTTATCACCTAGACATTGTATTAGAGGATGTGAGTATGGCTATGTAAATTTTGAAGACTTATGACTTAAAAATTTATAAAATTCCTTCATTCATTATCAATTAATTAAAAATGGAAATAAAAAACTTTTGAAAATAAAGGATATTTTTTTAGAATACAATTTGTGTGCACCCAATGTATTTTTATCCTAATAAATTAAATTTATCCCTAATATTTAATTATTCTAATTACATTGATGTTTAATATATTTAATGAAAATTTTTATACATTCATATAATAGTCATGGGATAAAAAATCTAGTTTTATGCTTACAACTATATTTACCTAAGATGATAATTTAGTCATGTTTTTCACACATACATGAAAATTAATTTATTTCACATATAGATATTTAATTTGATCAAATTAATTATATAATTAGAATCACGAGGTTCAAAATTTTTAAATAGTTTCCTTTTATTTTTCTTTTCAATATGAATTGTAAATGTGGTAAAATTTATCACCCCAGTAAAGGGTAAATCGGGTTAATCTTTCTTAAAACTATGTGATAATGGCATAATTTGTCATCTTAATCTTTATTGGATGAATATAATTATACACCTATCACCATTGGATCTATAGTGATTTTTTTAATGGTCAGAAGTCTCTAAAGATGACATTTATAACATTTAAAACAACGAATGTTACAAAATTTCACTCTCTTAGTTTTAAATATATTTTATGTATTGATTTAAAGAAAAAATATGTTACGAATGAATATTGATAGTAATTTCTGGATAAGTGAAATTATTTTCATGATGAAAATTTATTTGTATTTTTTATTTACTATATAATTACATTAATTCTTATGCAACACTAATTCATTATTTCCTTAATTAATAAAACATATAATAAACTAATTTAAAAACACTACATGTAATATTAATTTATTTATGAAATTTTTTATAGAAATTTTTTAGTTAAATATAACATATTATTGTAATTTTAAAATTTTATATTCTAATTAAAACTTTATATTAATGTATTCTATGTTAAATTTAATGAATAGTGTCAAAATTGACATTAAAAATATTTTTTAAAATAAAAATTTATTAAATTAGTTAAAATCATAAAAAATAACATAGGATAAATGTGGTAATATAGGGTATAAAATAACATATCATATCAATTTGTATCCCATTTTGAACAATTTTTATTGACAATTACTTTATAATAATTTAATCTTTTAGGAAAATCCAATTGTGTCATCTTCCTCATTTTTAAAACTACACCCCTTCTTTCTATTCATCAGACTACATTGATCCATATAGCTCAATTATACCCAAAATATTTCTTTCTATAAATCATTAAAAAATTATTTTAGGTAATTATCTCCCCAAAAACCCAACCCTATGTTCCTTAAGAGCGGTTCTAAAGGTGGTCTCTCGAAAGAGTGGTAGTTGTCTTATCAAAACTCTTTAAATTTATTAATTATTATAATTACACTAAATATGTGGAATATATCATAAAATAATATATCATGTGTCCTAAAAAATTCTTAAATTTTATTAGGATTATGTAACTACAATTATCCTCCCACTTTTTATCAAATAGTAAGTGGAAGTATTGCTTGTGGAAACTTATTACTTACCATCAACATGTAGTAGTACAAATAGTTTCCAATATCCATCTTTCAAGGATGGTTATTATGATGGGGTTAAATATTATATATTAAATATAATATATAATTAATTTTCTATCATTATAATAAAATATCTATCTACTTACATTAAAAAAATATGTAAACTCATAACGTCGCTTCTACATACATGTGGACTACCACCTATAGGAAGCAATGTGATTCGATTCTGGTTTCTATTTTACATTGATGGTAAGGAAGACATATATAATTAATATATATGCTTAATTTTATATAATAATGATTATTTAATGGTAAATTATAATTTACCATTCTTTTATACCATCTATCAAAAAATGAATACAACATTATTGTGTCCATATGACCTAACGTCTCCATGAATGGTGTAATTAATTTTCTATATCTCCCATTACATATAACTCAAAATATATTTATATCATGAATATATATTATATAATAATAATTTATCTGATTATGTTATTGAATTTTAATAAATATAAATTTGTTATATAGGACGTTATAATGATTTTGAAGCAGGTAGAAGTAATAGTTAATGATTTTTTCTCTCACTTTTATTTCTATAGGGAACATTCCTTATATATCACATGTTTCTTTTGTGTTGTGTGTAATCTAACCATACATTTATTTTTTTGGACTCATTAAAATTATGTATATTTTAATATCCATTTATGGCTATTTATTCCATGGTAATTATGATTCAAAACATACTAAAGTGGTAAGGGTTTTATGTTACAATCTCATTCTTTATCAGGCTATTTATGATTAAGTTTAAAATTATTGAATATTATAATATAACTATAAATAATCTTATGACTTATTTTATCCCAAAATAATTTCTTTAAAATGCATTTTTAATCTCATTTTATTCAACTTATATTTTAGAGATACCAAAAATATATTTTTAAGGAAAATAAACATTATTTATCTGTTAGGTGGAAAAAATTTCTTCCATATCAAGGTTTTCTAACAAAATTTATTAGATAAGGTTTTAAATATTATCATATTATTTTTAATGTCATTTTACCCATGTTTATATATTTATAAAATGGTTTAATTGGAATCTTCATGTCATTTTCTAAATGATTTACTTTATGATTTTTTGAAAAAGTGTAAAGTAATGTTTTCTTTTAACTTATATGACATGTGCATAAATTCCCACCATTATGACCACTAAACATTTTGATGATTCCTTTAAAATTTCCTATGGTACCTTTAAATAAATGTTTTTTAATATTTTGGAATTTTTTTTATTTTAAATAAGTTATTTCAAATTGTAAATGTTATTTTCATAAATAAATGTAATGGCCCGGACCTCTCCGGCCCATTCCTTTGTCAAAAAGAAGGTCAAGAAGTGTTCTAGAGGGTAAAATGGACTTTTCCCACACTTTCCATAATTTTGAAACTACACGTCGTGTAGTTTGAGTACACGCCATGTACCCCCTTTCTGGGTATACCCCATGTTGGAGCCTATCCTTGCCGTGTGCAACAAATGGGTGCACGCCGTGTGACCAGTTCTACACGTCGTGTAGTCCTTCCCCGCGTACGCATTACCAGTCAACGGCCGTGTACCGTGTTGGAGTCATGTCCATGCCATGTCAAATAAATGAGTATACGCCGTGTGTCTAAACTACACGCCGTGTAGTCCTTCCCCGCGTATGCGTTACCCTCAAACCGTGTGTTGACCAGTCAACGGCCGCGGAGCCGTGTTGGAAGTCGCGTGGAGACCGTGTGAAAGAACTGTGTACACGTCGTGTACCATAATGTACATGCCGTGTACTTTTTCTTTTCATGCCTATAAAAGGAGGGGTCCCCTCCTCCTTTTCATCACACACCTCTCCTCCCCTCTCCTCTGAGCAGAGATCTCTCAAGAGACTCGAAGGATATTCCTTCCATAACTTCTTCGTCTGAGCTCTGATTTACGATCCGTCAGCGGCTACGGGATCTTAACGACGAGGTGGAACTTCCGAGCTTTGATCTGTTTTCTTTCCTTCAGCCTTTCCTTTCCGACTTCCACCCGAGGAGGTTTTTCCGGGACCCAAAAGAAGTGACGGATGCTGACGGACGTCTTCTAAGTTGATCCGTGGGAGCACTGTGATCGGGAATCTATTGAGGTAGTGTAACGACCCGAAATTTTGAATAAATCTTGTTTCCTAATTTCATGTGTTATTTTTTATACTCAAAAAAAATGTTTTATTTGATAAACATGAATATAAATAAAATGAGACCATTGGTTTTTGAGTGTTATATGACCATCGGTCAATATGACCACCGTGAACAAAATGTTTTGATTATTGTCTCTAAATTTAAGTAATCTTGGTTAATTATTATAGAAAGAAGATTTTATGGCCTCACCTAGTAGCCTTGGGCCTATCGAAGCCCATCTAACAGAGATTGGGAAGGAGGTAGCACCATTGGGCTTTGCTCTGGACCAAATCCAAGCCGAACTTCATCATGTGAAGCTAGAACGGAATCGCATTCGCGAGAAGTTCAAACTGATAGAAATTACTACTCGGGCAATGTTGACTGAGCCGCCCCAAAATTCTATCACCCTAGCACACCTTACTCTTAGGTCCTATGCTGGTATTATAAGGGGTTATGTAACGAGACCGTAATTTCCTTGTGTAATCTTTTTTTTAAATAAAAATTTGGATTTCTTCTTATGATGATGTTTATGAATTTTCAAATGACCGGATAAATATTGTATGCATATTTTTGATGAATTTTAGAAAAAGGATATTTTAAAAATGGTTGTGTAAACATTAAATAATTAAAAATGTGTAATGATTTTCGAAAAATGGTCTTCTACAATTATGTTCAGTACGAAATTTAGAGTCTAATAAGATCAACTTGATTTTTGATGAATAGTAAATTATGAATAGTGATTTTATGATTAGGATTAGTAATATGACCAAATGGATTAGTAATCTCACTTAAAGAAAGTTTTAAAATAATCTAGGCACCTTGATTAAGTAATGTGATTCAATAAAATAGTTAAATAACGGTTTCATTAATTATTATTCAAGTATTAGTTTTTTCGGGTGAATAGTGTTTTTTAATTAAAAATTTAATTAAAAATAATTAGAAAATTATTTTTATAAAAATGACTTTATTTTTGAACTCAGAGCATCGATATTATGTTATGGTAATTTTTGGGGTTTTTTCTGAAAAAATGAATTTTCGATGAAGAGTGTTTTTATTTAAAAATTAAATTAAAAATATTTAGATAATTATTTTTATAAAATTGAGTTCATATTTGTAATCAGAGCGTTGATATTTGGTTAAGGTGAAATTTTGGGATTATTCTGAGAAAGTTGAATTTTTGATGAATAGTGAAAATACAGTTTTTAAGTTACGGGTGTTTAATGACATCATTAAATGATGTATTAAGTTTGTAATCAATATGTTCGAATTATGAATAGTGAGATAAGGTATGAGGTGTCCCAAGTGGCCAATACCATGGGAAAATACCATGGGCAAGCCCATGGTTTTGCCAAAACCACTAATGAGGTGTCCCTTTGCCATTAATGCCTTGTCCCCTCACTTTCCCTATAAATACCAAGCCATCCTCTCATCCATTCGAATCCCCACTCTTCCCCAACGAAGTTCTGGTCTCATTACCTCCCAAGGAGTCCTCCCAAGGTGCCCCCAAGTCCTCAAGGTCCCAACCTTTGAGGTTTAAGAGTTACATTTTAAGGTAAGGGATCCGACCCTTCTCTTTCTTTTCAAGTGATCTCTTTTATGTCATTCCTTTTATGATCCATGTTCTTATTTTGGAGGATGTTATTTTATACTCCTATTACTGCCCTTTTTATGTTCATATGATGAAAGACCCCCTCTTACTCTCATCATTTCGTTTTAAGAATGTTTAAGTGGCGCCGTTAGGCTGCCGAATTTTCAAGGGATTCATTCACCTTTCTCTTTTTCAAAGTTCTACTTTCATGTCAAGTCTTTCAAGTTAATTTTAATTATGTTGGGGTATGATCTCTATATTTATCATACTGATCTTTTATGATCATATGATGAGATACCCCATTTGATCTCTTCAATTCAGTATTTTGAAGTTTTAAGTGGCGCCGTTAGGCTGCCGAATATTTAAGTGGTTCTTCACCCTTCTCGTTTTGAAGTTCTACTTTCATGTCAATTCTTTCAAGTTCCTTTCTATTATGTTGGTGTATGATCTCTATATATATCATACTGGACTCTTATGTTCATATGATGAGAGACCCCATTTGATCTCTTCAATTCAGTATTTTGAAGTTTTAAGTGGCGTCGTTAGGCTGCCGAATTTTTAAGTGGTTCTTCACCCTTCTCGTTTTGAAGTTCTACTTTCATGTCAATTCTTTCAAGTTCCTTTCTATTATGTTGGGGTATGATCTCTATATCTATCATACTGGACTCTTATGTTCATATGATGAGAGACCCTATTTGACCTTGTCAATTCAATTTTGTTGAAGTTTAAGTGAAACCGTTAGGCTGCCGAATTTTCACAAGAGAAATCTTGTTTTTTTTCTTCCTTTCATGTTCTTCATTTCATATGGTATATTTTCAAATTTCAGTACCATGTTCTTAAATCCCTTATATTTTGTCCCTCTACTGTTTTATGGGTCATTTATGAATATTTTACCCATGTCCCCTCTTTTCTCAATGTTTTCTAAAACCTTGTAACATAGTCGTTATGCTGCAGAATTTTCCCCTCAAAATGCCTCTCTCTTTTCTCAAAAATTATTTTATGTTATAAAGTGAATACTCAATGCTCTTATTTCTACAAGGGTATTCACATATATATCAAAATGTTCCATTTTAAATTCTGGGATTTACATACATGAGACCCGCTTCCCTTTCCGTGGGTTTAAAGTGCCGTAAAGATCGTGTCATTAAAGCAGTTTTTAAAATGTTATGATTATGAAATGAAACCCATTTATTTTATGCTATATGGGTTATTTATGAAATGTTTGATGATGATATATGTGGCTCACATGATAATAAAGGCAAATTTAATGGTGCGCCCTGATAGCGCTCCAATGCATTGGGTAAAGACTTAATCTCTAGAGATGACCATTTTAACGACGCCTTGGTGAATAACCTTGGTAATTTTTTTAACGACACCTTGGGGATGGACCTTGGTGAAACGAAACGATTGCCAATATTAAATGTTGCAGCCACATCTTCAAGTTATGAAAAAGTTTTATTTTTATTATGATATGCCTCATGATTTCATTTTCACGCCTTAAAGTTCTTTTCATGACTTTATTGATGTATCCCAAGTTCATATGTAAAATGTTTCACTTGTTTCCCTTGCTGGGCCTTCTGCTCACCCTTTCTTTTGATGTATGTCCCCAGGTTATGAGATTCAGTAATGAGCCTAGGGTGAACATGAGGAGAAGCCTTTCAAGTGTTTAAGAAGAATTCTTTATGTTGTTTTCATGTTTTAAGTTCCTGGTTTCCAAGACACTAAACCTTAAAGATCCTCGGTTTTGTAAAATGTAATTAAAGTTTATGTGATAAAAAGGTGGGATGCTATAGGTAGGGATCTTACCTTTGTCTCTCTAATTTTGTGCATCATGCGGGGTGGGTATCCTATTGTTTTCATGAGAAACGGTTGAACCATTAAATAAAGATAATAAATGACTTATATAACGGGGTTGGGAAGTTGTTTTTTTGTTGTTTCTTTATATCCTGTGATATTAAGTTGTGAATTGAATGAGCTTCTACCTACTGAAAATCACAGTCGTTGGGGGCCTTTTATTATGCAATTAAATGTTTCCCTCTCCTTCTGGATTTTTCTTATGGATGGAAACTTTGTGGAATGTGGGAATTGGTTAATCACGTAAATTTGGCTGTTTAAAATCGGGAACCCTTGTGTGATCACCCCGGTTAAACAAAATGTAATAATGAACATGTGGGTGTTGGCTTGGTTATGTGGCATGTGTTGGGGGTGTTTTGTGGGTTTTTGTGGATTGGGTGAGCAGTGGGGCTGCGGTTGACTTAGTTGTGGGATGGTGTGAATGTTGTGTTGGTAATGGGAAACGGGGCTGTGATAAATGGTATTAAAGGGGTAATGATGTACGATGTGGTTGTGGTTATGGTGGTTGGAAGCGGGACTGCAGGGATGGGTTTAAATGTGAACGGGCTATGGGTTGTGATTATTAAATAAAAGTGGAAGAGTTAATGAATGGTGGGTCATGGTAATGGAACGGGTTTAATAATCAATGGGTTGGTTGGTTGATAAGAAGGGCTTGGTTGTGTTGCTTGTGTTTTCCGAACTTGATTTGTGGATGGCAGAGATATGTTTTACGAACGTTTGATGTGGTTGGTTGTGGATAGTTTCCCAGTAGTAAAGGAACTAAATTAACTAATTTCTACTGAAAACGTGAAAACCTAAAGGGGGTTGGGATTGTTTGTTGTATTTATACTTCTTGGTAGCAGTGCCGAGGCACGTGCTCAGTTTTCTGTTTAGAAGCCATAGGTTGGGTTGTGTGTTTGGTATACATATATATATCTGTATCTCTTATGTTTTATCGCACCCCACCCATGTTGAGAACTTAGTTCCGAACACTCCCATTTCATGGGAGAGGGTGTTTTCCCTTAGTTACTAGCTCCTTCGTGCTCCTTCTCCCTTAGGTTGTGATGGATTGAGGCGACCTTACACCTAAGACTCTTCGGGTAGGTTTCAATTGGGGTGGTTCTAGCCCAAGACTCTTTGGGAAGGTTCTACTGTTTCCCAAGAATCTTCGGGATGAGGCCCAGGTGTGTGCGGGCAGGATACGTGGTTGTGAGGCCCAGGTGTGTGCGGGCGGGATACGTGGTTGTGAGGCCCAGGTGTGTGCGGGTGGGATACATGGTTGTGAGGCCCAGGTGTGTGCGGGTGGGATACGTGGTTGTGAGGCCCAGGTGTGCGCGGGCGGGATACCTGGTTGTGAGGCCGAGGTGTGTGTGGGCGGGATACGTGGTTGTGAGGCTCAGGTGTGTGCGGGCGGGATATGTGGTTGTGAGGCCCAGGTGTGTGCGGGCGGGATACATGGTACTGAGGCCCAGGTGTGTGCGGGCGGGGAGAGTGTGGCAGAGTCCAGACGTTCGTCGTTAGGAAGAGCAGCCAACTAAAGGGAAATGGTGTGGGGTACCCAAATACGCTTGTTTTTATACTACTACTACCTGTTGTGATTGTGTTTTGGTGAGTGTGGCTAGTGAGGTTGGGTGGATAGAATTCCTTGTTAGGTTTCTTCTGTTGTTCTCACGGGACATTAGGATATCTCTCCACTAGTGCACAAGAGCTTTAGGTTTCCCTACTGAGTATACTTGTATGCTCACCCTACGTTTACTTTCAAGTTTCCAGGAGGACTACCAGGGCCGTGCGGGACCCTACTAGTCGGACAGTTGGAGTTGTTGCTATTTTTGTACCTTTGTTTTCTTTTGGTATTGTACTTTGAGCATTCTTGTACGTGTACCTTGTTATAAAATTGTTTAAACATGAATGTGGGATTGGTTTGGGTTTATTTCTATACACTTGCTCTTTTCCTTTTTGGTGGTTGACTTGTCCTATTTCCCAATCTTTAAAATAAAAAGGGTAATTCCTCCTATTTTTTGTGAAAAACTCATACCCTTGGTGCTAGTCGCCACCCCGGGGCCTACTGAAGGTGGGACTCGGGGGTCATTATCTCTCTTTCGCCATTGCCAGCTCAGGAGGGGCATCTTTGGTGGGAGGGGGTCGTGAAAGAATGGTATCAGAGGTGATGGTTGAGAGATAGGATAAAGTCTGGAGTTAGGCACAAAGAGGATTGCATGGGATGGTAGGGCGACAATGTTAGTTAATCATGGTGTGTGACATAGGCCAGGGAAGACCGGCTAGGATGCGGGATTTTAGGGCCCCCCGTGATCCGATGCAAGGACTCTGAGCCTACCGAACGACCAAGTGAGACTACATTGATTGCAGGTTAGAGACCCTAGATATGGTACATGCATCATCATGATTGTGTTTTACTTGATTTGGGTGTTCTGGGAAAGAAATTTCAATAAAATGATAAAAATAAAACCTTGATTTTTCCATAATACTTGGGCTTAGGCGATCCTTGTTTATCGTACAGCTATGGCACCTGGACATCATCCCTGGGTGGCTCAGACAGCCGAGGCCCAGCAGATTCAGGCGGTCGATCAGCTGAGGATTGACCGAGAGGAGGAAGATAGCCAGTGGTAGAAGACTCTCCATTCTTTCCAGCGGCAGAACCTCAAGAAGTACAAGGGTAGTACTTCGGATACGTAGACGGAGGGGTGGCTTGAGGAGCTAGGGATCGCTTTTACCTTGATCTGTGCTCCGAGGAAGTACTGGGTTTCCCTAGTAGTCAGTCAGCTGAGAGGTGTGGCGCGACAGTAGTGGACACTCTACCTCAGAGAGAGGATAGAGGCACAGGTTCCTTGGGATGACTTTGAAAAGGAATTCCGAGAGGAATTCCTTTCTTCCATGATCAAGGAATAGAAGAGGCAGGAGTTACTCTCCCTTCAGCAGGGGAGTATGTCTGTACGAGGGCTGGGGATCAATTTCAAAGATATCTTGTACTTTGCTCCGGATCTCTTTCCTGATGAGGAGTCTCAGGCGAGACGTTTGGAGGAGGCGCTCCGTCCATCGCTCTAGTATGTTGTCACCCCCTTCACCCTTCCGACGTACATGGCGGTACAGAAGAAGGAAGAGGTTGTAGAGAGGACGCACTTGCTAGGAGGTGCACCCCGAGAGGGGATCCAGCCGGGCTCGTCAAAGGGGAAAGCAGTCAGCAGCAGGTCTCCTGCGATGGGACCTTTGAGGTTTAGGCCAGTGGGGAGCAGGCCCCAGCAGTTCCAGTTCAGATCTTCAGGTCCTCGTCCCTTTTTCATGAGCCCAGGACTGAGGTGTTTTTCTTGTGGAGGTTTCGGGCACGTTCAGGGTCGGTGCCCGACCCGAGCTCAGGACGGTGGAGGTGGGCAGGTTCAGCGCCCACCTCAACAGCACTAGTTTCTGGTGAGGCCCTTCCAGCAGCAGCAGGACCATGCTCCTACGAGGGCAGACTTTGCGGGAGGAGGCCGACCTCAGGTTTCTCCTCAGGGACCTCGACCAGGGCGTGGTCGGGGAAGTGGACAACATCAGAGAGGTAGTGGAGTTGGGCGTGGATAGTTGCACGCAACAGAGTTGATAGCTCCAGTAGGACCAGAGGTGGTGCGAGGTATGATTTGTTGGTTCAGCACTCTTGATTTTGCTTTGTTCGATTCGGGAGCTTTGCACTCCTTTGTTGCACCTGGTCTAGCCCATTCCTTGGGACTATACGTAGAGAGACTTTCCATACCATTGGTACTGAGTACACTAGTTGGAGGCCAGACCAGCGTATCTTGTGTTTTCCAGGGATGTGGGCTGACGTTGGGACCACATCGATCTAGTGGGGACCTTCTTCTGTTACAGATGCAGCCATACGATGTCATCCTAGGCATCGACTGGTTGTTTTATGTTGGTGTCATTATTGACTACTTCCGGAGAAGAGTCGTGTTCTCCGACGTGGATGGGCAGCGTGTAACTTTTGTTAGTGAGAGGAGCTATCAGGTGGGAAGCCGGCGTGTAGAGCCTCTCCTTTCATTGTTAGGTGGTCTATCATTGGTTCTAGCTGATACAGAGATGATGGATGTCCCAGAGGTTGTTGGGGAGTTCCTAGATGTTTTCCTGAGGAGGTTGTGACTCTACCCCCCCCCCCCCCCAACGTGACGTTGAGTTCGGGATAGATTTACAGCCTGGTGCCCGTCCGATTTCGATGGACCCTTATCGGATGGCACCTTCGGAGTTGCGGGATTTGCGGATTCAGATTGACGATCTGATGGAGAAGGGTTTTGTTCAACCCAGCGTGTCGCCATGGGGTGCTCCAGCTTTGTTCGTGAAGAAAGAAGATGGTGGTCTCAGGCTATGCATAGACTACCGAAGGTTGAACCAGGTAATGGTCAAGAACCGCTACCCCTTCCAAGGATAGATGATCTCTTCGACAAACTTAGGAGAGCAGGTTGGTTTTCCAAGATTGATCTATGATCTAGATATCATCAGCTGAGGGTGAAGGACAGTGACATCTCGAAGACGGCATTCAGGTGCAGGTATGGGCACTTCAAGTTTGTAGTGATGTCGTTTGGAGTTACGAATGCACCGGTTGTGTTCATGGGACTTGTGAACTTTGTCTTCTGGGAGTTTCTAGACCGGTTTGTCATTGTGTTTATCGACGACATCCTGATCTACTCAAGATCAGAGGAGGAGCATGTTGAGCATCTCAGGGCAGTCTTGGAAGTCCTTAGACACCACCATCTTTATGGGAAGTTGTCGAAGTGTAAGTTCTTGACACAAGAAATACACTTCCTTGGGCACGTGGTATCTCAGCATGGAGTTTCAGTGGACCCATCGAAGGTGGAAGCAGTTGTTTCTTGGGCAGCACCCAAGAGTGTGGCGGAAGTTCGTAGTTTCCTTGGGTTAGCAGGTTACTATCGGAGGTTCGTTTCAGACTTATCTCGAGTTGCTACTCCATTGACAGCTTTGACGAGGAAGAACTAGGTCTTCCTATGAAGCGAGCAGTGCCAGAATACTTTTGACTACCTAAAGTATAAGTTGGTCAGTGCTCTCGTACTCAGGTTTCCAGAGGAAGGGTTGTTTAATGAAGTGTTTTGTGATACTTCTGGCCTTGGTCTGGGGTGCGTGATGATGCAGAATAAGGGTGTGATCTTTTATGGGTCTAGGAAGTTGTGCCCTCACGAGCGTAACTATGCCACCCATGACCTGGATCTTGCAGCAGTAGTGTTCGCACTGAATTTGTGGTGACATTACCTCTTTGGGGAGCACTTTGTGGTCTTCTCAGATCACAAGAGCCTGCGTTATATCTTCTCCCAGCATGACCTGAACTTACGGTAGCGGAGATGGGTTGAGTTTCTCCAAGACTATGACTTTGAGATCTCTTACACTGAAGGTAAGGGAAACGTTGTGACCGATGCCCTGAGCAGGAAGTCGCATCAGGAAGTGGTTCGAGAATCTGCTGATTCTTGGAAAGCGATGGGAGAATTGGCTGCCTTGCACTTGGATGCAGGGGAAGAAGGTGTTAGAGGCTGTTTGTTTCAAATGACGGTGCAGTCCTCCTTGTTGTAGCAGGTGGAAGAGTCTTGGTGGGGGGACTCCGAGGCGGAAGTGATGCGGGATCGTGTCGATTAGGGGAACGCTCCAGAAGGATGGTCAGAGGACAACCAACATCAAATGATTTTCCATGAAAGGTTGTTTGTTCTGGAGGCAATGCATGAGGTGGTTCTCCGTGAGTTCCACAGCTCAGCCTTAGAGGTACATCCAGGAGTTTTGAAAATGTACTGAGGCCTGAGGGAACAGTTTTGGTGGCCCGGGGTGAAATGGGAAGTGGCGGAGTTTGTGGCTAAATGCCTAGTGTGTCAGCAAGTGAAGGCTGAACACCGTGTTCCCAGTGGGTTGTTGCATCCTTTAGATGTCCCTGAGTGGAAGTGGGATGACATCTTGAAGGAATTATTCACAAGACTACCTAGATCTCAGGGAGGTTATGATGCTATCTGGGTAGTGGTGGATCGACTGACGAAATCAGCTCACTTCTTAGCAATCAAGGAGTCGGGCCCGGTGAGTACCTTAGCAAAAAGGTACGTAGACGAGGTGGTGTGTTTGCATGGAGTTCCGAGGACTATCATCTCATATCGGGATACTCGGTTTACCTCACGAGTCTGGAGGGGGTTACAGCATGATTTTGGCACCCAGCTACGCCTTAACACTGCTTTCCACCCCCAGACCAATGGGCAGATGGAGCGGACTATCCAGACGTTGGAGGACATGCTGCGAGCATGCGTTCTGGATTTCGGAGGATCATGGGTACACCACTTTCCTTTAATAGAGTTTGCCTACAACAACAGCTTCCACTCTACTATTGTCACGGCACCATTTGAGGCTTTGTAAGAAAGGCCATGTCGTTCACCCATTTGCTGGGCAGAGGTTGGTGAGACAGGTGCTCTTGGGCCAGAGGTAGTGCAGAGCACCACAGAGAAAGTCCAGCTTGTACGTGAGAGGATGAAAGCGGCTCAGGACCAACAGGAGTCTTATGCTGATCGTCGGAGGAGGCACTTAGAGTTCGAGGTGGGAGATCATGTGTTCTTGAAGTATTCCCCGCGACAGGGGCAGCGGAGGTTTGGGAAAGGGAGCAAGCTCTCACCTAGGTTCATCGGACCTTTAGAGGTGGTGAGGAAAGTCGGCGAGGTGGCATATCAGCTGGCCCTGCCACCTCAGTTGGAGAAGGTTCATGATGTCTTCCACGTCTCCCATCTTTGTCGGTACTTACACGAAGACTCCCACGTTATCGACTGGGGAGATCTAGATATGGTGGATGATGCGACCTTCGAGGAACGACCAGTCAGAACCGAAGATCGTAAAGAGAAGGTTCTCTGTGGATGAACCATTCCCTTGGTTCGTGTGTTGTGGAGGCATGGTGGCCTCGAGGAGAGCACTTGGGAGCAGGAGACCCAGATGCACGCTTAGTACCCGGAGTTGTTTTGACTTGTGTTTTCCCTTGTTCTTCTGAGCTTGTGTTGATGTTGTACTATGTACCCTTGTTATATGGAATGCTTGGCTTGTCAGTTGTGAGACCTTTTGTTTCTTTATTCCTTGGTAATGTGTAACATGTCCGGATATGTGGGAAAGGGGAAAACCTGACCCTTAATCGAGACGCATTAATGCGGATGCGATTAAACCCGTGCAGGCGAGTCAGTGCCACCTAAAGCGGATAATATCTCGACATAGGAAAAGGAATTCCTAACACATATGATTAGGGTTGTTGGTTGGGTTCCTGTTATAACGAGAACCCTAAGAGGTATCTTGTTGGGCTCCTCTAGGTTGTTTTTTTGAATTCTCGAGGACGGGAATGTTTTAAGAGGTATCTGATGTAATGTCCCGGACTTCTCCGGCCCATTCCTTTGTCAAAAATAAGGTCAAGAAGTGTTCTGAAGGGTAAAATTAACTTTTCCCACACTTTCCATAATTTTGAAACTATGTGCCATGTAGTTTGAGTACACACCGTGTACCCCCTTTCCGAGTATACCCAGTGTTGGAGTCGTATCCTTGTCGTGTGCAATAAATGGGTGCACACCGTGTGACCAGTTCTACACGCTGTGTTGTCCTTCCCCGCGTACGCGTTACCAGTCAACGGTCGTGTACCGTGTTGGAGCCGTGTCCTTTCCGTGTGCAATAAATGAGTACATGTCGTGTGTCTAAACTACACGCTGTGTAGTCCTTCCCTGCGTATGCGTTACCCTCAAACTGTCTGTTGACCAGTCAACGGCCGCGGAGCTGTGTTGGAAGCCGCGTGGAGACCGTGTGAAAGAACCGTGTACACGCCGTGTACCATAAAGTACATGCCGTGTACTTTTTCTTTTCACGCCTATAAAAGGAGGGGTCCCCTCCTCCTTTTCAGCACACACCTCTCCTCCCCTCTCCTCTGAGCAGAGCTCTCTCAAGATACTTGAAGGCTCTTCCATCCATAACTTCTTCGTCCGAGCTCTGATTTACGATCCGTCAGCGGCTACGGGATTGTAAAGATGAGGCTGAACTTCTGAGCTTGGATCCATTGTCTTTACTTCAGCCTTTCCTTTCTGACTTCCACCCGAGGAGGTTTTGCCGGGACCCAACAGAAGTGACGGACGCCGATGGACGTCTTCTAAGTTGATCCGGGGGAGCACTGTGATCGGGAACCTGTTGAGGTAGGGATCTTACCTTTGTATCTCTAATTTTGTTCATCATTCGGGGTGGGTATCCTATTGTTTTCATGATAAACGGTTGAACCATTAAATAAAGATAATAAATGACTTATATAACGGGGTTGGGAAGTTGTGTTTTTGTTGTTGCTTTGTATCCTGTGATATTATGTTGTGAATTGAATGAGCTTTTACCTACTGAAAATCACGGTCGTTGGGGGACTTTGCTTACGCAATTAAATGTTTCCCTCTCCTTCTGTATTTTTCTTATGGATGGAAACTTTGTGGAATGTGGGAATTGGTTAATCACGTAAAGCTGGCTGTTTAAAATCTGGAACCCTTGTGTGATCACCCCGGTTAAACAAAATGGAATAATGAACATGTGGGTGTTGGCTTGGTTATGTGGCATGTGTTGGGGGTGTTTTGTGGGTTGTTTTGGATCGGGTGAGCAGTGGGGATGTGGTTTAATTGGTTGTGGGTTGGTGTGAATGTAGTGTTGGTAATGGGCGGAGGGGCTGCGATAAATGGTATTAAATAGGTAATGATGTACGGTGTGGTTGTGGTTATGGTGGTTGGCAGTGGGGCTATAGGGATGGATTTAAATGTGAAAGGGCTATGGGTTGTGATTATTAAATAAAAGTGGAAGAGTTAATGAATGGTGGGTCATGGTAATGGAACGGTATTAATAATCAATGGGTTCGTTGGTTGATAAGAAGGGCTTGGTTGTGTTGCTTGTGTTTTCCTAACTTGATTTGTGGATTTCAGGGATATGTTTTACGAACGTTTGATGTGGTTGGTTGTGGATATTTGCCCAGTAGTTAAGGAACTAAATGAACTAATTTCTGCTAAAAATGTGAAAACCTAAAGGGGGTTGGGATTGTTTGTTGTATTCATACTTTTTGGTAGCAGTGCCAAGGCACGTGCTCAGTTTTCTGTTTAGAAGCCATAGGTTGGGCTGTGTGTTTGGTATACATATATATCTGTATCTTTTGTGTTTTATCGCACCCCACCCATGTTGATCACTTAGTGCCGAACACTCCCATTTCATTGGAGAGGTTGTTTTTCTCTTAGTTACTAGCTCATTCGTGCTCCTTCTCCCCTAGGTTGTGATGGCTTGAGGCGACCTTACACCTAAGACTCTTCGGGTAGGTTTCGATTGGGGTGGTTCTAGCCCAAGACTCTTCGGGAAAGTTCTACTGTTTCCCAAGAATCATCGGGATGAGGCCCAGGTGTGTGCGGGCGGGATACGTGGTTGTGAGGCCCAGGTATGTGCGGGCGGGATACGTGGTTGTGAGGCCCAGGTGTGTGCAGGCGGGATACGTGGTTGTGATGCCCAGGTGTGTGCGGGCGGGATACGTGGTTGTGAGGCCCAGGTGTGTGCGGGCGGGATACGTGGTTGTGAGGCCGAGGTGTGTGCGGGCGGGATACGTGGTTGTGAGGCCCAGGTGTGTGCGGGCGGGATACGTCGTTGTGAGGCTCAGGTGTGTGCAGACGGGATATGTGGTTGTGAGGCCCAGGTGTGTGCGGGCGGGATACATGGTTGTGAGGCCCAGGTGTGTGCGGGCAGGGAGAGTGTGGTAGCGTCCGGACTTTCGTCATTGGGAAGAGCAGCCAACTAAATAGAAATGGTGCGGGGTACCCAAATACTATTGTTCTTATACTACTACTACCTGTTGTGATTGTGTTTTGGTGAGTGTGGCTGGTGAGGTTGGGTGGATAGAATTCCTTTCTAGGTTTCTTCTGTTGTTCTCACGGGACATTAGGATGTCTCCCCACTTTTGCACGAGAGCTTTAGGTTTCCCTACTGAGTATACTTGTATGCTCACCCTACGTTTACTTTCAGGTTTCCAGGAGGACTACCAGGGTCGTGCGGGACCCTACTTGTCGGAGAGTTGGAGTTGTTTCTGTTGTTGTACCTTTTTTTCTTTTGGTATTGTACTTTGAGCTTTCTTGTACTTGTACCTTGTTATAAAATTGTTTAAACATGCATGTGGGATTGGTTTGGGTTTATTTCTATACACTTTCTCTTTTCCTTTTTGGTGGTTGACTTGTCCTATTTCCTGATCTTTAAAATAAAAAGGGTAATGCCTCCCATTTTTTGTGAAAAACGCATACCCTTACTTCTATTTTCCACCCCAGGGCCTACTGAAGGCGGGACTCGGGGGTCATTATCTCCCTTTCTCCATTGACAGCTCAGGAGGGGAATCTTTGGTGGGAGGGGGTCGTGACAATAAATCATCTAAGTTATCTTTCAAAATAATTTTTTATATAGAAGAAATATTTTGATGTTACTTAAGAATTATTGGGTTTATTAAATAAATATAACATTATAATTATTTCATTGGATAGTTTATGTTTATGATGATATAAGTTTTATGAAACGTTTTTATTTTCTATATTTTATGTTATGATGAAATGTTTATGAACCCCATTTCTTTTCATGGGTTCTGATATGATGAATATTTTATGATATTGTTGAACAAATATATATGATTTTCATTATGTGATGAGTGGGACCTATATTTTCCTCCAATGTGTTAGGTAAGGATTAATATTCATTGGGCTCATATGGTATAGAGGAGCCTATCCTAATCCTAAAAGAGGGTACATGGGAGTTTATCTCAAGCCCAAGGTAAGTACATAGTTGGTTAGCCTAAGCCTAACATGGTGTCAATGTCTTGGTTGGTATATTGACATTATGTTTTAAATTCATAAATATATTCCACAATTAAATGACTTATGACAATGTTATGCAACAATGGATCATGTTCCTTGATTCCTTTATGATTCATGTATAATAAACTACCAAGATTTATGACATGACTTGAGATTATGATCTATGATATGGAAGGAATGGATTTCAAACATTAAACTCCTATTCTCATACTCTTATTCTCATATAATGCTTATGTGATCACAAATATCTCCTTTTTTATCCTTACTAATAATTATATCTCACATTTTCTTATGTTTCCTTTTCCCAAGTAATGAATAATTTTATTATGTATGATATGTCTAAGAATGGTGCTATTCAGGAACAACTAAGTGGTACATGACATAGTTTACTTATGAACCATCTATTTATATAACTATGATTACAAAGGAACTTGACCTATAAAATTTTATAATGGATAATCATGTCATGTAAATAATAGTCATTTAATAATATGTGATAATTATGTATTAAAATTATGGCTCTCTATTAAACTCTATAGTATTTTTCACTCTATTTGTTTTGGGGAGACTAAAAAATACATGTTCATGTTTTCCTATTTCCATTTCGGTATGGTTAATGTTTGTAACATCCCCTAAGACTCTTTTCTCTCAGCCTTAACTTGATTACATACAAATAATGAAGATACAAACTCTAAAATATCTCTATTCATATCATCTCACCATAAATACTATTTTAAATACCAATACATCGTTTTAGTTTTGGGATTAATAAAAAATGATGAAATATGATCTTCCTCTAATATGTCCTTCCTAAAATTAGGTATTTATGAAACACATACATGGTTCTTGAACAATATCATTTCATTCCAGGTAATTTTAAATTCATGAACATTTATAACTTTCTTTTAGAACTCTACATCATCTTTATGCACATCTTTATTCTTCACTTTTATAAGTGGTTGAACACTCATTTTAGAAAGATAAGATTTTTACCTTTAATTTAAGATTTATATATCCATAGTTATCAAATATAAAAATATTAGATCTTTTTTTATCATCGTCGTCGATAGGATAGAATGATCCTTTTGACTCAATACATCGGGAACCTTTTTTGCCTTTCTAGTTTGGTAATGTATTGAGCAATTATAATCTTTAGTTAGCTCCAACCATATTATTTGGTACATATTCAACTCTTTCTATGTTAAAATATAATCTAAAATTGTATGACTAGTATATATTTCACACCTCTCCCCATACGGATAATGCCTCTATAACCTTAATAAAAAAAATACTACAAATAACTCCAAATCATTTTTTGGGTTATTTCCTTCATAGACCTTCTATTTTCATGAGCCATAATCTATCACCATATCATTTTTCAAGACAATGCATCCCATTACCTAATTTAATGTATTTATATAGATTATAATACATTCTCCGTTCAATTATAATGTAATCACAAATGCTCTAACTAACCTTTTCATTAATACCATGAAATTTTAGTCAGATTAATCAGACTAGAAGAACATTGATCTCTTCAAAGTTAACATGGTGAGTAGATTGGACAAACATGAGAAATTATAAATAAATAATCAATAATATTTAGTCAAACAAAAAAATATAGGTATCTCAATCATTGTTGTAACACCCCAAGCTTCTACGGTACGCTTCTCTTTGAATAATGTGATAGCATGTGTTGTACGCAACATCGAGTTCTAACACACCAAAACCAATCAAACTAGCCATTATGAATAGTAATACCTACTTTTTGAAATTATATATATTTTATATTTCAATATCGACTTCATTTTTGAATTCGGAATATCAATTATAGCTTAGGGTAAAATTTTGGCATTGTTCTGAAAAACTTCAATTTTTGATGAATAGTGAAACTACTAAGTGGTAGTTAAAAAACTGAATTTTTTCATAAAACATAATTTTACCGCTTCGGTGAATGGAATTTCGAAAATCTGAGAGACACGGTTAATATCAAGAAGTAAAATGTGGTTCAATGAGATGAAAATAATTTTTGGTGAATAGTAACTTTTTACTTTTATTTACCACGGTTAAAAGTAAATAGGGTAATTAAGGGTAAAAATGATATTAATATTACCCTAACACATGTCATAATTCTATTGGAAAGTGTATCTCGACCAAAAACAACATTAGGAATAAAATATTATCATTTAGGTCCACTTGGATTAGATTAGGACATTTATTATTATTTAATTCAAAGAAGAGTTAAAAGAGTTAAAATCAAAGTTTATTTACTAAAACATTTTTAATATAGGGTTATACATAAGATAAATTAGATTGTAAATATTAATTAGAAAGATAAAAATATTTCCTACATAATTATATTTTATTTATAATTTTTAGACATTAAATAATTTAATTTATTTATGACACAATGATGATGCAGTAATTACCATAATAGTGAAAAATTAAAATAATTAATATTATAAATACCCAAATAAATATAATTTTAGACTTTTAATGAATTTAAATAATTTTATAAGATAATATTAAATATTATGATTGATTTAATTAACATTGTTTGAAGTAATAATTCTGTTATAAGCTTCACAAAAATCAACTATTGAATAGTGTCAAAATTGACACAAAAGAGTTTTTAAAACAAATATTATATTATTAGTTGATATTAAATTCCTAAAAATCTAGGGTTCGGCCAAGAGACTTATATCATGATATGTGTATCATTAATGGACAACTTTTGGGTCTTTTGGATGTATATAGTATGTTTATTAACCATATAATATAAAAATGCAAAGAGACATTGTAAAAGTGAAACTAATTAACTTAGAGTTAATACTTAAATATAAGGTTAATATAAGTACCCAAACCTGTCTAAATTCTATTAATTGAGTGATTTTAGACCCATCCCCACCTTAAAATTTAAATAATACACTTTGGAGCCTTTAGAAACCGAATATAAATTTATTATAAATTAATATTTCTAACTTTTCCAAAGGTGCCCCTCACCCCTCTTATAAAAGGGCACTCCTCCTTCTCATTTCTTCACACCTTCAGAGCCTTTTGGTTCGGCCAAACTCTGCCCAAATACTCTCCCAACATCCCTCAATACAACCTAGAGGCCTTAGTTTGATCATAAAGCCAACCTAAGGATCCCTTTTGATCAAATGAAAAGGAAGAACCCAAAGAAGAGGTAATGATTTCACCACCCTTTTCCAAGTTCCTTTCTTCTTCCACTTCTTCTTCCTTTGTTGTTACCATTCTAAAATAATAACTCCAGTATCATATATATACTGTGATGTTATTATAAATATGGTACAACCATATTCAGTATTCTATCCACCCTTTGTATAACATGTCACCATACGTGCGTACGTACGGCTTACCGTCTCCACATCGTGGTGTAATTGTTATTCAATATATTATTATTTGGATGGGTATAATAATGATGTGTAACTCATGTAAATAATAAATATAAAATGTTAATTATTCTGTATATATGATATACCATCCATTTATATATTATTTTAATATCAAAAGAATGATATTGTCGCTCGTGCGTACGTACGGACTACCGTCTCCACGAAGGCGATGAGATTCATTCTCCATCGTATCCATTCAAGTATAATTATAATTTTACGATTTAAAAATGATGTTTAAGGACTTGATATCATTCTGTATATGAATAATATACAACCTATCCATGACAAACATATCTTATGTAACAAAACATATAAAAGAAAACAAGTAAGTTAACACCCAAAACGACGATAATACTATGATATTATTAACAAAGCAATGTTAAAATATCATATATGATATCATATGAATGTATATGATTCTTGTATAATTTAATAACAATTATTTCACCATTATACAAGAGTTTAACCTACCCCAACCAAGGAAAAGTACAAGGTAAATGTTATTTCACAATCTCTTCATTATCCGAGGTTGTTTATACGTAATAATCTACTGGGATCTCTTTATCATCCACATCCATGTTTCTTAAAAATGTATTTCAAAACATTTTTACTATTTAAAAGAATATGGGTTAAAGTCATTTATACCCTTGTTTGACTTTTTATAAGAGTTTTATAATGGAATATTTTCGTCGTTTTCCAAACAAGGTGCTTTTAACCTTTTCGACAGAATTAAGGTAAGAATGTTTGTTTTAACTTATACGGTGGGTGCGGTTATTTTCCGCCGTTATAAAATCGTCGAAGCTTCCCTTAAAAGATTATAATAATATTTTCAAAGAAAATGTTTTATTTCATAAATATATGACTCTTAAGTGATTTCAAAATAGAAAGAGATATTTCTCTAAAAAGAGTTTTGATTTCATCTATGTCAACATCCTTTGATGGATTTTATGCTTATTTGAAATTGATTTATTATGATACACAACTTCTATATTGTATTGAAGGTTTTGTGATATGTTTGACTATGGATGTGCTATTTTTATACCGTTCATAGTTTATGGTGAAAGTATTGACATTTCGTATGCTAGTTTTAATATGAATGTTTATGTTATGTTTAAACCTTTTCATATGGGAATGCATTGGACTTAATATGTGACGGGTGGAGCCCGCTATAGCTCCTCGATGCATAGATAGGTCTCATGAGACAAACTACTGTCTTGGAACAAGGCCTTGACAAAATATTATTTGTAGTCTTGGCACGAGGCCTTGGCTATGTGGTTATGATAGTCTGGCATTATGCATTCCATCATTATGAAAGTGGTTATTGATATTGCATGTGATTATTCGATTAGTAGAATATCCATGTAAATAAGTAAATGGAATTATTTCATTTTACTTTTTCCATACCATGTTGAAGTTTAAGTTTAAAAGGCTTTTGTTTTAGTTATACATTGCCTTAAATGTTTATTCTTATTTTTGAAAGTTTTCGCTATATTGTTATCCTTACTGGGCATTTGAGCTCACCCCTTTTCTATGTTTTATTTTTTCCAGGATGTGAAGAAGTAAGTTATGAATGACCTGCAGGGATTTTATGTGGGGATATGAGTGTGGAATATGGAGACTATGTTGTTGTAGTAGTTTTTCACTTTATGATGTAATGTAAAACTTTATGAATATATCTACTGTTTCCAAGGCTACTAAACCAATCGGTCTTTTGAGATTTGATCTTTCTTGTGATCATGCCAATGTTATGTAATAATGCACCGACTCTGGGTAACTGGGGTCGGGGCATTACAGTTGGTATCAGAGGAAGTTTAGTACAAATCTTGGAAGCTAGATTTAGATAAACTCTGATTAGAGCACATAGATTTAAGATGGACTTTGAGGATTAGTATAGAATAACTTCCTAGAATTTTGGTATTGTAGAGATTTTGTGAGTTTTCCGAGAAATACATCCCTGTCTGGATACGAGCAGGTAGAGGCGGCTCTAGCACAGATGTACCTAGGGGTAAAACCCGAAAACACCGCTTTGAGCTAGACTCGAACGGGAACTGGTGCATGACAACGGGCCTTGCTGCACTCTTGGTTACGACACTCCCGGGGGATATGCTCAGGATAACTCTCATTTTCTTTACCAATCATTATGAAGGGTTTATGAGTATATACTTCCTCAATGAAAACATTTTTATGATTATGGATTATATCCATAAATAGTTCAATTTATGTTAAGTGTTTTATAAGTATGGGATTATGTATTTTGATTCATAAACTGATCTAGTTTATGCCATTGTTTAGAAATGGCGCCTAGTGGAAGAAATGGAAACCATATAAATGCACGCACTCCATGTAGGGATTTTTCTCCTGCTCAAGATAATTATAGTGGAGTTGGTGATGCAACTGGTGCCGATCAGATAATCACCATACTGGGAAAACTCACTCAGGTTATGAATAATAACCTTACCCTTATGGAGCACCCTGATCCGCAGCGTGGAGGATCAATGTTAGATCGATTCATGAGGAAAAAAACACCAACGTTCAATGGGAGTACAAATCCCTTAGTAGTTGAGCAATGGATATTTTCCCTAGAGAAAATATTTCAGGCTTTGGGGATTAGTGAAAGGGAAAAAGTTATCATGGCAGTTTACTGCCTCACTGGAGATGCTGATCAATGGTGGTCATTGATTCAAAATACGAAGGAAGATGATGAAGTATCAAATATGGAATGGAGGGAGTTCAAAGATCTGTTTTTAGAAAAATACTTTCCTTGCGACCATCGAGTAGATATGGAAAGGCAATTTCTGAGTCTGAGACAGAAGGAGGATGAGAATGTCACAAAGTATGAGGCTAACTTTACAAGGTTAGCAAGGTATGCTGGAGATTATATACGTAACCCAAGAAGTAAGATTGATCATTTCTTTGATGGGTTAAAACCATTTCTCCGTCGAGCATTAGTCTCACAATCCTTCTCGTCATACGAAGACATTGTCTCATGTGCTATCAAGACCGAAAAGGAATTCTCTAAGTCTTATGACTTTAAATCAAAACAAGAGAAGAAGAGACCTTCTGATCAATCTGGGAGTGGAAATAAAGGGAATAAGGGAAAGGTTGAATGTCCATCCTGTGGTAAATGTGGGAAGAAACACCCCGGTACTTGCTTCAAGGGAACGGGAGTCTGTTACAAGTGTGGTGAAAAAGACCACCAAGCTCGTGATTGCAAGGGGAAGAAGGAAGCCACCAACGTTCAGTGCTACAATTACAAGGAGATGGGGCATTATAAAAATGAATTTCCTAAGAGTCAGGAGAACTTACCTCAGAAAAGGCCAAGGGATCAAGGCCAAGCTTATGTTATCACTACTGCTGAGGTAGAAGCTCTGAAAGACGTGGTGATAGGTAATTTAATGGTTTCCTCAAGTTTAGAAAATGCATTATTTGATTCTGGATCATCGCATTGTTTCATATCTTCCCAGTTTGCTAAGAAAATTAGATATTTCCAATATGATTTAACAAGGGAGTTGTCAGTTAAAACTCCTAAGGGAAGTATCATTGCAACAAAGTTTTGTGAATCAGTCCCCATTAGAGCACATAAATGTTCTTTATCTGCTGATCTCGTCATCATACCTATGATTGAGTTTGATATAATCCTCGGTATGGACTGGCTTTCGGACTATGATGCGAAGATTTATTGTTAGAAGAAAGAGGTTACGATTCTTGATGATGATGATAAGGAACACCTTATCTTTAGAGCAGAATCGTCATCGCCTAATTCTTATTTAGATCCACCCCGAGTATCTCAACTAAATTCAATTATTGGGGAGGAAGAGAATGAAATAACTATGGGTGAGGAAAGGAATGTTCAAATAGAGGATGTACCTGTTGTGAAATAATTTGTAGATGTATTTCCGGAAGATTTACCTGGACATCCTCCAGAACAAGAAGTTGAGTTTCCCATTGATTTAATTCCTGGATCAAGGCCTATATCAAAGACCCCTTATAGAATGGCCACTGTAGAATTAGTTGAACTAAATAAAAAACTAGTGGAATTGAGTAATAAGGTATTTATTCTCCCTAGTTTTTCTCCATGGGGAGCCCCTGTTCTTTTTGTTAAAAAGAAAGATGGATCTATGAGGTTATGTATCGACTACTGGGAGATCAATGCTATAACAATAAAGAACAAGTATCCCCTACCTCGAATTGATGATTTATTTGACCAACTGCATGGAGCTCACTACTTTTCAAAGATTGACCTTCGATCTGGATACCATCAGTTGTGTGTGAAGAAGGAAGACATTCCGAAGACAGCATTTCGAACCAGGTACGGGCATTACGAGTTTACTGTAATGCCTTTTGGATTGACTAATGCACCCTCTGTATTCATGGATCTGATGAATAGAGTTTTCAAGGAGTATCTTGATTAATTTGTGGTGGTATTTATTGATGATATCTTGGTATACTCCAAAAGCTACGAAGATCATGAAAATTACTTGCGCATTATCCTGAAGACACTGAGAAGACATGAATTATATGGGAAGTTTAGTAAGTGTGAATTCTGGCTTCAGGAGATTTCGTTTCTTGGCCATATTGTATCTAAATATGGAATCTCTGTTGATCCTTATAAGACTAAGGCAAACCAATAATGGCCACCACCGACGAGTATAACTGAGGTACTTAGTTTTATTGGTTTAGCAGGTTATTATCAACGTTTCATCCAGAATTTTGCCCGATTAGCTAACCCATTAACGAAGCTCACACGTAAAGGGGTTAAATTTGTTTGGACAAAAGAGTGTGAAGAATGTTTCGAAGAACTGAATAGAAGATTAGTCAATGCTCCTATATTGACTCTACCATCGGGGAATGATGGGTTCATTATTTATAGTGATGCATCGAAGAAAGGACTTGGTTGTGTCCTTATGCAGAATAATAGGGTTATTGCCTATGCATCACGACAGTTGAAAATTCATGAAAAAAAACTATCCTACACATGATCTTGAGTTAGCAGCTGTGATCTTTGCTTTGAAGATATGGAGGCAATACCTCTATGGTGAAAATGTGAGATTTATACTGATCACAAGAGTTTGAAGTATATTTTCTCACAAAAAGAACTCAACATGAGGAAAAAGAGATGGATTTAATTACTCAAGGATTATGATTGCACGATACACTACCACCCGGGGAAGGCAAACAAGGTGGAAGATGCTTTGAGCAGAAAAGATCATGGAGTTTTGAACAATATGAGAATTGAAAGGGATCCGATTTTCATGGATCTAGTGAAGATGGACATGGGAATAATCAGGGAAGGAGATACATCAATGCTTTTTCAAATGGTTTCCAAACCATCTTTACTAGAAAGGATTAAGAGTTCTCGGACTAATGACGGAGAATTTCAAAAGAATATTAAAGCTGTGAATGATGGGAGACTGAGAGACTTTGTGTATGAAGATGGAATTTTGAAATTCGGGAAGAGACTTTGTGTTCCCGATATACCTGATCTAAAAAGGGAATTTCTGGATGATGCTCATAGTTCCAATTTCTCTATACACCCTAGGAGCACCAAAATGTATAGAGATTTGAAGGAACATTTTTGGTGGGACAACATGAAGAGGGAGATTGCTGATTTTGTGTCATGATGTATGGTTTGTCAACAAGTGAAAGCTGGAAGGCAACAGCCTGGAGGAGTCATGAAACCTCTTCCCATACCTAAGTGGAAATGGTACAATATTACGATGGACTTTGTCATGGGGATACCAAATACTCCTAGAAGGAATGATGAAATATGATTTATTATTGATCATCTTACCAAGTCAGCACATTTTCTTGCTATAAGAGAAGATCTACCCCTAGAACGTCTAGCAAGACTATATATTAATGAAGTTGTGAGACTTCATGAAGTACCCCTATCAATTGTTTCTGATCATGATCCCCGTTTTACTTCAAGATTCTGGAAAAGTCTTCAGAAATCCCTGGATACTAAACTTCATTTAAGCACTGCTTACCACCCTCAGACAGACGGACAATCAGAACGGACTATTCAAACCTTAGAAGACATGTTGAGATCTTGATCACTTGACTTTCAAGGTATGTAGGATCTGTATTTACCTCTGGTAGAATTTTCCTATAACAATAGCTTCCATTCAAGTATTTAGATGGCACCATATGAAGCGTTATACGGAAAGAGATGTCGCACACCAACCTGTTGGGATGATGTTGGTGAAAGAAAACTTGTAGGTCTAGAACTGGTGGAGGAAACGATGGAAAAGGTGAAGGTAATCCAAAATCACATCAAAGCAGCTCAAAGTAGGCAGAAGAGCTATGCCGATAATCGAAGGAAGGATTTAGAATTTCAAGTAGGTGATCATGTTTTCCTGAAGGTATCTCCATGGAAGGGAGTCATACGTTTTGGTAAGAAAGGTAAATTGAGTCCCAGGTACATCGGACCATTCGAAATTCTAGAACGAATTGGGGTTGTAGCTTACCGATTGGCAATGCCGCCAAGTATCTCCAAAGTTCACGATGTGTTCCACGTATCTCTGTTGAGGAAATACATGCCAGACCCAACGCATGTACTCACCTATGAGGAGTTAGAACTGGAACCCGATCTGTCTTATTGCAAAGAGCCCGTCAGGATTCTTGATACGAGAGAACAAATACTGAGAAACCAGACGACGCGTCTGGTAAAGTTTTGTGGAGAACCATAAGATGGAAGATGCAACGTGGGAACCCGAAGAACCTATAATGAAGAACCACCCGAGTATTTTCATGCGGTAGTATTCTGGAAATTTCGAGGACGAAATTATTTGAAGGAGGGGAGAATTTAACACCTCAAGCTTCTACGGTACGCTTCTTTTTGAATAATGTGATAGCGTGTGTTGTACGCAACATCGAGTTCTAACACACCACAACCAATCAAACTAGCCGTTATGAATAGTAATACCTAATTTTTAAAATTATATATATTTTATATTTCAATATGGACTTCATTTTTAAATTCGGAATATCAATTATAGCTTAGGGTGAAATTTTGGCATTGTTCTGAAAAACTTCAATTTTTGATGAATAGTGAAACTACTAAGTGGTAGTTAAAAAACTGAATTTTTTCATAAAACTTAATTTTACTGCTTCTGTGAATGGAATTTCGAAAATCCAAGAGACACGGTTAATATCATGAAGTAAAATGCGGTTCAATGAGATGAAAATAATTTTTGGTGAATAGTAACTTTTTACTTTTATTTACCACGGTTAAAAGTAAATAGGGTAATTAAGGGTAAAAATGATATTAATATTACCCTAGAACATGTCCTAATTCTATTGGACAAGTTTATCTCGGCCAAAAACAACCTTAGGAATAAAATATTATCATTTAGGTCCACTTGGATTAGATTAGGACATTTATTATTATTTAATTCAAAGAAGAGTTAAAAGAGTTAAAATCAAAGTTTATTTATTAAAACATTTTTAATATAGGTTTATTCATAAGATAAATTCTATTGTAAATATTAATTAGAAAGATAAAAAGATTTAATACATAATGATATTTTATTTATAATTTTTAGACATTAAATAATTTAATTTATTTATGACAAAATGATGATGCAGTAATTACCATAATAGTGAAAATTAAAATAAATGATATTATAAATACCCAAATAAATATAATTTGAGACTTTTAATGAATTTCAATAATTTTATAGGATAATATGACATATTATGATTGATTTAATTAACTTTTTTCGATGTAATCATTCTGTTATAAGTTTCACAAAAATCAACTATTGAATAGTGTCAAAATTGACATAAAAGAGTTTTTAAAAAAAAATATTATATTATTAATTGATATTAAATTCCTAAAAATCTAAGGTTCGGAAAAGAGACTTATATCATGATAGGTGTATCATTAATGGGAAACTTTTGGGTCTCTTGGATGTATATAGTATGTTTATTAACCATATAATATAAAAATACAAAGAGACATTGTAAAAGTGAAACTAATTAACTTAGAGTTAATACGTAAAGATAAGGTTAATATAAGTACTCAAACCTATCTAAATTCTATTGGTTGAGTGGTTTTAGACCCATACCCACCTTAAAATTTAAATAATCCACTTTGGAGCCTTTAGAAACCGAATATTAATTTATTATAAATTAATATTTCTAGCTTTTCCAAAGGTGCCCCTCACCCCTCTTATGAAAGGGCACTCCTCCTTCTCATTTCTTCACACCTTCAAAGCCTTTTGGTTCGGCCAAAATCTGCCCAAATACTCTCCCAACATCCCTCACTACAACATAGAGGCATTAGTTTGATCATAAAGCCAACCTAAGGAGCCCTTTTGATCAAATCAAAAGGAAGAACCCGAAGAATAGGTAATGATTTCACCACCCTTTTCCAAGTTCCTTTCTTCTTCCACTTCTTCTTCCTTTGTTGTTACCATTCTAAAATAATAACTCCAGTATCATATAAATATTGAGATGTTATTATAAATATGGTACAACCATATTCAGTATTCCATCCACCCTTTGTATAACATGTCACCATACGTGCGTACGTACGGCTTACCGTCTCCACGTCATGGTGTAATTGTTATTCAATATATTATTATTTGAATGGGTATAATAATGATGTGTAACTCATGTAAATAATAAATATAACATGTTAATGATTCTGTATATATGATATACCATCCATTTATATATTATTTTAATATCAAAAGAATGATATTGTCGCTCGTGCGTACGTACGGACTATGGTCTCCACAAACGCGATGAGATTCATTCTCCATCGTATCCATTCAAGTATAATTATCATTTGATGATTTAAAAATGATTTTTAAGGACTTGATATCATTCTATATATGAATAATATACAACCTATCCATGAAAAACATTGATTATGTAACAAAACATATAAAATAAAATGAGTAAGTTAACACCCGAAACGACGATAATACTATGATATTATTAACAAAGCAATGTTAAAAGAACATATATGATATCATATGAATGTATATGATTCTTTTATAATTTAATAACAATTATTTCACAATTATACAGGATTTTAACCTACCCCAACCAAGTAAAAGTACAAGGTAAGGGTTATTTCACAATCTCTTCATTATCCGAGGTTGTTTATACGTAATAATCTACTGGGATCTCTTTATCATCCACATCCATGTTTCTTAAAAATGTATTTCAAAACATTTTTAATATTTAAAAGAATATGGTTTAAAGTCATTTATACCCTTGTTTGAATTTTTATAAGAGTTTTATAAAGGAATATTTTTGTCCTTTTCCAAACAAGGTGCTTTTAACCTTTTCGACAGAATTAAGGTAAGAATGTTTTTTTTAACTTATACGGCGGGTGCGGTTATTTTCCGCCGTTATAAAATCGTTGAAGCTTCCCTTACAAGCTTATAAGAATATTTTCAAAGAAAATGTTTTATTTCATAAATATATTACTCTTAAATGATTTCAAAATAGAAATAGATATTTCTCTAAAAAGAGTTTTGATTTCATCTATGTCAACATCCTTTGAAGGATTTTACGCTTATTTGAAATTGATTTATTATGATACAAAACTTCTATATTGTATTGAAGGTTTTGTGATATGTTTGACTATGGATGTGCTATTTTTATACCGTTCATAGTTTATGGTGAAAGTATTGATATTTTGTATGCTAGTTTTAATACGAATGTTTATGTTATGTTTAAACCTTTTCATATGGGAATGCATTGGACTTAATATGTGACGGGTGGAGCCCGCTATAGCTCCTCGATGCATCGGTAGGTCTCATGAGACAAACTAGTGTCTTGGCACAAGGCCTTGACAAAATCTTATTTGTAGTCTTGGCACGAGGCCTTGGCTATGTGGTTATGATAGTCTGGAATTATGCATTCCATCATTATGAAAGTGGTTATTGATATTGCATGTGATTATTCGATTAGTAGAATATACATGTAAATAAGTAAATGGCATTATTTAATTTTACTTTTTCCATACCATGTTGATGTTCCAGTTTAAAAGGATTTTGTTTTAGTTATACATTGCCTTAAATGTTTATGCTTATTTTTGAAAGTTTCCTCTATATTTTTATCCTTACTGGGCATTTGAGCTCACCCCTTTTCTATGTTTTATTTTTCCCAGGATGTGAAGAAGTAAGTTATGAATGACCTGTAGGGATTTTATGTGGGGATATGAGTGTGGAATATGGAGACTATGTTGTTTTAGTAGTTTTTCACTTTATGATATAATGTAAAACTTTATGAATATATCTAGTGTTTCCAAGGCTACTAAACCAATCAGTCTTTCGAGATTTGATCTTTCTTGTGATCATGCCAATGTTATGTAATAATGCACTGACTCTGGGTAACTGGGGTCGGGGAATTACAATTGTGTTTAGTCTACATCAACATTTAATAGCCTATCTTTGATGGATCCATCTATATGCCCTCGATTGAGATTATTTGACATAAAAATGAAACAATTTGTAGCTAAAATTCTCACTTCGTAAATTTTTCATATATATTCTCCTTCCTTAAGAACATAAATATAATTCTCAAGTGATATTCATGCTCTTAATTACCTTTAAATATGAAATAATATCATCTATAAATATTATCAACAATTAAAGCTATACTATAAAGTATATTTTCATTAAATATATGAATATAATGGGTGAATTATTAAGACCAAATGACATCACTCTAAATTCATAATGTAAATATCTTATATGGAATGTTGTATTAGGTATATCCTCATTCTTGAACCTCAATTGAGGATATCCAGAAATAAGGTAAAACTTTTAAAGGTATTATTCTCAACATAGTTGATTAAATAAGTCATTAATATGGGGTAGATGATACTTTTTTTTTACTACGAACTTGTTCAATTCACTATAATCAATACATAGTTGCATCAATCAATTTTTTTCATGGGAAAAAGAATAGGTGCACCAAAATGTTGCGCACTTGGCTAAATGAACCCCTTTTCAGGATTCACCAAGAGTGTCTTCTTTAAATCCTACAACTCAATCTGGGTCATTCTATATGGGTCATTTATATAGTTGTATCATGATGTATGAGTTCTAGAGAAAAGAGAACTCCCCAATTTTTTGTAAGACTAGGAAAATATTTCGTAAAGACATGGACAAAATCCCTCATAATAAGAATATCATCGATGTTTAGTTTCTCCAAAACCATCTGGGATAATCACTATTTTGAAATACGAAATAATTCCCACATGATGGATGTCATCTCCATGAGAAGTTCATATATATTTCTATAATAATAGATAAATACAAGTGCATTTGGAATATCATATGTGGCTTCCATTATTTGGAATTTAATTAATGAATTATTCAGAAAATCCATTCCATGTTGAAGATAACATAAAATTTAACTAGAGGTAGAGTAGAATTATTTTAAGGATATGAATCCACACAAACATCAACTGGAGAAGAATCATAGATGTGATATGTGACCATAATACCATTAGGTTTTTTCAAAACTAATTTAAAATTTAATCATTGGGGAGGAATTTTAATCCCCTTAGAAAAAAATTATTTATATGAGCTTTTAGATCTATAGTCAAATAAGACATTCTAAGTACTATAGTGGATGTTATTTATAAATTTAAATGTGTCGTTATCATACCCCTCATTAAAAATATTAATCTCATGATATTTACTTTTACCTATTTTCTGAAGAGGATAAAATTGATCATCATCATTAACCAGAATATTTGCGCACTCATTAGCATAATTCCCATTCACTTTTTATTTTAAGAATTTGATCATGGGTGGTGAAATATTGGGTGTCTTCCTCTCTCCCATTATGTTAACCAACCCATTTTTAAACTTCATATATTCAATAGATTTATGGACTAACCTTCCAAATTTAAATCACCTTTATGTTCCATTCATGTAGTTACCTTGATGTTTCATCCCTCATTTTTTGCATAAATGTGGATAGAATTTCATTCTACCATGTGATTTATTCTAGTTTTCATGAGACTTGATCTTCCTATTCCCATAAAAACCATCGGTATTATGGGAATCTCTAATTTACATTTCTACCTTAATTACACAATGAAGGACTTCGTCATAGTTAGTAAATTAACATATTTTGAATTCCTTTTAGAGACATTGTTTTAGGCCACCACTAACTGATTAACTTTACTTTCAAGTTGGAATATAATACCATAAGTTTACCTCACGAGTATTTTAAAATTTTCCTCGTAGTTACTAAAAAAATCATCATCTTTTTACTTCACCTTAAGAAATTACTTCTCCATTTTTTGATGAAGAAAAGGTGGAAGTTAATAATTTAATAACACAATCTTAAACTCCACCTAGTCCATAGATTTTATTTTGTAATGTTCCCCTGTGCTTTTCATTAGATCCCACCGTGGATATGGTTTTCATTCCAAATGATAGATAGCAAAAATAAATTTTTTATTGTCTAAATACGAGAGAACATAAAATAGATTTTCAGTGGTTTTGATCCATTTACCATAAACTATTGAATCAGTGGTTCCACTGAAAGAATTTGATAATATCCTCCTGATGGTCTCAATAGAATGTTATTCCCTTATTTTCTCATTTTAAAGTTCAGCATGATTAATCTCATTAGAATTTTTTGTGAGCATAGTAATGAGATTTTATTTTCCATATCTAATAAAATTTGGTTCTTCATGTGGAAAATTATTTCTTTTTCCATATCATTTAACATTAACTTGATTCATTAAGGTCTCATTCATTGTCTAATTCAAAAAATCGTAGTGTAAGAAATAATAATCATGGTGTAAAATCACATAATAATTAAAAATAATTTATAGGATATATAAATAAAGACTGTATTTTTCAATCAATAACACCTTAGTATTATTTACATCATTAATGATCATTATCTATTCAAATCTTTCTTGATAGTTAATAAATGGGTTTTTTAATTCCAAAACATATTCCCTAAGAGTGTCAAACTAGGTGTAACGCAAGGCATGTTTTCATTGCTCAGGGGGAGATTGTGTCTAATCCCAATGTTCCCATTTTAAAGTTATTACTTCTATGTATAATTATGATATATCTATATCCTATTGCATTATCCCAACCAAAGTATCTCTCAAGGAATATTAAATAAGTTTTGGATGAGGGGTACATCATGTCATATAGAAATAGTTATGGGTTTTTGACCTGTTATTTAGATGTTTTTCATCCCCTTGGATTTCCATTTACCTCATGGTGAAGGGATTCAGTTTTTTTGAATCATTTCATGGTCTCAAGATAGGATACCTAGTTTCACCAAGCCTCATTACCATGAATCAGGATTCACTCCTAAGGAACATTAAAATAGTTCTAAAAGAGGGTTCTATCATTCCATATAGTAACATGTATTGGAATACCATGATTTCCCTTATGATGTTCTCTAATGACATCCTTTTATTCGTTATTATTAGGAAAATATCGATTTAGATTCTAATCAAGTTAATTGAGGCCTAAAAAACCAAATTTTCCTCAAGATAAATCAAGCGTGAATCAATGTGTGTCAGATAGGTTATGAAGAATCATCCAAAACATGATCAACATGAAATGATTTCATCTACCAATGGAGTATCATGCTTCCCTCATTTCTAATGTAAGTATCAATAATAATCAGTTTGAAGCAATGTTTAACAAAATTATAGGGCATATGTGTTACTAGAAATATAGAGTTCTTTCAATCGGGGGACACATCACACTAGAAGATAGTGTAATTTCATCTATCCATATGCATATATTATTAGTAAATAATTCTCTAAAAGGTAACCTAGATAGGTTTGAAAAAATCATGACATGTTTTTCATGGAATGCTAACCAGGCTGGGATGTTCCATTTGGAATCATGAAAGAGTATTTCTAAACCAATTTTTGGTGGAGGAATTAATTTACATGATGTTTGTAAATCCAAGAAATCCTTTCAGGCTAAAATGGATTTGTAGATAATTGAAGGAAAATTATTAAGGGTTTAGTTTATGTGTAGAAGGTATGGTAAAAATTGGAGATAGTGGTTGATGTATCTTGAATTTTAATATATATTTATACTATATTTCAATGTTTTAAATCCAAACATAGTATTATTTTATTGAAAAATGTCACATTTTTATGTTATAGTTGTATTTTGATCTTAATTGCAAAAATGACTTTATTTTGGGATTTAACTGTTTTATTTATATTCTGTATTTCAAACAAAAAATATTTATCACTAAACCAAATTGTGAAATTCTTTTATTTAGGTTTACATATATCATGGGATTCATTTCATCCTTCTAGATTTATAGCTTAATCAATCATTTGGAGGACCAAAATCAGCTCACAATCTAGGCCTCATGAACTGTGCACAGTTCTGGAATGTTTTGAAGATGAGCTTATATATCAGGGTATACCGGTCCAATAGAGCTTCAATGTTCCATGGAGTTGTAATTGGAATTAGTGAAAATATTTCATTAAGGATTACACATCTTAATCCATTGTTATCATTGTCGTTATGGCATAGGAATTTAGGGTTGTGGAAGACGAAGAGGCACCTAGACTGATTAAAGGTGACGCACTACAACTAATATAATGCCTTCATACATGGACCAATCAAAATGAAATTTTGTGGAGGAACATGGTAGGAATAATGGAAGAACATTAAATAAGGGAACATTCACCAATTCTATCATTTAATGGGTCTAAATGTTGATGGCATCTGTAGGAAAAAATTGACTGCGATTTATTCAACCAATTTTCTCTATAAATTTTTACCTCCTCTCTCTTTACAAGGATAGCCATATCAAGGGGGAAATGTTGAGTTTTTTTCTATAAATTTTCTTTATATTAATAACATATATAATTTTAACTTTCATCTTCTTCTCTTAATTTATTCTTTTCTTTCATTTCTTTTATTTTGTGTCTTTCTCCCACTATGCTTCTTTCTAACACTATGTTTGTGGAGAGCTAACCCTCACTGTTGTTCGAGGGGGTAAGTGGTGGTATTTGAGTTTATTGTGTTGTATTTTTTTATCTTGTTTTTTCCTAGTAATTTAGTGGTGGTTAAATGATTTTGGTGAGAGGAGGCCCCACATTCTCTACTATTGTCTTTTTCCTCCTCGTTTAATAGTTTTCCTCCTCATCGATATCTAATTCATTCAAATGGTGGAGTTTGGATTGGGTATTGATGATGAAGAGTTTACTCCTACATGAATAGGTCTCGATGTAGGGTAATAAATTTCAAACAAGAGGGTGTAGAGTGATTGGTCTTGATCTCCACATTGAATAATTCATTGATGTATATTTTGAATAACAATGATAATTCCACCCTCAAACCCCAAGAACAATGGTTTTCTTCTACTATCTTCTTGGTGTCTTTTATTCATTTCCTTTTTATTTGGTATTTTCATATATTTATATACTTATAATATATCTATATTTTATTCATTTTAAATTATCACCCCAATTTATATTTTTATAATCTTTTTAATTAGTTAGTTTATAATAGTGACAATATGAAGATAGTGCGTGGAAGCAACCTCATTGTAATCGACCATAGGGTTTACCGCTATGGTGAATTATTAGGTAAAAAAGAATTAATTGAATTGGGATTACTGACAAACCCATCTCATAAATTTGGCATCATTTATGGCGAGTGAAAATGCTTAGGCACACTATTTTTTATAAAAACCAAAAAAATGAAAATTTCAAAAACTAAAAAAAGAATTTTATTGAATATCATTGTTTCATTAAGTCATGGATTATTTTAGTGATTTTTCATATGCATGGATGAGTTATGAATTGTATAGTAGGAAAGAGAATTTTATTTTTCAAATGGATAAAGATGTCGTGATGATTCAAAAAAAAATCAAAATCCCTGAACAAGCACGCAACATACTAGCATCGCTGGCTGCTGAAGTTGAAGATGTTAATGTTTTATGGTAGGAATGGAAATAACAATTGATACAAGTTGAAGAATAAGAGGTAAATGTTTCTCCACCTACATTTAAAGTTGAAGAACCCCATGATGACTTGAATAATCTTCTTGAAGATTCAATTGTCTCCCCTTGGTCATTTCTTAAAGAGGTTCCTAAAGATGACATGCCACCAGATACAACTGTGGGAGATCAACATATTTTTTTATGAAACATTGTATGATTTTGTTGAATACCAAAAGGAAAGTGATCTTCCCATCTTTTTCAATGATGAATCAGTATCACTATACCTTTCTCTTTCTTTGGAAGAAGATGATGAATATGCGCCTACTAAAAATGAATTCCCATTAGCCATGCCTGAAGAGATCATGTTTCAAGATGACCTACACGAAAGGGAAGATATTTATATTGATTCTTCATGTTTTAATCATATTCAAAAGGAAATATTTTCTGACATCCACTATTATAAGTTTTATGAAACAGCATAACATGAGAATTCCTGGGATGTTGAAGTTGAAGTGTCCAAAGAAGTCGTGGCTGAAGTTGAGGACCCATTCTTTATCGTCCCCCCATATTCTATCATGTACCACATGGAAAAGGGGGAGGAGGTGATTTACTCTATATGAGGGTTCCTCAAATACTAGTATAAGTTTATTATCATTGGGAGAAATATGTTCTGGTGGTTTCTGAGCAAGAATCCCCATACACATTCAGATTTGGGTTAAACTGCTTCAACTGCTGGACTAGGGGAAGTAAAAACCTAGCACCCACATGGGGTTCCAAACCATGTTCTATCCTCTTTTTCCATACACTTTATTTTTCTTTCTTTTTCTTATTCTTTTATTTATTTTAGGTTTTTTAAGATTAGTGGTAGTAGCAAGGAGTTTAACTCAAGGGTGCCACTGGAAAATAAAGTCGGGTTGTATCTTTCCTTCTAGTTATTTTTCTTCCCTTATTATTATTTTTTTGAGATGCATTGAGGGGTAGTTAAATCTAGGTGTGGGAGAGTGTCAACCTGCTTATTTTTTTGTGATTTCTTTCTTTTGTTTTTCATTTTTTAGTATCCTTAAGATTCGATGAATATTATCATCATTTTTCACACACCAATTTAATTTTTGTTGGTTGAAATGATATTTGATGAAATGTATTTTGAAGGATTGTTGATGTGAAAACGTTTCCATAGATTTGGATTTCCCATCATTTTTATGAGTTTGACTAATTTTTGAAATACATTCTGATAAAACACTAACGTAAATATTTTTGCAGTCATGTGAGGCATTCTGAACCACATTGAAAAATTCTTTCTTATACCCACTCTTTCTTGAGAGAAGCTTGGATTTTGTATGAGAACCAGAACATGTGAATTTTCTCTTTTGAAGATTTGGATTTCATGAAATGTTTTTTTATATGATTGAGTAACATTTTTGGATAGAAATATTTTATCTTGAGACCTACCTTTACATCTATCATTTATTATACCTTAGATGTCCTGAATTTTGATATTGGTTAAAGTTACATTACAAGTCTACTTTTCCATACCTACCCGCACTCTTGGTATTTTTGTATGGATATTTCAAGTGTGACTGTGGGGGGATGGCCTTTCTTGTGTGTTATTTGGGATGAATTTAATTTTGGGTTGATGTGAAGTGTGTGTAAAAAATTTTGGAAGTGGATGATAAATAGAAATTGGGCATGGGTAATCATTTCATTGAGGTTTATTTGATACATCTAGTTCTCTTTAAAAAAAATAAATAATAATAAAACAATTGGAGATAAGATGGAATTTATAATTGTACATAATTTTATAGATCATTTACCTCTCTAAAATATAGGTAATAATGGTAAATATTTCATTTTATTCAATTTTTAGCTCTTTCTCCATGAAAAGAAATCAAAAAAAGGAAACAAAGTTATGCCTTTCTAGCGCTTTACAAAAAAATGAAAAAAATGAAAAAATGGGGAGAACATTGATTAAATCATTCTTTTTAATCATTTCTTGGATCATTCACCATGTCATAAAAAAAGGGGGCAGTGTTTTGTTTCACATTGTTAAGGGATTGAGTTAGGTTCATCTTGTGTTTTCACATTATTATTCATGCATTGTGATTAATAGTCTAACCTCCCCTTTCTAGCCTTAATTTTTCAATCATTTTCCCACCAACCCTAAGCCATAAAATTCACCTAGAAAAGTTTTCAGTATTGAATTAATTTTCAAGTTTCTTGTTTTGAATATATGAAAATTGTCGCAAGCCTATGGTGAAACATCCACCTTACAAGTTTGAGCATAACTCCCTATAAAATTTCTCTTGAGGGGAGAGTGACACAAAATTCATGGTGAGGTTGGTTTTGATTGGTCCATGGATGGATTTTTTGAGGTTGAAGAAATTTAAATGTGAGAAATGAAAAAGATATGTAATTTTTATTCATTTAAGATACATGATGGAATTTAATTTTGGAATAGATCATTGATGTTTTCTCATTTTTGATTTATGTGTGAATTTCGAGTTGAATATATGATGATAGCATACGAGTGAAAAGCCTAAGTGTGGGGGAGTGATGAAGCTATAATTTTAATATATTTTATACTGTATTTAAATGTTTTAAATCCAACCATAGTATTATTTTATGGTAAATTGTCACATTTTTATGTTTTAGTTGTATTTTGATCTTAATTGAAAAACTGGCTTTATTTTGGGATTTAACTATTGTATTTATATTCTGTATTTCAGCCACAATATTTTTATCACTAAACCAAATTGTGAAATTCATATTTTCAGTTTAAAAACATCATGGGATTCCTTTCATCATTCTGGATCTATAGCTCAATCAATCATTTGGAGGCCAAAAATCAATTCAGAATTTGTGCCTCGTAAACTATGTAGAGATTTGGAATGTTTTAAAGAGGTGCTTGTATATCAGGGTATACTGGTCCAATAGAGCTGAAATTTTTCATGAATCTGTAACTAGACATTGTAAACATATTTCATTAAGTCAGCCACGTCTTAATCCATAGGTTTTAAGGCCATTATGGCATGTTAATTTGGAGTTGTGGAATACAAAGAGTCACTTGTATAGCCATTATGGCATGTTAATTTGGAGTTGTGGAATACAAAGAGTCACTTGTATAGATTAAATGTATAGCACTTAAACAAATATAACTCCTTCATACATGGAAAAAAACCTGAAATTCTATTGAGAAACATGGGAGGAATAATGTAATAACTTTAAATAAGGGAATGTTTACCAATTCTATATGTAATGTGACTAAAAGTTTATAACATCCGGAGGGAATAATTGAGCGATATTTCTTCAACCTATTTTCACTATAAATTTGTACCTCCTATCTTTTTACAAGGACAGCCATTTCAAGGAGGCAAGGTTGAGTTTTGTTTCATTAATTGTTCTTTGTATTTATAATATATGTTATTTTATATTTAATCTTCCCCTGTTAATTTATTCATTTCTTTCATTTCTTTTATTTTATGTCTTTCTCCCTCGGTGATTCTTTCTAACTCCATGTTTGTGGAAAGCTAACCCCCGCTGTTGTTTGAGGGGTGAAGTGGTGGTATTTGTGTTTAATGTGATTTATTGTATTAACATGTTTTATTCTAAGAATTAAGTGGTGTTTAAATGATTTGGTGAGCGGGCTCCCCACTTTCTCTATTATTGTCTTCTTCCTCCTCGTTTAATAATTTTCCTTCTCATTGATATTTAATTCATTCAAGTGGTGGAGTTTGGATTGGGTATTGCTGATGAAGATTTTACTTCTACATGAGGAGGTCTCGGTATAGGGTAATGCATTTCAAATGAGAGGGTGTGGAGTGACATGTCTTGACCTCTACATTGAATAATTCATTGATGGATATTATTATTAATAATGATAATTTTACCATAAAACCCCAAGAACAATGGTTTTCTTCTACAAAATTCTTTATGTCTTTTCTTCATTTTCATTATATTTTGTATTTTAATATAATTATTTAATTATAATATATCTATAATTTATGCATTTTCAATTATCCCCACAATTTATATTAGTATATATTTTTTAATTATTTAGTTTAGAATAGTTACAATAGGAAGATAGTGTGTAGAAGCGGCCTCCTTGTGATCGACCATAGGGTGTACCACTATAGTACATTATAGGGTAAATAAGAATTAACTAAATTGGGATTCATTACAAACCCCTCTCATAAATTTAGTGTCGTTTCTAGGGAATAAAAATGCTTAGGCACACTATTTTTCATAAAAACCCAAAAAAATTGAAAATTTCAAAAACTAAAAAAAAAAAGAATTTCATTGAATATCATTATTTCATTAAGTCATGGATTATTTTAGTGATTTTTTATATACATGGATGATTTGTGAATTGTCCAGAAGGAATGATACTTTTATGTTGCAAATGGAATAAGATGCAGTGATGATTCAAAATAATTTCAAAATCCTTGAACAAGCAAGCAAGATGGTAGCATCATTGGCTACTGAAGTTGATGATGTTAATTTTTTATGGCTGGAATGACACCAAAATTAGAACCAAGCTGAAGAAGAATAGTTATATGCTATTCCATATACATTTTAAGTTGAAGAACCCAAGTAAGACATGAATACTTTTCTTTAAGATGCAATCATCTCTCCTATGTCATTTCTTGAAGAGGTTCTTGAAGATGAAATTCCACCGGATACAACTGTGGGAGATCAACATATTTTGGATGAAACATGGTATGATTTTGTTGAAGACCAAAAGGTAATTGATCCTCCCATATTATTCAAATAATATTCAGTACCATTATACCTCTCTCTTTCTTTGGAAGAAGATGATAAATTTGTTCCTATTGAAAAATAATTCCAAGTGTCTATGCCTGAAGATATCATGTTTCAAGTTGACCTACATGACAGGGGAGATTTTTATATTGATTATTCCTGTTTTAATCATATTTAAATAGAACTATTTTCTAAATTCCCCTTTTAAAAAATTTCTAATACATCATCACATGAGAAATCCCTGGATGTTGAAGTTGAAGTGGCCAAAAAAAGTCATGGATTAAGTTGGGGACCCATTCTTTATCCTTCCCCCATATTCTAACTTGTACCACATAGAAAAGGGGGATTAGTTGATTTACTCTATTTGTGGGTTCCTCCAAGACATTTATAAGTTGATGATCATTGGAAGAAATATGTTCTGGTGGATTTTGAGAAGAAACCCCATCCACCATCAGATTGGGGTGAAACTGGTGCAATTGTTGGACTAGGGGCAGTAAAAACCTAGCACCCACATGGGGATCCAAACCATGTTCTATCCTCTTTTCCCATCCTATTTATTTTTATTTATTTTTCTTATTATTTTCCTTATTTGGTTTTTTCTATGATTAGTGGTAGTAGCTAAGAGTTTAACTAAAGGCTACCACTATAAAATAACGTCAGATTGTATATTTCCTTCCCTTTATTTTTCTGCCCTTATTATTTTTTTGTTGAGTCATTGAGGGTAGTGAATTCTAGTTGGGGGAGTGTCAAACTACTTTTTTTGTGCTTTATTATTTTTTTATTTTTTATTATCCTTGAGCTTCATTGAATATTCTGATCATTTATCACACACCTATTGAATTTTAGATGGTCGAAATGATTTTTGAGGAAATGGATTTTAATGGATTGTTGATGTGAATTTTTTTTTCCTTAAATTGGATTGTCAAGCATTTTTATGAGTTTGAACTATTTTTCAAATCCATTCCCATGAAACAGTGAATGAAATTTTTTTCTAGTCATGTGATGTATTTTTAACCACTTTGAAATATTCTTTCTAATACCCACACTTTCTTGGGAGAAACTTGGATTTTATGCAAGAACCAAAACTTGTGACTTTTCTCTTTCGAAGCATTGGATTTCATGGAATGTTTTTTATATGATTGAGGCACTTTTTTGGCTAGACATTTTTTATCTTGAGACCTATCCTTACATTTATCCTTTGTTATCCCTTAGATTCCCTGAATTTCCTTATAGGTTTAAGATAAATTACAAGCCAATTTTTCCTTACCTACCCGCATTCTTGGTATTTTGCGTGGATATTTCAAGTATGAGTGTGGGGGAAGGGACTTTAGTTTTTGTTCATTGGGATGTATTTAATTTTTTGATGATGTGATGTGTGTATAAACATTTTGGGTTGTGGATGAATAAGAGAAAATTGTTCATGGGTAATCATTTCATTGAACTTTATTTGATTCATCTAGTACACATTCAAAAAATTGATTAAAAATTGAAAAAAAAATGGAGATGAGATTGAATTTATAGTTGGACTTACTTTTATGACTCATTTCTTTCTCTAAAATAAAGGAAATGATGGTCATTATTTCATTTTATTCAATTTTCAACTCATTCTCCATGAAAAAAAATGAAAAAAAAGTTGTGCCTTTCTATAGGTTTACAAAAAAAGGAAAAATGAAAAAAGGGGGGAGAACATTGATGAAATAATTATTTATAATGATTTCTTGGATCATGTACCATGTCATACAAAACTGGGGTGGTTTTGTCTTTCACATTGTTAATGGATTGAGTGAGGTTCATCCTATGTTTTCATTTGATTATTCGTGCATTGTGCTTAAGAGTCTAACATCCTCTTTCTAGCCTTAATTTTTCAATCATTTTCCTACCGTCCCTAATCCATAGAATTCACCTTGAAAAGTATTCATGATTGAATTGATTTTCACATTTTTCATTGTGGAGATATGATAATTGTCACAAGCCTATGGTGAAACATCCACTTTCCATGTATGAGCATAACTCCAGATACAATTTATCTTTAGCGAAGAGTGACACAAAATTTAGGGTGAGGTAGGTTGTGATTGGGCCATGGATGGATTTTTTGAGGTTGAAAAAACTTAAATTTATGGAATGAAAATGATAGAGAATTGTATTTCATCGAAGATACCTGATGGAATTTCATTTTGTAATTGATCATTGATGTTTTCTAATTTTTGTTTTTTGTATGAATTTTGATTTGAATATATGATAAATGCCTAGGTGTGCAATGCTTACGTGTGGGGGAGTGATGAAGCTAGAATTTTAATATATTTTATACAGTATTTAAATGTTTTAAATCCCAATATAATATTATTTTAAGGGAAATGGTCACATTCTTTAATTTTAGTTGTATTTTGACCTTAATTGCAAAAAGTGCATTATTTTGGGATTTAACTATTTTATTTATATTCTGCATTTCAGCAACAACATTTTTATCACTAAATCAAATTGTGAAATTCCTTATTTTTAGGTTTAAATACATCATGGGATGAATTTCATCCTTCTGGATCTACAGCTCAATAAATCATTTGGAGGCCCAAAATCAGATCACAATCTATGCATCGTAAACTGTGCATAAATCTAGAATGTTTTAATGATGAGCTTGTATATTAGTGTATATCGGTCCAATGGAGCTGAACGTTTTCATGGAGTTGTACCTGGACTTGGTGAACATATTTCATTAAGGCGGACACGTCTTAATCTATTTTTTTCAGTTTCATTATGGCATTAGAAATTGGATTTGTGGAAGATGAATAGTCACATGGACAGATTAAATGTGCCACACTAAAACATTTATAATGCCTTCATAAGAGGACCAATCAACCTAAAATGTTGTGGAGGAACTTGGGAGGCATAATGGAATAACATTCAAGAAGGTAATATTTACCAATTCTATCATTAAATGGGACTAAAAGTCAATAATATCTGGAGGACATAATTGATCCAGATTTCTTCAACCCATTTTCTCTATAAATTTGTACCTCCTCTATTTTTACAAGGATATCCATTTCAAGGGGTAATGGCTGAGTTTTTTTCTAATAGTTTTTTATTTTTATAATATATATTATTTTATCTTTCATCTTCTTCAGTTCATTTATTATTTTCTTTTATTTCTTTTATATTATGTGTTTCTCCCACCATGCTTCTTTCTAAATCAATGTTTGTGGAAAGCTAACCCTCATTTTTTGAGGGGGGCAGTGTTGGTATTCGAGTTTATTGTGATTTATTGTTTTATCTTGTTTTTTTTCAATGAATTTAGTGGTGGTTAAATGATTATGGTGACCGGTCACCCCACTTTCTCTATTATTGTCTTCTTCCTCCTCATTTAATAATTTTTCTCCTCATCGATATTTAATTCATTCAAACAATAGAGTTTGGATTGGGTATTGATGATGAAGAGTTTACTCCTTAATGAAAAGGTATCGATGTAGGGTAATACATTTCAAATGAGAGGGTGTGGAGTGAAAGGTCTTCATCTTCACATTGAATAATTCATTGATGGATATTTTGAATATCAATGATAATTCCACCATGAAGCCCCAAGAACTATGGTTTTCTCCTACTAACTTTTTTGTGTCTTTTCTTCATTTTCATTGTATTTTGTATTTTCATATATTTATATACTTATAATATATCTAAATTTTAGGTATTTCAAATTATCTCCCAATTTATATTACTATAACATTTTTAATTTGTTAGTTTATAATAGTGACAATAGGAAGATAGTGCGTCTAAGTGACCTCTTTGTGATCGACTCAAGGGTGTACCACTATGGTTCATTATTATTTAAATTAGAATTAACTGAATTGGGATTCACAAAAAACCCCTATCATCAATTTGGCGCCATTTTTGGGGCGACCAAATGCTTACGAACACTATTTTTCATAAAAACCCAAAAAAATTGAAATTTTTAAAAAATAAAACAAAATTCATTACATATCATTGTTTTATTATGTCAGGGATTATCTTAGTGATTTTTCATATGCATGAAAATTTTATGAATTTTCTAGTAGGAAAGATGATTTTATGTTTCAAAAGTGACAGGATGTCATGTTGATTCAAAATAATTTCAAAATCCTTGAACAAGCAAGCAAGATGGTAGCATTGCTGGCTGCTGAAGTTGATGATATTAAAGTTTTATGGGAGGAATGAAAACAACAACAAAATAACCAAGATGATGAAGAAGAGGAAAATGTTTTTTCACCTACAATTGAAGTTGAAGAACCCAAGGAATACTTGAAGACTCTTCTTGAATATGCAATCGTTAATCCATAGTCATTTCATGAAGAGGTTCCTGAAGATGACATGCCACCAGATAAAACTGTAAAAGATCAACATATTTTGGACCAAATATGGTATGATTTTTTTGAAGAAAAAAATGTAAGTGATCCTTCCATCTTTTTTCAAGAATAATCAGTACCACTATGCCTCTTTCTTTCTTTGGAAAAAGATGATGAATATGCGCCTGCTGAAAAAGAATTCCCAGTGGCCATGCCATAAAAGAATGTGTTTCAAGATAACCTACCTGAAATGGAATATTTTTATATTGATTATTCATGTTTGAATCATGCTAAAATGGAACTATTTTCTGACTTCACCTTTTATAAATTTTCTGAAATAGCATCACATGAACAAGCCCTGGATGTTGAAGTTGAAGTGGCCAAAGAAGTCGTGGTTGAAGTTGAGGACCCATTCTTTATCCTCCCCCCATATTCTAACCTATACCACATGGAAAACGGGAGAAGCTGGTGTACTATATATGTGGGTTCCTCCAAGACCTGTATATGTTGATGATCATTGGAAGAAAGATATTCTATTGGTTTCTGGGCAGGAAACCCCATCCTCCTTCAGATTGGGGTTAAACTGCTGAAAATGATGGACTAGGGGCAGTAAAAACATAGCACCCACATGGGGGGTCCAAACCATGTTCTATCCTCTTTTCAATTCCTATTGTTTTTCTTTATTTTTCTTATGTTTTTATTTATTTCATGTTTTTTAGGCTTAGTGGTAGTATCTAAGATATTAACTTAAGGATTCCACTGGAAAATAAAGTTAGGTTGTATCTTTCCTTCCCTTTATTTTTCTTCCATTATTATTCTATTTTTGAGCTGAATTGAGGGGTAGTGAAATCTAGGTGTGGGGGGAGTGTCAACCTACTTAGTTTTTTAGTAATTTTTTTCTTTGGTTTTTCATTTTTTTAGTATCCTTGAGCTTCAATGAATATTATGATCATTTATCACACACTAATTGAATTTTAAATGGTTGAAATGATTTTTGAAGAAATGGATTTTAATGGATTGTTGCTGTGAAAACTTCTTCCTTGAATTGGATTTTCATGAATTTTTCAGAGTTTGACAAATTTTTCAAATCCATGCCCATGAAACACTAACTAAAATAGTTTTCCAGTCCTGTTAGGTATTCTGAACTACTTTGAAATATTATTTCTAACACCCACACTTTCTTGAGATAAGCATGTATTTTGTGTAAGAACCTAAACTCACTACTGGAAATTTTATCTTAACCAATGGTTTTAAACCATTGGTATAAACTATAACAATAGTTGTCCAAACTATTGGGTCTTGATCCATAGGGATAGACATATTTTAATGGTTCAATGAGAACCATTGGGATATGTCTATAAAATTCAGTATATACCAATAGTTTAAGAAAACCGTTGGTATAATATTTTACCAATGGTTTTAAACCGTTGGTAATAGTAATAATTCTCTCTATACCAACAGTTTACAAAATCATTGGTATAGACTTTTACCAACAGTTTCCCACGAACTTTTTGTAAATATGAAGTAAAATTATATATACCAATGGTTTACAAACCATTGGAATATACTTATACCAATGGTTTACATAAAGATGTTGGTATAAATTCTGATTTTACACGTATTCCCACAGTTGTAAACCGTTGGCATATCCTTTTTGTTCTTGAAACATTCTAGCTTGCTGGCCTCCCCCTAAATAGCTGCAACAATTCCACCAGGCCTACAAAATTCATACCCCTGTGCAGGTGTAACAATTCCACCTAGCCTGAAAATTCATACAAAACAGAAAACCTACATAATTCATACTCATAGAGCAAGTAACACAATACATAATTAACAAGTATACTTGCATAATACATACAGAATTCTATATGAATTCATATAGAATTCATCCAACACATAATTCATATATAAATATGAATACCTCCAATTTTGTATTTAATTTCCCTCTACACACATACCAAATTAACACATAATTCATAAGTAAATTACAGAAAATATACACATACAACAAGTATACCCATTCACTATTAACACATAATTCATATTTTAATTAAATAAATAAATAATTCAATTTAGAATTCAGGGGGTTGGGGGATGCTCAAGGGTTTGGGGGTGGCTGTCCAAGGGGGGGTAGGGGGTGTCCAAGGGGGGTTCGGGGGGATGGGGGTGTTCAGGGGGTGGGGGGCTATCCAGGGTGGGGGTGTCCAGGGTGGTGGTAGGGGGTCTGTCCATGGGGTTTTCCAAGGGTTGTGGGGTGGTATCTAGGGGGTGGGGTGGTGTCCAAGAGGTGGGGGGATTTCCAAGGTGTGGGGGTGTTCAATGGGTGGGGGTGTCCAGGGGGTGGGGGTGTCCAAGTGCTGGGGTTGTGTCCAGGGAGTGGGGTCGTGTCTAGGGGTGGGGTTTCCAGGGGGTTGGGGGTGTCCAGGGGGCTGTCCAACGTGGTGAGGGGCGGTCTATGGGGGTGTCCAAGGGGTGGGGTGGTGTCCAGGGGGTTGGGGTGGCTTTCTAGGGGGTGGGGTGTCCAGGGGGTGGGGGTGTCCAGGGGGTGGGTTGGTGTACAGTGGGTGGGGGCGGTCCAGGGGTTGGGGGTTGTCCAAGGGTGGTGGGATGATGTCCAGGGGTGGGGTGGTTGTCCATGGGGTGGGGGTGTCTAGGTGGTGGGCTGGTGTCTAAGAGGGGTGGGGTTCCTCCATGGGTTGGGGGTGACTAGGGGTGGGGTGGTGTCCAGGGGTGGGGGATTTAATGGTTTTAATGGAATGAATTTCATGGATTTTAATATCATTGGTATTTTTAAACTGGTTTTGGAATAGTGATTATTTCAATAGTATGTTTTTCATTAGGAAAAAATGAATGATGTTGGTGTGTATGGTAGGAAGGGGGATTAGGTTATTAGGAAATGGATTACATTTTTAATGTGGGACAGAAATGCTATATGGTTTTTCAAATAGAACATTAAAATATATTTTTATAAATCATTAGGGAGTTTTAAATAGAAAGAAGTCTCTATTATGTTATTTGGAAATGGTTTTATGATGAATATTTTATGTTGTATCTTTATGGGATTTGTGATTTTTTGTCCCTCGTTTTATAAAATCAGATTATTGTACTTAAGGTTTTTTCATTGATAATTCTTTAGAATGTTACAACTATAAATGATTCAAAAAGTCCCTAAGCGGATATCTCAGGTTGTCATTCTTGTGATCCAGCTATTGTCTTCCTAGTCTTGGTCTCTACTCAAACTCTGCATGGAAGTTTCTAAAATACCATCCACTATTTTATATTGGTGATCAAGGATCCCAATAGGCAACGAAGTGGGTATCTTTGATTAATGGGATCTTTGAGTTGTTAGAAACCCTATAATCCACGGGGATGGGGGTTGTCCACGGGGGTTGGGGGGCTATCCATGGGGTGGACAGGTATTCCAGGGGTGGTCAGGATTTTCCACGAGGGTGGGGGGATTTCCAGGTGGTACGGGTGTCCAGGGGGTGGGCGGGGCTGTCTAGGGGGGTACGGGGTGTCCAGGGGGTGGGCGGGTTGTCCACGGGGGTGGCAGGGCTATTCAGGGGTGTCTAGGGGGTGGGTGGGTTTTCCACGGGGGTAGGGGTGTCCAGGGTCGTGGGCGGGTTGTCCACAAGGGTGGGGGCTGTCCAAAGGGGGAGGGGGTTTCTAGGGGTGGGTGGGTTATCCACGGGGGGTGTTGGGGGTGTCTAGGGGGGTCGGTGGGCTATCCACGAGGGTGGGAGGGTTGTCCATGGGGTGGGGGCTGTCTAGGGGGTATGGGGTGTCTAGTGAGGTGTGTGGGATGTCTACAAGGGTTTAAAGGATGTCTAGGGGGTACGGGGTATCCAAGGGGTGGGTGGGTTGTCCACGTGGGTGGGCGGGCTGTCTATGGGGGTGGGCAGGTTGTCCGGGGGGATAGGGGTTGTTCACTGGGTTATGGGGCTTTCTAGGGGGTAGGGGTGTCCAGGCGGTGGGCGGGGCTTTCCATGAGGGTGGGGGGATGTCCAGGGGGTACGGGGTGTCCAGGGGTGGGCGGGGCAGTCCAAGGGGGTAATTGGGGGGGAGTGGGCTATCTACGGGGGTGGGTGGGCAATCCATGGGGGTGGGGTGGGGGAAGTCTAGGGGGTACGAGGTGACCAGGGGGTGGGCGGGTTGTCCACGAAGGTGGTTGGGCTAACCAGGGGGATACAGGGTGTCCAAGGGGGTGGGTGGGCTATCCACGGGGGTGGGTGGGTTGTCCATGGGGGTGGGGGTAGTCTAGGGGGTACGGGGTGTCCATAGGGGAGGGATTGTCCATGGGGGTGGGTGGGCTGTCCAGGGGGTGAGAGGGGCTGTCCAGGGTGTGATCGAGACTCTCCACGGGGGGTGGGCGGGGCTGTCCAGGGGGTGGGCATGGCTGCCCAGGGGGTACGGGGTGTCCAGGGGGTGGTCAAGTTGTACATGGTGATGGAGGATATCCACGGGGGTGGGTAGGCTGCCCACGAGGGAAGGGGGTTGTCCACAGGGGGAGGGGTTGTCCATGTTTGTTGGGGTTGTCCATGGGGGAGGGATGTCCAGGGGATGGGTGGGCTGTCCATGGGGGAGGGGCTGTCCAGGGTGTGGGCAGGTTGTCCAGGGTCTGGCAGGGCTGTCTAGGGGGTTACAGAGTGTCCAGGGGGGTGGGAGGGCTATCCACGAGAGTGGGGGCTCTCTAGGGGAGGGTGAATCAGTCACAAACAATCATCAAGTCATGTTTTATTTCTTGTAGATAAAAAAATAAAGATAATGTGACCTAACTAATCACACATATATTCAGGAAAAACAAATCAATAAGCATCAATGGTCAGTAATATTGGTCAAAAATGTAACGGATCAATTTGTCCCTCATCACCATCACTATCATCACCATCATCATCAGCCTCACCCTCATCCTCATTGTCATCCTCATCATCGTCCCCACCCTCATCCTAACCATCATACTCAGCCTCGACATCCTCATCGCCCACCTCCTCTGCATCGCTCACCTCCTCCTCCTCACCCTCCTCCTTGCCCTCCACCTCCGCCTTGGCCTCCTCCTCACTCTCCTCCACCTCTGCCTCGACCACCTCCTCGCCATCGTCTCAACCTCCACTAGAACTACCACCTGGTGCACCATATATAGAATGCATCAAGGACATATATTCATTAATATTTTTTCGGCCCTCTAGTAGAAGTGTTGGATGTAAAACTTCCTTCAGTTTCATAAATGTAGTGTTTGCCCTAGCAGATTGTCCTTCCGTCTCTATGGCCCTTTTTTCAGCCTATTTTGCATGTGACATAACCTTTTGGAACTCAGTGTCACTACAACTCTTACCTGAGGAGGTCCAATACCTCTTCGGGACTATACTCTTCCCAGGTCAATAGCGTACTCTACCAGGGTGCTCATCTCCCAACACCTAATGTAAGTGATCATTTGGCCCAAAATTGTCAGGTTCATGGGCATAAAGGGCCTCTAAAGTAGCATGTTACATATATAAATAAATTATTATGTTACAAAATTGAGGTTAAAATTTTAAATCTACAAAGTAAAACATACAATCTGCTACTCAGTCGGTTCATTAACCACACATCCATCTTTCTTCCTTCTACTCAAGAAAAACAGTTTTGCTCGAGGCACATGTCCTTCTATATTCAATTTATGCCTCTACAATGGAATTGAATGTAAAGAACCATAATTAAAAAGTTTATACCAATAATTAATTTCATAAATAAAATTATATAAAAACTTTATCAGTCGAATAAATTATGGAGGTAGAAATAGAAAGTGAAATTCGTAAAGAAAAATTACAAATTGCTATACCCGCTGCCTCTCAAGATCCGGCATCATAGTACATCCCAATGTCTATTCATATTTTTTAGCATTAATATTTTTTTATTTCTTCTAGATGAATATTAAATAAAATTCAATAATTATTATCAATGAAAAAAATTAAAATTTCCATTTAAATAACTCTAATGTGATTATTACTTTAAATTGGAAAGTCGTCTAATGAGTAATCATCTATCAGATCTGTTCTAATGGGAAATCATCAATGAAATGGATAGCCTCTAAGTCTATGTCCAATCTAGAATGCCAACCAATGTATAGCTCAAGCTTATAAGTTCTCCAAATCTCGTTTAAATCCTTTAGACATGCTGGCCATGCACCCTCACCATCGGGGAAATTTATCCGCAGCTGGCACCAAAATATTAATTCATATAAATATAAGAAATAATATATTTTATTAAATACAATAGATTTTTTTTACCCATATCTTTACCCAAGCATTATCCTTGACTTCATTTGGCAGTTATCTCCATGAGATCGGGCTGACAGTAATGATGTCGGAGTATTTGGCAAGCATCGCCAAAAAACTCCAGCATTTCTGCCTTGATTTTTCAATCATTTGAATATGTTCATTGTAGTCCAGCATCAACTGCGTGTAGAAGTTCCACACCGCATGCATGCATGTATGCCCCCACTCCTGTCTTTTATTAGTAGATGTATCTCTTATGAAATAAAAACAAATATTTTAGAAATACATGTTATAATGAAAATAATTAATGGTTTAAAAACATTTAGATTGTATAAGTATATATGCGGTAGTCGTATTAATGGGTGTCGCTGCATCCACAGAAACTAAAGGAAATCCTTTTGTGTATGGAGTGGGTCCTAATGTATTCTCCATGGGGGCATACTCTGGTAGAGTAGGAGTCGATGAATATGGGATATAAAAGCCCCGAGAGAAGGAAGCATAAGTAAAAGAAGATGACAGGGATAGCTATCCAAATGCTGGATGGTAAGTGGGAATCATCATCAGATTTGGTACAGACAGGTGAGGAGGCTCAGATGTTAAGGTTGGTGAAGACATGGGAGGCCTAAATATCCCATTTGAATAGTACCAACCATAATAGCCCAAGTCGAGTTAAACCAAAAGAATTGAGAACATGAATGGGTGATTTTATATATTTCCCACCACAACATCAGGTTCACAGTAAACTATGACAATTAAGCTATCAGAGTCATCAAAAGTATTAAATGGATCATTTCTAATGGCAGTAGGGATGGTGTCAATTCCATAATCACCATCATCAAAAAATATGTCTTGTAATTACTTCAATAGTGACACCAAATTCAGGTTAAAGATGGTATTTGACATAAAACACATGTTTCACCATTGATGTCAATACATATGGTTCATCGGTAACAATAGTGTGAGTAATATCAATTACTAGAAATCCACAATCATCAATAAACGTGCCCTGACTTTTCATCGAATCAAACCACTAGCATTTCATCATCATGACTCGTCCATGAGAATAATAATCCAATGTTATTATTTATTCAACGACTCGATAATAACCTACATTTTCAAATCATGGTATACTTTCTAATGCACTTTAATAACAATCTGTTTTAGTAGTAACCATAACAACATCATGTTGTGTTCTTGTGTTCCTTTCTCATTTAGTAATAATAAATTTGCGGCCATTTATTACAATTAATTTATAGTCAGGAACAACGGTATTAGGACCAAAAGTCAAAGCTCTTATTTCCTCAGAGACAGAGTCAGCAGGAAAACTCAATACCTAAATATAAATCAATATTAATCTTAATCAAATATATTTTTAACTATTTTAAATAGTAATATTATTACCTTCAATTTTAACCAAGCAGAAAACACTTTTCTATGCAAAGTCTCCCTTCTTCTCAAAGATAAAGAATGATTCTTTCTATTTATCATCGATTTATGTTCCCTGTATATAAATATAGGAATATATATATATATATATATATATATATATATATAATACATACATATTGAATTTACATATAAGATATAGTCATCGAACAAACCATAGTTTAACAAAACTGTGCGATGTGCCATCTCCTGCTCTTCAAGGCTTAATGTCATGAAATTATATGATACATGAATTCCTTTTATTTAAGGATGTGATGGAAAATTGGGTTCAATTTTCTCATACTATTCTTCTTCATTTCTCATTGGTTTTTTCATTCTTGTAGTAAGATCAGAAAAATACATAGAGGAGAAATCCATACATTCTTGAGCCAAGTAACTGTTCATGATTGAACCTTCGTGATGATTCCAGATACAGACATAAGACATTTATTTGTACATATTTCATTCAGTTGGATACATCCAATGAAATGAAATAGGTCCTCTAAGAAGTATTTCAGTTGGAATATGGACAGTAAGATGCAGTTTTCATGTGAAAAATGATGGAGGAAATATTTTCTCTGAATCATACAAAATTAATGGGGCATCTGCCAAAAACAATTTCAAGAAAGACATGGAAAACTTCTTATTACAAAGATATCTACACAAATGTAACAACCGAATAACATCCACACTTACATTATTGTAAAAAGATGAAAATTTCTATTTGAATCAACTCATGCATAAGGATGTGATAATCATGAGTCTTTAAATATTTTAGCTCTAACTCTCTTCTGTTGACCCATTTGGATATATTTCTTGAAAAGTCATCAGGAACTTTAATAGTATCTAGTACTTCCTGAAATTAATTTTTTTCTGTAGGTGTCATCACATAAGAAGGCCATAGAACATTCCATTTATTTTCACTGATACGCACAGGATGCAATTCTGGTCTGATTCCCCAATCCACCAAGTCACGTCAATACCGTAAATCATCTTTTGTCATTCTCTTAACATATAGAATAATCGAAAGCAACATTTAACATATATTTTTTTCAATGTACATTACATCTAAGTAATGATGTAACAAATTGGTTTACCAATAAGGCAAATCAAAAAAGATAATTCTCTTTTTCCAATTGTAACAGGTATCAGTGGAAACATACTTTTTTGTTCTAGATTTCATTTGACCCTTCCCAAATGAAAACTGAAATCATTCAATTCATTAAGCACATTAGTTCCAGACATACACTGATGTAGATCAATTGTCTCCATGGTATTGTCAAATCTTTGACGATTATTTCTATATGGATGGTTCATTGGAAAGAATCTTATATGTCCCATAAAACTAAAACTATCACAATGTTTCAGTCTTCTGGATCATTTATTCTTCATACAAATAGGACATGATAGTTTTCCCTTTGTGCTCCATCCATACATCATTGAATAAGTAGGAAAATCATTGATCATCCACATAAGCATTGCACGCATCTGAAATATGTCTTTCAAACATGCATCATATGTCACACACCCATAACCCAATGAATTTTAAACTATTTTATTAATGGTTTCATGTATACGTCTATATCATTTCCAGGATCAGAAGGTCCAGATATGAGTATAATCATGAATGTGAAATTTTTTTTCATGCACAACCATGGGAGACGATTATAAATGTGTATAAAAATCAGCTTTGTGCTGTGCAACGCATGCATCTACCCAAACGTATTAAAACTGTGATTTGAAAGACCCAACCTCACATTACGCATGTCAGCTGAAAAATCAAGATATTGAGCATCAAATCTAGGCCATGCAAATCTATCTTCTGTCTGAACCAACTCATCATTAGTATTCATTATCTTGGTATTATTACATCGCATTTTTACTGATATTTCATCAGAAATAAAAATATTGTGGAGTTTGGGGATCAATGGAAAGTACCACATTAGTTTCGGTGGCACATAGGATGGTGTTACATCAGCTTTTGGATTCCAGTGGGATGTGCCACATTTTAGACAATCATTTCTTTCATCATCTTCCTCTTAGAATAATCTTTAATCTTTCTTAAAAGCATTAATTTTGTTTCTTGAAAATCCAAGTTCCTCAACTAACTTTCATGCCATATAGTGGTTTGAGGGAATATCTTCATCATCTAAAAGTAAGTCCTTCAAGAAGGTAAGAATGTAATCGATGGCAGTATTTGAAATATCATACATAGTTTTCCCATGAAACAATCGGATTAAAAATTCCAAATTTTTCATTTTACCGCATTCTCGATATACTGAAGTCGTGGAAGCATCTTTCAATTTTTTCACCCTGAAAACATCATCATTTTCATTAAATTCATGATGTGTGCTCATATCATAACCTCCTTGGGTAGGAATCCTTTTTTTCATGATGATGTATAAATGGAAGCTGTTTATATAACAAATTCTACAATCTAGTCCTCTCATTTGGATCAATAGAAATTTGAGATTACATTTTCTCCCCATTGTGATACCACACTGAGTATTTTTCTTGAAAACCATATTTGGTTATGTGGTATCTGACTTCTTCACGACTCAACCAAGGTCTTCCAATAGAATTGTAACAAGTGTATGTGACCACTATTTGAAGCATTGTGAAAGGAAAAATCTAAAAATCTCCCCAAATTGTTTTGAAATTTTCTTGAGATCCGATCGGTTTCATACATACAATTTCTATCCATTCTGTAAATAATTGTTATAAGTCATTTCATCAAAAGCAATTCAATAAGATTGAAGTTTTGTCAAAAATATATATATGTAAATGAGAACTTTTCACATTATATGAAACCATAACTGACACACTACTCTATGTGAGAATCATAATATAAAAGAAAAATAATACTATATTTATAAAAAAAATATCTTTTAAGAACTATACATGAGTTTACAAGATCATGTACACTTGGGGAGGAGAATTATTCAGGAGTTGAGAAAATTTTAGATCGAATAAATTTTATATTTTAGTAGATTATTTGAGTGATCATGTGCATTTCCAACGGGGGTAGAGGTGTCCAGGGGGTGGGGCTGTCAAGGGGGGTCAGGGTGTCCAGGTGGGTGGGATGTCTACGGTGGTGTGGGGATGTCCAGGCGGTACAGGGTGTCTAAGGGGTGGGTGACCTATCCACAGGGGTGGAGGGGTTGTCCAGGGGGTCGGGGTTGTCCAGGGGGTGAGGGGGAATTCCAGGGGTGGGTCTGTCTAGGGGGTACGGGGTGTCTAGGGTGTGAGAGGGGTGTCCAGGGGGTGGGTGGGGTTGTCCTGGGGAGTACGGGATGTCCTGGGGTGGGCAGGCCGTCCATGGGGGTGGTGGGGCTGTCCAAGGGGGTACGGGGTGTCCAAGGGGGTGGGAGGGATGTCCATGGTGGGCTTTCAGGCTTTCCATGGGGGTGGCGGGGCTGTCCAATGGGGATGGGGTGTCTAGGGGGTGGGGGGTTTTATAGGGGTGGGGGTGTCTGGGGGTATGGGGGTGTCCGTGGGGTGGTGGGTGGGTGTATAGGGGAGTCGGAGGGCTGTCCACAAGGGTAGGGGCTGTCTAGGGGGGGTACGGGGTGTCCAGGGGGTGGGCGGGCTGTCCACGGGGGTGGCAAGGCTTTCTAGGGGGGTCGGGGGGGACCAGAGGTGGGGGATTTCCAGGGTGTGTGGGGCTATCCAGGGGGGGTTCGAGGTGTCCTGGGGGGTGAGTGGGGTGTCTAGGGTTTAGTTGAGGCTGTCCCAGTGGGGTATGGGGTGTCCAGGGGGTGGGTGGGCTATCCATGGGGGGTTTTCGGGCTATCCACAGGGGGTGGCAGGGCTGTCTAGTGGGGTCAGGGTGTCTAGGGGGTGGGGGTGTCAGGGGTGGGGTGTCTGGGGGGATGGGGGTGTCTGGGGGTGGTGGGAGGGTGTCCAGGGGGGGTGGGCAGACTGTCCACGGTGTTTGAGGATTGTCTAGGGGGTACGGGGTGTCCAGGTTAGTGGGTGGGTTGTCCATGGGGGTGGCAGGGCTGTCTAGTGGGGTCGAGGGTGTCCAGGAGGTGGGGGTATTTTCTGGTGGTGGGGGTAGGGTTTTCCAGGGGGTACGAGGAATCCATGGGGGTGGGTGGTCTTTTTAGGGGGTTGAAGGGCTGTCTAAGGGGTATGGGTTGGGCGGGCGGGCTATCCACGGGGGTCGTGGGGCTGTCTAGGGGGTAAGGGGTGTCCAGGGGAGGAGGGCGGTCTATCCACAGGGGTGGGTGTTTCTAGAGGTAACGAGGTGTCTAGGGGGTGGCAGTGCTATCCACGGGGTGGAGAGGCTATCCAGGGGGTGGGCGTGCTGTCCATGGGGTTGGAGGGGCTATCCGGTGGGGGGGGGTCCAGGGGGATTTCAGGGAGTGGGGACTATCTAGGGGGTATGATGTGTCCAGGGGTGGGCGGGTAGTCCAGCGGGGTGACGGAGTTGTCCAGGGGGTACGGGGTGTCCAGGGGGGTGGGCGGGTTGTCCATGGGGGGTGGGCGGGCTATCCACATGGGTGGAAGGGATGTCCATGTTGGTGGCATGTTTATCCACGGGGGAGGGGTTATCTATGGGGTGGGGGAAGGGGTTGTCCAATGGGGTGGGGGATGTCCAGGGGGAGGGTGTCCACCCCCAAACTAGGGTGGTAAAATCCATTATTTAAACAATTATAGCATGATTTCAAGCCTATTATAGATGTTCGAGAAGACTGTTGGTGTAAACCATGAATACCATACATATAAATCACAACACACCCAATTGTAAACACCCCACCAAATATCATACGTGGATCGGATTTTATGAGCCATGTTTCGATGCGACACTACTCATAGGAGTATGAGCCTTGTTATATCATTATGTGATATGGAGTTGTACGAATGTTAAATTTATATGATATCAATATGGATAGTGGACAAGAACCTGAGTGAAATTTCATTTCAGAGATCACTTCTTCTTGGAAGGTTAAGATTTGTGTTGGTATGGAACTTCAAGAAAAGTCTTAATGTGTGAAATCAAATATACATTGGTTATTTTTTATTCATTTTTTTAACAAGTATCAGAGGGGAAAACCCACCACCACCCCTGGACAACCCAACCCTCCCTGGACAGCCCACACCCCCTCCCTTACAGCCCCTACCCCCCCCCCCCCCCCCCGACAGCCCCCTGGACTGCCCCCCCCCCCCCCCACCCCCCACCTAAACATCCCCACCACACCCCCACTAGACCCCCCCCCCCCTCTACCCTCCACCTGGACATCCCCCCCCCCCCACCTGGATAGCATACCCCCCACCACCCCCATCTGGACACCCCCTGGATATCCCACCCCTCCTCCCTAGACACCCAACACCCCCTCCCACACCTGGACACCCCACCCTGACCCCCCTGGACAGCCCACACACCTACTTGGGTAGCCCATACCCCCTCCCCCACACCCATATATCCCCCTTACCCCCTGCAACACCCTAACCTCCTAGAAAACCCACCCCCCACCTTGATAGCCCCCCACAATAGGGCAGCCACCCACCCCACTTATAGCCCCCCTTAGGGTAAATTTATATAAAATCAGTTTTTTCATTAAAAAAGGAAAACCATCATGTATTATCCATTTCGTTCCAAACAACACAATCAATTTATCAAAACATGACAAATTCAATTTATCAAAACATGACAAATTCAATTTATCAAAACATGAAAAATTCAATTTATATGTCTCTATGGGTCACTTAGAAAATGTCATTAGGGAAAGGGGAAAACAACTACACTGTTAATTCCAATTTAAAAATTGGGCCAATCACTTATGAGGTGTGGTGGCGTCTAGGAGGTGTGGTGGTATCCAGGGGGGCTGCCAAAGGGGGTGGGCCTATCCAAGGGGTGGAGGGTGTCCAGGGGGTGGGGTGTCGAAGGGTGGTTGAGGTGGGGGGGGGGGGGGGGTTGTCCATGGGGGTGAGGGGTGTCCACGGAGGGTGGGGGAGGGGGTTGTCCAAAGGGTGGGGGTGTCCAAGGGGTGGTGGTTTCCATAAGGGTGGGTGGGTCCAAAGGGTGGGGGTGTCCAATGGGGTGGGGGTGTCCAGGGGGTGGGGGAGGGAGCTGTCTAAGGGGTGGGGGTGTCCAAGGGGATGGGGGGGTGGGGGGGGTGGGGGATGTCCAATGGGGGTGTCCAGGGGGGATGTCCAAGGGGTGGGTGGTGTACAGGGGTGGGGGTGGGGGTGATCACAATTCAAATCCATCACCCAGCCCACACCAATTCATCCTTAATATCAATACCCTTCCAATTATTCCTTAAACAAGAACTATAAATACAAAATCCAAATCCAATTTTAAACTAAACTAAAGTCCACATAAACTACCATATCACCCCACTAAACAAACTGTTTACCATGTTTTAAGTGTAGATCAAAAAACAGAAAACAAATCAAAGGGTTTGGTACTCCAAATACATAAAGAACTCTAATTTAGCCAAAATCAATACATAAAATAGAAAAAATAGTGGGAGAACATTAAAAATTAGGTAACACTTACTAATATGAATTGTATAAATAAAAATTAGTTTTATTGAAGACGGATCTATGGATGGAAGGAGTTTCATGGCTAAGAGAACATCGAGAGGAGCTTTGGATTAGGGTCGACAATCTGGTGAGTGGGAGCTGGGGTGCTGGGTATTTGGGGGAAAACATTCTCAATGGTTTTTAAAAATTGTTTGGAAAGCCTCTCTTTACCAACATTTTATTAAAACTGTTGGTATATCTTAGAGAAACTAAATATTTCCCAATGGTTTTTTCAAACCATTGGGAACTCTTAAGTTTAATTACACATTGGAAATGGTTTGATCAAACTATTGGAAAAAATTTCCGTTTTTTATAGTATAGAAATGGTTTTAGGAAATTCTTGGTATATATTTGTTTGGAAGACATCAGATTCCAGTAGTGACTTATGACTTTTCTCTTTCAAAGAATTGGATTTCATGGAATGTTTTTTATATGATGGAGGCACTTGTTTGGCTATCCATATTTTATCTTGAGACCTACCTTTACATATATCCTTCATTAGTAATTTGATTCCTGAAATTTCCTTATATGTTTAAGCTACATTAAAATCCTATTTTTTTCTTACCTACCCTCACTCTTGGTATTTTTGCGTGGATATTTCAAGTTTGATTGTGAGGGAAGGGCCACTCATGTGTGTTCTTTTGGGTGTTTCTAATTTTTGGTTGATGTGTGGTTTGCGTAAACATTTTAGGAAGTGGATGATGAAGAGAAAATTCGGCATGGGTAATCATTTCATTGAGATTTATTTGATTCATCTATTTCTCTTTCAAAAAAATGAAAAAATAGAAAAAAAAATTAGAGATGAGCTTGAATTTATAATTGTACTTCATTTTATGAATCATGTACCTATTTAAAATAAAGTACATGATGGTAATTATTTCATTTTATTCAATTTTCGGCTCATTCTCCATGAAAAAAATTCAAAACAAAATAAAATAAAGCTATGCCTTTATGGATCTCTACAAAAATATAAAAAAATGAATATAAAAGTGGATAAATTTGATGAAATATTTCTTTTTAATCATTTCTTGGATCATGTACCATGTCATACAAAAAGGGGGCGGTGTTTTGTTTCACATTTTTATAGGATTGAGTGAGGTCTATCCTCTATTTTCACTTGATTATTAATGCATTGTGCTCAAGAGTCTATCCTCCTCTTTCTAGACCTAATTTTTAAATCATTTTCCCACCCAACCTAAGACATAAAATTCACCTCAAAAAGTCTTCATGATTGAATTAATTTTTATGTTTTGCACTGTTGAGATGTGAGGATTGTCACAAGCCTATGGTGAATGATCCACTTTCCAAGTATGAGCATAACTCCAGATATAATTTCTCTTGAGTGAAGAGTGACACAAAATTCAGGGTGAGGTAGGTTATGTTTGGGCCATGGATGGATGTTTTGAGGTTGAAAAAACTTAAATGTGAGGAATGAAAATGATATGGAATTTTTTTTAATAGAATATACATGGTGGAATTTTATTTTGGTATAGATCATTTATTTTTTCTCATTTTTTATTTTTTTGTGAATTTTGATTTGTATATATGATGATTTCCTGGAAGTGCAATGCTTAAGTGTGGCAGTGATGAAGATAGAATTTTAATATATTTTATACTGTATTTAAATGTTTTAAATCCAACCATAGAATTATTTTATTGTAAATTTTCACATTTTATGTTTTAGATTTATTTTGATATTAATTGCAAAAACGGCTTTATTTTGGGATTTAACTGTTTTTTATTTATATTCTGTATTTCGGACACAACATTTTTATCACTAAACCAAATTGTGAAATTCTTTTTTTATATTTTCAAACATCATGGGATGCATTTCATACTTTTGGATATATAGCACAATCAATCATTTGGAGGCCCAAAATCACCTCACAATCCATGCCTCGTAAACTGTGCACATATCTAGAATGTTTTAATGATGTGATTTTATATCTGGGTATATCGGTCCAATGGAGCTGAAATTTTTCATGGAGTTGTAAATGGAATTAGTGAATATATTTCATTAAGGAGGTGACGTCTTAACCACTATTTGAAAGGCCATTATAGTATGGAAGGTTGCAGTTGTGGAAGACGAAGAGTCACTTGGGCAGATTAAATGTGCCACACTAAAACATATATAACACCTTCATATGTGGACCAATAATCTTAAAATTTTTGGAGGAACGAGGGAGGAATAATGAAACATATTTATAGAAGGTAAAATTTACCAATTCTATAATTTAATTGGACTAAATTTCAATAACATCTGGAAGACATAATTGAGTGATATTTCTCCAACCAATTTTTTCTATAAATTTGTACCTTCTCTATTTTAACAGGTATAGCCATTTCAAGGGGGAAAGTTGAGTTTTGTTTCTATAATTGTTCTTTATATTCATAATATATATTATTTTAGATTTATTATTCATCGGTTCATTTATTATTTTCTTTCATTTCTTTTATTTTATGAGTTTCTCCCATCATGCTTCTTTCTAACTCCATGACTGTGGAGAGATAACCTTCATTATTGTTCGAGGGGGGAAGTGGTGGTATTTGAGTTTATTGTGACTTATTTTTTTATCATGTTTTGGTCAAATAATTCATTAGTGGTCAAATTATTGTGGTGAGTGGTCTCCCCACTTTCTCTACTATTGTCTTCTTCCTCCTCATTTAATAATTTTCCTTCTCATTAATGTCTAATTCAATCAAATGGTGGAGTTTGTATTGGGTATTAATGATGAATGTTTTACTCCTACATGTAAAGGTCTCATTGTAGGGTAATAAATTTAAAATGATAGGGTGTTGAGGGACAGGTATTGATCTCTATATTGAATAATTCATTAGTGTATATTTTGAATAACAATAATAATTTCACCATCAAACCCCAAGAACAATGGTTTTCTTCTACTAAATTCATTGTTTCATTTCTTAATTTTCATTGTATTTTATATTTTCATATATTTTTATAATAATAATATATCTGTATTTTATGAATTGTAAATTATCCCCCCAATTTATATTAATATAATCATTTTAATTAGTTAGTTTATACTAGTGACAATAGGAAGATAGTGTGTGAAAGTGGCATCCTTGTGATCGACCCTAGGGTGTACCATTATGGTGCATTATTAGTTAAATAAGAATTAATGTAATTGGGATTCATGAAAAACCTCTCTCATCAGTGTCCTATCAACGTAAGGTAGAAAACAAATCTGGAAATAAACTTGATCGAGCACCTCGAAATTATGGAAGGAAATGTAATAGGGGTGTTGCACAGTGCTGGGATAAATTTCTCGAAGGAAAACATGGTTGGGGCCTCTTTTCTCTTCCTCAAATTCACAGTCCTAGAGATTTCCTTCAAAAAAATAGTGATTTCTTGGCTATCATTAATTATACCTTTGACTAACATCAAATATTTATTTTTGATGATAACATCCATATAGGATAACCTGGTAAATTTTTATTTTTTGAATCCACTTCATGTTGTTTCAATTGTTAAAAATTATGAAATATGGTTCATGTCAATAGAAAAAAAGATTAGTTGGTGATAAAGATTTGGAGTAATTTGATCCCACTGAAGATGGTCTTCTTAGTTTTTAGGAAAATAAACCAACCATTCCCCACTTATGATAATGTGTAGAAGAGATATAGGCATCCATATTCTTGTTTTTGGTGATATGAATCACTATGATAGGAGTTAGTTTGGAATATTTTCTTTTATGGGGACTGGTCACTTGAAATTTTGATGATTTTTTATCAATGTAGGGGAATTTAACGGCATAGGGACTCCATTATCAGTTTCCATGTGTCATGGTTTCTATGATTGATCCAGAACCCTACTGAGATTAATCCTCACAAAATTATTCTTTCTATAGTCTTTTCGATCATTTGGATGGAAATTAAAAATGTGAGGGGTGGAAATATCTACTCAAATCAATTAATTCATGTTTAACTTTAATAATTAGTGATAGAGAACAAATCACTTTATCCAGGTTGGTGCTCATCATTTTCATTCCATAATATTATTCCAATTTTTCTCATGCTTTCTGAAGGCGCACGAAGGGATAACCATGGTGAAAGGGTTATTTGGATCCCTCCCCAGTCAGTGTTAAAACTCAATGTAGATGAATCATGTTTTTCGAGGTTAAGAGAGGTTACGGACTTGTTCATGATAGATGGTGGTATGTTATTATTGGTTTTAGATCTTTGTATGTCCTAGGAAACTCTATCGAAACTGATGCAAGGTCAATCGAGATTGTCATAATGATAGTTATTTTACATAACATCAATATTATAGTGGTTTATTTTGATATGAAAGCTATGGTGGGACTCTTATTTGGTACGGATAACCCTATATGTGAATTTCATTATTTCATAAATATTGTTGGGTAATCATGGCTCAAGGAATTAAGTTTGGACACACATGGAGGGAAGAAAATTTTTCGGCTGATGCATTGGTGTGTAAATGGGACCCAAGTGAGCCTTCCATTTTATAGTTTTGTATAGACTCCATCCTGAATGATTGGAAAGTCTTTATTAAGGGAGTGTCCCTTGGTCTCTATCACATCCCCCTCCCCCACCCATGATTTTTTATTTTCTTTAAATTCTCATATTCAATGAAAAGTTAATTTATAGTCACTTAATATATCCTTTACCAAAATTCTATGATATTTTCCTATACTTGTACTTATCCATAGACGTATCCCAAAATTTTTCAATAATTTTTTTTATACTAGTTCCAAATGATAACTAATAATTTCCTATAACATCAACTATAGGGACCTTGGATTTTCATTCACAGACATTATATCTTTTTAGATTGATATTCACCACCCATCACAAATACAACCCAAGTACCGAAAATGTTTGGTTTCTTTGGACACTAGATACCCATTCTTTTTATTTCATTAAATATATTCAATATCCCACATAAATAACTCACCATTTAGTACAGTTCATAAGAATACACTACTTAATCCATTATTCATAACCTAGGGAAGTGTAACATAACAAATTATGAGTACATATTCTTGGTAAGGGTAATCTTGGGAGAAATCAATCGATGATCAAAAGAAGGAAAAATATTATTATAAGGGTATAAGATAATGAACATAACATATAAGGTTCATACCCAATATGTAAATAATCATAAATATAAGTCATGAAATAAAACATTATCATTTAAAATGCATGCTTCCTGAGAGATTTTCATAAACATAAATCAATCATGAACCATATCTTTATATCGTATAAGTGTTGCACAATCATAAATATTGATAACCTTTCCAATGTAATGGATAACTATCGAGACCGTAAAATCATAATGGATCATGAATCCAAACTTAATTCACATAACATGATAGACGAGGCATCATCAGTTTTCTCCCATAGTATATCAAGAACCTTAACATGACTCTCATAGTGTATCAGGAATAATGGATTCATTCCTATAGTAGATCAATCACATCATCCTATTTCCCGTAGTAAATCAAGCACATCCTATGGTTTCCCATAATGATATCATAAGATATAAATGATTACCCATTGTACTGTAGGAAGATATATGTACCACCCATGACATAATACATACATTTATGTTCCACATTATCATAAAATATTAATCATATCATTAATATTGTATTGGAAATAGGATTCATAAACATTTCATCATAGTATAAACCATCATCAATAAATGGATTTCATAATAATATCTATATCATAATCATAGAAATAAACCATAAAATTAAAGATTAATTAGTGTTTTATTGGATCGTATTTCTATTGAAACATAACCAACTCTAAAATTTCTTGTCATAAATAAATATAAAATCCATAAAAAGTTCATCAAAAAATTTAGGGAAAACATACTTTTCACTTTTAAATCAATTATATAAAATAAAAATAATTAAGAATATTAAATAAAAATGCTTTTTTGAAAAGAAAGATGAAATATTTTTAAATAAGCTTCAAATAATTTAGTGTTCATGATGTTAGAAAATTATTTTCATGTTTTACATGTAAGAAAAAGAATCCATTCACATTTTTTGGTAAAAAGTGAAAACAGCCTTATTCAGAAAAAAAATAAGAGTCATTTTAAACTATTTATTCATGTGTAGAAATGGTTTAAAAATATAATTTTATTATATTAGGAACCTCCTTGAAAATATTTTTTTGAAAATATATACATAGAAAAAAATGTTTTTTAACCAAAGAGATGTAAAGTATTTTTTTCCTAAAAACATTATTTTGGTATCTTTAGTACCTAAATAGAGGAAAATGAATAGAAGAATTTAATTCTCCATAAATAACTATATTATAATAAAAAGAATTATTTTCCAGATAGTTAGACCATAATATTTCATTATTAAAGACTTAATCATAAATAATCCTAATAGACAATGGTATTGTAACATAAACTTTTTACCACTTTGGTTACATTTGAATCATAATAACCATGAAAGAAATAATATTAGATTTATATATATATATCCCATAATTTTTATGATAAGAATCATTAAATTCATTAATGGTATGTATATACACCAAACATAGGAAATAAGTTATGAATATGGCTTGATTCTGACGAAAATAAAAGTGAGATGAAAATCTCGTACATGCTTTGGTAACTTTTGGATTGTAAGACCCATGGAATATTTAATTTAAATAAAACTTTAAATATGGTGGCAATTAATAAATCCATGATATAAACTATAAATGGGTCTATATATACACCTCATTAAATTACATATGATCGTAAGATAACATATTTCGCAAAAAATACAATTTGTGAAAAAAAAAATTATATACCTCAAGTCTTCACTTTCTTCATACATGTTCGGTCCTCCATCATAATAAATATTGGTATATTATAAATCTAATATTAAACCATATTTACATATATAATATAATATATTATTTACTTATGGACTTTTATTACCTGTTTGTTAACAATTCCTTGTTAAAATAACATTTTGGGAAATAACTGCTTCATTTTTCATGAATATTTTGTTTTTTTATTTTCAGACCATTTTCTTTGATAATGGTTTAATAATCTCAAAAATTGTAACCATAAAATAAATATCATATATATTAATTATACATATTTATTTATTTATTTCAATACATAAAATTTGGAGATAAAAAATTAATTTCCCCATTCATGGAGACAACATGTTGTATGTACGCATAAACATTGTTTCTATTTTCTCAATAGATATAAAAAATAAAGTTAAATTGTAATTAACATTTTTATTATCATTATTATATATATTATTTAATATATATAAATTAAATATATCCTAATTACAATCCATTTCAAAATAAAATAAAAAACATATCACATTGCTCTATGGAGGCGGTAGTTCACCTGTACGCACCAGTGATGTTTTCATTTTCAAATAGTTTGGAAGGTGAGAAGGATGTTGTGATGTTTTAATTAAATAAGTATAATTATGAAATAAATATCATATAAATATGATAAATCCATAATTATATCCATCCATGAGAGTTAGTTATGGAAAATTAATTACATCAGTTCGTGCGGCGGTAGTCAATCGTACACACAATCGACGGTTTCATTTCCCATTTAATTGAAGAGAACATTGATATGGGTTATTAAATTAACATACTAACAAATATTTATATTTTATATACTTATTTTGTTATATCATAAAATATGGAGAATATTTTAAATGTGGGGATGAAGAAATAAAACATTAATTATGGGTTAATAATGATACCTCTTCTTTAGACAACCTCCTTAGGATTGCACAAAAATCACTATTAGGAGAGATTAATAAAAAAATACCTTTAGTACATTCATATGTAAGTAAAAAATATATTAGGGTACTTTAATTCTGAAAAACTTCTTTGTATGTTTGAATATGATAGCAGAGTGGGCACCCCTTTATAAGTGCGGGAGAGGACACCCCTGAGTTTTTTAAAAAGAAAAATGTATAGCCATATTTTACACATGAAAACTGACCCTAAACAGTTCATTAGTGAATCCTATATGATATAAATTCTCTATATGTCTATAAAATTTTAATTGGAAAAGTTTTTAAGTAATTTTAAATATTACCTTTTTAGTTTAACCTCTCGATAAACCCGTTTTAACCTCAATTATGGTAAATAATTTTTAGAGTTTATTATATTCATTATGAAAAAAATAAGTTCAAATTATTATATAATATTAATTATTATTATTTAGAAACATAACCTTTTTTTCATATTCAACTCACATATTTTGAAAAATTAAATTTAAAATTATTACTACAAATGCAAAGAAAAATCTTTTTTCCAAATAAAAAGTTATCAAAATTGTAGAAATTTTAAATATAAAAATTCAATATGTATTTGATTTAAATGAAATAAATTGGATTAATATATTTATATATATTTAAATGAAAATATTATACATTTTAGAAATCTTAAAATATAATTGATCTTGTGAATTCTTAACACTAAAAGGATGTTTTTTAATAAAAATGACTATTTTTCACTATTCGTTGAAAAATTAATCTTTTCAAAAAATCAAAAAAAAATAAAATATTGATATGTAGATTTGAAAATTTATGTTTATTTTTTAGAAAAAAATTTCTAATTGATGAAAAAATTCCTCTTTCTATTTTTCCAGAATAAGTAATAAAAATATTTTTTGAGGGAAAGGTACTTTTGGAGCAAATAAATACTTTACTAAAAATTCAGTACTTTCTTATCAATGTGTTTACCTTAAATAATTCTATTATATTAAATTTTTTATAATATTTTTATTTATATTAATTCCTACACTTTTAAGGTATATGATATCATGATCATGTTTAAATAATAATATAGATAGTATATCATTTTTCTTTAAAACTCAGTATTACATGTAAAGTATGATATCATAGAAATAATTTTTTTGAAATAAAGTTTATAAAAACATGGGGGGTTGAATTATATATATTCTATCATCTCGAATATAAAAAAAATATTTCTATTTTTTAATATGAACACTTTCATTTTATTCACTATAGGGTATTTTGTTTAATATATGATATTTCCTGAAATATAATCGTTTTTTTTATTTCAACACTATTATGAAAATAATCTTATATAATCCAGTTACAAAATATCATTATTTAAACTATAAAAAATTCAATGATCAAAAAAAATTAATGTGGTTTAAATAATATCTCAAGTAAGACCTTTAATTTTAACATTCTAAATTAAATTTGAAAAAATTATAATTAAATATATAAACATTTATATTTTATATTATTTTATAATTTATAAAATTATAATAAATTTCCCCTATAATTTAAAAATAAAAAATTCATATCTAATTTATAATTCATTCCATATTGTTTAAAATGTATTTTAGTATTAACACTTTATATTATACAATATTTTTTTAAAAATGTTCTTAAACATTTATTTAGTTAATGTTAAATAATATATATTTAATAGATTTATAATAATTTTTATAAATTAATAAACAAACCAAAATATATTCCATTACAACTTATAAACAATTTATAAATTATATAATGAAATTCCGTATCAAAATTTAAGAAAAATGAAATTTTCAATATTAATCAAATTTAAGGAACCATTCCATAACATAGAATGAGAATGATAGTAAATAGTGATTAAACCTTTTAAGCACTATCATATATATTTTAAAACTAATTTTCATTTAAACTAATATGATCGGTGACATATAAAGGTTCTTTCTTATTTTTCTACCAAGGTAAAAAATCATACTTCACGAAAGTAAAATCTTTATGCATTGGTGGAAAAAAAATATGTATGAATTTTATTTTATGATTAACATCAATATTATAATGGTGATATGATTATTTGTTTTAGTAACAATAATTCAAAATTGTCATTGAATATTAAATCTCTATGTTTTTCTTTATAAAAAATAAAAAATTGAAGTATTAAAATTATTCATTGATTATGATATCTCATATCATAAGTCATAGATCAATTTAAAAAACAAAAAATCCAATCATATTTAATGATAGGGGATACTCCTTTAACAACATCCTTTTTTATCACGACTTCACAGATGAAAAGGCATGGTAAGGCTCTAATACCTCTTTTGGGTTTTAAAGGATCTAATGATTATTGTTAAGAACAGTCAATGAAATAAAGAAACCCAAATCGAAGATTGAACATGAAATATGTATAAATCATTCTTACTAAATAAATAAATAAAATTTTTTATGTATATTACATCATAGATCGTGAAATCAACAATCTCCATCAAATCATGATGAAGATCATAAAAGAGGAATCTTAAATGCATCCCTCCTCAGAAGGTATCCATGGGGGATTTTAAATCACATTATACTTGATTGAGATCCTATTGTATTCTACTTTATTATAGTGTCGTGTGATGGAGAAGGGTGAATCTAAATGGATATATAGTAATGAGGGAGTTTTAGAAAAAAATTCATGATTGACCAAACACCTATCTGGTTATACATGCATTTGTCATATAAATAAACCTCACACACATTTCATCTTATCAAATGGTTTACATAATTATATCCAATGTGGGAGATTAGTCAAATGTAAAATTTTAACATTTGGATAACCTAAAAATAAAAGATAATGGAATGGAGTCATATACCATTCTTCATGATAGGGCTAGTTATACAATGTGACTTACATGGGAGGTTGTATTAGATACATGATTTATAATATCCACTTATCGTATAATATGATATATCGAAATTCATCATATATATAATGTCTTTAGGTAATATCATATCACACCACTACATGTAGAGTCAGTTATTGAGCCTCTTCTATCTTTCCTTTTTCAATTTTGAAAGTATTTGAGGTTTTTTTGTGGCTTAATAAGTAGTTTCTGGGCATTTTAGTGAAAAAATGCGAGGACCACTACCGTGGTGGTGGTGGTGGTCATGGTGTGTTGGTATATCTCTTGTGTGAAATATCAAGGCCCAAATTTCTAGAATTGAGAGTATACTTTTGTGGAGTATGTTTTTTTTACTCAATGGAAAAAATAAAAGAAAAATCCCCATGATCATGGTGGTGGGTATGGCTAGGACAAAATGGACTAGGTTACAAGGCTAGGGCACGAATAGTGCCCATTTTCAGTCTCCGAGGTATGAACATTTTTCCATGGTGGGAAGAACCAGGGCATGGTGGAAGGGGTTTATAAATATGATACACTCATTCTATCACCTTCTCCTTTGGGGATGGTCACTCCAGTGGTGTGTGGCCATATTTGGAGAGATTAATGTGTCTCTTAACTCATTTACCCCTATTAAACCAAACAACCTACTCCCATTGTCTTAGATTATCGATCTAGATTTATAGTAAGGATATATTTTGTGATCTTATCTCATAAAATATAGGATTCAGTTGTTTCCCTTCCCCTATGGCATTATTCTTATAGGTCTAGGCTCTTGAGGACCATATCTATTCATTTACCATTTCCAGTGTTAGCAGAAATTGTGTTCTATTTATTGTTGGGGTAATTATCTTTATAATTTGTTATATCTCATTACATTACTTGTGGTCCTATAATTTTATTTGGTTTGGGATTATGAAAATGATCATTTGAAATCCCTGAGATGAGAATATGAGATTTATTTACTATGAAATGATTTTCAAACTAAATTTTTATTGGAAAACTAATCTTGATTTGAGAGAATTACTCAAAGATAATTATAAAAAGACAAAAATCATACATGAAATATATGTTTATAAATATAGAAAATGTTTTATGAAATTAATTTAATTGAAATGGAAGGGTCTTTTCCTTGGAAAATGTTTTATGAAACAATTATTTGGATTACTGAATGGAATGATATTATTTTTGAACATCTAGAAAACCATAGATTATGGTAAAAACTAGATATATGTGAGACCTAGATGAGTTAACTATCACTATGTTAGGTGATCATGATTCAATTGTTTTTAGTGGGTTAACATTCTGAAAGACTAAAGTTCCCAGACATAGAAATCAATTATGTCGACCGATGTCTATTGTTTGTCTTAGTTGTGTACACCCATGTGTTGTGATTTTCACTTTGGTTCTTTGAGGATATGTTATATGGATAAATATTGATATTTTTATTTCCTAACCAAATATGGTTATATATGCATGAACAATTTTTTATTTATCTTTTTATACCTCATGGATAAATTTTATGTGATATTTATTTGTTTTTTTTAATATGGAATATTTTTTAAAAGAAACCCAAAAGGATGGATTTATATGGGAAATGATTTATTCTAGAAATGTTTTATAAATATATTTTATATAAGAAAAATAATATTCTCATTGATAGAGATTGTAAGATTCTATATTGGTATCCTACTATGTTTTAGTGCCCGCACCATACTTTTTCCTTTTTGAATTTGTAGCATTTCTTGTTTAGGATATAGGTAATGGGAATAGAATCACGTAGAGGACGACACTCCTTTATTGTGTTACCTTCCAGTGGGTTGGGATAGTGTCTATATATGGTTTTTTGTAGATAGACCCATGGGTGGGTACCATATAGATGGCATATTATATTTTTTTAGCACTTAGTTTCCAAATATTGGGTGTTACTTTATATTTTATTTTTTTTGACATATGGTAAACTCTTGGTTATATATTGTGATAATTAGATTTTGTTAATATTATTATATGTATTTTGAGGTTTAAATCATTACAATGTTTCTTTTTATGATACCCTGGTCCTTTTCTACCACCCATGCTGATTGGGAGCGTACATCGGGACTTATGGGGGCTAATTGAGGTGTCACTATGGGTTGACCATAGTTATTCTATTAGAAATTGGTATCAAAGAATGTCAGGTCATCATAAATGCCTATGATCATTCTTATGTATCACACTATTATGTCAGGGGTTATTGAGATATAATAAATAGGACTATTGGAACTCAAGATTTGGTATGGTAATGTTTCTAGATATCTCACTTTCATGATATGCGTCAAGTTACCAATGGAATTCATTGGTTTCCTATATCCGTTGTTTATATTTTATTTCATTTTTTTCTTTAGTTATATAAAAAATGGTTTATGATGAAGAAATGAAATTTTATTACTCACTTGTTTTCTTTTATCTTTGTTTTATATATTATGGATCCTTCCAAAAAAATTGAATGCTAGAGAGGAAGAAGTGATAAATTCATCATAGATGAATCCTCTAGTTGACTTAGGGTCAGTTTAAATTATAGTCTAAATGATTTAGTACATAATCTATTTCACTATTTTTCTTCATAATATATGGTGTAAAATGCCTAAAAATTCACTAAGAAACATCCACTGATATTTCATTGTCACAAGGGACTCGGTGAATTAGAAGAATAGATCAAGTGGATTGACAGGATTTTACCCTTCCTAAAAACTATAGAAGGCTCCATGGTTTCTTTCACTACTTATATGATTAAAGTATTATGGAGAAAGTGGTTGTAATATCTTGAAAAATCTATGTTTCATGAATATATCATCGAAGCCAATTTTAAGAAATCATTCAATCAATAGTTCATTCTTGAGACATTGAGAGAGTTGAAGGCATTGGACTTTTTTTCTTTGGGTCAGGATATAATTCTCTTATAGAGTATAATACTCAGTTTGTCGAGTTAGTGAACCTAATCCTAGAGCTTTTTTCTAATGACTATCTCAAGGAATAGAGGATCTAGATGTGTTTAAGGCCTCAAATTCTATCTATACTAATCCTCAAATTCCTCCCTACCTTCCTGGATATTGTTGATACATTAGTTATAGATGAGGATGATGTAGTTGGAGATAAATGACTCTTTAAAGAATCAATTATAGAAAGAGGTATCTAGAGTTTATTTTCTAGATAAAGGATGATGTGTGGTGACTAGTGTTGAGTTAGTGGAATGGGTGTGAAATATATTTCAGTTCAGATTCATAAGTACAATTTCCATTATAAGAAAAAAGACACCTTATACCTGATTGTATAGAAGAACTTAGGGTATATTATACATTTGGAAAATTAGGTCTTCTATGGTGTTCCTATTATAAGTAATCTCAGGCTAGAAAAACGAGATCCACCTCCACTAAGGGTTTCTATTTAGATCTGATGCAGTAAAAGGGGTGGGATCGTAACCCCATGCCATGGTTTATTCTATGGTTATGATGAAAGGGAAATATGTTTTCCAATGATTGTATACAAAGAGTATGAACTATTGTACTTAGGTATAAGGTCAGTTACTAAGATAGGTATGTTTTTGAGTATATAGTATACAATTATGGATATATTTTATTCTAGTGCAGCACATTACCTTATATAGTCCATTTCTATCGATGTCTTGGTCCTGTATTTAGAGTATATGTATTTCATAGTTAGTCATTCAACTACTTTCAGAATGAAATGGGAGTAGTGTTTTATATTTCTTGAGTTTTATGTGATGATTTCTACCCATGAATCCATATCAAACATTATGGATCTTGATCATGAAATCTTTCATTATATCTTTGGAATGATTATATTATTTTCTATAAATCCTAGATAAATATTTATCATCATTCGGTTCAGTTTATTTTTAATAATGGTGTAAATCATGTATTTTAGGGTGAATGGGACCCTAAATAATGGATATTGTTTCATATTTACACTAGTGTCAAGATATTTCTTGATTCTATTTATTCGCATCATAGTTTCTCACTTTCATCGATGGTGAGGGAGTATCCTAAAGTATTCCCATATGATTTTTCTATTTTTCTACCTTAGGGGATATTTTAGTTTAAAATTTACTTGATTTAGACCTAGAGGCTCATTTCATTACCTTCATAATAAATGTATCCAGCTTATTTGGGAGAATTTAATGTTCATATTTAGTATCTTTATACAAGGGGATTTAATTTTCCATGTGTTTAACCTAGGGAATCACCAATGTTCTTTGAAAAGAAGGATGCAGGTTGTGTTCAGTTTTGTGTGGTATTGGTCAGATTGAGTAACTCAAGAGGGGTGTATTGAGTTCTCAATAAATATTTATTTTAAAATAAATTAAAATCTAAATCACCCATTTTCATAAAACTACTAGTTAATCAAAACTATAGAGATATATAATTTTATTTCTAAAATATTTTCTCAAAAGTGGGATCAAGGAACAATTAAAATTAAATTAAATTTATTAATAAAAATTTTAAACTCATTAACTTAATCAAACACTTTATATGAATAAAAATTAATATGAATAGTTAAAAAAGGTTCTATAAATATGTTTTCAAAATAGAGAATAGAAAAACAAATAGTCACATAATGGAAATAATGAAAGGGCCCAATCTCAAGACTTAATCACCTAAAATTAGAAATTACCCACTACCAAGAAGATTATTATTAAATAAAATGATCTAAAAATTGACTGGGATTTATACACAAAATCAAAAAAGGATGTCAAGGTATATAGCCTTTTTCCCAATTCTTTGTGGTGTAAATGAAATAAAAAAAATATGAAGAAAGTCAAGGAAAGTCCTCACCTTTCATTATTCGACATGGGATCACAGATAAATAAGAGAATAGACAGTGACTTTTTGTGAGTTTTTGTGTGTTTCACACACTATTTTAGATTAGGAGATAGTGATTATGATTTATAAAAAATTTCACAAATTCAACTCTAAATTAAATAGAACAAAGAAAAATTCAGAAAATAAATTAATACACCAAAGTTTATTTCTTTATTATTATGCAGGTAGTTATTCTCTTCTCTTTATTAATTATTGATTTGAAAAATATTCTGTAAGATGTTCCAATGATCATTGATGTGTTGATTAACTTTCATAATAGCTTAATATACATTCAAAACACAAAAATTATTATTATTATTATTATTTTCAGGAAAATATTTGATGACTCTATATTCATGTGATAATATCCATCACTACTTTTCCACTATGATTATTTGATATTTCAATGTATTTATCCAAAAACTAGTCATTGAGAACTCATCATCAAGATCTTAATATTTTGGCAAAAAAATCCAACTCATTAAATTCTTTTGACATGCATTAAATTTAGTATCAAAAGTTTGATGAATTATTGTTACAAATTTATAATATTATACAGACCATTAGTTATTTTATTTAAAGTCTCCACACCATCACTTTTGGTTGCTTTATTTTTCTATATCATTATCCATTTCAGTATTGATGATTTCTCCTATACATAGGATTTGCTGATATTCTATACATTCAGTCATAATTTCTTATGGTGATTCAGTTTGTATTGGTGGTTGGTCATCTATTCTTGTGGTCAAACTCTCTATAGAGGTAAATATTTTTATTCTTACAATAAATTTCATAAATATTATTATATAAAAATTGTTTCCTTAAATTTTTTTTTTCAATATGTTTTTTCATGTGATTGGATGGGTTTTTCATTTTTTCTATGGTCAATCAGATGTTCATGTAGTCAATTTATGCCTTTGTAAAAAAATGATCTCTCTTCATTGTTTGATTGGATGATAGTATATGGTCAATTGATTCTCTAATAATGTCTCTTGAACTAATATTAAACAATTATTGTTCCATCAGATGATATTGTGGTTGGTTTTTTATTGTGGGTAGCAATTTCCATTATTAGAAAAATTTAGTGATAATACATTAGAATGAACATAAACATGATTTTTTATTATTTAAACATGTAATTTCTAGACTAAGACACAAATATAACACTTTATGATGATAAAAACATATGATATATATATATATACTTAAGAAATGATTGTATTATTCCTTTTACTCCCCCTTTTGGAATATCAAAAATAATTCATAAATGGGATAGAGAGTAAAATAAAATTGAATAAATTGGAATGTGTAAACTAAAAGGTAATAATATGAAAATAAATTGATATTCCATTAAAAATGAAAAAAGATTTAAAAATCCCTATCTTGGTCTAATCTAAATTTGAATAAAAAAAAGGCAGGGTCCACTCAATTGCAAATATCGTGATCAAGAGTAGATGGAGGAATAGCATGGGGCCCTAGGATGAAGATACCTTTCAAAACTGGGATTATTTTATCATGATTGTGGGAAATAGATAGACAAAATGGTCATACTATAAGTATAAGTGAGGTAGATAATGAAGAAACTAATTTTGAATAAGTATCTAGGTTTTAATACAATTGGGAAATCAGATAATCCTCTTGTGTCATAATACATTACTTGAAGAAACTTATCTTTCAATTATATGAACTAATTTAGTTGATAATTAATTGCCAGTCAATTATCTAATATAGCTTTGAAATGAGAAATTAGATGTGTAATTTTTAAATACGTTCCTAAGGAAATTAACAATGATTTTTGATCTACATTATTATAGATTCTTTCTAGAAAATACTTAATGGATTCCTTGATTATACATTTATATTTTATAGTCATAATGGTCTCAAATTTAAGAAAATAAAATTTCTTTCCACCATGATAAGTAATATCCATCTGAGAATGATTTTTGATATCCTTCACAATTTCAAGAACATGAATGATTTCTTCACAAATAAAACTTTGGAACATGTTTTCATCAACTGATGATGAAATTGGAGGAGGTTATGAAGTAGAGGTTTTAGGATGAGAAAGATTGTTAATCACTTTGAGATACCTACAATCTATAGTATCCATTATATCAAACATATATTCTTGTATTTAACCTATTTTAATTTGATAACATTTTGTTTGCCTTATAATAGAACACATTTCTTAAACTATATGATCTATTTTCATAAACAACATTGTCTGAATATTAGAAATAACTTTTTAAACAATGCATAGAAAATATTCCTCATGATCCATATTATTTTCAAAATAGATACCTAAGATGATATTATTTAACATCTTGAAAAGGTTATTATTCTAAACAATAATATCTTAAAATTTATAATCAAATATAACTTAGAATAATGTCCAATTTTTTGAGATAGAGCATGTCTTGATTGACTAGAGGAAACATCTGGAAAAGAACCATCTCTCATATCAGATGAATGAACACTAAAATTCAAATTGTTTTTCCATGGATATTTTTTAGGTGAAAATTTTCTATGTTTTTGTACAGTCTATTTGAATGAGGCCTCATATTAATGTATATAATATTCCATAGCCATAAATTATGTCCTTGAATAATATTCATAGATAATTTCTTCTTGAAATTGAATTTCAAGAAGATATTTTGGAGTGGGGGGAGTAGTCAAGATATTTAACAAATCCTCAGAGAATATGTGTCTGGTGAGAAATACTAGATAATGGGAATAGGGTTTTATGTGTACAATGGGTTTTTATCTTGAAATAACAAGATCAATTCCTTCTTGATTTGATGAATCACCACCATCTTTATCATCATCTCCCTTTTTTCTATTCACATTACATTGATTAGAACCATTCTCAAATTTATCCTTCTCCACAAAATTTATATATACCTTTTTCCTAGCTAGATCAACTTCATTTTTATCTACAAAAACTGATGTAGAATACACATACATATAAAATAGTTGATTTTATATAGGATTATATTCAATGGGAGGAGAAGTCTCAAAAATTAGATCTCCATATATCTCAAACATTGGTGGATTTTCTACTGGTGTAGGATCCATATCCTTATCACTTTTAGGGTCCATGAGAAATGGTCCAAACAACATAGGTCCAGGAAATTACATCCCCTAAATTTCTATGCATCCTTATACAATAGTTTTATCTAAAAAATAACATCAATATCTTTGTTTACATCCAATATAATATTAAAAGGATAGAGAATATATTATTAATAAGAGGTGCTTATTCCATTATAGGTTCTTCTGTAACAAGAACTTAAACTGGATTCCATTTTGATATTTACTCAAAAAATCTTCTATATTATTCATCTATATTGATAAGAGCATCATATTATTCTTTATCAGAGGTGTAATTGGATTAATATATTTCATATGGTTCCAAACCAAGAATGATTATATCTTAGAGCTTATTGGGATGTGAAATGGGATTGAATGTTTCATATATTTTATCATCATCATCCACCTACCACTTTATCCATGGATTCCAACTGATCATCAATATTTTATAGGTATTATAATTTAGAAAAACCCAATTGGAACAACACTCCCTTGAACTTCTATAGGAGACAATATCTTCTATTACAACAATACTAAGATTAAATCTAGGTAAGGAACTATGTTAAACCTAGATGACATAGTGGTCAACAATTATATATATTTTTGGTCAGATTAGATTACCCAAGAGGGGGGTTAATTAGGTATCTATATAAATTTCAGTTAAAACTGGTTCATTTAAAATTTTTGCCAATAAAAAATCATCAGTGTCAGTATGTAGTGAATTTATAAAAGTCTCGAATGTTAAATTAATTTCTTGGAAGATTGATTAGTTCTCAGCTATTCTGATCTAAAGATTAGTCTAACTTTTGAAAATATTCTACTGGTTCAAAATAAATTTAAACACATTATAAACTTACTATAAAATTTTAATTTAGTTCTATGTGAAATGTATTAAACATTTATCAGATTGAACTAAAAAGAAAAGGCACAGTGGATAAAAAACAGAGGTTCAATCTCAAGCTGAGACATCATCCTCTACACTTGGAGATCACCAACCCCCATGAAGTCTAATTTAATAAATAGTCTAATCCTCACCATGGATCGGGGTTCACAACAAAAACTAATGGTGTACAGGTCACACATGTCCTCTTCAAAAGTCATTTGTGTGAAAAACAGCAAATAGGTCACACTTGACTTCTTCCACTATTCTATGTGGGATATAAGAATAATATGAGTGAGTTTAAGGATCTCAAGTATCCTTATGTTAAGAATAGTGGATAGTGTGTGTGAGAGAGACAGATACACACACTGTTTGAAGATGTAAAAAAGAGAACAAAACAGATATATAGTTGTAAAAAAGAGTTTACAAGTATTTGTGTGTTAATTAGTGAAACTCTGGAGTCGGTTGATAAAGGTGAAATGAGGTTTGAGTCCTGTTCTAGAATTTGGCTTCACAAACAGAGTATCGTAGCCTTCAAGTTGTGAAACGTTTTACTCCTAGATGATGGGATGTTCATTGTAGCTCAGTAAATTTTCTTGTCTTTTTTATCACCCAATATGTTCTTGCTTTTAGTTCTTGGGAGTTGGAAGAATGCTCGAAAGTTACAGGAGTGTGTGGTTCTTCTGCTCTCTATCCTTTTAAGCATATATTCTATTCCATATTTTAAAAGACCTATTGTGATATTCTTTTATACATCTAGGTATAGTAGGCATGATGATATTTCCAGGTGCATGTACCTTGTACTGTCTACAGATATTCTTACAGAAAACATTAAATAATGTCAGAAACATTAATTTGTCTTAACATGACAGTTAAAAATGAATTTTAATAAATAAACTTAATGACATTTTTTATGAATATCGGTTAGTCATAAGTATCGGTGAATCAATTACATCAGTATGTCATCATCGGTCTATTAGCATCAGTGACTCAGAGTGGGTGACTCTGAGTATTGATGAGTTATTGCAATCGGTATCGGTGACTCAAAGTATTTGTGAGTTCTTTGTGCTATCAGTCTGGCAGGGCATCAGTGAGTCGTCATTGGTGACTCATTTTGTCTTATTGGTGTGTCATCCATCGTTGAGTTGATCATCGTTGTGTCATCCATCGGTGATTCAATCATCTATGTGTTGTCCATAGGTGAGTCAATCATCTGTGTGTCGTTCATCAGTGTGTCGATCATCGGTGTTTCATCTATTAGTGAGTCGATCATCAGTGAGTCGATCATAGGTGTGTCATCAATCTGTAAGTCGATCATCGGTGTGTCATCCATCAGTGAGTCAATCATCAGTGTGTTACCCATCTGAACTATCTGTGCCAGAGACTCTGAAAAAATTATAAAGTGCCTTTCTCACACTGAACACTACCAGATTAAGTGTGATTCATAAATTCATGAATATATATATACTAGTAAACATGTTGAAATTTGAATATAAAAAAAATATTGATTTATTGAAATTTATTATATATTATGACATAATTTATTTACTTAGATATATTCAATGACATGATCAAGTTTATTTATTACATGATATAAGAATTAATAAGATCTTTATATTGAGATGATTTTTTGTTGTTATATGTATTAATGTGATTTGTATATTGACATGATTGGTGATTATGAAAACCACTGTATCATAGAGGGTCCAAAAATCTACCTCTTTTTGATAATCACAAATTATGGCATACATGTGATGTAAAGGAATAATAATTACCTGACTTAGCATACCTCACTAAATGCGAATTTTCAATATAACTTAGGCTTTTTCTTGTTTTTGTTTTTAAAAAAAGATCCCCATCAATAATTTTATTAGATGAAATATATTTATATATATTATGTTGAGTACATTCCATGTGTCCTATCCTAGAGTTACTCCCCGAGAGATAAATAATTCATGCCTATACCATTCTCCCCCTTTTTGGATTATCAAAAAGGTAAAGAGAAGGAGAAAAAAGAAAGAGAAAAATTGAAAGAAAATGAAAAACATAGTGTAGAAAAAAAGGATTTTCATTAAGGTTCAAGGGATTACAATGAGAAAAAAGGTACAAATCCCTATCAAATACACCGTCCACCACTAAGGGTATGGATTTTGAGGTGCTTTTCCTTTATCTAAAGGATCATAAGTAGGATTAAAAGGTGTTTTTTGGATGTAGGCAGGGCTGGTCTGATGATAACACCAGGAAAGGAAACGTATTTAATGGCATTTTTTGCAAGGCTAGGTCTCTTTTCTGACCACACATGGCTGTGAGGTTTCTCTATAATTACTGGTCGAATCTGAGAAAGGGCCAAAGAGACAATACTTTGAAAAGGAGGCTGGGAAGTAGTTCCAATAGAAGCAGCAGGTGTATCCACTATGGCTTCAGTATAAACATGAAAGTGTAGCATGATAAGTTTGATGAAGTCATTAATGAGTTCACCTACATAGTGAATATCCTTCTCAAAATCATCCTCATTTTATAAGAAATTATTCAGTAGAGGAGTAAACTCCTTCAATTGTGACACTTTCTTCTTAAAGGCTTCTGTAACTGGGGGAATCCTGAGATTTTTGGCCAAAAACATGAAGTTATTAATGAGATCATACTTGGTATAGATCTTAGAAAAATACTTATCCACTTTCTCTCTAATATTCTTCTTTGCAGCAAAGGCTTCATTTGTGCACTGCCTTACCATATTGTAAACAATATCAGTATTTATAATCACCTTGGAAAGAGTTTTTTTTCGAATCACTCTGAAGATTCTTGAGTTCATCTCTCCTCACTACCTTAAGAGACTCTAAATTTGCAACAGTACCTCTCCCACTTCTAGAACTAGATGGACCTATAATCATCTTTCCAAGATTCTATTTCAATTTCTTCAAATATACACTTACTAGATGTGTCACTAAGTTCCTAAGAACATCCATCACACCACAAAAAAATGTCTTGAAATTAGTGGTTAGGGAATTTAACTCATTTCTCATCTTCCTTACTTATTCTCTTAGAAATTAATTATGTCTAATGATGGTTTCAGTTGTAGTAATGAGATTAGGTTGAATATATATGATCACCATCCTTGTAATTCTTGCAGCATCAACATCTGAAATGCTCATGGAAGTAGAAGCTTCACTTCTGGATCCAACTGAGGCTCTCACTCACTCAAAAATATCATCTTTGAATTGCTCTAAATCAATCTTAGTGATATAGTCACTAGGCATTGGCTATGGTATCGTCTCAACCGTAAGAGGTGAAATTGGTGAAGCATGTGCAATATGTTCTACTTCATCCATAACTTTTGGAGAATGTGTTTGTGATAATATCACCTCATCTGAGTTATATTCCCTTCCAAATTGAATGTATCCTAGATCTCTATTCTACTCACGAGTACAAGTCCAATATCTTGGTTCTACAATATCAATCCTATCTCTTCTTCCATGAGGTTTACATACAATCTCATCATCATCTTCTTCTTCATTCTATCCTCTAGCCAAAAAAACATTTCTGGGCATAGGTATCAATATAGCTTGGGGTTTGAAAAGTACTCTAGTCATTTCAACTTCTCCAGGAACATCCTCAACATGAGGCAACTGTGCAAATTGATCATCAGCCTCTTCCTCTTGGCCACCAGACATAATTTAATTCAACTCTTGAATTATTTCTATATTTTCAACATCATGATGGTTAGGTCAATCCACATTAACAATATCTTCATAACCTACAGCCTCCTGTTCAATAGGATTAGCACCACCCTATCCATCAGCTCCATTAGAAGCACCACGTAAAGATTACTCACTGGATATTTCATCCACTTATTGAACCACTTTTAAAGAATCACTAACATGACCATCATCACATTCCTCATCATCATCATCATCAGACTCCTCATCTGACTTACTTACATAGCCTTCCACACCAGTGACTTCAGTCTCTTCCTCTTCCTCATCTCCTAACAAAGGTTCCCTTAAGGGTTGATCCAATGGTAGACTAGAAGGTCCATAAGACATGTTTTTTGGGCTCTATTCAATATTAGGATCACTCCTATAATCAATAATATATCCTTCTTCCTTTTGAAACTCAGCATTAGCTTCCTCATATTAATGGAAATCTTTATCTCCGGGTTTTAGGCCTGGATCAACTTGATCCTTTAGTCTGGTAGGATGGTCAACTGGATTGTAATCTTCATACAGTCTATCCCCATCTCCTACCCATCATTTCTTCCAAGGGTTTCAAAAAGCCTTTATTCTCTTGTAAATCTCCTTCTGAAGGCCTAAACCACAACAAGAACTAATCATTTCTACTCTTTCTTCAACACAACCCAATTTCTTTAGCATTGTAGAGATCATTATAGGATAGTACAAACATGTTTCTTTCTTAGAGGGTTTTATCATATCATAAATATGTACCATTAAGTACCTAAAAAGATTCACCTTTATCCCATTCTTCAGTTGCTAAATCAGGAATACATCCTGATAATTCACAGCAGAGAAGTCTCCCTTCCTTAGGCAGATATGATATAGAATGAACTTAAACAGTAATCTTGCCTCTCCATCGAACTCACTAGAAGTATATTTCCTCGATTATTCACTTCCATTCAGCTTATTTAGAGAATCCTCATGTGAAAACAACTCAAAGGAATGAGGAATGTTACCTTGATAATCAGTATAGACACCTTCCTGAGGAATTTCCAAGCATTCAACCAATTCCATTGATGAAAACATTATCTCTCTTTTCCTCTCTATAGACTTTATTACCACTTCTTCATCTTCTTCTAGTGATATATTAATGTTGAGATAAAAACCGATAGACAAGGTATGGATAAAATGGTCTCTCATAGTTCGAGAACCAACTTAGCCAACCTTGAGATTCTAGTACCCTCAAAAAAATAACATTCTTGACAAAATCCATTATGAAAATACTTCTTTCTCATTTGTAACAACTCAGCTTCCCAAAACATAGCTTTTTAGTACCACTAGTCTCAACCTTTTGATTCTTAGCTTATAGAGATTCACTCGGCTCATCCATCACGCAATTCTTCCTTTCCATATAGAGGGTTCAGATTTTAGGGGAGTCGAATGGTCTTCGGTAGAGAAGTATAGTGTCGAAGAGTAGAAGCTTCAAAGGCAGAGAATAAGGTGAAAGGTCAAAGTGGATTGAATTCATTTTATCATTTAGGGATTGTAAATCATAAAAACCTAAAATTGAAATGTGGTAAAAAGACCACAAAACTATATTGTTTTATTTAAAATTGATAGAATTAAAAAAGTGTCCTTAAAGGCATTAGTTCCACAAAACTGATGTTACACAATCAGTTACAAGTGATTGGTTTCATAGATTGGTTTCCCAGATCAATTTCCCAAGTCAGTTTCACATATCTGTTTCACCTGATCAGTTTCACAAATCAGTTTCACCGATCCATTTCACTTGATCAGTTTCACAAATCTGTTTCACCAAATCGGTTTCACAAATTGGTTTCACAAATCAGTTTCACCTGATTTGCTACACAGAAAAACTGATATTTCCTAAGGAAAAAGTTGTTGAATAAGACTTTATAGATTTATCATTCCTTGTTCATGTTTGATATAGTTCATTCTCTTAGAGTTTAAGGGTTTAGTGAAAATATCATCCAGATGATCCTCAATCCCAATAAACTAAAGAGTTATATCACCTTTTTTATGATGATCTCTCTAAAGGTGATGTCTTATATCAATATATTTTCATCTAGAATGAGAAATTGGATTTTTAGAAATGTTAATATCACTTGTATTGTCATATTTTATAGGGATATGTCTAAATTTAAATACACAATCAAATAATGATTGTTTCATCCATAGAATTTTTGCACAGTAACAACCAGAAACATTATACTCTACTTCGGTAGTTGATAATGCAAGTAAATTTTGATTTTTACTACACCATTATATTAGACACTTTCCCAAAAAGTTACATCTTCCATATGTGCTCTTTCAATCTAATATACATCCATTGAATTCATCATCTATGTAACTCACAAAATCTAAAGGTTGACCTCTAGGATAAAACAATCATAAATTAGTTATATACGTGAGGTATTTGAAAACCCATTTAACATCATTTAAATGTGACTTTTTTGGGGTTTTCTTGAAATATTGCACACATACACATACTAAACATAATATATTTCCTACTTTTAGTTAAGAACAACAAACTCCCAGTAATTCCTCTATAAGCAATTTGATCAATGGATTTCCCATTCTCATCAAGATCTAACTTACATCTAGAACTCATAGTGGTTTCACTACTCTTAATGCAATCAATGAAATTTCTTTTCAAAATATATTTAGTATACTTACATTTATTTATAATAATACTTTCTTTATTTTGAAATATTTGATATCTAATAAAATATTTAAGTTCACCCCTAAAACTAATTTCAAACTCACTGTGCATGATTTGTGAGAAATAATTACATATATAATTTTTAAAGGTTCGAAAGATAATATCATGTACATATATTTGAGCTATAAAAACTTCTTTTGAAATTATTTTTATAAAAAAAGTAGGATCGGCAACTCCTTTTTCAAAACATTTTGAAATAATGAAATTACTTAATATTTCATACCAATATCTTGGAACTTTTTTTAAACCATATAAATCATTAGATAATTTGAATACATGATTTAGAAAATTAGGATTTCTAAAGCATGGGGGTTGTTAAAAAACATCATCAATTATATAAACATTTAAGAATACACCTTTGACATCCATTTCATAATTTTTAAATTCCAAGTGAGCTGCATATTCTAGAAATATTGACATGGCTTCAAGCCTAGCTACTGGTGCAAAGGTATCTTCATAATCAATTCATTATTCTTTATTATATCCTTTTGAAACCAGACTTTATTTGTTTCTAACCATATTTCCAGATTCATCCACTTCATACCTAAACACCCCTTTGGTTCTTAGCGTCATTGTATCATTTGTCTATCTAAAAGTTTCCAAAAATTATTTCATTCAAACTGGTCAGGTTCTTCTTGCATATCCATTACCCCAAATTCATCATTGGTTTCATTGTTGATATTTTTAGGTTCAAGTTGTGACAAAAATACTTGATGTTCAACCTGTTTTCTAAAAGAATCTCTAGTTTGTGTTCCTCTATCTAAATCTCCAACAACTACATCTAAGGGAAGGTTTTTAAGGATCCTAATTGGTCTTGTAAAGGTAGGACAGGTTATTTCAGGTTCACCATTTTGATCTGGTTCATTATGGCTGGATTCTGGAGAATTTTTAAAATCCAATGTTTTCACATATTCCTTCACAGGAAGATTTGAGATTTTAGAATTAATGTTCATATTTATTATATCCTCTTCATGATTTTTGAGAGAGGTCTTAGGCTCATGTAGATCTGTTTCATCAAACCTGACATGTGCAGATTCCTCAACACATTTGGTTTTCTTATTAAAGACTCTATTGGATTTTCTTGATATATAATATCCATGATATATTCCTTCATCACTTTTGGAGGAAAATTTATCTAAATTTTCTTTAGTGTTCATAATACAATCTTTACATCCAAACACTTTAAAATAACATACTTTGGGTTTCCTGTGGTTCCATAACTCATAAGGAGTTTTCTTAAGGATGAGATTTATTAAGACTCTATTTATTATATAACAAGTTGTATTATCAGCTTCATCCTAGAAATAAATTTGTAGTACATATTCATTAATCATAGTTCGAGAAATTTCCTGTAGGTTTCTCTTTCTTCCGTCTACCAGACCATTTTTTGAGGTGTCCTAGGGGAATAGAAATTGTTATTATACCCATTTTTTGAGAAAAAGACTCAAAATATTTATTATCAAACTCATGGACATGATCACTCCTTAAGGATTTAATATTTAGTCCACTAATAATGTCTATTTTCCTATCATACTTAGTAAAGTGATAGCAAGATTCACTTTTGTGAGCTAAAAAAAGGTCCACGTATATCTAGTAAAGTAATCTATAAGAATGTAAACATAGTGTTTCCCATTGAGACATTAAACTCTATATGGTCTAAACAAATCCATGTGATCCAACTTGAGAGGTTGAGAAGTAGGTACTTCTTTCTTTGGTTTGAAAGATATTTTATGTTGCTTTCCTTTTTTATAAGGATTTCACACCTTATTATCTGAAAACAATGATTCAGGTAGGTATTTAACTAAACTTTTTATTGTTATATTCTTAATAGAGTGTATGTTTCAATGTCCTAGTATTATATTCCAGATCCAAGACTCTTTGTGAAAGGCACATATATAAGAAATATTTTTTGAGGCCAATGTGTCTAAATTTATAGCATCTACATTACCATTCCTAAGAGCAGTAAATACTAAGTTATTCTTGACATCAAAAACATGTCATGAATAATTTCTAAATTTAAAATCAAATCCATCATCACACAATTGAGTTATGATTAGTAGGTTATACTTTTTTCCATCAACATAAATTACTTTGGAAATTGAAATAGAGTTTGTGTTACTAGTCTGGATTAGGCCGATGATTTTTCCTTTATCATTGTAACCAAATGTGAAATGTCCTCCATATATTTTGATACGACTTTTAAAGATTGAATAGTACTATATCATAGGTCTTGAATACCCACTTTCCATGTACCATATATTTTTACAAGATCTCTTTTGGAAGTTTACCTATAAAACAGTTCATCTAATAAACGATTATTGTACCCATATTTATCTTGGTTCACAAACATTAGTGATAAAAGATTTATGAACCCACAATTATCTTATGTGATTCCTATATACAAAATTTAGATTTTCTAAAAAAATAAACTCTGTTTTTTCTAGAAAACCTAGACACAGTAAAAGAATTTTTATAACTGGAACTTGTAGTAAAATTCTAGTTTTTTGAAGAGAGAAACGAAATTTTCATATTTACTCATAAAATGTTTTTTTTTTTGATAAATTCTTTGACTTGGTTGATATCCTATCCAAGAAGTATACTTAGGAGATATTTGTTTACCAATAATTTGGGTAAAGGTATTTTTCCATTGGTAAACTTTTATATGTCCTTATTTAATTTCTCATTAGACATTTTTAACTCAGCGTTTTCCTTGAGTAGTTGAGAATTTTTCAATTTTTTAGTTACAAGTTCAGATTTAGTAGTTATAGTAAGCGCATGTTGTTTCTTTAAATATTTATAATTATCTTTTAATTCATTACATGTTTCTTCCATCATGTTGTAATACTCAAATAATTCATCATTTTTCATATTCTCAAACTCACTTTCATTTTTAGAATAATAATAATTTTGAATAGGAGAGTCTAAGTTTACCTAAGAATTGTTTTTCATAAAAAAAATATTAGCCCTATTATATTTTTCATCATGAGAAGAATCAGATTCAATAGATCTGTCCTTAGAGGCACTCCAGGTGGCCTTCATTACTTTCTTATACTTTCTATCCCTATTCTCATAACTCTTTTTCTAATTGAGCTTTGGATAGTCATCTTTAACATGACATTTCCTTTTACATTCATATCAAATTATCAATTCTGATATATCATTTCTCTTACAATATTTTTTCCAATTTCCCTTATTATCATACATCCCTTTGTAATTGGAATTTTTGAAAAAAATTAGTTTTTCCTCCAAAATTTCTTGAATCTCTAAGCCAAGTGGCCTATTTCTTCATCACTATCTAAAGATTATTCTTCACTATGGGATATTTCAACAGCAGCTTAAACATTCTTCATGTCTTTAATTTTAGATGAAGTAGTCTTGAAGGCTACAGACTTGTGTTTGGGTTCATCCTCTTCATCATTTATCTTAAATTCCTCTTCAGAAATCATTAATTTTCCAATAAATTCCTTCACTGGCATCTTATCAATGTCACGTAATTCTCTTATAGATACAGATGTCCCTTACTATCTCTCTAGTAATCATTGAAGAATCCCCATTATATTCTATTTGGTTGTAACTTCTCTTCCTAAAGAAATCATGGTATTGAAAATTTTATTGAACCTGAGATATATATCAAAAATATATTCATCAAGCTTCATTCTAAAGTTATCATATTTAATAGTATAAGTATTTAATCTCATTTCATTAACATTAGATATTCCTTCATGAGAAATTGACAAAGTGTCCCAAATATCATGTGTGGTTTTACAAGCATAAAAAAGATTAAACTCTTCATCTCTTAGTGAAAAGTACATAGCATTCATTTCATAACAATTATTATTATAGTTAGTCTTGGTAGGTTCATCCAAAGTGTTTATTGAAGTTTTAGGAATTTTATATTGACATTCAATTGAAGTCTAGATTTCAAATCCCTTTCCTTCTAGTTGTATTTTCATTTTAATCTTCCACTGAGCATATTTAGTTCCATTGAAAATTGGTGGTTTATTAGTAGAAGATACTTCTAATATATTATCCATGATATAAATTGTAAAATAATTTCAGAGAGATAAAAATTTATAAATAACAGAAATTTTAAGATCATTTAAAAACAACTACAATAAAAGTTGAAAAACTTAGAAAACTAACAAAATTTTAATTCCATTGATTCCAAATGTTGGTTAGAGTAGATTACTCAAGATGGGGTGAATATAGTATAGGTACAAATTTCAGTTAAAATAGGTTCTTTAAAAATTTCCCCTAATAAAAAATAATTGAAGTCAGTTTTTAGTGAATTTATAAAAGTCCTCAATGTTAAATTAATTTCTCAGAATATTGATTAGTTCTTAGATATGATAATCTAAAGATTACTATAACTTTTGAAACTAATATACTGGTTCGAAATAGATATAAACACATTCTAAACTTACTAAAAAAATTTAATTTAGTTCTATGTGAAATGTAATAAACACATATCAGATTAAACTAAAAGGTAAAGGTATGGTAGATAAAAACAAGAGGTTCAATCTCAAGCTAAGACTTAGTCCTCTCCACTTGGTGATCACCTGCCACCAAGAAGTTTAATTTAATAAACAGTCTGATCCATACCCTGGATCGGGGTTCACAATAGCACACAATTATAACTAGGTAACACCTGTCCTCTACCATAGTTATTTGTGGGAAAAACAAAAAATAGGTCACACTTGACCTCTTCCACTATTCTACGTGGGATAAAAGAATAATATGTGTGAGTTTAAGAATATCAATTGTCTTTTAGTACATCACAGGAGATAGTGTGTGTGAGAGACAAATACACACACTGATCAAAGATGTAAACTAGATAACACAATTGAGATATAGATGTAGAAAAGAGTTTAGATGTATTTAGGTGTTATGTAGTGAAGATATGGTCTTGATTGATGTAGGATAAATGAGGTTTGATTCTTCTTCTGGATGTTGGATTCACCAACAGAGTATCATAGCCTTCCAGGTGTTCAAAGTTCAGCTCCTTAATGATAGGATGTTCAGTGCAACTTGGTAGATTTTATAGTCTTTTTGATCTCCCCATATGTTCTTGCTTTTCATTCATAGGAGCTGAATGAAGGATCGAGAGTTACAGGAGTTTTTGGTTCTTTTGTTCTCTCTCCTTTCCAGCATATATCTTCATTTATATTTTAAAAGACCCATTGTGAATTTTGTTTATACTTCGAGGTCCAGAAAGCATGAAGATCTTCCCACGTGCATGTACCTCGTACTACCTATGGATTTTCCTATAGACAGCCCTAAATAATGTCAGCAAGATTAATTTGTCTAAATAAGACCATTAGATATAAATTAGAATAATTAAATTTAAAGATAGTTTTTATGACTATCGGTGAGTCATAAGTATCAGTGGATCAGTTTCATCATGCTATCATCATCAGTGAGCATCGGTGAATCAACATTAGGGAATCTGAGTATTGGTTAGATGCTTCCATCAGTATTGGTGACTCAATGTATCAGTGAGTAGTTTGTTCTATCAGTCTTACAGGATATCACTGAGTCGTCATCGGTGACTCATTTTGTACAATATGTGTTTCGTCCATCGTTAAATCATCAGTGTGTTGTACATCAGTGAGTCGATCATTGGTGTGTCATGCATCAGTGAGTCAATCATTAGTGTGTCATCCATCAGTGAGTCGATCATCGGTGTGTCATCCATCGGTGAGTGGATCATCGGTGTGTCCTCTATCGGTGACTCGATCGTCGGTGTGTCATCCATTGTTGAGTTGATCATTCTTGTGTCGTCCATCAGAACTATTGATGTCAGAGACTCTAAAAATTTTATAAATTTTCTTTCTCACACAGAACACTACCAGATTAAGTGAAATTCATAAATTCTTGATTATAAACACACTGGTAATCATATTGAAACATGAATATACAATGATTATTGATTTATTGAAATGTATTTCACTGTATGATATAATTGATTTACTTAGATATATTCAATGACATGATCAAGTTTTTTTACTACTTTATATATTAATTAATAGGATCTGTAGATTGACCTGATTTGTGATTATGAAAACCACTATATCATTGAGGTGCCAACATATATCTCATTATGAAATGAGTAAATATAATATGAATATCATGAACCATAATATATTGAAATAATAATTCCTAATATATAATATAATTGAAATATTTCTTCGTTGGTAAAATATATTGAAGAACAAAATTTAACAAGAGTCTACACTCTACACTTAATTCATTCACAACAATTATTATGAAGGTTCTATCATTTTTTAGTTCATACAAGGCATTCCCAATATCGAAATGTGTACGCTCTACTAGATAAAAGCTATGTTAGTCCACATATTATCCAATATAAAGTTTATTAGATATCCATCCCATAGGATTGATGTAAACATACATACTTAATCGTCGATGATTGTTTAAATAACTTATTTATATTCATCAGCTTCAAAAACCATGATTAGATAAGAATTTATAACCTGAAATGGATATAAAGGTATATATTCCTAAAATAATCATCATATATAAATCTAGGAAAATAAGTTGTTTTCATAAATATTTATCATAACATAACCCATAGAAAAAAGAATGGGTTTGAAAAAAAATATATTATCATCATAAACATAAACCATCCAGAGAAATAATAAGGGTGTTATCATTGGATCATAAAACCAGTAAGTCTTAAGAAACATCAAATGATGTCATATTATATTTAAAATTACTTTTAAATATGACTTGGAACATTTATACAAGAAAATAACCTCCACATTTTTAAATGAATTCTTTAAAATCTAAAAATTTCCAAAATATTATGGAAAAAAATCATTTAAAATAACCATTGAAATTTTGATTGTAATATTAAATTCATTATGTGTTCATTATTTTGGAAATTTTCTTTCATGTAGTATATGTTAAAATAAGAAATCCCATTACACTTTTTTTAAAAATCATAAAGTACCTCGTTCACAACACAAAAAACAATATTCATTTTGAATAATTTCAAAAAAAGTAAAAAATGTGTAAAAAAAGATTCAAAAATAATAGAAAAATAGATTAAACCTTATTTGAAATAGTCTTATAAAAAATGTATTTGAAAAAAAAATCTTTTTTGATGGAATAGAGAAATAAAGTCGATTTTCCTTAAAATAAAATATTTTCAGTCTCTTGGGAACTTAAGGTGTGAAAAATGAGTGTAAAATGTGTATTTTCATGAAACAAATATATTATAATAAAATGAATAAGTTTCTTGTGTTTTAGATCATAATATTTCATTATACTATACATAATCATAAACAATCATGATAAACAAAGAGATTGTAACATAAAACCATGATCAATTTGGAAACATTAGAATCATAAGTCCCATGAAGGAAATAGAATTATATGGATTTTTAAACCTGTATAATTTTCATAATAATAATCATAATAGAAATTTTTTGACATCATTTACCCCACTCATAAGAAACAAGTGTTGTATAAGACATGCATGCCACATAAATAAAACTGAAACACAACTCTATTACCTTAACATCCACTTACTTCGAAATCATTATAACATTATGTATAATAAATTTTAATTAATAATAATTTTATACCATAATAACATAAATTATTATTATATCATAAATTATAATTATATACATATATTTAGAGTCATATATGATGGAAGATATTGAAAAGGAATTACACCTTTCATGGAGACGGTAGGTTGTATGTACGAATGAAAGTTGTTTTCATTTTTCAAGGGATGAAATGAAATTAAGGTAAATAGTAATTCACATATAAATAATAATTAATATATCATATAAATAATATATATATTCATTACATCCCTCCTACTTATCATCCAAGTAAAATTGAAATGAAAAACGATTCAAATTGCTTCGTGTAGGTGGTAGTCCAAATGTTTTCGCGAGCGACGTTATAATTTTCCATTAGTTTGGAAGGTAAGAAGGTAGAAATTATATTTTCATATAGAAAAATAAATATTTAACAAATAGAATATATAAAATTCAAAAACATCATATTAAATTTTCATTCAATATGGTGATAGAAAATGAATTATATAACTACATAGAGACAGTAAGCCATATGTACGCATGCGTGATACTTTCACTACACATTTGATGGAAAGATGGTGGATAATTGTAGTTTCATAATAAAAATAACATTTTTGAATATTTAATATACTTAAATTATTTTTTTTTTGGGAAAAAAATATTTATAGGAATTATAAGAAGAAATATATTGAAAGAGGTCTGGTAAGACAATTACCTCTCTTTTGGGATACCTCCTTTAGATCATTTATTAAGGATATTAGGGTTGAACTTTTTGTGACATAATAACACCCAAAACATGTATAAGGGTTTTTAGAAGATAATTTTGAAATGTATGGTCAATATGGATGGGTCAATGTGTTGTGAAGAATTGAAAGAAAGGGTTTCCTTTTCTAATGGTCGGAGATGACTCACTTGGAATTTCATAAAAAAATATATTATAATGGAGTCATTTTAAATAAAAATGATTCAAAATGGTCTATTAATGCACATGGGATGAAATTTTAGTCCATATATTATCCAATGTTTCTCCTTTTATTATATTTAATTATTTTAGTAAATTATTATTTCGATAAAATATAATTAATTTCAATTTGGACACAATTAATTTAATTTGACTTCAAAGACCGAAAGATAAAATTGGAAATAGTGTCTAATTTTTTAACACTAAACTAATATATATTATTGATATTAAAAAACATGTAACACATTAACTCATTCAAATTATATTACTTTTTCTATTTTTAATATAACTTATTATATTTTTTTATTAATTGGAGAAATATTTTTTTGAAGTTAAATACGGATTTATAACTGTTATATAATTATTTAAAATTTAAAATAAACTTAAATTAAGAAAATAATATCATTAATCTAAAAATTAGTATCAAAATTCATTAATATCTAGTTTTTCCCTATGTGAATAAATGAAATATATTTTGAACTAAGAAAGTGACGCATTCTAACTTTCTTGGTTTAAAATATTATAAATGTCAGTTATAGGTAAAAGTGCCCATTAAACAAATATAATTTGATCCAAAGGTTATAATGGTAGAATTATATTCATCTAGTGATAATTATGATGAAAAATCATGGCCTTATGAATTATTGTTTACCTGGATTAACTCGATTGACCCTTTACTGTGGTGATAAATTTTAACACGGTAACTATTCCTATTGACCAAAACTAAAAGGTACATATTTACCAAATTTCATCCTCCTGATTATATGTATGGAATTAATTTTATAAAATTCAGTACATATATGTTGAAAAAATTAATTTTTATGTAACTGGGAAAAACATGACAAAACCACTTCTTAAAAAAATACGGTTTTAAGCATAAAACTAGATTTATTTTTATCCAATGCTAATTAGATTATTGTATAAAATAATTGATTAAATATATTATATATATATCATAAAATTCATTCATTTATTGTGATAAATTAAATTTATCAGGATAAAAATATAGTGCATATGAAAACTATTTTTTATAAAAACATCAATTTTATTTTCAAATGATTTTAATTTTCATTTATAATTAATTGATAATAAATGATTTAATTTAATAAATGTGTAAGACATATATTTTTATAATTTAGGTTGTTATATTCATGACTTCTAATCAAATAGCTTAGCTATAAGAAATAATAATAATATTCTAATAGTATATCGTGTTTTGTTTAGACATGTTGTTGCATGTAAAAAATGATATCAAATAAATAAATTTATTGGGAAAAGATATATTATAAAATATTGGGGTGTTACATTATAATCCACCTTAAATGAATTTATCGATTTAAATTCATCACTTTGATACAAAAAATGAGGCTATATATATTTAATTATATCCTCAATTTCCCTCATATCTTCCTCAAATTGGTGGTTTTGAAAAAAAACATTAACTAGGTTGGTGGACTTGTTTCATAGAACTCTCTATATATCTATATCTCTAAGATCTATAATATCCACCAGTTATTCCACATCATAGAGATATTACTCTAGTGGTATAACCTATTAGTTTAGTACATGCGAATTATTAGGTACATACTTCATCAAGAGATATACACAGAACACATAATAAAATTCAAAGAGATTCAGTGGATGGATCAATCGATAAGCTACCATCCTAAAATTATCAAGAATCATTAATGTGACAATTTAACTTGGTATTTTCTTTCATTTCATTTCAAATATCCTCACCCTCTTCCAAGAATATATTCATATGAACACCTTTTCACCAACTTCAAATTCCATATCTTTTCATCAATTATCAACATTACTCTATTGTAAAATTTGAGCTAACCTTGTATACTACTAAATAAATCTAACTTTATCTACAATTTCTTTACCTATGTATGGTCCTAATAGCTTTCATTATCCAAATTCATTCTAGAATATTTTAGTTTTACACTTTCTACCATAGAGGGATTCATAAGGTTCAATCTTAATGTTGGAGTGAATTTTATTATTGTATGAGAATTCCACCTAAGGAGGGTGTTGATCCCCACTAACATTTAATTACATAGAGTGATCTATAAAAATTTATTATAGTGTTTTAATACTTATCTAAAATTGAATATCTATCTTAGGATGCTACTCTATACTAAAACTCAGTTCTGTATCCATATCCTGCTGAAGAATTCCCCAAAAATTTGAGTTAAACCTCGAATCATGGTCAAATTTAATAGAATGTGGTACTCCATAAAACCTTACCAATTAATTTATATATTTCAAATAAATATAGATAGAAATATTTTTTAATAGAAATAACGTGTTAAAACTTTTTAAGGCGATCAACTACCACCCAGGTGGTATTTTTCCCTTTAGTCATTTTGGGGATTCCAAGGAAAAAATCCTTGATGATGTTAACTCATTTCCACTATGTAATGGGTAACGGTAATAACATCCACATAAAAAAATTTCATACTGAAATTGCTTTCTAACATTCTAAGCAATGAGATACATTCTTTGCAATATCCCTCTTTATACCATCCCACCAGAAATACTCTTTCAAAACTCCATACATTTTGTACTTCTATGATGAATATAGAATGTAAAACTACTAGGTTCATCCAGTAGATCCTTCTTCTAAACAAGTATGGAGGGGACACAAACAAGATTTTTAATCCTTATTTTTTAATCAAAATCATTGTTGAACTCCAGAACATTTCTAGAGTTCCTATATAGCTCTATATCTTCTTATATATGCATCTTTAATCCTTATATAGATGGATGTCTGAAAAATCATTTCATCCAGATAAAATTTTCCCCTTCCATTAATATATCTAACTATATCCTTTTCAAATCTAAGAATATTAGATATTTTGTGATATTAAAAATAGATAAGATAACATGATCCATTTGACTCAAAGCATTAACCACTATGTTTTACTTCCTCAACCCAGTTGATGAGGACTCTTCAATTTCATCCAAGAGACCTATGATCAAATCCGAGTGGAGGCATATTTCTAGGTACTATAGCAGTACTATAGCATGTACTACAGAATTACTATAGAAGTACTATAGAATTAATATAGCTAGAACTGTAGCAGATATTGTTGGGTACTATAGCATCCAAAACTATTCACCTATTTTGGCCTCAGGTCCTTCAAGTCCTTCAATAAACCAAAGGTATTTGGGACAATAAGGCTTTCATGGCACCTCAAGTCCTTCGGGCCAACTCAAGGTCTTCAGAACACCTCAAGGCCTTTGGTCCACATGAATCCCAAATGATACCAGATAGACGTACAAGAAACATGCCTCCAGAGGTGGATTGGAGCAGGAAAATTCACCAGAGTAGAGCTAACCTAACATTAAAGAATGGGAGGGTATAGCATTTCCATCAGTACTTGGCATGTGCATCTCTGCATAGGATTTCTATAAGAACATCCATGTGAAGGTGGGATATAACATCACAATATATGTCGTGTAGGGGCAGTTCCAAGATGTCTATTTGGAATTATTTCCTCTAAGACCTTGTGGTCATGAAATTAACCCTAAGCCTACATTCCATGTTAGGGTTCCCCCTCAGCCCTTAAAATGGGGATTATCAAAAAATAATAAAAATTTAATGCCTTCAAGCAATTCAAGAAGGCATATCTTTTTACATGAACATGTACATTAATCTTTTTTGATCAGTATAGATATCACACTTTTTTCAGTTAATATAATGCATCCATAAATTTAATTCAAAAAATACCATAGTTGACAATAAATCCTGAGTTCGGTAATTTTTTCATGAACATTAAATTTACATTAGGAATATTCTATAACAATGTTATTTTGAATTAGGAAACATCTCAATCCATTCTTCTTTGAATAATTATATATTACAAACCATTATCCACTAAAGGTATGAAAAGTTTTGTTTACTAGAATTCTCTTATTTACTTTGAAACATTACTCCCATTCAACTATGCAATGGATCTTGGATCCCTTCCAAGTTAACTTGGTGAGTGGATAGGAAAGACAGAACAAATTCCCTATAAACATTCAATAATTTCTAACCAACCAAGGAAACTATGTATCTTAACATATAAAGTTACTCTAGGACATTATTCAATATCTTTCATCTTGAATGGATCCATAGATATACCCTCAATTGAGATTATATGTCCCAAAAATGAATATTTCTATAGCCAAAAGTGACACTTTGAAATTTCTTCACACAATATATCCTTCATAGGGTCCTCAATACAATACTCAAGTGATCATAATGCTCTTCCTTTCTCTTTTAATATATAAAAATACCATCTACAAATAATACCATATAGTAATCAAGGTAATATTTAAACATTCTATTCATTAAATCCATTAAGATAGTGGGGGAATTAGTACAACCAAAAGAAGTCACTGTATATTTATAGTGTCCATCAAATATTGAAGATGGTTTAGTGGGTATATCCTCCTTTTTGACCCTAAATTGATGATATCCAAAAAAGAAGTTTAATCTTGGAATTAATTTTAGGTCCATGTATATGATCTAACAATTCATTAATACGGGGTAGGGGATAATTTTTCTAGGCAGTGATCTTTTTATATACTCAATCATCAATATAGAGTCTCATTGATCCATCATTCTTCTTAATTAAAAGAATAGGTTCACCCAAAGGTGACACACTTGGCCAAATGAATCCATTTTCAAGATTCTCTGGGATTTTCCTTTTTAATTCCAACAGCATTATCGGGACAATTCTATATGGATTCTTTGAAATAGTAGTAGAACCAGGCATGATTTTTATTGGAAACACAAATTCATGATTCAATGGAATATTAGTAAACTATTATAGAAAGGCATAGAAAAACTCCTTAACAATGTTCATATATTTTATTTTGAGTTTCTCTCTAACCATATGAGATAAACTTTACATTTGAATAGGAATTAGGACCCATACAATGGATTTGATTTCCATTATAAGTTCATATTTATTTTCACATTGTTAGATGATCATAGGTTGGTTTATAATATAATATTTGAATTCCCTCATGGTTAATTGATGAGTAATTTATATAAGTAAATATAATAAATTCCTAAAATAACTTTGGAATCAACTAGGGGGAGGATAATAAATTTTATAGAAGAAAATTCCCATAAATTTTAACCAGAGAAGAAATAGATACTTTAGATGTTATCATTATACAAATAGAATTTTTCACTGAAAATTAAAAATTAATATTTGAGGTCGTACAAGAATATCCATATAAAATTCTGTACAAAAAAAAGATTTGGTAGATCCAAAATCAAATAAAATATTAGATGTTCTAAAGTGGGAGAAAATAGTATCATTAATTATGTAGTCATCACACATTTCATCCAAAATATTGATGGCATGATATTCCCCTTTTTATATAGGAGTAAGAGGTTGCTGTAAAAAATAATCATTATTAACCTTTTTATTTGGGAACCTATTAGCATAATACCCATACTTCTAGATTTTGAAACAATGGATTTTCGGTTAGGTATTCTATGGAGATTTATATTTATTCAAATCATTAGATAACTTCTACCCATAGAATTAGTATTCCTTAGCATGATAGAAATACTTTCAAAACATAAAACATTTATTTTTCCCGTTAATAAAATTTCAACCATGTTTCCTTTCATACTTTGAGCATAAACGAAGTCACGTATTCTTCTCTCTATGGTTTTTATAATTTCTTATGAATTCCATCATTATTTTCTAATAAAAACAATGAGATTTATAGGTAAATATAATATATATCTCCACCTTGATAGAATATTGAAATATTTATTCATAGCTACTAATTTCCCTTATGGATAAATTCTTAAAATGACTTGGTTTTAATCCACTGAATAATTGACTAATATTACATTCAGTTTGGATGATAATTCCAGAAGTGGACCTTCAAAGCCTTCTAAAATTTATTCATATGTACCAATGGATTAACTATCATTCTAATTTAAATCAAGGAATTTATTCTCTATTTTTTTAATAATATGATTGACTTATTTATTGATAAATAATCTACTAAATTTACCCCACTCAATGGATTAAATCCTATATTTTTCCCATAATATACATAATAAGGGCACACCATTAATTTTATATTCTTTAAAATGTATATAAAAATAAAATATATTTTTCATGATCTAGCAATTGGAGAATGGAAAATATATTTTCAATAGTATTGATCCATTTCATTGTAATTAGTGTATCAACCGACCTGATCAAAGGAGTTGGAGGTTGACTCATGAATGACTAAACAGAATGTTTTACCCTCCTTTTCTTATTTGGAAGATTAGCATGATTCATATATTGAGGGAGTTGTGTGAGTATAAAAATTATATTTGTATTTCTAAATCCCATTAAATATGGTTGAGAAGGGGAATAATCAATTTATTTCCTATTGCATTCATCATTAACGCAATTTATCTGGGTTCTATCCATTTACTAAAACCAAAAAAATGTAGAGTATCTAACATTAATCTTTTAGTAAAATCACATAATCAAGAAATATCATTTACAATATATCTAAATCATGGCACATTATTTTCAATCTATGACACTTTGGGATTAAACTAGGTTAATTTTGATCATTACCAAAATTTTAGGATTTTATCATATAATTATACCTATCCCTATGGTTCTCGCTAATTTTTTCTTATCATAGTTTCAAAATGATTATTAAACCTTTCTACTAATACAAACTATAAAATACAAAATTTTCATACATAAATAACAAATCATTATTGATGAATAATATTTACAAACCATGATGATCCACAATATAATAATGTAGGTCTAGTTCCTTAGGAAAAGTGGATACATAAACAATTGCTTCATAAGTTAACTACATGAGTGAGAATCCTTTTTAGAAATATCACACACAATACCTTTCATCATAACCTATGAAAAGGAATCATATGATAGGGTGATATTTAATTCATAGTAAGGTTAAGCAAGGGAGATATATATGATCACATAAGCATAAATTTAGCATAAGGGTATGAGAACATGATAATGTCATTTTACATACATTCCTGGCATATCATAGATCATGGTATTGAGTTATTAAATGAATTTGGGAATTTAATAAGATATCAAACATCATGGAATCAGAGAACATGAGTAGTGAGAGTATAAAATTGGAATTTCTTATAGAATTGTTTCATACACATAAGTATATAAAACCTTATTCCAAGGGACCCCACTAATAAATTTGTTACATATTAGTCTTTAAATAACAACCCTTGTACATACTTTCATCTTGGGATAACCTCTCTTGTACATCCTTTTTGTCTTGGGATAACATATCAAGTGCAATTATATATTATAGAATATTTACCATTACCCAATTAATTGGAGGGAGATATAGTTCCCACCTATCACATGATGAAAACCATATATATGTGTTCCAAAAGATCATAAAATATTAATCATATAAAAATCCATGAAAATAAATGTGTTTCATAAAAATGTTATCATAGAATAACCCATAAAAAGGAACTAGTTCTATAAAAATCTTATCATCATAATCATAAACCATTTAGAGAAACAATATGGATGGTATCATTGGATTTTTACCAAAATAAGGCTTAATTAACATCAATGTTTGTCATCAAGATGTAACATTATTTTTAAAAGAACATATAGAACATATCTTAAGGAAAATATCCTTTCCATTTTGAATTCACATCATTAAAATAAAAATAAAAAAAATTATATTATGAGATCAATTTTCCATTAATATAAAAATGGAAAATTTTAGAGTAATATTAAAATATTTTAGCGATCATGATGGTGGTATATTTTTTTCATGTTATATAAGTTAAAATAAAACATTCCATTTCACTTTTTTAAAAACACCCTAAATTACTAGGTTTTTAAAATTAAAAGAATATTCCTTTTGAAACATTTTTTAAAAAAGATAGATATGGGTAAAAAGGAATTTAAAAAATATAGTGTTATAGTATAAACTATATTTATAAAAAATTTCGAAAACATGGATATATAAGATAAAATTTTCAGATTGTAGAGAGAAATAAATTCGATTTTACATAAAAACATATTTTTTGTCTCTTGAGAACTGAAGGTGAGTAAAAAAATTAAAACATGTATTATAAAAAATAAATAGAGGTTAATAAAACACTATAGTTTCATCAGAGGTAAATCTTAATATTTCATCATTGAAAACATAATCATAAACTATCCTAATAAATAACTATATTGTAACCAAAAAAACTAACCACCTTGGTATCTTTTTAATCGTAAGTCCAATGAAAGAAATATCCATATATAGATATGTGAATTATATATATTTTTAAAAAAAATATCATAAAAATAATTCATGGGTATTATATACACCACAAAAATTAAATAAGTGATGTATAGGGAATGTGTCCCATAAAAATAAAAGTGAGACAAAAATCCCTAACATTGATTTCCACTTTCTCTAAAAGCATTATAACTTCCTATATAATAAATTTAAATTTATTGTAACTACATAAAATAACAACATAAATTATTATTATATCAAATATATTCATTATATTAATATATTTATAGTCATGCATAATGGGAGATATAGAAAATTAATTACATAGTTCATGGAGCGGGTCACACATACTCATGAACACTGTTTTCTTGTTTCAATGAATGGAGTAAAAGAATGATAAATAATAATTCACCATTAAATAATAATTATTGTATCCTATAAATAATATATATTTATTATATCCATTCTACTTATAATAAATGTAAAATATAAATGATCAATGAATCATATCGCTTTGTGGTGGTGGTGGTCCACATGTACGCACGAGCGATGTTATAATTTTCCATTAGTTTGGAAAGTAAGAATATAAATATGATATTTTAATTATAGAAAAATAATTATGTCATAAATATTATATATAAATTTTAAAACCATCATATTAAATATCCATGAATGATAGCGTCGGAAAAATGAATTGTACTGCTACATGGAGACGGTAATTTGTTTGTATGCATGAGTGATAAAATCACTTAACATTTACTGGAGAGAGGGTGAATAATTGTAGTTTCATAATCATAATAACATTTAAACATATTTAGGATAATAAAATTATTATTTTATGATAAATACAAAAAATTTAGAGGATGTAGAAGATGAAATAATCTGAATGAGGTCGGGTAAGATAACTACCTCTCTTTAGGGAGTCCTCATTTAGATCTTTTATTAAGGAACTTAGGGTTGGTTTTATACTGATATTGTCACAACCCGTCCTCGGGGCCCGTGTCGTGACTACCCCAAGCCCACCTTCTATACGCCATGGGCTGGTGACTAGCACCAAGGTGTAATTATTGATAAAAAGGGAATGCACTGCCTATGTAAAGTAAACAAACACCACATAGTAAGAAAGCAGAAGTAAACACTAAGTAAAACTGGGTACAAAGTAAGTGTGGAAAAGTAAGTGGGCCAGAATACAAACCCAAACTGAAAGTAAAGTACAAATGAAAAAGGGAGTACAGCAACTGAAAAGTAAAGCTGCAACGTCGATACATCCATTGGAAGTCCCACCTGAAGGGTGGGTACAGATAGCCTCCACAGTGCCTCGGGTCCAGCCGTCCGCTCCGAGTACGTCCCGCCCAGTGGTCCACCTCTAAGTACCGACCTGCTCCGCAAGCCTCAACCACGATCAGCGATGTCCGTCTTCTACAACCAATACAACGTAGTGCGGGCATAGCCCGTGTAGGGGTGAGTATACGCTACTTAGTAGGGACCCCGAGACCCTCGAAGGTCTCCCAGAATCCACAAAGGAAAGATACAATCACGAAGTAACATCTGACACTACTTAGGTATATTCCCATACATATACATAAGTCGTCAATTCTCGTTTGGCTCCAACATCTGAGCCCAAGTACAACCCAGTCTACATAGGAAAACACAACCCAATCCACACAGGAAAGCATAACGTAATCCACACAGGATATCAAGTCAATCTTATCGAAGATAAGGATTGAAAGTAAAGACTTAGCTCACAAAGGTATACTTCTTCGTAAGACGATATAGATGATCATATGTAGCCACTGATTCATCTAAGCCGTCGGACCCACACAGGATCGATAGGTACTAACCCCCGCAATGACCCACACAGGATCTGACCCACACAAGATCGGTATGCGTTGGCCCACACAGGACCGCTGAGCGCTAACCCACACAGGATCTGACCCACATAGGATCGGTAGCACTGATCCATGTAAGATCGCTGAGTGTTGTAGTCGTCGCCATCAAATCCACGGAGGATTTCTATACAGTCATCATCGTTGTCGCAGATGCAACCATCTCTAAGGTTCCCGCACACTGCAAGCTCATTTCGGGAGGGTCCGCTCCACGAGCCGAGGGGATGATACATCAACTGACAAGAAGTCCGGAGTTGGTGTATCCCAAAGTTCCTTATCGTCAATAGGAACTCAACGTGACAGACGGCGCGTCAATCGGACGCCCGGTCTGAGAGTTATTGGCTTTTTCGTTCCAGGGGCCCAGTTGGTTTTTAAGTCAAAACCAACCCGGACGTACTCCAACTGTATCCAAACCTCGAGAGGAGTAATCCAAAAGGTCTGTATCACTAAGAGGAATCCATCAAAGTCGACGGCACGTCAATCGGACATCTGGAGCTCAAGTTATAAGTGTTTCCGCTCCGAGGGCCCGGTTGGTTTCGTGTTCGAACCAACCCGGCCGAACCCAAGGTTCTTCAAAACCTTGAGTGTAATATACCAAAACGACCGTCTCGATCCAAGGATCACATCGCAACTGATGGTGCATCAATTGGAGGTTCGTATCCCATGTTATGGGCGTTTGAACGGTTCTGTCCGAAAATTGGGGTTTTGGGCCCGGACCGACCCAGCCTGAGACCCCCCCCAGGTCGGCCCGAACCGGGTAAACCCAAACCGGGTCTAGGTCCAGCCCGTTTGGGTGCGGCCCGACCCGGCTGGCATGGCCCGGCCTGGCTGGCGCGGCCCGGCCCGGCTGGCGCGTCCCGGCCCGGCTGGCGCGGCCCGACCCGGCCTGGGCGTGGCCCGGGCCGGCCCGGGGAGCTGGCGCGGTCCGCCGGCCAGCTCGGTGTGGCCAAGCTAAGCGGATGGGGGGGGGGGGGTCGGCGCTGCCCCCCTATTTAATGAAACGATGCCCCCACGTGGGGGGCCGCTCCTCCTTCCAGTCGGGGCTTACGAACCCCCGGTCTCCCCCCTGAACGGCCAGTCGGCTCCAGCCGGCCGGTTGCTGCTGCCACGGGACCGGCGCGGTCCCGCCCTCCTGCTCTGGCGGCCGGAAGCCGTCCGCCGCTCCCTGCCCTGCTACGGCCAAAGGCCTCGGCCTTGATTCATCCGGCGCGACGTGACGGCGCCACGCCCTTCCGCCACGGCCCCGCTCCGGCTGCGGTCTCTTCCAAGTTCTCCGGCGCTGCGCGACGGCGCCGCGGCTTGTTTGACTTCAACGGCGCCGCGTGACGGCACCGCGCTTCTTCGCCCATTCTCATAGTTTCTGCGTGGTGCAGCGGCATCGCGCCGCCTTACACGTGCCGCAACAAATTCAAACAATCAAGAGGGGAGGAGGGTCGGCCGTGTTCGGGCGGTCCGACCTCCTCCCATTATTGCGATAACAGGCGGCCCAATTTGAAATGAAGAAAGGCGACGGAATTAATCACGAACAAACAAATAACCCCTACCTCGAGCATTGTTGAACGAAGGCTCATCGCAGAATTGAACATCGGAGAAGAAGGCGTCACGGAAGAAGGTTCTGTACACGTTGACGGAGATCGTTCGAGGAGGAACGGTGTCTCTCTTCCTTTGACGTGGGAAGAAGGAACGAATAAATGCGCGTCGGTGTTCTTCGCGTTCTTCAAGGAAGATGATGAACTTCAAGACACATAGCTTCTTCCCCCAATCCTCTCTCAACAAGCTAACAATAATATTAAAATAATTGTTTGTCTTATTTTATTACTCATGCCATAAGTTTTTGAAATTCAAACATTCAAATTAAACTCACTTAATTAATTAAACTTATGTTGTCATATTAAATGGAGGGTTAAGGGACTTAGGGAATATGAAGGGGTGGGGTTCGTGTGGGCCCCACCCCACAAATATCCTATCTAGGTTAGTTCCCCAACTTCCACACAACGGATAACCACTTATTAAAAAGAAATAAAATTGTAGCTCAATTTTATTTCAATTTAAACAATTTTTAAAAACTTATCTTGAGCAAACGCAACCCCAGTAAAGGTCTTCTTAAGCAATTACCGGCGTTGCGGTTCCATCGATTTCCTCATATTTTGATTCCAAGCACCGGTTCAAAAGTTAGGAAAACCTGCTTGTCTGTTCACTGAACGTACCCGAGCTAAACTTCGGAAAATTATTCCGGGCTCACCGGGCCTCGGAATCAGGTGCCGTCAGAAACTGCGTTCTTGTAAAATCCCAAAGGAAATTAAGAAAAAATTTGCCTTGAAGTTTACGGGTCTTTAAATTACTCCCACCTTAGGGCTTTACGTCCCCATAAAGATACATCATAAACTAGGGGAACAAATTTGGGTACTGTGCACGCATCTGAGCCTCCCGCTCCCAAGTGCTCTCCTGGAGGTTCCCGTGCTACCATCTGATGCATACTAGAGGTATCGACCCTCCACTTAGGACCCGCTCTTGTCGATCCTCGATCTCCACCGGGACCTCCACAAAAGTCACCCCATCATTAATGTCCAGCTCCCCATGGTCGATGATATGTGTCGGGTCGTGCACGTATCTCCTCAGCTGACACTACCACAAAACTGGGCAAGGTTTGCGCCCCCCTTTATCAGCGCTAATAGTTTAGTGCTGATAAAGGTTGTATTTATCATCGTTTTTCATTTTAGCGCTGATAAATACACCCTTTATCAGCGCTTTTTACTAGCACTGATAAAGGGTCCCGCGGATTTGTTAAAAACCCACGGGTCCTCTTCCTCCTCCCCGCACACAATCAAGCTCTCACGGAAGCCCTCGTCTGCGCCGCTGCCACCTCCTCCTCCTCCTCCGTCGTGGCCGCCACCTCCTCCTCTGCTTCTGCTCCTCCTCCTCCTCCTCCACCGGCCTCATCCTCCTCCTCCTCCGGTGCCTCTGCTGCCTCCGCACCGCTGCCACTGGTGCCTCCTCCTCCACCCCGGCCTCCTCCTCCTTCGCCGGTGCCTCCTCCTCCACCGGTGCCTCCTCCTCCACCACGGCCTCCTCCTCCACCGCGGCCTCCTCCTCCTCCGCTGGTGCCTCCTCCTCCATCGGTTCCTCCTCCTCCACCGCGGCCTCCTCCTCCACCGCAGCCTCCTCCTCCACCGCGGCCTCCTCCTCCTCCGCTGGTGCCTCCGCGGCCTACTCCTCCTCCGCGGCCTCCTCCTCCATTGTGCGGTATGCTATGTAAAATAATTGTAATTTGCTTTGTTTTTTGTTTTTGTTCTATATTTCAACTATCATGATTTGCGTGAATCAATTTTATTTGAAGTGGGGGGGGTGCAGGTGCTGCGGGGGTGTAGTGGGTGGGGGGTGTGCAGGTGGGGGTGTTTAGGTGGGGGAGATGTGCAGTGGGTGAACATGTGTAGGTGGGGCATATAATGGGGGGTCTATTGGGTGTGAGGTGGGGGGTGTACAGGTTGGGGGTGGGGGTGGGGGTGGGCTGTGCAGGTGGGGGTGGGTGGGATATGCAAGTGGGAGGAGGGGTTGTTCAAGTGGGTGGTGGGGAAGAGAGTGTTCTAGTTGGGGGGGTCTAGGTAGGTGGGAGTCTGTTGGGGGGTGAGGTTGGGGGGTGTACAAGTGGGGGGGTGTGAAGGTGGGGGTGGGGGAGGGGGGTTGTGCAAGTGGGGGGGAGTAGTGGGTGGATGGGAGGGGGATGTGCAGGAGTCTTCTGGGGGAGATATGGGGAGGGGGGTGTGCATGTGGGAAGTCGACACTTCCATAGTTTTCCAATAAGCACTGGGAAGTCATCACTTCTAGAGATTTGGATAGGCCTGAGGCCTCTTAGGTTCTGGTTCTTGTCTGTTTATCTTGATGAGTAAGGAATCATATGATCTAAAAGTGACATCAACTATATATGATTAATTCTTTCTCCCACAAAACAATTTTCTAGAAATAATATATCTTTGGAAGGTGAGGGAGACTTTTAGAATTATTTCATATAGAGACCAGTCAAGGAAAGTATCCATATATATCCACCTAGAGTAGGGACCTCTGCGGCCGCCGCCTCCTCCTCCTCCGCCGCGGCCACCACCTCCTCCTCTGCTCCTGCTCCTCCTCCTCCTCCTCCTCCGGCCTCATCCTCCTCCTCCTCCGCTGCCTCTGCCGATGCCTCCTCCTCCTCCGTCAGTGCCTCTGCGGCCTCCTCCTACTCCGCCGGTGCCGCCGCGGCCTCCTCCTCCTCTGCGGTCACGCCGCGGTCACGCCGCCGTCACGCCGCGGTCACGCTGGTGCCTCCGCGGTCTCTGCCTCCTCCTCCTCCGTCGCGGCCGCCGCCTCCTACTCTGCTCCTGCTCCTCCTCCTCCTCCTCCTCCGGCCTCATCCTCTTCCTCCTCCGCTGCCTCCGCTGCCTTCGCTGCCTCCGCCCTACCTCTGCGCTGCCGCCGGTGCCTCCTCCTCCACCGCGGCCTCCTCCTCCTCCACCGCAGCCTCCTCCTCCTCCTCCGCTGACTCCACTGCCTCCTCCTCCTCTGCCGCGGCCGTTGCCTCCTCCTCTACTCCTGATCCTCCTCCCCACCACCGGCCTCATCCTCCTCCTCCTCCGCTGCCTTCGCTGCCTCCGCCCTGCCTCTGCCCTGCCTCCGCGCTACCGTCGGTGCCTCCTCCTACACCGCGGCCTCCTCCTCCTCCGCTGATGCCTCCTCCTTTTCCGCCGGTGCCTCCTCCTCCTCCGCCGGTGCCGCTGGTGCCTCCACGTCTCCTCCTCCTCCACGGTCACGCCGCGGTCACGCTGCGGTCACACTGCGGTCACACCGCGGTCACGCCGGTGCCTCCGCGGCCGCCGCCTCCTCCTCCTCCGTCGCGGCCACCGCCTCCTCCTCTGCTCCTGCTCCTCCTCCTCCTCCTCCACCGGCCTCATCCTCCTCCTCCTCCGTTGCCTCTGCCGATGCCTCCTCCTCCTCCGTCGGTGCCTCCGCGACCTCCTCCTCCTCTGCCGGTGCCTCCGCGGCCTCCTCCTCCTCCATCGTCACGCCGCGGTCACGCCGCAGTCACGCCGCGGTCACGCCGAGGTCACGCCGTGGTCACGCCGCAGTCACGCCACGGTCACGCCGCATATTACAATATATAGGAGGAGTACTCCGATAATCTGGAGGTTGTTTTGGGTGTTTTTAGAGATCTTTGTCTTTATTAAAATATTATAAATTCCCCATGTTTTGTTTAATAAGTATTGTTTCATGGTCACATTATTTCCTTGGAAGGAGTTTTAGGTTATCCAGAAAAGGTTCGAGAAGTCATTTCTCCAAATCAGTCAAAGAATGTATTCAAGATCCACAACATTCTAGACTTAGTCATTTCATGGTCACATTATTTCCTTAAAGTATCTTGTTTAATATCTAAATTATACTCATATTCCTTCTCCTCTAACCTATATACTCATCCTATGGATTTCAAATAGGATGAATATAAATAAAGAATGGATGAATGGCAATCGGTTGAAAAAATAGTATGAAGAAGGCGTGAAAGAGTTTATCAAGTTTGCAAAAGATCATGCATGTGACTCTTCTCAAATCCTTTGTCCATGTTTACATTGTTGTTATTCAAAACAAATTAGTCCAGATGAGTTGGAAGAACACTTGATCTGTCACGGAATAGATCAAATTTATACATGTTGGAATAAACACGGGGAAACAACGAATGTAGGTAGTGACTGGGGTGACACTGTGTTTTATAGATCATCTGATATGATTACAAACATGAACAATGAAGATGACCATATGGAGGATGTGATTACAGATGTGAATGATGATGAAGATCGTATTGAGGAAATGACAAGGACCTTCGAAGATGAACTTCATGATTGCCCAAAATTGTTTGAGAAGTTAAATAGTTGTGCAAAGACGCCATTGTATGATGGTTGCACTAAATATACAGCATTGTCAGCTATACTGAAGCTGTATAATTTGAAAGAAGATAACGGGTGGAGTGACGACAGTTTGACGAAACTACTTGCCCTCTTGAATGGCATGCTCCCAGAAGACAATGAGCTCCCAAGCCGAACATACGATTCCAAACGAATGCTACGCTCTATGGGAGTGATCTCTGAAAGAATACACGCCTTCCAGAATGACTGTATACTGTTTCGCAAGGACCACAAATCACTTAAAGAATTCCCAAAGTGTGGTTCTTCTCGATACAAGAAATATGAATCCATCCCTACTAAAGTTTTATGGTACTTTCCAATCATTCCAAGGTTTAGACGCCTATATGGAAGTGAGGAGACTGCAGAACAATTAACATGGCATGCAGATAAAAGAATTAAAGATGGGATACTACGTCACCCGGTAGACTCTCCTCAGTGGAATAGAATCGATCACGAGTATCCTGAATTTGGAAACGAGTCGAGAAACCTTCGTCTTGCGTTATCTACAGATGGAGTGAATCCTTTTGGTTTTCAAAGCAACAGTCACAATACATGGCTGGTTATGTTGATAAATTATAACTTACCACCGTGGTTATGCATGAAACGAAAATACATCATGTTATCTCTGCTTATATCCGGACCAAAACAACCGGGTAATGATATTGATGTTTATTTAGCTCCATTGATCGAAGATTTGAAATTATTGTGGGATTAAGGTGTTGCATTGTATGATGCTTACAGAAAGAAAGATTTCACTTTGAGAGTCATGTTGTATGGGACGATAAATGACTTCCCTGCTTATGGAAATTTGTCAGGATATAGCATTAAAGGAACTCAAGGCTGTCCCGTTTGCGAAGAAGGTACACAATCAATTAGGTTGAAACATTCATTGAAAACCATGTTTCTAGGACATCGCAGATTTCTACCGCGACAAAATAAGTTCCGTTCTTGGAATACATCATTCGATGGAAGTTCAGAAGAACGTACAGCACCGTCTCCACTAATAGGCGATCAATTTTTTGAGAAAGTTAAAAATGTGGACACTACTTTGGTAAACCGGCTTCGAAAAAACTTACGAAAATCGGTTGGAAAAAGAGATCAGTTTTTTTTTTGAATTACAATACTGGAATTGTCTGTATGTAAGACATTTTATTGATGTTGTGCATGTAGAAAAAAATGTATTTGACAGTGTTATCGTCACGTTGCTAAATACATCTGGCAAAACAAAAGATGGAATTAAGGCTAGGTTGGACATGGTTGAGATGGGAATACGAGAAGAGTTGGCACCAGTGGAGGGTGAAAAACGAACATTTCTTCCTCCTGCTGCTTACACTCTTTCCAGGCATGAGAGATATCAGTTTTTCAACTTCTTGAATGATGTAAAGGTTCCATAGGGGTATTCGTCAAATATCAGTAACCTTGTGTCAATGAGCGACTTGAAGTTAAAAGGTCTGAAATCACATGACTGTCATGTTTTGATGCAAAATCTCATTCCAATTGCTTTATGTTGCATTTTTCCCAAGAATGTCTGCCATACATTAACGAAACTGTGTTTCTTCTTCAAAGTTATATGTAGCAAAGTTATAGACCCTATGAAATTGCCAGCTATGGAAAAAGAAATTGACGTCATATTATGTGAATTAGAAATGTTCTTCCCGCCTTCATTTTTTGATATGATGGTTCATTTGATGGTCCACTTGGTGAGAGAGATTCGACTATGTGGTCCTGTACATTACAGATGGATGTACCCCATTGAACGGTATATGAAGATTTTGAAAGGGTATGTCAAAAATTGAAGTCGGCCGGAGGGTTGTATTGTAGAGCGATATATTGTTGAGGAAGCCATTGAATTCTGTACTGAATACTTGTCTGGTGTGGAAAGCATTGGCTTACCAAAATCTCGTCACACTGGGCGGCTTGAGGGTGAAGGAATTTTTGGAAGAAAGGTTGTCACAATCAATATTATAGATCGGGAGCAGGCCCACCTTTATGTTTTGCATAACAGTTTCGACGTTGACCCATATGTTGAAATCCACAAAGAAATTCTTAGGCATTTGAATCCATCAAGGGCTGAAAAATGGATATCAGATACACATAATCAACAGTTTATAGGATGGTTTCGAGATCATATTTTTAAGAAGTCAGATGGAAATCCAGAGTCAATTTCAGAACGACTTCGATGGCTAGCTGGAGGACCAAGTGTGTATGCATTGTCTTACAATGCTTATGTAGTTAATGGTTATACATTTTATACTAATAAACATGATGAAGACAGTACTATGCAGAATAGTGGGGTTACACTTGTGGCTGAAGCGATGCATGTTTCCGGTGCTAAGGACATAAATCCAATTTATGCAAATATGTCATACTTTGGCATCATCAAACAAATATGGGAGTTGTATTATAAGAAATTTCAAGTTCTGATATTTCAATGCAAGTGGGTTGATAACAGGAGTGCTGTTAAAATAGATGATTTGGGATTCGTGAAAGTTGATTTCAGTAAGGAAGGGGAGAAAGACGAACCATTTATAATGGCATCACAGGCAGTGCAAGTATTTTATGTTCCAGATCCCTCAAACCAAAACTGGTCAATTGTTTTGTTATCGACCAAAACAGCTGAAGGGTCAGATGAAAATTCAACGGAAGATGACCCTTTCATTGGGACTTCGCAATCATTTCGCAGTGGTCTCAATGTAGACGATGTTTTGTATGTAAGAGGAGACCATAATGAAGGGATATGGATAGTTGATAGAGGGGTCAAATCCCTTTAGCCTTTTAAAAAAAAGGGAGTTCAATAATAAGGTTATTGATTTTTATTGTAATATAGATTATGTTACATTTTGTTATTATCTGTTCGCTGCTGCTTTTATGTGATCTAAATTAAATTTTAAACTAGTTCTGTAGATAATGACTTCTTCACCTACTGATGCACCCAATGAAAGACAACATGTCTCTCAACCTGTTGCAGCTGGTCCCACTACTGACGTACAACAGGTCTCTCAACCTGTTGCAGCTGGTGTCAGTGCCGATGCTAGCGCTTCAGAGATACATAATGATGATGCAGAAACTAAGGAAATGGTAGGCGATAAAACCCCAGCGACACAAAAAAAACAGGTGCGCTATAGTTTGACAGTTTTAGAAAAAATCCTCAAGGCAAAAGAAAAAGGCGTCAAATATGAGGTGGGATGGAATAAACGAGGCCAGCATGTAAATCCCAACAAATCCATGTTTAGTAGCTACGTTGGAATCATCACTCGACAACGCGTGCCGATTGACGTAGAGTCATGGCACCATGTTGTCAGCGGGTTGAAAACATTAATGTGGGAAGAGATTACGGTAACATTACGATATCATCTATTTAATTTATTAAAATAAAATAAAATATTGAAATATTGACTAACCCTTCATCATCTCTTGAAGAGTGCATTTATAGTAGATGTTTCGCACAAAGAATATGTTTTAAGACTGGTAGGAAGGATTCATAGAGTCTTTCGCACCATTTTAACGAAACATCATCTGAAATATGCCGAAGGGAAAATCAAGCCGCACCCGCCTCCTCTTTATGCACACTTGATATCCCAAGGAACATGGGATGCGTTTTGCAACCGTCGTGCGGAACAAAATTTTCAAGTACATTGGGTTTGGTTACACGTTGTGTAACGTTGCTTGTATTCATCACATTGATTGATAGGTTTTTATTTATGAAACAGCAACTGAGTGCTGAAAATAAGGAATGGGCAGCAAAACCAGCGTACCCCTACTGTAAAGCAAGGTTGGGGTACGCTTCAATTGAAAAACAATTGGTATGTATTTTAAAATTACTGTAGTAATTTTATGTGACATAAAACAACACTGTAACCATGTTTTTATGTTTATATGCATATTGATGAAGCAAAATCTCAAGTCACTTCCATTCCATGCCATGTGCTATGGAAGGAGGCTCGTGTTAATAAAGAGGGGAAACTGATAGATGAAAACACACAAAAAGTGTGGGAAACATGTGTAAGTATGACATAATATAAACTTGTTTTTCTTTAAATCACTATTACATAACAATGCTTAATTATTTTTTCATATTTTCTATTTGACATAGTCACAGGAATCAACAAAACCCGCACCGGATGCAGACATACTTTCAACGGCCTTGAAACAGGTAGAACAGTATGGTCGCGTCAGAGGTGTGGGTTTTGGGGTGTCACCCCGGGCATATTTTAAGAAAAAAAAAGAAGAGGATGAACAAACTAAAGAATTGCATGTAATGAGAGATAAAGTAGCTACCCTTGAAGAACTAATCCAAAATCAGGGAGAGATGCTAAAGAGTTTGATGGAGGATAGGCGAAGAGAACAAACAACTCAGGAACAACCCCCGCGAGAAGATCCACCCCTCACCAGCTTTGAGGAAAGCCATTCCCCTCAAAGACCTGACTTAACTGAGGTAATCAATGTTATAATATTCATTTTTGTGAGATGTGAATCATATAGACACTGATACCTTTCATGTAATGATATTTTGTAGGGTGAAAATGACTGCGATTTATATCTGTCAACTCCCACCCATCGCCTTGTAGCGAGGGCTACGGTGTTCAAGATGCAGAATGACACACTACACTCCAGACCACTTCCAAGCGGTCATGTCAAAGTGTCGATTAATGTAGCTCATGATCCGAGTGCCGAGCTACCCGTGCAAAATGACGATGACGACATTCATATAGTGGAAAAAGTTGTTGGAACATTCGTTGCATGGCCGTCGAATCTTGTAAAAAACATGTCGAGCAGGAGGTATTCATTTTCAGTTCATTTTTCAAGAAGAACCTTTAACATTAAATTAGAAAATGGTTGAGCTGATGAATTTTTTTTACAAAAGGATAAAATGGAGAAGCTAAAACGAAAGAGCGGCTCTAACATTGGATCAACCAACCGATCAAAACGATCTACTGAGAGCGTGTTCACCCCACCCGTTCTATATCCACATTTAATAGCATTGCAAGCTCATGTGGATACGAAAATGAAAGACGGCAAGAGTCATACAATTGTTTGTGAAAAAGATATGTACGGAGAGGAAACATTAGATTTCGTTAGTGCATAAGCTGTTTCTGAGATCATCAAATATGATTGGCTAGGCGCCTCAGTTATAAATGTATACATGAGGTATGTTTTCATGATTTGATTTTACAGATGCTGATATACTTTGATAATTATGGATAAATACATCTCATATTTTTCACAGGCGTATATATGAAAAACAATTGAAGGCATTTGCCCATGAATACAAATTTGGACTCGTTAGTCCTCACACCATTTCTACACAACGAAGAGAAGTAGATTCTAATGTTCAGGCTGAATTGATGTCAAATCTGCTCAGAACGTTTCAAAGAAGAATTACGACTGACAGGCTCTTTTTAATACCAACGATGCAAGGGTAAAACTCTACATTTTAATCATATCAATTATATTTTCATTTCTATCAGTACTTATTTCTTTTTGTGTTTTTAGGGAACATTGGATGCTCATTGTAGTCAATTTGGATACTCCAAAGATTTATTTTCTGGATTCACTACATGGATATCCAACTAACCAACCACACATGATGGCGATTGTCAATTTTTAATACACTAGATCAAACATTTTAGAACTAAATATCTAGTTATATAATTTATATTATCTTTTAATGAGGATTTTGTTATGATAGGGCGGTGTATGAATATCGTTTAAAGGCTGGAATGAATCCAGGGCATAAGGACGACAATGCCCACAAGATCTACAAATGGAGAAGTATCTAGGTATATATAATTATATTTCACTATCCAAATACATATCAAAATAGATTACTTATTTTTCTCGATGTTTCTACGGTGTCCGAAACAAACAAATGACAAGGACTGTGGTTATTATGTTTGTAAATTTATGAAAGAGATCATATTTCATGAACAAACTAGCATCCCTGAAGAGGTATTTTTGAAAATAATTACTACTTTATTTAAAATAATTATTAATCCTTTGTGTATTTATATTTTTTCAGTACTACTATGACTGTCGCCAAAACTCCTATTCAGAAGATGATATAAATGTCTTTAGAAACGAATGGGTAGCGTACCTGATGGAAGAATGTAAATAAATAGGACAATGAAGGTGAATTCCTAATACTTATGTTATATTTATATGGTCATTGATATCTCTCTTTACACTTATTGAGCATCTATGACGTGTACGAATCAACCGCACCTCAATCCAATGCACGGTGTGACCGGTATGGCTAAAAGTGTCTGTTATCAGTTGGAAAATGACATAAACTTTAGAAAACAACACCAATGACATATGGAATACCGAGCAAACGCATTCGGATTGTTTTGAAACTTTATTACAATGATCCACGAGTCATTTGTGACGTGTACGAATCGACCGCACCTCAATCCAACGCACGGTGTGACCGGTATGGCTAAAAGTGTCTGTTATCAGTTGAAAAATGACATAAACTTTAGAAAACAACACCAATGACATATGGAATACCGAGCAAACGCGTTCGGATTGTTTTTATATTTTAGTACAACGATCCAAGAGTCATTTTTGACGTGTACGAATCGACCGCACCTCAATCCGACGCACGGTGTGACCGGTATGGCTAAAAGTGTATGATATCAGTTTCAAATTGAGATAAACTTTGGAAAACAACACCAATGACATACGGAAAACCAAGAAAATGCATTCGTATTGTTTTGATACTTTAGGAAAACGATCCACGAGTCATTTTTGACGTGTACGAATCGACCGCACCTCAATCCGATGCACGGTGTGACCGGTATGGCTCAAAGTGTCTGATATCAGTTTTAAAATGACATAAACTTTAGAAAACAACACTACTGACACACAGAATACCGATAAAACGCGTTTGGATTGTTTTGAAACTTTAGAAAAACGATCCAAGAGTCAATTGTGACGTGTAAGAATTGACCGCACCTCAATCTGACGCACGGTGTGACCCGTATGGCTCAAAGTGTTTTATATCAGTTTTAAAATGACATAAACTTTGGAAAACAACACTACTGACATACGGAATACCGAGCAAACGCGTTTTAATTGTTTTGAAAATTTAGGACAATGATCCACGAGTCATTTTTGACGTGTACGAATCGACCGCACCTCAATCTGACGCACGGTGTGACCGGTATGGCTAAAAGTGTCTGTTATCAGTTGGAAAATGACATAAACTTTAGAAAACAACACCAATGACATACGGAATGCTGAGAAAACGCGTTCGGATTGTTTTGAAACTTTAGTAAAATGATCCACGAGTCATTTTTGATGTGTACGAATCGACTGCACCTCAATCTGATGCACGGTGTGACCGGTATGGCTAAAAGTGTATGTTATCAGTTGGAAAATGACATAAACTTTGGAAAACAACACCAATGACATACGGAAAACTGAGGAAATGCGTTCAGATTGTTTTGATACTTTAGGACGAAGATCCACGAGTCATTTTTGACGTGTACAAATCGACCACACCTCAATCCGACGCACGGTGTGACCGTTATGGCTAAAAGTGTCTGATATCAGTTTTAAAATGACATAAACTTTAGAAAACAACACTATTGACACACGGAATACCAAGAAAACGGATTCGGATTGTTTTGAAACTTTAGAACAACGATCCACGAGTCAATTGTGACGTGTACAAATCGACCTCACCTCAATCTGACGCACGGTGTGACCGGTATGGATAAAAGTGTATGATATCAGTTTCAAATTGAGATAAACTTTGGAAAACAAAACCAATGACATATGGAAAACCAAGCAAACGCATTCGGATTGTTCTGATACTTTAGGACAACGATCCAAGAGTCATTTTTGACATTTAATAATCAACCGCACCTCAATCCGATGCACGGTGTGACCTGTATGGCTCAAAGTGTTTGATATCAGTTTCAAAATGACATAAACTTTAGAAAACAACACTACTGACATATGGAATACCGAGAAAACGTGTTCGGATTGTTTTGAAACTTTAGGACAATGATCCACGAGTCAATTGTGACTTGTAAGAATCGACTGCACCTCAATCTGACGCACGGTGTGACCCGTATGGCTCAAAGTGTTTTATATCAGTTTCAAAATGACATAAACTTTAGAAAACAACACTACTGACATACGGAATACCGAGCAAATGCGTTTGGATTGTTTTGAAACTTTAGTACAATGTTCCACGAGTCATTTGTGACGTGTACAAATTGACCGCACCTCAATCCGACGCACGGTGTGACCGGTATGGCTAAAAGTGTTTGATATCAGTTTCAAATTGAGATAAACTTTGGAAAACAACACCAATGACATACGAAAAACCGAGAAAACGCGTTCGGATTGTTTTGATACTTTAGGACAACGATCCATGAGTCATTTTTGACGTGTACGAATCGATCGAACCTCAATCCGACGCACGGTGTGACCCGTATGGCTCAAAGTGTTTGATATCAGTTTCAAAATGACATAATCTTTAGAAAACAACACTACTGACATACGGAATACCGATCAAACGCGTTCGGATTGTTTTGAAACTTTAGGAAAATGATCCACGAGTCATTTTTGATGTGTACGAATCGACCGCACCTCAATCCGATGCACGATGTGACCGGTATGGCTAAAATTTTCTGATATCAGTTTCAAATTGAGATAAACTTTGGAAAACAACACCAATGACAAGGACTGCGGTTATTATGTTTGTAAATTTATGAAAGAGATCATATTTCATGAAAAAACTAGCATCCCTGAAGAGGTATTTTTGAAAATAATTACTACTTTATTTAAAATAATTATTAATCCTTTGTGTATTTATATTTTTTTAGTACTACTATGACTGTCGCAAAAACTCCTATTCAGAAGATGATATAAATGTCTTTAGAAATGAATGGGCAGCGTACCTGATGGAAGAATGTAAACAAATAGGAAAATGAAGGTAAATTCCTAATACTTATGTTATCTTTATATGGTCATTGATATCTCTCTTTACACTTATTGAGCATCTATGACGTGTACAAATCGACCGCACCTCAATCCGACGCACGGTGTGACCAGTATGGCTAAAAGTGTCTTTTATCAGTTGGAAAATGACATAAACTTTAGAAAACAACACCAATGACATATGGAATACCAAGAAAACGCTTTCGGATTGTTTTGAAACTTTAAACAATGATCCACGAGTCATTTGTGACGTGTACGAATCGACCGCACCTCAATCCAACGCACGGTGTGACCGGTATGGCTAAAAGTTTCTGTTATCAGTTGGAGAATGAAATAAACTTTAGAAAACAACACCAATGACATAAGGAATACCGATAAAACACATTCGGATTGTTTTGATATTTTAGGACAACGATCCACGAGTCATTTGTGACGTGTACGAATCGACCGCACCTCAATCCGACGCACGGTGTGACCGGTATGGCTAAAAGTGTCTGATATTAGTTTCAAATTGAGATAAACTTTGGAAAACAACACCAATGACATACGGAAAACCGAGAAAACGCGTTCTGATTGTTTTGATACTTTAGGACAACGATCCACGAGTCATTTGTGACGTGTACGAATCGACCGCACCTCAATCCGACCGACGCACGGTGTGACCGGTAAGTCTTTTTATTAGATAAAGAATCAGTATATATTAAATGAGATAAATCAATCAAAAACATATTTATTTTACATTATTCCCTTTCATTGTTTTGAAAATGAAAACATTTGAGTTTAAAATTTCATATTTTAGTTTCACATTTCTATATTAATGTATTCTTTCATATTACTGTTTTAAGTTCTTTCATTATTGCATTACTAACATAATATTTGTTTTCTTATATAGGTGAATTTTTTTCCTTGAGTTCGGATGCTTTTTTGGGCAACAAATACCATCGAGAGCGGATCACGGATATCAAAGGATGAAACATGAATGTTTATAACTGTTGTTGAATAATTGTAATTGTAACCATGTAAAACAATGTTTGAAATGTATATAGCAATGCATATTTTTGTATTCATGATGTTAAGTAAATGTATATACCATTGTCGGTAAAAATATTGTGTGCGGTTGCTAGGGTGTGCAGGTGTGCATGTGCGACTTTGTGCAGGTATTCTGGTGTACAGGTGTGCAGGTCCTGTTTTGTAGGTGCAGACGATGGGGCCTTTATCAGCACTTTTTTAGCGCTGATAAAGGACACCATTAACAGCGCTAGAGGAGCGCTGATAAAGGAAGACTTTATCAGCGCTCCGTTAAGCGCCAATAGAGGAGACCTTTATCAGCGCTAAAAGAAGCGCTGATAAAGGGTTCCTTTATCAGCGCTCCGAGAAGCGCTGACATAGGAGACCTATATCAGCGCTAAAAAAAGCACTGATAAAGGAGGTCCTTTATCAGCGCTTCTTGGAGCGCTGATAAAGGGGACCCCCCTCTATATCTACGCCGACATTAACAGTGCTTTTCTAGCGCTGTTAATGCTGGTTTTTAACGCTGATAAAGGTGCAGTTTGTAGTAGTGTGATATACGTGGAAGATGTCGTGCACCCGGTGCAACTGAGGTGGTAGAGCCAGGCGATAAGCCACCTCGCCTATCCTGATGAGGACCTAGAATGGTCCAATGAAGTTTGGAGACAAATTTACGCCTCGACCAAATATCCATAATCCACGTCGAGGTGAGACCCTCAAGAAGACGTGGTCGCCATCCTCGAACTCTAGTGGTCTCCGCCTCCTATCAGCATAAGACTTCTGTAGGCTCTGAGCTGTCCTCATCCACTCCTGGATGACCTGGACCTTCTCCATCATGGCCTGGACCATCTCAGGTCCCACAAGTGCTGACTCCCTAGGATCTATCCAGCACAGCAGTGATCTGCATGGTCGGCCGTACAACGCCTCATATGGTGCCATCCCGATGGTGGAGTGGTATCTGTTGTTGTACGTGAACTCCACCAAGGGTAGGTGGTCCTCCTAGCTGCGACCAAAGTCAAGGACACATGCGCGGAGCATGTCCTCGAGAGTCTGAATGGTCCTCTCCGTCTGACCATCTATCTAAGGGTGAAAGGCAGTGCTCAGACGTAGCTGCGTCCCGAATGCCTCCTGCAACCCCTTCCAAAGCCGGGAAGTAATGCGAGCATCTCGATCGGAGACGATAGATGAGGGTACACCATGAATCTGTACAATCTCCTGAACGTAGAGGCGTCCCAAGCCCTCTACTGAGCCCTACTCTCTGATGGGTAATAATTGGGCAGACTTGGTGAGTCGGTCGAAAATCACCCAAATGGAGTCATGACCTCTAGAAGTGCGTGGATGTCCAGTCACAAAGTCCATAGATATCCCGTCCCACTTCCACTTCGGGACCTCCAAGGGTTGTACCAAGCCTGTTGGTACCTAGTGCATGTCGTGTCTCACAATAAACATCCCCACGATGTGCCTCTCTGACCCGCTATAGAAGTGGAGGAGTGACTGTGAGTGAATGTAGAAAGGATGCTCCATCGCTATCCATGAAGGATATCTGCAAATCGGTTAGCTGCTTTGTCGCCTCCCCAAGTAGTTGAATGCCCGTCCTCCTACTAAGAGCATCGGCTACTACGTTCCCCTTTCCAGGAGTATAGACTATCTCAAAGTCATAGTCCTGGAGGAACTCTAGCCATCGTCGATGTCTCAGGTTCAGGTCCTTCTACGAGATGATGTACCTGGGACTCTGGTGGTCAGAATAGACTGTAAAGAGCTCACCCGTCAGATAGTGTCGCCACATCTTCAGAGCGAAGACCACTGCTACTAACTGCAGGTCATGGGTAGCATAGTTCTTCTCATGATGCCACAACTGAAGTGATCCATAGGCGATCACGGCCATCTCCTGCATCAGGACACATCCGAGTCCGGTCCCTGATGCATCTCAGTAAACTACGTACCCAACTCTCTCCTCTGGTAGCCTCAAGATAGGTGCGCTGGTCAATCTCTGTCTCAGCTCTTGGAAGCTATGATGACATCTATCTAACCACACAAAGTGTTTCCCCTTCTTCGTCAAAGCTGAGAGTGGTGTCGCAACTCTGGAAAAGTCTGGCACGACTCTCCAGTAGTACCCAGCTAGCCCCAAGAAACTCCGCGCCTCTGTCACGCTCCTAGATGGCTCCCAAGCTAGCACTGCCTCGATCTTCACAGGAACCACTGCAACTCCCACCTCAGAGATGACGTGTCCCAAGAAGTGGACCTCACATATCCATAACTGACACTTCGAGAGATTACCATAAACCTGGTGCTCTCGGAGTGTGTCCAGTACAACCCACAAGTGGTAGGCGTGCTCCTCCTCAGTTGTCGAGTATATCAATATGTCGTCGATGAAGACCATGACAAATTGATCGAGGTAAGGCTGAAAGATCCTGTTCATGAGGCCCATGAACACTTCTGGAGCATTGGTTACACTGAATGGCATAACCAAGAACTCATAGTGGCCATACCGACACCTGAAGGCCGTCTTCTGCATGTCCTCATCCCGAAATCTGAGCTGATGATAGCCTGACCTGAGGTCTATCTTCGAGAACCACCGTTCTCCCATGAGCTGATCAAAGAGGTCGTCAATCCTCAATAGCGGATACTTGTTCCTCACAGTCACCTGGTTCAGGTGACGATAGTTGACACAAAGTCTCAAGCTTCTGTCCACCTTCTTGTCGAATAATATCAGGGAATCCCAGGGTGAAACACTGGGTCAGATGAATCCCTTTCCCTACAAGTCCTCCAGCTGTACCCGTAGCTCTCGAAGCTTGGCGGGAGCCATCCGATATGGTGGGGTGGATACCGGGGTTTTCCTACGGTACAGGTCAATATAAAATTCTACCTCTCTGCGAGGAGGTAGTCCTAGAACGTCGTCGGGACAAACGTCCGCATACTGATCCACCACTGCAGGTAAGCTCGGACTCCACACGTCAACTGCTCCTAGGATGAGGCTAGCCAACTGATGAGTGATGGGATGTCCTCTCCTCTATGTGAGTCCATCCTGCACTGCAAAGGCTCCCTTCTCACCAGTGAAGTTGAACCTTCTCCCATCGGTGCGAACACATCGCACCTTGCGCCTAATACAGTCAATCTGAGCATGGACTGTAGATAACCAATACATGCCCAAGATGACATCGTAAGGCCTCTACGCCGCTACAAGAATATCCCAGCTGAAGATCTCGCCTCCTAGAGTAAGCTCACACTGCCGTCACCAGTGCGTAATCATCGAGTCTTCTCCCGTAGGAGTCTCTAGCCGTAAGGATCGAGCCAACGGCTCCATCGGAATCTCCGATCTCCAAACAAGGGCAGCGGCAATGAAATAATGACTTTCTCCTGTGTCTATAAGAACTGCAGCAAGGGTGTAATAGACACAGATAGTACCTCGAATCATCTCGGGCGTGCCGTGGTCGTAGGCCTCCGCTGCCTGAATTTGTACCTGTCTCTGCCCGCCATCTCCCTGTGATCGGGGTGGACCTCCTGGTGGTGGTGGTGGTAGAGCCTCAAAACGTCGCCCACCACCTACTGCTCGGCCAGCTCCTCTGCCTCATCCGCCTGCTCCCTACGGACCGCCACGGTCGACCCTCTATCTCTGCCTGGGTGGTCCCTCAACCGTCTTCTACTCCTCCACACGGAGGGTCGGGCAGTCACGAGCCATGTGGCCCTTCCCGCCACATGCGTAGCACTGTCTGCCTCTCGAAAGACTGGCTCTGCGCTATGTGCCCCGCACCTCCGATCCAGTGTCATGAGGTTGTCCGCCTGAGGGCCTGGTCCGCCTGGACCCATGTTTCATCCGTCGACTACCAGCTATAGAAGACTCTGCTACGTGCCGCCCTGCGGTAGGTCTCGCTGCTGATGTAGGCTCAGCAAGAAAGATCTCAATGAGAAGGTCTCGCTCCAGAACTCCTGCCAATGTCGGAATGCTGAGGGAGATCAGTGATGCCCTGATCTCATGCCTCAATCCCTTCTCGAAGGTCCGGGCCCAGAATAATGGGTCCCGTACCATGTCTGTCGAATAGCGTGAGAGATTGGTGAATCTCTCCGAGTACTGGGCAACCGTCAAGCTGCCCTGCCGCAACTGTAGTAGCTCCTAGATGTGCACCGCACGGAGAGTGGCTGGGAAAAACTCCGAGCATAAGAGGCTCTCAAAGTCCATCCAGAGGAGAGATGCCTCGTCATGTACCTGAAGCATCAAGCTCCACCATCTACCTTCTGCCTCGTGCAGGAGAATCGCTGCAAGGAACACCATGCGGTTAGTTGGTGTCCCTACCAAATGGAAAACCCGTACAACTGCCTCTAGCCAATCCTCGGCTGCCTGAGGGTCCATCTCCCCGCGGAACCTGGGCGGTCACTGACGTTGAAACTTATGCAATGCACCAAGGAGACGTGCACTCTCAGAGGCTGGGGCTAGTAGCATCGGTGGCTCAGCGGGTAGTGGTACCGCCGATGCCTCCGCAGTAATAGGGCCCTACATCGAGGCCTCGTCACTTTGTGGGCTGTCATCACGTACAAAACCCGGAACCCTAGCTGGCTGCCATCATGGGGCCATCCTGAATAGAAACAGGTGCACCACGGTTAATACAGTATACCTGGTGAGCTGTCACAAAGTAATCACAAAGAAAACTTGAACACACATGCAATCAATGTTTTCGTGCACTAAGTCAGAAATCAGAAGTCAGGGTCCTGGTGTACGGATACGTCGGCCACCGCACCATCACTAGACTCCCTAGACTGATAACCACACTCAATACCCTTAACACTATTGCTTCACATAAAGGTAATATCAGAGTTATAAGTTATGCGGTAGAACCAACTCCTTTGATACCAATTTGTCACGACCCATCCTCGGGGCCCGTGCCGTGACTACCCCAAGCCCGCCTTCCATAGGCCAGGGGCTAGAGACTAGCACCAAGGCGTAATTCCCAATAAAAATGGATGGTATTGCCTATGTAAAGTAGACAAAAACCACATAGTAAGCAAGAAGAAGTAAACACTAAGTAAAACTGGGTACAAAGTAAGTGCAGAAAAGTAAGTGGGCCTGAATACAAACCCAAACTGAAAGTAAAGTACAACTGAAAAAGGGAGTATAACAACTGAAAAGTAAATCCGCAACGTTGAGTCGTCCACTGGAAGTCCCACCTGAAGGGTGGGTACAGATAGCCTCCACAGTTCCTCGGGTCCAGCTGTCCGCTCTGAGTACGTCCCGCCCAGTGGTCCACCTCCAGGTACTAACCTGCTCTGCAAGCCTCAACCACGATTATCATTGTCCGTCGTCTGCAACCAACACAATGTAGTGTGGGCATAGCCCGTGCAGGGGTGAGTATACGCTACACAGTAGGAACCCCGAGACCCCTGAAGGTCTCCCAGGATCCACAAAGGATAATCCACAAAGGAAAGATACAATCATGAAGTAACATCTGACACTACTTAGGTATATGCCCATACATATACCTAAGTCATCAATTCTCGTTCGGCTCCAACATCCGAGCCCAAGTACAACCCATTCCACACAGGAAAACACAACCCAATCCACATAGGAAAGCATAATGTAATCCACACAGGATATCAAGTCAATCTTATCGAAGATAAGGATTGAAAGTCAAGACTCAGCTCACACAGGTATACTTCTTCATAAGAAGATAGAAATGATCTGATGTAGCCACTAATTCATCTAAGCCTTCGGACCCACATAGGATCGATAGGTACTAACCCTCGCAATGACCCACAAAGGATCGATAGGTACTAACCGCCGCAATGACCCACACAGGATCTGACCCACACAGGATCTGTATGCGCTGGCCCACACAGGACCACTGAGCGCTGACCCACACAGGATTTGACCCACACCGGATTAGTAGCACTGATCCACGTAGAATCGCTGAGTGCTGTAGTCGTCGTCGTTGAATCCACGGAGGATTTCTGTACAGTCGTCATCGTTGTCGCAGACGCAGCCAGCTCTAAGGTTCTCGCACACAACAAGCTCGTTTCGGGAGGGTCTGCTCCACGAGCTGAGGGGCTGATACATCAACTGACATGAAGTCCAGAGTTGATATATCCCAAAGTTCTGTATCGTCAACAGGAACTCAACGTGACAGATGGCGCGTCAATCGGACGCCCGGTCTGAGAGTTATTGGATTTTTCGTTCCAGGGGCCCGGTTGGTTTTTAAGTCAAAACCAACCCAGCCGTACTCCAACTTCGTCCAAACCTCGAGTGGAGTAAGCCAAAAGGTCCGTCTCACTAAGAGGAATCCATCAATGTCAATGGCACGTCAATCAGACGTCCGAAGCTCAAGTTATAAGTGTTTCCACTCCGAGGGCCCGGTTGGTTTCGTGTTCGAACCAACCCGGACGAACCCAAGGTTCTCTGAAACCTTGAGTGTAATATACCGAAACGACCGTCTCGATCCAAGGATCGCATCTCAAATGACAGTGCATAAGTCGGAGGTCTGTATCCCAAGTTATGGGCGTTTTAACAGTTTTGTTAGAAAATGGGGGTTTTGGGCCCGGACCGACCCAGCCTGAGACCCCCCCCCCCCTCGGGTCGGCCCGAACTGGGTCGACCTGAACCAAGTCTGGGTCCGGCCTGTTTGGGCACGGTCCGTTGGCCAGCTCGGCATGGCCGAGCTTAGCAGATGGGAGGGGGGCGCTGCCCCCCTGTTTAATGAAACGCGCCCCCACATGGGGGGCCGCTCCTTCTTCCAGATGAGTGTTACGAACCCCCGGTCTCCCCCCTGAACGGTCGGCCGGCTCCGGCCGGCCGGTTGCTGCCGCCATGGGACCGGCGCGGTCCCGCCCTCCTACTCTGGTAGCCAGAAGCGGACCGCCACTCTCTGCTCCGCCGCGGCCAAAGGTCGCGGCCTTGGTCCGTCCGGCACGGCGTGACGGTGCCGCGCCCTTCCGCCGCGGCCCCACTCTGGCCGCGGTCTCTTCCAGGTTCTCCGGCGCCGCTCTTCTTCACCCATTCTCATAATTTCCACGCGGTGCAATGGCATCGCGACGCCTTACACGTGCCGCGACAAATTCAAACAATCAAGAGGGGAGGAGGGTCGGCCGTGTTCGTGCGGTCCAACCTCCTCCCGTTATTGCGATAACAGGCGGCCCAATTTGAAACGAAGAAAGGTGACGGAAGTAATCACGAACAAAAAAATAACCCCTACCTCGTGCATTGTTAAACGAAGGCTCGTTGCGGAATTGAACATTGCGGAAGAACGCGTCGCAGAAGAAGGTTCCGTACACATTGACGGAGATCGTCTGAGCAGGAATGGTGTCTCCCTTCCTTTGATGCGGGAAGAAGGAACGAAGGAATGTGTGTCGGTGTTCTTCACGTTCTTCATGGAAGATGATGAACTTCAAGACACAGAGCTTCTTCCCCCAATCCTCTCTCAACAATCTAACAACAATAATAAAGTAAGGGTTTTTCTTATTTTATTACTCATGCCATAAGTTTTTGAAATTCAAACATTCGAATTAAACTCACTTAATTAATTAAACTTATGTTTTCATATTAAATGGAGGGTTAAGGGAGTTATGGAATATGAAGGGGTGGGGTTTGTGTGGGCCCCACCCCACAAATATCCTATCTAGGTTCGTTCCCCAACTTCCAAACAACGGATAACCACTTATTAAAAAGAAATAAAATTGTAGCTCAATTTTATTTCACTTTCCATAATTTTTAAAAACTTCTCCCTAGAAAACGAAACCCTAGTAAAGGTCTTCTTAAGTAATTACCGGTGCTACGGTTCCATCGGTGTCCTCAGATTTTGATTCCGAGCACCGGTTCAAAAGTTAGGAAACCCCGCTCGTTCGTTCAATGAACGTACCCGAGCTAAACTTTGGAAAATTATTTCGGGCTAACCGGGCCTCGGAATCAGGTGCCATCAGAAACTGTGTTCTTGTAAAATCCCAAATAAAATTAAGAAAAAATTTCCTGTGAATTTTATGGGTCTTAACAGATATTATCACCTAAAAAAAGAGAAACGATGTTGAGAAGGAAATTTGGTAGGGTATGGTTTAGCTACATGTCTCAAATTGGTGTGAAGAATAGAATGGTTTCCTTTTATAATGGAGGGAGATGACATACTTGTAATTTATTAAAAGATAAAATTATAATAAAGTTATTCTCATTATAAATGATTCAAAATAGACTATAAATAGTTAGGTGAAACACTTTATGACCATATCTTACCCAAATTTTCCATTTTAATATTTTTAATATTTTTATGTAATTTAATAAAATATTATTTTTATAAAATATCTTTAATGTCAATTTTCACACAATTCATTAAATTTGACTTCAATGAACATAAGTAAAATTTGTAATTGGAACATATATTTCAACATGATACTAATATTTCATATTCATTTAAAAAATTTGGAACACATCACCTCACTCAAATTAAATTAATTTTAATATTTTTTAATATTATTCATTATATTTTTTTTATTAATTTTAGAAATATTGTATAATTGTTTCCTAATTAATTAATATTATTATATAGTAACTAAAAATTAAAAATAAATTAAATCATTAAAATAGTTTCATTAATCTAAAAATTACTATCAAGATTCGTTTATAACAAAAAAATTTCCTATGGTAGTATAATAAAGATATTTAAAAATAATAGGGTGGAACTTTGTAACGTTATTTGTTTTAAATATTCGTAATTACATTATCTTGGAAAAAATCCTATAGAACAAATAAATTTCAAGACTAAGGTGAAAAGGGCATAATTCCTTCCATCCTATAAGAATTAAGATGAAATATTATGGCTTTATAGATTAGTTTCAACCAAGATTAACACAATTTACTCTTTACTATGGTGATAAATATTTCCAAAAATATTATTCATATTTACCAAAAATAAATGTGAACTACTTAAAAAAATTTATCATTTTGATTCTATTTATGGAATTAATTTTATCAAAACAAATACCTGTATGTTGTATAAATAAATTTTAATGTAAGTGTGAAAAATGCGATGAAAATTTATTTTTAGAAAAACAGTATTTATAATAATAAAACTATATTTAGTTTTACACCATGCTTATTATGTGAATTTTTAAGACATTTCTTTGAATATATTATATATAAATGTCAATAAAATCATTCACTAATACTGATAATTTTTTTATAATAAAAAAACATTGTGTGCATAAATACTATTTTTTTTTAAAATGTCTCCTTTATTTTCAAGTTCTTTTAATTTTTATTTTTAATTAATTTATATCAAAATAATTAATTTTATAAATGTTCAATCCATAAATTTTATTAACTTAATTATTCCAATTCATACTGGCATTTCCAATAGCTAGGTGATAACGTATAATAATAATAATCTAATAGTATATTGTAAATTGTTTAGACTTGTTCTTCCGTGAAACTAAAGCTATCAAAGAAATAAATTTATCAAAATAAAAAAAAATCATAAAATATTGGGGTGTTACATACATTATTGAAATTTGTAACATTTTTCATATAGATGGTAAAGCTAGCCGAAATTATAATATGATATAATTAATGGGTGGGTTTGGTTAAAAAGTAATTCTATTGGAATAAAATAATTATTATAGAAGTTTAATGACATTATTTATATGTTTTTAATGTCTGAATCCCCTCCCCATAATGTATACCCCTCTTGAGCCAGTAATGTGAGATGAGAGATAATGACCCTCGAGTCCTACCTCAAGTAGGCCCCAGGTTGGTGACTAACACCGAGGGTATAATAAACACACAAATGGGAGTCATTTCCCTCTAATAGAAGACGTGTGAAAGAGATAGAAATGACGAACACCAACAAACTCCTACTCAGACTAAAATATAAAATAAACCCAAGTACACATATGTAATTTCATGGAATAACTACTACAAATGAAAGGGAAAACTACAAGTACCGAAAGAAAATAAAATTTTACTGATCATGAAGCCCAAAACAGCTCATGAAACCCCAAGCTAGTAGTACCCATCCTGAACTCTAACCTACTCCAAGTTACATGAAAACAGTCTGTATATACGTAGGGTGAGTATAACAGTATACTCAGTAGGATCCTCCCAGAGCCTCTCATTAAAATGTAATGAATGAATTCCAAATCACAGACATCAAATAATGAAACTAACTTGTCACCTAAATAAGTGTACAATGTTCCTAGCCTCACCATGGCTACTCCCACCAATCCTCTCATACAAGATTATATAGTATAATATAAAATATCAAGGGTACCCCTCTACCACTTCCCCAAGGGTTTCTACTTTTCCCTAATGTCTCATGTCCTGCGCATCTCTCTTCAAAAAGGCTAACCCTAAGACACTTGGGAAAACCACCACAACATACACCTCATCAAAAAAACCACCACTACATCTAAATAACCAAAATATACCAGGTAGTTTCCGAGATCCCGCAAACCCCGTATAATGTTTATCAAATTTCGGGTATTATACCTCAAGACACTATAGCGTATACCTTGAGTTAGGATCCTCAAGCCATCACAGGCTCTACACATTATACTTATAGTAGAACATAATAAACTATATCCAGAATATATGTGTGTTAAATAAAAACAAACCATTAAAACCATCTACACACATATATGGGGAAAACTAACCATCGTGCATAGCAGCACTAATAACTACCAAGAGAAGAGAGTAGGGCCAATGGCATTAGTCAGCAATCCAAACTCAAACTGAGTTGTTGGGGAAAGCACCCCCTAGGGGTCAGAATCCCTAGGGTGTCAGTTTCCCAAACTAATAGGATTAAGTAGCATATGGAAACACAAAAAGTAAAAATTATAATATAGATCACAACCACAGTATGGGAATAACCTAGTATTAGACTCAACTACAGCTAACGTCTCTCAGATTCTCGGCTTCCACTACTAAGACTAGGTATCGTATAAGCACAAAATCATTTAAAGAGCTCGCTATGGGAAAAATATCTTTTTTTGATGGGATTAATTCTCATCGCAAATAGTCTATCCCATAGGTTATTTGTGACAGGATTTGAGGTCCCATAGAAAAAGTTAAGGTGTGGTTTGGCGTGGTCTGCACACCAAATCGTGTTAAGGTTATTTGCAACGGGGGGATTCATTCGTCGTAAATATTTCATTTTTCAGAGGGAATTTGAAATGGGTCCCATTGCAAATATCGACAGTGGTAAATGGGTTTTTGCGATGGGATGTTGTCCCATCACAAAATGTATGTTGGAAGGAAACTATTTGTGATGGGACCCATCGCAAATACCCTTTTAACTACCGATAGTAATTAATACGGACAAAGGTATTTGCAAAGGGTATTGTCACAAATAATATTATTTGTGATGGGTGTCCTGTCGCAAATAGTTTCATCCCAACTAATCTAACCTATATATACCCCCTTCTGTTTTCCTTCTCTTCCACTCAATTCTCACTTCCTCTATCTCTATAAACTCTATTTTTTGAGTGAAAATTTCTCTGAGTTAGTTTTTTTACGAAGAAGTTGTGAAGTCGTCTACATCAATATGTGATCAAGTTTAGAGGTATTTATATTTTATTTAATTTAGTATTTATTTAATTTTTATGTTAATTTTAATTATTATTGATTAGTTGTAGTTAAATAAGATTTAAATTATTTTTTTATCAGCGTTTTTGTAATAATATTGAAATTATTACTACTAATTATTAATAATTAGTAATAATTAATAATTATTAAAGGAAATTAGTATTGTATATAAATAATTAGCAGTAATTACTACTTAGTAGTTGTAAAATGTAGTTATTAATAGTAATTAATTCTAATTAGTAATAATTACGGGTAATTAGTAATAATTAGGGGTAATTATTAATAATTAGGGGGGATTAGTAATAATTAGGGGTAATTGGTAATACTTAGGGGTAATTGGTCATAATTAGGGGTAATATACTATATATATTAATCATGGCTTTCCATTTGCCATCTGTCATTATTATAATCCTCCACATCCTATTTTTCATACGTGTCAAGCCTCCATGCCTCCACATCCCTCCTCAGCTCCCTTTCTCTATCAATTTCTTCCTCCCACTCCCGCTCCCGCTCAGACTCCCCATCGTGATTTCCCTCTCCATTATTTCCTTCTTCCTTCCTCATCATCCACTGTATTACTATCACTACCCCCTTATTCTTCTGGTGTTTTCCATCAGGTTCACCTCCAACTCGCGCGTCATTTCCTCTCGATCTAGGGTTCCATCACAATAGTGCTATAATCTTCTGTCGCCTGAAACCCTTTATTCCCCTCCTTCCCTCTTCTAGACGCGGCTTCCTCGGTTTCTCCTCTCACTCTTATTACATCCCATGTCGACCTACGCTTCCCGCAGACCCAAGTATTTGTGTTCGAACAAATCCTGGTTCCCCTCCGTCCCTCCACGGATTCCCATGCAATATCTTCATGCATGAACTTTGACAACATCCATCGAATAATACCCCGCTAATTTCATCCATTCCCAGTACAGTTTCTCTCATTTTGTGGCTCCATATTTCCTGCACATCGACACAACATATTTAATTCACTATGTTTCTTGGTCAATATTTATTCATCTAAAATTTATTCCAAGGTTGATATATATTTCCTCCACCACATTAATGTGTGATCCATTTTAGGTATGCCTAAGTTATTTGATTCAATACCCATTTTTTGTAGTTTCAATCATGCATATTTCTTGTCGTTTTCATTGTTTTTTAAATATATTACTAAGTTTTTTGATTCATTGATTTCATTGATTTTTTATCAATGAATTACATCACTGTTTTTTATAGTTCCCCATCAACCGTCATCGACATCATCGGTCAACATCTCCACACACTTATTTTCAAACACCGATACCTTCTTCAAATAACCTAGATCTGAAGATCACTGAAACAATTATGTTGTCCTAAAAGCATATAAATTTAAATTGATGCTTCCCGAAAAAGGTAATGTTCTCAAATTTCCTCTTTGTTAATTTGTTTCACTATTTGACTAATTAATTTTTTTTATATATTGACCAGAAATATATGTTTTTAGATGGAAGATTCATTATTCAACGATTCCATGAAAATGGGTGAGTCGTTACGTAATGTGGAGGTTAGTTTTGATTTATTTCAATTTTCAATATTCTCTATCATTTTAATGTTTATTTTCTCCTTATTGAATAAATTTCAAATTTCCTATATATTTTAGATATTTCACTACAAATTGATCCATATTAATTACATAAATATAAATTGATTCATTTATTTCTTTTCATTACTTATCAGTTTATTATGCATTGATATTCATTTTATATAGTCATTGAATTAAATCTATACAAAAGAATTTAAGAAAATAATGTATAATAATTATTTAAAAATTCAACCATTAGTACATCATTGATACTACTATAGTTGACATCCTTGAATTCATTTTCTACTTCAATACGTTTTTCTGTTATGATTTTATAAAATTTAAATATTTTTGAACAGTTAAATATATTTATATATATATATATTATGTTTCATGTATGTGTAGTTAATTTGCTAAAATAAACATGTTATAAAAAAGTTTTTAATGGATACAATCACATATACATATATGTTCTAGGATAATACAGTTTAGATTCTATAATCATTTATCGATACATGGTTTTTTTAGTTCCTTATATTTTTTTTGACATTGTTATATTACTCTTTTATTTTATACAACCAATAATTTTATTTTATTAAACAATTTATGCATATATGGTATTCTCTGATAATTTCATATCATACAATTAATTCACATTATATATTGAATGTATTAATGAAATAAAATATTTTATATGTAGGAGAGATACAGACTTATTACTACAATAAGGTATGAAATTAAAATAAATATAAAGGTTTCTATCACAGAAAATATTACTAGCATATGAACATATGATTTATTATTTTCTAATGTAAACATTCCAAATTATTCATATTCAATTGAAACATTCAAGTTCTTAATAAGTACATAAAATATGGTCATTAAAATCGGTTTTATTTTCTCTTCAATCTTTTACATTCATTGGACAGGGGATCAAATGTTCCTTACTGAAGGTTTGTGATCAAAACAATGTTCCTTACTGAAGGCTTCTAAGAAAAAAATGTATAAAAAATGTGTGATTCTATCATTTTTTAATTTTAAATTTATATTTATAGTAATTTTATCCATCATAAACATCAATATAGTCAAATTGTTCAGAGACATGAATTTGAATCTGATAGATGTTAAAAGTTTATTGAACCCACTGTCTGGGTGATAGGTGATGAATTTTCATTTCATGCTTCGTACTTTTATTTTTTTTAGTAGTAGTTGCTCCTTCACCTTGGTCACATTTTCATAACATGTTGTTGTTTCATGTTTGGTTGATTTTTTTTTTCAATATTGTGGTGGAATCTCCAGTTTAGCTTATGATGCTTCATCTTACAACATTAATGGCATTGAAAATTATATACATGGATGTAAAGATATACAGGTACTAAGATGTGATTGAAAATCATATACATGGGTGTATTATTCCCTCTAGACTTAATGACTTTATCTCTTCCTGATACAACTACTCAATTTATATAGTAATTTTCTAAGATTCAAATGATATCCTTCGGAATAAGTGATATAGTTAGCCCTTACATTGTGTCGTTTATATTTTATTATGGTGTATTAATACTACAATATATATATATATATTTTACTCTCTTTGTCCGTTTATGAAAACATTCTAGAAGGTAAATTTTAAGTGCAGTAACCTATCGTTTTTTTATTAAGTTGATCAATTTTTCATGAGGCTATATTTGGAATGATTTCACATAACATAAACAGTAAATTTCTAGATGATTCTATGTATAAAAATTGATTTTACATGTTTTATGAAAAGGCAATGTCAATGCTTGACTTCTGGTTATTCCATACATGGATATACAGTTTTTGGTGTTACAAAAGCTGAAGGAAATATTGGTTGGGTCATCCACAGGTGTGTTCTTCTTCAATGATCATCACACTTGTATTGTAGTCTTTTGGTGAACTAGGTACACATGTAATTATACTTGTCCAGTTTTCACTTCATTTCATATAGTTTCATTTTTCATAATTTAACAATATTTCATGTGTGTTTTTTAGAGCTGACAAGATTAGATTTTGAAAACACATCTACTATTAATGATAATATTAATTGTTCTTTCATTCTCTTCTTTGATTCATGTAATTAAACTAAATATTAATCCCTAAATTTTCTTTTCACAGTTGTCATGAAGGAACCATTTAGTTATTTTTTGATGTGTTATAAGTAACTAAGTCCTTCAATGTCATAAACATCATATTTCGATCATTTTTTCATGTTCCCTTCAGATGAGAAAGACGCGGACATAGAGAGGTTCTTGGGTAAGAATCAGCTGATAAAAAGAAGTGGTCTAGGTTGCCTTCTAGATTATTTGGAGCATAGTGAGGATAAAATTCCTCTTGATCAGATTGGTATGTGATCTTAAATCTTTGTGAATATCGGGAGTTGATTAACTAATTTAGATATTTCATAAGCTTCTTAAGGTTTTCGGCTTTGATTTCTATAATTCATTGATGCTCTAATTCTTTAATGCTCTATCTCCAGGACTCTTTTTATGCATACAGATCATGACTAGGTTATTTGTAAGGAAGATACTCAACAAAATTTTATGATGGTCTCCCGCGGAACCATGAAAAGAATACATGGATGAAATATTCTGAACACAAATTCTTTATTTTCTAGGTTTGTAATTGTAAAAAAAAACATCTTTATATGTTTTAATGTTTTCTTTATTTTGGGATTCAATTTTTAGAAAATAAAAGGAGACGGTTACAACTTCCACATGGGTTGTGTTTGTATTTTTGTTCTGTGTCTCCTCGTTGATTTTCATTCTTGAAAGGGTACATCCATCCGTATTTTATCTTCTTTATTTTACATACTTTTCATTTGGAAGAATACTCTACATCATATGACCTCTATGTCACCTAGTGATCTTGAAACTCTCTTCCATATTGATATCTTTGGTTATTATTATTACTTATCTCTTCTTTATTTACATCTCAGACAAACTGACAAAATCCTAATGAATTTATCATTTTAGGTCTTTTAAATTGTATGAGTTTTCTTACTCTGGTATTCAGAAAATCACTTTATTTGGGATGAGTTGGGAATGTATGGAACAAACATAAATGATAGTTATTATTTATTCTTATTAGTAGAATGATATTTTCAATTCATAACATTCAAGATGATGAGTTATTACTAAAACACTTTTTTGTTGACTGACTATATAACATCAACTTTTTATTTAATATCTTTACTATAAAATAAACATTTAAACTAATCGTGTATATGCATACAGGTGCTGGTGGGAGATTTTTAAGCTCATGAGTTATTGTAAGAAAATTTGGTGTTTAGAAGACATTACAACTTCTACATGCTGAAAAATTTCCCTGTATCTAAATATAATAAATTCTCCACTATTGGGAGACTTTGTTATTGTCATTATGTATTAAAATTATTCCTCATCACAAATCTAATATTTATTATTAGAACCACTCAAGTAATTTCCTTTTCACTATGTCATTCATTGTACACAATGTTATTTTCCTAAATGCAGTTGATATTGAAATGATTCCTCTAAACTCAACAATTAGATAATGCTTTACACATGTGGGAGGATCAATATATTGGATGTTTTTTATGCTAGACTATATTCTGCAGATTTATTATCTTGGTTTTTCATGCTGGGCGTATTATTGTATTTGAAGTTTTTCAGTTTTATGGATGGTTTTCATGATGTATGTTACTATTTTAGTGACATTTTCCTACCATCTATTCATGACTAAATATTTAAAATATAATTTGACTGTTTTCTAATTGTTTTCTCAGTACATGTGAATACATCAACTAGAATGAAAAATTAATACTAGTTTAATCTCGTAAAATTGAAGAGTTAATTTCCCTTTCATCCAACATATGAATGAAGGTAATTTGTCTTCACTTTTGACTACACTGTGATTTGTTTTTTATGTATTAAAAACAAATGAAAATAATGGGTTATAAATTTCCCTCATTTTTTCAGTGTCGAATGTGATGGTGATGTGATTTCATGTTTTGATTCCGGAAAATAGGGTGAGTCCAAGGGAAATGTTATAGAATTTGCCTTGTAGCTTTCCATGGTATTTTTTGACTTAGCAACTGATGAATAGAACAAGCCAAGGTCATACACTTTAGTTTATGTTTTCAATATCATAAATTTTCATTTCTTCCCATAATTTATATAATGGTTCCCATTTCAATGTTATCTGTGACTTTTACATTTTTATAAAATCTTCGAATTTATGTTGACAATTTTATGATATTTTAGAATACAAAAAATCTTTTGTGGCATTCTTTTATAATTTTTCAATTATGTATTGTAACATGTCCCCTCATGATCATATAGAAAACTATCACATCCATTTTTCTTGGCTCTAAAACAGACTCAAGCTGTTTGTTGCATGTAATATATTTCTTTATGTGGTCCAAGAATTAGAAGAAGTAAAAGAGGCCTTTCTTCAATGAAATTACAAGTAATGTTTCAATATTTCCCATCATGTTTGTTGCAATTTAAGCATTTTCTTCCCAGCCAGGATGTTAATAAGGAAGCAGTGGACTTATCTATATGTTATTCCTCTAGGTATTCAATTTCTATTGACCTGAATTTAGTTGACATTTTGATAATGAAATTCTATTTAGGGTATATAATCTTCCTAGATAATGTAACTTCAATATTCAAATGTTCCATGCACAACAAGATTATTAATTTTTGGAATCCCACTCGATCTATTAATTTTTTATTTTTCATTATGTTCAGTATGCCATATTATAAATACTGGCAGAGGACCAGGTATTCACTCAAATACCAAGACTCTAGACATTTAGTGAAGTAACAACCATATTCAATTTTTCTTCATCTATTTTTTTATTCAATTTTACATTGTTGAGTATTATAAAGTGGTTGTTGAATATCTATCTTCATGTATTTATTATATTCAACAGAATCTTTTGTTTCATCATTGTCTCTGATCTCTTTGTCAACTATTTGAATGATGTATTCATATTCTATGCACTCTTATTCCATTATCATATGACATTACTTTCTAAATATAATTTATTCAACATATTTTTTCATCTTAACTTTTATAAATATAAATATCTTATTATAAGAAAAACCATTAATCGAATACATCGTGCAATAGCACGGGCGAGTACATGTTAGTAATAATTAGGGGTAATTAGTAATAATTATGGTTATTTAGTAACAATTAGGGGAAATTAGTAATAATTAGGGGTAATTAGTAATAATTAAGGGTAATCAGTAATAATTAAGTGCAATTAGCAATAACTAGTACTCACCAGTGCTATTGCACGATGTCATCGATTAATAGTTTCTCTTTTAATAAGAGATTAATATTTATAAAAAATTAGAAGAAAGGGTAATGTTGACTAAAATTTAATTATAAAGTAATGGTGTATGATAATAGAATAGGGGATTATAGAATATAAAGACACCATTTAAATAGTTTACAAAGAAAAAAAATAGAGTAAAAGTATATGAATTTTCAAATTTTGATTCCAAAAGATTTGAATTCATTTACAATTTCATTCACATTCACAATAACTATAATGTGGGTACTGAAATTAAAAGTGAATGAAAAATAAAAGATAAGACAGTAGTTGAAATAATAAAAATGAGAAATGTAAAAATAAATGAAATAATAATAAATTGAATGAGTGGGGTGTTTAGAAGAAAAGAAAACAGAGTGAAACATTTCATCATGTATATGGAACAATATGGATAAAAATATTTGAACATAGAAGGGATGATAGAAATGTGTTTTTTTTTTGAGGTAGTTTGAAAATCATTTCCAAATGCATTCATATCATGTTACTCTTCCATTATGGGAAGAAGATAAATTTGAATAAAAAATGTTAGAACCCAATCTGTAATTGCAGAATAGTCTATGAACTGCATGTTTATAGATGTTTTTGAGATGAGATTTTTTTGCGAAGCGAGAAAGGACCAAAGCATCGTTGTAATATGTTTTTTGCTTTATAGACCATAAAATGCATTCTGTAGATGAAAATAAAATTATATATATTAATAAGAAGTAATGAATATTTAAATATGAAAATAAAATCTAACAATTAAATAGAACAAAGTATTAGTAATAATAATTAATGTTCTAAAAATGCATAGTATACCAGATAGTAAAAAACTATAAAAAAATGAAACATGATATTTTAATAAAGCTGTCTAATATGGTGTTTTTATATGGTATATGAAGATGTATTCTTCGTAAAGTATAAAAATAGGAAGCAATAATGAAAATAGGTATAAAACATGGTGTTTTTTTACATCATAGAATAAATAAGTACTATAAAATGATGAGGTAGAAAACATGTAATATAAATGACAGCAATTTAATACATCATATCAATGAAACAGAACTTCTTCAAAAATCAGTGGCACAATTTTTGATACATCCAAACAATTTTACAGAACATTGATCCAGGAGATGATACATTCTAACAATGATCACCTTAATAGTCTAATAAAATGGACTATTCTTTATTTTCAAAGTTCACCAAACATAAAATTGGATGATAGGTTGTAACCTATTTCATCACTGAATAGGTTTACGAACCATTACCATTGAGATGTGGTGTTCACCTAAAAGATATTAATCTATTGTTTATATATTACATTCCAAGATAGTGTTTTTACAGTATGAAAACAATAAATTTAATTGATAGGAGGAAACATCCATGTCGTTTTTGAACAGTATAAAATTCAAGCAATGTAGATTGAACAAAGATAACAGGATAAAGAAATGGTTTCATGCTTTCTATGGTGAAACATAAATTTCAATTACTGTTTCTGTACTATACAAAATGTAATAATAATTTCACAATAAATAGGAATTCAAATAATAATAATTATAATAATTAAACAGTGAACATGTATGTTTACCATATCTTTGCTGCATCAAATTTCAGTGTATTTTTTCAGTTTTTCTATTTACATTTCCCTTTGTTCTGCTGTGTAACTCAGTATATTGACTCGCTGTAGCCTTATTGTCTCAAAATATTTGGACATTATATTTCATTTCATCCTCGTTATCAAAATCATATGACAGATTTTTCTATATATAAAATATTCTTAGTAGATTTGAAGTTAGAATATGCAGTAATGGAAATCATTGAAACACATATCAAAGCATTAACAGATTATTGTTATTTAATAGTATATAGGAGTAGATTGAAAGGAAAGTGTTTTAAATAAAAAATTAAAATATAGAATATACATTTATTTATAGAAATTGTTGTTAAAATATTATAAAGAATTAAGAACATAGTATAGATAATAGTTATTTAAGTGAATAAAAAATAGAGGCAGATATGATAAAATAGATAATTTTTTTGAAACATTATCAAATAAAAAAATCCGTTTGGTTGCATGCACCTTGTTTTCACAGATGTAACTATACAAATTAAACAAATTTAGTGAAATGGTGTAGAATAATGTTCCTATATTCCAGAAAATGAATACAAACATACCCATACAAGTAATATGAAACATAAAACACTATATTTTAACTTCTAGTTTACCTATATTTTTCATTCATTGTCACTACTCCCATTAAGGTGTGTTTTTTTACATAAGGATCTTTTTGGTTGCATGCACCATGTTTGCATAGATCTACCTTTTCAAAATAAAAAAAAATTAACTAAAATGGTCTTAAGAAAGCTTCTTATATGCTACAAAATGATAACAAACACACCCATATAGTTTAAATGGAAAAATCATTATTCAACGGAAGGATCCAGTTTCAATGAATAAAAAAACAATATAAAGCAACAGATGAGCCATAACATATTACCTAATGCTCCATAGAGTATATAATGGAGGGTTACATTGAATGATAAAATATAACAGAACATATGAGAAGATAGAATGAATATGTACGACTTAAAATAGGACAAACACATCAATCATTCCTCTATAATAGATGGCCTTGGTTATTGAAGCTATGAGTACATGTTTGTTGAAGCTATGAGTACATGTAGAAAAAAATGGACATTCAGTTGGAATAATGGAGGATGAAAAGTGCAAGAATACAATTTTATGCTTGTTTTTTCTTGAATGGATGTTTTTTGTTATACCTTCCCATATCTTCTTAGTTTATAAACTCAAAAATGTCAGTGAAGGCAAGATTCAGACTATGGTTAATGATACCCAGTTCATGGTGTGTGTGATCAATGCATGTATAAGTGTCGAGACAGAATTTTCAATCAGTATAAGGATTTAAGTTGTATAGAAGAAAAATTAACAGAAAGTAGAAAACTCTCCTTCCCAATGTGGATCTTTTCATTAGCTATTTTTTTGAGTCTTCTTGTCAATCTTCTTATACACATATTTTCCATTGAAGTTCTTGAAAAATGTTCCTTATTAACATAATGAGTATTTTATAAATTAATTCATAGACATGAACTATCATTAACCAAAAATAAGTTTATTCTATTATATTTATTTTAGAAATATCATAGCGTATAATATATTATTATTGGATATTATGATATTGAAGTGATGTAGGTGTTTTTACAGAATTTCAAAAATATAATGAAGCTTAATATTTCATTATGGTAAATCAAAGGATGATAAACCTGAAATAATAGATTACATAAATCAGACATCAAAATAATCCTATAAATAATCACTAATAAGATGAATATTAATTCTGAAGAGTATCATTTTCAGGAGTAAATGTTGTAAAAAGTTTTGATTTTTTGTATAAAAGCAACCATATTCATATATACTAATCAATAAATGAATGAGGTACTTAAGTTGGTAGTAAACGAAGTTAGCAGTTTTAAAGTGGTAAATGAAGAACAAAGCATATGGATAACAAATTAGGAAACAATCAAACTAAAATGTTTCGCACGCAGTAGAAAAACATATGAAGAAAATTTGAGATTTGGAACTTAGGGACACCAAAAACTACTTTTTCAATGTTTAAACCAAAATAATACACCATTAATAGAAATTAAATGGTTGTGGAAGTTGTTTATGTTTTATGGCATTCTCATTTTCCAAGAACACATGAAAACAATTCTAAAAAACTAACATTTCCATTTTATTTTTATAAAAATGTTTTTCCACATATATAATCTATTGAAATTTATAATATTTTTTTTTAAAATTAAAATAGAATACCTTTTTAATAATCTCACACAACCTAAATTTTTATGCAGAAAAAAAAAGATATTTTAAACATAATTCAGATTTCTTACGGATACAAATACAATCCACAAAACTAAAAATAATAATTCAGGTGGTCAAATTCAATGGTTCCACAACATGCAAACAAATATTTCTATAACAGAACATCTGCCTCTAACATCACTTCCTCCGTATGTCACGCATGTATGCTTAGAAGTTAAGATGTAATTTAAAAGCATGTTCATGGAAATGTACTAGAAATATTTTAGTTAATATAGTCACAAAACCTAGAAAGGATGAAAACATAAAGAATATATTAATTGGATAAAAAGAATATTAATCCATGCTAATTGAATCTCAAGCACTCTGTATGCAAATCATTGTATTGTTATTAACAATTTTGGGAAATAGGATCATATCAACTTACTAATGTTATCAATAAATTAAGGGGGATTCAAAGCATAAATAATCTAAGATCTTTTAAATAATCTATTTACCATAGTACCAAAGATCGTTGACACATTTAGACAGAGCGGGTGAAATATAAATTCATTTTGAGACCAATCCATGTTTGGTTTCAAAATTGAATATGAAAAAATATAATCCAAAAATTCCAAAAAAAATAAAAATAAATTGAATCATAGTGAGAACAAAGGAATTCAAGAAAACATAAAAAATAAATGTCAACTAATTGTCGATTGCATGTTTTCTTGAATTCATGAGATGTGCCTGAAAAATCAAGACAATCAGTTTATCAATTTTAGATTCAGAAAGTGAAAATTCATATCAATATGAAGTATCCATCATGAAAAATGTATTAAGTAGTTTTCAATTCAATGAAAAAATGATAATATTTGATAGCTTCTTAGAAGAACAAGACACAAAAAAAGAATCATCTTTAGATTAAGCATGCACCTCATGGCAGGAAATGCAACTGCAAAAGAAACTGGTCTTCATAAATCAATTAATCTATTGAAAAAAATGAATGAACTCTTTTATCCCGTAAATTAAGATAATTAAAACATGGTTAAACGTATATATAGATGATTCTTATTAACATGATATCAAAATAACTGAGAATCAATGCATTAAGATGATTGTATAATGGAAGGATGTAATCATTTGATTGAAAAAAAATGCAAGTCAGAACAATGTTAAGAAAACAGAAAAATTAAAAATTTTATATAAGAGATAAATTACTATATCTCTAGTACAAATATGTTTCTTAGAATATATAATGGACAATAACGATAATAATACAAAGAGATAGGCATACCTGTGCAAAAAAATGAGTTTAAATAAAGAATTGTGAACCCTGAAAAAACGAATAGGTGAATGAATATTATAATAAAAAAATATGCACTATATAGATATCAAATCAGTATGTTTGCTTCACTGGGTAGACAACTCGAGCCCAGACAAGATTGAGCTATGAAAAAACATAGCCCACAACCTTGGCAAACTGGATGTCTAAATCTACAGTCGGTCCTCTCCCAATAGACTGTCCATACAAAAAAACATCTTCATGCTTAACCCCATAAGTCTCTTCCAGGCATTTATAGGCAGCCTCAATATCCACATAAGTGTTATGTTCACTCGGCTAAGAAAACAAATTCCCATCATTTGATTTAGAAAACCAATTACTGGGAGGACTACGAAAAATTGTTACACACTTGTTAATTAAATCCCTTAAATTCAAAACCACTTATCACGTGTGTTTGAACTATTCTTGGATTATTAGTATTTTGGAAGAGGGCATTGAAATTCGATGTAGTTCTCTTTCTCCCTCTATATCTAAACCCCTTAAAATGGATTATGAAAAGTTATAAAGTTCAAGATTCTTAATCATGTTCATCCATTTGAGCAATAGCATGTACCTTCCTCGTAGACCTTCCATACGAGAATAATAAAATCTATAAATAGTCAAAGGCCACAAGTTGCGTCAGTCCGGATTGATATAAGTAGAAATAAAGAAAGGATGGATTTGAAAAACTGACCCCATAAAATTGACTCAAAGATGAAGGTTGGGTTCGCAGAACAGTTTTTACAGTTGTCCAAGATCTGCGGAGTTTCCATGAGAGTATGGAATAGTCTTGTAAACAGATGTGTTCTTCAGGTACAGAGCCATAATTTTAAACTTCCTCTTCGTACGCGGCTTCAAATTGTCAACATTTCCCTTTTGAGAATCAACTGAGATCATTAACCTCCTGGTGGCATTATTGGAAACCACCTTATGCGATGGGGGGATCAGCGGGAAGAACACGAAAATCACCAACATCGAAGGTACCTCGAGCCCCATTACCGATCCCCCACCCCACCACAAAAAAATATGCATTAATAGAGCAACAATTGAAGGTTAAACAGACAAGTCTGAGAACTTCAGTTTTGTTTTCCAAGCCATGTCACAAAAATCAGGTCATTGAAAATGGTGGAGGATGATTACTGCATGGAGTAGGAGATTAGGGTTTTGAGGATGGCTCGCCGGAAACCCATGGACATATAAAGGTGGTAATAGAGGTTGGAGAGGTAGATGCAAGTAGGGGAGGGGGAGGAAGCCGATGGCGGAGGGGGGATAGATGATGGAGGAAACACTTTCCAACAGTAACCCTAGTTTAGGGAGAGGCAAGTCGTGAGAGGGAGTGGTATTTGGCAGATGGAAGTACGAGCACGTCAGACTACAGGGAAACTGGGATGCAGATAATGTGGGCATCGGGAGTTTGTGGGAACCATAGGTCACGATGAGCTCAATCTCGACCGCGACTGGGAGAAAGAAAAACATAGAGATTATAGTGGAAATGAAGAGAATAATGTGGTCAGAGATGAAGGGATATGGATGGCGGGTAGACTATAAGAGGGAGGACAAATAGGCAGGTGTTCGAGGGTACTCTAGGTCGCGACCCCCGATCAACTCACGGGAGCGGGAGAGGGAGGCCGAGAAAATTCGAGATATCATGGGGTGGTGCGACGTGGATATTTGGTGGATCGACGCGTTAAGAAGAAATGTTGTGGAAGATCATGGATTTGACACGTGTCAGTTGGAAAGCCAGGATTAGTATATATAGTAGATAGTAGATTAGGGGTAATTAGTAATAATTAGGGGAAATTGGTAATAATTAGGGATAATTAGTAATAATTAGGGGTAATTAGTAATAATTAGGGGTAATTAGTAAGAATTAGGGGTAATTAGTAACAATTAGGGGTAAATAGGAATAAATAGTAATAAATAAAAATAAATAAGAATAATTAGTAAAAAATAGTAACAATTAGTAATAATTAGTAATAAATAGTAATAATTAGTAATAATAATAAATAATTAGTAATAATTAGTAATAATTAGTAATAATTATTAATAATTAGGAATAATTAGTAATAATTAGTAATAATTAGTAAAAATTACTAATAAAAAATAATAATTAGTAATAAATACTAATAATTGGTAATAATTAGTAATAATTTGAAATAATTTTTAATAATTAGTAATATTTAGTAATAATAAGTAATTATTGGCAATAGTTAGTAATAATGAGTAATAATTAATAATAATTCGTAATAATTAATAATAATTAGCAATAATTAGAAATAATTAGTAATAATTTGTAATAAATACTAATAATTAGTGATAATTAGTAATAATTTGTAATAATTAGTAATAATTAGTAGTAAATACTAATAAATACTAATAAATACTAATAAATAGTAATAAATAGTAATAAATAGTAATAAATAGTATTAATTCGAAATAATTTGTAATAATTTGTAATAATTAGTAATGATTTGTAATTATTTGTAATAATTAATAATAATTAGTAATAATTCATAATAATTTGTAATAATTATTAATAATTAGAAATAATAATTAACAATTAGTAATAATTAGTAATAATTTGAAATAATTAGTAATAATTAGTAATAATTAGTAATAAATACTAATAAATACTAATAAATACTAATAAATACTAATAAATAGTAATAAAAAGTAATAAATAGTAATAAATAGTAATAATTAGTAATAAATTGTAATAAATTTTTATAATTAGTAATAATTAGTAATAAAAACAAATATTTAGAAATAATTAGTAATAATTAGCAATAATTAGCAATAATTAGTAATAATTAGCAATAATTAGAAATAATTAGCAATAATTAGCAATAATTTGCAGTAATTTGCAATAAATTGCATTAATTTGCAATAATTAGTAACAAATATCAATAATTAGTTATAAATTCCAATAATTAGCAATAATTAGCAATAATTAGGAATAATTTGTAATAATTACCAATAATTAACAATAATTATCAATAATTGGCAATAATTAGCAATAATTAGCTATAATTAGCATTAATTAGAAATAATTAGAAATAATTATCAATAAATAGAAATAATTAGCAATTAATATCAATAATTTTGAATAAATATCAATCAATACGAATAAATAGCAATAAATAGGAATAAATAGCAATAAATAGGAATAAATAGCAAGAAATAGGAATAAATAGGAATAAATGGGATTAAATAGAAATAAATAGAAATAAATAGTAATAAATAGAAATAAATAGTAATAAATAGAAAAAAAATATCAACAAATAGTAGTAAATAGTAATAAATTTCAATAAAAAGGAATAAATTGGAATAAATAGAAATAAATAGTAATAAATAGAAATAAATAGAAATAGAAATAAAAATTAATAAAAAGAAATAGAAATAAATAGGAATAAATTGAAATAGAAATAAATAAGAATAAGAATAAATAAGAATAAATAAGAATAAATAGAGATAAATAGGATTAAATGTGATAAATAAGATTAAATAGGAATAAATAGCAATAAATAAGAATAAATATCAGTAAATAAGAATAAATAGGAATAAATAGTAATAAATATCAATTGCAATAAATATGAATAAATAGAAATCGCAAAAAATAACAATGGCATGAAATAGGAATAAATAGAAATAAATAGGAATAAATAGAAATAAAATGAAATTTCAATAAATAGAAATTTCAATAAATATAAATAAATCGGAATAAAATCAATTTCAATAAATATGAATAAATAGGAATAAAATCAATTGCAATAAATAGGGATAAATAAGAATAAAATCAATTGCGGTAAATATTAATAAATATGAATACAATAAATTGTAATAAATAAGAATAAATAATAATAAGATCAATTTCAATAAATATGAATAAATAAGAATAACCTGTAATAACTTCGCACAATTTCCAGTGGATTGGCGGCACTCCTTTTGCTCATTGATTCTTCTCCTTTCAACATTCACCATCTCAAAATATTATGAAAAGTATGATTCTACGTATGCATATCCATTCTCGTATGCACGAGTCTTCATATGAATTCATAGGACCACATTTTTCATCATGTTTCCTGGCAGTGAAAGTTGCAATAGGATGATTCATCTATGAAAAGGGTGCTCTTTTGTCTAACAGCTCATTTACTTATAACTTTCTCACAATGAAATCACAATGAAAAATCTTCTCAGAGGTACGCTTATACATTCTTTTGTATGATAATTTGTAAGCGTACCTCCGAGCAGATTCATCATTGTGATTTCAGTGTGAGAAAGTTACAAATAAATGAGCCGTCAGACAAAAGAGGAGCCGTCAATCCACTTGAAATTGTGTCACCTGTAAATATTGGTAATTATTAAGATTTAATTGTAATTATTTATCTTCTATTTTCAGATAGTGTTTTTATAATTTTAAATTTTTCATAAATTGTAATGAATTTATATTTTTTAGAAAAATATGGAATAAGGAATTCAACAACAGTCATTATTAGTTGATCGCACTGGGATAAATTAGTGCATAAATCCAAACGGTTCTGGTTTAAATCCTGTATATATTGAGGATGTTGAAGCTTTTTTATCATTTTCATCATCAAATAAATAATGTGTTTTAGAAGGAACAATAAAGTTTCCTTGTAAAAAATGTGCCCTAAGAACGTTTGACACATTTGACATGGTAGGGGGACATCTCTTGGGGTTTGATTTTTAACTAGATGTTGTTTTTTGGTTTCAACGCGGTGAATGCAGTTCTAGAGAAGATAATAATAACTTGATTCTGGATCCATCACGGTTTCAAAATTTAGTACATGATGTTGCATGTCCATATGTTCAAAAAAATCAAACTCATATGATATTGATTTAACTCTTGAGTTAGCACCATATAAATTTTATGAGTTTTTGAGGTCTACTGAGGATGAATTATATCCTGGTTTTAAGATAAGAAAATTATAAGTGGTTAAAAAACTTATGGCTATTAAATTAGATAATGCAATGTCAAACAACTATTTTGATTAGATATGTTCTTTGGTTAAAACACAGTTACCTGAAGGAAAAGTGTTGCCTATAAATTATTATGAGAGAAAAAGGTGGGTTTGTAATCTGGGCCTTTGTTATCGGTAGATTCATGAATGTAAAAATGATTGCATCTTATATTCTGGTGAAAATGAGTCGTTGGATAGTTGTCCCACAAGTGGACAATCGAGGTATAAAGAAGCTCAACCAGGGAAGTCTGGATCGATTCATGTAAAACAATTGAGATATTTCCCCCTTACACCTAGGTTGTAGTATTTATTTATGTCTTAGAACATATCGTCAATGATGTCATGGCACAAAACCAAGATTTCAACTGATAAAAGCTTGAATCATCCCTCTAATAGTGATTCATGGAAACTTTTTGACCGTCTGCATCAGTATTTTTCTTTAGAAGCCTACAATGTGCAATTGGGCCTTTCTACTGATGGTTTCTCTCCTTCTGGTACTTATGGTAGTCAGTATTCATATTGGCTTGTCTTTATAACTCTATACAAGTTACCTCCCTGGATGTTGATGAAGGATGCCTATATCTTTTTGACTTTATTAATCCCAAGTCATCCGAAAAAGAATATTGATGTTTATTTGAAACCACTGATTGGTGAGTTAAATGCATTGTGGTGTAATGGTGTCAGTATATATGATATTTCTACGAAACAAAATTTCATATTAAAAGTTGAATTGATGAAGAAGATTAGTGACTTTACGGCATATGCAATGTTATCTGGCTGGAGTGAACATGGTATGAAATCATTTTCTTACTGTATGAAAGACAACAAAGACTTTATGCTCATCAATGGAAAAAGACCTTGCTATTTTGACTGTCATCGCAGATTTCTTCCAACCGATCATCCTTTTTGGATGAACAAATATCATTTCAGAAAATGTACAATTGAAAGTGATGAACCACCAAAAATGATCTCAGGTACAGAGTTAAAATCAGTTGTATTTTCATTACCTCCCATCACATTTGGGCCAACAATAAACTAACATAGAATTCCTGGCTTTGGGAATGAACATAATTGGATAAAACGATGCATTTTTTGGGATCTTCCATATAGGTATGATTTGTTGGTCTGCCACATGTTGGATGTCATTAATATTGAGAAAAACTGTTTTGATAATTTATTTCATACAGTGTTGAATACAATAGGTAAGACCAAAGATACTGTAAAGGCACGATTAGATCTTGCCCAAATTTGCAGGCGACTAGAACTTGAACTATTTAAAAATTCTAGATCACAAAGTTTAATGAAGCAAAAATAATATTATACACTATCCAAGGAGATTCTCTTATTATTTTGTCAGTGGATTTCATATTTGAGACATCCAAATGTCTATGCTTCCAATTTGGGCAAATGTGTTAAGAATAGTTATATTACTGGATTAAAAAGTCATGATTTTCATGTTATAATGGAAAGACTTATGCTGATTGGATTCAGAGGTTTTTTGAATTCTATGATTTGGGATTCCATAACATATATATCATATTTTTTTTGAGAAATTTGTATTGCGACAAAAGACTACGATGCGCTAAGAAAACTAGAAGAAGATGATGTTGTAATTATATGTAAACTATAAAAAATCTTTCCAGTGGCTTTCTTTGACTCAATGGAACATCTAATATTACATTTTCCACATGAAGCTAAATGTGGAGGTCCAGTACAGTTTTGATGGATGTACCCATCTGAGAGATGCATCTAAAAATTAAAGAAAAAAGTACGTAACAAAGTATCTGTTGAAGGATAAACTACTGAAGATTATTTTCAAAAGGAATTTTTTTTCTACTCTCATTATTTTGAATCTAAATATCATTTAAAAGACAAAAAAAATAGGACAGAATAAGTGGAGTTTTAATGAATTAATGAAAAATCAATTTTTAGTTTTTAATCATCCAAAACTTGGCTTCGGTGGAGTTCATGAACGATGGATTTCAGATGATGAACATCATAGAGCTCATACATTTGTTCTGGTCAACTGTGAAGAAATGACATAATTTGTACTTTGAGTGATTCTATCACTTATTCTATAATTTATGTTACATTATGTAAAATTATTTTGTTTTTAGGTTATATGATAATCATATCAAGAAAAAACTTCCACAAATTATAGCAGCTTCTCTTGATTAACTTAGACAAAAATATTTATCTCAATGGTTTCAAAAACTGGTAACATATACTATTGATTATTTAATATCAATTCCGTTTATTATTTATTATATTGATAATTGTTTTACAAATTTTTAGGTGTCCCCACATGCTGATAAAATTGATAAGAGCCAGTGTATATAAAGTAACCCACCATCCAAAATGGTTAAATCTTATAATGCATATGTGGTGAATGGTTTTCAATTTCATACATGTGTATATGATGAATCAAAAAAAACAATGAACATTGGAGTTTGCTTGAGAGGATCACATCATAGAGAAACTGAAGTTTACTTTTAAGGAATTCTGGATGAAATTATTGAGTTGTGTTATCTAGGACAGAATTACATAACGATGTTTAAATATCGGTGCTTGGATACTAAGAGAGGATTGCATGTTCATCCGACTCATGGAATCGTTGATATTAAATATAAGAGTTTTCTTGCAGTAAAAGAATCATTTTTACTGGATCAATTGGCACATCAAATTTATTACGCAATGTACTGGGCTACTTCAAGTGACTTGAGAGATTGGTGGATCATAATAAAAATGAAATCTCAGGAAAATCAGTTTACTCAAACTGAATGTGGTTCCACTTAAGCGGAAGCAATTGAAATTTTTCAAGAGACTACTCCAAATCCATATTTTTCACAAAGAGATGTGAATATCGATGATGACACCCCACAATTAAGGATCAATAGTGATGAAGATGTTAACGATGTTACAAATAATTTTAAATGACAAGAACTGATGAAACATAAACTCATATAGATATTAATGATGTCAAGGAGGAATATGAAGAAATTGACATCGTCAGATATGAAGATGATTATGGAGGTGAACATTGACATAGTTAAATGCTGGTAATAGTCATAACTAACATATATATATATAATAGTTATTTTCAACTATATTCTAACAATAATAATTTTGTGTTTCAGATGGACCCTGATCAATTTCGGGAGTAGGAGGAGGTTGAGCTACATTTGGATGAGGTGGATTTTGGATTATCTGACCCTCAGCCTACTGGCGGTTTAGGGGGTACGCATAGGGCTCACGGTCTTGCGCGACTGATGATTCCTAGCCCTATTCCAGAGCGGCGTCCACGTCTTGGATTTGATCCACGCACACGAAGGTATGATAACCTGTATATTTTAGTTACCTTTCCTTAAATTATTTATATATATACTAATTGTTTGATTATTTATTCCTTTTTCACAATTTTTCACATGTAGCTGTTTGATAGGGGAGTGCTATCTTGACCAACAATTTTTCCCATCCATGGATCACATGAGAACAGATTCCCATTGATGTACGACTCGACATGTTCAATCATTGGTTGGTATGTAAATAAATAATATTTATTTTTAAATTTATTTTATTAATAACTTGATATTATAAATTATTTGTAGGGTTTATGGTATCCCATCAATTATATCATGTGTGACGCTATCCACGCAGCATGGCAGGTGTCTATGCATGACTGTTTCCTATAGTTTTTACAAAATTTTGGATGGAAGACCATTAAGAAATCAAGAGTGACAGAATTTGATGAGTTGTGTAGATCCCACCAACCAGAGTACATTTCATCTCACATTTGGTTTCGATTATTCTTACACTAGTTGGGTGGTGGATTTCAGAGGAGATCTTCAGTGGGTCGGCAGAACCAGGGGAGACAGGAGGTGACGCATCGAGCTGGTAGCCATACATTCAGTACGCATAAAAATCATTTGGTAAGTATATTTTTTAAATATTTTATATAAATTTAAATATAAATAGTTTATTTTATATTTCTTTAGGTATTCGAGAATCCTAATATTACATAGTATGACATTTATCGGAGGATGTATAGTGATCCAGGCACTGACGAGATTAGAGGTGATCGCCAGTGTCGGATTGTGGTTAGTATTATTTTTTCAGTTTGAAAATTAACAAAATATAATATTTTCACAATTTTAATTTTAAATTGGAATTGAAGGAGTCATATGAGGATGTGACCTCCTAGACATAGGCTGAGAGTCAAGACGAGACGACTGATTAGACTAGTGCCCACCATTTTGAAGAGGCGACATGGATGCAGGTGACTTAGTATGTCTTTGAGAAGGGCCGAGTAGTTGGTATCAGCTCTCATTTTACTCCTGGTACTTATTATGGTACTGTTGCAATGTCGGCGTCCAACTCGAGAGGAGCTCGTAGAGAGGCATCATCTTTTTCCTCACATTATTAGGATCAGTTCTGAACTTAGACTGAGCTTAAAGAGAGTTTGTAGAAGCAGCATGAAGAGATGCATCAGTAGTAGCAGCAGCAACAGCCGTATAAAGAGGATATACGTCGATGGAAGCAGTAGCAGTAGAAGCATCACGAGTAGATGGAGTATATGCGCCATATGACTCGTACTTTTGGGATGGAGTTTCCTTCACCATCTCCTACAGCTCCTCCACCTCCTCCATAAGACGACCCCCGGTGATTTTTTTTATGTTAAAAACATTTGAATTCAAGATTTGTTATGACATGAACTATTTAAAGTTTCTTTTTTTATATTGGTGCGAATATTACATATTTTTTTAATATTTTGTTATTTATTATTAGTATTATATTTTATAATATTTTTTTATTTTACCAATAATAATAATAATAATATTTTATTATTTTTTTATATTTTTTTGTGTATATTGAGAATTTTAAAAAAATTATTTTCTTATTATTTTAATAATATTAATATTATTTTTTCATTAATCATAATTTTATTAAATATATATTTATTTGGTATTATATTTTTTAATGTATTTTTATTTTAATAATAATAATAATAATTGATGATTTTTTTATATTTTTTTGATAATATTGATAATTTTAATATTTTTTATTTTTTATTACATTAATAATATTAATATTATTTTTTCAATAATCATAATCTTATTATATATATTTTTTATGTTTTTTAACATTTGTGATGGGACTTGTTGTGACAGGATCCCATCGCAAATAGTTTAAATATATATTTTTAAACAAAGTATTTGCAACGGGGCAGCGGGCCTGTCGCAAAAGGATTATTTATATATAATGTATATAATAGGAAACTTATTTTCAATGGGGAAGTTTCGCATCACAAATAGTATTTTAGATGTTCCCATCAAAAAAGTTTTATTTTATAGAATGTATATAATCAGATATTTATTTGCGATGTCATTTTCTACAACAGGCTATTTGCGACGGGGCCCGTTGCTGAAGCTTATTTGCAACTAGATTCTGTCGCAAATAGCCTGTCACAAATAACTCTAATTATAGTAGTTGAAACATTAGATTAATTTATCCTCTTTAATCAATTTCACTTTACATTAACTATTATCCTTTCAACATTACATTTCATTAGCATCAGAACAATGTTCCATGCCCTCTAGGAAAAACCAAACCAATTCTATAGTTCCATTAAATTGTAATCCTCATTATGGCATCCCAAAAATCTCCAACCTCATGGGTTATAATCATTTATGCAATCATTTATTTACTGAATTATTAACTTTCCATAATTCCATGTATTCTAGAAAATAATTCTAATCTTCCAAACACAAGGGGATCAATACAGTGAGTAGATAAACTACAGGTCGAGTCTTTTCCACCTATTACTAGAACACATTCACATCAATCCCCTTAAACCTAAACACGGAAAGAATTTGGCATACCCCTCGCATCTTCACCTATATTTAACAGATGGTAATAAAGACCATACGCCTTAGGCAGTGGGGAAATTAAAAAAGATAAACAAGTATTAAATTCAACAACAACCACTTTCATATCAACGGTTAAGCTCAGCTTCAACATGTTCGAGCATCCCTAGTGTCCTCCCCACACCCACATGCCTAAAGTGATACATCTCTCCACACTATGAATCATTTAATTCCACCACCATTGGGCCTCCTTTCCCCCACATACCACAACATCACTCCATGGTCAGCCATCCTAGGCTCACATCACAAAATAAGAGGCAATAAAAATGCTAAGAAATTTATAAAAAATCCTTAATACAGTTCAAGTATTTATTATGTAAATTTAATTATTATCTAGTAGATAAAACATTATAACTCTATGAATACATGTAAAAGAATAAATAATTCATGAATCCCATACCTAAAAAGGGTTTTGATGTTCTTTTCAGGAGAACAGTCCAACACAATGAATCGCAATCACCCCTCCTGCAATGACTGCATCCACCCAATGACACCGCGACACAACCTCATCAGCCAACACCCAATAAAGGTCAAATAAAAATATGGATATCACATGTGATAGCATGGAAAGTAGAATGAGAGGAAACATATCGAGGAACTTAGAAGAACGGAGGTATAACATACCTTATAACGAAGATGGATCGAAACTTCCGGGTTGCACCATGCTAGGGGATGCACATATAGTAGGAAAAACTCCAAGGAAAATGATCCAAGGATAAAACAACATAATTACAAAACTCCTTGTGTAAGAATGGTCTGGGTCATCCCGTACCAAGTAAAAAAATATGTAATAACAAGCCATAATATATCTTATCCCTTTTGAAAATATAAATGGAGCAACAGTTTAGATATAGTTTAGTTTTTCTATTAAAGTCAGATCTGGTCAATAATACGTTGTTTTTCCATGTAAAGGAACCTGAAAACTTAGAAATTTTAAGATAGGAGTTATGTACTTTTTAATTAGCCTTAAATCCCTTATAACAATTCCATGAATTCATTTTACGTAAAAAAAAACTTCATAAGGGAAGAACTCTAGGAAGCGGGAAACATTGTTCACCGACTGATCTGGAAACACTGTTGCACCATCCAAAAAATTACCTTCCAACATATGACCTACTACCAGATGACGTACTGAAAGATGACCTTCCAAAAGAGGACCTTTCGACAGATGACCTACTGAAATATAACCTAATTATAGATAACCTACAGACAGAGGACCTACGGATAGAGGACCTCCCAATAGAAGACCTGTCGACAGACGACCTACCATCAAATGACCTACTGATAGATGACCAACCGACAGAAGACCTACCGACCGAAAACCTAACAATTTTTGACCAACCAATAGAAGAACACCTATCACCAGATGACCTACAGATAGGTGACCTTCTGATAGGTTACTCACTGACATCAGTCACTAATGTGACTCACCGATGACATTGTTCACATCTCTCACTGATGAAACTATTCACATATATCCCACCAATGATACTTTTTATGTCTGTCTCACTGATGAAACTATTCAAATCTATCTTACTGACGAAACTTTTCACATCTATCTCATTAATGATGTTGTTCACATCTATGTCACAGATGACACTATTCACAGAACTGGAAACACTATTAACATAACTAGAAATTTGGAAAAGTGGTAGGAAAAAGTCAACTTTTCCTCTTAAAATATATTAAACTCTATATTTTCACAAAGTAATAGTCCTGAGAGGTTCATGACATTGCATTAGATACCTCCTAAAACATTCTAGTACTTGATAATTCAAAACCACCTTAGAGGGGAAACATAAAAAGGGGTCTAAGAATCAACCTTTCAAGATACCTCTAAAGAATCTCATCACTACAAGATCTGAATCTCTTCATCAGAGGAATAATATGAAACCACTGGAAAACTACAAATAGCTCCTATCCACTCTCCCAGGGGAGATACTTCTCAAAAGAGAATATGCTACAAAATACAACAAGATAATGACATCTCATAAATAGGAAAGGTCTACAACCACAAAATGAAAAAACATTACCTGAGAAAAGCTAAACATAAAACAAATCTAGGTGTTGAGTGGGTATTCGTGACACAAATTCCAAGGTTTTCTCCCCCACACTACTATACCACCACAAGACACGAACCAAGGGAATATCACACTTTTGAATCATATTCTCCTTGCATCTCTATAGGTCATTCATCAAAGGTCGCATCATTTTCAAAAAAAATATCACCCCAATTGGTTACATGGGATTCATCATGAAGATAATGACACAACACCGACATGTGAAAAACATTGTGTATCATGATCAATGGCGGTGGAAGTTCCACCCGATATGCCACAGATTTAACACAAGACAACACCTCGAAACACCCAAAAAATATTGAGAAAGCATACTCCCACAACCAAACCTACAATACCCACGATGGGGAGTCACCTTAATAAACACATAATCCTCAATTTCAAACTCCAATGGTCTCCTCCTTTGATTGGCATGGGATTTATAATGATCTTGAACTGCCTTAATCCTCTAATGAATCACCTAAACTATCTCTATCGTATTTTGTACTAGTTAAGGCCTCTGAATTTTCTCCCTAACCCCTATCCAACACAATGATGAATGGAAAGTTCAGCCATACAAGGCATCAAATTGAACCATACTAATGGTGGTGTGGAATCTGCTTTTTTATGAAAACTCGGAAAAGGTTATGTTCCTCGTCCACGAACTACCAAAATCCAGGACACAAGAGAGCAACATGTCTCCAAGAGTTTGGATGGTCTGCTTTGTCTAACCAGTCATCTGTAGATTAAAAGCAGTGCTAAGACATAACTGAGAACCAAAATAATGTTGGAGACCTTTCCCCACCTTAGAGGTAAAATAAGGATCTAGATTGAAAATGATCTTCCTAGGGACCCTTTAGAGTCTCACCACATCCTCCAGATAATTCCTCTACAAAACACCTGTTATTCTTGAATCCTTGATTGTTATGAGGTAGGATGATTCTGTCCAATGATCCACTAATGATCATATAGTGTCATAGATTCCCTAATCTTGAATTAAACTGGTAAAAAATTCCACCAACATGTCCTCCCACTTTCATTGAGGAACATATAATTGCTAGATAAACCCACTACGAACATGGTGCTCGGCCTTCACCTTCTATCACACCAAATATAGAGACACAAGCATTATGACTGCATTCTTAAACAAATGCCACCAAAACTGACTCCTCAAATTTTATTACTTCTTTTTCATTCCATGGTTAACAACTAAGGGTGATCTATGGAACTCTCTGAGAACTATCTCATGAATTACCAAAGGAATGAAAAGTATTCCTTGAAACAACACTCGGTGTTGTTCATCCTCAGACTGGCAATCAGAGGCCTCACCATAAAAAACATGGTCTCTCCAAACCTCCACCTCAAGGTCCCCAAATTGGGAATCTTCCACCTACTACCCCAAAGATTATTTCACCATAATTTGAAAATGAAAACCTCTTTCCCTAACATCTCCCCTATCCTGATGTAATGTTGAATATTCTTCCATTACTCTCCAGGAAACACCTGATTCACACACTGCATTACTGCATGATTTCCTAATCAGTGCATTAGCTTCAAAATTTCCCTTACTAGGTGTATATGATATTTCTATGTCTTAATCTCATAATAACATCATCCATCGACACTATCACAAGTTCGAGTCACCCTGGGAGGAAACATACCTCAGGCATTTACGATCGGTGAAGACCATAAGGAACTCTCCGATGAGGTAATATCTCAACAACTTCAAGGAAAATAGCACTACTTCCACCTCAAGATTGTGGGTAACATAATTATTCTTATTGATATGTAACTACCTAGACCTATAAGAAAAGACTGATATATGATGCATCAAAACACATACTAACCCCAGACATAAAGCATCACAAAAAACCTAAAACAGAACTCCTTATTCTTGAAGACAAAGAACTGGAGCATGGACCAGCTTCTCCATTAGATACTTGAAAGATTATTGAAATTGGTAAATCCATATGAACATTTGGTCATTTTCGGTCAATGATGTAAGAGGAGTCACAACCTGAGATAAATCATCTATGAACCTCATGTAATAGCTTACAAGAGCAAGGAAACATCACACCTCTTCCACTGTGTTTGGTGACACCCAAGACACAACTTCTTATATCTGCAAAAGATCCACAACTACTCCCTATTGAGATACAATATACCCCATGAAATGGACTTCTTGAGCCCAAAAATCACTCATCAACAACATCCCAAATATATTTTGTTGGTGAATAACTCCCAAAATAGCATGTAGATGCTCTTCATGCTCCCCCTCAAACACAATGTACATAATAATTTCATTGGTGAAAACCACTGTGAACTTATCTAAGAACTCATAGAATATAGCATTCATCAACCCCATGAAAATAGCTGGAGCATTCATCACACTGATTGACATCACAAAAAACTAGAAATTCCCAGGACAACAATGAAAGTCAATCTTTGGGAAATCTTCATCCTTCACACATATTAGATGATTCCATAAGCACAAAAAGATATTTGAGAAAAAACATGAACCATCAGTTGATCGAATAAATCATCAATCTACAGAAGATTATATTCATTCTTCACTATCACTCAGTTCAAGTGACGTTAATCGATACACAAATACAAACTGCTTTCAACCTTCTTTATGAACAAAACTAGTGCACCCCATGGTGACATTTCACCTGGAAAAAAACCACAATACAGTAGATCATCAATCTGTATACACTTCTTTGGTAACTCATAAGGGGTCATCCTATATGGAGACATCTATATAGGAGACATTCCTAGCTGTAGGTCGGTTCCGAACTCGATCTCATGTCGAGGGGGTAATGTTACATACTCTTCTAGAAAGACATCAGGGTACTCTTCTATAACCCTTGTGAATGTAAACTACTGAACCTCTGAAAAACTCAGCATCAACTTAGCCATCATGGATGATAAAGACAGAACATTCTTATGACCCATTAGAGGGTCTCTCTCACCAAAAAACAACTTTGGATCTCCATCAGTAATGAAGAACGCCACCTATCTCCTGAAGCAATCCACGATATCCTACACCAAATACAACCAATACATGTCGAGGATTTCATCCTATGGTTGTATTTGTAAACATAGTAAATCTCCTCAAGAGAGATGATTCCCAAACAATAGATCATGGTCTCTACATACTTCAAACAAGTCAGTTTGGCCTCCAACTACAATAGTCACTGCCAAGGGAACTGGAAGCCTTTCTACCTCATGTCCAAAATCATGGACAAGGGTATGTGATATAAATGATTGTGTTTCTCCTGAATCAAACAAAACATACACATAAGTATAAAATAATAAAATGGTACTCAGAATGTCATCTGGATTGCCTGGCACTAGAAACGAAAAATCATGAAGCTGACCATGACCTTCTCCAAAACCTCTCTGACCTTGAAAACTAAGAACCCCTTACCATATATCTGGTTCATGAGGAATCCTGACAACTCCCCTCTCATGATGATATGGTTCTGGCTAATATCATCTTGATGACATCTTCCCTCGCCATCTTCTCAAGATATCTATTAAGTATAAATGGGGTGACCTGATGATAGATATCTATATATAAAGACTCCTATAAATGACTCGCACTAGAATCCTCATCCATAACTAGGTCTGAAGCATTTCATAAAATATTTGTGAAATGGATTCAAAACACTCGCACACTAGATCTCCCCTATCGAAGGGTAAGCAGCTCCAAGGGACTGGTCGCCTTTGTGGTTGAAGAAGGAAACTTGACTCTGAATAGGTCTTGGAACTCCTCCCATGAGACTATAGACTCCTCACGATCACTAAGGAACAAGAACCACCACTACCTCACTGCCCCAACAGAATCATCAAAACTAATGACACTCAGTGATCTTTCCTAGCATGGATCAAACTGAGACTGATCTCAACCTCTTCCAACTAATCTTCTGAAACATCATCTGAACTGAATCCCTCATACTTCTACAGAATCTGGCACTGAAACCATCAGAGTTTCCTCTTCTAAGAGTCATTTTCTTCTACCTATACTCTATGACGATGTGTTGGTTCACCTTTCTGAACATATTCTACATTAACCTAACGAGGACGTTGACATAGAGTGATAACTGAAAAAGAAAAAACAGTTTGAGCTCTTAATCCTAAAATATGGAATAATTTAACACTAATTATTTTTTTATCTTGGGTTAACATATCCCAATGTCTACCCATTCAAACACATACGTAAATAAGAATGATGCATGATCTTTTCTGAGGTCTCTACACAGTATTGAGTATCACCTAATTTAGTATCCACTATAAACTTAAAGGTCCTTTCATCAGATCACAGGGGGCCCTAAATACTTGTGTCTCATCCTATCTTCAGTTTTTATAGCAGATGATAAATTAGATTACATTTTTTCCCTAACAACCCAAGAAACCTCACAAGTTATTAACTCAAAACACCAGCATATCCCTCAACCAGATCTCTAATACCACTATGTCATGACCCCCACCCCACAAAGTGAACCCCTTCAAGGCTGGTAATGTGATAAGGGTGCCAATGACCCCCAATTTCCACCTCTAGTAGGCCTTGGATTAGAGAAAATCTCTTGGGGTATAATAAACACATAAATGGGAGGAGTTACCCTCTAAGAGAACACATGTGAAACAGAGAGATAAGACATAAACCAACCAACTCTTGTACAGACTAAAATATAAAATAAACCCAAGTACACATATGTAATTCTGTGTAAGAACTACTACAACAGAAATGGAAAACACTAACTACCCAAAGAAAGTAAAATGGAAGTGACCACGAAGCCTGAATAGTTCCTACCTCCCCGAGCTAGTAATAACCAATATAATCTCCAACCTACTCCAAGTGACCAAAAAATAATTTATATATACAGATTTTGAGTATAACAGTATACTCAATAGGATACTCCTAGGTGCCTCTTTTTCAAAATTAAAGAATTCATTCTAAATTACAGAGAAAAACAAGTGGAACTATCTCTTCACCTAAAGAGGTATACTATGTTTCCAGCCTCATCATGTCTACTCTCACTAATTATTGTATATAAGTGTATGTAATATAATAAATAATATCAAGGGTACCCCACTACTATTTCTCTAATAGTTTGCTGCTTTTCCCCAACATCCCACGTCCCGAGTATCTCTCTCCCAAAAGGCTAGCCCGAAGACACGTGGGCAAAGCACCAATCCTTCACCTTGTGAAACAAACCAACACCAAATCCACATAACCAAAAGTACCCAGATAGTTTTTGGGAGCCACTGTAGCCCACATAATGTGTATCAAATTTCGGGTATTATACCTATAGACACTACAGCCCATACACCGAGTATGAACCCTCAAACCATCATAGTCTATATACATTATACCTATAGTAGAACATGGGAAACTATATCTAGAATATAAGTGTGTGAAATAACCACAAGCCATTACAGCCCTCTACAGAAATATGTGGGGAAAACTATCCATTTTGTGTATGGGAACTAATAAATATAAAGATAAGAGAGTGGGGCCAATAAGGGTAGTCATCCATCCATCCTCCCACTGTAATGTTGTGAAAAATACCCCCCACCCCCAGCGCTCAGAATCCTTAGGGTATCAATATCCCTAACTGACATGGTCGAGTATCATATATAAACATAATAAATTACTTAATATAATATAGGTCGCAACCACACTGTGGGAATGACCTTGCCTTAGACTCCACAACAGCTAATGTCTTTCAGAATCTCATATTTCACTACGAAGACTAGTTATACTTTAAGCACACAACCATTTAAAGAGAAACATTAGATTACTTTATCCATTATAATAAGTGTCACTTTATGTTAATTAATTATTTAAGAATTAATTAACTATTATCATTTCTGCATTACATTTCATTAACACCATAAAAAAATTTCATGTCCTATAGGTATAACCAATTCCATTACATTATTCCATTAAATTTTAACCTCAGCATTGTATCCCAACAAGCTCCAACTCCATGGTTTAACATCATTTATTCAATAATTTATTGTCAGAATTATAATGTTTTCATAATTCTATGTATTCTAGAGAATCTTTCTATGTTTCCAAACCTGAGGGGCTCAACATGGTAAGTATATGATCTACTTGTCAAGTATCTTCCACATATAGATGAAGCTCAGTCTCATTCATCATTGAGAAACTAAACACGAAAATCACGTGGCATACCAAGTGCATATTCATCTCCTTTGGAAGGAGGGTATGAAATACTATATGCCTCAAGCAGTGGGGAAATTAAAGTCGATAAACAAACATTAGATTCAACAACAACCACATTCATATCAATGGGTAATCCTTAATTCAACCTATTCCATCATCCCCAATGTCATCATCGACACCCACATGCATAAACGGATGCATATCACCACTCTAGGAATCAATTACTTCCACCACCACTGGGCCTACATACCCCCACATACCATAATAACCATTCAAGATCAACCATCCTAGGCTTACACTAAAGCACAGGCAGTAGGAAATAAACAACATAGAAACTGGCTTCTTGTCCCTAGACAGGGCATTCAGGCTTCACACACAACGAGCACTCACAGCTACAAATAATAAGTGGATTGTCCTTTGAAAGAAATAGGGTAACTTAAACCCCTTAATCGAATTATCGTTATCACACAACCGTTCCTTAATTACATATTTAATTAACCACTTCAATTAAAGGAGCACAGCTATGTCCATTTGATTTATCACTAAACACAATAACAACAACCAAATTCATTAAACATGCCTCTTTATCTTTATCCAATTAATTTATAATTAATATTAGATTTACATTCATTACCATTTTCCATCATGAATGTCATTATAAACAATAAAATCATATATATTATATGATTTAGAAAAACAAGAGGCAATAACATCACTATGAAATTGATACTAATTCTATAATCTAGTTCAAGTATTTATTATGTCAATTTCATTGTGATCTAGTGGATAAACCATGCTAACTCTACAACTGCACATAAAAAAATAGAGAATCCATGAATCCCCTACCTCAAAAGTTTTCATAAGTTCTTTTTATGAGAATGGACCAACACAATGAATCATGATCACCTCTCCTGCAATGACAACATCCACCCGAGGACGCCGTAACACAACTGCATCAACCAACGCACAAGAAATGTCCATTAGAAAAATAAAGATCACAAGATATAACATGGAAATGGGAACATGTAGAAATATATTGAGGATACGATAATAAGGTATGTATGACATAACTTATATCGAAGATGGATCAACCCTTCCTAGTTTCACAGAGAAAGGGGTTGCGCATGGAATAAGAAAAACTCTATGGTGATATGATCCAAGGATAGCCCACTATAATCGCACAACTCCTTGGAAAAGAAAGGTATGGTGAATACCATACCAAGAAAATAATAAATAACAATGAGTAATGTATCTTATGATTTTTTAAAATAAAAATGAAGCAACGGTTTAGATAAAGTTTAGATTTTCCATTAAAGGTGGATTTGATCAAGACTATGTGGTTCGACTGTGTAAAGGCACCCGAACACTTGAGAAAATTATGATTGGATTTATGGGATTTGAATCGGCCTTAAATCCCATAAAATAAGGCTTTAAATTCATTCTACCTCAAAGAAAATGTCAAACATGTGAATCTATAGAAAGATGGAAACACTGCTTATCGACAAATCGGGAAACATTGTAGCACCTACCGAAAGATGACCTACTGGAAAATGAAATAATAATTGATGACATATCGATAGATGACCTACTAATAGAGGATCTACCATCAGAAGACCTAATGAGAGATGACCTACCAACAGATGAACTACTGACAGAAGACCTACCGAGAGGAGACCTACTTAGAGATGACCTACCGACAGATTACCTACTAACAGATGACCTGTTGGGAGACAACCAACTGGAAAACAACCTACCGATAGAATACCTACCAATTGAAGACCTACCAATGGTGGATGTTTGAACAGACAATCTACCAATAGATAACCTACCAACAGGTGACCAACTGATAGGTGTCTCACCGATGTGAGTCACTGACGCAACTCACTAATGACATAGTTCACATCTCCCTCACCGATGAATTCTGCACATATTTCTCACCAATGAAATTGTTCACATCTATCACACCAATGAAACTATTCACATCTCTCTCACTGATGAAACAGTTCACATCTGTCTCACCGATGACACTGTTTACATCTATCTCACCGATGGCTCTATTAACAGAACTGGAAACATTGTTCACAGAATAGGGAATTTTGCAATGTGTTAGGAATAAGTCACCTTGACCTCCCAGAACATCTCAAACACCAAACTTTCATAAAGGAATGGACCGGAGGGTTCCATGCCATTACATATTAAGGTGTTGATCCATATTTTAAATGTTTGATAAAGAATGTAATTTTTGAGAGATGGAAAATTAAATTTTTCATTTCATGGAGGCGATAAACCGAATGTACACACAAATGATGTTTTCATTTTTCATAGAATTGGGAAATGGTAAGAAATTTTTTATCTTTTCCAAAATTATAACAATGATATAACACTATTAATGTTTTGATTTTTATGATGGACTATTTACAATAGAATCTCATCGCGAATAGACATTAGCAACGGGAGACTATCAAAATTGTGCTTAATTGTGACGGTTCGTTACAAAAAGTGATTATTTATGACAGATGAATCATCGGTCAGAAATAACATTAATAATGCTTTAAAAAAACAATTGTGATGGACGTATATTTTATCATAGATAATAGTTTTTTAAATAAATTAAAATTAATAAAATAATTTAATTAAAATTAATTATTTTTCAAAAAATATATATATTTATTTAAAAATAATTAAAATATTAAATAAATCATAATTTATTAAAAAATTAAAAAATTAATATAACAAAAATTAATTAAAAAGGTAAAAAACTAAAATTATTTTAAAATTTTAAGATTAAGTAAAATAATTAAACAATTAATGTATATAAAAATAATTACAAAATTTAAAATGAATTAAAAAGGTTAAAATATAAAAAATATTAAAAAATAATTAAAAAGTAATAAATATTTAAGTCATTAAATATTTAAAAAAATATTCAAAATAATTACCAAATGGTGTATAATTAAAAAATGAATAAAAATTAATAATTTTAAAAAATTACAACTCATTAGAAATATTAGGATAATTAGAAATAATTAAAAATATAACAAATAATTACAAATAATTAAAAACAATTAAAAAAGATTTAAAAAATTAACATATAATTTAATGTATTTATACATAATTTTTTAAAAAAATTATAAAAAAAACTAATAGCCTTTAATTAAATTATAAACAACTAAAAAAATATATAAAATTACAACTAGTCACAATATTTAAAAATAATGAAAATTTTTAACAAAGTATATATCATTAAAAGTATCGAAAAAATTACAAATAATTTTACATTTTTTCTTGTAATTAAAATTTTTAATAAAGTTGAAATCATTAAATGTATCAAAAAATTAAAAATAATTACAAAAATTTACAAATATATAAAAAGTTTAATAAATTAAAAATCATTAAAAATATCACAAAAATTAAAAATAGTTAACTAAATTACAAATCATGAAACATATTAAAAATAAAAATTAATGAAAAATAATTACAAAAATATAAAATTAATTTTAAATAATTAAAAATATTTAAAATGTTTCACAGATATCAAAAAATATTATTACATATTTAAAAATAATATTAAATAATAATAAAAACTATTTAATTAAAAAATTAATAAAAATAATTACAAATTAATATAAATATTAAAATCATTAAAAATCATTAAAAATTTAAAAATCATTAAAAAAATAAAATAAAATAAAATAATGGAAAAAATATAAAAAAATTAAAAAAATTATTTTAATTCAATATAAATTCATAAGATTTATTATAAATTACTATAAAGGTGTAAATAATAGAATTTTAAATTTTTTAGGTCATAGAAATAATGAATTTGGGTCAACCATGTCTAATTAATAATCAAATTTGTTATTATTGATAACCTGAAAGTTGACTGACTATTTCATTTTCACTTTTCTAATAATTTATAATATTTTATTTATACACACACACATAAAAATATAATTAATAAATAGTGAATAATAAACTAGGTGAAACGAATCTAGATTTGTAAATTTCCTAATTGATGGTATGCTAAAAAATAAATCATGATATAAAATTCTACACCTAGGGTTTTTCAAAAATAGATAATAAAACATTTTTATCAATCCTAAATACTAGCTACCCTAAATAGCAAAAAATTAAAAACATTTATCATATTTCATCAATCATCCAAATTTAAAATAATAATATAAAATAATAAATATCTAATAACTCTAAAAATGAAAAAATATATTAAATGTAAAGATCAAACAATGAAAAAATTACCTAAAATCAAATTAAAACAACTAATGCAGAACCAGAATAGCCAAATAGGGAATAAAAATTGTAGATTAACCCTAAATATCATATAAACTTTAAAAATTAGTCAATTTATAAATCTAGGATTTCTCCAAAATAGTATTTACAACAATAAACAAAAAATGCCAAAATAAATATGGAGGAGAAAAGTGGAGTTAGTACATCTGAGCTGAAATCATCAAAAAAAATAGTAGAAAAGGGAATGGCTAGAGGTGCATGGGGTGGGGAGACCCGATGCAGCGATGCATAGTGGTTGTATGGGAGAGGGACCTACAAATAGGAGCGGTAGTGTGGAGGCACGACAGAGTGGTGTGGTAGAGAGACATAGTGGAGTGATGTGGTAGTGCATTGTCTTGGTGTGAAGGAGGGGATGAGTCATGAAAAATGTACAGAAGATGAGGTAGAAGTGAGGAGGAATAAGAAGGAGCCCCATAATTTAAATGAATTTATTATTTGCGATAGAATAATTGAAATGGAAGTAATTCAGTCACAAATACTATTTTGGTGAATTATATTTGTGATAGGAATTGAATTTGACCAAAAATATTTCTGAAATGACAGTTATTTGCGATGGAAGTCGCAGTACATCAAAAATTCCCATCAAAACGAGTTTTACTCCATATAGTGGGAGTTCTTACCAAAACTATTTGCAATGGAGTAGTTTCTTCCATCAAAATTAGTTATTATTTGTGACAGAATAACTGTTCCATCCCAAAAAGTTTGAGTTCAGGGACAATTTTCAATTAGTCACTTTTCCATTTCAAATAGTTCATCAAAAATAATCGAATTTCTAGTAGTTTTAATAACATATTTATTTATTAAATACCCTTTTTGAACCATCTTTGTGAGGTGGTTAAGGAAAATGAAACATGGCTATTTGTGTAGGTGGTAGTGTGTTTGTAAGCATGAACGGTATTTTATTTTTTATAATGTATAATTGAAAAGGGAAATGGTGGAAAATTTGTATTACATAAACATAACAACATATCATCATATTAATAATTTTAGTTTAATCATGTTTTAATGTGTAATATAGTTTATAGGATAAATATGGACAAGGAAAAATAATTTAGAGGGATTGGTAATTATATTTATAATTTCAACCTTCTCTTGAAGTACTTTTGTGAAATATAAGATTTAGTGACTTTATATGGATCAATGGAAATCTAAACATGATATAGTTCTATAAGGTATCATTAAAATGATAGTGTTTTAGAATTAAATCTAATTTTTTAGTGTTCTTGAAGGGGCAGTGGAAGGACTCATTTATAAGTAATAGGAATGAGATTTTTATAAATAAACAACTTAATATTAAAAGAACACATGTTTCACCTAAAACGTGTCCTCCATAGTGGAAAATAAATTATATTAGAGATGTTTTATTCAATACAAGCCTCAAAAACTGAATTTTAGTTATGTTTTTCTCAAGTTTTATCTCTTTAACACTTGGTAAACTCATTTTACCTTTATATAAATTTACCATGGGAATTACATTTTTATCCCCAGTAACAAATTGTTTAACTAAAAATTAAAAGTCATTTATTAAAAAATTTGGAAATTTTGATTTCAATTATGGAAAAAAAATTAACTATATCTAGGGGTGAGAAAAATTAATTTTAATATTAGTACACATCATATATAAAAACCCCATTTTAAGAAAAAAAAATTTAAGAATAAGAATAATGTTTAAGATAAAATTATCAATATTTTTTATTTAAATGATATTAATTTGTTTATTGTTACACAAATAACATTTATTTGGCCATAAAAACAATTCAAAACCAAATTTCATTTTGATAAAACTTAATAAAAAGAGAACTATGAAAAATAGTTTTTATTTGGAAACAATATTACTTATGTTTTCAAAATGTAAAAAATGATTTATTAAAATACAACCTTGTATTTTTAAATGATTAATTTTACTCCTTAAATATGTTTTTCATGAAGAATATTCTATAATATTTTAATTCAGAAACACCTCATGATATAGTCAAAAATTATATGGTATTTAATAAAAACTGTATATTGTACTATCCACATAAAAAACAAATATTTTTATAAACATCTCAAAAATTCATCCTAATATACTATGGATATGATTAATCAAAAATATAACATTTTTTCAATTTAAAATTATAAATTTAGTAATTAATCTTCTAAATGGAAACATGCAATATAATGAAAATAATTATATGAAAATGTATTTTTTTAATATATTAACTATTCTTATTAATATTTCTTGCCTATTAAAAAATAAAATAGAGTCATTATATTATTCTTATTAATAATATATTTAATCATCATTTATCCATAATTTATTTATTTATTTAAAATAAAAACATAGTACCTAAAAACGTAATTTTTAGGAAAATACATTCTTAAGTATAAAATGATCTTATTAGTTATTTAGCTACACTAGTTGAATTTTATCAAAGAATTTATATTAAAAAGGACCATTTAATTTTTAGTATTTCTACATATATTTCAAAATTAGGCTACTTCTCTTTATACACACTAATTAAATGGCTACATAATTATGGTCACATTTAATACATATAATTTTATCTTAGTAATGTGAATAATGGCTCATTTTGGTTTAGTGTTATGGGTAAAGGAATATATCAAATAAAGTATTTAATTAAATGAAACATTATTATACAAACTCATGGAATTTAATTTTACCCCCATATATAAGTTGTATCCTCACAATTTTAATTTCTCTCACCGATGAAAAGAGATGATAACATTCTTAGTATATTCCTGAATCAAGAGAGAATTAATAATGCAATATCAATCCCACTAACATGGGTAAGAATGGGAAATCCATCTCATTATTTGGTATTAAAAACCATAGAATTTATGTATTTTATATAAGGTATTAAAATTTATACATACATTTATGGTGATCATTGGTTGATTTAGGATATTAAATGTTACTTTTTTATTATATAAATTGATATAGGGTCAGCACAGGGGAGATAATCAATGTCCAAAATCATATAAAATTCATATAAAGTAAGGATAATTAAATTTACATAAATTATATTCAAATAAATGTTAATTTTGGATATAATAATTATACAAATAGAATATTTCTATGATAATCAGATATTAAATCCTAATGTTGGTGATTTTATCTTCATAGAAAACATCTTAAATATAATATAGTGGATAAAACTGATATCTAACAACACATACACAAATCTAGAGTGGAGGATAAGTTTTCCTTAAACCACTTAATTATCATTGTATACTATAGTGGTGGATATTGCATAAGTACCTCTATGATACCTTGTTTTAGGAAGTAGTTTATGTTTATAATGCCCATTAAACCTCTGGTTAGAGAATTGATTTGATTAATTATCAAACTCCTTGAATATAAATAATTTAAATACCGATGGAACATTAGTCAGAAACTTATATTACTTTATTGTGTTAATTGTAATCTTTCCCCCTAATTGAAATATATGAGCATGATGGATATCCTTCCCACACATGAATTATATCCTAGTTCCTTTTATTAATTTTTATTTACTATTTCCCCAAAATTTTACACATGTATAAAATTAGAAATTCTTTCCCCGTGATATTTTAAATTTGGGGTTCCATAAAACTTAATCTTCCCATTATTACCACCAAAATAATGAGGTTCCCTAGTTTCAAATTCCACCATAAGCACACATTGAAAATTTTAACCATATTTACCAATGTCAATTACAGATAATTACTATTGATGAATTAGTTTCATTCAACTAATTAATCATTCAATATAACTTTTTTGGAACATAATAAAGCTATAGGTGCACCCAGAAAGTCTCGTGATGATTTATTCATATGTTCTAGTTGATTCTTCCTCCTTTTTTTAACTCTCAGATTATATATCCATTTTCATATGAATTGTTTTGGTAAAATATTTATTAAATTATATTTTCTTAAACATATCATTCCTTAGGGTTGACTTATTCCATTTTCATTATATTCTTAATCAGTTTCCACCATGGTTTAGCCTCACCCACCAAATGACATATATCTAAGACAACCTTCTCATAGTCTATTCACTTGAGAATGGAAAATATATTTCCTATATCATTGATCAATTTGGTTGTAATACACACTAAATAAAGGTGTATATTTCTTCACAACGGACTATGTATTATGTTTCTACTTTTTTTGTGCTTTCAGGAGTTCTCAATGGTTTGAATTATTATTCATATCCTATGAGAGTTAAGCGAGAATTCATATAATATTTTATACTCCTAATCTTATTTAATTTTCTTTCCCATTGGGGAAATAATAACATTTCTCATTACAACTATTGTTAAATCGATTTCTTCTTGCTCTAAAATTTTCATTAAAATTTTAAAATTAAGGTATGTTAGTACTTATATTAATAAATTTGAAAAGATAAACTATAATATTATAATTAATAACTCATAAATGACATGTAAAACCTTAAATAGGAATATTTAGAATTAAAACTACGTTATCTATGGTCATTCCCCTATTATGTTCTCCAACCATACCATAAATATGTTCTCAGATACTTTACAGTGGTTTTTAAAATGCATGTGCTTCATTAAAGCGTATCCCCTAGGAGATTCAAACTAGGTGTATAGTTTGAATTTTTTTACGTGAACTAGTAAAATATTGAGTTAATACTAAACCATATTTTTTAGAATTGTTAACCCTATGTGAATCTATACTAGATCATGTATTCACTTATAGTATCCATATAGATATCTCATTATTGAAAAAATACAAAAGTGTTATTTTGTAGAAAAATTCAAGTTTGTATCATATACTTAAACTTATCCCTTGGGTTTTGACTAAATTTATCTCATCATAATTTATAAAAATAACTAAAATAATCCCTAGAAATAATTAAACCTTACTTTGATACCAACTAAGATGCCCCATAAAAGAACTCCATGATCTGGTGGTAAAAACATTCTTTAAATATTGTACCTGATACAAACTTAGGTTCCCTAAGATAAACATATCATTATTTTAAATTATTTATATAAGGTAAAAATTACATCTCATAAATAGTCAAACAATACCAATATTAATATTTTTGGTGTCTTCGAGGATCGAATTTAACATAAATCTACTTTATGATACTCCTGAACATGTCTCAATAGTTAAACCAAACTATAATGCCTTTTAGATTTATCATAATTTATAGTCATCCTCATGACCTAGGTGAGGGAAACATAAAAAAGGGTTATCTCAATAACTCTATAAGGGAAATACTCAACAACATTTCATTAGGGGTTAGATCGTAAACATAATAGAAAATATGAGACGATAGGAAATACATTATTAAAAAGAACATGAAAAAAATAGTTGTCTATATTTCATGACATAAGTAAATTTAATATCAAATTAAAAAAATATGTAACATGGAATAATAATGTAATATAATTAATATTACCCAAATATCATAATCATTATAATATGGATTATAAATTTGGTATGTCATTGAGACATAAAATAACAAGGAACTTTAGAAAAAACATAATCATATGAAAATTATAAAATTGTGAGAAAATTTAATCATACGCAAATAATTAGTTGTGAAAAGATAAAAAGTATGTGAATAAAATAAATTTATAATGAGATATAAATCCTTAATTAATGCTTTAGAGGTACATAATATAACCAACCCATCTCAATGATTTAATGGACCCAGCCTATCTTAGGTATTTAAGAGACCCAACCCTTGCCAAGGATATACATATATGACCCATAATGTCTACAGATATGTGTTCTATAAGACATCAATAATTAACAATTTCATGAAAACAAGTGAAAACTAATGGGTATAATACCATTTCCAAATGGTATCACAATAAATGACTAGAAGAGTTAGATTGGCTTTTACCCAAAATTAAATCTCCAAAATATATAATATAATAATTTTATTTATAATTTAATTAATAACTTATCACATTATAGGATTTAGATATTTTTAATATACATAATAAATTATAAGTGAAATCATAAAATGATATTTTATAAAATTATTTTACCTTAGTATTAAAGATGAAGTTATAGTCACTTTGAGAAGTCATTTCCAGAAATGTAAATTGAAAACTTCTGAATACCCATTACTTTAAATGAATATAAAAAATGTTAATACCTTGAATAATACATATATATTATCTCTATAAAATGTGGAGTGGGGGATAAAACATAAAACTGAGAAAGTGTAAAAAGCATTTTGATATTTTAAAATTCCTTTATATAAATTCTAGATCATAAAAAGTGTAATAAAAAATCATTTTGATTATTAATAAGGTGAAATATGATTTCCACCAGAAATAACACATCTTTGAGTTTACAAATAATAATAAATAACATTTCATGGAATTTAAAAATAGGATATGAAATACAAAGAGCTTACTTGAGAAGGAAGAGAATTATTCTCAACAACATTATACTTTTTGGAGAAATAAATTCATCACAGAATGATATTTGAATTAAATATTAGTGTTTCCCCACTTAGGTAGAGAAAATAGAATATTATATAATTTATTGGGGAATAATACAATCATGTAACAAATAAGTTCAATAAGAAACATCATAACTCTAAGATATATGTTGTCTATTATCAATGTCCTTTGCGGCTTTGTGATCACCGAAATCAACATACCTTCAAAAAAGAAATTTAGAGAGATTTTTAAATCCCAATAATTATAATAGAGTTAATTAATGTGTATTTATATATGAAAAATAAGAATAAACAGGTAGTTTTTATGGTTTATTTATCAAAGAATGAAAGTTGAGATGAGAAAATCCATTACTTTTATAATCAAATTCCCTAAAGTTTAATTCAATTATTGTATAATAATAATAACTGAATTAATAAATTATTTTAGGACCTTATTAAAATAAATTACACTATATATTCTTAAATAATAATCATTTATAATATATTTATTAATTATTTATTGTTTTTTATCATATGATTCTTATAATTTTTATTGTTTCCCGTTCGCCTTAAAATATTGATGCCAATCTCTATTATATGATAATAATTTCATCATTCATAAATTATTTTATTTGTTGTAATATATTATAAATAATGTTTTAAAAATATATAATTCCATTACCTTATAGGTTTAGTTTGTATTTTGGATGATAGAATCGGTGGTAAGCTTGATTCGATAATTTTTGGCGAACAAAAGTAGTATCTTAATTTTTGGTTTAAATGTTATCATTTCCCTACAAAATAATTTATTTTATTTTATTATTAATATAAAATATCACCAGTAATTAAGTTTTCATATAAATATATGATATAAATTTAACTCATTTTTCTCATAGGTGGTTAATCTGGCCCAAATAAGAACGTGTTATAATTGATGGGAGAGTATGGTTAAAAAAGTGATTCTTTTGGAATATGATTATAATATAATTAATATAGAATAATAAGAAAGTTTTTTATTGGTTTTTAAGGTGTTGAATATTATTTTTAAATTTTTATACAATTAATAAAATACTTTAGAGTCGAAAAATTAATTACATCACTTTGTGGAAGCAGTAGTTCGAAGATAAACATGGATTATGTTTTCCTTTTCCATAAAATGAGGGAAGGGTAGGAAATGGTTGATATTTTTTAGAATGTTAATAATTATATAAATTATATATTATTTTTTAAAATACTATTTTTTAACCAGTTTTGTAATTAATTTAATAAAAATTAAATACATTACTTTGTGGAGGTTGTAATTTTCATATATGAGTGAATGGTGTTTTCATTTTTCTTGGGGAAAAGGGAAAAGGTGGATAATATTTATTCCATTAACATAAAAACATATATGTATATAAATAATATTTATTAAGAAAATTAATAGTTAATATATATTTTGAGGATAAATATATATAAGGAATATGATTATAGAGGGATTAATACTTACATTGAGAATTTGAAAGTTCTCTTGAAGTACTTCTTAAAAATAGAGTGATTGTGGATTTTCCTTGGATCATGGGGATGAAAACATGGTAGAGGGATATATGTGAAGAAAAAAATGTCATATTTTCAATATGAAATATAATTTTATAGTGTCCTTTAAGGGGTGGTGTAAGACCCCATTTATATGTGAATGGAATGTAATTTTTGTAAATATAACCACTTTATATAAAATGAACACATGTTTCACATGGAATATGGAGTCTAAAGTGGAAAATAATGGTGGGGAGATATTATTTGGATGATACACACCTAAACCACTAATATTTATATATTTTTTTAACATCTTTATCTATTTTACAAAGGGTTAAACTCTCTTTACCTTAATTTATCATTATCAAAGCAACTAAATTTTTATCCTTGATTAATAATTTTTATGACTAAAAATGAATATATAATTATTAATATTTGTAAACTGTAACTTCAAAAATGGAAACCATTTTATTAAAAAATTATTCAATGGTTGAGAAAAATTAATTTTAATATTATAACACATTACGCGTAAAAATCCATTTTAGAGAAAATGTATTTTTAAGCATTAAAATAATGTTTTCGATAAAATTATTAGTGTTTTTGATTCAAAATAAATTAATTAGTTTTTTATTAAAAAAATATTTAATTATACTTCAATGAGTGTAATGAAGATTCCATTGGAAAAATTGATCTGGAAGGGTAGAAGACAGTCACTTCAAGGTGGAAAGAGAAGAAGGTTGTTTCAATGAAGCCGGTGGAACCCAATTATAGTAGTAAAGAGAAAGAATCTCAATTTTCATTAAAAGGTGACTAGAATCATCAAGTTGTGGTGTCCTTAGGATCTAGGTCAAGGAATGAGAATAAGGGAACTCATGATACTTGAAATTATCCAGTCAGTAAAGGGAAAAGAACTATACAATGTATTAACTATTCTAACCTACCAAAACCTATGACAACCAAATTATATGGTAAGTTCATAGGGATTGAGATTAAGGAAAAGGTAATTTCATTTGTGATGGTCTATAAAAATGGTGCAATGTAAGAGCTTTTAAATATAGAGGTGCAAGAACCAACCCCTTTTGATGAGACTTTGGTACAAGAGGAATCTTGTGCTGATAAAAAAGAAGATACAATTTAGATACAAGATAAGAGACCATGAATGATGGATCTAGGGGATTTCTCATTTGTGAAAAACTTCTCTTGAAAAATGAAGTCTTCTTACCTAAACATTGGAAATGATTTTCCATATGAATGCATTATAGACCAAACCACCACCATTTTGACCAAGGATTGGGGAAGAAAATGCGAGAGGAAAAATTTCCTTGGGGACTTTATTAACCATGTGATAATTGGAATTATTTGTATCTTAATTACCTTTTCAATGGTGTTCATTATGACCATTTCCATATTTAAGACTTTTTAGTGGTTTTGAATCATATCACCTCTAACATTGTAGATGGTCTTTGGATTCATCATGGAAATGAAACACGAGACTGATTCTGTAAATATAGGAGTGACCCCTCCATATTGAAGAGTAATGAGGAAGTTTGAAGTTTTAATTCATATTTTCCTAGAGCATGATATCCTGGGTTAGTTTTTTCTCTTTGATTATTAATTGGGTTATGAAAATTCTGCCACCATTTCTGAATTTGTGATTTTTTTATTTCTTTTATGATGTTTTTTTCAAGTTTATTTTTTTGAGGGTTCCTAATAAACCCACTAAAAGTGGATATTTATTGAAAATAAAAAAATTTATTTGGAGGGGGTTAAATATTAATTAAAAATAATGATTAAAAATATTTTTTATTAGGATAAAATATTTATTATGTATTCAAGATGTAAAGCATAAGTTTTCACGATTAAAACTTGTATTTTTAAATGCATTATTTTTCTTCATAATTGTTTTGTTAACCATTAATAAATTTTTCAATGATTTTAAGTCATAATTATCATATAATTTAGTCATAAACACTACAGTATTTATAAAACCTGTATTTTTTTATTATTCACTTAAAAATAAATATTTCAAAAACAACCTAATATTTCATCCTAAGAAGATATTTTTATGATAATTCCAAAGGATATGTTTAATTTTTCCAATTCATACTCATATATTTAGGAATTTAACATTTAAATAAAAACATAAAATATAATAAAAAAATGTTTTATAGTAAAATGAATTTTTTTAAAATAGTAATTGATTATATTTTTTCCTATAAAATAATTATTAATTAGGTTTCAATATATTATGCATATAAACTATATATTTTATTATAATTTTAAAAAAAATATTTATATTTATAATATAAAAATACATATTTCAATAAAAGGAATTTTTTTAAAAAATATATTTTATTCATAAAATGATATTATTAGATAATGTAGGGTCCTAAAAATTCCACCAAGGGAATAAAATACCCCCACAATCACTTTAAAGAATGAAGCAAGTATTCATAAAATTCTAGAAAGTTGAATGGACTCAAATCAAGCTTCATATTTCATAAGAAACTTGAAGGAATTTTATGTTTTCCAAGAAATTCAAGTGGCCTGCGTACTATCACCGAGAAGGGTCCACAGACCGCCTGGATCATGAACCACTAGAACACAGAATTATTTACATACCACTGGCCTGCAGAGCGATGGAAAATGAACAAGGGGGACCGTGAACCCTCTCACTAATGGAATTGTGCATGTGAAGGCCATCCATATACCATATCACGAACTCAACGGTTTGCTAACGAAGAAAATTGGCAGGGTTCCGTGAAAAATGATCGCGAACCATAGCTTCCTCTAACCCCTGATAGACTGATTTATCTGCGAGTCATAATATCTTTTCATGGGCCTCTACAAATGGTGTTGCATGCCCAAAAGATACAATTTTCCAAATGCTATATAATAAGAGCACATAAGGAATTGAGAGAGGATGGACGACGAAAGCCTGATGGGGACCCAGAGGTTGGAAGAACATAGAAAAGATTATGTCTTAAGCCTTGAATCATCAATGAAGCCCAAATTGTGAATCGTGTTCTCCATAGTTACAGCCGATCATGAACCATAAAATGGGGGAACTTAATAATAAAAAGAGAAGCCTGAATCTAAATGGTGAAATCATGAACCATATACTTCTCGCTGATGAGATTCTAATGAATGATGCTCCCCTGGGCCCTCATCCAAAATAGTGTACCGCGTAGTGTATCGTTACGCAGACTTAACTCAGCTCGGCGTACTGCATCAGTACGCGGATGGAACCTAAAGTAAAATGATAGACCACTACCATTGTGGTGTGCGGTGGCCAGTACCCATGTTAGTGTACTGCATCGGTATGCAGGCACCCCCTCTCCCGCATACCACTGTGGTGTGCAAAGAATCCCCCATACCACTTAAGAAAGTAGAATGTAGAATGGTGTATTTTTTGGTATTATTTCCTCCAGTTGCAACCTCAACCCTCCACACCATCCAGTCCTCCATGATCCCTCCATGAACAAGTCTTGCGACATCAGGCCAAATCCTCCTCCAAAGCCACCAGACCCATATGATCAGACCATTGGGTACATCAGTGTGCCCCATTGAGTCTACATACCCATGGTGTGCGGAGTCACAAAGGCTCTCCCTACAATAGGCCGGGCTTCGAGAATTCCTGTGGGTCTACATTCCCCTAGTAACCTGGAGTCCAACCTTGGGATGTTGACGTGAACCTCTCCATTATAGGGATTAAGGGTGATCGCTTTCTTTTCCATTCAATGTCGAATAGTGATAAGTTTAAGGGGTTATGTTTGTTCCCCCCATTTAGAAAGACATAACTCCCCCCTTCCCAGAACGCATTCTGGGGCCCTCCCACGGAGGTAATTCCCCAATTTTTAGAGGTTGATCCCCACGACCTTTAATGTCATTTCAGAATGAAAGATTCAACGCTCCATGCCTTTCCCCACCGTCTCCCTAGACTCTTCCTCCATAGGCTCTCCCTCTCTCACCTACTGGATAGGAAGCATACGGTTGGTTGGATCTCTCGCATCCTCTTGTTTCTCACACCGAGCATGACCCATGTGGGCTTAGATGTTTGTGAGGATTCCAAAATCCACACATTTTGAACTACGGGGAATCTAATTCCTGATCAAACTAGGATATGTAGGATTCCTAATTGAAAGTCCGAGCTCAAAATTATTCCCATCCAAAAGGGTTAACCCAATCATGTTCCCCTTAAATGGGAAACTTTCAATCATAATCCCCATAAAATATGAAATACAAGAACTCTAATTCCTAATCAAACGTGGATACGTAGGATGCCTACATGAAGGCTCAATCTCAAAAGGGTTCCCATACAAAAGGGATCACCTGACCATGCCCCCCTCAAAATGGGCAGCTTCCATGCGTAAGCCTCATATAATTCTGAACTACGTGGGTTCAGATTCTTCTCTTGAGGATACATATGAAACCCATCTTATGGGTCTGATCCCAACATTAATTTACCTTATGTCTCTTTATATGATGATAAAATCCATAGAGCATTATTGTATGGATCAATTTAGTATCACCTTCATAGCATACAATCCATATGCATGCATACGATGATCCTGCAAACTAGAGGCATCCCATGGACACACTCTTCAAGAATGAACCATGGATTCATGAACAAATGAACACTACTTAAATATATAATATTGTCCCAGAATAGGAAATAATACTCCCCTAAAAAGGGGCGGTGAGCCCTACTTCCCATCCTCTCAACCAATGGAGAACTTAAGTTTTGTTGGATGAATCATCAATTAATGAGTGTCTTCCTTTGGAATGAAGTTCCATGAATCATGGATACCAGGGTCATTGGGTGTTTCTGGATCCATAAAAAAACTCGTTGGAGACTATCCAAAGATTTTATATCTGAGAAGGACTGATTTCACGAGTACTTGACCCCATGCAATCACCCGCTAAGACTAACTGATTGTGGAATCACCTTTGCAATGTGAAAGGGGTGAATTTCCCATCCCTAATAGGGTTAATCTAAACTTCTTTAATGGATAATGATGAAGAATAGGTAGAAACGAATGAAATGGTTAACTTGACAAGAAACCGCCTCTGGTGAAAGATATGGGTGATAATTCTCATTGCACCATTTCATCATCACGCCAAACACACCATCTTAGTGGTGGAACAAAAAAAGGTAAAGCCAATGTGAATACTTAACCAAGGTGGTGGTCCTGCCTCAATGATAATAGAAAAAATGATATTTCAAATTGGATCATTTTTTTCACCATTGTATGCACCAAACGTGCCACCTTGGAGGCGGAAAAAAAATGGTGAACTTTACGTGAATCCTTAAACAAGGTGGTGATCATACCCCACTCAAACCCCTTATCCCCACAACAAAAGAAAATGAGAAGGGAGGACAAGATAAATCACTAAATATTAATATGTTTAAAATAATGCTACTTTGACAATATTTTTTTGTCTGTATGTCATATATGTATGTCGCAGGTTCCCGCAAATAAGCCTTTGATCCAAATGATATCCCGACGACCGATGCAGACACACACATCAGTGATCTCATTGGAGGATAGGGCCCCAATGAATACTAGGTCCCCCTCACCTACCCAGCATCTTCAATGCTTTCTATCAAACACATAGATAAAAGAGTACCACCAAAATGGTACTCTCCCCACATTAGAGGCCAGAAGACAAGGCCTCCAGTCTACAAAGGTTCGCCAGTTGCTTCCTTAGTCGTGGCCGGCACCCTAGCACAAAGAGGCCCTAGTGGACATCTCAAACCATTTCGGTATCATGTCCCCGAAACGTAACAACGATTACCTCCATTACCTTAGAGTGTTATATTAAGTGAATTCTGAAAACTTCATATGAACTGCATAGGGGTCCTACTCACGTGCTCCCTCTAGAGAGCGTCGCTTCCGACACAAGACACCTAGATCTCCTCTTTCTGAAGAGGAACTTATGCTGAGTGCACCTGATGATGTCCATGAGACCTGTGCCCCTTGGGCTGCCCGCCAATGGTGGATAATATATCATCCGGAACACGCTATCACCATGGTTCCTAAGGAGTAACTCCACCGTACTAACATGGTGGCATTTAATGAACCAACATAAAACTATTCCCCTCCAGCAAAGCCCACCATAGAAATGTGGTGGCACAATATGAGAACATGAACATTACTACTAGTACTCATTGATATCTCAATGAACAAAAAGTGGAAAACTATAGGAATATGCAGATATCTATTGGAGCACAGCAATCCCTTTAACCAAATAGGGCATCACTCAGCTACACATTGGCAAAAATACCTTCAGACACATTTCAAACCCATCAACCAAATAGGGCGTCAATTAGCTATATGCTGGCACAAACCCCTGCTTATGTGTATCAAACCTGCCAACCAAATAGGGTGGAGAGAAAATGTGAGTAGAGTAAAAAAAATTTGGATGCATACAAAGCCAGTGAGACCAATACAGTATCAAGCGAGCATATGAAAATATTCGCTCGTGAATATGAAGACCACCATTCAAATACAGTGGAAAATTGAGAAGACAACTGATGGAAGACTCGTTCCTCTATCCTAGCACAGTGGAACTACTATATCTACTAACAACACATGGAGGACAAGAGCAAGCAAAAACCCATAATACGATATCAGAATGGGCCTTCATACTCATTACAGCCAAAGATGTATCCTAGCACATCCTAGAAATGATGGAATATCAGATTTAGATCCTATACCATATCATCCAAACATGCCAAGACATTATTTCATCGATGGAAAATGTGTGAAATCAGACCCACAACTCGGTTTCCTCAAATAGGATGACTCACTCCCAAAATGAGTTAGTCACTCTGGAGTAGTTATGCATCCATTCTCTATTAAAAGAGGGTCGACTTCAATATCCTGTGATACATGGACAACCTAATCGGGAATAAATACACATTCCAACTGGGGGACACTAGTCCTATGTGATGGATGCTCCATGGAAGAAATATATTCCAACCAAAACACGAGATGTCTTTCGGCGTATCCTGATGACATCACGGGACCCAAAAAGATAGGAAATCATATATTAAAGATGTTACGAACATCAGAAGGACTCAGTTTACCATAAGAGAGCACTAAAAATAAAATGTGCCAAAGGAAACTTGGAAATGAAGATCCCATACATGATCCTTATATACTTGAAGTTCGGGTTCTTAATGACCTGAAAATTATATCAATAAAGGATCAAGACCCTATCAGTACATTATTAAATTATGGATGTGGCAATAACAGTTGTGAAGGTCCTCCCCACAACATTGCTACCAGCATCTCTGAAGGTCCCCCCAAGATCACCCAAAGGGGCTCACCCTGTGGGCCACAAATGATCAATCATGAGAACCTATCTCCTACTGTGTGTCGAGGTATCCATCCCCTTGACCTGAAGATCATACGGAAAGAAGGTTATCCCCTTGTTATCGTCCTCCCTAATTTTCATCCCCATGATATACATTGCAGATATGCTTATCCCTATAGTCGGACAACGATTCATGATGGTAGTCCTCACCATGATGACAGTCATTGTGAAGGCCCTCCCTACAATGGTGGTTTCTACAAAGTCCCTCCCTATAGTAATGTCATGCAATAATAAGGTCCTCCCCTCATTTTAGTATATCTGTAAGGCCCTCCCCAAGATGTGAACTACAGAAATTATCCCTACAGTAAGGTATCAAGTCATGATGGTAGTCCTCGCAATGAGAATGGTCATTGCGAAGGTCATCCCTACAATGATAGTTGTTGTGATGGTCCTGTCCTCAGTGACATCAAGAAGAAATAAGGTCCTCCCCTCACTATAGCCCTCCCTGAAGGTCCTCCCTAGGGTATAAACTGTAAAGAAATATCCCACGGTCGAGCTTCAAGTTTCAATAGTATCCCTCTCCATTGCAGCACCAATTGTGAAGGTCATCCCCATAACAAAAATCCATACTAGCATGAAGGTCTTCCCCTTGATGGAAAAAATGTGCGAAAGCCGTCCTATATTGAGGTTCTCAAAAATGTGGAGTCATACATATCGGGAACTCCATCCATCACGAGTGATATTCTTTCTCAACCAGTGGATGGCGTGGGTCCATGCTCATCTCTTGAGCCACCCCTACACCATTCATATATCAATGAGGATCCCACCAGCCTGGTTTCATAGAACAAAACTATTAAGAAGCAATCAAGCTAGTCATATCAAGTAGAGGATCTCCTGGATGAACAATAGCAGAATATGTTCTTTGTGAGAAGACAATAAGCTATGTATAATATACCAGTGATGTATTGTCCTATGACCACTTCTCACTTCGACATACCATGAGAGTTGTCTGGGGAATGTATACATGACATTTTCATTAATATATGGACGACTCTTCATCATATAGAAAACAATTATTACCCTAAAAAGGGTATGCAGGACATGTTAACATGTTTGGGGACCTTCTCCATCTAATTGACCTGGAATTCCTCACATCCTCATGGAATCCACGATTCGAAAGTCAAAAGAAAAACCTTGAACTGGATTTCCTCCATGCACTGAATAAGTTGTGTCACCTCATTGGTGACGCCCCAACTAAAGTTCACATTCAGGTATGGGGAGAACATGGATCTATACACATCACCCCACATCTTGTCCAGCATACCTCATTGGAAATGACATGCTGCATCATCATCACCCAGAGGCAACAATCAAGTGAAACCCCTACTCAAGAAATATGGGATACTCAACCACAATCAGACAGAAGTACGTCTCAAAAGTGACGGGATCGAAGAGATCAGTCCATCAAAAAGCTTCTAATTCAGACAACAAATAACATCCAGTAGGTTTCTCGTCTAAGGAAATCCAACTAGAAAGAAGTACTCATGCCATCAAAATTCTATAGACTTTGTGCAAGCCCAATTCCATACTCATCTCACACCCACACATGAGTATGTCAAATTAAAAAGTTGGAAACAGTAGTGGTTGCCGCTAAAATATGGGAACAAACCCAACCCCCATGGCTAGGGGAATTTTTAAATCAAGTTTCCCCTGTAAGAACAACAAATCTAGGCCGCAGTTCATTAACAAAAGAATAGGAACAACCCCAGCTCGTAGGGCGGGGGTCATTTTTACCTCAAATCCCCTCACAGCGAACGTCTGTCTTCTCCCATCAAGAATTAATGATGGATAGAGGAGTCACATGTTCTCCCCTTATCATGGTTCGCACCCTCTAAGACAAAGGCTCATTATGAGGTTGTATCAGGGATCCCTTTAGGTCATTATTTTCCAAGAAACCCGAATAATGCAACAAGATGGAAGGAGAAAATCCAACAAAAGACACAAAAAGATTTCCTAACATTCTACACCGGGTACACCGATCCCAAGGTAGTATCATTAGTGAACTTCGTAAATGTAAATCTTGTAGATATTATAGGGAATGAAGTAGTGAAAGAAAAATCAAGTGAAGTCGGATCCCTCCTAGACCCATCCCACGCTGAGCCTGTTGGTGTGCAAACCCGGAACCAGAGAGAAGTATGAAATCTTGGTGCCCGCTCGGTTAATATGTCATTACCCCCCATGAAAAACCCCAACAAGGAGAAGAATAAATACATGGCTGTCTATGACCCGCATCCTTCTCTCCCTGAGAATGTGCCCCTCACTCTTGAGGAATGGTTCACCAAGCAGAAGGAATAATAGAAAGAGATCAAGAAAATTAATTTCAAGCAGCGTCGAGGGAGCTACATTTCCCTTTGTGTTCCCCCTACGGAACGTCAGTAAGTGCTCCTAGAAGAGGTGCCTTTTCCACATTCACTAATCCTGGTGAATGAATCCAAGCTTAGAGGCTCGTTCAATCCGACACCAGGACCATCAACCATCATAAATCTGGCCCTGGAAGGACATCAAGACTTCCCACTACTGGAAAGACAACCAGAATATATTTAGTTAAACACACAAATGATACATTCAGATGGGTATCAACCCCAAATTCCTGCAGCACTGGCACAACCTGTTTTGGACACTACCGCACTAGCCCAAGCTAAATCCTGAAAGTATAAACATCAAGTGTTCTTGAACAACATCGAGTAATTAACAGCTCAACTAAAAGCCATGGAGGGGCGATGCACTCAGATACAACAAGAGCACAAACCCTACCTTTAGTGGGTGATCAATGGTCCACCACCACCAAATTTCGGTATCCCTACAATCCTAGTATTAAATGGATCGAGGGACCCTGAACAATATTTAATGCACTATGCCTCACATTTTGGCCCCATTATGGGAACTCCAGAGCAAAAATAAGTAGTAAAACTTAGGTGCTTCATACAAACCTGGTAGGGCTTGACCTTCGTATGGTATAATAGCCAGCTAGACAATTCAATAGTAGGATGGGAGGATCTATGGTGACAATTTCTCTTCTAGTTCAGTTCAAAGATTCCTAAGATGACGGTCAGTGATCTCGTGAACTACAAGCTGTGAGAGAACTAAAGTGCCTCAAACTTCATTTCTAGATGGAAATGCCAGAATTATTCCCTGAACTGTCCACTCCTGTAGAATGAGATGCTCTCTAGGGGCATTGATAACCTTCAGGGTGAATTGAGAAGACCGCTCATCCCGGTGAACTACACAATTGGGTTCCGATATTTATCTTCCATTGCCGATAGAATAGAATAGTTCTTGCAACAGACCAATATTCTTTCCTAAGTTGCCACATCAACCCCTGGAAAAATAATAGGAAAAGTTGTAACAGCTTTTGTCCTGCTTAAGCCACCCCCAACATCAACTCTAATTGTGTGGACTCGACCAAATCGTGCAGGAACCCTTGGACGCCAACATCCACCCCAACCTAGAAAGATGAGTGAATGGGTGCTGAAAGAAATCTATTCGAAGAATGAAGATATAATGTTTACTCATTCCAGGATGACCAGGTCCGTGGATATTTCATAGCCCCTATGAATTGCAATTTTCTCTAGCTACCAGAGCTAAAGATAGACAATGAAGTGGGTCTCAACGACCGTACAAATTATTGTCCCTATCACTGGATATTGGGAAATACCATCGAGGAATGATTTATTTTCAAGGATCTCCTACAAATGATGGTGGATTCCAGTAAAGTCGCGTTGGGCCCACTTCCCGCACAAGTGGTGAATATTTCCACCTCATACTCAAGAGAGGAAAAAGAATGGAAAACCATTGCCAGTAAGGAGGATAAAATGTTTGACAATTGGATGACCCGGAAGACAGTCAACCGGGTTTATAGAATCATCCAGGTGTAGTTGAAACAACCAACCATGCTCCTAAAATCCCCCAATATAGCACATCTATCCTCTTTGGCCCCAAAATCCTCTAAAGGACAGAAATGAAGAAAGAAGGAGGAAGAATAAGTGCATACAACAAAGCTGAAGTTAGTGTTGACACTTTCTTACATCATTCAAATAGTATTGGTACAATGGGAACCACCATGAAAAACATTAAAATGGGAACCACCCTGCTAAACGACACCATCAGAAGAATAAAATCAAACAGAAAAATTTTCAGAACAATAACTATTTTTGACTCCATTAATGTCATTCATTAGATGGACCCCTTCTCAAATGGATACTATGACCATGAACCTGAGTTCCCCATGCCCAACTAGAGATATAGAGGAAGAGGCTAGAGGATTCCTGGAAAGTACGATCATGGTATGAGTCAAATTTCTAGCCACGCCATATTTGAAACAGGTAACGTCGTAGAAACTCGTGGAAGAACCCTACGGAAGACACAATAAGAACTGGAATTCTCCTCTTCCCCCGTCAAAAGAAATCCAACCCTAGTTATTTGTGATTATCCATTAGGGGAAGAATAAAAATCAAATCACCCAAGTCATACGGCTATACCAGTTCGGCCACACCCGTAAAGGACCACATCACCACTGGCCCTAGTCACAGAGGCCTAACCTTCTATGTCCAAATCCCAAACCCATAATGTTTCTATGAATGATCAACCCCGAGCCAGGAAGTGCCGACCTTTAGAGTAGAAATATGATATTATAAACCATCTATATTCTGTACCCGAAAAATTGACAATCTGGGATGCATTAGGAATGTCTGAAGATCTCATGAATGCACTCGTGGAAGCCTTACTAAGTCCCCTAGAATTCAGGGTCGAAGTAGCAGATGTCGATGTCTATCGGATGGAGACCAGTACTGAAGAATGTTACATCGGCATCTCTTTCACATACAAGGATAACTATTCCATCAAGCAAAGTAAAATGAAACCCTTATAAGTGTCTAGTAAGATAAATGGATTTGATGTCTGGAATATTTTCCTCAGCTACAGCTTTGGAGTCAATCTCCCCCCACTACGAACGCTTCATCATCTAGGCTATGATAAAGAAAACCTGACACCCTACACCACAACTCTGCAGGGATATGAAAAAAGTGAGAAGAAACCATTGGGAAGAATCCATATTAAAACATGGGTTGGAGACCTCATGTCGGATTCCAGGTTCCTAGTAGTACAGAAATGTACAGACTTCAATTCCATAGTAGAGAGTCCTTGGCTGCATCAACACAATACAATTTCTGCATCATACCATCAGTGCATCAAATATTTCATTAATGGGAAAAATGAGACATTCCACACCGATAAATCCTCATTTGAGTCATGTGAGTCACATTATATCGATGCAGGGTTATATGAATCGAAATAAAAACATCTTTCATCCAATGACATTGATTGGATTACTGCACCGAATGGATTGGAAATGGCTCGCACTGATCCCCTCCAGCATTTTGAGGAGGAGTATTTATAACCCATCAACCAAGTTGAATTCACAAGTGCAAGTCCAAAATGCAGACTCAATTGTCTTTATGATTTATACTATGGACCCCAAGTCCAAATTCATGAAATAATGGGATGGATTTTTTTGATAATAGGAAAAAACCTAACAAAGATACTCCCGACCCTCCAGTGGGAGCCAAAACTACCCTCGCCTTACTCACGAAATTAAAATATGATTTGTCACCCAACATTAGAGAGTTCGTCTCAAGAGTCATATCTCCATAAGAAGGGGACGAAGATGAAGATGATGAAGATGGAAAAGATAAAGAATAAGAAGATCTCAATGTTTCCCCTTTGGAAATCGAAGAAGGGGTCTCCACCACAATCGATAAACTTATAGAGATAAACCTGGGCACCGAATATGACCCAAGGCCCACTCTGATTTGTGTGGATATGATCATCAAGGATTAAGAGGCATATACTTCGTTTATAAATAAGAACCAAGATGTGTTTTCCTTGAACTATACTGAAATGTCAAGCCTTGGTCCTGAGGTTTCCACTCATTATCTGAGCTTACCAGAAGACCATCGGGGCTATAAGCAAGTGGCCAAAATGACCCACCTGATGCATGCTGTGAAAATAGAGGCAGAAGTTGACAAACTAATCAAATCCAAATTCATATAGGAATTACAATACACGATCTAGATGGAAAACATAGTCCCTGTAAAAAATAAAAATGGAGAGATTATGATCTAAATTGAATTAAGGGACCTCAATCGGAATTTCCCAAAATACAACTTCCGAGTCCCAATCACATAATTTTAGATCAATGCAATAGCCGTATTTGAGGATATCACTTTCTTGGGTGGCTATTATGGATACAATTAGATCTGGATGGCTCTAGGATATGAAGAAGCTACTAATTTTAGGGGCCTTTAGGGAGTGTTCTATTATAAGGAGATTCCCTTCGTTCTAAAAAATGTTGGGGCAAAATATCAACATGCCATGCATCGCATCTTCAATCCCTTTATGGGAAATTTAATTGAGTGTTATGTCGGTGATCTGGTGGTTAAATCACAATAGCACCCAAACCAATTGCCCGATCTTGAATCTGTCATCAAAAAACTGTGACAGCACAGTTTAAAGAAGAATCCCCTAAAATGATCCTTTGGCGATACCTTTGGAAAATTACTTAGCTTATTTTTATGCCATCGTGACATCAAAGTAAACCCCAAGAAGACAAAAGGCATCCTTGGCATGTCCCCACCTCACAACCTCACCGAGTTGAGAGGTCTCCAAGGGAACCTCGCCTACATTCGCTTCTTCATAGCCAACCTAGCATGGAAATTCTTACCTTTCACAAGGCTCATGAAAAAAGGAGTTACATATGAGTGGGATAATGGTTTCCAAGAAGTGGTCAAAAATATAAAAAGATATCTGCTAAGCATGTCGGTTCGAATGCTTCCAGTTGAGGGTAGACCACTCATTTAGTACGTAACCACCTAGGAATGGTCATTATGTGCCTTCCTCGCATAGAAGAATGTTGTCAGCAGCGAGAAAATCTTATATTACCTCATCCGAACAATGATTGATGCTGAAAATTGGTATTAAAAAATTGAAAAGAACTTCCTAGACCTAATCTTCATGGTTCAAAAACCTAGGCATTACCTGCAGCACCATGAGGTCTACCTGGTCTCCCACTGCAACCCGCTCAAATATATATTAAACCATCCCATTCTAAATGGAAGCCTATCATGATGGGAGGTCATCCTATAACATTTTTACATATGGTACGTACCCTAGAAGTACATCAAAGTCTAGGCGTTAGCAGACTTCCTGGCCAAGAACCCCTCGGAGGAAATGACAGCGTTAGATGCTGAACTTCCGAATTAAGAAGTGTTTTCCATCTTGGAGGACCCCAAGACATGGGAAATGTACTTCAATGGTGCTTCCCTAATCCAAACAGGGAAAAGGATGGAGGATCCCAAGCTCAACAAAGAGGTAATGGTAATTATACCCATATATCCCAAAAAGGTCATCATGCCTTACTCATTCCTTCTTTCGGATAGGTTTACAAAAAATGATGTAGAATATTATGCCCTCATTACTAGCCTAGAACTGGCATGTCATGTGCCATCCAAACACATAAGAAAAGGGTGATTTGGAGCTAGTCATCAAATAGTTCAATGGTGACAATTCCATTAAGAAATAAGTATTGTCCCCATTGATGGACCATGTTGAAGAACTAATGGAAGAATTACCATCATAACCAACGTTGACCTATGTCCCCAGGTCTCAAAATTCTCAAGATAATTCTTTGGAAAATGTATCCAAGACCGTGGCTGATCTAGACTGGGATAAAATAGTTATTAGCATTTCCCATCGTCAGATGGTCTTACCATTCATCTAGAGTAGTATGGAGAAATATGATGAAATTAGCCCTATTTTGGATCCTTATGGTCACACCAATGGCTGGATGATGCCCATTGAAAATTACATACTGAATGGGGAACTACCACCAGATAGGGCTGGAAGGGAACAATTCTGAATAAGGGTAGTCAAACTTGTCTTATACAATAGGGTAAACCAATTAAAGGCTATCGACAAATGAGGCCTAGAGGGATTCCTTATCAGGTGCATTGATAGAGAAGAGGTCTCTACATTTATGAAGGAATTTCCCACTAAAAATTTGGGATCGCACCAATCAGCAACTAAGCTCTCTCACCATATCTGAAGGATTGGGTATTATTGGCCTACTATGATACAGGATTGTTCCATATTCACCAAGAAGTATTATTCCTACCAATTTCATGCTAATTTCATACACTAACCCCTATAGTTACTTCATAATTCTATGTAATCCTTGAAATTTGCTTCCTGGGGGATGGATTTTGTGGGACCATATCCTCCCTCTATAGCCAGATAGTTCAAGTTTATACTCACTGTGACTGACTTCTTTTCCAAATTGTCTGAAGCCAAACCCTTTAAAGATGTTGGGGAGAAAAACATCGTTATCTTTGTGAAGGAAAACATCATTACCAGATTTATTATCACTCATAAAATACTAACGAATAATATCCCCAACTTCTACTCTACTATGTTGGACAAGTTATACCAGGAGTATGGATTTAAATCCAATCGTTTGTCTTGTTACCACGTGACGACCAATGGGAAGATAGAGGCTTTCAATAAGACTGTGTATAACATTCTCCAAAAGATGGTTGATAAGGATATGAAATTGTGGCAAAAAAACTCCTTCATGATTTGTGGGCTTACCAAACCATGACCCACCCTGCCACCTAAGTGACCCCGTACAAACTGGAATACGGGGCTGAGGTTGTTTTGCCTATCGAAGTCCAAGTTCCATCACTTCGTGTTTCCATTTGTGATCAACATTCAATGTACGAGAAATCCTAGAGACATTTTGATGAGTTAGAGAATCTAGATGAAAATAGGCTGCACACTTTACACCATTTGAAAATCTACCAAAATTGGATTTCACGAGCCTTCGAAAAAATGGTTTGCCTTCGATATTTCCAAAAAGGAGAAATAGTGTTAGTCCTTATATCCCAGATGATACTCGAGAATAATCCCCCAAAGCATGAACCAAACTGGTAAGTACCATATGTCGTATATAGGGTCTATTCTAATGGATCATACGCCTTGATATAAATGGATAGACAACTTATCATAGCTCCAAAAAATGCAATGTTCCTGAAGAAGCAATTCATGTAATAGAAAAGATTAGTCATGGTCCAAACTCTATGACCCTAAACTATGAGTTGTTTTCCTAACCAACATGACATTAAATATCAGGGTATTATCCCCATGGTCCAAACACTAGAACCTTAAACTATGAGTTGTAATAAATTGAAGTCATCGTCTAAACTCTAAGACCTTAAACTATGGTCCATTGTCTTTTCCACATGACATAAAGTAGTAAATAACTCGTCCCTAAAACATGACACTAAATTGTGACTCACATCCTCACTGTAAGATATTAAACTACATGTAACAAATGATCCTAATCATATGAAAATAAAATACATGATCTCTCACAGAACTATGTATGGATTTATTCCTTCCCTCGTAGGATACATATCTACACCTCGATCCTCGATCCTGGTCCATCCCCCACAAAAAAATGCCCCAATCATATCCCCTACCTCCCAACACCGGCTTGAGAAACCCTTGTCCCTCATTGTTTCTCACATCGATTATAAATCACGGCAGCTAAGGATCAGTGGTAAGGATTATCTTACGTAAACAAGTTATAAAGAAATATAGTTGACCTAACACCCGTAGCAAATGACCTCTAATCTCCCTACACATGGACCGATCCATATCGATACATGGAAAGTTCAAAACTATGTATGGATTGATTCTAGACCTTGCAGGATATGTAGTGACACCTGGATTTGACATCTTGGCTCATCCACCACCACCAAAAAATGCCCCTTTCCCTATGCGTAGGTCAGACTTGTACAGGTTGTCCATGAAAGGTCCTAATCACATGATAGTAAACTGATAAATTATTCAAGAGTTATGTGTGTCCCAGTTCTCATATTTATGGGATCTCGCACATGCCCCTAAATCATGAGAAGTCAAAAGATCCCTCTTCCCCCTATACTTATGAGTCGTACTTTTTAGGAATCTCCAATAGTTCAAGGTTATTCACGGTCTGGGTATTCTTTATATTCCCAGACACATCTTTCCCATTTGAAAGACTCCATATTCCAGGAAAACATGGTTCCCCATACTCATTCAAGGCCATCGGAGATGGAAGGCCACTATCCTATAGACACCTTTGATTGACTATGCACATCATGACTTGGTGGATCTGCATATGTTTCCCAAAAAATAGTTTCCAATCAAAGGAAAAAATTTCCCCATGAGAGTCCTCTCCCATATCAGTATGCCCAATGGATTCCAAGACCCATGTCATTCCTCCATATTCATGTTTAACCCGGGACTATGGTTTACACTTTATATCATCACCCATGCTTAAGGAACGTCAGAACATCAAGACTATGATTAATTCAAAACTAAGAAATATCTTTCTGAAAACATAATTGTCCACACTACATGACTCTAAACTAAACAGCATCATGTCCTCATCACATGATGCTAAAATTCAAGGCCAAAATAGTCCTTGTTGTACGAAATTAAACTTCATAGCAATGGAATAAATATAATATTCCCTTTGATGTTGATTTCAACAATCTTAGGTAATGACCTGTAATCCTCTTATTCCCTTTTTTCTGACACTAAGAAAATATCATGTTAGATTAGGGATCTTAGCGAGAGATCCACTAAGACATTATGGAAAAACTACCCAGGAATTTGGTCTTAGGAGCACGACCCTAAAAGGAATTCCATGGTTCCCATCCCTGATAGGAACCCCTCATCCTAGTTATGCGACGTTAAGTGACAAGGTACCCCAAAGATGGTATGAACGCCTCACCCTATGTGTGAGCCAGTTCTATGTAAGGGATACCAAATTCCATGAGTATATCGTAGCCCAAATGTACAAAATATGTTTGAACACTCTCCATACATACCTCAAACTACATGCTTAGAGAAATATTGAATCCCCATAATCATTCATGGCTATCTGAGATAAAAACCAAGTTCCTACGGACACCTTTATTTGACTATGCACATCATACCTCGGTGGCACTGCATATGTTTTCCACAAAACTATTCGTCAATTAGAGGCAAATTCATCCCCCGAAGAGTCCTCTCCTATCTTAGTATGCCAAATGGGTTCCAATCATCGTACAATACCTCTTGATTCAAGGGACCTTAGATTAATGGTTTAAATTTTCTTTCCTAAACACAGCCTAGATATATCAAAACACACGGGACCGATTCATCCCTAACCCCCTTTGAGGTTTCAAAGGATACCCTATCCATATCCGTGAATTTGATCTGCATACAAAAGAAGAGATCCCTCACTCATTTCTAGGTTTCCCCGAAGAAGTTAAGTTAAAATTTCCTCCTTTTCATGTTCAGGTTCACCCCGTGTCGAATGTCACATACCATATCCATAAATTTCCCAATTCCATTGGAGATGAAAGGCCAGTGTCCTGCGAACACATTTTTTTGACTATGTACATCATGCCCCAGTGGCTCTTCAATTTTTTCCTACAAAAACAGATGTCAATCAAAGGCAAATTCGTTCTTAGGAGAGACTTTCCCAGTCTTCGTAAGCTCAAAGTTCATTCATGTCTTGTCACACCCCTAGATTTGGAAATCCCTAGGTAACATCTTACATACCTTCCTCCTTTCAAATTCCCCTAACATAAAAAAGGGGGATTTTAAACTGAACTGACTATTCACCAGCTCTCTTATACATAATTGAGAATCATGAAGGAATACTTTACAATACAAAGTTGATATGAGTGTCCCTAATGTTTTCAGACACCACTACTCGGGCCAACCACCCACTGTGTGTCTCGACATAAAAATAAATTCAAAGTGTTGCATAACACTACCAGGACTATAAAGATGGAAGGCCAGTGTCCTACAAACACCTTTTATTGAATATTCACATCATTACCTAGTGGTTATTCATATGTTTCTCTCAAAAATGTCATCCAATCAAAGACAATGGTTTCCCCATGAGAGTCCTTTCCCACTTTCGTACGCCTAAAACAACTCCCGAGCCTACTGCATGTCCAAAATTCACTAGTTTTGGGTCAATAAAAATCCTTAATACATGTATGAAGGATATTAGAACACTCTTGGTGGATGATCCCAAATTAGGTCCCTACCCTGTTATGTTTGGTCAAAAGTTGTTAGACCTAAAAGATCAGAAATAAGTTTGATTGGAAAGACTGTGAACTGCCCACAAAAAAAGACATTGTACTTTCTAGAGGAATAATATATTGAAGGCACCTCTGGGTAAATGTCAAGTATTGATTATTTAAAAACATTGATCCATAAAAAGAGATTTAAATCTTGTTAGGTAAAAAACTTGTGATGGGCTGCATAAGAAAAAGTCAAGTTATGCCCGCTAAGTCTATGCCAATAAGGCTTACACAAATAATTTGGGTAATTAAGAAAAGGATAAAAAAGTTTGTGTGGAACTCTAGAAAACATCAGCAATAGTCGAACTACTCTGGTTGAGTCCTGCGGATCAGGATAATATTAGAGCCCGAGTTGATTATTTTATTTTGCTGGTAATGGTTTAAAAGTAACACCTAATTTAAATTATGTTTATATGATTGATTATGATCAATTGACATGACTGTAAAGGAAAATAAAAAGGATTTACTAGAAAATCAGTTTCATTAAGTTCAAAAAAATAGAGGATCATCCCCAGTATAGAGTCTCTCCAAATTATCAAAAAAATATGTAAGAGTACATAGTGTGATGTAGGATGGAGCTACAATGAGGCTTGGTTTTCCCATTCCATAATGAGGGAAAGTGATTTCCATGGTTTGTTAATAGTTTTCTCCAAAGATGTTATGTCCCCCATTTTATCATTGACTGAAGGACACACCAACTCTATAATGACTTTAAGGTCCTTCCCTTTCTTCTGGATGGCTTCATAGTTGGCACGCAAAGAGGCCAGTTGATCCCTTATCCTTATTGTGCAGGCTTCTCACACCTGCAGCTCTTCCTATTGGGTGTCCACTAAATCATGAGCCTTTGTGTCCTCAGTCATTAGATGATCGAGTTCCTTCGAAACATCTCGGAAGGTCGTCACTTAATGATGGGAAGAATTAAACTTGGCCAGCTTGTCCTCGTAAGAGGTAAGGTCTTCTTTAGAAATGATGATTTGGTAGATGAGGAGGTGTAAGTTCTAATAATCGAAGTTGTCGTAACCCATCTTGGTGAATAATTTCTGAAAATTTTCAATATCTTTTTCAAAATTGTCAATAGGTGTCTCCATGGAAAGAGAACATAACTGGAATAATACATGCTTTTGCACTGCCAGGTTCCTCCCCATAGCACCAGTACCTAGATCCTCCCCCACTACAACATGTCTATAAGTACGAAGCATCGTCATAGGAGTGGGGAGGGACCTATGGAAGGCCACCAAATATAGGGGACTTTCTTTTCTCTCAAATGGTTCAACCATTGGAGATGGATGCAGAGTACTAGCCACAAAATCTAGGGTGATCGATGATACTCTGGTGGTGTTAGCCTCATTAAGGTCTTGGGCAGTATCCGCAGGAGGGGTGGAGTCTGAATCACTCCCCTATAAGATAGGTTGTACTGATGAATCCCCTCCCATATGCTTCTGATGATGAACCGAGCGTCTTCTTACCACAAGGGATAGAACAAGTGGTGTATCCATCTTTGTTGCTATTGGGACAAGATTAGAAGGTGCAACTATCTCACTCTTCATAGTGGAATGAATTTGTAGCATCGTTGTTGGGGAAAGGATGGGGCAGGAAATGGTTAATGGTTTTTACACCCACCGAACTGGTTCTCTCAGCATCCCATTGGGGTAACAATCTGCCCATAGTTGGGCATATTCCAATGATAGAAAAGTGTATTTTGTCGTATTGGGTATGATAACTTCCATATCAGAAACTTCAAGCATCATCATATGCCATAAATGGAGAAAATTATGGGATTCGGATCTCCCCTCAATTGAGAAGCAGGAAAAAGTGCATCTTGTTGAATGTATTCAAATTTTCAGGAAACCCGGTAAGAGAGGTATGGCTCATAAATGACCACTCAATATATACGAGCAGTGAGAATCCTATCCCAAAGTACGATGAGGTATGAGCATTCCTCCAAAGAACCTCCCATGTATCCTCTTAATGACCCATGAGGGGTAGAATGTGGTGAAAATGAGAAACGAGAGGCGTCGTTCAATAGCCCAACTACACCAATAACACTTAGATTCATTGGACGAACAACAAAAATGTTGTGAAGGGTGGGTTGAAAGTTATAATGATAAACATTTGTAGTATTCCAGTATTCATAATAGGGGAAATGTTCTGCCATCCACCCATAGAGAAATTGAAATGGTCCACTGAGATGGTGTGGGATCCTACCTTCCTCAAATTTTCCCAACAATTCATATAGCCTGGAGATGGTAGGAAGGACCAAATTAATGGGACGACCCTCTACGAGTGTGGTAGCCATCATCAAAGTACCGGCCCAAACCCGGGTATATACATCGCTGGATGGGAAAAGCCATCCGCTCAAAATCATGTAAAAGAAACATATTAATCTAAGGGAATGTGATACGTATTGTTTATGTTCATATCCCAATGTGGTATATCATCCTGCTTCAATGGTAGCACAATATGACCCTCATGTTTGGCTGGACTGATGGGATGGACGAGTTTGATAGCAGCGAGCTCTCAGCTTGGGTTCATTCTCTTGCAAGAATAACCCTATCCACACCTCTATTGGGATAATATAGGGATCCTGGAGGGGATAATCAGGTAATCCATCCTCCATAACCAGTAAAATCCTTTTCAGATGGGACACGTGGTTAGTAACGTTCCAAGTAGCGGCTACCTAGAGAAACTCATCATACATCTCTCCAAGGATGGGGAGTCCTCCAAGTTGGTGGATATCACGTAAAGTGATTCCCACCTCCCCATTAAATAAGTGGAAGGTGCTGGTTATTGAACACCAGTTGATCAAAAACTCTTGAAGTATTTCACCTAGGGAGAACACTGCAAACTGAGAATCCCAGGCTCCCTAATACAAACCCACCGCCTCTAACTGGTCAGGGGACTAATCATGTCTGATCTACCCAGATTGCCTAGGCTCATTCATCGGATAAACAGCCTCTGACTTATAGATCCTACATGGTACTCCACCCTCCATTAGTACTTTATTGGGAGATGTTGATAATGGATTGGTACTCTCTAGAACCTACTCTCGGGACACCATCCCAACACATGTGGTTTCCCTGAGTCCATGTCGAGCCTCCTAGTATGAAGACATTCTCCTAAATCAGAGCGGGTGTGACTTCTCATATTTGGGAAATGTTGGCTCTATCATGTCCTTACAGTGCCTCTAAGAGGATTAATGGAGCATCAGGGTCCCCCAACAGTAGAGGAGCGTCATCAGGGAGACCAAAGCTGTAAAGTGGAAAATTTACAGATAGTAGGTAAGATAAGAGCCTTTCCATCAATAAATCATTTAAGAAGATGACGTGATTAATAATGTGGGCTCGAAGATAATCCTCACTATTCCCCACCATAGACTCCCTTGTCTTCATCGATATTATCATATTTTCTGAAGCATCCATTGCAACCATCATTAGAAGATCCAAAAGCCAATAAAAAGGTATTTGATTAAAAATTGTAGGATAATGGATACAAATGAGTAGCTAAAGGACTTAAAATGTTTCCACATAAGGCTCCATGTACTGTTCCCAGAAACGTTACGTGGTATCTACATCCCATGGGCTGCATAATGTGTAGAAACAATCGCCGCATACGACTTTAGTATGCAGAAGCATCACACCGCGTACAGCCACGGTACATGAAACCTCTGTGAGGTGCTGGTTCGCGAATTGTTGGATGGAGAATGGAAGGGTTCACGAAAGGTGGATACATTGACCCTAGACCTCATTAATTTAATTTTAAATGATTATTGGTAAAAAGTTTAAGTTCGGATTAATAATTCATAAAGTTCATTTTTCCGATTCAAGCTCGGCATGTGGGCACACATGCCATGTATCATCCTCCTAGGCGGAATCCATATTTTTGTTTTAAAATTCCACAATTCCATTGGTGAAACCCAAAATTCAGTATACGGACAGAGATATGTAGAAAAGTTTGTTTCATGGCACGTACGAAGTGGTTCGCGAATAGTATTTTTGCAATAAGCGCAGTATGCAAATGAAGAAGAAGTCAAAGGAGTTGAGAGAACTTTTCACCATGAGAAATGGTAAAAGAAAAATTACATGGGCCCCAATATATAGGTTTGGTCTCCTCCTGTTGGGCATATCTGTTCTACCATGAACCATTTCAGTTTAGGATAGATTCAGCATCTGAATAGTACCCTTTTTGTTCCGAACAGACCTCATTATTATGGGGGCATTTTTAGGGTCCTGAAAAGTCATCAAGGGGAATAAAATACTCCCACAATCACTTTGAAGAAGGAATCACGTATACCGACAAGTATAGAAAGGTGAATGGACTCAAATCAAGCTGCGAATTTCATAAAAAAAAATGAGGGAATTCTATGTTTTCAATGAAATTCATGTGGCCCACGTACCGTCACTGGGAAGGGTCTGTGGACCGCCTATATCACAAAGCATAGGTACGTTGAATGATTCACAAACCTCTAGAATGTCGAGCGATGTCCAGTGAAAAAGGTGGAACGTGAAATGCTTCACTGAAGGAATTGTGTGCACGAAGGCCATCTGCATACCATCTCACGAACTCAACAGTTCGTGAATGAAGCAAACCGGCAGGGTTCCATGAACCATGATCACAAACAGTTGCCTCTGCAAACCCCAGATTGACCGATTATTCCACAGGTCAAAATATCTCTGTTTGGGACTTTGAAAATGTAGACACATGCCCAATAGATACAATTTCACTGATGCTCTATAAGGGGATTAAAAAAATCAATTCAGAGAAGATGGATGACAAAAAATGATGGGGGGGCCAAAGGTTGGAATAACTCGGAAAATATTCCGACTTTAGCCTTGAATCATCGATAAAGACTGAATTGCCAATCATGTTCTCTGTAGGTACAGCCATCCGTGAACCATAAAATGGGGGAACATAATAATTTAAAGAGAACCAAAAACCTAAATATTGAAACTGCAAACCATATACTTCTTTCGGAAGAGCTTCATGTGAACGATGATCACCAGACCCTACTCTAAAATGGTGTTCCATGTAGTGTATTGCTATGCGAACATAACCTGACACCATGTACTACATCAGTATGTTGATGGAACCCAAAGCGGTGTGATGGAATGCGGACCACTTTGGTGTGTGGTGGTCTATAACCATTCTCGCGTACCATATCAGTACGTGGATGACCCCTCTACCCACATAACACTTCCTTATGTTGAGCTTCCCCCATCCTGCATAAGAAAAAAGTACGAAGAATTGGGTATTTTCGAGTGATATTTCCTCCAGTTCCAACCTCTCCCCTATACTACTGTCCAGTCCTCCTTGATCTCTCCACAAACCCATCCCCCAACATCAGGCTAAAGCGTCCTCTAAAGAAACCAGACCTGTATGATCAGACCATTTAGTGCATCATCACGCCCATTTGATTATACATACCCATGGTAAGTGGAGTCACAAAGGCTCACCCCACAATGTTTCGGGCTTTGGGAATGCATGTGGGTCTACATTCCTATGGTAACCTAAAGTCCAACCTTGGGATGCCAACGTGAACTTCCGGTTCTAGGTATTAATGGTGATCACTTGTGTTTCCATTCGATGAGGAATAGTGATTGGTCTAAGGGGTTAAGTTCGCTCCCCCCTTAGATGAGGACGTAACTCCTCCCCTTCCCAAAGTGCGTTCTGGGGAACTCCAACTGAGGTATGTCCCCAATTTTCCGAGGTCGAGTCGCAAGACTTTTAATATCATTTCCAATTGAAAGGATCATCGTTCCACACCGTCACCCATCGTCTCCCTGACCTCTTCCTATATAGGCTCTCTATCTCCCACCAATAGGAGAGGAAGAATATGGTTTGTTGGATCTCTCACATCTTCTTATTTCTCATACCAAGCATGAATCACATGGGCTTACATATTTGTGATGATTACAACATCCACACATTCTGAACTATGAGGAATTTGACTCCTGATCAAACTAGGATACATAGGACTCCTACTTGGAGGCCCTAGATCAAAATGGTGCCCAAAAAAAATGGTTAACCCAATCATGTTTCCCTCAAATGCGCAGATTCCATGTGTAATCCCCAGAAAATATAAACAATGATAACAATGATTCCTGATAAAACCATTATACTTCTGACCCCTACTCGAAGTCCCCTGCTCAAAAGGGTTCCCATCCAAAAGGGTTCACCAAACCATGCCCCCCCCAAATGGGTGTCTTCCTTCAGTAAGCCCCACATAATTCGGAACTACATGGGTTCTGATTCCTCTCTCAATGATATGTAGGAAAGGCATATTATAGGTATGATCCCAACATCAAGTTACCTTTCATCTTCCCTAGATGAAGATAAACTTGAGAGCATCTTATTGTATGGATCAAGTCAGCATCACCTCCATAGCATCCAATCCATATGCATGCCTACGATGATCCTGTAAACTAGGGGTATCCCATGGACACACTCTTTGGGAATGAGCCAAGGATTCATGAACATATGAATATGAATTAAATTTATAAATGTAGTCCCAGAATGTGCAATAATTCTCCCCCAAAAGGGTGTGGTGAGCTCGACTTCCCATCCTCTCAACCAATGAATTCATTAAGTATCATTGGCTGAATCATCATTCAACGAGCACGTTACTTTGGTAATTAAGTCTATGAATAATGGATAATAGGTCCTTTGGGTGTTTTAGCTCAACGAATAAACCCATTGGAGACCATATGAGGATTTTATATGCGAGGAGGACCGATTTCATGAGTACTTGTCCCCATGAAATCGCCTGCTAAGACCAACTGACTGTGACATCTCTTTTGCAATGCGAAAGGGGTGAATTGCCCAGCCCCAGTGGGGTTAATCCAAACTCCATTAAAGGATAATGACATAGGACATGTTGAAATGAATGAAATGGTGAACTTGACAAGAAATTGTCTCATGAGAAAGATATGGGTGATAATTCTTATCAGACCATTTCATCATCATGCCAAACGCGCCACCTCGGAGGCAGAATAATTATATAGATACATTATTTGAATTTTATCAAAGCATAGATATTGAAAATGAAATATTATTTATTATTTAAATGTATACTTAAAAATGATGTTACTTCTATTTATATCCTCCAATTCAATGGCTGCATCATAATGGTCACATTTAATATGGATAATTTTATATTAGAAAAATGTATAATGGTTCCTTTTGGTTCGGTTTTATGTGTAAAGAAACATATTCAACATAGAATCTAATTAAGTGAAATTATATAGTAAATTCTCATGGTGTTATAGAGTTCATGATGGGGATTCATGGAAAATATTGAATAGATGTATGCATAATTTGGAATTCAAGAAAACCATACACTATGATAATTATTTAGATATTTGAATATTATTGGAAACGATGTATAGAAAATCAGTGGAAGTAGGGGATCTTATGATATATACATTAGATAATATTTTAAATATAATTTTAATGATAACCCAATGAAAAAACCTCATGAATGATTCCTTATATCAAGATGAAAAAATAAGAGTAATAAGAGGACTCCTAAGAAGAATAATTCCCCTATATAGGTAAGTTAGTTTAAGATCAATGTTAAATCTATATCTAATATTTTTTGGAATAAAATTTAGAATCTATAAACACATATTCTACATTAATGATTAATGTGGATGATGAATCAATAGAATAAGTGGAAAAAATTTCTATTTTTTTTATCTAAATAATGTTCATACAGTAAACAATATGATACCCATTCCCTATATGAGATGGTGGATCAACTGGAGATCATATATGAAACGGACTATTCATTCATAGAATATCTCCCCATGGAAAATAAGATATTAAATAATGTGTAACTGTCAATAAATGAATACATAATTTTTATGGGTGAAAATATGAAGGGATAAAGAGATATACTAAAAGAAATTTCACAAAAAAAATAAATGACAATATAGAATTAATTAAAATAAATAATTATCCCCCTACAAAACATGAATATGGGAGAAAATAAAAGAATAAATCCAGCTCAAGGTTGTAGGAGAGAGTTTCCTGATTGATGTAGAAGGATGATAAAAGCAAGTATCTCTAGGAGATAATGAAAATATATAATGAAATATAGTACATATATCCCATGGAATCATTAATAAGTGTAAATATTGAAATTAAAATATGGAATTTGGATTTCATTGGATGATTCATACCAGATTTTGAATAAATGTATCTCAAAATAAGGTAACCATAATGTTATAATTCTTTGGAATATTGAGACACATCATGAGTGTGTCTCTATAATCTGAAGGGATGAATTATGGTAGAAAATATATTGCATCAACATATAGACAAAGAAATTTATACATGATATATTAATTTAACAAGAGACATTTTATTTATACAAACGATGAAGATGTCTCTAGAAATTATAGTAAGAAGAAGTTTAATAGTTTCAAAAGGAATTCTTTCATTGCTATGACAAACTGTAAGAATGGTTATATTGAAACATAAATTTTTGTGATATAAAATATACTTACTTATTTTGAGGAAAATAAGGGAGCTCAACTAAAGGTGAAAAAAACACCAATAATTAATTACTCATAGTATCTCTATTCTAAATTACATAAGTAGATATAGAGGATAAATAATAAAGTTTCATCATATTTGAGAAAGATTGATAAGCATGTAAAGAATGATTTATCAGGGAAAAATAATTCTTGGGTGACTATTAAGGCTATAAAAAAGGAGAAAAAAATCAATACAATGTGGTTTCACAAATTACGCCACTATGAAATAGGTGAAGTTTGTTAGAAGAGACCTCCTATGGTAGAGGAAGCAAGAAGAAAGATGATGTGGTGGTGCATCAAAGGAATAAAAAAAATTTAATGGGACTTATCTCCCAATAAATTAAATGTTCAAGACAAAGAATATAGAGAAATCTAAATCTCATATATGAAGTGATATTTGTACAAGTGGTATTGAAATAATTACTAATAGTAAGGTTGTGAAGTGAGTTGGAATTAAATGGTTGGTTCACTAATACCAACCATAATCTCCAACATGATGATGTATGGGAAATACCCCAATCCCTATGAGTTTTAATATTTTTAGCTATTTTTTACAGTGATGTAGATTTAAAAGGGGAGATTCAATCCTTGAGGTGTGATTTTTATAAAAGGATATAAATATAGAAAGTATGTTTTTAGTGATTACAATTTTTAATTGCTATCAAGACTCAAAAAAATATAAAATGCTATCAAGTGAGTAGTTAACTCAAATGGTGGATTTGATCAACTATTCTAGATTATAATTCTGAATCTAGAGTTTCACACTATGATTAAGAAATTCAAATGATGTAGAAAATGATCAGGGGTAAAATATATGTAAAATATTTATCTAAAATATCAAATGTTATCATGAAAAAGTTTTCTAATAATAAAATGATATAAAAACATATCAAAATTGGTATAATACCACAAAAAAATGATACCAAATCTTTAAGAAAGATGTAAAAATATTCATTGAATTCATTTTTATTTATCCATGTACTAAAAATATGGTGTTGGCTAATTTTTTTTGGGTACCAAAATATATTAGGAATAAATTTTCAAAACCAAAAAGTTGTTTACCCATGTTTACTATTATCATAATATCTAGGGTTAAAACTGAAGGCATTTATGGGGAGTTGATGATGATAAATCAAAGGCTAGATAAACTCATCTAGAAAATGATAATTCTTGTAAAGAATGGATGGATCATAGATATCATGTGGTATCAAAAGTGTATCATGAACATGTGGTATTAACTAGTAAAACATAGGTTATAACTCAAACACTTGTTCCTTTAACGTATATTCACAAATGATTTTACATAATTTTGGTTAAGATTATAGGAAGAATTATTAAAGGAATTAAAATCACAATATTCACATGTTATTGGTTGTAAGTGAGTTACATGGAAATATTTTAGGTTATAAACTTATAATCATGTTTCCTACTCTGAATTCTGACTTAGTTGAATTAGATAATTTATTAACAACTTATTTATAATGTGTAAATTCACTCAGTGTATATATTTAAGTAAAATATTGTAGGAAATAATATTTAGTTCACTTCTTAAAAATAGAAAATATAGAATATTTTATTCTAATTTTGATACCATGGATGAATTATAAAATATGTAGTTCCACAAGTGTTGAATAGTGCCAAAGGTTCAATCAATATGTATTTGGGTGATTTTAAAAGGTTTGAAGGTGGTAATCAAATCCAATATTTCAAGATCAAAGGATAATGTGGAAGTGGCTAAAATAGACCAATGATTTTTACTGTAACTTTAAAATTTACAACAATGACAAAAGTTTTGGAAGCTAAATAGTGGAATCAAGTTCATAGTGAAGAGGTTTACGTTTTTAGAAGTGGTTAAATGATCCCAATATAAAATGTTGTGGGAAATAATTTCATGATAATGGGGGAATAATATCTTTAAATTTACATTCAAAAGATCAGGATAACCCACAATACTCTGGTAAAGATCATTGAAAATCTGTATCAAGTATTTTATAGACAAAGGGGGTACATATAAGAAGTTAACCTCATGGAATTCCGTGATAAGGGGTAGAGACTATAAATAAATTTTTTTATGAGAAGGCCCTTTGAATTTTATTTCCAAAGGGGGTGAGAAAAATAAACCATAAATCAATACATTATTTTGAAGGATTTAGACTTAAAAGGTAAAGTAGGATTTCTGGTGGGGTTGTCAACAAAATATAGTGGGGGAGAATGCTGAAACTAGGTGGGAGTGTCTCATATTTATTCATAATATGTGTTATATTTTTTTACAATGAATTACATATGAAATTTTAAGACATGGTGCGAATGGATAAATAAGAGTGTCGTAACCATAAATATGGGGACATGATTAGGGTTGTTAAGGATGCATAATAGTGACATACATGGATTTAGAAGAGAAATTTGATGATTTTATTAAATATAACATCTATATGATATTTTTTATAGAATTTTTAATATGTTTATAGAAGGATGACAAAGTTTGAAGATTGTTGTATAAGGATGAGATGAATTCTTGTCTAAAGGTTTTGGATTTAGTGTTTTTGTAAATTTGAAAATGTCCCATGTATAATCATAGCTAATACTTAATGTGTAAAAGTATCCAATGAGGAATAAGTTTTAAGAATTTGAAAAATTACCATAGATAAAGGTTTTCATGAATAAATATAAAAGGCAACTAGTGCCTAGTAAATATTGGAATTTTGAAATGGTCCTACAAATAAATGTAACTGTGACCTAATACAATAAATTAATCTATAATGATATATAAAGTTATCGGTAATAATTTTACAAAATCTCAGTAGTAATGGTTACCAATAAAATATATAAGATTTATTTCCATGATAAAAGAGTGATACGTTAGAGTCATTTCCATTGTACAAGGAATATGTAAGGGCCATTTCAATGGTAAAAGGGTAATGAGGGCCATTTATAAGAAAAACGGGTAATATATAGGATTCATTTATATTATAGAGGCAATACATAAGGTTAATTTATGTGATAAATGGTTTTCAAGAAAAAAATTGGCCCAGTGTTGGATCACATGGGAAAACATAAAAGTACATATAAGGAATACCTAAGAGTAACATGGCTAGAAAAACTAATGCATAATGGTGATTTTCTATTATTAATCATAGAATATTATTGATAATGAGAATAGTTATATATTAACATATTCACTATCAATCATAAGGTCTAATTGATGGTTTTTCTAGATGGGGATGTTTCCATGTCGTGGTGGAGAAGATCATGCTAATATTAAAAGAGGATCATTACATGATTTTTTAGTGATTTAAATATAATATTTTTCTATAGTTTTTGGAAATGATATTTTATTAAGAATCTATATGTTAATAATGATATCACATTAGGATTAGGCTATGTAAGTATAAGATCATGTTGTGTTAAGGAAATCATGTCGTGAATAAGATAGCTATGGTTAAAAGTTTATTTGTTTATGATTTTAAATGATATATTTTTCATTATATTTTAGGAGTTCAAATAAAATTTGATTTCACATTTTAACCACACTGATCATTGGGAAATCTATAATTATCATGGATCATTATAAAGGAGGAAAGTTATCTCATCCCATCGATTAAAGGATAGTTGTATTTTAATACCAATAAAAAATATTGGTAGAAATTTTGGAAGGAACGAGAGATAGAAATATTGATATATCTGGTATAGAGGAAGAAGGACAGAAGTGTGTTGCATTTAAAAATCTAGTACTCAGAGAGGAGGAGGAGAAGAAGTTTTCTTCTACATCTAGTTGTTGAAGAAAAAATTAAAAAAGAAAATTCTAGTGTGTAATTACCTTCATCAATAGGAAGAGTTATTGATGCTAGTTTTATGCAAGATAGAGACTCAATCCCTATATCAAGGAGTTGATCTTATCAAGTATTGAAGAATGGGAGTTCAAAAAAAGTTGATCTTAATAGAGGATCTATCTAGAGATGAGGATGATGGGTGTCTTATCAACCTATATTAATCTATAAAAGACATTTATGTCTTTAAACTATTTGATATACCTTCCCACCTATAAAATAACTATTTTCTTCACAAAAGTATTATGCGAATGAGAATAATAGAGAGTGGACCTTATATTGAAATTGAGCTTTTACCGAACCTTATAAGCATAATGCTCCTTGTCATGGAGTGACTATGACTGAAAAACATGAATCTAACGGAAGTGTGTATAATGGATTATTGAATATCGACACATTTTCTTTTGTATTCTCCATGGATTATCCCTCCATAGTGAACCAAATCAAATACCTTTTTGTTCTTGTGCCTTAATTTTTGAATTTTTAAATAATATTCTGTGAGATAGATTTCAAGATAAATAATTATATTGAACACGATCCTTCTAATGAAGTTACATGATCAAAATGGCCTAGGGGACTAAAAGAAGGGAAAATGTTAAATTTAGTGCGCACCCAGATTCACCCCATTCTCTAGGGGTATTTAATCATCTTACTCCCAACATATCAATCTATATATAAAACATATATTAAAATAAATAACGTAAATCATAAAAATTAAACACCTATACATATTATAGTTTACTATATTACCATAGAAAACTATTCAAAAATCTATCTAATATTTATTTTGTGGTTTATAATTAACTTAAATGCTTCATAAAATTTAAGATCTAAAATTAAATTTTCAACCATTAATGTCATTAAAAAATAAACCTCAATAAAAAATAAATAAAATTTGGCAGAAAAAATTACACTAAAGGATTTAATGACTTCACAAAACCCTATAATTATCTAATAAAACAAATTTCCACATTAACTATTTTATTTATTATTAACTAAAGCAGCCATTATGACATGTAGGAAGTCACAACATCATGGTGTGGGTCATACTATAGTTATTAGTTCTCCATTTTAGTTCCTATGAATATTTATATATGATATCCTGAGATCAACTCTCTTATACTAATTATCATGTCTATTTTGGATTATAGGAATATTATCTAATGATTTAGAGATAAAAAATTACCTAATTAATTAATTTAACAATTGAATCAATGAATTTTGTTGAATAAAAAGGAGTTTCATGATCATAAAGTATAACGAAAAATTCTCTAAAATTATCCTTCATTCAAAGAAGGGTGCCTATAAAAAGAGTTTCTTAAACCACATTTGTGAAACTTGTGTTTTTAATTTTTTGGGTAAACTCTTTCTATTTATCTTATCTCTATTTTCCTTCAAGGAGGAAGTGTTAAAAATCCTTTCTGGAGAAAATGTTTTACTAAATCATTAGGTGATTCTAGTGCCAGTTGGATAATTTCAATGCTATGAACCCAGTGGTTTTTACTCATAGAACTCTATAAAACTGACTTCTATGGAAGATTTAAATCTTATATAATGACATATTTTTTTAGTATTTTTATTAATTCATAATTTTATTTCTATATCATTCTATATTATCATAGTTTTTGTGAAATTTTTCATTGAAACTAGGTAAAAATACATCCCATGAAAACCATTAGTGGTATTATAGCGAAAGATATTGATGAATCAATCAGATGAAAGTCGGTTTAGAAACAAATTGGCTTCTTCATAGGAAACATGGAATTACCCCTTTAAAATTACCATTTTTTCATCATAATGATTGAAAATATCAAATACTTATTATAAATTGATATTTCAAATCATATTTTTATTGTTCATGTAATGATGAACATAAAATGATCCTTTTTAATAACTCTTGAAAATTGAAAAAAATTATGCATCATATGATGATTCCACTACACCATAGTTACTAGGTTTCTTCATCATGGTTATAGGATGTATGAAGATAGTACACACTATAGTGAATGTGCACAAGACATTTTTCAATTTATTAAGTCCTTCCTAAAATGGATTTTCTTATATAAAATGGTTATAATATTCCCATGGAAAGTGTATTCACTCCATTTAATACCCAATCATGGGGAAAATCATTTATTCTAGAATTTAAATGAAAATTATATTTGTGTTAAAATTATAAAAATAAATCACCAAACTATTTGAATTTAGTTGATATAAAAATTGGTTTTAATAATATTTATTTTCAAAAAAATTTATATCTCGTGTAAAATAATTTAAGTTTTTATTTATTTATAAAATACATGTTTAAATATTCTTAAATATAAATTGTTTGTGTTATGTGAATATTATGTATGATTATATATATATGATATATTAAAATTTTTATATTTCTATATCATGTACACATAGAAGGATTACCTGATATGTAATTATTTTAGAAGATGAAATAGTTAAGTATTTAATAAGAAATTTATGTATATTAAAATGGTGATACTAAAAAAATACCTCAAATACTAAATATGGTATTCCTTTCCATGAAAACACATGTCAAAGCCTCAATCATATGATCAGGTAGGTCATACTAAATAGAGGCTTCCATTTATTATCTTGTGCATAGAACATTGGGTATAGATGACACAAATAGAATTAGGTACCCTTTTTCAACTATGATCTTTGGGTTAAACTTTTCTTGGAAACACTAATAGTATTAGGATACTAGAGGATTAGATTTCAGGTTTCTCAGATGATGGATTTGGGAAAAAATTCCACTCAAATAACCAACAGTCATATTTTTTATGATTAACATGGTGTTGTACCTAAATATCTATTTACCCAAATCTTAGTAAAATATATATCATGGCCAAAAAAATGATGTATAGGGTCATCATTTTATTTGGGAGTGATATTATTAAAATTTCTTGATGAAAACATATATAACTTGATAATAAATCATAGATATGTTCTTATTATAGATTACTTAATGTAGAAGAATTATTATTTTAATATATATTATAGGTATTACCTGTAAAGTAATTATATATTGGTGTCTAAGGTTGATAAGTGTTATCAAAGAGAATCATTCTGAGCATATGATTGTAAATTTTATAGAAATAAATTTCTACAATATTGTATCATGGGTATTGGATACCAGGTATGCATCACAAATTTATCCAAATAAAATTAGACTTAGAGATATGAGAGAGTTGATGAAAGGTTAAGTAGTTCTATGTGTTAGCAATGGGGTGGGAATTTTTTCATTGGTGGCAGAAACATATACTCTAATTCTACCTAGTATATTAGTTATATAATTTTAAATAACTATTATGTTCCTTATATTAACAAAAACATTGTTTATATGTGTTTTTTTATAGGAAAGGAATATTTTCCATTATTATTAACAAAATTTATTCTATATATAATAATTAAATGTTTCTCTTTTACTTTGGGAATATGATGAATGGTTTACAAAATCATGATACAGATAATAATATCTATAACATTCAAGATAAAAAGTTAATTGAGGATTCTAACACCACATATCTTCGGCAATATCTCATTGGGAATATAAATTAGAAACCGATCCAAAGACATTGTAGAAATATATTTGTGGATTTATTTGATTATGAATCACATGAAACATGTAATTTTGTTTATTAAGAAAAATATCTAAATAACCATTTAGTGTATAAGGTCAAAGGGAGAAAGGAGTATTGGATATTATACAAATATATTTATGTGGACCAATCGGTACTCAAGGTAGTTGGGGTGTTGGAACCTTTTAACCATTATTGATTACTTTAGTTATTATGTATATTTTTATATTATGATACACATGTTTAAAACTTTTGAAAAGATTAATAAATTTTAGAATGAAGTTCATAATAAATCACACATGATTATTAATAGTCCTTGATTGTATGTGGGTGGTGCATAATTGATCAAAGAAATCAATAATCATCTATGAGATTGTGTAATTTATTTACGTTTCCCTAATCCTATAATTCCATAGTGTAATGGTTCATATGATAGGAGTAACCATACTATGTTGGACATTGTATGTATAATTATGACTTGATGTGACCTTTCTATATAATTCTTAGGATATACTCTAGAAGAAATTTCTTTCAAACATAAATTTATTCTATCTAAATCAAACATTGATATGCTATATGGGATATGGATCGGGAGGTATCCCAATTTTTTTTTATAAGGATTTTTGGTTGTAAATCATATATATCACAATTTTCTACTGAAAAACGTTTTTTAAAATTTAAAAAGTTTTTATTTTTTTATTATCCTAAAGAGACTATGGGATATTGTTTCTATTATTTTACTAAGTATAATGTGATTATTTCAAAAATTAGTATATTTAGTTGCAGGAATATATATTTTTGGGATTGATTGGAAGGAATGATAAAATTAGAGAAGTTTAAAACTAATAAATAAACAGCGTACTAAAGATATAAGGTTATGTAGTTTAACAAATAGTTAGAGATAAAGAAAACTATCTTGTTATATAATAATCTAAATGATTTTGTATGATTCTTTAGGAGCCTAAGAGATATGGATATCATATAAAAAATTATAAAAAATAAATTTCTATAGATAATGGACCAAATAACTAATAAATCTCTATTAAGAGTTTAAATTCCAAGAAATACATAGAATCCATGAAATCAAAGATGAAATCCCTATATAATAGAAATGTTTAAAACTTAGTAGATGAACTTGAATAGGTTTTACCAATAGGGTGAAATTGGGTTTTCGATAAGAAAACTAACATGGATGGTAGAGTATATAGGTATTAGGCATGCTTTTGGGAAAGGGTTATAAATAAATTCATGGCATTGACTATAAAGAGGAATTTTCAGCAGTTTTGAGGATAAATTCCATTAAGATATTAAATTTCATAAAAACTCTTTACTATTATGAAATATATCAAAATGATATTAAACCCACTTTCTTTAATTGGAATATAGTCAAGTATCAGTATATAATGTATCCCAAAGGTTTTTAAGTTCTAAATAATTATGATAAGATTTTAAAGTTATAATAGCCCATTTACAAATTCAAGCCACCCTATGGGAGTGGGAATAGTTAATTTGATGATATAATTAAAGAGTTTAGTTTCATCAAGAATATGGATGATTCTTATTTATACAAGTTGTTTTATGGGGGTGTTGTAACATTTATAATATTATATGTGGATTAAAAACCTCTTATCATAAATGATATCATTACTTTACATTCTATAAAATTTTCATTAGGAAATTTCTTCTCATTTAATTACATTGCTGAATAAACTTATATACTAGCTATAAATATTCATAGAGATAGATGGGAGTGTTTTCTTGGAATGACTCAAAACACATTTATTCGTAAATTGTTAAAAAGTTCTAGCATAGATAAATCCATAATGGGTATTTACCTGTGTTATATGGAATGTTTCATAGGAAGATTAAAGAACCTTAAAAATATTTAGAAAAGATGTATATGATTCTTTATGCCTCTATTAAGGGTCTATCATAACTAGTAAAAAAATACTTTTTAACATTGGGTATTCTTATCTTAAAATTATTTTATTATCAATGTAACTACTATAGATGTTTTAAATATCTTTCTAATATCATTTATATAAAACCGATGTGAAACGGTATTCTACATCTGTTATTTTAATAAAATAAAATTTTAACACTGTTTTGAAACCAAATACATGTTTTAAGTTAGTTTTGAAACTAGTTTTTAGAAAAACTGAGGTGGTAGGAATGAAAAATAATTAAAATATCAATACAAATTATGTATCTTTGATAAAACAAAATATAATGAAAAGATAGTTACAACAAAAAAATGAAAAAAAACAAGATTTAGTTTCTCAACTTCTTCTCTATACTCATGATAGTTTCATCCAAAATTAGAAATAATTTCATGACATTCAATTGCCTCGCGGTTAAAAAATAATGAGGCATTTTGAAATTTATTTTCTTTCTGATAAAAAAATTATGAATCTTTTTTATCTTTGGATTTTAGATCTTATGTGGAATTTAATCATTTTTCAAAATGTTATCTTCATAAAAAATAATTGCAAATATTAAAAAATATATATGTTGAAAAAAAAGGTAAAAATATCTAAAATAAAGATAGATTAAATTTTTAAGATATAAAATGGGTGAAATGATAATTTATTAAAAAGAATAAAAATTTAGAAATGAAAGGTTCCTAACCAATTTGTCATAGTTTTAGGCTCAGTTTATTTATAAGTAAGTAAAAAAAGCTTTAATCTTTTGATGTATATATTGGTGGGAAGAAAACATTAGAAAGTGTGTGATGTAAAAAAGTTTAAAGTAACTAATGCATAAAATTTAAAACATTTCAACATGATATTTTAACAATAGTTTTTCAAAAACATCAATGTTAAAACTATCTTTTAACATCAATTTTTTAAAAAAAATAATGTTAAAAGTCTCTTTTACCTTGCACAGTTAACATCAGTTTCTAAAAAATTGATGTTAGAAAAATCAAAATCACTTATGCATATTGTCAAAAAACTAAAATTCATTAACAAATATATTTTAAAATTTTCACCTGCGGATGTTAACAATGATTTTTATAAAAACCCACATTAAAACTATCTTTTAAGAACAGTTTTTCAAAAAAGGGAAATTTAAAGTTTATTTGACCATGTAATTTTAAGATATGATTTTAAAAATCCAATATTAAAAATATAATTTAATCATTTTTTTAAAAACCAATGTTAAAAATATATTTTTAACATGGTGTTTTCAAAAAAATTGATCTTAAAACTCAATTTTTATATTATTTTTTTAAAATTATGATAAAATTTTATTTCACCTCATACTCTTAATATTGGATATTACGAAATTAGTCTTAAAAAATTGAAAATAACCAAAAAATAATGCGAAAAAATTATAAATCACTAACAAATTAATTTTAAAAAATTTCACCTCAGAATTTCAAAATATGTTTTTAAAAAAACATCATAAAAAATATACTTTTAACATCAGTGTCTCAAAAAAATGACATTATAACTTCATTGGTTTCTGAAACACACATGGGAAGGTATTTTAATTTATTTTGTTTAAGTTGACCTCAAAGTAAACTTTTAGTGACTATGTTTGATAAAATAATGTTAAACTATATTTTTTAATAGTTCCTACAGATATAGCATCCAGATCCCTTTAAAGTAAACTAATATTCTACTAGGTTTTATATTCCATGTTATGTACACAACTAAATATAGGGTATACATTGAGAATAATAATAAGATAACAATCCATTATTGGTAAGATTCACTATATTGTTATTAAAAATATACATAATAACTTGAGAATAAATTAATATATGTGCTGGGTCTTTGGAGGTGATGATGGACTCATTATAAGGGGTAACATTGATATTTGTTTCCAAAAAAATAAAAATTATATGATATAACACCCTAATAGGGAAGCCACTGTAACTACTTCCCTGAGATGGACTATCGCATTAACTCAGGCAAATCTTCTTGTATTTCAGAAGATGTAGACTAGTAGAGAGGGTCAATAAAATTAAAATGAGAAGACTATATTCGCTTATTAGATTAAAACCACAGAGAAATAATATCACTAGATATCTCAAACAATTTAAACATTATAATGTAATGATGAGAGGTAAGGGAGAACAATAGACCAAGTGAAACATAATATAAGCATTAAATGTATACACTACATGTCATGAAATCATAGTGTAAAGACACAAAATATTGAAACAATGAAAAACCTCACACGTGGCCTCGAGTTGAGTTTAGTCCTGATATCCCATAATCCAACTCATCATCCCATGCATAAATAAAACATTAGGACATTATCTAGAACCTGTTCTATAAAACTAGTGGCATTTTCTCGAGTACCCAAATACCATGGGGACTCGATAAAGGTGGAGATACAACTTAGTAGGTCACCACCAATGGTGTCTAAAAAAATTTGTAAAAGAGTTTATATAGATAATCACGGTGCAATAAATAAGGGAATAAAAGAATCATTTTTCATATTTAGTAATTATTTATTTACCTTTTTTCTTATAAGTTCAATCATGAAATTCAACAAACCTAACTCACTTTGGACATTCTAGGAGATTAATCCATAACATAAAGTGGTTACATACTTTTATTCACAAAGGGGAGTTCACTAATCAAATCAATTCAACCATTTACCTTGGAGCATCTGCCTAGGTAACCATATCATGTCTATACTTTGGGATCAAATAACCTCAGTCCATCATTCCAAAACATTCCAACATTGGGAGCATATATCCTAAATACAATATCTTAAAGTATGAAATACATTAGTTGGGACCAGAGCATAAGTGTATCCTAACCTAAAGTTTTGGAGACTCATTCCTATAATTTAATCATAAAATAAATCAATGGGGCCTAGATCATTATTTCAGTATGGCCTGTGGGAGTAGATTCTTAGTCAAATAACCCTGTCATACCATATATCCACATGGACAAGTTTTTTTAACCATTTTTCACATTTACCCATACTATAATCTTATTTTCAAGGTCCCAATGGACACTTTAAACCAAAACATATCATAAATAAAACTAACCCCATTTAATATGGAATTAAAAACCAAAACCAAATACTCTTTTAAAAATCAACTAGAAGTCGCCCTTTTAAATGTTGGTCTTCCTTTTTGAAAACTAAACCATTCCCCCAAGGTTTTCATTTCCAATTCCCAACTAATTAAAATATCCATTAAATAATTTTCACAAAAAAGGGAAACCACACCCCCATTTCAATCAATCATAATAAATCTAATAATAAATCACGTATTTCAAATAACATTGAGGTAAATGCCTCCTTTTAAAATATTACCCACTTTCAAAATATTTTTTCCTTAATTGAAATCCATAATCAGACAAAAATGGAAATAACACCATTTTAACCATTTCAAGAGCCTCCTAATAAATTGAAAAAATAAAGAATATAAAAAATTAAAATTATCCCATTAACCATTACCAAATTCCAAATTATAATTCAAAACCCATTAATTCCCATAATTTCCCTAACTCAACATTTAAAAAATTCATTTCACCATTTTGAAATGTTTGGAATACCCCAGGGGTAGCCCTAAGTTCGATCTCAAATCATCAATGAAACCAACAAGGACTATAAAGGGATTTGAAACCCAATATAAGGCCCAAATTACTTTCCTAATTCAAAGAAATTAAAATGAAGCAGCTTAATAAATATGATCAATAACATACACTTATAAAACATTTAGAGTATAGTAAAAAACTTGTAGACCACTGACCTCATGCTCATAGACAACTTCTCATCCTACCTTGGACCTTTATCCATGTTTAAAAAATCTATAACATATAAAAATAGAATCTACTATAATTAGAAGGATTTAAGGATTTAGAAGGAGAGGAAACATTCAACCAAACCTCTTCCAGAAAATGGAAGGAAATGTACTCAAAGACTTCTCCAAAGCATTGATATGAAACCAACAACACTCCAAATGCCTATGAATAGAGGGAGAAACACCCATAGAGGAGGAGGGAGCTCCTGGTTCATAACCATAGAAATAGGGGGTTAAATTAGGGAGGAATTCCTGGGAGAAACATTTTATTTTGAGAGTAAAAAATGGGAATGTATCAACATTTAGGATGCATGTAGTTTGGCTGCAGTGTTGGAAAAATGGTGCACCAACCATGTGGTTCCCATTATCTGAGAGGTAATCAGCTTACATAGTCTCTCAATAGAACCCTCATATATTGAAATACTATGAGGATCCCATGAACCATCCTATGTATAAGTGGGGTTGTGGGACAAACTATTTCCTAGCCACCCCAGAAGTTTTCCTAAATCACACACCTCCTTTTTTCAAACCTCATTCTTATGGTGCACAATTATTATTAACCATGTGTCAACCATTATATCTACATATATTGACTTATTTTTCTTATTTTCCATATCCCAAGCCCCCATGAAACACCTAATATCATACTAACACAAAAGAAATGCTCCATAAAAAATTAAAACTAAGATGTACATTATCTTATGTTCGGGATCTTACGATCTCCCCCACCTTATAGAAGCTAATCCCCAAGCAGTGTTCCCAAGAATCATCAAGCCTCAAAGAGAAATGTTTGATCCATGGGGACCTTCTATCAACTTCTTTCTCCAATGATTCCTCCTAAACATTTCCATATTGTCATAGAACTCAGACAAAATAAATATTCATACCCCAACTAAATATCCACATTGTGATCCACAACACGAGCCTCATGATCACAAAAGAATACATCAATGTTAAACTCATCGTTACTAATATCAGCACATACTGGGGACGTATTGGTAATACTTCTAAAAATAAATCATAAAGAGTTAATTGAACATAGAACTACACCACATTGGGGGATCCATTCAGTATACCACAAGTATAATTATCCCAATAAGGAAAAAATTTCATTACACCAGATGATAAATTTCCTAGTTTTTTATCCCGCCAAACCTAATCTGATTTCCCATCCATCAAGAAAAAAATGTAATCACTTTAAAATATAAACCATCTGTTCGATCATGATTTATCCAACCACATCCCCCAACCTACTTCAGTACAAAACTCAAGGCCCAATGGCCACATTCCATATCTGAACATACAAAACCCAACCAAATAACAAACATCACATCAATCATTTAAAATAAAAGACCCGAGCCAATGCTCATTTCCAAAACCATACACCAAGATGTATTTTAAAAAACCTCATCCAATCAAAAGCATCAGTCACATCATAAACTAACTAATTTCCCACTATGGTGCACCCCACCATACTCATGGGCTCATAACCACAAAAATCTGGTGTTTTCCACCTCCACCATTGAATAGGCCTATAGAACCTCGACTCAAACTTTCACACCTTAACCGGAGTGTTTCTCAACTCATTGTGACCAGTCCTCTATGAGAACAAAATATGACCTCGACAACAAGACTTTATATAGAAACCACTGATAATGGAATCACCTCCCCCTTCTATACATGAACTATATATAACATGGTTCTTCCTAAAAACCTTCTTGAATTTTTAAAATGAACATTTCAAATAAAACATCAACAAAATTCATTTTACAACTCACCACTTCCATTCCTTTTGTCGTGCCGTGTTGGAATATATCTGGCTGACTCAACCTAGAAACACCCAACTCCCACTATTGTCCCTTTACCACATTTCCTATCCATAATTCCCTATCACTTCATGAATAACAACACCATCTAAACACGCATACTATATTCTATCCCATACATCCAATGAAATATCTCCATTAATCATTTAATACTCCCTAGACCACCATCTTGTTCTTATGTACCCACTGACACCTTTCTAACACAAATACCCTATATTCCTTTGATAAATTTCCTAATCCCAAATACAACACTTGTCTCAATAAACCCTCCTATTCAAGCCCTACATGGCCTTCCTGAGAAACCCAAACATGTACATCATATGTTTTCTCCTTGGAATTTTGATGCCACCACATCTAACTCATGGTCCGATCTACACATCTTTGGATGGAATAAAACTCCCCACCTTCATAGTTTCATTATAATTACTTTCCTCAATAAATTTCAACCACCATGACTCATGCTCCTATAACTACAAATCCCAAGAATTGAACATATCCATATTTCCCTCACTTTAGTGAAAAAATGAAACATGAACCATCACTCATCCATATATTTATAGAATGTATCCTTTAGAATTCACCAACATCTGGTCCTTCATAAGTACCTCAACCAAAAATGGTCGATGGTTCACCTCCCACCACGCAACTTCACTAAACTTGGGTGCAACCTCCCTTAATTAAATTCATTTAACCATAAGAGAACCTTTAACTAGAATAGAATAGAGAAAATTCTCTCTACATTTACCCAGGATGATATCAATTTATTATTCCCGATCACCTCATATCAATAAGCACACCAAGAATTCATTGATGAATACCACCACAATCGATCCAAAACAAATGGTCTTGTACATAACCAGTACTTCCCTCTTTGATCTCATGAAAAATGGTAGGTACCTTTTCTAATCCACCTATTCTCATGTCCAAAATAGCATCATGCCGCTTATGTATGTGCCCCAACATCCATACCTCATTAAAACCCTTGAGTTAACACACTCTCCTATGACAACTCACTGAACTACATGAAGGATTACACAGGTCGTACATCACTATATCTTAGCCCAAACACCAACTTACCAAACTAACAATTACTCATAATCAATTGACCTCATAAAACTCAAGGCATTCACATCCATCCATTTCAACAACACAACCTTTCAAACAACAATCCCAGTCACACATCCACCCCACTCATTTGGTGTAAATTTCATATTAAAATAATCCATAAATATTCAAAATTTATCCCCACATTGAATGCTTCTAAAAACAGTTAAACCCTTTACCTGAATGATTATTCTCTTTGAAACTAACCTTATAACCAACAACAAGCACTTGAGTGATTTCCTGAGAAAAAAACCCGGGAAAATCATTTACATTTCACTAAAACTTGATGAAAACTTCTGTGAATAAATTCCACCTATAAGGAATCTCTCCAAATAACCTACAACATTGGGATAACCTCTATTAAGGATACCCTCAAATACAGAAAACCACCATTTCATAACCATAACTCTAGTTGAATCTCTAAAACCATTGACTTTCCCTCATCAGCTACTAGGCCACACCCACGCTAGTCAAAGCTATATGTGTACCATTGTCAAATTCTAAAATTTCCACATGTGCCTCATACACCCAAAATAACAAACAACTCTTCATACCTCTCTCAAAGATAATACTCTAAGATCAAATGATATCAACTCCCTAAACTAGATTCACACCTACAAATGGCCATAGGGTCCCCCTCAAATCTGTACACATCAAACCTCAAAAAACTCAATGCTCAAAGTTGGAAATCCAACCCCCATTATAAAAAACACTACATTTAATGCACCCATGTAAACATTTATTAGATGTTTTATACCCATAACAACAAAACTGTTACTAATAAACCTATGACTATGTCACTAATTCTTAAGGCCCAATGCAATCATGTATGACCACGACCCATAAAGGTTAACACATCCACTTCTCCAGTCAACATATCACATCCCCAAGGTAATAGTCTTATTGATGGTATAATAATTACATCACCATTTAACCACACATCAAAACCCAACAAGCCTCATGAACTATAAATAGGGTCTCGAACTAGGGCAATATTGCTTCTCAAACCACCCTCACATTGGGTTAGATCCCAACACTATAGATACCCATTTTTAGTGTCCCTGTAGGTTCATAATTTTTTATTTCCATTTTTAATTTAAACTTTACCATTTCAAAACCTAGGAATACACATTGAAAAATATTCCATTTACCCAACATTTCAAAAATCTTGACTTTACTGAAATTTATATTTCAAAACATTTTCACTAACCAACATTTGAAATAATTATCAACATGCATAAAAACATAGAGAAGGCACACTACTAGTATATAAATCCCAAGGAATTTTCAATCATCAGAAACATATAGATGACCTATCAATCATATGTTCCTGGAAAGATGCATGAACACCCACACCCTCTCTTACCATATGAATCCAAGAGATAAAACATCTTAAAATATCACATCATCTACCAATGCACCACTATATATGGAAATATCATTAAATTATAGATTTTAAAAACATAACATCAATTCCCACCCCTGGAAACATGGATTCTACCTCATAAATTGGGGTGGTAGGAACCTAGGAATGAGCTTATTTCCAAGACACAACAAGATCCTAGTCTCGTGTCTACCATACCAAAAATAGTAAGATAAAATAAAACTCCTATGATTCTGCTTTGTAACACTCTGACCCAGAAGCCTTTACAATAGGTATCCCATGTCGAAACAGCACATGACCTCAAGTGTACCTCCATGTATGCCCAATAATTCCAACTAGTTGTGCGGGTCCATAAAGGTACAATGGGGGGGGGTCTATACCCATTTTCATCATAAAACCAAAGTATAAATAATATCACTAGATATGACAACCAAATGAAATATTATAATGGAATTAATAGAGGCAAGTACAACTAATAAACCAAGTGAATCATAATACAAACATGATGTGTATACACTACATGTTAGATAGTCATAAAATAAAGACCCAAAATATGGAAAATATAAAAAACCCTAAATACAACCCCATGTTTAGCCTGGTCCCGATATCCCATGCCCCAACCCATCATCCCATGCATAAACCAAACTTCAGGTATATATCCATAATTTATACCAAAAAAAGTATCATCTTTTCAAGTATCCAAGTGTAATGGTGGCCTAAGGAGTGTAGGATTAAAAATTAGAATGTCACCACCAATGGTGAATAATTTAAGAACCAACCTATATAATAGTGAATGTAGATAATCAATGTGAAATAAACCAACAAGGCAATAAAAGAAGAATGTTTCACATTTAGTAATTTTATATTAACCATTTTATCCATTATATTTGATCATGAAATCTAACCAGCCTAACTCACTTCATCCATGATAGGAGCCTAATCCATAACATAAAGTTGTTACAAACATTTTGTCATGAAAGGGGAATTCACTCATCAAATCAATTCAACCATGTATCGTAGAGCATCAGTCTAGGTTACTATATAATGTATATACTTTGGGACCATAGATCTTCATTTTGAAATCCAAAACCTTTACAAAATTAGGATCATAGATCCTCAGACTGAAATCATAAACCAATAAATACATTGGTGGGGCATAGAGAATCTGTCTAACCCAACCCAAAGAGGTGGATCTTTAGATTAATAATATAATCATAAAACACATTGGTGGTTCCTAAAGCATAAGTCTATCCCAACCAGTGGGACTAGAGCCTTAGTACAATTCCCCACTCTCACCATTTATCCACATGTACATGCTTCATCAACCATTTATAACATTTTCTATATTATTTCCAAATTTACCAAGGTCCCAACAAAACCTTTAAACCAAACCATTTCATAAATAAAACCCAACCCTTTTCTTGTATCATTAAACACCAAAACCAAGTACTATTTTTATAATCATATTGAATTCACCATTTAATACATGGGTATTCTTATTTAAAGAACTAAACCATGCCCTATGGAATTCATTTCCAATTCCCAACAATTTAAAAATATATTAAATAATATTCACAAAAAGGGAAACAACACCCCATATCATGTCATCATTTGAAATTAATAAGAAACCCCCTTTCAAATCACTTTGAGGTAAACACCTATTTTTAAAACATTACACACTCTCCAAACATTGTTTTTATTAGTTGAAAACTGTAACCAAATTAAAAACCCAAACACATAATTTTAACCATTTCAAACTCCTCCTAGGAAATTCAAAAAATAAATAATAGAAAATATTCCAATTAGCATATTAACCTTTCCCACATACAAAATTAGAATTCACATCCCATTAACTCCCATATTTTCCCTAACACATCATTTACCAACTAATTTAACAATTTTCAAGGGTTTGGAATACCCCAGGGGTATCCCTAGGTTCAGTATCACACCATAAAAAGGTCAAAGGGGTATGTGAAGGGTCATTCACCCCAATATAAGACCCAGATTAATTTATTAAGTCAATGAAATTAAAATGTATCAAGACAGTACATAGGCACAACCACATACACTTATAAAACATTAAGATAATGGGAAAACTCTTGTAGGCTACCTACCTCATGCTCGTAGAAAACCACTCATAAAACATTGTCCATTAATCCAATACCAAGAAAAACTTTATATCCAATTTTATACTCTACTATAAAAAGAGATTTTTGGGGTTTATAAGGATAAAACCATTCAACCATTCCTCTTCTAGAAAATGGAAGGAAAATGAATCAATGACTTACCCATATCTTCGTTTCGCAACAAAAGGAACATCAAATGTCTAAGAATTGAAGGAAAAATACTCATGGAGGATGATGGAGATTCTGTTTCATCACTATATATGTAGGGGTCTTGTGGGGGAGAAATTTGGGGAAGAAGAATTTAATCTTTTGAGTGAAAATGTTAATTTCCCCATTTTTTGAGAAGTGCGGTTTAGCCGCACGTTTGGAAAAACCATGCACCAACTGAGTGGTTCTCTCTATCTGAGAAGGAACTATGATTCATAGTATATCAATGGTACCCAAATATTTTGACAAGTTGTTCATAGCCTATTCTCTATCCAATGTCCTAGGGGGTGTTATCTATGCTTTTTTCTAGCCACCCAACATTATTTCCCCAACAGTTCACCCCCCTTTTGTGGGTCACACAGTTATGGTTCATATTCTCTAAAAATAATTATACCACCATGATCTCAACATATATTGGCCTACTTTTTTTCTTTTTTGTGCCTCTAACCCATGAGACATCCATGATATCATTCCAAATCCTAGGAAACAATCAATTAGGCAAAAATTCAAACAATGACATACATTATCTTAGGGTTAGGATGTTATGTATGGTATCTCAATATGGTTTCATGTTTTCCATCAATGTTGGAGTTACTAATGGAAAGATATCCAATAATCCACCATAATAGACTTGAAAATATAGTCAGAGTACATTATCGCATCAGATACTATGAATGAATAGTATTTTTTTAAGAAGTTTATTACAGAACATGTAGTGGTTAGATGCATTTTAGGACTAATTAAGATTTATTATTACAATAATAGATTTATTTATTAAAATAATGAACAGAAATCTCACAAAAGCCTAAAACATCCTCTAAAAATACCATCTCATTTGACTGATTGTTGATAGGTGTGATACAATGCTTTTTTGGGTGGATACAAAGAAGAATATATAAAACCCATTCATAAAGACATTAATACAGCATAATTGTGAGGTTCATTAAAAGTATATATCTATTAAATACATGATATATTAGTTGAAATGATTATTTTCAATGGGATTCAATCATAGTTTTATAATAAATATAATTTATTCTGTCATTATTTTATTTGTGTTTTATGTATCACATGAATAGTGAAATAATAAAATCGCCTCGAAGTTTGACTTTGAGTTTTCCATAATCGATGATCATCATTGAGTAATATGTGATGTGAGTATATTTTAAGGATAGGATGAGTATAATATTTTATATGGTACTCAAATTAGTCTCATGAGATATTAACTGGATACTTATTTTCTTTGATGATTTGTGAAAGTATGTAACCTGGAATAACATATGGTCATTGATATTCAAAGGGTTGTATAATTATAATTAGTCCTCATTACCTAAGGTTAGAAAGATTATTTTCATGTGAACCTTTAGACTTTGATACCATTCTTAATCCATATTGTAGTCTATGATAATCAGAGGTGGTTGGGTATGTTGATGATCATGTCATTAATTATGCTTAACCAATATGTGATTTTCCATCTTGTTTGAAAATTATGAAATATAGTCCAATGATTAAAATATATTGAGGAAATGAATGGCCATTCTTAGATGAGTGACATGTTATGTTCTCGACTACTTGGATGAATTATATGTGATTTATTTATTCAAAAGTTTTTGTCAACATCTTATAATTATAAATGTTTGAGTTATCTTATACTTTATTTAAATGTTTTATGCCTATTTTTATCTCAATGTGTTGGTCAAAGGAATTATATATGCATGTATAAGATGTGTAGAGGGTATTTTGATATTGATATATGAGTTTTTTTGATCAAGATCATGTCAAAACCCTTTTTAGCTTGAGTATAGTGATCTAGGATTATCATACAAGGATATTACATCATTTTTATTAATATTCATTAAATTATATAAACACATTCTTGAAGAGAATATTATTTTAGAACCTTTGTAAACAAAAAAATGAAATATTTTAGCATTGTTAAATATCTTTAATGTCTCCCATAGAGATATTCCCCTTTAGTACTCCTACATAAAATATTTTTTATAACCTAGGGAAAAGAAATAGGATAAAGAGTTATCAAAGATGCTCATTAAGGGTAACAAATTATGATACATAAATATAACATGAAAATAATGGTATGAGAACTTTAGGATAACATTTAAAAGCCATATCAATTACATCAAAGATCATAATCATGAGTCATGGAATAAAGATTATCATTTCATAATACATGAATCATAATATAATTGAAAAACATGATCCATTAGAGAATAACATTATCATAATACATGGAGTTCTGTCAAACACATAACCATATAAAATCAATCCCATATTAGTCAAGACTCACTACTGTGTCTGTCATATTGGAATTGGTTTACTCGAAAAACCATCATAGTAGTCAAGGTTTAATATCAAGAACATCATAGAGAAAAAATTACCTTACTGAACTGAGTTGACTCCACATTACCATCTTTTCTACCTCATGAGTTATAAATACATACCCAATGCATTTGGGGGAGATATAGGTCCCACCAGTCACATAATTGAAACCATATATTTGTGTGCCACAGGATTATAAACATTGCACATATCATAACCCATGAAATGAAATGGGTATCATAAACATTTCATCATATCATATAATCTAGAAAAGAAATAGGTTTCATAATCATTTCATCATAGAATAACGAGTGAAAAGAATTGGGTTTGATAAACATCATTCCATCAAAACGTTAACCATTTAGAAAAATATTATGAAAGGTATCCTTGGATAATATACCCAATAAAGAATATGTTACACCAACATATGTCATATTATATGGAAAATAATTTTGAAATATCATTTAAAAAAATTCTTGATGAAAATTTCCCTTCTGCATTAAAAAACACTTTTTAAAACATAAAAAAAATATGTAAACGTTTTTCTTCGAAAATAACATTGAGAACTTCAAAAAGCAATATTTGGAAATAATTTAAAACACTATTAATAAATTATTCATTTTAAAAATATTTTCCATGAAAAATATATTAACTTATGATTTAAAAACATTTTTTAATTTTTTTTATAAAACATGGTTTTGGAAGAAAACATTTTTCTGACCGAAGAGAGAAATAAATTCGGATTTTCATAAAAATATTTTATTAATAATTGTAATTTCCAAAGAGATAAATAATGGTAATATTACTTGAATATATCATGAATTATTATAGGAGAATAAAATTCATTGGAATTATTGAGATGTAGGTCATGTTATTTCAATATTGGAGACCAAATCATAAACAATCCTAATAAATGATGATATTGTAACTTAAAATCTTTACTAATTTGGTAAAATTGAATAATAAGACTCATGAAAGAATAACATAAAATAGAAAATAAAATATAATGAGTACAAATAAATTCATTTTTTACATATCAAATGGGTGTACATACACCTCGTGATAGAATATATGGTTATTACATAACATATGTCTTAGAGAAGGAAAATTGAGACAAAAATCCATTACTGTTTTAGTAACATTTGAACCATAAACCCCATAAAAGAGACATCGTAATATTGATATGTAAATAATAATAATTTAAATTATAAGAATCATAAAATAAATGAATGGGTAGTATTTATACTAAATATAATAATTTTGTGGTGAATATAGCATGTGTCTCACAAAAGTAAAAAGTGACGAAAATCCATTACTACTTTTGTAACTTTTGAATTATAATAACCATGAAAAAATTACATTAATTAAGACACCAATTACCATTAAATGAGTTATATTCATGATATATCATTTCATAGGGTTTTATATACACCACACAAAGTAAATGAGTTGTGAATATGGAATAACACTCTCATAATAAAAAGTGATATTAGAAATCCCCAAACTTTATGTATTGACTTCCTTCAAACACATTTGAACCTCATTTATAATGAATATAATTTTATTATATTTTTATTATAAGACAATAATAATATATAGCATACCATATTTCATTTTATTATTACCTTTTATTACTCTTTTATTAACAATTAGATGTTAAAGTTACGTTCTGGGTAATAACCACTTTGTTTTTTCATATGTGTTTTGACTTTATAATTTTGATCCTTTTATTTAGATCATTATTTAATATTATTAATAATTTATATCATGATATAAATACCATATATATTCAGTATATATTTATTTAGAGTAATTCATAAATAAATTGATAGTATATAAAATACATTCTTTATGGAGACTGTATTATATACGTACGCATAAACATTGTTTCCATTTTCTTATCAAATTGAATGAAACAAATTTATTGGATATATATATATATATTATCATTATTGTATAATTTTTATGTCATATATATCACATATTTTATTCAAATGATCCTTAAAACATTTTATTTGAATGAATCAAATCGCTTTCTGAGGCGGTAGTATGTCGTACACATGAACAAAATTACCATATTCCCAAAAAAATTAAACGCGTAAAGTTATATGTGATATAATAATCAAAGAATAATAATAAAATCCTAAATATCATATATATATATATAGATTATATATATATATATATATATTATGTATATATATATATTATATATATACTATAAATCCATCATTATGCCCATCCTTGAAAGGTGGTAATGTAAAAAGACGAACAACATTGGTTTACGAGGCGATAGTTTGCCATAAACATGAGCTATGATTTCATAACCCATTTAATAGAAGTTTTTGTGTCATTGGTTCATGAACATAATATTAAAAAAAAATTATTATATGTATTATTATATGTTTATTATATAATATTGGTATAATAATTTTCTTAAGGAGGTTGAGGAGGAAATTTGAATGAAAAACATCATTGTTGAACATTACCTCTTATTTGGGTATCATTATTAGGTTTGAACTAAATAATTCCTTGGATGGATTTATATCCAAAATAATTCATATAGGATGAGGTTTGGGAATTTTTAAAGTGATTTTTTCAGTTCATTGTTGGGTCAAATGGCATGATATGTGTGAAGAAGTGTGGAGAGTGAGTTCTATTTTATAGATGAGGAGAAGTGAAATTCTTGTAAATACTGAAAAGTGTTAACTATTGGGAGGTCAATATTACCCCAAATGGATCCAAATATGAGAATTAAAGGTTTTTAGAGAAGATATAGTTTACCCACACCACCACTTCAAAATTAATCACATGTTCCGAACATTGTATTCCTTAACTTCTAAGTATCCCTATTTTTACCATTTTGGTTTTTCAATGTGGTAACTAGTTTTCTAATCATGGTAATTTATACTTTAAGACAAAATTAGAGTGATACTTATTAGATAATTTATAACCAAATATTATAAATATGATATATAATTTATAAAATATATATCTCATGCATATTGTAAATTAATTTTAACACAAGCACATGTAACGTGCCAAAACACTACTTTAACCATAACTACTCTCAAAAAGTTTTTACTATTTATGGTTCAATATTTTGATTATAAAAGATTAATTATTGCATGAATAGACCAAATTTAATTTTCAAAAAAAATTATAAAAAAAATTATCGGTTGATATTTTTTTATTAATTTTAAATAATTTAACAAAATATCATTTGGTGTAAAATAATATTAATGTCAATTTTGACAATATGCATCTATTTTTAATTTCAAAATATCAATAAAATGATGGAATTTTAATTAACTAAGTTAAAACCTATGTCAAATAATAAATTCATATAAAAAATAATTAAATTTTTTAATTAATTCTACTTATGTAAATTTTAATATTCTTATTATCATTTATTTTATTTTATTTTTAACTAAATAAATATTTTTTGTTGTTTTTTAGGCATTTAAATTAATTATTTCATCTCAGAAAATTTAAAATAAATTATCATGATAAAAATAATTATATTTGAACATTATATATATAACTGAACATATTTTTTATTTCCCTAACCCAAGGCTTCATAAAAATTAATATTAAGAAAAGAATCTTTTTTGTATTTTTCATTACATAACATATTATATGGTTCATATTCAATGGAAAGTAGAAATAAATTATCAAATTTTAGTTATTTTTATCTAAAATACCTAAATAAACTAATTAAATAAATTTTAGATGATATTTTTGGTTATTTTCTCTCTTATCATTCTAGTTTAACCCCTCGATAAAATAATTTTTACTTTAATCTTGGTAATTAATTTTTAATGCAATAAATGTTCATTTTTGTCAAAAAGTAAATTGAAATTATTATAAATTATAAACTATTTTGATTCCAAATATGGAATCAATTTTTCCAAATTTAATTTTCATAAGTGGAAAAAATTAATTTCTAATTTATCCCAAAGACACGATAAGAAATCAGGTTTTTAAAATGAAAAGGCTCAAAAGTTTAAAATGATTTTATATCCAAATTCAATATGAAATTGATTCAAAATTCCTTCATTGGAATAATGGTTATAAAATTTAACTAATTTTAATTTAAAACCATTCAAAAATATAATTTAACTATATAAATAAACAATGTAAAATTGTTTTTCTCAATTAAAATTCAATGTTTTTCACTATTCATATTCATTTGAATTTTTTCAGAAAAATAAAAAACAATAACCATAAGATAAATTTAATATTATGATTTAAAAAATGAAGTTTATTTATTAAAATTCATTTTATAAAAGTTTTAAATTTTTGTTTTAAAATACGTGATGCATAAAATGGTGACAAAACTTCTTTTTAGAAAAATATATTTTTAAGCATAAAATTGGATTTATTCTTTTGTATTATCTAGAAAGAAATAACTTAAATTTTAAACACTTTATAAAATTTATAATATATAAATTTCATTAAAATCATTAATCAAAAGTTATTTGGTTAAATTTTTGATATAAGCACATTTGTTAGCAAAGAAAAATAGAAAAAATATTTCCTTAAATTTATAAAGGGGTTTAATTTCATTTCTAATTAATTGGTCACCAAAGAATTATATATATGTGTGTAAACCATATTTTGATAAATTTTTTAATACTTTTCATGCAAATTATTTCAAAGGCTAGTTTATAAATATTATATTAAATGTTAATATTTTAATAGTATATCATGTTTGGTTTAAACACAATGTTTTGTGTATTGCAAGATAAACTCGAAATTATGTGTAACAAAATCCAAAATTAATTTTTCATGTAACTCAAGATAAATTAAATTTTTCATGTAATGAAAAATATTGAAAATATTAAATATATTTGAAAAAAAACAAATGTCTCATGGTGTTAAATTTTAACCCGTTAAAATGAATTTGTTTATCAATATTAACTTCGATCATAAAAGGTTTAACATTTGAAAATTTCGTTATAAAAACCCATATCATACAAATGAATAATAAAAACTCACTAAAATGGGAAATTTGAAAGGATAATTTTTACAAAAAGTCACTCATAACTAGGATTCCATGTAGGAGAACATAGGTGGGAGGATAAACTAAAAAATAATTAAATAGAGTGTTGATGATAAATGATTATAATAAAGTGGGTGATCTAGAGAAATTTAATAACCATATAACCATGACATAAATAGGTGTGAAAATATCAGTGATATCATCTTAAATGATGATAACTTGACAAAATTTTCTTTCAATATCTTTTTTTCTAATGTTGAATAATTTTATATAGAATATTTACTTAAATGATTTCATTTTAATTTTATAACCCTAATATCACCCTTGGGTTATGCCTTTATAAATTTTCACTTCCTATCTTACTCTAAAAATGAAGGTGAGTTTTTTATTCAAGAAGAACCAATAAAAAATAAGATCCCAAAATATAATGATTATTCATTCCGTCTATATTTATTTATCTCAAAATAAAATGTTTTTCAAAGGTTATCCAATATGAATAAATATTAATATGGTTTATTAACACATTAATCTATATAACTTCAACCAAACATCAACATAAACCTTTTAATAAATGGTTAAACTTTTTTACCATTCTGAAATATGAAATTACAAAAATTTAGAAAGAGGGTCGCAAAATTTCTCAAAATAAACTTCATATTGATCCCCCATATATCATAATGAAGATCTTTATAATCACATACCAAACATGTGAATAACTTTATCATGTATTCTCTTTAATCATGGTAATAATTTGACTTACCATATAAAATTATTGAAAAAATATAAGCTTCTTCATAGAACGAAAATTATTGGATATATTCCTTAAATCCAAAAATTCTATAAACACCATTCATGATAGCATAAACCACTTTTTCAACATATCATTAATTTATTCCAATATAATCAGTACTATCTGGTTTACTTTTTTCATTTCCAACACATTTTTATCAAGACTAAACATGATTTTTCCAACATCAATAACATATTAAGAGTTATCTTCCATTAATAAAAGTATTAAATTTCCATTAAATCACTATTCTATTCCATTGGTACCATTTAGAAAGTTCTTGAAACCCTTTAATGCAAGACTATTGTGGAAAAATCCATTGTTTCTTAATGTTTGTAACAACCAATATACCACTGGTAAAAATATATATTCATCAAATCCAAATACATAAATAAATCAATAGTCCACTTTATTTATACACCCTTAACCTGGATTCATTTTATTATTCCTTAACACTTCATACTTTCATGTGTTATTTGTAGTCTCTTCATTATCATGAATATAAACATTACCTAAAAAACCATTTTCATTTTCTTCCTGAGCTTTTCCTTTATGAAGTTGATTTTTGTAATTCTCTTACCATCTATATTTAAATCATTTAACAGTTAATGATATATTATGGGAGACCAATATTATCATATATTTTGTTAACTAAACTTTTCATTTTCCATTTTCTATTACTTTCTTTGTGTCCTTATTTTACAAGGTCAAAATATCTTCCCTTTCCTCTAGAACATTCATTGGGGTGATTCTTTCCACATTATTGACATATACAGAACTGAATCTTCTTTCCAACCTGTTTATCATCACTCAAACTCTTATAAAACTAATTCTTTTTATTCCTTGGTGAGTCTAAGGGTCAGTTTAGGTAAATATTATTAATCATGTTCCATGAAAACTGATTTTCCATAATCAAAAAATCCTTTAACCTATTAATCATATCATTTGTATACTCATCATCAAACATCCATCACACACAACACTGACCCAATTCATTATGGTTCCTTCCATGGACTAAAACTAGAATGCATAGTTTCAGAAGCACTTACAATCACAGAAAAATACATAATAATGAAAAACTATTTATAAAATGTATAAATCGTGACACCTTCTTTTATATATATGAATCCTTAGGCTTAATCATTGTTATCCATGATCATAATATACTAGAATACCTCATGATTTTTTCTAAAGAGTTTGTGAATTTCCAACATATGTCCCTTGGGATTCTCAAATCAGGTGAGAAGAAAGGCCTCTTGTTGTGCACCAGTTCCTCATCGTTCTTATCTTAATAGAGTTTTTTCAAGTTTTTCAGACCTTCTTATATATATTCCATTTTAATATCCACATGTATAATCCAGAAGGGGATATAATTTCATGGAATCAACTCACTCTCTCCTTTACCAAAATTCATGGACATTTTCTTATACTATAACTCATCCTTAGACTTATCCTTAAAGACATCCCTAAATTTCTCCTTACAAATATACCTAGGCATCTCACTAATATTTTATCATCCTTGTTTCTAATGGTTAACTAAAACATTCATTTGATACCAACTATAGGGACATGGGATTATCATATATGGATATTACATCATTTTTTATGAATATTCATTACATTATAAAAATCTCATACCATGGACTATAATAGTTCAATACCTTTAGAAACATGGAATCATAATCTTCTATCTTGGTGGATGTTATTAAATTTATCCCATAAAGATCTTCCCCTTTATCACTCCTATTGAAAACCTTTATTAATTACCTCAGGAAAGTAAACATAAGAGAGGGTGAGCTCATATGTTCAGTGAGATTAAAAAGGGAGATATGTAAGAAAAACATGAACATAAGGGTGTAAGAAATATTTTAAAATCATATAATTCATATCAAAGATCATAATCATGATTCATGTCATAAATATTGGTTTTTCAGAAGATATGAATCAAAACACAATCAAGGAACATGATACATGGGAGAAAAATAATGGCATAAAACAAGTATTTGTGCCGTATATAAAATAATAGAAAATCATTTCTATATTAGTCAATAATCACTGCTAAGGTTATCATATTATAATGGGTTAACATACCAAGATATCAAATTCCTCCAGTTTCACTCCAAAGACCATCGTATTTAACAAATTCCCTTACTAACCCAAGTTTACTCCTCATTCTAGTCTTGTGTATCTCATGAGATATAAAAATTTTCCCAATTCATTGGAGGGATATATAGGTCTCATCCCTAACACAAAAAATCTATATTTATGTGTTACACAATATTATAAGAATTCATAATATCATAAACCATGAAATGAAATGGGTATCATTAAAATTTCTTAAATCATAACCCATGGAAAATTGATAGGTTTCATAATCATTTCATCATATAATAACATGTCAAAAGAAGCGGGTTTCATAAACATCATTTCATTAAATCATAAAACAATCAGAGAAATAATATAAATGGTATCATAGGATCATATCCCCAATATGGAATACGTAACACCAATGGATGTCATCTTATTTGGAAAATAATTTTTAAATATAATTTAAAACATTTATAAATAAAAATATCATTTACTCTTTTAAAAATGATTTCTAAAACATAAAACCTTTTGAAAAAAAAAATTCTTTGAAAATTAATTTGAATACATATAATGGATTAAAAAAATTAATTTAAAACACTTTTTAAACCATAAATAATTTTCAAAATCCATTTCCATTAAAATGATCTTTAAATATTCTTTAAAAACATTTTTGAATTTTTTTTTTAAAACATGGTTGTGGTAGAAAAAAAAAATTCCAACGGAATAGAAAAATAAAGTCATATTTTCCTAAATACATCTTCTTATTAATTTTAAGTACCAAATAGTGGAGAAATTATATCATTAATTGAATATATCATGAATACCCATAATATAATAAACATAATGATAATTCTTAAAAGTTATTCAAGATATTTATACATTAGATACCTAATCATAAAAAATATCAATAAATGATTAGATTGCAACATAAAATATTTACCACTTTGGTCACATTGAATCATAAACCCCATAAAGGAATAACATAAAATGGAACATTAAATTGTATTTGGATAAAAAAATTCATAATATTACATGTCAAATGGGGTTTATATAGATATCATCAAATAATATAGGTTCCTAACATAATGTACGTCTCAAAGAGAGAAAATTGAGACAAAGACCTCTTACCGTTTTAGTAACTTCTAAACTATAAACCCCATGAAAGGGAGATACTCAAATGGATATGTAAATAAAAATAATTATAATTATAATAATAATAAAATTCATTAATGATTATTATATACACTAAATAAAATAATGATGTGGTGAATATAGCATGTGTCTCATAAAATTAAAAGGTTAGATAAAAATCCCTTACTCTATGTCTGAGTTACTTTTGAATCATAATACCCATAAAATAATAACATAAATAAAGAAATTAATTATCATGAAAAGAGGTATATTCATAATATATCACTTAATAGGGTAATATATACACCACACAAAAGAAAATAGTGGTGTAGTGGCATGAATCTCTCAGAAACAAAAGTGAGACTCTAAATCCTCTTAACTTAAGTCTTGAATTTCTTCGTGCATGTTTGAAACTCCAGTATAATAAATATAAGTTTATTATAATTATATTACATAACCATAATAATGTATTTTATACAATATATGACTTTATTATGACCTTTTATTACCCTTTTATTAAAAATTCCATATTAATGTTACGTTTCAGGTAATAACCACTTTGTTTTTCGTATGTGTTTTGACTTGTTATTTGGGGTCCTTTTACATAGATTGTGATTTAATCATATAAAAAATTATATCCTGATATAAATATAATATATATTTAGTATATATTTATTTATTATAATAAATAAAATTTATTGATGGGAAATGAAATACACAACTCATTGATATGGTAGGTCGTATGTACGCATGAATGTTGTTTTTATTTTCTTATCATATTTAAGGAAAGAAAAGTAAAGTATATATTTTAATATATTATAATTATATTATTATTTATATTTCATATATATCATTTATTTTTATTAAACCCATCCTAAATACATTCCATTTGAACAAATAACCTCGCTTCGTGAGGCGGTAGTCCTTTGTACACAAGAACGACGTTATTATGTTCCCAAGAAATGGATATCATGAAGTTATGTGTGATATAATAATTACACAAGAATAATAACATATTAAATATTAAATGTATAATATAATAACTATAAATTAATAATTATTCCCAACCTGTAATTTTGTTAATGGAAAAATGAACAACATCCATTTGTGAGGCGGTAGTTCGTTGTATACAGGAACAATGATTTTGTAACCCATTTGATCAAACTGTGTGTAGTTTAAGATAATAACCACAACATAACAAAATATTTGTATATGTAATATATTTATATTGTTATATCATCATTTTATAACAAGTATTTATTGGGTTTCAAGAAGAAATAAAATTAAAACGCTCAAAGATGAATGTTACATTTTCTTTAGGTATCTTCCTTAAGTTTGCACTAAAGCCTGGACTCTTTGGATTTATATATAAATTAATTATTCTAGGATATAGGGAATCTTTTTTTCAATATATTTTTCAGTACAAATGGTTTGATATGTGTTAAGAAGTTGGAAGAGTGAGTGTGCTTTTGTAGTTGAGGAGGAGTGACATTTTTTGTAAATACTCAAAAATATTCACTATTGGGTGGAAAATCTTACCTCAAGTGAACAAAAATATGATAATTAAATGATTTTATGGATTATATGGAATATAAAAACATACAAAATATAATGAAACACATGTTTTATACATTTCATTCCTTAACTTCTATGTATCCCTATTTTTACTATTTTGGTTTTTCAATATGGTAACTGGTTTTCTAATCTTGATAATTTATCCTATAAGACTTAATTAGAGTGATAGATATTATATATTTTGTTACCATTAATTATAAATATTATAAAAAATTTATAAAATAAAAAAATAATCTATTTCGGAAATAAATTTTAACACAAGAACATGTAACATACAAAAACACGACATTAACCCTAAATATGCTAAGAAAGTTTTTAATATTTAGGGGTCAATATTTTCATTATAAAAGATTAACTGATACATGAATAGACAATATTTGATATTTGTTAACATTGAAAAATACCTTCTAAGAATGTATTCTTTTTAGTAATATCATTTTTTATAAAATAACATTAATATTTATTTTGACATTATTCATCTAATTTTAATTTACAAATCTAAATACAATGTTGAAATTGGAAAATATTTTGTTAAAACCTATCTGGAATATTATATTCTGCTAAAATAATAATTTAGCATAATAATTAGTTCAATTTACTTCACTTTTAATGTTTTTAGTATCTATTATTTTATTAAATTGTTAACTGGGTAATTATTGTCTTGGGGTTTCATAGGCACATAAATTAAATATTTCTTCCCAGAAAAAATAAAAAAAAATATCATGAACGGAAACTCTATAATATTTTAAATGGATTTATATAACTTAATATATATTTTTTTCCCTTATCCCAAGTCTTTATACAAATTGAAAGTAAGAAAATTAGTTTTTTGTATTTTTCTCTACTTAACTGATTATATTGTTCATATTCAAAAAAAAGTTAAAATAAATTTCTATATTTAAAATATTTTTATGTAAAATATCTAAATAGTCTCACTTAATTAAATTTAAAGAATATATCAGGTCATTTTCACTTGTATCCTTCTAGTTTAACCCCCAGTAAATCCATTTTTACTTTAACCATGAAAATAAATTCTTACTACATTTACTATTCATTTTAGGAAAAAATTAAGTTTCCCTTATTATAAATTTTAAATTATAATTATTTTGAATATTGAATCTATAATTCCAAATTCAATTCAAATAAAGGGAAAAAATTAAAATCAATCCTGAAAATGAGATACGAAAGAGGGTTTTTAAAGAGTAAAGTCTCAAAATATTGAAGTGTTTTTATATCCAAATTCAATATAAAATTTGTTACAAATAACTACACTATATTAAATATTATAAAGTTTAACTAATTTCACTTTAAAAAAGTTTATAAATAAAATTTAACTTTATATATATAGTAAACAAAATGAAAGTTTTCAGTTGAAATTCAGTATTTTTCAATATTCATCAAATAATGAAACTTTACACAAAATAAAATAAATTAACCATAAGATAAATTTTATATTCCAATTTAATAATTTTTTTATCAAGGAAATATTCTAAAATTTTAAGAAATTGGTTTTCAAATAAATGTGTCATAATGAGGTGAAAAAACTTTTTTGGAAAATATAGTTTTTAAGTGTATAATTGAATTTATTTTTATCTCTAGCCTAGAAAATATATATAATGAATGTTAAAATATTTTTTGAATATATAATATATAAATTCTATTAAGATTAATAATACAAAATTCATAATTTATTTATATGAAACACCCTTGTGGGTATAAAAACAGTTTTTTAGAAAATGATTTCCTTTTATTTTTAAAACGATATTATTTTCATTTATAATTAATTAATCACTAAAGAATTATATTAACATATTTAAATCATATTTTCAAGAATTAGTTAATCTTATTAATACATTCCATTTAAATTTATAGTTGATAAAATTCATATTAAATAACAATATTTATATAGTATCTCATGATTGTTTAAACACATTGTTGTGTGTAATGCAAGATTAAATCAGAATTGTATGTAAAAAATCCAGGATTTGTATTTTGGGTAACAAAATAAAAACATAGTGGTTCATGTAACTTAAAATATAGAACATATTAAAAATATTTTAAAATATCACAAAATCATAGAATGTTACATTGAGTATCTGAGATGTTTTTCTAGAGGTTATACATTTCTTACAATTATGGATTCTTGATTTCAAAAAAAATAATGATAAAAACATCTACGGGGTCATGAATAAGGTCCTATAATAAGAATTTATTTTAAAAAAAATATTATTTCAAAAATTTGAGAGAGATTATTGTAATCAAGTCTAAATTATTTTGAATGGACTCATAAAGAGTTTTAATGTTTTGTAAAAAAATATACGAGGCTTTAGTATAAATAGGATATTGTTGAGTATTGTGCATAAAATAACTCACCATGACATAGTTAATTCCAAAAATTTAGAGTGTGTTTCTTCCTATATTAATTAGTTCTATATATAAGAGTCTGTTGATAATGATATATGATATTATTAGATAAACACTTCAATATTTATTATCATGAATATTTGGGATTCTGAACACATTATGTGATGATGTGTAGATAATGAATTAATTTTTAAAGGATTAAAATAATCTGATCAGTGAATAAGGTGGAAGGAAAAGGGTTTGTCCATTTCATATTATATTATATGTGACCACTTCAAAATTCTATCTCATTCAATGAATGTTTCTTATAAAAGGATCTTCTTCAACCTAATTTGGTAAACTAGTGTTGATCTGATACTGAAAAAAATTATACATTATTATCATATAACTATTTTATTTTGAGAAGGATATATTATCACACCATTGTGGAGAAGAGGTCCTACCAAAGTATTAGGCAATTCAAGTGGATGGTGGATAATGTTATAGGAAAATCCCACTAGTTGTTTCTTAAGTAACTAGATGAAACTCATATCCAATTGTTATTAATATCACAAACATTGAGGTGAACTATTTTATAGTTTTCCTTGACTTATATTGTTTAATCCTATCATATTCGATCATATAATTATTTTCATATAATCATTATCTATTAATGGTTATAGACATATCCCACAAAACCCATCAAATTATATTTGATAGACATATTTATAGATTACTTATCATGTCTTGATAATCCTATATCTAATATACCACTGACCAAACTTCTCTACACTGATTTTATACCATTTAAAATAGTTTTCTTCAGATCATCCAATCTAAACCTAATCACCACATGACCTTAACTGCATTTACCAATCATATGAGGCTGACACAGGTTCCAAGGGATAAATGTAATAGTTAGTTAGTGATTTATCCTCACTGTTATCCAAATAATAATAATAATAAATTGATTAACATAAATAAAATATATAAAATATAATAAAATATATAGAAGATAATTTTGATAAAATCCATGATGACCACCAAGAAAAACAAACCCATTTCATAACCTTTACATGGATCATAAATAACAGGCTCTACACATACCCTAAGGGATTTGTGTATGGTGTGAGGACATCATAATCCATAGGTTGTCACAACCTAACCCTAACATGAATTTCATAAATGTATGTACATATAGTAGTATTATAATATTATAAAAAAAGTAATTTAACATCAATTATCAATTTACATTCCAATTCCAGAATAATTAATAAATACTTTTTCTATTGGTGTTGGTTTTCCATGTGCTAACTAAGAAATAATGGAATCCAACCAAGCCTGCATCAATCCCTTATCAAAATAAAATTATAAAAAACTATACATCCTTAATACAAGGAAAAATATTCATATTTATATCCTCAATATGATGACAAATAACCATTTTTATGGCTTCATTATGTAGGAAAACAATTATCTACATATCCTTTCTTTGAGGGAAAATAAATAATTTATCCATAAAATAGTATATCATTATTTCTGTCAATATAAATTACATACCATAACACATAATCATAAAATTTTCCACTATAAAAACCCATATATTATCCCAAAAGGCATTTAGAATTAAATAACACATGCACTAGTCATATGCATACCTTCTGGAGGACACCATTATTACTCAGAATACCTTAAGAGTAATAATATTCTGAACAAACCAATTCAGATTATAATACAATAGAATGTTATTAATATTTAAAATAAATTAATTTTGTATGAAAAATATATCACGATAAAATAAAATTGTCACAACTTAAAGTAGTTTCATTTAGTGTACAAATCCCTTTTTCCATTTTCTAAAAACCCCACATTTATGGTTGAGAGGGAACCTCACAAATTTCTTCATACCAAAATAAAAAAACAGTAGCATCACTAGCACACACTCCATCACTATCAAATTAAAATTCAAACTAAAAATAAGTAATAAAACAAAAAATAATTGTATACTGAAATGAACACAAACTAACTTCTATTGAGAAACAAATAGGATTTAGAAATGGGCAGCATCAGATTGCTCACTTGGAAAAACCTATAGTTCGACTCCTCATGAAAATAGAGTTAACAAAGCTTACATAAATAATCCTCATGGACTCCCCATTGGTAGGTAAGATAGATATATTTATATTGATACTACATAATAGAGGTCACTCCTCGATTCTAGTACAAGATTTCTAAGAATAGGAACCACCACCCTATTCAAAAGGAGCTTTCAAAAAATAAATTTTCATTTAATGGAACACACCATCCCATATTTTTTTGATCATAACACTTTAATATATATTTTAAGGGTGTGGTTACTTATCGAATACCATGTTACATACAGTCTTGAAGGATTAGAGATGAAAATAATAATTAATTCACAAGAAACATAAAATATGTTAGAGATAATGAGGATTGGGAAATTATTCCCACGGTATTGAAATTTATAGATATCATATGAAAAATGGATAGTCATATTGTATCCCTGCTGAATAATGTTTTTTCTATATCCAAAAATTGATCAAGTGGAATATGGGATGTTGGATGGGATAGAAAGAATAAAGCTATAAAGAATGGATAATGAGGGGTTATTGGAAGTCTTCCACTAAAAAATCCCAAACGTCCAACTTAAATAAATAAAAGGGAATAAGTAAAATTACTATTTTAGATTTTAAATTTAAAAAAAATACCATTCTTCTCTCTACATAGTACTCAGTGTTGGTAAAATTTTCACCTTGTTCTTATAGGGTTCCAAGTAAAATACCATCAGCCAGCATGTGGTCATGGTGGAAACATTAACCCGCCCACTTGGAGGTTATATTGTACCTAGTGGTACCCATAAGTATCCTAGTTCTCCTCATTTATTAAAGCCTCTACCGTATCCCCCTCTGAATCACATTCATTACCTTTATATACTCTTTTTTTTACTTTCAATAATATAATTTACTAATTAAATAATACAAATTTAAATGAAATTACCAACTTGGTTAGTGAAAGTTATTTATGCATAACTAAATTAAAACACCTCTATTTAACTTTCATTGGGTACTCGTTTAAATTTATCAAGTATCCAGTGAGATGTTGGGTATCAAATGAGAACCACCTAGTAGTCATTGAGAAAAACATATCAAATATCTTCTCACTATCTTGTATAATTGTAAACCATCTATCTAAGGTGCTCTAAATTTTTGAAACATTTTGTACAACTTTAGGAACATTCCAATAGATCTCAGGCCAAGAAACTTTTCTATCCCTACACATTTTAATAAATAATGACATGATTTGATAGAAAAAAATATGTATCATGTATCCAAATAAAGAAAAATTTACGTGGATACAACTATTCTTTATTAAAATCATTTAAAATATTCATATCAACATATCCTCTAGTTTAATTATATATTTATGAATGTGTTAGAATTGTTTTTATTATTTTGATACTATTTTGAAAACAATTATAGTACCTTGATTGGAATATTACTATCGTACAGTCAATGAATCCTCCAGAATGAATCTTTTGTGTCCATGACATATTTATCCAATTTAATTTTATGTATATATAAATTTTTATAGGAATTGATTGTACTTATATTAGTAATTTTTATTTTTTTTCAAGTTATGTCACATCAAAAGATAAATATTTACTTTTTGAGAAATCGGGATTTACTCAAATTATGGAATTTTGAATAATACCACCCAATGTATGATCTCTATCCAATATTTTACTATCATATATTAAATTTAGCATTTTCTGAATTTCATAAACAATGTTATATGACAAAATATAAATAATAACATTACTACACTAGTCTAATATTAAAATATTTTCTCCATTAAAACATAATATTTTCCTAATGAGTAAATGAATTTTTCTCATTCATATATATATGATGGTGTCTAATAATGGTAATCTATATTGATAGGATTAAAGAAATAAAAATAATCATTCATTATTTATTATTTTAAAGTTGAAATATATCAATATAAAAAGGAATATTAATTTAAGATGAACCAAAATATTCCAAAACATATTTATTCTCTAGTTTTTTTAGTTTAATGATATAATATTTAAAAGTGATAATTTTGAAACTAATTACTTGTGACATAAAAAATGCACCACTTTCTTAAAAAAATGAGAAACATGCATTGATACCAGTTTTAGAGTTTCTTAAGAATATAAATTTGATTCTTAGGCAGATAATATGGATGAGGGGATGGATTGAGTAATTCAAATTTAAAGCACAAAACCCTCTATAAACATATTTCCAACTAATTAAATAAATCCAACTAAAAAATTATACAATGAAAAAGTTAGTGTAAAAAATAAACAGGTAGAAAAATGATAGGAAAATAAACCATATGAATCAATTTGTTACAAAGATTTTGAAATATCACCTTTTGAATCTTAATATGTATCATATACATATTCTAGAAAATATCCTAAATATTAAATTATATATTGAATATTTTAAATATATTAAATAGATAAACTCACATATAAAGATCTATTAAACCTAGAAAAATATATATATGAATAATGATCATAAATAAAATTATTTGTAAATCATATAAATAATTTTGGTAGATTAAATATAAAATCATATTTGTATAAAATTAAAAATAAGTTAATCACATAAGAAAATTCATGTAGAAAAAAATATATATATTTATATATATAATGCAATTGGGATACAAAATACATACACCATGGTTTAATATAACAATAAACAAGTTCTTATAAATTTCTATTTTTTAATTTTAACCCTAATAAAATGAGTAATATTATAAAAAAATGGATTAAATAGTATTGAGAATAATTAGTTTACATTTTTAATTAAATATATGGTCACATTATTATTCCAATGACTTATTTGAAAAAAAAATATTCGAGGATAATGAGTCACTATACCTAAGAATTCTTCATTCATAAAGAATATTGGGTGATAAAATATGGTTTAAAAGGAATTATTTAATTGTGTTGACAAGTTTTAAAAACATTGATACAAGGAAAATACCTAAAAATAACATATTATAGGTGAACATAAGTTGAAATGAATCAACTTTTTTAGTGGTGGAATAAGAAAATTATTAAATATGTTGGGTTAATTTGGATTTATTAGCATTTTATCATGGTAGAAAAAATAACAAGGAGTCCTTAAACCCAAAATTCACCATTCTTGAAACCTGAATCCATGCATTAAATAAAATTATGAACTATGTGTGCCTTACACCAGTCGATATTATACTATTTTCATCATCATAGTGGTTGATAAAGATAACCAAGAACGTCTAAAGGACTCTTCCCTCTATGGTGTATACATGAGTTGACTAAATTGGTTATCATATGGGTTGTATCTTTCTTTATCCTCACTACCTATCAATTCCTCTCAATGTAAATAGAGAATGAAGTATAGTGATTCATGTATGGGAGGTTTAGCTATGAGTTTACTTGAGAAATAGACATGAACTTCCATGGAATTCAACCTTTAAATAATATCTTGGAGAAGTTCCATGAGCTTTATGCATTTACTTATTCATTTCAATGCATGATTAAATTGATTTCAGTTATAAGTTTTATTACCCTCGGCCATTACTTCTCCAAACACTTCATCATATTAAAATTTTCCATTTAATAATATCTAGGAATGGAAGACTCACAATTGAAAACAGTTATTATTCTGCTTTAAATCTAAATCATAGGGAGTTATATGTTTTTTAAAATACAATTCATTATTCCCTACCATATATCCAAGTCAAAAAATTCCATAACAACAATTCAACAAAATGAAACTATTATTTCATGATTTTTGAAATTCCCAAATCATACCATATGATATAGACTAAACTCATCATATGTGTTAAGGCTTTAGGGTATATATCCTTCAATCTCCAACTTTCACTAAATAGACATAGAATTAATTTTGTTTCACCTTATATTGTATCATATTAAATAAATTATGAAATTATATCCAAAAATAATTTTTGATATGTTCCAAAATGCTTTTGGAAAGATATCATCAACTTCACATATGTATCACGTCTTATAAAATACAATGTGAATACTCATCCAAAACTATTTTGGACACACACTAAAAAACATAAAGAACCTATTTATGTCAAAATCAATTATTATTTTTTCAACCACAATGTGTGTCCATATACCTTTGTATCATTGAAAAAAAATATGAATTACTAAATTAATAAATATAAGAAATTAGAGCCTCTTTTAATTAATTTTTTCTACCAAATCTATAAATCGATACAACATGATCGCTATTAAACACATGTATCTAAATATATGTGTCTGACACATGGATCATGTGAAAGTTTTCATTTTCATATGATCACATTGTCTGTGAAATTTGGTAAAAATGGGACATTGAGTATGTAAATCTCATATATACAACTTAGGAATTCTGGGTTCTCTGAGTATAGAATAACCATGTGGGTGAATACATCTTGTTTAATACATCGTTATGGATGAACACATAACATTACCCTCACCCGATAGATAAATATATCGCATGTATTATCTAGCTATTGTTTTATACATCCTTAATAAATATCAATAATGTGCTTATGTTCCATTCCCATAATATGATATAAAGAAATATAATTTTAGATAATCTTCGACAAATGATATGATTAGAATCATACCTAATAACCCATTAATTTGTTAGGACTCAATGATTTTATAAGAAACATATCAAACTATAAAGATTCTCATGATAGGTATCACACAAAACTCAAGTATATTGAAATCATGAAACCCTAATAAAAAAATAAATAGTTTATTACACTCCATGTGGTATAATTAATGGTTCATTTTCTTTAAAAAACCTATCTTGTGCCTCAAGAGAATATTTTATATACTAATACAAGAATAATACTCATGTTAACCATGACAGTTCATCAAAACCCATACCACTCCATTACGAACATCAATTATGGTCAAATTTAAGTTTTACTTGGATATGATAATTATCATTTCGCTTCATGATATATATCTTGGTATGTGTGTGTGAACCCAATGTATTTAATAATAACATGGTAACCTTCTTTTGTATAACATGACACATTTAATATACTTAAACTATTTTAATTATATTAAAAACCATAAATATGATCTTTTCTTTTCATATCGCATAAGATAAACTGACAGGTCAGTATTATGTTTGTTTCTCTTTTATGTGTTCTGTTAAACTTATTTCTTATCAATATAATATCATCTACATATAAATGTGGATAAATAATAAAAACCTCCCACTAAAATATTTATTTAGTAACATATAAGATTACATATGATTGATTCATTGTGAGACATATGAATCATATTCCTAATGTTAAACACCTTGAACATGGTATTCAGACATCTTCACTTCATAACAAAAAAAAAATGAACGTTAATAATTTTTTCTATCTATATAAAAGACTTTCCAATTTTTTTCATCATCATCACCATCCATTGAAACTTATTCCATCAAATTTTTCCGGGAAGTATTTTTCTAACTAATGTAACTATTTACTTTAATATTTTAGTGGTACATCCTGAAATCCATTAGGATATCAAGTGACATTAAATTATTTTATTTTTAAAACTTTTTAACTTATCTAAGCCTAAAAACATACAACTTTTATCCTAATAAACATTATATTATCCTCAAAATATTATTCTAAGATACCAAAACTCATTTGTGTTTAGAAAAATAACTCTTATCTACTCATTGTGAAATTATTTAACAAAAAATAATGATTACCCTATATTATAGGGTATTATATGTGTTTAGATACATTTAATAAATGGTTTTTATTCTTTAAAATATGCCACTGAAAGGGGGAACTTATCCCTTATATTTTAAGAAGCATCTGGATAAACCTTGTATCCTAGATAAATCATGATTTTTATTATGTTCTTCTCTAACATAATATTAAATTATTTCAACTAATAGTCATATGTGTCCAATTAATCATCTAATTTTTTCATAATAAATCCATGCTAACAAAAAATAACTTATTATATATGAGAGTTTAATATGAAAATGTGGATCATGTTCTTATATTATTCCATTATATTCAAACTATGATTTAACAACCATTTTCCTCACCATGGTTACTAAGATTCAAATGGAGGTCATTCTCAAATTCCCTCTCATCCACTACATACAGCTTCATGTTAGACCTAATATAGCCTTATGATAGAATACCCAATAATAAAAATCTTTTGGATCGTTCTCTTATTGTCACCAGAAAGGGAACACAGACTTATTTTTTTAGAATCAATATCCAAAGTCATATCATATTTCAATGATGGGGGTGGGTGGTATTGTTGCTTCTTCTTGGTCCCCTTCACTCCCTTCCATGTTCAAGGGGTTGATCTACCTTTTATATGTGTTTTAGACATTGAATATTGGGATTTTGAAAGGTAATCCAATCAAGGACCACTAAAAGCTAGGATCAAGGAAGACTAGTTGGACCTGAAGAGTGTTCTCCCTCCATAGTACCCTTCCTCAATTAATGATGGTTGACCTAGCTTAGAAAATTTAGGTATCCCTGAAGGACCAAGTCCTATACAGTTTGACCCATACCTAACGATTCTTTGATTTCCTAGTCCATATTAGGGTGTAACCCCTATGTCCAATTAGCACCCTCAAGGATGGAATATGGTTCAATATTTTTCACTCCTTGATTCCTAAAAGTACTTGTTACTTTATAGATACCCCTCTCTTAAAAAAACTCTCTTAAACTGATTTCAGTACCTCCAAACCCCATCCATTAACCCCAGTATAATAGTTTCTTCTCCCTTGGGTTACACCATTTCACACACACCTTTCTCCAGAGGCTAAAAAATTATAAATGTAGGAGTTTATTCTTGAACCATATCCAAAAACTGAGAATTCAATATTTATATCTCTCCCTGGTGTATTTTCAAATAATTATCCAAATCTTTATCATCACTTCAATTATTTTCATCATTATATGGAATTATAGGGGCCTTTGTTCCTCATATAAATTGAAATATCTCTATATATTAATAATAACATCACAGGTATCCCAAGTGGTTATCATGTCACCAAATCTTTCCATCACTAACAATAAAATAATTGGGACCAAATTCAGTATGCTACCTAATTTTATGACAAACAATGAAACAATTATATGTGGTTATTTAGGAAGACACACTAACTTTTGAAACACTTTGACATCTCATCTCAATATATCACTATGAAAATCTCTCAACCTGACATAGTGATCATTAGATCATTCATATATGTAAAATATGTTGTCTATAACAGGGAATATCTTTGGAATACTTTAATATAGATAGATAAATTGAAAAAACTATGGTTCCTCAAATGGTTCTTTAATACCATTCAAGATCATGTAATGAAAAGGGGAGGTTATACATTCTCAAGAAAATGTATGTAGGATTTTAATTAATTCCATTCATATAACTATCTCATCAACTCTATATTCTCCATCAATTGATACACCTAGTGTAATAATTGTAAAGGGAGTACCATGACTTATAGTTGGCTAGAGATATGTCTATCCAACCTCTATAGGATCACCTATTTTCCAAAGAAATCGGTGATTAACCATGTCTATTATTTTTTAGAATATTCTTTTTTATTGATCTCATTAGTCATTTCCAAACCTAGTCCTCCCCACTTCATCCTCTTGAATGAAAAAAAACAACCTTTTCAAATCAAGTCAATAATCATGGGATAGAACTACCAATGGAATACCTCGGGTAATGATGATGGATAAAATCATTCACCGAATAAATGTTAGGAGGAAATGTTTAATAAGATATTATTCTAATGCTATCACAATAGAGTCACTAAAAATTGAAATTCAATATCTTTAATAAAAACACTAGGATAATTGGGAAGATGAAATTTTATGTCCCTTTCTAAAAAATGAAGACTCTTATAAAATATATTTTTGGAAGAGGAGTGGATATCTAGATAAATATCAATAAAATTATTTCTCAAAGAGAAGGATAAAAAAAATGGAAATTTTCCATGCATATACCAAGATATAAGTTTTTGGGTAACCTTATTATCCAACTAGAATATGAGTGCTATATTAGTGTCATCTATATCATGAGGCCTCTCATAGGTGATCACTTATCTTCTCCCCTAACATGAGGATAAATTTGAAACCATGGGTTTCCTTGAAGATGAGATGTTGAAACATTATTTAGTGATCCCCCATGCCTGATGGGGCCCCTTGTTCATTTTATACAGATTCATGGGAAAATATTAATGATGATATGATACATTCTATACATGACTACATCAAAGGTAAGAATTTACACAGAACTTCATGTGACACCTTTCCCATTATCATTCCTAAGTTCAAACTTCCTAAGTCCTTACAAAATCAGTTCTATATAAACATGTGTAAACATCCTTATAAAAAACAAACCAAATACTCACTAATTTTCTTCCTACCCTAGTTTCTAAGAAGAAAAATATGTTTCTTAAATAGAGGTCATATAAGGAGTTATCCATCCGGGATAGAAAATATTGATGAATCGTGAAAGTATTGAGATTGGTAAAAAAATCTTGATGATGGTTGATATTGATAATACCTATGATAATATTGATTGGAGCTTAATTATTAATATCATGTATTGTCTCAATTTATCTATTTGGAAATTTGACCTCTTTTTTAGATATTACTTCACTCCTTGGCTCTCTATAAACATTATAAGTAGTGTTGAAACTCTTTTTTTAAATATATGGTGATAGATTTTTTTATTTTTTTTCAATCCACACTACTTTGATCAAGGATTTTCAAATACTAGAGATCTTACCACATAAGAATCTTCAGTTTTAAAGGTGTAACCATTTCCTAGTGTTTTTCAAAAAAAATTATCAAAAACATAAGGGAAGGAGTGTGTTTCGTGAAAGAAGGATTCATAGGAATATATTTTTTAAAATACTTAAAAGTAATGTATTTTGAAAAGATATAAGTTTCATAAAAATATGGATCTTTGTGAAGGAATATTGAATCTATTTTCAAAAAAAATCAATGGTTTTAAAAAGTGTTTGGAAGGATAATTTTTGAGATGTGATGGGCAAATAGAAAGTTACATGATTGTGAGAAGCATCATGAATAATAAATCTTCACTGAAGCTTTACGAAGAAAGGTATCTTTGTAATCTTTAATGAAAAGGATTAATAAAATGGAATGGTGATTTTAAAGTCATTGAAAAGTTATATGTCAATAAATATGTGGCCCCACATTATATGAATAGATAGAGAGGATTTTTTAAAAGGGTGAATAATTCTGATTTCACAAAGGCCCTATGAGAAGGTATTTATTCATGAATTATGAACTATTAATGAGTAGAATCATCATGAAAATAATGGTTCAAAACTACTTTCACCTAAGTCATTTCAGAAAAGGTAGTTTTGGAAAGACTGGGAGAATCACGATAGTTTGGGTCTCCATGAAGGCTGGGAGAATCATGAATGCTGGGAGAATTGTGAAAGTATATTGGTTTTCAAAATATGAAACATATTTGAAATAGAAAGTGTTTTTCATGAAGGCTATGATATTTGTGAAAATTTGTTTTGAACATCTAGTTTTAGTGAACAATGCATTCAAATTCATCAATTCAGAACTATTATACTACAATGTGTTCATTCTAATTAGGAATAAAGATTAATGTTCCCAATCTATTGAAGCATCCTACAAGTTTATAAACTCAATAAGACTTCACCCAAGGTAGTAAACAAGGGGGGTTCGATAGAAGTGATGTGAGGAAGGTAAAGTTATATCCCAAAAATTCTTATAAATTCATTGTTCCTATAATGTAGTGACAATTTATGAACAATAATAATTCACAATACCTAGTGAATCTCACTCGATTTAGGTTATACTAATGCACTATTAGTGTATGATCCTTGTATTGGCCCTTTGTGGGGAACAAATTAAAATTGTTGTGTTGTGTTTCTATTTATACATATGTGTCTTTGATAATTTCTTGATTTCATTATATAGGCTTTATAGGTTCCTAGAAACATAGGCACAAGATCCGTCTCATTTAAATAAAATTTTATCACCTTGATTCACCCATTCCCTCTCAGGGTAGTCTAGGGTCTTATTGTTTAGAATCCTAGTTTCTTAAAATCTACTCAATTCTAGAGACAAGGAGATACACTTTAATGTAGAATTTATTATTTCCCTACTATAATATAACAAGAAAATGAAAAAAGGTATTATTAAAGGAGTAACAAAATATTTTCATAGAAGGTATAGAAATACAAGTATCTCCCATCTCCTTTTTATAGTTGAAATGTTATTCTTCCTGAATGGATACAAGAGATCCTTCAATAATATTAAATAATTTCTTTGGGAGTGTAAAATTTATAGTTTCCAAAATTCTAACCCAGTGAAAAGTTATATATATTTTTCTTTCTAAATTATATGATAGTAATGTTGAAAATATTGAGAGTTGGTTAGGCTTCTCAAAATGTTAATTTCTCATGAATAACCTAGAATTACCTCTATTTAATGGTATAATTCTAATCCATGACTTTTTTGAAATGGTTCTAAGAATCCTGAGTAGTATAAGAAAATAAAAGAACAAGATTTTATACTTTTTTATTTGATTATCTATCATCAATAATTATTTAGATTCAATGTATATGCACATATTATCCATTATTATAGCATATAATTTTTTTATATAACATTGAGAAGCTATTCAATGGTTTTCTATGGGATCTTCAAGGTGATGGATAGTTACATAAGGTTAGTTGGGACCATTTGGCCAATCCATTAGAATGTGGGGGGTCAACATAAGTAAAGTTATAAAATACATGAAATCAATGTAGGTCAGACATGTATGGGATAATATTTTAGGTCATTATTTGTGGGAATTAAATTCTAGAAACAAATGTGGGGATCCTATTGAAGAAATTAATCTCGAGAAAGGCTATATCTACCCACTTTTGTTAAGCCTTCAAGGATCTCTTCATATCATAATGGATCACTCCTATTAGATTATTAGGTGAGGGGACTTTTTGTTATGTAAATATAATTAAGTGGGAGATACTATCTATTTTTCCATCCACCCTAACACATTCATCACCATTATGATGGAAAAATAGTTACCAAATTTGGATAATGCAGTTTATAAAACAATATAGAAGTAAATATTAAAAAATATCTCCCCCATTTAAGAGGATAATTGATGTATATTCACCATAAAAGGGTCCAACCTATAAAAACCATAGGAATTCTCTAGGATTAACATAATTCAGCAGGTTTCAAACTGCTATACAATGTCTCTCTAGAACAACGCTTTTCCTTAAAAATTTATCTTTTCAGTTTGATGATCCAAGAATAGTTTCCAACACATTGATAATGTCATCCAATATAATAGAATCCTAAGGGATTCCAAATTCTATTTCTAAAACTATTCAAGTATGAAAATTAAAAATAATTTCTTTAATGCGATTGGGATCAATTTTTTTGGTTTCTTCTTGGTGAAAACCATGGAATTTTTCAAAATCAAAATACTTTGAATAATTTCCTATATGTTTGTTACAATAGAATCAAACTCCTATAAATCATTGTGTGAATTTTTATGAACCCAATTTTTGGATATAAAAGACTTGGGAATAGTCTTGGTATTATTCCTGAGCAGCGCCCTTAGACGGCGTGTGATTCCGAGCCCCAGCGTGGCCGGAATTAAATTTTTAGTGCGTTCACACTGAACATGCCAAATAAATGAGATAAGTCCTAAAAGGTGTTTTGGATCAGAGATTTGAGTGCACGGATGGGTCTGTAATGGGGTGTTTACCCTAGGAACGACATAAAGCATGTCGGTGCAGGATGTTTGGACCCCTCGCCCGCTACCAGAAAGTTAAACTGATAAATTAATTAATTAATTTACTCGTTTAATGGTTAAACTCAAGTAAATTTTAAATGGTAGCTCGGATTGGAAAACTGAGGGCACCATTGAGTCCGGAACTTTCCATTTACCCTAGGAGGGGCATAATTTTCATGGGTGCGGGCCGTCTGGAAAAAAAATGGCCCCAGGTGCGTTTTCGTAATTTAGCAGCCTGTGGAATTGCTTTTATAACTTTTTAATGGGGCCTAGAATTAATATTTCGAGACCGCCGTTGCTCTCAGAGCATGGTTGTTAGCATATAGGAGGCTTAATATTGACCCCGTCGGGAGTTCGGGTACGGGGCCGCGGGAGGGTGTTTAAGTTAATTAATTTATTTAATTAACCTAACCCCCCCCCCCCCCTTCTCTTCTCCCTCGTTTCCCCCTCCCCTGGAAAGATTCACCCCTCTCCTCCTCCACTCCAGTGAGGTGGCTCTGTAGAGGTGACTCCGGCGAGGTGTGGCCACTCCGGCAGGTCAATGGCGAAGCATCGGGCTACGCCCAAGAGGTAGGAGGTTTTGGTTTCCGTTCTTTTTAATTCTCGCATTTTTGAGCCCAAATTATACTGTCGAATTGATGCCTGATCTTCGAGAAAATCCCATATATTAGTAGATCTCGATCTGAGCTTTCTGACGCATCTTTCGGATTTGAATTCCGAGCTTCGAGGCATCTGCAGCATTTCGGCGAAGTTTCGGGGTGGTTTTGGGGTGTTATGGCCGGACCGGCGGTTTTCGGCAGTCATCAGGGCGGTCCAGCGAGCTCCGGCAGGGGGAGCAGCTCCAGGCGGTGGCTCCTGCAGGCGGTGGGCTCGACGGAGGCAGGCGGCGGCGGCTCCTCAGTGCGGCGGTCCGAGACGGCGGCGGCATCCGGGACAGCGGCGCAGGCGGCTCTTGTGGTGCGGCGGGCCGAGCTCGCTGGTACGAGGCGGCGACCGGGGTCGCGCCGCGACCCTGGCGGATAGAGACCCGCAAAACGCGGGTCTCTATGTGGGGTTGCGGACCGGCCACTCTGGTCGGTCAGGTGACGGCAGGCCACGCGAAGCGGCTGGGCCGCGGCCTCAGCGGGCCGGCCCAACCGGGGCGGACCGGCCCCAAGGGGTTTTTCCCTTCTACCTTCGGACGCCTGTATCTTTAGCTAAGAACGTCTGCTTTGCGTGCTGTCTGCGGCAGCACGGACCTCGCGTCAAGGAGAACCTTTTGAGATGGTCTCGAGGATTCTTGAATAGCAGGAAGAAGGCCCCCGGTGGCGCGACATGCCATTAAGTAGTTTGATGTTTTTCCAGGGGTTCATGTTTTGAGTGGCGCAGACTCATCCGACGTCCATTTTGAGCATCGTCAGCGGTGTTGGGACCCTGGTGCCAGGGTGAAGCTTTCCAGTGTGGTTTCGGGCATTGAATCCGGAGTTGAGTCAGGGGCCCCACAGCCCGTCTGTTGAGCTACGAGCAGCGTTCTGTCATCGGACGTTCGTTCGGGGCGTGCGAGCAGTTGATGTTGGGTGTTTTTCTGAGGGCGTCGTATTGGCGCAGTCTACCCGCTCTAATTCTGCATGCTAGTGCGAGCCCCGTGAGGGCCTTTTCGGGTGTTGACAGTGTTTCCCAGCTTTAACACCAGGTGTCCATTTTGGACAAGTGAATAGTGCATCTTGTGTACTTTTCCGAGAGGATCGTAACGGTGTGATCTGTTGGCAGCACTTCGGGACCAGGATGTGAGTCCCACACATCACTGCTCATGTTTAGGTGTGTCGGAGCATGTCTTTTTCTCTGGATATCTGTTGCACTCAAGTGAGTAGTCTTTTTACTTGTTTTTCCAAGAGCCTTGCGATGGCAATATTCACCCGACCTTTTTCGAGGACGTGGTGTGGGTCCCACCCAACCTATCTATAGCGAATAGTACCTTTTCCACCGAGTGTACGTTTCGGGAGATTGAGTAGTCAATCCCGTGTGTTTTTCCGAGGGGATCGCAGTAGTGAGATCTGTTTGTTCAGTTTTGGGATCTTAGGGTGGGCTCCAGATGGGTTGGTTACAGTGAATAGTTCCTTTTTCACCGGTTGACCATTTCGGGTGAGTAAGTAGTCTATCTAGCATGTTTTTCCATGAGGATTACAATGGTTTAATCTGTTCAGGCAAACAGAGATTCTTCGTGATCTTATTAAATGTGGAAATATGAAAGGTGCTCCGGTGGCGGTTCTTCTTGCTGTGTTCGGAAGCCAACCATTGGCGTGAGATCACGTGCACTCCCGTGTGAGTAAATTAATGCTTGAAGAGTTATGGTTGGTCGTGCCTTAGCCGTTGAGGTGGAAAGTTGGAGTTGATATGATTACTCCTTCGCTTTGACATTGGGGGTCGTGTGCAGGTTCGCCTTTGGGCTGGAGACGTGGCATACTCTGGGAGTATGCAAGAACAATGGGAGGTACATGTGGTTGTTTGTACCTGATAATGTTTGTGCGCTTGGTTGGGGTTGACTTGGGGCCATACATCGTGTGGGACCCAGGTGCATGTCATGTTCTTCTTTACGTACTTTTGACCTCTCACGACGTAGATGGTTGCTCGGTTCTCGTCTGTTGACCAGTAGGGTTGAGTTTTCCCCTGGCTATGTTCTCCTTTGGTTTAGACCAGCAGGGTTGAGTGGTTTTCCCTGGTTTTGTTCTGGAGTTGGGTGGTTGCACGATACCCACTCCGAGTTCTATTGGCCAGTGTTTTACCATCCAATAGAAATGGCCAGAGCAGATCCGGGTTTACCCTCCAGCGGGGCTGGGCAGTGGGTTACTCATCGTCTTCTTTAGGTTTACCCTCCAGTGAGGCTGGGCAGTGGGTTGCTCATTTACTTCTTAGGGTTTACCCTCCAGCGAGGCTGGGCAGTGGGTTGCTCATTTACTTCTCACGGTTTACCATCCAGTAGAGACTGGGTAGTGGGTCACCTGATGACTCTTGAGGGTCTACCCTCCAGCAGGGCTGGGCAGTGGGTCGCCTATTGTCTTGTTCCAGGTCTACCCTCCAACAGGGATGGGTAGTGGTTCGCCTAATGATGTATTAGGGTTTACCCTCTAGCTGGGATGGGCAGTGGGTCACCCGATATCTTATTATGAATTACCCTTCAGCAGGGCTAGGTAGTGGGTCACCTGTTAGTATTTCAGACTCCGTCCTTTCTACTAGGCTAGTCAGTGGCTTTACTTCATGACTACTGGAGCGGGACCCTCGTTTGTACGGGTCAATGATGTGACAACTTTTACTATGAGCAGACCTCACGACTGCGGGGCAGTGACGTGGTGTGGTTTGATGTTCCCCCAGAACTCTCAAGTACGAGGGGCACTTTCCCCACTGAGATGCGTCCTTGCGACACGACCTAAAACGTTGCGGGCAAGTCAGTGCCGCCCAAAGAGGATAGTGTCATGGTGTGGTGATTTGAGCCCCTTTGACTTGCAGTTTGGAGCAGATGTGCGGGATGCTGGGCATCGATGGTGTTTACTTCTCAGACTGTTGGTGACTCACTTTTCTTGGGCTGAGCTACGGGACGGAGATCCCCTTACGGTCTTGTTCGGGCTTCTTGATCAAGCATATGGATTTGTATATACCTTGTTCTGGTACCCACTTCTTGGGTTTGGTTACTCTCTTTCCAGGAAAGGAAAAGACACGCGGGGTGTTCCACATGCTTTCTGTGTCTAGATTCTCATGGTTGGATGAGTCTACTCTCCTGCTATAGGTAGGAAAAGTTCGACGGGAAGTTCATCTTCGCACCGTTCCTAGCTCCTTGTGTTAGGATGAGTCTACTACCTTCCTATTGTTGGGTTGATCTTTACTCTTTACTACACTCTCTATTGTGATCCTTTTCTATTCCCCATTCGATCTACTGCTCACCCTTCGGTACCTCCTTTGTTGCTCCCTCGAGCCTTCGGGGTATCCTACTGAGTATTTTTATACTCACCCCTGCTTGGGTTTTTCCTGCACTTGGTGTGCCCTTGCAGATGATAGACAGGTTGGTCGTGACTTCAGTGGAGCTTAGGAGTTCGGGAGCTTGGACCGCGTGCAGTGGTCGTAGTCGGGTTCTAGGTGGGGGACCCTTCCAGCTGTTTTTCTTTTATTCACCTATTATCGGGTTATGGAACTTTTCTGGTTGGGCGCGTGTTTTCCCCTTTTCTTTTTTAGTTTACCTTCAGCACTTACTTTGTACTATTTAGAGGTCGATGCACTTTGTGTTTTATCTATAGCAGTTTCCATTTACTTTACTTGTCTTTTCTCTTTTACTCTGTACTTTTGCATTTAGTGTGTTGCATGTGTGTGTGTACAGGTACTTAGGCAAAGGCCTCCCTGAGTTATTGTGCCTTCAGCGCTGGTCGCTAGCCCCTGGCCTATGGAGGTAGGCTTGGGGTAGTTGCGGATCAAGCCCAGGTAGGGTCGGGTCATGGAAAAGTGGTATCAGAGGTGTTTTGTTCCTTGGGACGCTGTTCGGACGTCCATAAAATAAAAGGAATTGGTTGGGAATTAGGGCAATAGTGTTAACGTGTCTTGAGAGCGGCTCTCAGGCCAGGGAGTCCAGTGATCGTGCGGCGGCCGACGTATCCATTCACCAGGACATTGATAACCCGCATATTGACTCGGCATGCTGTGACACTTGTTTCAGGAAAAATTCGTTTGTGCATCACATAGGATTGAGTCTTTGACTGTCCTTCTTGAGTCAGCTCCCCATCGTTGTTGTTACTGTTATATACATATATGCTCATCTGACCGCGACACTCCTTGATAATATTCAGGATGTCTCTGCAAAGACAGCCAGCCAGGATAACATCTTGGGTTCGTGATGACGACCCTGTGAGCTACGAGGCCTTAGTACAAGACCCATCATGCGAGCCCCTTTCTACGGGTGGGCCGATAGCAGAACCCCCCACCTGTTGAGCAGCAGACAACTTCAGCAGAGCAGACAGAGCTTGAGCATAGTTTGAGCATGCTCCGTGAGTTCCAGCGGCAGAGACCGCTGAGGTTCAGTGGTGAGCCAGACCCTCAGGCAGCAGAGGTTTGGCTAGAGACTGTGGATCGCCTTTTCAGGCTTGTGCAGACGCCAATAGATCAGAGAGTGACTTCGGTAGCCAACCTTTTTTGTGGAGCAGCTTGACATTGGTGGAGTCTTGTGACTCATTCTCTTGACGTGTTGTCGCTTTCGTGGGGTGACTTTTTGTTGTTGTTTTTTGAGGATTTTTTCCCCTCCTGCTTACTCTTCGTTCAGATTCAGGAGCTCCTGCAGTTTCAGCAGGGAGGGATGATGGTGGCTGAGTACACGGCTAGTTTCACAGACCGTGCACGCTTTTACCCGGACTTGGTCCATGACAGCAACTTCCAAGCGCTAAAGTTTGAGCAGGGCCTCCGGAGAGATATTCGTGATGTCATAGTACCCTTGTGAATTTACACATATGCTGGGGTGCTAGATCAGACACTGGTGACAGAGAGATACCTGTCATGTTCTACAGTTGGTGGTGGCAAAAGGCTCGATAGAGTCGAGACGTCTGTCGCAGCTAGCAGGAATCGGCAAGCCCATCACCACTAAAGCGATCCACGTCAGGATCCGGGAGCTGACGGTTGGGACCGTGGATAGCCACGAGCTTTGGATGTCTACGATCCTGCAGAGCATGAAGTGATAAGAGGTATGCTCTACAGCTCTTCTACTTTTTTGCAGTAGAATTTTTAGACTCCGGGTGTAGAATTCTTTTCTCCCTTCTCCTTGTTTGAGGTGTTACCAGGGTGACGCAGGGCGTCAGGTGTAACCCTATGTTGGTAAAGTAGAAGGTGTGTAACCTTCCTCTTTAGTCGATGGCATTGACTTTATCACTCTCCGAGCGTGTAAGGGAGTCTTGGTTGAGAGACATCAACTGTGAAACCTTGCGCAACCAAATATCCTTGGGTGTTCCGACATATGGATATTCTGAAGGAGGGAATCACCGGGCCTTTTTTCAGGTGTGGGCGGTGATTCCAGTCATGGCGTGCGACGTAAGGGTTCGGTCGGGGAGGTGAGCTACCTCGAGAGCCTTCGGGCCATTTGAGACCGTGCAAAGGGATGGCGAGGTTCCCTACCGCCTTTCCCTAACCCCAAAGGCTAGTTTGGGTGCATAGTGTATCCCATGTGGCTCACCTGAGGAGATTTGTGTGTGCTCCTATGCACGTCATCGGTGAGGGAAGACCTCGCGGAAACAGATCAAATCCTTTGGTCTGTGTGCGATGGCGCAGAACTGTGCAAGAGTTCTTCTGGGTACGAAAGAGCTAGGTGTGGGATTAGTACCCTGAGTTGTTCCCTGGTTTTTCTTTTCGGGGACGAAAATCTTGAAGGAGGGAATGATGTAAGAACACAGTTTCTGGCTATAAAAGACTTTGAAATATTCTTGATATTATTCCAGAACAGTGCCCTCAGACGGTGTGCGATTCCAAGCCTCGGCGTGGTCGAAATTAAATTTTCAGTGCGTTCACACTGAACATGAAAAATAAATGGGATAACTCCTAAACGGTGTTTCAGATCAGATATTTGAGTGCACGGATGGGTCCGAAATGGGGTTTTTACCCTAGGAACGATATAAATCATGTCAGCGCGGGATGTTTGGACCCCTCGCCTGCTACCGGAACGTTAAACTGATAAATTAATTAATTAATTAATTCGTTTAATGGTTAAACTCAAGTACCTTTTAAATGGTGGATTGGATTTGAAAACCAAGGCCACCATTGAGTCCAGAACAAGCTGTTTACCCTAGGAGGGGTGTAATTTTCATGGGCGCGGGCTGTCTGTAAAAAAAATGGTCCCAGGGGAATTTTCGTAATTTAGCAGCTCGTGTCGTTGCTTTTATAACTTTTGAACGAGGCCTCATATTAAAATTACAAGACCTCTGTTTCACTCAGAGTGTGTTTTTTAGCCTAGGGGAGGCTTAATCCCAACCTCGTCGGGAGTTCGGGTACGGGGCCGCGGGAGGTTGTTTAAGTTAATTGATTTATTTAATTAACCTAACCCCCCCCCCTCTCTTATCTCTCATTTCCCCCTCCCCTAGCAAGCTTCTCCCCTCTCCTCCTCCACTCCGGCGAGGCGGCTCTGGCGAGGTGACTCCGGTGAGGCGCAGCCACTCCGGTGGGTCAACGGCGAAGCATCGAGCTACGCCCAAGAGGTAGGAGGTTTTGGTTTCCGTTTTTTTAATTCCTACATTCTTTGAGCCCAAATTATAATTTCAAATTGCTGCCCGGTCTTCGAGAAAATCCCATAGATTAGTAGAGCTCGGTCTGAGCTTTCCGAAGAATCTTTCGGATTTGAATTCCGAGCTTCAACGCATCCGCAGCAGTCCGGCGAAGTTTCGGGGTGGTTTTGGGGTGTTATGGTCGGACCGGCAGTTTCCGCCGGTCGGCAGGGCGGTCCGGCAAGCTTCGGCGGGCAGAGCGGCTCCAGGCGGCGGCTCCGGCAGGCGGCAGTGGCTCCTTAGCATGGTGGTCCGAGACGGTGGCGGAATCCGGGAGGGTGGCGCGAGTGGCCCTAGCAGCGCGGCGGGCCGAGCTCGCCGGTACGAGGCGGCCATTGGGGTCACGGCGCGACCCCGGCGGACAGAGACCCGCAAAACGCGGGTCTCCGCGTGGGCCTGCGGACCGACCACACTGGTCGGTCGGGTGACGGCGGGCCGTGTAAAGCGGCTGGGCTGCGGCCTCAGCGGGCTGGCTGGTGCGGGCCGGCCCAAGCGGGGCGGACCGGCCAGACCGGGCCGGTCCGGCCCCAAGGGGTTTTCCCCTTCTACCTTCAGACGCTCGTATCTTTAGCTACGGGTGTCTGTTTTGCGTGCCGCATGCGGCAGCGTGGACCTCGCGTCAAGCCGAACCTTTTGAGATGGTCTCGAGGAATCTTGAATCTCAAGACGGAGGCCCCCGGTGGCGCGACCCGCCTTTAAGTAGTTTGAGGTTTTTCCCGGGGTTCGTGTTTTGAGCGGCGCGGACGCATCCGACGTCTATTTTGAGCGTCGTCGGCGGTGTTGGGACCTTGGTGTCGGGGTGAAGCTTTTGAGGGTGGTTTCGAGCGTTGAAGCCAGAGTTGAGGTGTGGGCCCCACGACCCGTCTGTTGAGCTGCGAGCAGCGTTCTGTAACTTTTTCATCGGATGTCTGTTCGGGGCGTGCGAGTAGTCGATGTTTGGTGTTTTTCTGAGGGCATTGTATTGGCGCAGTCTGTCCGCTCTAATTCTGCACGCTGGTGCGGGCCCCGCGAGGGCTGTTTCAGGTGTTGACGATGTTTCCCAGCTTTAACACCGGGTGTCCATTTTGGACAAGTGAATAGTCTATCATGTGTACTTTTCCGAGAGGATCGCAACAGTGTGATCCGTTGGCAGCGCTTCGGGACCGGGATACAGGTCCCACGCAGCATCGCTCATGTTCAGGTGTGTCGGAGCGCATCCTTTTCTCTGGATATCTGTTGCGCTCAAGTGAGTAGTCTTTTTGACGTGTTTTTCCGAGAGCCTTGCAATGGCGTAGTTCGCCTGACCTTTTTCGGGGATGTGGTGTGGGTCCCACCCGACCTGGCTACGGTGAATAGTACCTTTTTCACTGAGTGTCTGTTTCGGGCGATTGAGTAGTCAATCCCGTGTGTTTTTTCAAGGGGATCGCAGTGGTGTGATCCGTTTGTTCAGTTTTGGGATCTTAGGGGGGGCCCACACGGGTTGGTTATAGTGAATAGTTCCTTTTTTACCGGTTGACTGTTTTTGGTGAGTAAGTAGTCTATCTCGCATGTTTTTCCATGAGGATTACAACGGTGTAATCTATTCAGGCAAGAAAAGCCTCTTACGTGATCTTATTAAATGTGGAAATATGAAAGGTGCTCCGGTGGTGATTCTTCTTGCCGTGTTCGGAAGTGAACCCTTGGCGTGAGATCACGTGCACTCCCGTGTGAGTGAAGTAATGCTTGAAGAGTTGTGGTTGGTCATGCCTCAGCCGTTGAGGTGTCAAGTTGGAGTTGATACGATTATGCCTTCGCATTGACATTGGGGGTCGTGTGCAGGTTAGCCTTTGGGCTGGAGACGGGGCATACTCTGGGAGTATGCGAGAATGCTGGGAGGTACATGTGGTTGTTTGTACCTGAGAATGTTTGTGCACTTGGATGGGGTTGACTTGGGGCCATACGTCGTGTGGGCCCCAGGTGTGTGTCGTGTTCTTCTTTACGTACTTTTGACCTCTCATGACCTAGAGGGTTCCTCAGTTGTCGTTTGTTGACCAGCAGAGTTGAGTTTTCCCCTGGCTCTGTTCTCGTTTGGTTTAGACCAGCAGGGTTGAGTGGTTTCCCCTGGTTTTGTTCTGGAGTTGTGTGGTTGCGTGATACTCACTCCGAGTTCTGTTGGCCAGTGTTTTACCATCCAGAAGAAATGGAAAGAGTAGATCTAGGTTTACCCTCCAGTGGGGTTGGGCAGTGGGTTACTCATCGGCTTCTTTGGGTTTACCCTCCAGCGAGGCTGGGCAGTGGGTTGCTCATTTACTTCTCAGGGTCTACCCTCCAGCGAGGCTGGGCAGTGGGTTTCTCATTTACTTCTCAGGGTTTACCCTCCAGCAGAGATTGGGCAGTGGGTCACCCGACTACTCTTGAGGGTCAACCCTCCATCAGGGCTGGGCAGTGGGCCGTCTGTCATCTTGTTCCAGTTCTACCCTCCAGCAGGGCTGGGCAGTGGGTCGTCTGTCGACTTCTTCCAGGTCTACCCTCCAGCAGGGCTGGGCAGTGGGTCGCCTGATGATGTATTAGGGTTTACCCTTCAGCAGGGCTGGGTAGTGGGTCACCCGATATCTTATTATGAATTACCCTCTAGTAGGTCTAGGTAGTGGGTCACTCATTGGTATTTCAGACTCAGTCCTTTCTACTAGGCTAGTCTGTGGCTTTACTCTGTGACTACCAGAGCGGGACCCTTGTTTGTATGGGTTAGTGATGTGATAGCTTTGACTTTGAGCAGACCTCGCGACTGTGGGGCAGTGACGTGGTGTGGTTTGTCATTCCCCCAGAACTCTCGAGTACGAGGGGCACTTTCCCCATTGAGACGCGTCCTTGCAACGCGACCTAAAACCGTGTAGGCGAGTCAGTGCCGCCCAATGTGAATAGTGTCGAGGTGTGGTGATTTGATCCACTTTAACTTTCAGTTTGGGGAAGACATGCGGGATGCTAGGCATCGATGGTGTTTACTTCTGGGACTGTTGGCGACTCACTTTTCTTGGGCTGAGCTACGGGATGGAGATCCCCTTACGGTCTTGTTCGGGCTTCTTGATCGAGTATATGGCTTTGTATATACCTTGTTCTGGTACCCACTTCTTGGATTTGGTTACTCTCCTTCCAGGAGAGGCGAATACGCGTGGGGTATGCCACGTGATTTCCGTGTCTAGCTTCTCATGGTTGGACGAGTCTACTCTCCTGCTATAGGTAACGAAAGCTCGACGAGAAGTTCATCTTCTCATCATTCCTAGATCCTTTTGTTAGGACGAGTCTAATACCTTCCTATTTTTGGGTTGAGCTGTACTCTTTACTGCACTCTCTGTTCTGCTCCTTTTCTATTCCTCGTTCAATCTACTGCTCACCCTTCGGTACCTCCTTTGTTGCTCCCTTGAGCCTTCGGGGTATCCTACTGAGTATTTTTATACTCACCCCTGCTTGGGATTTTCCCGCACTTGGTGTTCCCTTGCAGACGACGGACAGGTTGGTCGTGACTTCAGTGGAGCTTAGGAGTTCAGGATCTTGGACCGCGTGCGGTGGTCGTAGTCGGGTTCTAGGTGGGGGACCCTTCCAGCTGTTTTTCTTTTGTTCACTTGTTGCCAGGTTGTGGCACTTTTCTGGTTGGGCGGGTTTTTTCCCCTTTTATTTTTCAGTTTACCTTCATCACTTACTTTGTACTGTTTAGATGTTTATGCACTTTATGGTTTATCTATAGCAGTTTCCCTTTACTTTACTTGTCTTTTCTCTTTTACTCTGCACTTTTTCATTGAGTGTGTTGTGTGTGTGTGTACAGGTACTTAGGCAAAGGCCTCCCCGAGTTATTGTGCCTTCGGTGCTGGTCACCAGCCCCTGGCCTATGGAGGCGGGCTTGGGGTAGTTGCGGCTCGAGCCCGAGTAGGGTTGGGTCATGACAGAATTAATAATGAAAACGTTTTGGATGGATTTTAGACCCAATGGATGGCCATGAACAATGCCAAACATGTTGGATATAACTTTAGGAATATCCAAATCAAACCACTTACTCTCAGTTATATCAATGACCTCATTACACTAATAAAGGGGTATGAGGGAATAATTTTCTTCCAAAAGATTCTCTTCCACATTCCATCTCCACAACCAAATATAATAAATACTGGTTGAGGTGTATGGGTTTCATGGAGTCTACCTTGATTAATCTTTAATCCCAATATTGATAGAGCATGCATAAATTTTGTAACTAAATTAGTGGTCATCATCTACGATACTAGGGGATTGTTTCACCTTGGATTTTGTGCTTTATATAATTTTGGAAATTCTCTCATGTAAGATTATAAAGATTTTTATTGTGGAAACTCTCTCTATATAGATCACAACGTCCCTCTATCCATGGTTGAAATAGATTCATTATGTTGGTTTCTTTTTTCTATTTAGGTTTGACCTGAATTGAGTATTGTGTATAACTTATGATAATGTAAAATAATTATGGGCCATAGGGTGAATTTTTAACAAATCCATCGTGAGGAAAAGTTGGTGATAAACCTGTTGTATAATAAAGCAATCTAAAATTAGCCCCACATTTTATATCCCAATATTTTTTCCCATTCCAAAAAAATGTTACATAGTTTTTTTTAGTGATGTAATTAGCCTATACTATTATATGCCTATGTAATGTTCACCCCTTTTCATATTTCACTAAATAAAATCAATGTTTGAATCAAACTCATGTATATTCACAATATTTGTAAAATATACATTTGGTATCATATGCCCTTCTATTATAAATATTAATTCTATAACATTAATTCATTAAGTTGACTCTCAACATAGATGCATAATCTTTTTTAGTATTTTTGGAGAATTCTATCCAAGGGAACAATATCCTTCTTTACTAACTTTATTTCCAAGTGATTAAGGTTTAATACTTGAATAAACATTATTGTACATTCCAAATATCTTTTATTCTTCAGATTTAAACTTTTCACCATGGGTACTATCTATGAAACACTAAAACATATACATAAAAAACTTGTTTATAAGGAACCAACCTCGATCAACATGCCATGTCACCCTAGTCAGCCATCCATAATGACAAAGGGGCATTCATAATCCACATGGGATGGTGATATGCCCCCATAATAAATGATATGTGAATGACATCACCCAAATAAAGCTAAAGGAACATATATCCTCCACCCAGAAGTCCAAAATGAACACTCCATGAATTAGAGATCCATGTATGAAAAAAAACAGACATAAAATAGTAATAAAATAACCCATATATAAGTAGTAATAATCCATAAAAACATATAACAAATATATAAATCGGTAGTGGAAGGAAATAAATCTTGAATACTAAAGGTTGAAATAGTTGATAAATTTATAAATTCAAATAGAAAACAAAAATACTCAACATAATATCCATGTGACCTCTAAGGTCACCATCCAACCTCCAAAACACCTTGTTCCATGAACAATCCAAAAACTAAACCTAAAAATTCATTTAAAACACAATTCTTCTCGTGATAAGTGGTACTTTTAAGGTGTGATTATAAAATTATAGTACATAATGACTATATTTTCCATATGATTCCTTTATCAAACATTACAAGAATTCAATTTTGAAATATTTTTTTAAAACTAAATTATTCAAGCATTTTTGAGAAAACAATTAATAATATATTGCCAATAGTCTTTCAAAACCATTACTATATTTAAGAAAAGTTAAATATAAACACTTTAATACCATCCTTTTAAAATATAATTTTCCAAAATACCATTCAAAATGATTTTTGATAAATATAATGAAATATTTCATTTCATTCAAGAGGAGAATCCATGAAAATAATCCAATAAAAACAAATTGATACATAAATTAATTACTTGATCATATGAAATGTGAAGGAAATAAAATAAACTAAGAAAAGAGTTTTAATAATATGGAACATGATTAAAAAATACGTATAGTATGCACAAGATTGTAAAAGGGGGTAGATAATCATTGTAAAGTCCAAGAAACCCCATGATATGGTCATATATTTTCATGCATGAAACCATATATTAGCCTATCAATGCATTCTATAACCATCTAAGTGCTCTCAATTAGCATCCCTGGTGGCACTACACCATGGCCAAGGTAATCTATACTAGGAGTTCTAGTCTCTCTCATCCATGAATGATTATAGTTTTCTCTCAATCCCTTACTATGATACCTAGAATCCCAATTATGTAAATAGGGAGAGTTGGTGTAACATTTGATGTATACATATACCCTCATCCAACATTCTGACACCCACCTGTGATATCCCCATATAAACATAAATAGAAACATCACCAACTATATTAGATATATAAATATAGTTCACTACTAAACAAATCACATAGTCATAACATAATCGTATATTTTTTATATGTAATGTTTCAAGCAGGACTTGTGTTTAAAACTATAGTTACTATTTTCCAAAAATCCTTAGAAATCCTCTTCAAACAAAAAATTTTCACAAGACAAAATATTTTAGAATCTCCAAAGGGGTTTTTTATCATCCAATAAAATTTTACTTCAAAATACCTTTATAAAAACCATTTTAAAAAAAATTCTATCTTAAATATGATTTGAAACCGAGGGATAAACCCCACTTTGAAACCCCTCAATTTAATAAAAAACCAGAAGTATCACGACACGTAATTAATAAACAATTAAATAAAAATAATAAGGTTGTATAACCATTAAAAAATAAAATACACAATTCAAAATATAAATTAATTTCCAAAAGGCTAAAATCCAATGTAATAGCCCATTTAAAACAAATAATTTTTACATGAGAAATCAATTTCAATTTCAAAACCTTCTTGAAATTGCTAACCCCATTTTCTAAAAATCCAATAAGTATACCCATAGACACATAACATGTATATTTTAAATAGAAATTATTTTTTGAATGCTCAAGTATTAATGTAATGATAGGAAAAGTTAAAAACATTGAAAAACAAATAATAACCATGTGTGGTTGTGATGGAACCCCCAAATATGAGAAGAAAATGACCTAGATACCAATATTGACACCCTAACATTCAAATCCATAAATTATTAGGCATAAAACCCACCCTAGTCTTCCGAAAACTAGAGAACAAAGAAATTAAAAAAAATATAAAACAAGAGGAGAGGATAAAATAGAGGAACATAAAGACTTACCATTGAGGAATCACTAATAAATCGTGTGGAAGGGACTCAAAAATAAAGTAGAAGTAAAGATGGATAACACAAGGGAATCCTTTAGTTCCTTGGATGAATTGGGTGAATGGGGGATTTAATGGGATAAATATGGTGTGACTATAATTTGAATTTCCAAATTTTAAAAAATTGGATATGTTATATGGTTTGGCCTATTGGTTTACCAAATAATGCTCCATCCCTACAAAATTAATATATTAAAACTGTAGGCCCTCATATGGTTATTACTAATTATGTGCCAAACCATGTGGCCTAAACAAAAACTCTAAAAAAAATATTTTCAACAAACCTCAACTCATATTTGAAGGAAAATGTTAGAAATAAATAAATCAATCAATCAAAAAATAAATTAAATATTATGGTGAAACGCAGTTCATCCATCCTCAATGCTTTAAGAAAATAGGGTAAACTTCTTGAACTCATTCACATTGTCTTAATATTTCCAATTATGATTCTAAAATAAATTCCTTAACCAAAATTGTAATGACCCAAGATTTTGGATCCTTTAAAAGACATATTATTTTCTATAAATTATATTACATGATACATCAAAAATAACCAATACACAACTTATCAATAGGATATTATTAATCAAATAAAAATAAACACCAATATGGTTAACTATTAATAATTATAATATTTAAATATAAATAATTAAGAAGAGCTAATATTAAAAAGAGAATTACCAATAAAAAATTATCTAAATTATAGATTATATTTTTAGAAGTAATATTTAAAAAATTTATAATTTAAATTTAACAAAGTAAAATTCATTTTCAAATATCTCACAATAAAATTATGATATTTTTTATTTTTTATATTTTTCTAAAATAGTCAATTTTTAGGAGAATGATAAAAAAATCCAATTTTACTAATGTTGTTAGATTTATGATGTAATTTTATTATATGAACACATTAAATTTTTTGAAATACTTTAATATAAAATTATAAACTATAAATTATAATAAATATTTTTAAAATATAATATTGAATTTATGAACCCATGCTAAACATTTTAAATATTTCTGTAGCAATTTAATGAAAACTATTTTTTGACTATTTTGTTTAATTAATTATCACATAAGGAAATAATGTTTTTTATACTTTTTTATTTAAAAAATATTTAATTATTGAAAAAAATTATGTTAAATCATTTGGAATCAACATCATTTATAGTTCAATCCTAATCATAAATCTTTTTACTTAAAAATATACTTTAATAAAAATTTTTTAAGTGATACATGTGTTAATGTTAATATTAATTTCCCTACATATATAAATTTAATTTGAAAAAAGTGTTCTTATATTTCAGATAATATGTTTAATATTGTTTAATACAATTAGTTTTAATTTTGGATATAAAATTTAGATTTTTATTATTAATGTTACTTACCAAGATAATTATGAAACAATTATTTTAAAGTTATTATTTTATTAATATCATGGAATTTAAATGTAAGGACCCGACCCCAGTTGCCCAGAGCCGGTGCCTTATTTGATTACATTGGAATACATACAAGGAATATGAATCCCAAAAGACAAATTAGTTTAGTATTATTGTAAAGAAGTTACATACATATGTTTATCATTACAACATTATGGGAATCAAAATACTATTTTATTCCACTAGAAACATCACGTCTCCTTGATTGTGCTTGCACGTCATTCATAAATTACTTGTTCATGTCCTGAGAAAGTGAAACATAAGAAAGGGTTGAGATCAAATGCTCAGTAATAGTAAGAAATACTACGAAAGTTAATATAAACATTAGACATGGTGAATAATTGAAAACACGTTCCATTAATAATGAACTTGAACACATTATGGCAGAAATATGGGCTGAATAAATAATTCCATAATAAAACATAATCATGGGTATTCTACTAGTCAAATAATCACATGAACTTAAAATACTAGCATCATAAAGAGGGAAGTGCATATGCCAGACATCATAACCATATCGTCCAAGCCTCATGCTAGGACCATAAAGTAATCTTTTTGTCAAGGCCTCGTTCCAAGACCATAGTTTATCTCATGAGACCTACCGATGCATCAAGGGGCTATAGTGGGTCCCACCCATCACATAATAAGTCCAATTCATTCCTAATATGATTGGGGATCAACATAAACAACATATACAATCATATTGAAACTATCATATGAAATGTAACTAACCTTCACAAATTATTGAACATAAACATTAACCATTCGGAATAATATGATGAATGGTTTTAGGATAGATCATCCACAATAAAGTTAGTCATAAACCATTAAATAAAATATGGTATATGACTCCATATGTGATTAAACCCAATAATACCATGGAATCAATAAGATCATTGAATGAAAATACTCTTATAAAATCATTAAGCAATTTTGAGATAAATACTCTTTTATTTTGAAAAGAAGAGTTCTTTTGAAAAATAATTGTATAAAACCAGAAGTTAAGAAAGATAGTATTTTCATAATAAAATTATTATTTTTAGAAAGATAATGGTTTCCAAAAATATATTATAGAGTGCCCTTGTAAATAGATATGAATTGGAGAGATTCCCTTGAATCGGGATTCTATTTTGGAAACAATTTTGAAAGTTCCTTTTAAAACATTTAACTATCCATAAAATAAGGAAGGGTTATGGTTTGTAAACATATATATGATAAACACAAAGAATATATGATGAGTACATAACAATACATAATAATTTCATTAAGGTAATTAGACAGTGAAAATAACCCGAATGAAAATGGAAGTTCGGGTGAAAAACCCTTACCTTCACTCCAAACATGTTATTCTCTCGAACTTAAGCTCCTAGAATATGAAATTATAATTATTAATAACTTATTTAAAAACCTATTATACATTTATTTATTTTATCATAACTCTGTTTAGTTCATTTATGTATTTATTGACAAGTTATTGTATTGAATTTCGTCATCCTGGAGTGTTCGTTTCCTTTATTTTCATATTCGGTTCACTTGTTTTTAAGTAATGGATTTCATATGGAAAGGTTATAAATCTCCAGGTTTGTAATTATATATTATTTATAATCATAAATAATTGTTAATGGTCATCTCTATCATTTGGTTATATGGAATGAGGATGAATCATTATATGAGAACCACTTCGACTATTTGGCGGTATTTGGATTATTATGAACTAGTTTTGTCATATAACTTAATTATATGTACATATTATGGTTCCTGAATATTAATTAGATTATAAAACATATATTATAGTCTGTTTCAACCATTAATATGGTTTAATGACCAATAATGAAGAAGAAATTGAAGAACTAAACTTCGTTGTCCACAAAGGTTATAAATCGGAACCTCATGGACGTCGATTTCATTTATAAAAATAAAAGGGAGGGAGTAAGAATATTTATGATGGTTCATAAATTAACATGATATAATTCCAGTATATATATGATACTGGAGTTATAATGATCATTTTTATAGAGGAGGTGAGGAGAGAAAAATAAAATAGATGAACTTGAAAATAAAAGAAAAGTTAAGAGATCCCTTATGAAAAATTCGGCAGCCTAACGACATCACTTAAAATTTCATAAAATAAAATGATGAGAACAAAAGGGTATCTAAACATATTGAAATCAAAAGGACATTAAGAATAATGAATAAAATAAAACCTCAACATATAAGAAAGGAATTTCAAATAAATAACATAAAAGAAGTGCCAACTTAAAGAAGAGAATGAAGGATTCCCTTACCTTGTAGAATAACTCCTAGATCTTGAAGGATGGGACCTTGGGGGCTTAGGGACACCTTAGGAGGACTCCTAGAGAGGTAAAACCACCAGAGATTCGAGGATGATGGATTTTGAATGAAATAAAACGAATGTATGAGTATGTATTTATAAAAAACGAGAGGTAATTTTTAAATAATTTCAAAGGGACGCCTCATTAGTGGTTTTTTCCAAACCATGGGCTTGACCATGGTATTTGCCCATGGTTTTAGCCACTTGGGACACCTCATGTCATAAGTTACTATACACAAGTCTACCATACTTTTATATTTAATTATTTCATCATTATGATGTCATTAAACTACCGAATACTCAAAACTGTATTTTTACTATTCATGAAAAACTCATGTATTTTAGAAAAATCCCAAAAACTCACTCATACCATTTTTCGATGTGTAGAATTCAAAAGTGAAATCCATTTTTCAAAAATAATTTTCTAAATATTATTAATTTAATTCTTAAATAAGGTCATAGTTAATTCAAAAAATAACAATCTTGAAGTGTAATTAGTTTTATGTGACATTGATAAATTAATTAAGATCCCATTATCATATTGCCTTATGAAAATAAAATGATATTATTATTTAATATTCATAAGGGTAATATTACTATTAAAATTACTATTCATAAGGGTATGTTACTGTTCACCAAAAATCAAGTTTTTTCTATCAGACTACAAATGACTTACTAAACAAAACTCAAGATGACCATTTCTGGAAATTCAAAACATAGAAGATGCAAAGTTGTGTTTAATGGATAGATTATAAAATTGCATTCTATATTTATTTTCAAAACCTTGGGTTTTTACACTCTCCCATCCTTACAAAAATTTCATCCTCGAAATTCACAAAACATTACCTAAAAATATTCAGGTATGTCTTTAACATAAGCTCCTCAGGCTCCCATGTTACTTCCTCCATCTTATGGTTCCTCCATAGAACCTTCACTAGATGAGTCGTCAGATTTATCAATACTTGTTCTCTAGTATCAAGAATCTTGATAGGCTCTTCACAGTAATATAAATAAGGCTCAAGTTCCACTTCTTCATAAGTGAGTACATGTGTTGGGTCTGGCATGTACTTTCTTAACATTGAAACATGGAACACATTATGAACCTTGGAGCGACTTGGCGGCATTGCCAAACAGTAAGATATGACACAAATTCGGTCCAAAATTTCAAAAGGTCCTATGTACATGGGACTCAATTTACCTTTCTTACCGAAATGTATAACTCTCTTCCATAGAGATAGCTTTAAGAAAACATGATCTCCTACCTAAAATTCCAAATCCTTCATTTGGTTGTCAGCATAGCTCTTTAGCCTACTTTGAGCTATTTTGATATGGTTCTGGATGATCTTCACCTTCTCCATTGTTTCTTCAACAAGTTTTGGGTCCACGAGCTTTATTTCACCAACATCGTCCCAACAAGTTGGTCTACGACATCTCCTTCCATATAATGCTTCATAGGGGGCCATCCGAATACTTGAATGGAAGCTATTGTTGTAGGAAAATTCCCCGAGAGGTAAATACTGATCCCAAATGCCTTGAAAATAAAGTGAACGAGACCTCAACATGTCTTCCAATGTTTGAATAGTCTGTTCTGATTGTCCATCAGTTTGTGGGTGGTCGACAGTGCTAAAACGAAGATCAGTATCTAGGGCCTTCTGAACGCTTTTCCAAAATCTTGATGTAAAATGTGGATCACGATCAGAAAAAATTGATAGGGGTACTCCATGAAGTCTCACTACTTCATTAATATATAGTCTTTATAGGTGTTCAAGTGGTAGATCTTCTCTTATAGCAAGAAAATGTGCTAACTTGGTAAGACAATCAACAATGACCCATATTGAATCATTCCTTCTAAGAGTCATTGGTAGTCCCATGACATAGTACATTGTGATATTATCCCATTTCCAATCAGGTATGGGAAGAGGTTGCAATACTCCTCCAGGTTGTTGCCTTCCAACTTTCACTTGTTTACAAACCATACATCTTGACACAAAAATAGAAATCTCCATCTTCATTTTGTCCCACCAAAAATGATCCTTCAAATCTCTATACATCTTAGTGCTACCAGGGTGTATAGAGAAATTTGAACAATGAGCATCATCCCACAATTCCCTTTTTAGATCAGGTATATTGGTAACACAAAGTCTCTTCCCAAATTTCAAAATTCCATCTTTATATATGAATTCACTCAATCTCCCATCATTCACATCTTTAATCTTCTTTTGAAACTCCTCATCATCTGCCTGAGAACATTTTTTCCTTTCTAGTAAAGATGGTTTGTCAACCATTTGAAAAAGCATTGATGTTTCACCTTCCATGGTTATTCCCATATCCATCTTTACTAGATCCATGAAAACAGGATCCCTTTCAACTCTCATCTTGTTCAAAACTCCATGATCTTTCTGCTCAAATCATCTACCACCTTATTTTCCTTCCTCAAGTGGTAGTGTATCATGCAATCATAATCCTTGACTAGTTCAAGACATCTCCTTTTCCTCATGTTGAGTTCTTTCTGTGAGAAAATATACTTCAAACTCTTGTGATCAGTATAAATCTCACATTTTTCGCCATAGAGATAATGTCTCCATATCTTCAAAGAAAATATTATAGCAGCTAACTCATGATCATGAGTAGGATAGTTTTTCTCATGAATTTTTAGCTATCGTTATGCATAAGAAATAACCCTATCAATTTGCATAAGGACACAACCAGGTCCTTTCTTTGAGGCATCACTATAAATAACAAACCCTTCATTCCATGATGGTAGAGTCAATATAAGAGCATTGACTAATCTTCTCTTCAGGTCTTTGAAACTTTCTTCACAATATTTTTTCCAAACAAATTTAACCCCTTTACGTGTGAGCTTCGTTAGCGGGTTAGCCAGTCTGGAAAAATTATTCATGAAACACCAGTAATAACCTACTAAGCAAATAAAACTGCGTACCTCAGTTATGTTTGTTGGCGTGGGACAATCTTGAATTTCCTTTTTCTTCACAGGATCAAATAGGATTCCATCCTTATAGAAAATATGGCCAAGAAAAGAAATCTCCTGAAGCCATAATTCCCACTTTCTAAACTTCCCATATAATTCATGTCTTCTAAGAGTCATCAGGATAATGCGCAAGTGATTTTCAAGATCCTAGTAGCTTTTGGAGTATACAAAGATATCATCAATAAATACCACTAAAAAGTCATTGAGATATTCCTTGAAAACTCTGTTCATTAGATCCCTGAAGACAGAGGGTACATTAGTCAATCCTAAAGGCATTACTGAAAACTCGTAATGCTCGTACCTGGTTCGAAATGCTGTTTTCAGAATGTCTTCCTTCTTCAAACTCAACTGATGATATCCAGATTGAAGGTCAATCTTTGAAAAGTATTGAGCTCCATGTAGTTGGTCAAATAAATCATCAATGCGAGGTAGGGGATACTTGTTCTTTATTGTTATAGCATTTATCTCCCTGTAGTCTATACATAACCTCATAGATCCATCTTTCTTCTTAAGAAAAAGGATAGGTGCTTTCCATGGAGAAACACTAGGTCGAATAAATCCCTTATTACTCAATTCCTCTTGTTGTTTCTTTAGTTCCACTAATTCCACATTGGCCATTCTATAAGGGGTCTTCGATATGGGCCTTGAACTAGGAATTAAATCAATTGAAAACTCAATTTCTTGTTCTGGAGGATGTCCAGGTAAATCTTATGGAAACACATCAACATATTCTCTCACAATAGGTACATCCTCTATTTGAACATTCCATTCCTCACACACAGTTATTTCATTCTCTTCCTCCCCAATAATTGAATTTAGTTGAGCTACTGGGGGTGGATCTAGATTAGAATCAGGTGGTGATTATTCTGTTCTAAATATAAGGTGTTCTTTATCATCGTCATCAAAAATTGTAACCTCTTTCTTCTTACAATAAATTTTTGCATCATGGTCAGAAAGACAATCCATACCGAGGATTATATCAAATTAAATCATGGGTATGACGATGAGATCAGCAGATAAAGAACATTTATATGCCCTAATGGGAACTGATTCACATAACTTTTTAGCAATGATACTTCCCTTAGGAGTTTTGACTGACAACTCCCTTGTTAAATCAAATTGGAAATATCTAATTTTCTTATCAAACTGGGAAGATATGAAACAATGTGATGATCCAGAATCGAATAAAGAATTGGCTATACTTGAGGAAACAATTAAAGTACCTGCCACCACATCATTAGGAACTTCAACCTCTGCAGTTGTGATTGCATAAGATTGTACATGATCCCTTGGCCTTCTCTATTGCATATTTCCTTGACATTTTGGAAAATCATTAGCATAGTGTCCCATCTCCCGACAACTATAACATTGAAAATCATTGGCTTCCTTCTTCCCTTTGCAATCACCAGCAAGATGGCCTTTCTGACCACATTTGTAGCATACACCTTTTTCTTTTAAGCATGCACCAGGGTGTTTCTTTCCACAATTGTCACATAGTGGAAACTCAAATCTTCCCTTATTCCTCGTTTACTTATTTCCTTTACTAGGGATTTTATTAGCCCTCTTCTTTTCTTTCTTTCCCTTAATTTCATAAGACATAGAGAATTCTTTTTCTGTCTTGAGGGAACATGAAACTATATCATCATATGATGAAAAACTTGGGGAGACTAGTGCCCGCAGGAGGAATGACTTTAGGCCATCAAATAATTGATCAATTTTGCTCCTTGGATTTCGTATGTAGTCTACAACATGTCTTACTAATCTTGTGATGTTAGCTTCGTACCTTGCAACATTCTTATCTTCCTTCTGTCTCAGATTTAGGAATTTTCTCTCTATATCTGCTCGCTGCTCACGAGGGAAATATTTTTCCAAGAAGATTCCATTAAAATCCCTCTATTCCATCTCTTTTATCTCTTCCTCCTCCTTTGTGTTTTGGATTAATTACCACCACAGATCCGCATCTCCAGATAGACGATATACTACCAAGACAACATTCTCTCTTTCATTACATCCCAAAGCGAGAAATATCTTCTCAAGGTAACATATCCACTGCTCTGCTACAAACGGGTTTGTAGTCCCATTGAATGATGGAGGTTGTTGTCGCATAAAGCGATCTTGCATGGCTCGTCCACATGGTGGATTCGGATGCTCCATACAGGTAAGGTTATTATTCATAACCTGAGTAAGTTTTCCTAGTATAGTTATGAGTTGCTCAGCACCAGTCACAGCACAAGATCCAACATCATTATCTTGCATCGGATGAAAATCCCTACAGGGGACATGTGGATTCGTGCGATTTCCATTCCGTCCACTTGGCACCATCTCTAGATAATGGAATACACTAGATTAGGTTATGAATCATAATGTATAATATTAACTTAAAAATACTTAGAAAATTTGAGATCCTACGCATGGCTAATCCCATATTCGACAAAATGGTTTCATTGAGGAATATTTAACATTTCAATCCTTCATAATGGCTTGTAAAGAAAATGTGAATTATCCTAAGCATATCCCCCGAGAGTGTCATAACCAATAGTGCAGTAAGGCCCGTTGTTGTGCACCAGTTCCCATTCGAGTCTAACTTAAAGAGGTGTTTTCGGGTTTTACCCCTAGATACATCTGTGTCAGAGCCACCTCTACCCGCTCGTATCCAGACAGGGATGTATTTCTTGAAAGATCCACATTATCGATTCCTTACCAAAATACCAGGACATTATTGTATGTATTTCCTCAAAGACTAACTTAGGTACTCTTCCCTAATTATCTGTTTTCTAAATCTTGTTTCCAAGTATTCTAATAAACTTCCTCTGATACCAACTATAAGGACCCAACCCTAGTTTCCCAGAGCCGATACATTATTTGATTACATTGGCATACATAGAAGTAATAAGAATCCCGAAAGACTGAGTAGTTTAGTACTATTGGAAACAAGTTACATACATAAGTTTATCATTACAACATGAAGGGAATCAAAACACTCTTTTATTCCACTAGAAACATCACGTCTCCTAGATTATACTAGCACATCATTCATAAATTACTTCTTCATGTCCTGAGAAAATGAAACATAAGAAAGGGGTGAGATCAAATTCTCAGTTAGAGTAAGCAATATAGCGGAAGTTAATATAAACATTAGACTTGGTGAATAATTGAAAACACATGCCTTTAATAATGAACTTGAACACATTATGGTAGAAATATGGGATGAATAAATAATGCCATAATAAAACATAATCATGGGTATTCTACTTATCGAATAACCACATGAACTTAAAATACTAGAATCATAAATAGGGAAGTGCATATGTCGGACATCATAACCATACCATCCAAGCCTCATGCTAGGACCATAAAATAATCTTTTTGTCAAGGTCTCGTGTTAAGACAATAGTTTGTCTCATTGGACCTACCGATGCATCAAGGGGCTATAGAGGGCCCCACCCATCACATAATAAGTCCAATTCATTCCTCATATGAGTGGGGATCAATATAATCAACATATACATTCATATTGAAACTATCATATGAAATGTAACTAACCTTCACAAATTATTGAACATAAACACTAACCATTCAGAATAATATAATGAATGATTTTAGGATAGATCATCCACAATAAAGTTAGACATGAACCATTAAATAAAATATGGCATATGACTTCATTAATGATTAAACCCAATAATACCATGGAATCAATATGATCATTGAACTAAAATTCTCTTATAAAATCACTAAGCAATTTTGAGATAAATACTCTTTTATTTTGAAAAGAAGAGTTCTTTTGGAAAATCATTGTATAAAACCAGAAGTGAAGTAAGATATTATTTTAATAATAAAATGATTATTTTTAGAAAGATAATGGTTTCCAAAAACAGATTATAGAGTGCCCTTGTAAATAGATATGAATTGGAGAAATTCCCTTGAATCGGGCTTCTATTTTGGAAACAATTTTGAAAGTTCCTTTTAAAATGTGTAACTATCCATAAAATAAAGAAGGTTTCTAGTTTGTAAGAATATATATGATACTCATAAAGAATATATGATGATTAATTAACAATAAATAAGAATTCCATTGAGGTAATTAGACAATGAAAGTAACTCGAATGAAAATGGAAGTTCAGGTGAAAAACCCTTACCTTAACTCCAAACGTGTTCTTATCTCGAACTTAAGCTCATGGAATATGAAATTATACTTATTAATAACTTTTTTAAAAACCTATTAGACATTTATTTAGTTTATCATAATTCTGTTTAGTTCATTTATGTATTTATTAGAAAGTTATTGTATTGAATTTCGTCGTTCTGGAGTGTTCGTTTCCTTTATTTTCATATTTGGTTCACTTGTTTTTAAGTAATGGAGTTCATGTGGAAAGGTTATAAATCTCCAGGTTTGGAATTATATATTATTTATAATCATAAATAATTGGTAATGGTCATTTCTATAATTTGGTTATATGGAATGAAGATGAATCATTAGATGAGAACCACTTCGACTATCTGGCAGTATTTGGATTATTATGAACTAGTTTTGTCATATAACTTATTTATATGTACATAGTCTGGTTCTAAAATATTAATTAGGTTATAACACATATATTATAGTCCGTTTCAACCATGAATATGGTTTAATGACCAGTAATGAAGAAGAAATTGAAGAACGAAACTCTTACTTCCACGAAGGTTATAAATCGGAACCACAAGGATGTCGATTTTGTTTATAAAAATAAAAGGGAGGGAGTAAGAATATTTATGATGGTTATTCCATTAACATGATATAATTCTAGTGTATAGATGATACTGGAGTTATCATGACCATTTGGACAGAGGAGGTTAGGAGATAAAAATAAAATATATGAACTTGAAAATAAAAGAAAAGTTAAGTGATCCCTTATGAAAAATTCGGCAACCTAACGGCGTCACCTAAATTTTCATAAAATAAAATGATGAGAAAAAAAGGGTATCTCAACATATTGAAATCAAAAGGACAGTATGAATAATGAATAAAATCAAACCTCAACATATGAGAAAGGAATTTCAAATATATAACATAAAAGAAGTGTCGACTTAAAGAAGAGAATGAAGGATTCCCTTATCTTGTAGAATAACTCTTAGATCTTGAAGGATGGGACCTTTGGGGTTTAGGGACACCTTAGGAGGACTCCTAGAGAGGTAAAACCACCAGAGATTCGAGGATGAGGGATTTGGAATGAAATAAAACGAATGTATGAGTATGTATTTATAGAAAAAGAGAGGTAATTTTTTAATAATTTCAAAGGGACACCTCATTAGTGGTTTTTGCCAAACCATGGGCTTCCCCATGGTATTTGCCCATGGTTTTAGCCACATGGGAAACCTCATGTCATAAGTTACTATAAAAAAGTCAACCATACTATTATATTTAATTATTACATCATTATGATGTCCTTAAACTACTGAATACTCAAAACTGTATTTTTACAATTCCTGAAAAATTCATGTATTTTACAAAAATCCCAAAAATTCACCCCTACCATTTTTCAAGGTGTAGAATTCAAAAGTGAAATCCATTTTTCAAAAATAATTTTCTAAATATTATTAATTTATTTTTTAAATAAGGTCATAGTTAATTCGAAAAATAATAATCTTGCAGTGCAATTAGTTTTATGTGACATTGATAAATTAATTAAGATCTCATTATCATATTGCCTTACGAAAATAAAATATTTTTAGTATTTACTATTCATAAGGGTCATATTACTATTCATATTACTATTCAAATTACTATTCATAAGGGTATGTTACTATTCACCAAAAATCAAGTTTGTTCTATCAGACTCCAAATGAATTACTGAACACAACTCAAGATGGCCATTTCTTAAAATTCAAAACATAGAAGAGGCAAAGTTGTGTTTAATGGATAGATTATAAAATTGCATTATATATTTATTTTCAAAACCTTGTGGTGTTACATTAAATCAAATCAATTAAATTTAACTCCATTAATTAATTAATATAATATCATTTATAAATATAAAAATAAATATAATGACACTCGTTTAATTTTTAATCAATAATAAATAATATTAAGAATCATCAACGGTCAAAATGTCATTTTTCTAATTATATAGTATTTCTAAAAAAAATCCGTTTTAATTGAAATGATAATTTATAATATTTGTAATTTTAGTTTGATTAAATATATGTTAAATTAATTTCTAGAAAACATAAATTTTGGTATATTTTTAATTTTATATGTTTAATAAAATATAAAATCACATAGTTATAAAAAAGTTACCATGATTACAAGCAAAAGAGAAAAATGTAAAAAACCTAATGTTAAAAGCATTATCACATATTTAAAACATGTTTTTAAAGATATTTTGAGTCCTTATAAACCCAAAAACACCAAAAAGTCAATAATTGCAAATATTTTGAGCCATTTCCCTTAGAATAGTGGTAGAGAATAATTAAAATGTAAAGGTTGTTTCAAAAAGTTCCCATTTCCCATCTTATAAAATGGGATCACTTACACACATTAAAAACCCTATATTCCAAATTAATAATTTACAGTCATCCATTTTACTCTCTATATAACCCTATCCAAAAAAATAATCACTTGCTCACTCATAGTTATCATATTACCTTCAAATTCAGGGGATCTTTTAAGGAAAAATCAAGTCTCACATGTAAGTGTTATCTCACCTTATGAATTTCTTTTTAATATTTTTCTTACAAATATCACATCACCAAAATAATATGATTAATTAAATATATTTATTATACTCATATTTTTTCATATTTTTCATTCAGAACTTATTTATTCATTTCCATCCCCATTTAAAAACAAAAGAATACCATTATTGCGTAGCCCAGACTACTACCTCCACGAAGTGACGTCGTTTGTTATTCATTAACTCATTTAATCGATGGTATTAATAGTGGTAATGGTGCATAAATATGATATATAAAATATAAATATGATTATCAATTATCAATTTAAAATTGAATTTTACTCCCTCTCATGCATTCTGAAACAGGAACACCAATCTGGCATGTGTGTTTATTACCACCTCCACGATGAAATGTTTTTTGTTTTTCATTTTTATTTTCATAAATTATATGAAAACAAAAAATATGTATAAATTTAATGAAAAATACAAATTTTATCATTTTTCTTATCTTATAATTATATTCTTACAAAAATAAACACCACTTTAACTAATCTCGCAAATCGGGTTAAAGCGTGGTCATGTTTGATTTGGTTTAACAACCTATAAGAACATTGATTTAAAATCTGATTATGGGTGACTATGGTAACATGGATAAATATATTATTATAATATATTAAGAAATTATTGATTATATGCTTCTGGAAAGTTTATATTAATTATTTGACTTATAATTAAAGTAGAATTTTTGTTTTCTAAAATTACCAAAATAAGTTTTTATCAATTCGGTTTCCACATAACGTTAAAGAAACATATAGGATGATATAAAAAATTAAAAAAATATATAATTAATATATCACAAAAAATTATATGATATATAAATAATTATATTTATATCAAATTATGGGCAATGATATTAAAATTATTAATCATGTGAAAACCAGTGAAATTTATTAGTAGCTGATGGTCATATGATACTATAATTAATTAATGTACTCTTTATAAATAATTACCAAAAATATTATAAAATATTATTATTTAATATTAAGGTTTTTAAATAGTATATTATATTATCTATTTATGTTTTAAAGGGGTTTTTATGTTCATAAAATAAGCAAGGAAACAACGTAAGGTATTTTCATCTCAATTTTCCCTTCATCAAGACATTGTTTGTATATATTCCTATTTTCACTTAAGTGGTGTGTATAATACCTATATTATATATAATATCAATAATTAGTTTAAATTAATTTTATTATATTGTAAATTTAATATTAATTCCCTTTTATGTGTTTTTAATTAAGTATTACACAAGCAAAAAAGATTTATTTTCATCTTCCTTCCAAACATTGAGACCTCTCAAATGTGATAATCCATCTAAGGAATTTTTATTCTCATTCATTCTAAAGCCTATATAATTTTATTATTTTATTTATATCATTATTAAAAATAAATTTATATTTACCTGATTTTAAATTCGATGTTTTAAAATCTTCTATCCAATGTGGGTTTCTAATAAGGTTATATAAAAATGTTCAAAAGATGTTTCCATCCATTAAAAAATAAAGGATTTATAATCCAATCTACATTTTATTTTGATTAATCTCATGTATTTTTAATGTTTACACTATTAAATATTTTTTTTAAAATTTAATGTTTCTAAATTATCTCAACTTATTTTACTGAAACCTGTATGTCATTTTAAAGTTTCAATTATTAAAGATTATTTTTAAAGGTTAAT